>CATNEN010000007.1:10976666-12372500 GCA_950097015.1 Macrostomum hystrix
TCAGGCTGACGTGCTACCAGTTTCACCACTTGACATTGCCCATATACAACGAAGAATTACTATTTATTAGTATATTCTTTCGTTCGAATACTTTTTCAGAGTTTTTCAAAACATATAGGCTATTCTACTGTATGTGATTCCTTTGGTGCTTCGAGTGTACTGTATAGTGCTGATATTGATGTAAATCAGCGTAAAACCGCTTTTTTTCTTACTCAGCCGGATTAAGAAATGAGTAGGCTTATATGATGTTCTTGTTGTTCTGCAAAACATATAATCATTAATTTAAATAAAAAATGAGTCGAACCAACGACCCGCAGTTGTCAGGCTGACGTGCTACCAGTTAAACCACTTGACATTGCCAGTTTACAACGAAGAATTACTATTTATAAGTATATTCTTTCGTTCGAATACTTTTTCAGAGTTTTTCAAAACATATAGGCTATCCTACTGTATGTGATTCCTTTGGTGCTTCGAGTGTACTGTATAGTGCTGATATTTATGTAAATCAGCGTAAAACCGCTTTTTTTCTTACTCAGCCAGATTAAGAAATGAGTAGGCTTATATGATGTTCTTGTTGTTCTGCAAAACATATAATCATTAATTTAAATAAAAAATGAGTCGAACCAACGACCCGCAGTTATCAGGCTGACGTGCTACCAGTTTCACCACATGACATTGGCCAAATACAACGAAGAATTACTATTTATTAGTATATATTCTTTCGTTCGAATACTTTTTTGGCTGCAGGCTGCAGCTTGTGCTTTCTTATTTTAAGCAATGGCCATCGTAGCGATCAAATTCGCAACGCAATATTAGCAACGCAAGCAAATATATCGCGAGCTAGCGAATCGCTCCATTATCTAACGACGGGTCCAGCAGGTCCCCAAATTTTATCTGCAAAGCTTCAAAAACCAAAAGGGTGAACGTCAATATTACAAATTTATTACAAACTCAGCAAAAGTCAAAATTATTAGCACCCGTAACGAAAGTCATCGATTTATCGTTGCACCAAACATTCTACTTATTTTTGTCATTGCATGTAATCCATAAAGTTTTAAATAAAGACCAGCAAGGCAAAAATCATTATTTTTAAAGCATAAAAGTAACTTAAAAGAAAGGTTGAAGCGAAAATAGTTCGCTAAAAGATTTTTTTAAACACATACTGCATAAAAACGGCAAAACAGCGTTTAAATTTTGTAGGGTACGAAGTGCAATGCCTCACACCAGTATCTAAATGTTTTACTTTGTTTAGAGTTACATAAAGTTTCCGGAACATTTAACCTTTTCGACAGAAATCAACATGATAAATAATCGACCAATTTATAAATCTAATTGATGCAAAGTCATTGCATTCTGTTGCAAAAGCAGTATAATCGCACGAGTTCAACCTACTGAAACATCGATTTAGTTAATTCATCTACAAATATTATATATTTTTAATAAAAGTGTCTGAGCTTTCGTGTTCTGCTACAAAGTAGGGAAACCGTAAGAATTTCTGGTATATTAGGTCTTAATTTAATAATTCTCGAAAAACCAAGGTATTCCAAATAATTAGCTACGAAACACATTATTTTCCTTTCTTGAAGATCGGCTCGATATTACCCGCAACTTACGTATGTAAACCGTAACGTACTCGTAGCGTTTGAGTTTAAAAAAACAAAATCGTAATAAAGGTATAGGCTACTTAATACTGCTTTGAAAAAACAAATAATTATGTTCTTAGACATATACATAAAGAAGGCTCTGCAGATTTTTTTGGCGCGGTTTAAATAATTTCAGATGCATGTTCGTCGGAGTTGTCCGCCATGTTGTTTTTAGCTTTTTCAAATTTTTATTTTGAACTGAATTTTAATTAATTTAGTAATTTAATTTTCTCTTTGAATTCAACTGAAAGTGAAAGACAGGTAAATCGGGACAAAAAAGTACAAGATTGTACCAATTGCAATCATTCCACATTACTGTTACTTTTTCTAGATTATTGCCACTTTGGTAGCTAATTTCGTTCTTCGTAAATCGTAATTAAGGTTAAAAACAAAAATATTTGTATTGTTTACTTCACTCTTCACTTAGTTTTGGACAAATCAGAGTCATTTGCACAAGGTAATTAAAAACTCGATAAATGTCTAAACAATGTCAGTTGGAAAATAACATATGTCGCTATATGGCAAAATTACATGGTTAATATGATGTAATATAACACTCTAGATAGCTAGTATTGAATAGGAAATATTATCTGACTATCTTTGGCAGGTTAGAAACTAGTTAACTCGGCAGTAAACCAGTACTATAGCTAGTGCCTATAAGCATTTACTCATATTTAGTTAACATTGAAGATGGGTTAATCCAAAATTTTGTTAGAGGTTGTGCCAGTGTGTATTAAATTAGAAACAGTTGTCCGACTATAATATTCACTTTTATTTATTAAGTTCTGCTGCTAGTTTCTTTGCATTTCTTGCTTAACAGTGTACCAAGCTCTGCAACTTTTTATGAAGCAACAGTCACTAATTTCATTTGGTCTTTAGACCTAGCCTCCTAGCCTACTTCCAGAGTCAAAAAGGTGGCTCTGTGTGCCAGAAAGAAATTATAAACAATGTAATAAGTGACATGCACCACCAATATAAGTAACTTTAACATTGAGTCAAGTAGGCTTTGGTAAATAGTAAATAAAGTAAATAGTTAATAGGGCAAGATCTCAAAAAAACTAATGCATACTCGGCAATGTTTTACTTCCGTTCGTTATATTATTTTTTCGTTTGAATTGACATGGCTTTGCCGTGACTTGACACTTGGATCTATGTCTATGGCAAAATCTGGCAAATATGGGGGAACAGGAAGCTTAGGCACAGAAATTCTGCAGCTGAAGATTTTGTGAAGGCCAAGCTGCGTCAAATGCATGGCACGAATGCTGCTCTATTCGAAAGCCACCTCAAAGAATTCTTATGGCACTGTCTATACCCCAAGAATAGCTTCGGTGCCCTCCTCTACTGGATTAGGCACTTACCCGGTTTGAAAGAAGAAAGACTGACCAAGACTTTTCAGAACTGTCTGATCAAACTACAGACTTATTGTTACCGTTAAACTTGTTTTTGTCGTTATCTGTCATTTGCAAATGAAAAAATAATATAACGAACGGAAGTAGAACATTGCCGCATACTCTTTGCACATAAAGGCTTCTTTCCAGTGGACCTTGAACTTAAGATCAATATTTATATCGTAAATAGTGAAATTGAAATCTTGAAATCAATCACTTGAGAAGGTATTCGACTGAGATTAGTGGCAATCCATTGGAGGATTAGAGAAGTCCATGCTGGTATCAGTATCAGACAGGCTGATCATCTAGGCAGAATAGCTGCAGCTGGACACTGCAGCATGACAGTCTGGCCCTGGCAAAGCTGAGCAAACTGCCACCCCAAGTCTGCCAATCTTTGTCACATTCCATGGAGTCCATGGGTGGCAGTAATGTGTTAATTTGTGAGAGTGAGAAAAAGGGATTTGTGTGCAAATTTTTAAGTAAATGTTCAATTCTTTATATTCAAGCAAGTGTATAGAAATGACGCCCAAGTGCAGGTCAGCAATCTCCACAGACTGTAGTTACATGGCCACAATACTTGTGGGAATATATGTTGAATATAAGTGCTATGATTTCATTATAGAATATATAAAACTTTATAGTATTAAATAGAAAACAGTTGTCTGTCTACAATATTAAATACTGTAAACCAATGATTATAAATTACTTTCTCATTTCCAGACAATGTATCGCGGCATCGAACTGAAGCGTGTTGTCAAAGCTACACTGCAAACTGGCTGTCGTGGGCGACCCAGAAAGATTAAGACAATCATTAGCGGCCGAAATCGAGGCTCAACATCTCGGCGTCCTGTGTCTGAAACTACTCCTGTTCCAGTGGAAGCTAGCACCGAGAATGATGTCGGTATGCCTGAGTCTTTTGCTCCTACAGTAGAAGATGTTGAATGGGTAGATTTTGACAGCTTTGCTGAGAAATACAGAGGTAGTTACGAGAAGCATTTTCTCTTAAATCTGTGTTCCTCTTGCTATGAGCACGAAGGTGTATATCGATGTGTTACTTGTCGACTTAGCTTATGTGCCAGCTGTAAGAATGAGACGCATAAAAAGTTTTCAGCCCACAAGTTTCTCATATGGAATAAGGAGAGTCTAATGTTTCAGGAACTGGATGCTACTCACGATGCTTTTGAAATGTTTTGCTGCGCTTCTAGTAAATTGAATCTGAATGTCTGTGCGGCTACAAAAGTTGACCTTATAGATCTGGCTGGAAGCGTAAAGGTCATTTTTATTACCTGCGACTCCTGTGATCTTATTGGTGCACTCCTTTCTCAAGGGTTCTTCCCTTGTTGCGAAGGGTCAAAGCCTGATTCAGATGGGTATGCATTCTTTTCTTTTACCTTTTTGTCCCTGCTAGACAGTTTGTGTATGACTGGGCAGTTGCCTGTTCACAGAGCGGTCAGTACACTGCTCATTGGGCCAACTCTGGGACAAGGTACATATAATTTGGCTCTTGTAAAAAGCACTTATCAACGCATTCAACGACATGATGTTTTGCTGCGGTTTCGCCACCTGCAAATGGCCTCAGCAAAATGGCCAAATAATTGTCTTCTCTGTCCAGATAATCACGCTGTGCGCAAAACTGTTGTCTGTGCAGATGCTCTATTTGGTTGGCAGCGCTTTAAAGCCAGGGGGCGTACACAACTGGAAATACCATCAGATGGTCGTCCATTACCTACGCCGCTTGTCTATGTAGATATTAAAGCGGATGTGCCAAAAAATCGAGCAGAGGAACAGAATTGTCCTAATTGGAAGGCCGGTGCTCATGAACCATTAAGCCGTGAGCAGAGACATGATGTCACGGGTTTCTTTGGATTATTCTGTCGTCACAATCGCCTTTTGTGTGGCTCAAATATCACAACTGGTGGAGAAAAGTTTTGCTACCTGGAACAGTGCCTTGAACACTTTCTGCGAAACGTCAAAGTGTCTAAGGAATTACTTGTCGTATATGACGTGGGTAAGTTTATTATTATTTTATAAAATGCATACAATCTATGAAATACTGTTGCTTGTGTACAGTTATATGACAACATGACTTACTCTTTATCCCAATTCACAGGCTGTCGCGTATCCAGCCGGGTTAAATCCGCTATTGCGAAGTCTGGTGCCAACATTCAAGCGAGTAGCTGTGCAATAAACGCTTTTCATGCTCTTGGTCACCTGCCCAGTTGTCAAAAAAAGTTTTCTGTTCGCGTTACTCCAGGCGCAGGTCTATGCGATGGAGAGAATACTGAGCGAGCCTGGTCTCAACTCAGGCCGTTCGGTAAGTTTTTAAAGTACATGCGGAAAGACCGACGAGCACAATACATGGCGCATATTCTATACTTCTTTAATGCACAACAGCTTCTTAGCGCTTCTGGGTGGTTTACACAACGTATTAAGCTTATGGTAGGTGCGGGAAAAAGCATTCTAAGTGAACTAAAAGAGCTACAAAGCCAGTCTGCGATTTTGCAGCACTCGGGGGTCCGAAATGACAGTCTGGTCATCTCTGAGGATGAAATTTTGGATTTAGGCTCCCAATGGTATGAAGATTCCCTCCGAGTAGCTGTACACAACTCGGAAGATGATATCCTATGTGAGCTACGCGCTCTTGCAGTGCACAGAGATCATTGGAGTAAACAGGTTGGTAAGTCAGTTGGCCAAAGTCAAACCAGAATGTGCTTGCGAAAGGTTAAAAGTTATGCATCCGACATGAAAAAACTCTACGCTCGTCTTCCAATTGAAGACAGAGCTTCTTTCGATGAATATAAAAAACCGCGTAGTGCGAAATATGAACATTTGTCTGGAACCGACCTTTCCATCCGATTTCGTCAGCGGGCTATAGACGTCAGTAACAAATATAAACGCCTAAAAGAAGAAGCGCATATTATTTCAGATGAGTGGGTTGACCTTCAGGTTAATTTGCAGAGCCTCTGTGATGACTTAGCGAATCAGCCGGGCTTAGCCGCTCAATTTCGGGAATTGTTTAGAAGACTGCTTGAAGATGTTGCAAGTAAAAGCGTGACTGATGCTGTAAAATATCTTCTTGCGAATAAATTCTCCCTCAGCACACTGAGTCAGAGCGCTAATGAAGCGGTTGCTTCAGAAGATTCGGAGTCTTCTGATAGCGACTCCGATTAAGTATCCAACCAGTGTACTGATGATTCCACCGTTACTTGTGTTTTTAATTGAAGTCAAGCGCTGCCTTGTAAAGTCACTCTGCACCTACTTTTGTGTGGGTGCTGTGAAGCGTTAAGTTTAAGATCGCTAAAATTAATACCATTAAGCCCAAAATTTGGACACATTTCTTTCAACTAGCAAATTTTTTGCAGGTCACTTTGCACATGCAATACAATGTGCTGTGAAGCGTTAAGTTTAAGAACGCTAAAATTAATACCAGTAAGCCCAAAGTTTGGACACATATTTCTTTCAACTAGCAAAATATTTACAGGTCACTTTGCACATGCAATTCAATGTGCTGTGAAGCGCTACATTTTAAAGCGCTATGAGCCCATGTGTCAGCCTTCTCGCGGCGGACTCGTTGAGCGCGAATAAAATCTGCTAATTACCGTGCGCTGCCAATCTTACCGTGCATGTTTGCACTATCCAGCGGACTGGCAGTGTACTTACGTTAGCTGTTTTTATTCGTGGGACTAATGACACTATTAAATTCGTTCATTTATCAGCTTTTCCGTTCAATTCCGTTTTATTATTATTATATAGCTCACAGTTTCATTGTCTGTCAAATAAATGGAGGGGCTCCTAAACAGTGTTTCTCGTTCTTATTTTTTCATTGCTTGCCGTGCCTGATAAACATGTTTTCCTTTTTTAGCATTTACATACTTGCGCCTATATACGTCACCGATTTCAGCGAAACGCAGGCAACTTAAATAAACTCTTTAAAAAATCAAAATTCAGATTTCAAATTCAAAAGACAGCATGCCCACTGATAAGCTCGATTGTCCGTTATGTCTTCCTGGTTTATCTGCCTATTCGGCCAGACCTGACAGGCTCGCTCTGCATATTGAAACGCATCATCCAAACGCGAAAGGGAAGACGGAATGCATCATTCAATATCTACGTTGGTCGAAGAAGGCCGATGCAAAATTGTGCCAGCTATGCGATACATTCTATGTACATTTGCGGCAGCACTATAAGCTGATTCACACCATCGAATTCCGGCGACTTAACACTTTGCTGACAGGTCAACCAGCCATGCGACTCGCGCGAAAGCGTGGTGTTAAACGTTTTGGTGAAATATTCTGGTGGTTTACTTCCAATCAGCCGTTGCCAAACTATCCGTCCTCAGATGGCGACTGTGTTGGAAAGCTGGAAGAACAAAGGTAATTAATTTGTGAAGGGCATGTCACGATCTCATTTAAAGCTTAGTTACGTAAAATGCAAACTGCCTGTGCCATCTGTATTTTCTAAGTCTTGTCAACACTTCCCACAGGCACTGCGAATCTTCTGCTGGCCAACGATCATGCATAGATGTCTACAGGAAAAGTTCAAATTTCGTCCCAGCCAAGGTTTTAGTGAAGCCTTCTGGTGAGAAGGGTCTCGGTATTTTTGCTGGTGAACTAATTAGAGCTGATTCATTCGTGTGCTTCTATGGTGGCACCGTAATATCTAGAAAACAAGGACTCGCCAGAGAGCAGGAGAGGGCATCTAAAGGCGAGTCACCTTGTTTTGCGTTTTTCTTTTTTTATGGCTCCCAATCGCTTTGCGAAGATGCTACTGATAGTTTTTCCCTTGGTCGGTTTATTAATCACAGTCGGTTGACTCCAAATCTAATGCCAAGGGCGATACCACCATGTAAAGAAATCGGACGGAACGTCTGCAGGATCGCTTTTTTTGCTATTCGGGACATTCTAGAAGGGCAAGAATTGCTCTTCGATTATTCTGAAACTGACGAAGAGTGTCTAAAGAGGTTTCCCTGGCTGCAATCTTAAAAGTTCAAAAAATTGTACCAACTAGTCACTGCTAATCATTTTGAATTTGTTGCACATGCGTCAGACAAATTTCTTCAAAACTTGTCGCATAAAACATTACAGCAGGTCACTCTGCACCTACTTTTGTGTGGGTGCTGTGAAGCGTTAAGTTTAAGAACGCTAAAATTAATACCAGTAAGCCCAAAGTTTGGACACATATTTCTTTCAACTAGCAAAATATTTACAGGTCACTTTGCACATGCAATTCAATGTGCTGTGAAGCGCTACATTTTAAAGCGCTATGAGCCCATGTGTCAGCCTTCTCGCGGCGGACTCGTTGAGCGCGAATAAAATCTGCTAATTACCGTGCTCTGCCAATCTTACCGTGCATGTTTGCACTATCCAGCGGACTGGCAGTGTACTTACGTTAGCTGTTTTTATTCGTGGGACTAATGACACTATTAAATTCGTTCATTTATCAGCTTTTCCGTTCAATTCCGTTTTATTATTATTATATAGCTCACAGTTTCATTGTCTGTCAAATAAATGGAGGGGCTCCTAAACAGTGTTTCTCGTTCTTATTTTTTCATTGCTTGCCGTGCTTGATAAACATGTTTTCCTTTTTTAGCATTTACATACTTGTGCCTATATACGTCACCGATTTCAGCGAAACGCAGGCAACTTAAAAAAAACTTTAAACTTCAAACTGTAAACACACAAAACTCATCATGCCCAACAAACACGCGAAAGTGTCCTGTCTTGTCTGTTCCAATTGGACTGGTAGATCCTACATGCTTTGGAGGCATTGCGAGAAAAGGCACCCCGCTCTGGAGGATGACAGGATTCAGGCGATGATTGACTTCGCGAAGGCGACTTCAAAAGCGAAGCCGGTGTGTCTCTGTCCGATATGCGGGGCTCTGATTTCTCACCAAAGAGCGCATTTTAAGAGATGCCACGTACCTGAATATGGCTCTACATACCGCCGCAAAGCCCTCTCGGGTCGTGCGGCTGTCCTGAAATTACGCGAATCAGGTTCGCGGCGTGTAGCAGAACTTCACAAACTTGCTACAGAAGAAAAGCATCCACTCCAATACATGGAACTTGAGTTCGCTGCTAGTCAGCTATCTATTCTGGTTGAGATGTACAAGGATATCGGCGAGGTACAAATTACATCAGCAACTAGCCAAGAGACGAGTGCGTCAACAAAACTTCCCGCAGAACAGCAGCAGCAGGAAGAGCGCTGCAACTCTTCTGAAGGTGCTCCTAAAAGTCCTAAACCTACGCCAGAAACTCATCGAGTTCCAGCTAAAATCTGTCGAAACCCATTACCATTTGTGATTCCTCCAAGAGTCCCTTATTGCGTCAAACCCTTACCGCCTATTGTCTTGCGTAAATCTGCTACCAACTTGACCCGATATAACCCGAAAATTCCCACCTCGTCTCCCATAAAAATTGCTACCTGAGGTCTTCCTGTTGGAACAAAATACCATACCACCCCTATCCCATGGAAAAATTGGTATATCGACAGAGCCAATTACAGCAAGTCACTCTGCACCTACTTTTGTGTGGGTGCTGTGAAGCGTTAAGTTTAAGAGCGCTAAAATGAATACCAGTGAGGCCAAATTTTGGATACAATTCATTCAACTAGCAAAATATTTACAGGTCACTTTGCACATGCAATTCAATGTGCTGTGAAGCGCTACGTTTTAAAGCGCTATGAGCCCATGTGTCAGCCTTCTCGCGGCGGACTCGTTGAGCGCGAATAAAATCTGCTAATTACCGTGCGCTGCCAATCTTACCGTGCATGTTTGCACTATCCAGCGGACTGGCAGTGTACTTACGTTAGCTGTTTTTATTCGTGGGACTAATGACACTATTAAATTCGTTCATTTATCAGCTTTTCCGTTCAATTCCGTTTTATTATTATTATATAGCTCACAGTTTCATTGTCTGTCAAATAAATGGAGGGGCTCCTAAACAGTGTTTCGCGTTTTCGTTTTTTAATTGCTTGTTTTTTAGATGCGCTTTCTTTCTGCTCATTAGTTGGCTGTGCAGGGAACAACTAGGACAAATGGAGATAGATGTGCATTTGAGAATAGACTGCCTGCTTTATACAATTATATGCATGGCAGATCAATGTCCTTATTAGCGTTTATATATTAGCGTTCACGCCTTCATTTAGGGTCTAGCTTTAATTGTCAACGTTTCAAACTTCAATCTCGAATAAATTTCAGGCCAGCATCACTTCCATTGAAAGTTGATGACACCTCCCAACATTGGGAGTTGGGAGGTGTCATCAACATTGGGATGACGTGCGCGATGTCAACATGATGACGTGCGCGAGCATTCAACACAATGGAAATGACGATCCATACAATTTTTTAGGCGGTGTTTCTGGTCTTTCAACCGTTGTGACCAATATTTGAAGAAGCATCTTGCTAACGATATTTTAGCTTTTATAACTATTTGCACAATTAAAGGTACGTGGCTACGCACTTCTACGCCTTTAGCCTTGTCTAATGTCATTTTTCAATTCCCTCCAGTCGTCCAAGGCGTTTTGTTGTTATGCGAACTCGGCCAATCTGACTTCATAATTGCTTCATATGCGTTCATATGCATACAAGTGTGAATGCTCATATGCGTGTGTACACCTTTCGTGTCTGCTTGCCTGCAATCCTACTTGTGCATGTATTTGACTTACCTATAGTCATTACACTTAGCTAGAGTAATTTAGCCCAGGTGTGGCAACAATGGTCAGAGGAGAGCTAGAGTCAAACTGTTCAGAATATGTTCCGATGACTAAATTATTCAGTTTTCCCTGGTAGTCATGCAATTTCTTGGATGGTCAGAGGAGAGCTAGAGTCAAACTGTTCAGAATATGTTCCGATGACTAAATTATTCAGTTTTCCCTGGTAGTCATGCAATTTCTTCAATGGTCAGAGGAGGGCTAGAGTCAAACTGTTCAGAATATGTTCCGATGACTAAATTATTCAGTTTTCCCTGGTAGTCATGCAATTTCTTGGATGGTCAGAGGAGAGCTAGAGTCAAACTGTTCAGAATATGTTCCGATGACTAAATTATTCAGTTTTCCCTGGTAGTCATGCAATTTCTTGGATGGTCAGAGGAGAGCTAGAGTCAAACTGTTCAGAATATGTTCCGATGACTAAATTATTCAGTTTTCCCTGGTAGTCATGCAATTTCTTCAATGGTCAGAGGAGAGCTAGAGTCAAACTGTTCAGAATATGTTCCGATGACTAAATTATTCAGTTTTCCCTGGTAGTCATGCAATTTCTTGGATGGTCAGAGGAGAGCTAGAGTCAAACTGTTCAGAATATGTTCCGATGACTAAATTATTCAGTTTTCCCTGGTAGTCATGCAATTTCTTCAATGGTCAGAGGAGGGCTAGAGTCAAACTGTTCAGAATATGTTCCGATGACTAAATTATTCAGTTTTCCCTGGTAGTCATGCAATTTCTTGGATGGTCAGAGGAGAGCTAGAGTCAAACTGTTCAGAATATGTTCCGATGACTAAATTATTCAGTTTTCCCTGGTAGTCATGCAATTTCTTGGATGGTCAGAGGAGAGCTAGAGTCAAACTGTTCAGAATATGTTCCGATGACTAAATTATTCAGTTTTCCCTGGTAGTCATGCAATTTCTTCAATGGTCGTGCTCCCTTGCAAACGAGCAGCGGAGTGAGAGGAGAGAGTTCTGAAGTTCTGAACGCGTTTGACAATGATAAAATATCAAACTCTAATACCTGCTTTCTTTATGCTCACTGTGCATGCACTGTATGTGTTTTTACGTGAGGGTCTGTACTTTGTTCAATTAATGTTTCTGTCTAACTAGGACTTTTCACCAATTCTTTTCCGTGTCAATCTTCAGGGAAAATACATAAGCTAATTTATCAAAACATATCAGCGCATCTCATTGGCAAAAATTGTGCCGCACAGGCACGGCATAGGTGACCTGCTGCAAGGTATACTGACTAAAATTATTATTATGTTATTATTATTACTTCTTTCTTGGAATCACAGGGTGAGGTGACAGAGAAGAGGGTGAGGTGACAGAGGAGAGAGTGGGGTGACAGAGAGGAGAGAGTGAGGGCACAGAGGAGAAAGTGAGGGCACAGAGGAGAAAGTGAGGGCACAGAGGAGAAAGTGAGGGCACAGAGGAGAAAGTGAGGGCACAGAGGAGAAAGTGAGGGCACAGAGGAGAAAGTGAGGGCACAGAGTGGAGAAAGTGAGGGCACAAAGGAGAAAGTGAGGGCACAGAGTGGAGAAAGTGAGGGCACAGAGAGGAGAAAGTTAACTTTGATGAATTTCGATGGGATTTGATTCCCCGTATTCTGGGATAGACGTAGAAGCGATCCCTGTCGAAATCCGGGGTCAATAAGTAAGCCTGCGGCGTCGCATCACACAGACTATACTTAATTATTACTATTGTAGCCAGATTTATAAACTTGAACTGGAGCTTGTGGGCACCTATTGCCGTTTAGGAAAATTCAAGAAACCAACAATTGCAGTGCCACGCTTGGCCTCAACTACATGATTTTCGCACTACAAAGACTATACTTAATTACTATTGTAGCCCGATTTATAAACTTGAACTGGAGCTTGTGGGCACCTATTGCCGTTTAGGAAAATTCAAGAAACCAACAATTGCAGTGCCACGCTTGGCCTCAACTACATGATTTTCGCACTACAAAGACTATACTTAATTACTATTGTAGCCAGATTTATAAACTTGAACTGGAGCTTGTGGGCACCTATTGCCGTTTAGGAAAATTCAAGAAACCAACAATTGCAGTGCCACGCTTGGCCTCAACTACATGATTTTCGCACTACAAAGACTATACTTAATTACTATTGTAGCCAGATTTATAAACTTGAACTGGAGCTTGTGGGCACCTATTGCCGTTTAGGAAAATTCAAGAAACCAACAATTGCAGTGCCACGCTTGGCCTCAACTACATGATTTTCGCACTACAAAGACTATACTTAATTACTATTGTAGCCAGATTTATAAACTTGAACTGGAGCTTGTGGGCACCTATTGCCGTTTAGGAAAATTCAAGAAACCAACAATTGCAGTGCCACGCTTGGCCTCAACTACATGATTTTCGCACTACAAAGACTATACTTAATTACTATTGTAGCCAGATTTATAAACTTGAACTGGAGCTTGTGGGCACCTATTGCCGTTTAGGAAAATTCAAGAAACCAACAATTGCAGTGCCACGCTTGGCCTCAACTACATGATTTTCGCACTACAAAGACTATACTTAATTACTATTGTAGCCAGATTTATAAACTTGAACTGGAGCTTGTGGGCACCTATTGCCGTTTAGGAAAATTCAAGAAACCAACAATTGCAGTGCCACGCTTGGCCTCAACTACATGATTTTCGCACTACAAAGACTATACTTAATTACTATTGTAGCCAGATTTATAAACTTGAACTGGAGCTTGTGGGCACCTATTGCCGTTTAGGAAAATTCAAGAAACCAACAATTGCAGTGCCACGCTTGGCCTCAACTACATGATTTTCGCACTACAAAGACTATACTTAATTACTATTGTAGCCAGATTTATAAACTTGAACTGGAGCTTGTGGGCACCTATTGCCGTTTAGGAAAATTCAAGAAACCAACAATTGCAGTGCCACGCTTGGCCTCAACTACATGATTTTCGCACTACAAAGACTATACTTAATTACTATTGTAGCCAGATTTATAAACTTGAACTGGAGCTTGTGGGCACCTATTGCCGTTTAGGAAAATTCAAGAAACCAACAATTGGTGCCACGCTTGACCTCAACTACATGATTTTCGCACTTCAAAGACTATACTTAATTACTATTGTAGCCAGATTTATAAACTTGAACTGGAGCTTGTGGGCACCTATTGCCGTTTAGGAAAATTCAAGAAACCAACAATTGCAGTGCCACGCTTGGCCTCAACTACATGATTTTCGCACTACAAAGACTATACTTAATTACTATTGTAGCCAGGTTTATAAACTTGAACTGGAGCTTGTGGGCACCTATTGCTGTTTAGGAAAATGCAAGAAACCAACAATTGGTGCCACGCTTGACCTCAACTACATGATTTTCGCACTTCAAAGACTATACTTAATTACTATTGTAGCCAGATTTATAAACTTGAACTGGAGCTTGTGGGCACCTATTGCTGTTTAGGAAAATGCAAGAAACCAACAATTGGTGCCACGCTTGGCCTCAACTACATGATTTTCGCACTTCAAAGACTATACTTAATTACTATTGTAGCCAGATTTATAAACTTGAACTGGAGCTTGTGGGCACCTATTGCTGTTTAGGAAAATGCAAGAAACCAACAATTGGTGCCACGCTTGACCTCAACTACATGATTTTCGCACTTCAAAGACTATACTTAATTACTATTGTAGCCAGATTTATAAACTTGAACTGGAGCTTGTGGGCACCTATTGCCGTTTAGGAAAATTCAAGAAACCAACAATTGCAGTGCCACGCTTGGCCTCAACTACATGATTTTCGCACTACAAAGACTATACTTAATTACTATTGTAGCCAGGTTTATAAACTTGAACTGGAGCTTGTGGGCACCTATTGCTGTTTAGGAAAATGCAAGAAACCAACAATTGGTGCCACGCTTGACCTCAACTACATGATTTTCGCACTTCAAAGACTATACTTAATTACTATTGTAGCCAGATTTATAAACTTGAACTGGAGCTTGTGGGCACCTATTGCCGTTTAGGAAAATTCAAGAAACCAACAATTGCAGTGCCACGCTTGGCCTCAACTACATGATTTTCGCACTTCAAAGACTATACTGAATTACTATTGTAGCCAGATTTATAAACTTGAACTGGAGCTTGTGGGCACCTATTGCTGTTTAGGAAAATGCAAGAAACCAACAATTGGTGCCACGCTTGACCTCAACTACATGATTTTCGCACTTCAAAGACTATACTTAATTACTATTGTAGCCAGATTTATAAACTTGAACTGGAGCTTGTGGGCACCTATTGCCGTTTAGGAAAATTCAAGAAACCAACAATTGCAGTGCCACGCTTGGCCTCAACTACATGATTTTCGCACTACAAAGACTATACTTAATTACTATTGTAGCCAGGTTTATAAACTTGAACTGGAGCTTGTGGGCACCTATTGCTGTTTAGGAAAATGCAAGAAACCAACAATTGGTGCCACGCTTGACCTCAACTACATGATTTTCGCACTTCAAAGACTATACTTAATTACTATTGTAGCCAGATTTATAAACTTGAACTGGAGCTTGTGGGCACCTATTGCTGTTTAGGAAAATGCAAGAAACCAACAATTGGTGCCACGCTTGGCCTCAACTACATGATTTTCGCACTTCAAAGACTATACTTAATTACTATTGTAGCCAGATTTATAAACTTGAACTGGAGCTTGTGGGCACCTATTGCTGTTTAGGAAAATGCAAGAAACCAACAATTGGTGCCACGCTTGACCTCAACTACATGATTTTCGCACTTCAAAGACTATACTTAATTACTATTGTAGCCAGATTTATAAACTTGAACTGGAGCTTGTGGGCACCTATTGCCGTTTAGGAAAATTCAAGAAACCAACAATTGCAGTGCCACGCTTGGCCTCAACTACATGATTTTCGCACTACAAAGACTATACTTAATTACTATTGTAGCCAGGTTTATAAACTTGAACTGGAGCTTGTGGGCACCTATTGCTGTTTAGGAAAATGCAAGAAACCAACAATTGGTGCCACGCTTGACCTCAACTACATGATTTTCGCACTTCAAAGACTATACTTAATTACTATTGTAGCCAGATTTATAAACTTGAACTGGAGCTTGTGGGCACCTATTGCCGTTTAGGAAAATTCAAGAAACCAACAATTGCAGTGCCACGCTTGGCCTCAACTACATGATTTTCGCACTTCAAAGACTATACTGAATTACTATTGTAGCCAGATTTATAAACTTGAACTGGAGCTTGTGGGCACCTATTGCTGTTTAGGAAAATGCAAGAAACCAACAATTGGTGCCACGCTTGACCTCAACTACATGATTTTCGCACTTCAAAGACTATACTTAATTACTATTGTAGCCAGATTTATAAACTTGAACTGGAGCTTGTGGGCACCTATTGCTGTTTAGGAAAATGCAAGAAACCAACAATTGGTGCCACGCTTGACCTCAACTACATGATTTTCGCACTTCAAAGACTATACTTAATTACTATTGTAGCCAGATTTATAAACTTGAACTGGAGCTTGTGGGCACCTATTGCTGTTTAGGAAAATGCAAGAAACCAACAATTGGTGCCACGCTTGACCTCAACTACATGATTTTCGCACTTCAAAGACTATACTTAATTACTATTGTAGCCAGATTTATAAACTTGAACTGGAGCTTGTGGGCACCTATTGCTGTTTAGGAAAATGCAAGAAACCAACAATTGGTGCCACGCTTGACCTCAACTACATGATTTTCGCAGCCAGTTTCCCAGTTTCCCCAGTTTCTCCAGTTTCCATGGAGAGACCTGGCGTATATTGTTGTTGTTGTTGTTGTTGTTTCGCAGCACACAGACTACTTAATTATTACTATTGTAGCCAGAGTTATAAACTTTAACTGGGGCTCGAGCTTGTGGGCACCTATTGCCGTTTGCATGCACTTGTCACCACTGTCTGCTGTTGTTTGTGTCTCATGCTTGGTTTGCGTGCGACTGGGTTGGGCCGTCTGTCTGGGATCCCCCAAATCCCCAGCCCTGCAGGGTCTGGAAATTAGACTGCATGAACGCATATATAAGGAGCCGCGATATCAGACTGGTTCTTTACTGTGTGTTTCAATTCTGGCCTTACTTCTGCCTTTGAGTTATTACAACTTACTCAAGAAGCCGTTTACAAATTATCAGTAAGATATATACATGTAGCTTGTGGATGCACAGCACGATTTTGTGAATGTCACACGATATGACATCCCTCAGAGAAACGGAAATTAAAGGGAAGCATTCTTCATGAACTTATACTCATCTATGAGCAAAATGAGGTGTGCAACGAAGCCAATAATGAGGTAAGTCAGAGTTTAACAAACACTAGCCCATATCAAAATAATAAATATATATGTGTGTGTATCTGGCTTAACCTAAAGTCAGTACAACTACTGTACCGTACTTTATGTTTGTCAGTAGATGAATCGGAGATAATCCGAGAATCCATCAATAAATTATTTTTATGAGGCCTATAAACCAATATCAAGAGCAATGTTTCAAAATACGGATATATGACTTAGTATTTATTTTTTAAGTTAGTAATCAGCACCAACAGCTTGGAACTTGAAAGTTCATTCAGTCCATTGTGCTAAGCTGTTTTCAAAAAGAAATGACGAAGCAAAACCAGCCTAGACAGTGTCTCGTCAGAAAGGATCGTGAACGAACTTTGGTCAGAAAAGTTCCACTGACCGAAAAGGCGCGCTCAGCTTCAACACTTGTCGGAGGGATGAGCATCACAGCTTCACGCTGCTGTGCAATGCGAAGAATCTCTCGACCAATGCGACTCTCCAGTGACATGCAGTGTGTTTTAGGCTTAGAGCTCTTCTCTAGGAATGACTTCACTTGATCAGCCAGACCGCTTTCATCTGCCACATCATCATTGTCGTCACCATAATGGGCATTTGTGGCTGAACTCAAATCAATGGAAGCTGAACTGGTGTCTTTATCAGTAGCAACTTGGGCAGCATCTTCAGCTGCATATAGGTTTAACTTACTAGCCAGTGTGATCAGTGAATACTTCACAGCATTTAACTCACTTTGTGAGTCAGTGATTCCATACCGAGATAAAAATCAGGCGAATCGCGATTCGAGACTAGAAGCAATCTGAATTAAACAAAGCATCTCAAAATTTTCTCATTTACACGTTGCATGAGCAGTTGCTTAACTTTATACTCGCAATCAGGCATGAGTCGCTTTCTGTTATTTTTGTAATTAAAAAACACAAAAACAATAAAAAGCACAGCTAAGCAAGAGTGAGAAGATAAGCAAAAAAGGCGTTCGACAGGGTGACGGAAAAAAATCTCGTTTATAAGGTGAGCGGCATGTTGAATCAAAGGCTCATAGGCTCATAGATTCGTAGCAAAAGCCGTAGCAGGAATCGTTGCCAGAATCGCAGCACAGCAGTACAAGATTGAGCACAGAGAAGCAATAATGAGCACATAAGCAATAATGAGCACAAATAAGCAATAATGAGCACAGATTAAGCAGGAGCACATACAAAAGCGGGCGCAACAGGAGAAAGATTCAGTCTTTAAAATTTCATCAACTTTCGGCGGACAAACCGTTACTGTTGATTGCGACTGATTACATTTGACTACTGTGCATGGGTCTGTGCAAAGTCTGCAAAATACCTTATTTCTGTAAATGTATTAATTTTGGACTGCTCCTGCACAGCCCTCTGTTATGTATATTTGTATTATTGCATCCCATGCTTGGCTTGGATCAGTGATGCATCCTACATGTGGAAGTCAGTCACGAATTTCCCCTCTCAATCGGCAAGTAATCGGCGAGACAGCTTGCCACCTGTCTCACTGAGGTCAGTCCAGGGTTTGCACTTTCTCAACACGCAAGTCAGGCGTCGGTGAGGCAGGTCTGCGGATCCAATATCGGCAGCACGGGTGTCACCTGGCCTTGCTTCCGTCTGCCGGTGGCGCCACCGCCGCTTCCGCCGCGACGCCGCCTCCGCCACCGAAGCCGCCAACCCAGGCAGCAGACGTCCAGGCCCATTCGCTTGACCTCCGGTTTCGAGCGCAGCTCCGTGATCAGGTTGGTCTGCAGCAGCTCCTGTAGAAGGTCCTGGCGGGACAAGCCTGGAGCTGATGGATTGTCCAAGTTGACAACCAAGTTTGAGAGCCCGTTGATGCGTCTGATGAAGACTATACGTGTCGGTAGGCCTGTTTGAGTAGTGCAGGTGAGTACGGGCTTGATGTCTAACAGGTACCATGCCAAGCAGAACAGGTGAACACTGTGTCTAACAGAACAGGTGATCACAGGCTCTGTCTAACAGGTGACGCTCTCTGTCTAACAGTTGACGCTGTCGGCCTAACAAATGACGCTCTTTGTCTAACAGGTGACGCTCTTTGTCTACCAGGTGGCGCTCTCTGTCTAACAATTGACGCTGTCGGCCTAACAAATGACGCTCTTGGTCTAACAGGTATTTCTAACAGAAATGAATTCCAGAATGACAGATTTAGAATGACAAATGAATTCCAGAATGACTAGTGATGGACAGATTAAAACAGGACTTGATCTTCATTCATATTCACATTAGAAAATGTCAAGTAACTTACTGGAAATGCAGGCGCATCACTGATCTAGACCACAGGTCGAAGAGAGGTAGCCACGTGGCTAGTGCACTAGGCAGAATCGCACATCAAGAGTCAGCAGCTGCCATCAGACACAAGTTAATCCTGGAATGGTGCAGGCTTTAGCACAACGTATTAATAATGTCAAATCAAAGTGAATGAAGTACTGCGATAAAATGACTCCGTGATGGCAAAGGAAAGAAGATTAAAGGCAACACAATTATCCAAAAATAGGCTTCAGGCCATCCACCATCCACCATTCACGCGAAGCATAAAAGACTTGGCCTTTGCAGAAATATTTAATAGTATTCAGCGGTACTTGTAACTGTCTAAATAGACACTTGTACAAGCCTTCCGCACAAGTAGGAGATGCAAGTTGGGCGAATGTTTATGAGTTCGATTTTTCAGACACGGTTTACATATTCGAGAAACAGTAATTGACTTTTGTCTAAATTTATTCTTGTCAAAAGGTGTGTTTGAGATCGACCCATTTTATTTTTAAATACAAGGCTGCTTTGCTGATCGGGCTATTTGTATTTAGCAGAATTTAATTTGTAAGAAATTCATAAAGTACACTTTTCCTATTGTCTTAAATCATGTCATTCAATTACCATAGTGTTCGCTTTAATTATCTGTTTTTTGAGCCAAGAAAAGTTGAAAAAATTCTTTCTGAAGAAGAGAAGCTTTAGAAACAAATATTAGTTTTAAAAAATTTCACGATAAGTCGTTTATCTCTACGACTTAGAGACGAAAAACAATTATATAGGGTGCGTACGAAAACAATTATAACTATCTAATTATAATTATAACTTCCACCAATAATTGGAGAGGCAATCTTCGGCTGAATATGCGGACTTTGACTATAACTATAAATCAACTATATAATCAACTGTAAATAATCAACTAATAATCAACTAATAATCAACTATGAATATTCAACTATATATAATATTAAAATATCCTAAGTCCGCAGATTCAGCCGAAGATTGCCCGATCTAAGGCGTCTTAGTCTTAGGCGTATTCTTCTTCTTTTTCTCTCCGCGACTGGCGGCGGCGGCGGCGGCGGCGGCGGCGGCGGCGGCGGTGCATCCACCATATTCTGGAATTTTGCATTAAATGCAAATTTTTTTATAAATGAGCAATAACAATAATGTGTTGTAAGGCATGCTCTGTGGAAAAGTTAGCCCATTTAAATGGGCATCAGAAAGTCAGAATTAAAATGAGATTTTTTATGACCGAGCAACAACAGTTATGAAACGACTTGCTTTCTAGGAAATATGGTTTCTATTCTGCATGTTATGAGGGACCATTTAAATTAACGTTTCGCGGTCAATTTCTATGAAGACAAGGGTTACGTCAAGTTATAAATTGCTTGTTTCACAGTATAAAAGCGAGGCATTTTGTGAAAGCGGAGAATATTGAAATTTAGCAGAATACAATATGAAGTAATGTGCAGAGCTGGACAAGTGTTACTGCTAATCACAGGCTTGGGGAGGCAGTATGAGTCTGCTGTTTGTTTTATGTTTGACTTGCACAGTCGAAGTGTTTGACTCAAACAATATGAATCTACTGCTCTCAACCCAGTGCCGATGTCCTAACTTGTCAGCTTGGCTCATAGCTAATATGTGACCTGCTATGATCATCACTAAATGAATGCACCCTCATTCTATTCACGTATTAAAATGTACACCTCTAAGAGTATAAAGTTTCAGTGTATTATAAATAGTGAGCTATCCAAGCCTTTTTACATAGGCTACAGAGTTTATGCTTATCTTAATAAGTCTTAATATTAGGAAAAAAACTGTATAGTGGGTCTATACGCATAGCTTATTGGCTGGCCACTCGTCATAATTGTATAGAAACAATGCATTATTCTAAATGAAATTAGGACCCAGGAATATAAATTCTTATTAAGATTTCCAAGCAACTACTGGGATATGGGATCTATGACCTGGGAGCCTAGGATCAAGGACTAGTATTGCCATTGCAGTTTGGCCTTTTTTCTGTAGCCCTAAAAAAATTCCGCAGGGCTTAATTCTATGATTGAATTGATAATTAGTGGAATATGTAATCCAAAGTAAACTAATTGACTATTGTATATCCACTTCCAAAAATGGTATTATCAGTATGGTATACTTGCCAATTTGCACCCACTTCATAGGTCACATATTTAAAAGAATTGTGCTTTTAAATGAAAGATTGAATAAAATGAGGGGAAGAAATAAGAAAATTGGAACCAAAGTCTAACATCTGTCATCTATAGGGTAATGTATCATCAACCAAACAAGAATGTGTATTTTTTAACTTCGAACCTAAGCTACAGATTTTCTATTTAAGATATGATGATAAATCAAAAGCCAAGTTATAGAAAACAGTTACATCTTTCTAAAAAGTGTCTGCTTTTGCTATTTTGTCAAATAGAAAAAAGTTATTCCTGTAACTAGGTTTCATCTAAAACCTAACAATGATTTTCATGTATCTTCAAACCAAATGGAGAAGTTGGTGTTTGGTTTTACAATTTGAGTGAGTGGTTTAATCTTATTTTGCCATATGAAGTGCTGTCAAAGTGTAGACTACAATTCTGTGTAAGCTAGAAGGATAGGAATGTGAGGGATGGGAATGTGAGTGAATAGGAATGGGAGGAAGGGAAAAGGATCCCTGTGGCCCCGTGGCACTTGGGTGCCGCAGCCCCTCATGCAGCAGCTACATGAGTTTAATACTCTGGCACCTTCTATTTGCTGCTGAGCATAGCTCACACAGGTAGGAAACATTGGCAACTATAAAAATTTCTGCTACATATTTTTAATGCCATCCAAACAAAAATAACTGCCTATGTCCCATAGCTACTGAACTTGAGCTCTGAGTGAGCATGGACATGGTCAGGTTTATTAAATGTTTTTAGTGGGATCACATTTTTCACATTGCTTGAATGGGGAGTAGGTTATCTAGGGAATATAAGATCTATGGACACTGACCTATTAGGACAGGGTTGGTAACCATTTTTATCTTGTAGGCCAGATAGAGATTTGAGCACATGGGTCATGGCTTATGAACACATGGAAGAAGTGGAAGTGTAAGTAGAAGAGTAGAAGCTTAGAGGGTGGAGTGGAGAGGAGGCTGCATTGGGTGGGGTTGGGTTTGGTAGATTTGGGCTAGATTTAGTAAGCCATGCAAGTAAAGTATGGGGTAGATATCTGCTCCTGTCCTGTCTGTCTACCTGTCTGTCTGCCTACCTGCCTGCCTGCCTGCTTGCCTGAGGGCACTGGTCCCCTCTATAACAGGGGGGCACTGACCCCTCTCTAGCAGGGAGGGCACTGATCACTCTAGCAGGGAGGGAACTGGCCCCTCTAGCAGGGAGGGCACTGACCCCTCTCTAGCAGGGAGGGCACTGATCACTCTAGCAGGGAGGGAACTGGCCCCTCTAGCAGGGAGGGCACTGACCCCTCTCTAGCAGGGAGGGCACTGATCACTCTAGCAGGGAGGGAACTGGCCCCTCTAGCAGGGAGGGCACTGACCCCTCTCTAGCAGGGAGGGCACTGACCCCTCTCTAGCAAGGAGGGCACTGACCACTTTCCAATCCCACGATCCCCTTTCCAATCCCATGATCTCAATTCTAATCCCATGATCTCAATTCTCTCCTCTCTGCCCCTTACTCCCTCCTGTCTGCCCGAATTAAACAATGAACAATATAAACAATCCACAATACGAAAATAGTCAATAATATAGTCAACAAAATTAGCCATTTTTAATAAAAGAAACGAAATAATGATGTTTAGTTGTTCCTTGGTCTTTAATAAAGAGGAGAGTTAGGGAGAATGCGATGAGAATATGTTCTTCTCAGAGTTCTTCTGTTTTTCTCAATCTCAGATAGTCTTTGCAAAGCTCAACGTTATAAAAATAAAGATGGACTAAAGTTTATTAGATTCGATAAACAATTTTCTTTCTTAGTGGAATCAACAAGTCCACTGTCTAATGACAAAATAGTTTGAGAGTCGAGACTGAACGAGCGTCTTTTTCTGGTCTTGTGTTAAATAGATGGTGTGATATGCAGGACACCATAATAGGCAAGCCAGGAGCCTCAAGACAGAGAGGACACGCGATTATGGGGTTTGGGAAATGGGGTGGGTGTCATTAAATGAATCACAGCGAATCGCACGCGAATATGGGGTTTTGGGAATGGGGTGGGTGTTAAATGACTGACAAATATTTTTGGTTTGGAAGGATCGATAAATTAAACGGCCGTTAGTTTGGCTCGGTGTGAGAAGGGTTTAGTCAAAGGACCCCTATATAGCAGCATCTGCACTGGAAGCTAAACGGAAAAGTTTAGTTTGTAGTTAAAATTAGTAGTTATTTGCAAGGACTACTAGAGTAGAAGGACGCGACACTTGAAGACTATGTAAATTTTATTAAAGGCCACTTTTCTAAGCGATGTCTTTTTTAAACGGATGCACATAGAAATTTACTTTTTTCGCTGGGACCTTCGAAATTTATTGCCCTTGAAGATAAAATACATTTGCGTCTGGATAAACATATTTTTTAAACTCGCTAATCTGATGGCCCCTGCTACCCCTGATGTGGGATAACTGCTGAAGTGGGATAACTGCTGCACTGGGAAAACTGCAGAAGTTGAATTACTGGATGAAGTTAGATAACTGCTGAAGTAAGATAACAGGTTAAGTGGGATTACTCCTGAAGTGGGCTATCTGATGAAATGGGATTTCTGCCGATATGGGATAACTGTAGATGGGGGATAACTGGTGAAAGGGGATAGCTGCTTAAGGGGATATCTGATGAAGTGACGAATTTAGTTAGTGACGAATTTTTTAATAACTGAATAATTCGGGGCGGCTTAATTGCTATTCACATTCTAAAATTAAAATTTGGACTGGAAGCGGAGCTGATATCTTCCTTTTTTCTAAGACTTGTGGCCAATAAAATTGCCCGATTTACACAGGGGCAGGGCAGATAGACAGGATCAGGCACACATAGACAGAAAATAGCGTATATATTTTTTGGCTGGACCGACTTTTCCAAATTTTTGCTTCCCCAGAACTCACCAAAAAGCGATGCCGCCGCCTCCTGGCGGCCCGCCCGGGCCCCAATGCCAGGGCGGCATGAATCCAAAATTTCTGCAAAATACAAGGCCTTCTGGCAATTGAATTGATTTAGAGAATTCCATCATTAGCTGTGAATCAGACAAAAAATTAACTTACCCTCGGCAAAAGGCGGACAAGCTCCGGAGCTTTACCTGCTCCATCAGGAGCAGGTAAGCTCGCACGCTGTCTCTCTGCAAATTTATAAAACAAAAAATATAGAGCAAGGACGAAGGACGGTTGTTAGTACAATCCTGTATAACTGATAAACGGGGATAACTCATGAAATGGGATAACTAATGAACGGGGATGATTGCATGATAAAGTCAATAACTGAAGAAGTGGGATTTTGGAGAAGGATTTGGGATCAGAGAAGGACTTTGGATCTGGGATTAAAGCTGTAAATCCCAAAACCCCGAATCAACGAATAAATGCATATTTCTGCTATTGACTGCACTGAAGAATTAATTTATAAAGTTAGGAGGGTCACTGTCAACAGCACTATTTAAAGGCACAGAAACTCACATTCATCTTCCAATTTCGCCACTTGCGGCCTCCCCGATGATGAGGGCGGCCGCGGCGAATCTGCTGCTGGGGATGGGGGGGAGGGTGGGCTGGGCCTGGGTTGGGTTGGGGAGGGATGGGACGGGCTGGACGGGGGGGTTGGCCGACTGGGGCAGGGGTGGTAAGGGTGGGTTGTGGGCCTGGGTTGGGTTGAGGAGGGATGGGGCGGGCTGGACGGGGCGGTTGGCCGACTGGGGCAGGGGTGGTGAGGGTGGGTTGTGGGCCTGGGTTGGGTTGAGGAGGGATGGGGCGGGCTGGAAGGTTGGGTTGGGCGGGGAGAAGAGGGCGGACTGGGGCAGGGGCAGGCTGGGTCGGGATCGGGGGGGGAGCGCCGGCCACCCGGGCATATGAAGCCCTGGTGGCCGGCCTGGACGGTGGCGGCGAAGGCGGCGGCGTTGGCGGTGGCGGGGGGCGGGGCGGGGCCCGCAAGGGACGGGCGTCGGCCCGACCCTTTTTTCTGCCGGCCGATTTTTTCTTTGATGCCTGAAATTATGTATTGCAAAACTCGTTAATCACGCAAATTATGTTTCTTGGAAATTAACAAATATGATTCAAGGAAGTGTTGTACCAGTAAACTAACGGTGAGGTAGCTATAGCAGTATATGTAAGTTATAGGTGAGTTTGTCAGTTCAAATATTACCTGGCCTCTTTGGACACATGAAAGAGTTTTTCTTTTCTAAGAAAATACCAAAACTTTGCCACTTAATAGCTTTATTGTTTAAGATAATCATACTTGATTTTCTTCATCAAATTCTTAAATTTTTTCTTTGACTTTACTAAGTTTAATTTTACTCTAAAAGTTGGGTAAAGTTTAGCACTTTAATATACCAATGATCTAATATCATGCATAGAAGGACAAATAATTTGGTTTCTGCATTAAAAAATTCGAATTTTTATATAAAAAATTAGATAGAAAGTCAGATACAACAAACAGTAGTACTAATGTAGGATCACATATATCATTTGTGTGAATTATCTATGTGAGTTTCTTGTAAACATTTGCTATAGCATAGCTATAGCTATGCCCTATGCGAATCTTTAAAAAATTAAAGTCTCTTTTGAAGAGGACAGAACAGAAGTAGCTAGTCCTATATGAAGAAACTAATTTCTTAGCTTAAATTTAGCTATTATATGTTTTTATTGGAATAAATGTTACAGTTACAACCCTATTTGGCTAGAGGAATTCCTTCAGTTTAAGGATGGAATAAATATTTATATTTAGACATAACTAGCTATGCCTATAATCAGTGCTGCTCTTATTTTCATAGACCAAATTTAATAATTTAATAACTAAAAATTTCCTCTCCTTGCTATCTAATTATATCTATGTTATCTATGTTATCTATCTAATTATATCTATGTTATAACTAGGCATAAATTCAAAATTATGGCTTTTTAGTCTAAAAATGAGAACTATACACTCAATATAGTTGCCCAGGGTTTGAAAAAGAATTGAATATTTTTTCAAAGTTTTGTATTCCTTGAATGAACTTATTTAGTCTCCAAAAAGACAAAGTCTTGAGTAGACCTTCTAGTCAAATAAAAACTTTTCAATTGTTTCAGAATTCAAGTAAATGTCTTGTAACCCTTTTATTATGCAAGATAATTTCATGAATTTTGTCCACATGAAGATAACATGAATGAAATTAGAAATATCAAATAAAAAGCAAGTAGAACATGATTCAAAAGGGAAAAATAATGGCTCTAGGAATATAGTCAGGCTATAACATTGCTTTGTATCAATTTTTCTTATGTGTATATTGAACTAGCAAAGTGAAATAATAATTTAAGATCAAATAGTAGAGTAGACTATATAGCTACTTGTTTAGAAAGGGAAGCAAATAATTATTTTGTATATGTTGGTATATGTAAAACATAATATATATTGGTAATTTTTAACTGGAATTGGCTCTCTATTGTAAACATTTTTATAATGCTAGAATACAAGGTTATCACCTTGTATAGTAGCAAAATAACTGTATACAAAAGATTATCAGGCACACCAGATGGCAAATATGGATCTCAGATTTAAATAGTGAGTTGACAGCTGACCCTACCTATATTTTTATCCATTTTTGCCAAGCGAGAAGGTTTCCAGAAGTGCCCATAGATTTAGAGTGCAAGGTATTCAGAGCTTTGGTCAATTTTTAAGACTTTAGCTTCACAGCACTATGTTAAATGCAAGTGGTTAAAATGAATACAGCACATAATAGCTATATCAATCTACATTAAAAAGCTTTCTACTGAGGCTTACAGCACTTCTAAAGAGTGCAATGTACATTATCCTCATTGATTTTAATAGCACATCTATAAAGTGCAATATACTGAACTGTTTTATTTAACAATTTGCAGTCTAGTCTATCTAGGAAAAAGATGGACTGTCCTACTGTTTGGCTGTTGTGAGATAACATGTTCTTCAGCAGCACTTTGCTGTGTCATATGTGACAGGCTTGGTAATGAAAATTGTAAAGGTACCTGAGGAGGTACTTGAGACTCAGATATCTGTATTTCATCTGGCAATAACATACCTGGGTAATAATTCTGCGAAAACTGAGCAAGACGTAGGTGACTATGTATTACTTGATTTTGAGAACTTCTAAGTTGCTGCAAATGAATGTCTTCTAAATAAGCATCTGGATTTTGGAATAAATTGTCAATACTATTGATATTTGAAGTAGTATTGTTGAGACTGGTAATATCATTGACATTACTTTGTGATGCTTCTGCACTTTGACTACATTCTTCATTGAGGCTTATCTCAGCCTCAGCAGCATAGTCATTTTGCTGTGTAGCCACTATTGCAGAATCATTACCATTTGCACTAGTACCTTGCATGCCAACAAGCAATGCTTGATTTTGGTTTGCTAGAGTACCTTCAGTGCTAATTGTAGGTGCTACATTTCTCTCATTCCATTCTGAATGAGACCAAAATTTTACTTCACCATGATCAGAAATTGCCTGAAATTGTGCAACACATTGCTGTTGGTTAAGATTATGGGGTGAAGAGAAGTTGGGAATAAAACGTCCTGGCCCTTTCTTCTGACCTGTAGCTAAATCAGAAGCTATAAGTGCCCATTGAATTGCACCAGAGTTGCCTGCCCTTTCATAAGCGTCCTTAGCTATTTTACTAAGCTCTTTGCGCATGTAGACAACACCCTTTTTAATAATTTCTTCAAACTTTCCTTCTGTTTGAGGAAGCTGCTGCAAATTTTGAAGCCTGTGTTGCGCTTGCTTATCTGCTCTTATAAAATCAACAATAGAACTACATGCTTCTTGGACCTGTCCACTCAAAGTGCCAGTGACATCTTTAGAACAGTGATAAATGGCTCTGTCATGTTCAGTAATTCTAATAACAATGTAAGTTTCTTTATGTTTGTCCAAGTCCTGAATGATTCTTTTAATTGGGCGAGGTCGATTTTTAGCAGCTTTTCTTAGTCGTTCTTTTTTTGCTATACTTAGACCCCTATACTTCTCTAGCAATGCTGAAGTCCAAGCTGAAATGAAGAAGTATATGATATTAAAAATATTTAAACGAGATTTCCACTAAACTAGGCTTTTGTCCAGAACTGCAAGAATTAAAAGTGAGGCCATGCTTAAGGTAATCTCCCCTTGACCTCAGGGGAGAGAACAACACCATCACTGAATTAACTGTTTAAATATAAAATGAAAAATTAACACCCAAACCAGCATTATGCATGAAAGCATATTTACCAAGTTTTTAAGGCAGTCACCCATTTTTTAGAAACTAAGAAAGCTGCCCTTTTCCTTTTTCCAGTCAGCTGTACAATTCTGAACAAAAACCAAGTTCGTAGGTGCAGAAATGCCCAATTCCTTTAAATCTTACTGTATATAAAACACTTACTAGCACAGCCCTTCTTTCGAAGAAATTCATTGCCGCTAGTAGGTCCCATCTAAAATTAAGTTTTTAGCAATATGTAAATCAAATGTCTGTCACATGAACTATTTACCTACACTTCATTGGCAAACTATATATTTTTGGAGTCTATAGGCATGTCAAGTAATACCATATTATAGGGCCACAAAATGGTCAAGTTAGAAAATCCAAAACTGTAACATGTCACCATTGCTATTAATAGGAAAAAGCATAAAAAATTCATGAAATACAATTTCGAATTCTTAACTTGAAAATTAGTTCTACTTTGAAACTTTTTCTTCAGGAATTATTTAGCATGGGCATGGTGAATTTTTTGGTCTTGGAACAGCTATTTAAGTATTCTATAGCTACCAGTGGGACTGATATATTCATTTCCTTGAAGGTACTCTTAACAGGCCCTAGTCAAAACACATGCTGCACACATTTCACAAGCTTTGAGTTTTTTCAACTTTTAAAGAGGTAATCACAGTTTAATCATGGTTTTCTGTTTTTGCACTAAATATTGATACTAATACATTTTCCTCAAACATTTCCAGCCTGCCTTGCTTGCTGCCTGACTGTTCGCTTGTCAACATTATGGACTCTAATGGACGACTAGGTCTATGCTGTCAAACTGCCATTGTCTGGTTCTAGGCAAGCCTCAAGTTACTGCAATACTTTTGCTCTCAGAGCTAGCTACTATCAGCCTGCAGCTCGACTCTTTGGACGAGCGTGAGTTAATATTGATTGCTTTTGTGAAAGTTACAGTTCAATGTGAATTCAAATGCAATGGCCCTCATTTTTTATAAACAGGTGTTTTGGCCCTATATGGTCCCATTCTATTAATGCTACATGCTAATACCAATAATTAAACGAGGACTCGATTCCATGTGATTCTCAGATTCTCCTCTCTACATCAGCCTCGAGGAGACATGCCCGCTATGGTCAGGCATTTTCCTTATATTTAACACACTGACTTTGACAAATAGAGGCTGTTCCTGTTTCTAACTTTCAATTACATTCAAATTCTGCCGCTTTCCACAGTGCTTTTTTCATCTGCTCTCTCTCCCGATCTCTCCGTCATTCCCCTTTTCTCCTGCGCCAGATGCAGAGTAAGAACGGCTAACAGTTGATACTACTCCTCATCTAGTAGTCTGTGTCGCAACTTTTCTGTATTGGTTTGACTGAAATATTCACTTCCTTGAAGGCACTCTTAACAGGTCATAGTCACAGGCCACAGGGCATGTTACATATTTCTCCGGGCTGCAGGTGTGGGTGCACTGATTAAGAGTTGGACTATCTAAGATTTGACACCTTGATCTGAATGGCGTAGGCGAGGGGGTCATACTAGCTACTAGTAGCCGAACACTAGTAGTATGGGTTACCAGAAATCTGCCTAACACAGGGGAAATAGGAGAGCGTGCATTTGAATGGGAGAGGGTGGCCTATACTCTGCATATAGGATAGGTGACGCTGTGACGATCTATGTGGCTGAGGGGTTGGAGCCCCATTACAATTACTCAACAGAATTCTGAGCACCAAAAATTAGCGAAAATTATCAGCATGAGCTTGCCGTGACACCCGAGACAGTAATGACCCCTGGAATGGATTTCTAGGCTATGTATGCCACTGTTTAGATCTGCATGAAAAGCTTGTTTAGCAGGCAGCATTAATGAGCTATTACTACTATAAATATTGATAGTAATATTTATAATACCAGCAATTTCCAACTATGTAGATTATTATACAGCAGTAACAAATATGGATTGATTTTGACATGCCACAAACTCTTACAATACATTATTACAAATACGAAAATATTAAACTGACATGGGTCAAATAACAAATATGGATTGATTTTGACATGCCACAAACTCTTACAATACATTATTACAAATAGGAAAATATTAAACCGACATGGGCACCTAAACTTGGCTTACCTGTCAGTTCTTATTTGAGCTAATAAAAAAGGTTTCTATTTAACAATTCTAGCTAGTATAGGATATAGAATTAGATTTAAAGTTTTGACTCGACGAGCTCTTTACTATTCGAGTTTTGGTGGGAAGAGGAAAAACAGCTCGTTCCCCTTTGTCCCCCGCTCAAATAGGGATGTATGGCACCATCGTCTAGTTCGTTCCCAAGTTCGCGTAAACAACCCCTCCCAGCCAACCACGCTTCATCATGGGGTTCCCACGCTTCACGTTCCCACAGGGAGCTCATGAGCTGCACTCGTCTAGCCGGACTCATGGCACGGTGAGGTGACCTGGGCTAGCCGTCTAATTTTTACCGTGAGCTGAGGCCGGCTAGTCCACGGCCGTTAGGTGAAATTTTATTACAGCCACCCCCTCCCTTCCCCGGGCGCCGAAGCCCCAGACTGTACATTGTATTTCAAGCCGTGAATGTACACAGCCCAAACCCCTAGACTGTCTACTGGCCCCCAAGCAGCACTGAGACTGAGTGCGGTGAGTGCGGTGGCGTCCCAGTGCGCAGGGCTCTCCGGTTGATATTTCTCTCCAGCCAGCCTATTTCTCTCGATATGCTGACGTTGACTGGCTGTCAGAGAGGGCAATTCTGTGTCCTAGAAATGATGCCGCCAACGAAATTAACTACCAACTGCTTCAGGAGTTGCCAGGTGCAGTTTTCACCTACAAGTCAATTGATACAACGTTGACTGATGACACCGCTGTGGAGTATCCTGTTGAGTTTCTGAAATCTCTAGATCCTCCTGGAACTCCATCGCACAACTTGCAGCTGAAAGTTGGGGCACCAATTATGCTCCTCCGCAACCTGAATGCGCCAAGGCTGTGTAACGGCACCAGACTGATAGTCAGGCGGCTCTTCCCACACGTGATTGAGGCCACGATAATGACTGGATCTGGCAGAGGAGAGTCTGTGTTCGTTCCCCGGATTCCAATTATCCCCACGGACCTGCCATTTCAGTTCAAGCGACTGCAGTTCCCTGTGAGAGTGTGCTTTGCGATGACTATTAACAAGGCTCAGGGACAGTCGCTGAAGGTGGCTGGCATCAACCTGGAGACTCCTTGCTTCTCGCATGGGCAGCTTTATGTCGCCTGCTCCCGTGTTGGAACTCCAGCTGGCCTATTCATTTTCGCACCAAGGGGAAGAACGAAGAATGTGGTGTATCCCCAGGCCTTGAGGTGACTCGCAAGCAATTAATAGAAAAGTAGTCACGAATTGACCTTGACCTGTCTAACTCTGAACTCTGAAACAGTTTAATTTTGTTTCTTTGACATTGTTATTGTTATGTCATGGCTATTTTCCTTATGTATACGCGTGTACATGCATACTGTATACAGAGGCAGATTTAGGGGGGGCGGGGGGGCAGTCGCCCCCCTAAATTTTAATCATGGGAATAAGATGCCCCCACCAGGGGCCCCAGTCGCAGCACTGGCGCCCCTTTTCGGCCGCTGGCGCCCCTTTTTCAGCCGCTGGCTCCCGTTTTTCAGCCGCTGGCGCCCTTTCTTGGCTCCTGGCGCCCTTTTTCGGCCGCTGGCACCCCCTCTGTGATTCTCATGGCGCTCCCCTGACAGACCGCCCCAAAACAAAATTCCTGGATCTGCCACTGACTGTATAGAGGAGTGGCTGAGAGACATGTTTCTAAAGAAGTAATCAAGAGGGGCTGTTTGGACAAACTTTTCACTTATTTTTTACTTAAAACGCCCTTAAACAAACTCTTCACTTTTCATTAATGCAGTAAATAAATAAATGGTGACCTTCACTATAAAGTTAATACAGAGACGTGAATTGCTTACTGCTTTGCTTTAAATTTCTGCCCCAAAAACAACGGGCAAAAAAAGCTAGTAATGCATATAAAATTATAACTGACAATGGACATAATATTATTTTATGTTAGAAAATTCATGTCATTCACTGATCCGCGTACATTTAAGATCTATTATATTTTAATCCATGCGCAAAAAACACCGTGTGCAGCGGATAGATTTACATTTTTGGTACTATTAAATGTGCACATTTTTAGTACTACATGTAGTAGGCTGTTAGGAACATGAGTTATACTACAATGAAGTAAAAATACTTCATTTTTTTAATGATCAGAAACCGTTTTTAGGAGTGTTTTGCTTCTTCAGCATTTGTTGAGCACTAATATTGAATTTTAAGACAGCTCTCAACAGTGATGCGTAGTACTGTATGTACCAGCGGGGAAATCCACTTGACAATGTTTTTGCTGTGCCTGAGCCGAGCAACGTAAGGCAGAAATTCTGGAAAAATTAGGACAAACTTTTCGTTGGCGCATCTTCTGAAACAAGAATTAAGTCGCCATCTCTTCAGAACGCCCAGATAGATATTTAACGATTCTGACAGTAGGTCCACTTTTGCTAATCCATTCAGTGAATCATGCAGCGCTGCTGCACAGTGCTGACCACAATGGCTGTATAATTTAAGCATTCTGTATCAACTGGCCTTCCCCTAGGAGGAGGTTCTGGACATTCAAAGGTTGGCTACGGAATTTGTCGCAAATTTATCCTGTCTTGCTGATCAAGCGCTGGAAAATACACTGCCAATTGAACTTGTTGTTGAAGTAACAAATTGTATTAGAAAAGCCACTGGTGGTATGACGTAGTTGCTTTCAAGTGCAGCAAAACAATTCTAGGCTACTGTTAGGAAATAAACAAAGGCTTGAATATCAAAAGAAATATTGTATTCACGAGCACTGCTCAAGATAAGTGTAACGAAGTTACTAGACGGAAAAGCCGGAGGGAACAAGCAGTTCTGAGTAATGTATTTTGGTAAACAATAAATGAGCGAATTTAAGCGAGCTGATGAATAAATTGTGACAGATATTTGCAAAAAAACAAAAAACCGAAGGGAAAAGCACAATGGCTCCGAAACCGAGCAGAGAACAGCCAATACAGGACTCGGAGGTGAGCACACACGCCCTGAGTGAGTACTGAGCGAGCAAAAAAACAAAAGGAAACCCACCAGCGAGCAAAGTAGAACAAAAAGCTGAAAACACCACGACACCAGCAGCGGCCTTGTGTACCAGGAAGCGTAATTAAGAAAATAGGTGTGAATAGGCCAGAAGAAGCTGCAAACAGCTGTCAGGAAAACAATAAAAAACAGGAAAAACAGAAGACGTGCTCCGTGAGACTGTCGTGTACACGGGCCGGCTCTGATCGGCTGAAAGCAAGTTAAAACAGCAAGAAACTGGTAAGACAAAAAAGCGAATGTCAGACCAGACAGGAAATAAATCTAAATAATTTTGTATACCATAAAAGCAGCAGAAAACCAATTAAGCTCAGCATAAAAGAATAAAATCAGTCAGTCAATCGATTAATCAGAAAATCTGTTAAATAAGAACCTCGTCCATAAAAATCAATAATAAAGCTATGAAAATACAAGCTGTCTAAAAGCATGCGGTGAAAACACTGCATCGACCTAAAAAATTGACTGAGCAGCTCAGGTCTCAGCACTAAGCAAGACTCATAGATGCACCACCCAGCTGGGCTACTGGCCTCAATGTTTGCCAGCAGACCGGCTTCAAGCAGCTGAAGGAGCTGCAACTGCTGAGCCTCACTCCACAGTCTCCACAAAGCCGCACTCCTTCAGCCCTGCGTAGAACTTGCCCTCCAGATCTTCCAGATCCTCCAGATCCGACTTCTTGGTGTACAGCCGAACAATGGTCATGGCCAGCGAGGACAGCAGCAGGTCCGGGAACTGCGGAGGAGGAGTTGGGGTGGTGGTTGATGATCACAGACCGATTGAAACACAACCCTATCTATATGCAGGTCGTGGGAAACTCTCAGGCACCGCTAAATGCCGCAGCTGAGTTTGCAGCTAGCGTTAAAATCTGGGCCAAGTTTGAGAGGCTGCAGACCGGCTTGTCCCTGACAGCGACCTGCAGGCTTGCTGAGCCATTCCAGACACATCTGGGGTGTCCGGTTTCAGATTGCCTGGAGGGCCTCAGTGCCTGGCGCAGCCTTGCCACCCAGACTGCTGCCGTCAGAGGCATAAATGGGCCCGAGGTAAATCATTTGAGTCAATAGAGAAGCATTTGAGTCAATAGAGAAGCATTTGAGTCAGTACAGAAGCATTTGAGTCAGTAGAGAAGCATTTGAGTCAATAGAGAAGCATTTGAGTCAATAGAGAAGCATTTGAGTCAGTAGAGAAGCATTTGAGTCAGTAGAGAAGCATTTGAGTCAGTAGAGAAGCATTTGAGTCAGTAGAGAAGCATTTGAGTCAGTAGAGAAGCATTTGAGTCAATAGAGAAGCATTTGAGTCAGTACAGAAGCATTTGAGTCAGTAGAGAAGCATTTGAGTCAGTAGAGAAGCATTTGAGTCAGTAGAGAAGCATTTGAGTCAGTAGAGAAGCATTTGAGTCAGTAGAGAAGCATTTGAGTCAGTAGAGAAGCATTTGAGTCAGTAGAGAAGCATTTGAGTCAGTAGAGAAGCATTTGAGTCAGTAGAGAAGCATTTGACTTACTTGACTTAGCGGCAGGGAGCCTCCATGACGGACGCAGCGAGGAGGCGGCAGATGCCGCCCATATCGCTAACCCCTGGCAGGAGAAGCATTTGAGTCAGTAGAGAAGCATTTGAGTCAATAGAGAAGCATTTGAGTCAGTAGAGAAGCATTTGAGTCAGTAGAGAAGCATTTGAGTCAATAGAGAAGCATTTGAGTCAGTAGAGAAGCATTTGAGTCAATAGAGAAGCATTTGAGTCAATAGAGAAGCATTTGAGTCAATAGAGAAGCATTTGAGTCAGTAGAGAAGCATTTGAGTCAGTATAGAAGCATTTGAGTCAATAGAGAAGCATTTGAGTCAGTAGAGAAGCATTTGAGTCAGTAGAGAAGCATTTGAGTCAGTAGAGAAGCATTTGAGTCAGTAGAGAAGCATTTGAGTCAGTAGAGAAGCATTTGAGTCAATAGAGAAGCATTTGAGTCAGTACAGAAGCATTTGAGTCAGTAGAGAAGCATTTGAGTCAGTAGAGAAGCATTTGAGTCAGTAGAGAAGCATTTGAGTCAGTAGAGAAGCATTTGAGTCAGTAGAGAAGCATTTGAGTCAGTAGAGAAGCATTTGAGTCAGTAGAGAAGCATTTGAGTCAGTAGAGAAGCATTTGAGTCAGTAGAGAAGCATTTGACTTACTTGACTTAGCGGCAGGGAGCCTCCATGACGGACGCAGCGAGGAGGCGGCAGATGCCGCCCATATCGCTAACCCCTGGCAGGAGAAGCATTTGAGTCAGTAGAGAAGCATTTGAGTCAATAGAGAAGCATTTGAGTCAGTAGAGAAGCATTTGAGTCAGTAGAGAAGCATTTGAGTCAATAGAGAAGCATTTGAGTCAGTAGAGAAGCATTTGAGTCAATAGAGAAGCATTTGAGTCAATAGAGAAGCATTTGAGTCAATAGAGAAGCATTTGAGTCAGTAGAGAAGCATTTGAGTCAGTAGAGAAGCATTTGAGTCAGTAGAGAAGCATTTGAGTCAATAGAGAAGCATTTGAGTCAGTAGAGAAGCATTTGAGTCAGTAGAGAAGCATTTGAGTCAATAGAGAAGCATTTGAGTCAGTATAGAAAGGGAAGCGTTTGAGACGTTAAAGAGGCGTTCGAAACGTTTCCATGACACTGCTTGTCATCACAAATCATCAGCATAAAAAACCGACCGGGGGCCAGTCACAAGTCACAAGTCTGCTCACCAACAGGCTCTTTTCGCTGCAGAGCTGGCCCCTCTCTGGCTCCAGCTTGGTGTAATAGTACACCTCGCTGAGCGGGTGGCTCAGGCCGGAGCCGTAGTCGATCTTACGTAGCTCAGCCACGGTGCCAGGTTCCTCCCTGTTCCACTTCTCAAGGAATTTCCTGGCTGCAGCTACAGACTTCATGTAGTCCTGCTGCCCCTCCGGAGCCTTCAGCGCGAGGCGCGCCGTGGCCACGCGGCGGTACATCTTCCGAGTGACCAGGCGCTGCATTAACTCCTTGGCTACTGGGCCGCAGTGCTCCGTCAGCAGCAGCTCCAGGCGGGCGTCAGTGAGCCAGCAGAGCGACTCGATTGAGCCGGACTGATCTAGCAGGTAGCGGCGGGCTGTTTCATTTGCCTCAGAGCTACCTGACTCCAGGTACTCGCGACCGGCTTGCAGAGCATCGCCCAGACTACGGATAGTGATCAGGTAGGTGTGAGATGCTTCAGGTGGGTGATGGAATGCTTCAGGTAGGTGTGGGATGCTTCAGGTAGGTGTGGGATGCTTCAGGTAGGTGTGGGATGCTTCAGGTAGGTGTGGGATGCTTCAGGTAGGTGTGGGATGCTTCAGGTGGGTGATGGGATGCTTCAGATAGGTGTGGGATGCTTCAGGTGGGTGATGGGATGCTTCAGGTAGGTGTGGGATGCTTCAGGTGGGTGATGGGATGCTTCAGGTAGGTGTGGGATGCTTCAGGTGGGTGATGCAATGCTTCAGGTGGGTGTGGGATGCTTCAGGTGGGTGATGCAATGCTTCAGGTGGGTGTGGGATGCTTCAGGTGGGTGATGCAATGCCTCAGTTAGGTGTGGGATGCTTCAGGTGGGTGATGCAATGCTTCAGTTAGGTGTGGGATGCTTCAGGTGGGTGATGGCATGCTTCAGGTGGGTGATGGGATGCTTCAGGTAGGTGTGGGATGCTTCAGGTGGGTGATGCAATGCTTCAGGTGGGTGTGGGATGCTTCAGGTAGGTGATGCAATGCTTCAGTTAGGTGTGGGATGCTTCAGGTGGGTGATGGCATGCTTCAGGTGGGTGATGGGATGCTTCAGGTGGGTGATGGGATGCTTCAGGTAGGTGTGGGATGCTTCAGGTGGGTGATGCAATGCTTCAGGTGGGTGTGGGATGCTTCAGGTGGGTGATGCAATGCCTCAGTTAGGTGTGGGATGCTTCAGGTGGGTGATGCAATGCTTCAGGTGGGTGTGGGATGCTTCAGGTGGGTGATGCAATGCTTCAGTTAGGTGTGGGATGCTTCAGGTGGGTGATGGCATGCTTCAGGTGGGTGATGGGATGCTTCAGGTGGGTGATGGGATGCTTCAGGTGGGTGATGGGATGCTTCAGGTGGGTGATGGGATGCTTCAGGTGGGTGATGGGATGCTTCAGGTGGGTGATGGGATGCTTCAGGTGGGTGATGGGATGCTTCAGGTGGGTGATGGGATGCTTCAGGTGGGTGATGGGATGCTTCAGGTGGGTGATGGGATGCTTCAGGTGGGTGATGGGATGCTTCAGGTGGGTGATGGGATGCTTCAGGTAAGGTGTGGGATGCTTCAGGTGGGTGATGCAATGCTTCAGGTAGGTGTGGGATGCTTCAGGTGGGTGATGGGATGCCTCAGGTGGGTGATGGGATGCTTCAGGTGGGTGATGGGATGCTTCACTGATGGTGATGGGAGCATCACTCACAGCTTCTCGAAGCCAATGACCTTGATGTGCTGATAGCCAACGTAGTGGTTGACCCTGCGGGCCACCAGCAGCTGGATGTACTCCAGAACCTGCTTGTCACGGATGACCAGCAGGTTCCGCTTTTCGCCGCTCTCAGACTGGCACGGCAGCACCCTCAGCATGGCGAGCTGGCGCTGGCAGTCCATGCGGTTGTTCAGGCCCAGGTAGTACGAGTCCCGGTTGATGTAGTCCCACTTGTCCACGTCAAAGCCTGTGCGCTTGTTGTTGATGATCTGCGGATAAACCAATGACCTGGCTATGCCACAATGACCTGGCTATGCCACAATGACCTGGCTATGCCACAATGACCTGGCTATGCCACAATGACCTGGCTATGCCACAATGACCTGGCTATGCCACAATGACCTGGCTATGACCATACAGTTCCGACTCAAGCTCACCTCATACAAAAAATGTCTCTTTGGCGGTATCTTCCCCTTCCCATTGTCTGGCGCGCCCAGCACGAGCTGCTTGATAAGCTCGCGGTTCGAGCCGCCTGAGGCTGGGTGCTCTGGTCTCCTGGTCATGAAGTCCCTGAAGTCTTGGGCGCCTGGCTGATCCTGGGCAGACACTTTCTCGATGATTCTATCGATGAGTTGCACACTCATATCTTCATGGTGATAGTTCTGATACAGACCTCCAGTCTTCACCAGGGTCTCCCACAGGTGCGAGAACGGACCGTGGCCCAGGTCATGGCAGAGACCGGCCAGAGCCACGCACAGAACCTCATCGTCAGTGAGCGTCGTGTCCGGGGTCGTGGCGCGAGCCTTCAGCTTCTTGGCGAGCTGCCAGGCCAGGTGGTACGTGCTGCAATGTGAGCAGTGTGCTGGCTGGCGCACGCAAAGTCACACACTGCTCAACCTCACAGCACTCCAGTCTCACACTGCTCAACTCACAGCACTCCAGTCTCACACTGCTCAACTCACAGCACTCCAGTCTCACACTGCTCAACTCACAGCACTCCAGTCTCACACTGCTCAACTCACAGCACTCCAGTCTCACACTGCTCAACTCACAGCACTCCAGTCTCACACTGCTCAACTCACAGCACTCCATGACTCACCCAACAGAATGCTCAAAGCGGCTGTGAGTAGCAGACGGGTACACCAGGTACGTGACCCCCAGCTGTTTTAGGTGCCGCAGGCGCTGGAACTCAGCTGTGCCCATGATGAGCTCGGCAAACTTGTGGATCTCGATGGTGCCGTGAATGGGGTCGTTGATCACCTGCGGAATTCGGTGTTGGTTCTGGTCTCAGGCTTTGGCTTTTATTGAAGTTTGAGATCATTCTGATATGAGCTGATGATTCGCTTGAGACTGTCCTAAATCAGCTTAAATCACAGTACAACAAGCTCAAATTGTTCCGCATAAATGTAAGCTAACATCACCTAACACCGCAACCAGGGACTTTACCTTAGCGTTCTGAAAGATTGCGTATAGGAAACTTATTAAAGCTGCTGGCAAAATACACAAAGAGCAAAGTGAATTAACTAGGAAGCAATCTTGTAACAAAAATAATCGAGTCACCAAAAAATTAAATCAACAATTTGAGACCTAAGATGGATTGAATAAGCCTGAAAAGAAAAGCCTGCCATGCTCACGAACTTGGAGTGCCAAAGCAGTTGAAGATAATTGACTCAATATATTTATTGCACTGCAAAAATGCTAGAGCTAAGGGTCGGGGGGTCAGGGGTCTGCTCCCTGTGCCACTTCAGGCGAGTCAGAATCTGGTCAGCATCTCGGAGCCCAGCACTGCAGAGTTAGCAAAATAATCCAGCCACTCGAGCTGCAGCCTGGTACCGACGTCTTCAGCTCTCGAAGAAATCCCTGGCGGATGCGGCAGCTGAAAGTTGTCGACAACTCTGGAGGAGAGCACAGCAGTGGTGTCGTTGGCGGCGCACCCAAAGCACGACTCGTCGACGGTTGTGATGACACCGCCGAGGCTGACGGCCGCCGGCATGAAGCGAACAATCGGCGCGTAGTGGTGCGAGGCCTTGCTCACAGCGGTCAGGGGGCAGCGGAGCAGCGCAGGAGCTGTTTGATCCCGGCGGCGCGGGTCAGCGCAGGAGGATGATGACAGGCGGGAGCCAGCTGACACGGCATCGATGTCCACCGATTGCTCCTCCAGCAGCCGCAGGTTGAAGTCAGCTTCAGGGTTCATGAAGGACACAAAAGCGAGGCCACAGCAGTGCACGAAGGTGCTTCCGCGCAGGATGTCTTCGGCCACCTTGCTGAGGCAGATGGCGAGGTGAACAGTGTCAGCTGCCGCGGCAGTGTCGGGTCCGGAGGATGACGCGGAGGGCTGAGGCTTCATTGACAGCAGCAGGCGCCCAGCAGTGCCGGAGGTCTCTGACTGCCGCCTTTCCAGCAGCGATGTGAGCAGCTGCTCGCAGGTGCGCGGGTCGCCGCAGCGGTCCTTGTAGCGGAGCTGGAGCCGGCTGAAATCGGACCCAACGCCGCTATCGGCGTAGACTTGAACTCGGCAGCGCGTCAGCAGCTCGATGGCGCGCAGCTGCGGGTCAGACGGTCGCTGCAGCAGGCGTATGCAGTCAGATGACATCAGGAACTGCTCCGACCGCTGGCCGGAGGTCGAGGACCCTTCTTTGAATTGCGGCGACTGCAATGGCAGCAAAGGCGGCATCGGCGGCGGCGCCAACGGCTTTGAGGTGTCCTCGGCTAACTTGGAGGCATTGCGCGGCGTCAAGCGTGGCATTGGCACGGGCTTCAGTAGCATCTCAGCTGCTTGGTAAGTGGCTCTCTTGCCTTGCCCATGGCTCAGCCCGTGAGTTGCCAAAATTTTATGGACACTCGAGTTGTCTATGGCCCGACTCGGGCACCGAAGAGCAAGCCATTCTCAGTCACTTCATGCCAGTCAATTTCAATTAGCTTTATGCAAGCTGTTTGCTTTGTCCTCATGAATTACTAGGCAACATTTGCGGGTTGAATAAGTTGCCCTTGGCCTTATGTCAAGTTGCAATTGGAACAGTAACTATCTTAGTAATCAATATAAGTCCATACATTAGTTACAACGATAGTTACAAGTTGTTCGCTATTCTAATTGGCTCTTTCTAAAGTCTTCAATTTGTATTTTCCCATAAGTTTTAATGATTATTTTTACACTTTTACAAGCCCCTTGCTCTATATAGCTATTGTGATAGCAATATATCTAAAATTAGTTCCAGGATTGGGTGCTTAAATCTCAAATGAACTTACTTTCAGAGCAGTAGGACTATCCATGACAAAGGGCCTTATACTCTGGAAAAAGAAATGGTTCATCTTGGTTAGCCTTTTTAGCTAATTTACAAACTAAAATTTGATTGATAAGCACATAGCCATCACTAATACGAGTACAATTAGAATTAAATCAAATTTACTGCATATGCCTAAGCAAAACATTGACTTGTTACATTAATAGGGGGCCTAAATTTAATGCAATTTATGTATACATGATAAATTTAGATCAATTCATAAATTTTCTTTATTTAACTTGAGGTAGATGAATTCGATGTTGACCAAAATACTAAAATTAGTATTTGGTATTGATCTACAAAAGGTTTAAGATCAGCAAGGTACTGTCTATTTTTATGTATAACTTTTTTTCTAGATTTACAAGGTTAACAAAGAACAAAAAATATTATTATGCTAAATGCACACAAAATACTCGTAGTTGAACTTAACAAGCTATCTTTTTATAACATAAGTTTATTTGCTGCTACTGTTCTAAAATTTTAGCTACACACTATGGACATGGTGAATTTAAAATCTAAATTCTTTCCCATGCTATCCCATTCGTTTGTAAGCAAAAAAATATAGAGAAAACTAAAATTAATCAAAATTTTGTACAACTGGATATCTATATTGTATTATCTGATGTCTGACATATTTTCTGACAATACATGAAAACATTAACTAGCAAGTAAAAACGTGTCTAGCTAGTTAAAACAATATGAATTAATGGAGTGTTTAATCTTTAATGGAAATAAAAGTGGATAGGCCCCTAAAAAACGTTGAGTTTAAGTGTAATAGCAGCTTTAGGCGCATTTTAAGAACAATCATGGACTTTCACTTTATTGCTTCAAAGAAAATAACGCATTTAAATTTTCGCAACAAAAAGTTTCGCAAAACAAAACTTTTTTTGCTTTCCTGAAGATGCTTGAGTGTACCGAGAATATGGTTTAATAACTTTCTAACGTTTTATTAAAACGAATGGATGGTATTATTAAAATGTGTATCAGCCATGAAGCCCCACTTCAACCGATGACCGACCGCCCAGCAAAGGAACACAAGAAGAAGACAGGCTGACAGGCGCAGACAGGCAGACAGAAGATATAGGATAAGACAGCCTGATCAGACCCGATGCACATGTAGGATAAGACAGTGTTGTCAGACCCGATGCACATATCGGATAAGACAGTGTTGTCAGACCCGATGCACATGTAGGATAAGACAGTGTTGTTGCAGACCCGATGCACATATCGGATAAGACAGTGTTGTCAGACCCGATGCAAATGTAGGATAAGACAGTGTTGTCAGACCCGATGCACATGTAGGATAAGACAGTGTTGTTGCAGACCCGATGCACATATAGGAGTGTTGCAGACCCGATGCACATGTAGGTCGAGTGTTGTAAGACCCGATGCACATTACGCACGAGCTCGTAGGGCATCTTACGCATGGGAGTTTGTTCATCGGCTGAAGCTAGGGCAGATGTGACTGATTTATCTGGGATTTCTGGCGCATGGTTCCGTGAACGGTGTACTTTACTAAGTAGTATCCTTGCTCACGTTTCAACCCTTTACTTTAAGACTTCACATATACTCTTTCTGTTGAATAGCTATAAGCCTTTTAGCCTTACTTATGAGCCGCGATAACTGGACCGTGGCCTTCAGACAAAAACTCTGCAGTTTCCATGCACCCATCACAAGCTGAGGGCGGATGTCTGATGGAGAGTAAGGCTTGCTTGATCAGCTACATATGTACAAAGGGCTGCTGATCAGAATTCAATTTCGCATTACCACATTAAATCGGAGGTTTTAATCAAGGTGTAAACTAGACCGTGCTATAGCCTACACATACATCGGGTCTGGCAAGTGACAAACTGTCATATCCTACACACATACATCGGGTCTGGTAAGTGACAAACTGTCATACCCTACACACATACATCGGGTCTGGCAAGTGACAAACTGTCATATCCTACACACATACATCGGGTCTGACAAGTGACAAACTGTCATATCCTACACACATACATCGGGTCTGACAAGTGACAAACTGTCATACCCTACACACATACATCGGGTCTGGCAAGTGACAAACTGTCATACCCTACACACATACATCGGGTCTGGCAAGTGACAAACTGTCATACCCTACACACATACATCGGGTCTGACAAGTGACAAACTGTCATATCCTACACACATACATCGGGTCTGACAAGTGACAAACTGTCATACCCTACACACATACATCGGGTCTGACAAGTGACAAACTGTCATATCCTACACACATACATCGGGTCTGACAAGTGACAAACTGTCATACCCTACACACATACATCGGGTCTGACAAGTGACAAACTGTCATATCCTACACACATACATCGGGTCTGGCAAGTGACAAACTGTCATATCCTACACACATACATCGGGTCTGGCAAGTGACAAACTGTCATACCCTACACACACATCGGGTCTGACAAGTGACAAACTGTCATATCCTACACACATACATCGGGTCTGACAAGTGACAAACTGTCATACCCTACACACATACATCGGGTCTGGCAAGTGACAAACTGTCATATCCTACACACATACATCGGGTCTGACAAGTGACAAACTGTCATACCCTACACACATACATCGGGTCTGGCAAGTGACAAACTGTCATATCCTACACACATACATCGGGTCTGGCAAGTGACAAACTGTCATATCCTACACACATACATCGGGTCTGGCAAGTGACAAACTGTCATACCCTACACACATACATCGGGTCTGGCAAGTGACAAACTGTCATATCCTACACACATACATCGGGTCTGACAAGTGACAAACTGTCATACCCTACACACATACATCGGGTCTGGCAAGTGACAAACTGTCATATCCTAAACACATACATCGGGTCTGACAAGTGACAAACTGTCATACCCTACACACATACATCGGGTCTGACAAGTGACAAACTGTCATATCCTACACACATACATCGGGTCTGACAAGTGACAAACTGTCATACCCTACACACATACATCGGGTCTGACAAGTGACAAACTGTCATACCCTACACACATACATCGGGTCTGACAAGTGACAAACTGTCATACCCTAAACACATACATCGGGTCTGACAAGTGACAAACTGTCATACCCTACACACATACATCGGGTCTGGCAAGTGACAAACTGCCGAGATTGGAGCACCCATCATGCAGGGTTGCCACACATCCAACAGCAATCTTGGCTAGGCGGCTTTGGGCCGGAGCATGAGCATGCTCTGATCCTAGCCCGGCTTGAGACCACACTTTTTGCAGCTCCGTTCCGACGAGGCGGTTGGTCATCGGGTGGCCGCTTAGGTCTGCCGGCTGAGATTGCGGAGTGAGTTGTATAATGAACTAATGAAAGAGAAGCAAGCTAAAAGCTATATTTGTCAAGAAGAAAATGATTTTCTAAGCTATTTTATCGCTGTCATAAACAACCTGTTAAAACTTTGCATTTAGTAAAAGCCATACTGGCAGAGGCCATTAAAATACGAGTTACGAATTCAAAGTACTCATAGTTCTTTGCTGCATGATTTGCAAGAGATGCAATCCACCAGTGATCACCAGATGTGCCTAGCTTTTATGCGTATTCTCTGTCTCTCTCTAGAATTATTTTTTGTCTGACCAGTACTGCTCCCCGAAGGGGGGGCAAAACTTGCTAGTCTAAGTATCTAAAACTCTAAATAAATAAGAAACTGCATTTGAAAATTAACCATCCACCAAGCAATAATGGTGCGTAAGAATGATGTTATTTATTTCTTATAAGTATACAGGCGTGGAGATATAGCTAATGAGAATTCCGCTTTATTCTGAACATGACAAAGTAGATCCGATCAGACCAACGCAAAGCCAGAAATGAGTTTTATTTTTTTTTAAAGTTTTTGAGTTTTCAAATGGCTTTCAAAACGTGTTTATGATGAGTCTATCCGCTGCACTTTTACCGCCACATTCTCAGCGCTCGCAGATCTCACTGGTCGATCGTGGCGGGTCTCCGTCGGCTGATCCGATTGGGGCGGCTGCTGGTCGCCCGCTGCTCCGTAGCTCGAGTTGCTGCAATCGACGGAGCGCAGAAGGAATGAGTTTGGAGCAGCTCAGCAGCCCTTGAGTCCTAATTGGAACCCTCGATGAACTTGGGATTTTTACTATAATCCCTATCTGTACGTGAATCCCATGCCTCTATTCGAGCAGGTTCTTGAGCAGCCGTGCACCTTCTTGAATGCTCAGATAGCGACTCACAATTTCTCCAGCAGCCGCCGGTTGAGCGCCTCCCTGTACGGCTTGTCGATGGGGTAAAAGTGCATGAGCAGCAGGGCCAGGCAGACGCACACGATGGGCCCGGGCCCCACCAGGTAGCGCAGTGCCAGGGCTACCGAGTACGGCTGCTCGCAGGAGTTGCTGTCGTAGCCGCTGACACTGAGCACCAGCTGCGACAGGGCGAGGCTGGCCCCGGAGGCGAACTTGGTGAAGAAGACGTACAGAGAGTAGAACGTGGCCTCCTTGCGCTCCCCCGTGCGGCAGTAGAAGTCATCGATGACATCAGGCAGCATGGACCAGGGCAGCAACATGGCCACCGAGATCGACAGGCCGGACATGCCGATCATCGCGTAGTAGGCGACCACACTGCTCGGCGGCAGAGTCGTTGCCACCATCAGACAGGGCAGCTGCGGCTGTGGTATGGCCGCCTGGCTTTATGAACTCGCATGTACGAACTGTACTGAGCCAATCACCCCGCCTCCACTGCTTCCACCCCGCCTCCACTGTTTCTACCCCGCCTCCACTGCTTCCACCCCGCCTCCACTGTTTCTACCCCGCCTCCACTGTTTCTACCCCGCTTCCACTGTTTCTACCCCGCTTCCACTGTTTCTACCCTGCCTCCAGTCCTTCTACCCCGCTTCCACTGTTTCTACCCCGCTTACACTGTTTCTACCCCGCCTCCAGTCCTTCTACCCCGCTTACACTGTTTCTACCCCGCCTCCAGTCCTTCTACCCCGCCTCCACTGTTTCTACCCCGCCTCCACTGTTTCTACCCCGCCTCCAGTCCTTCTACCCCGCTTCCACTGTTTCTACCCCGCCTCCACTGTTTCTACCCTGCCTCCAGTCCTTCTACACCGCCTCCACTGTTTCTACCCCGCCTCCACTGTTTCTACCCCGCTTCCACTGTTTCTACCCCGCCACCAGTCCTTCTACCCCGCTTCCACTGTTTCTACCCCGCTTCCACTGTTTCTACCCCGCCTCCAGTCCTTCTACCCCGCCTCCACTGTTTCTACCCTGCCTCCAGTCCTTCTACCCCGCTTCCACTGTTTCTACCCCACCTCCACTGTTTCTACCCTGCCTCCAGTCCTTCTACCCCGCCTCCACTGTTTCTACCCCGCCTCCAGTCCTTCTACCCCGCCTCCACTGTTTCTACCCCGCCTCCACTGTTTCTACCCCGCCTCCAGTCCTTCTACCCCGCCTCCAGTCCTTCTACCCCGCCTCCAGTCCTTCTACCCCGCCTCCACTGTTTCTACCCCGCCTCCACTGTTTCTACCCCGCCTCCAGTCCTTCTACCCCGCCTCCACTGTTTCTACCCCGCCTCCACTGTTTCTACCCCGCCTCCACTGTTTCTACCCCTCCTCCAGTCCTTCTACCCCGCTTCCACTGTTTCTACCCTGCCTCCAGTCCTTCTACCCCGCCTCCACTGTTTCTACCCCGCCTCCACTGTTTCTACCCTGCCTCCAGTCCTTCTACCCCGCCTCCACTGCTTCTACCCCGCTTCCACTGTTTCTACCCCGCTTACACTGTTTCTACCCCGCCTCCAGTCCTTCTACCCCGCTTACACTGTTTCTACCCCGCCTCCAGTCCTTCTACCCCGCCTCCACTGTTTCTACCCCGCCTCCACTGTTTCTACCACGCCTCCAGTCCTTCTACCCCGCCTCCACTGTTTCTACCCCGCCTCCACTGTTTCTACCCCGCCTCCAGTCCTTCTACCCCGCCTCCAGTCCTTCTACCCCGCCTCCAGTCCTTCTACCCCGCCTCCACTGTTTCTACCCCACCTCCACTGTTTCTACCCTGCCTCCAGTCCTTCTACCCCGCCTCCACTGTTTCTACCCCGCCTCCAGTCCTTCTACCCCGCCTCCACTGTTTCTACCCCGCTTCCACTGTTTCTACCCCGCCTCCAGTCCTTCTACCCCGCTTCCACTGTTTCTACCCTGCCTCCAGTCCTTCTACCCCGCCTCCACTGTTTCTACCCTGCCTCCAGTCCTTCTACCCCGCTTCCACTGTTTCTACCCTGCCTCCAGTCCTTCTACCCCGCTTCCACTGTTTCTACCCCGCTTACACTGTTTCTACCCCGCCTCCAGTCCTTCTACCCCGCCTCCACTGTTTCTACCCCGCCTCCAGTCCTTCTACCCCGCCTCCACTGTTTCTACCCCGCCTCCACTGTTTCTGCCCCGCCTCCAGTCCTTCTACCCCGCTTCCACTGTTTCTACCCTGCCTCCAGTCCTTCTACCCCGCCTCCACTGTTTCTACCCCGCCTCCAGTCCTTCTACCCCGCTTCCACTGTTTCTACCCTGCCTCCAGTCCTTCTACCCCGCCTCCACTGTTTCTACCCCGCCTCCACTGTTTCTACCCCGCCTCCACTGTTTCTACCCCGCCTCCACTGTTTCTACCCTGCCTCCAGTCCTTCTACCCCGCTTCCACTGTTTCTACCCTGCCTCCAGTCCTTCTACCCCGCTTCCACTGTTTCTACCCCGCTTACACTGTTTCTACCCCGCCTCCAGTCCTTCTACCCCGCCTCCACTGTTTCTACCCCGCCTCCAGTCCTTCTACCCCGCCTCCAGTCCTTCTACCCCGCCTCCACTGTTTCTACCCCGCCTCCACTGTTTCTGCCCCGCCTCCAGTCCTTCTACCCCGCTTCCACTGTTTCTACCCTGCCTCCAGTCCTTCTACCCCGCCTCCACTGTTTCTACCCCGCCTCCAGTCCTTCTACCCCGCTTCCACTGTTTCTACCCTGCCTCCAGTCCTTCTACCCCGCCTCCAAAGTTTCTACCCAGCCTCCACTGTTTCTACCCCGCCTCCACTGTTTCTACCCCGCCTCCACTGTTTCTACCCCGCCTCCAGTCCTTCTACCCCGCCTCCAGTCCTTCTACCCCGCCTCCACTGTTTCTGCCCCGCCTCCAGTCCTTCTACCCCGCCTCCACTGTTTCTACCCCGCCTCCACTGTTTCTACCCTGCCTCCAGTCCTTCTACCCCGCCTCCACTGTTTCTACCCCGCTTACACTGTTTCTACCCCGCCACCACTGTTTCTACCCTGCCTCCAGTCCTTCTACCCCGCCTCCACTGTTTCTACTCCGCTTCAACTGTTTCTACCCCGCCTCCAGTCCTTCTACCCCGCCTCCACTGTTTCTACCCCGCCTCCACTGTTTCTACCCCGCCTCCAGTCCTTCTACCCCGCCTCCAGTCCTTCTACCCCGCCTCCACTGTTTCTACCCTGCCTCCAGTTCTTCTACCCCGCCTCCACTGTTTCTACCCCGCCTCCACTGTTTCTACCCCGCCTCCAGTCCTTCTACCCCGCTTCCACTGTTTCTACCCTGCCTCCAGTCCTTCTACCCCGCCTCCACTGTTTCTACCCCGCCTCCACTGTTTCTACCCCGCCTCCACTGTTTCTACCCCGCTTCCACTGTTTCTACCCTGCCTCCACTGTTTCTACCCTGCCTCCAGTCCTTCTACCCCGCCTCCACTGTTTCTACCCCGCCTCCAGTCCTTCTACCCCGCTTCCACTGTTTCTACCCCGCCTCCACTGTTTCTACCCCGCTTCCACTGCTTCTACGCCCATTCCTACCCAGCACTAGTGCAGCACTTCTCCCTTCGCATCCCGGCAACTCACAACGAGGCCGAGCATGAAAACCCTCTTCTTGCCGAACCTGTCGCACATGTGCGACCAGAACGGCACCAGCAGAACGGCCACGGTCAGCACGGTGAAGATGCCGGAGTTCATGTGGCTGCCCATGCCGAGGCTGTGCGTGGTGTACAGGCCAAGGTTTGCCTGCACCGTCTGGAATGTGGAGCGAGTGGATCGTGCCTTGTCACTGCGGGCTCGTGTAAGCGACCCGCAAGCAATTTACTCGGCTTCAAGACGTGTGGGGGCCCACCTGGATTCCCAGCGACATGAATAGGAAGGCCAGCATGAGCAGCACGTACGGCCGGTGGCCCAGCGCACTGCGCACGTTGCTCAGCAGGGAGTCCCGCCTGGCGTCCAGCTTCACGCGCTCCCGGATGCCGAAGGTGGCAATGAGACCGTTGGCGAAGTAGATCGCAGAGATTGTCAGCGCCGCGATGGCGTAGCCACGGCGCTGCACGGAAAGGGAACCGAGGTTAGAATGGAATCGAAGCAGCTCATGAAACTTGATGAAATAAGGGGAGAATGATATGAGGGGAGAATGATATTAGGGGAGAATGATATGAGGGAGAATGAAGTGAGGGCAGAATGAAGTGAGGGGAGAATAAAGCGAGGGGAGAATGAAGTGAGGGGAGAATGACGTCAGGGGAGAATGAAGTGAGGGGAGAATGAAGTGAGGGCAGAATGAAGTGAGGGGAGAATGAAGTGAGGGGAGAATGAGGTGAGGGCAGAATGAAGTGAGGGGAGAATGAGGTGAGGGGAGAATGAAGTGAGGGGAGAATGAAGTGAGGGGAGAAGGATATGAGGGGGAGAATATGTAGCGATTAAAAGTAGTGAAGAGTTAGGAAAAAAGGCAGGTTATGATTCCCAGTGTCAGGAAAAGCTGAAGTGCAGTGTGGGGAGCTCGAGAAAGGGGAGACAGGGATTGGAGGCGGGCTGAATGTGTTGTCAAGGACGCCGAGGAACCGGCTGAGACCTTGTTGTGTTCTTGTCCAACGTTGTGTCGGAGCACGTTTATTAGTATCGTATGAGAATACACAGGCTCGAGGCCTAACAAACACAGAGTGAATAAATGTATCGCAGCTGCTTAGCGGGCATACACTAGCTTTCGCTCTGCGACTAGAGTGGCCATAGACAGACATCTATCTTAAAGCTTAAAGCGCAGACATCACAGACCTCATCCAACAGGCTGTCGGGCGAGGCGGATTCGTTGGCATCACCCGCGCTGCAGTCAGCCGCCAGTCGGTGGCGGCTGCTGATGGCGCCGAAGACGCCAGTGCCGATGATGGTGAAGAGCAGCTCGAAGCCGATCCTGCAGGCAGTGGCGCCGTCCTTGTCCTTGGCGCAGTCCGAGATCAGCATGGTCGATGATGCATAGGGCACGTGATAGCACTGCGGGAGCGGGTTGCGAGCGCTGCTTGCTACTAACTGGCTAAAGTGAGTAGTGTGTTGCGGCTATGGGTTAGTCCCAGCCCGGATCAAATGCAACACCGCTGGCAGCTCACGGTGATGCATGCGCAGTAGGCCAGGTAGCAGAGCAGGTGGTAGAGGAACTGGGAGCTCTGGATGCCGCCGCCGCTGAGCCACATGGCCAAGAAGGAGGCCGGGCCCACCACGGTGGCCACTGCCAGCCAGGGCTTCGTGCGGCCGCAGCGGGTTCGAGTCCGCAGCACCAGCTGGCCGACCAGCGGGTCCGTGGCCGCGTCCCAGGCCCGGCCAGAGAAGGTGATGACGGACACCTGGGCTGGGGTGAGGCGCACGGCCTCCAGCAGGTAGAGGCTGAAGTAGAAGCCGCAGATGTTGCTCGTCATCTGCAGCGGCGGCGCCGCCAAGCCGAAGAGCAGCTTCCGACACAGCGACAGGCGGGACTGCGGCCCCTGATTGGGCTCGATGAGCAGACCCTGGTATGATTGATTGATTTCCGATAAGTGGTCAGCTCGTGACTTGGTTGCTTGTTTAATTTAAAAATAGATTTAAAAAATAGGTTGGTAGGTAATTGAGTTTCGAGTTGCTCCTATTTTTAGAAGTTTCGTAGGGAACCCCTTCTTTAAGACATCAACCCAGTCACGTGACTTGACCCCTGTCATGGCCGAATCTCACCAAGTTGGAGTTTGGACGTATTTAAACAAGCCTTGACTTAAGTAGCTTACTGACCTACAGGCGGAGATTGAGTAGTGCTAAATTGACTAGCTGGTGGAACAGATTAGCAAGCCTTGACTTAAGTAGCTTACTGACCTACAGGCGGAGATTGAGTAGTGCTAAATTGACTAGCTGGTGGAACAGATTAGCAAGCCTTGACTTAAGTAGCTTACTGACCTACAGGCGGAGATTGAGTAGTGCTAAATTGACTAGCTGGTGGAACAGATTAGCAAGCCTTGACTTAAGTAGCTTACTGACCTACAGGCGGAGATTGAGTAGTGCTAAATTGACTAGCTGGTGGAACAGATTAGCAAGCCTTGACTTAAGTAGCTTACTGACCTACAGGCGGAGATTGAGTAGTGCTAAATTGACTAGCTGGTGGAACAGATTAGCAAGCCTTGACTTAAGTAGCTTACTGACCTACAGGCGGAGATTGAGTAGTGCTAAATTGACTAGCTGGTGGAACAGATTAGCAAGCCTTGACTTAAGTAGCTTACTGACCTACAGGCGGAGATTGAGTAGTGCTAAATTGACTAGCTGGTGGAACAGATTAGCAAGCCTTGACTTAAGTAGCTTACTGACCTACAGGCGGAGATTGAGTAGTGCTAAATTGACTAGCTGGTGGAACAGATTAGCAAGCCTTGACTTAAGTAGCTTACTGACCTACAGGCGGAGATTGAGTAGTGCTAAATTGACTAGCTGGTGGAACAGATTAGCAAGCCTTGACTTAAGTAGCTTACTGACCTACAGGCGGAGATTGAGTAGTGCTAAATTGACTAGCTGGTGGAACAGATTAGCAAATTTCAGTTTAATCACAGCTTTTCGCTGCTGCAAATTGAAACCACTATTGGCAGTGCGTCACTAGTATGTGAATGTTATGTTTAGCGATCGAGATAGCTTTGACCCACAGGCAGCAATGGATTGCGGAAATAAATCCAATAAATCAAGTACATGTTAATGTTAAGTGCATTTGAAATATTTAGGGTCCTGATCTAGCCACTGAAAGGTGGAATGGATTGCTGATCTAGCCACTGAAAGGTGGAATGGATTGCTGATCTATCCACTGAAAGGTGGAATGGATTGCTGATCTAGCCACTGAAAGGTGGAATGGATTGCTGATCTAGCCACTGAAAGGTGGAATGGATTGCTGATCTAGCCACTGAAAGGTGGAATGGATTGCTGATCTAGCCACTGAAAGGTGGAATGGATTGCTGATCTAGCCACTGAAAGGTGGAATGGATTGCTGATCTATCCACTGAAAGGTGGAATGGATTGCTGATCTAGCCACTGAAAGGTTGAATGGATTGCTGATCTAGCCACTGAAAGGTGGAATGGATTGCTGATCTAGCCACTGAAAGGTGGAATGGATTGCTGATCTATCCACTGAAAGGTGGAATGGATTGCTGATCTAGCCACTGAAAGGTGGAATGGATTGCTGATCTATCCACTGAAAGGTGGAATGGATTGCTGATCTAGCCACTGAAAGGTGGAATGGATTGCTGATCTAGCCACTGAAAGGTGGAATGGATTGCTGATCTAGCCACTGAAAGGTGGAATGGATTGCTGATCTAGCCACTGAAAGGTGGAATGGATTGCTGATCTAGCCACTGAAAGGTGGAATGGATTGGTGATCTAGCCACTGAAAGATGGAATGGATTGCTGATCTAGTCACTGAAAGGTGGAATGGATTGCTGATCTAGCCACTGAAAGGTGGAATGGATTGCTGATCTAGCCACTGAAAGGTGGAATGGATTGCTGATCTAGTCACTGAAAGGTGGAATGGATTGCTAGCCCATGCAGTTTAATCAGAGTGAAGGATAAATCAGGAACTCACCTTGTCTTTGTCATCCTGCCCAATGTCAGAGGACATTGTTGGCACCAGCTGTCCTCAGTGTCAGGTGCTCAGTTGTGGCAGATTCAACATGGAAGCTAAACTGCTGTATACACACCTGTGCGCAATCTTGTGTAAAACACTGAGTCAGTGCAGTCAGTGAGCTTTGTTATACCTGTGCTCTTTACCAACAGTAAGTGTACTCATTCGGAGACCTTTGGCCTGCATGAGCTGCTCGGGTGGGCCTCAACGCTCATTTTTGCAGATAAGAGGAATGCTCAACTCGTCAATCTATGCTATTTAGATCACAAAGCTAAGTTAGATGAAGAAAACATTTTAGGAGCCTGATTGAATACATCTGCTTTGAAACTGGACAGATAATGTTGTGCTGCAGTAAATATGTAATTCAATATTTAATTTATTTTTCAATTTTTATTTATTAAATTTGAAAAAATCATACACAATCGAGCCAGATTAACTTCATATTGCTGGACTGGATTGGGGTAGGGGTAACTCAATAAGCCTAGAAAATGTATATAACTGATAAGAATATTTATTGCACATTCTGGAACCTCACTGTGATTGGCTACGGCTGCAGACAGCTGGCACTTCACTGTGATTGGCTGCAGCTGCAGACAGCTGGCACCTCGATCACTGTGATTGGCTGGCACCCACCTCAATCATCCCAGTTCAAAGCAGCACCGCAAAAGTCTCACTCTCACTCAGCCGTCGGCTCGAAGCCGAACTCTTTGAAGGCGGCGCGGAATTCCTGCTCTTCCTGTTTCCGCCAGTCAGCCAGAGGCTCTTCGGCCTTGCGCTCGTACAGCCGCACCACCGTGATGTGCAGCGCGGCCAGCTGCAGATCAGTGAACTGGAAGGCGAAGCGGACAGATTCGTGTGCTACGGAGTGACAGTTCAGAGGCTCGAGGATATGGCTGCGGGCATCTCACCAGCAAACTCCCTGGCGGACCGCTGCCCCAGCACTGCCTGACCTCGCCAGATTTCGAGTAACAGAAGACCTCGTTGAGCGGATGCCGCGGCCCGCAGCCATAGTCGAATTTCCGCAGTTCGGCGATGCTGCCCCGCCTGCTGGAGTTCCAGTCGCTCACGGCACCCTCCGCCTTCCGCAGCTGCTCCGCGTAGCTCTCCGCATCCGCCTCCGAGCGCAACGCCATCCGGACGCTGGCCAGGTGGGGATACTTGCCGCGCTCCTCCAGCTGCTTCATCAGCCGCGCAGCCTCCGAGCCGCAGCTCAGCTTCAGCAGCTCCATGAGGCGATCGTCGGTGAGCCAGAGTAGCGACTCCAGCGACTCCGGACTGTCCAACAGGTACTGGACGGCCCTAGGATCCGTTCCAGGCTCCGAGCGGTGGCTCTTCAGGTGATCGCGGGCTGCAGACAAGGCGTCCTGGAAGCTGCAGATGGCGCCAATGCGCATTAAGTGTTAATTCAGCTTTTGATTTGCTTGTGTGTGTGTGTGTCTAACAGGTGTGCGTCTTACAGGTGTGTGTCTTACAGGTGTGTGTCTTAAAGGTGTGTGTCTGTCTAACAGGTGTGTGTGTGTCTAACAGGTGTGTGTGTGTCTAACAGGTGTGTGTCTGTCTAAAAGGTGTGTGTCTGTCTAACAGGTGTGTGTGTGTCTAACAGGTGTGTGTCTGTCTAACAGGTGTGTGTCTGTCTAAAAGGTGTGTGTCTGTCTAACAGGTGTGTGTGTGTGTCTAACAGGTGTGTGTCTTACATGTGTGTGTCTTACATGTGTGTGTCGATCTAACAGGTGTGTGTCTGTTTAACAGGTGTGTGTCTGTTTAACAGGTGTGTGTGTCTGTCTTCTGCTCACACTTTCTCGAAGGCAATAGACTTCACGTGCTGGTAGGCAATGTAGTGCATCTGCCTGCGAGCAACCAGCAGATTGATGTAGTCCAGCACCTGCTTGTCCCTCAGCACTAGCAGCATGCGCGTCGCAGCGGGACTAGCGGGGTCGCGGCACGGCAGCACGCGCAGCAGTGACAGCTGGCGGCTCGCGTCGAAGCGGGTCGTCAGGCCGAGGCTCTGGGCGTCGCGGTTCAGGTAGTCGATCTTGTCTACGTCGAAGCCGGTCCGCTTGTTGTTCACGATCTGCCGGTTTTCAGTGGCGGTTTCGCGACACTGTTCGTGACCCCGACTTTCCAACAAGGCGCCACAAACCTTGGGTTTCCAACTAGTGAAACTTACTGTGGGGCAGGCTTGGGTTTCCAACTAGTGAAACATGTGGGGTGGGGCAGGCTTGGGTTTCCAACTAGTGAAACATGTGGGGTGGGGCAGGCTTGGGTTTCCAACTAGTGAAACATGTGGGGTGGGGCAGACTTGGGTTTCCAACTAGTGAAACATGTGGGGTGGGGCAGGCTTGGGTTTCCAACTAGTGAAACATGTGGGGTGGGGCAGGCTTGGGTTTCCAACTAGTGAAACATGTGGGGTGGGGCAGGCTTGGGTTTCCAACTAGTGAAACATGTGGGGTGGGGGCAGGCTTGGGTTTCCAACTAGTGGGGTGGGGCAGGCGGGACTGACCTCGTACAGGAATTGCTTCTCGGGCGGTATCTTCGAACACTCGCCGTCCGGTGCGCCTAGAATGAGGTCGCCGATGAGCTTCTGGTGGGTGCAGCCGCCGGGCCAGCGGGTCTGCATGAAGTGCGAGAACTCCTGTGAATCCGAGTCCTGCCTGCGGGCAACGTCATCCACGATGGAGTTGAGAACCTGCACGCTCATGCGCTCGTGGTGATACTTGATGCCCTGTGAGTTCAGCAGCGACTCCCACAGGTGCGAATAGGGACCGTGGCCGAGGTCGTGGCACAGGCCTGCAATGGCCACGCAGACAGCCTCCTCCTCGCTGAACTGCTCCTCGGACAAGCAGCCACGCAGCTTCTTGGCCATCTCCCAGGCCAGGTGGTAGGTGCTGCGTGACGGGGTTTGACGGTGCGGCTGATGCATCCGTGATGGATCCCTCTTTGATTGGCTTCCTATTCAGCTCCTTGGCTTCCTATTCAGCTCCTTGGCTTCCTATTCAGCTCCTTGGCTTCCTATTCAGCTCCTTGACTTCCTATTCAGCTCCTTGGCTTCCACTCAGCTCCTTGGCCTCCTATTCAGCTCCTTGGCTTCCACTCAGCTCCTTGGCTTCCACTCAGCTCCTTGGCTTCCTATTCAGCTCCTTGGCTTCCTATTCAGCTCCTTGGCTTCCACTCAGCTCCTTGGCTTCCACTCAGCTCCTTGGCTTCCACTCAGCTCCTTGGCTTCCTATTCAGCTCCTTGGCCTCCTATTCAGCTCCTTGACTTCCTATTCAGCTCCTTGGCCTCCTATTCAGCTCCTTGACTTCCTATTCAGCTCCTTGACTTCCTATTCAGCTCCTTGGCCTCCTATTCAGCTCCTTGGCCTCCTATTCAGCTCCTTGGCCTCCTATTCAGCTCCTTGGCCTCCTATTCAGCTCCTTAGCTTCCACTCAGCTCCTTGACTCTTTACTCGGCAGCTCCGTCAGCTCGAGCTGCACTCACCCAATGCTGTGCTCAAACCGAGTTTTAGTTGCTGAAGGATAGACCAGGTCGGTCAGGGCGAGCTGCTTGAGTCGCCTCAATCGCTGGAACTGCGGCCTGTCCATGATCACCTGGGCGAAGGTGTGCAGCTGTATGGTGCCATGCACCGGGTCATTGATGGTCTGCAGTGGCAATGTTAACAGGGGCTGATAGTTCTTGCCTTCTGTTTTCATTTCAGTTAAAAGCTACAAAGTAGACTGTGTAATTCCCATCTCATACTAGTGGCAAACTGAGCAACTGCTACAGCCGAAGGCTGAGATCTCACCTTCACGGACTGGAAGCTAGCTCGAGCATCCGGTTGAGACTGCATTCTGAGCTGGAACCGGATTGGCGATAGAGATTGGTCTGGAGTAGCTTAGTGTGTATGCGTTTCGTATAGCACAGTTAGATCTGGTGCAGAAGCTCGGTCACTGGAACCCACACAACAATAGCACAGTAACGGCACGGATAGTCTGACGGTTTGTCTGTTTGCTTAAGAAAACAAGTGCCAGAAATGAGCTTATCGCGCCATCTGGACTGTTTTAAACTTCAGGCTCTGCTGTTTATCGGTGGGGGCAGCACTAATGCTGATTCACTCTGTCTGTGCAGACGACTGAGAGTGTACGTTTGTTTGCACACAATTCCACAGTTCTCTGTGAGTTTTAGCAGCTACATGAAACTATTCAAATTACATTCATGTATTTATTTTTATGACTTAGCAGATCGCTGCTGGAGCCAGTGGACCATCTATAACCATTTTCGTTATCGCAATTGTCCTGAAAATTGACAATGCAGTGTAAAAGACTATAAAGTAGCCAACTAAATTCGTCTTATTTTTTCTTACGATTGTCTTATTTCGAGCGTATCCCTAATTTTTGTCTTAGAGATGACAGTTTTCGTATTTGTTCTTCAACTTCAAGCGTCAACTATAATACAGAGGATTTATTCGGCTTTCTAACGAAACAAACACTTTGAAAATCTGTTGCACGATACGGAACTTATCAGCGGTTTTCTACAATTAGTGCATCACAATTTCCTATCTGCCCAGTGTTACTCGTATTTTCGTGTCAGCCAATCAGCCGGTCCGCAAAATGAAGGTCTGGCGGGGAGTTATCTCTCTATAGTTTCTAGATTCAGAGCTCCATGCCTCATCCTTTCGCACTAGTCCACCTCTGATGGCATTGGTAGATTTTGGGTGTGACTGAGTGGCCAAGATCCCAGGGACCAAGGACCTGCAAGGCAGGGCTGCCATCAGCTGGGAGTGCTTTTGGCTCACCCCAAGGCCCACGGCCGGAAATAGGGACACTGATGCGAGGTGTTCACAGGGAGTAGGCGGTTCAGCAAAAGTGGGGACTTATGCATAGGGGATTCTTAGCGATGCAGCTAAAGATAGAGGGCCTGACCCAAGCTTGAGAATGTCCGGTAGAGACAGTCTATGCTCTTACTATAGGATTCAATATTTACCCCTAAACACCATGCAGGCCCCAACGATGCAAGTAACATGTTGAGGATCGGCTTCTATGTAATCTCATTTGCAAGGACTACCTAAACCTAAGAGTACATTAGACTTACATTAGCCTTACATTAGGCTCACATTTGAACATACTGTATTGATATTGAAGTACATTTGGCGCTTGGATCTCAAAGCGATCAAGCCATCCATCTCGTATCGATGGATTTAGGCCCTGTCTGTCAGATTTAGCTCATTCTGATCAGTTCATGCTCTCATTTTTCGACTCTAGCCCTGTCTGTCAGATTTAGCTCATTCTGATCAGTTCATGCTCTCATTCAGTCATTCTTCAATGATACATCAATGTAACACACTATAAGTGGGGAACGAACCTCGCGCTGGCAGACCGAGACCGGTTTCTGGCTTGTTTGCCTTCGTCAGTCAGCCATAGCCACACGCAGTCCTCTCCCACCACTCTTAGTGTGCACAGAAGTCTCTTGTAAGCTTGCCATTTTTATGGCGATTTTTTTTAGTGTTATGTGAGAGTTTTGCAGCCAAGTCTTTGCTTTTCTACTGTTGTCAGTAGTCTGAATTGTATCTCTCACAATCAACATCGCATGACACTGGCCGTTTGTAAAACCATGAGTCATATGACTCAAGATGGCAAAAAGCTACCCGTGCTTTTTTGCTCCTAGCTCGTACTTCCAAAACATTATACCTATATGTTCTTCTGTCAAATGAATATTTTTTATCAATTTTATGTTGTCTCGATCTTTCACTTTTATTAACATAGCTCTTTTAATTTTAAGCTAATTTTCTTCACACTGTTCGTGTGTGCTTTTGCTAAAATTTTAGTGTCCTGTCAATAATTTGGTAAAATCACGCAACCACGCACACAACTACAGTAGTGCCTACTCCCACTGTTCACTTCGCTGCAATGCATCTCAAAAGATTAAATTACTATTTTATATTTTATTCTATAATTTATTATTTCTTTAATCAAACTCGTTATTTTGCGCACATTTTTGCTATTTCCGCACAATTCCTTTTTTAAGATTGGTGGTTGCTATGCGAACTATGGATAGACACAAATAGGTCGAGATAGGTTTGTCTAGGGTTTAGGGTTATTTGTAAAATATTCCAAACCTACTTACAGACCTACTATTGGTATTGCATATTGGCTTGGCAGGATATTAACCTCTGCTAAACTATTTCTGCTAGCTATAGGCCTAGCTAATCTCAGTGTGCCATGCCACCTCCAGCCCCAGGCTGATCCCCGCTGGACGCCATCCATAATAATGGCCCCTGGTTACAATAGAGAAACTGTGCATTTCTCACTTAGGCTGCAAAAATCCTTAGAATTCGATGTTAAAAGGCATAGATAGATATTCATTTTGTTAGCTAAATTTAGGCCTATGCTACGTAATTTACTATCTCACATCCAGTGTTGAGAATTGACACTCTAAAAAGTATCGAATTAAAGCGATGCTCCGATACCGATACTCAAAAAGGTATCGGCGATTCGATACCAAAATTTGAGTATCGTCGATACTTTAGTCCGATACTTTAGTCCGATACTTTAGTCCGATACTTTAGTCCGATACTTTAGTCCGATACTTTAGTCCGATACTTTAGTCCGATACTTTAGTCCGATACTTTAGTCCGATACTTTAGTCCGATACTTTAGTCCGATACTTTAGTCCGATACTTTAGTCCGATACTTTAGTCCGATACTTTAGTCCGATACTTTAGTCCGATACTTTAGTCCGATACTTTAGTCCGATACTTTAGTCCGATACTTTAGTCCGATACTTTAGTCCGATACTTTAGTCCGATACTTTAGTCCGATACTTTAGTCCGATACTTTAGTCCGATACTTTAGTCCGATACTTTAGTCCGATACTTTAGTCCGATACTTTAGTCCGATACTTCAGAAAATAGAAAAAATATATCTACAAAATGCAAAAACATGAAATTTTACCATGTACCAAACAGTTTCACTGTACTTACTACTTTAATTTGTGACAGAAACTTAGAGACAACTGTTTTATTAAGCCTTTTAGATTTTATGATGTTGTGGCAGCAAAGGTTGGTGTTGCGTGGTTTGGGCTTTATTTATTTGTGCGATGTCGATGTACAAAGTTGAGGCAAGAGAGCAAGAGATCGCGTAAACAAGGAATTAGCAAGTCATTCCAACCCCCAAAGTTTTCGCACACAAGTGTGCGGCTTGCACAAAAGGACGGCCAGGCATGAGGTGCAACACTCACTAATCACAAATTGTCATCAGCAATGTCAGATAAAAAATGATACACTAGTCAGAATGCTTAACAATGCTTGCCACTAATTTCATTAGATGCTGATTGCCTCTGAGAAAAGGTAGGCTCATTAGAGTCATGTCAGCGACTACCATCAACAGACCCATGATGGCAGATAGCTTCAATTAAAAAAACTTTCTTATCTCTGGCCAAAGATCATTGTCATCCTGTTTAAGTTCCACCTGTTTTGCTGTCGTTGAATAGAACTATCCTCATTGTCATTGCCCATGGCCATATCAATGTGACAATGTCACCATGCACCACCAGTCAGTAACCACTCAATAGTCAAACGAGTCAAGTGACGTCAGATGAGATCAGAGATGTCACTATAGGATAACTAAATTGCTACACATGTCACTTCACTGTCACTACTCACTACTAAAGAAAGGATAATTGCAGTTCAATTTATTTTTGTAGTGTAGTCCACTGGCAAGCAATTACTGCATGTTAGTTGATTAATTAATGACTTGACTTTCTTTGAATTTTTAAAATAATGGTTATATAAATTCAAATTAAAACAGTTTTACGCATTTACGTACTTACACATTATAGAAAAAAGAGCAAAAATGTTGCAATTTTTAGTCAAACGTCTTTTTCATAATTTAAATACATATTTTTTCAGTTTATAGCCATTTCGTGGTTTTAAATTCAGCATTTGTTATTTAAGTATCGGACTGTTTAGTATCGGAGTACCTAATATGATAAAAGTATTGCTTGATACCATAGTCCGATACCGTCAAAAAAGTATCGAGGTCCGATACTCTGATACCCAAATTGTATCGTCGGAGTATCGGACCTGTGCCCAATACTGCTTCTTTCTTCTAAAGTTGATAGCTGCATGAGTAATAATATTAGGGGGTGAGTGGCAGAGTGATCTAATGCAATTACCTCTTGCACCAAGATCATTCTGTGGCAAGGCCAAACATTAATTTAGGGTGCAGCTGTGAGGCCACAGAGAAGGCTTGGGAGTTTGACGTGCAATTTAGAGGTTGGCTTGAGGGCTAACCTCAAAGGCACAGTGAAAGTATACACTGTCCAATGATGAGAAATGATAAAAGTCTGCATATGTACATACACACCTCTGTACGTAGTATCCTGTGTATATGAATTCCAGGCATTTCGGCGACAGTTAATTTCGGCGACATGAAAAATGGTGACTTCGGCGACAAGCAATGTTAAATTCGGCGAAATTATTATTATATTCTTACTAACAAAACCAATGCGTCTACATCCTACCGTAACCGCCTACAGCCTACAAAATACTTTCCCTTTTTGTTAAATGTAACGAACACGTGTGCTCTGACAAGCCATCCTGTGACGTGCTGATTGTTTGTCGGGATAAGAAGCTTGATAAATATCCGCACTCTGACGTACCCACCAACCTGAAGAGACCGACCAAGTGTGTGAGCGAGCCCCATCACCAAGGCAGCTTCGTCACAGTACGATCTGCAACTCCGATCCTATGAGAACATTTACATGTACTGTGGTTTTCGCGTTTATTGAATCGAAATTTCAATTTTATCGTATAGCCACATTTTAAATACCATGCATGCAAATACAAATGTTTCACGTAATTTGTTGTAAAGTGTAGTGCGTGGCTGTACCACGAAGCTACAATTCACAAAGTTAAAATACTCGAAGTTAAAAGTTAGCATAAGATTCACACCAAAAGAACGAACAGCATTGCATTATGTTAAAAGCATCAAAGGGCGTTTAGCCGTGGAACATTTAGCCGACTGCAGGCTTCCAGCAGTGCCTCCTCAGATCGCAGTCCTTCAGAAAATTCTATATTCTATATTCTATATATGCTCAGAAGTCAGCAGAATTGGCAGAATTGCCTCCTTGCTGGCTGCAGGTCTACTGTCACCACTGGGTACCCTACTGGGTACAGATCAAATCGTCATATTCTAAAACGTCATATGATGATGACGATTCGCACAAACGTGTCGCAATATTCAATTTAATATTACGATCTTGACTATTTGTTCATTGCTCATTTTAATTATGAATGCGATATGAATATTTGATGATGCATAATTCAAACAATTAATTGATTTAAAGATAGTTAAAAGTAAATGCAGATAAAATAGCACCGATAAAAGCGTTAGGTAGGCACAATGAACAGACAAATGCAATATGCAAATATTGCAAATCATGACGATGCAATATAAGGGCACGTTTTGAGTTACATGTACATAGCTACATGCTGAACGAAATTCAGTGCACATGTTATGTAATGTGCAATGTACTTTGAGTGGCTCAAATGACATTAGTTTTGTAGAGCCAAGTGAGACAAGGCCAAAAATGTATGCTTCGCTTCGCTTATGCCTTCAACAAAGCTGTTTGCGGAGCCAATAATATAACAATATGACGACTTCGTGAATGTCACCTCTGTTTTCCAAGAACATCCCGAATATAACATGCAAAAGTTTCGCATATTTATCCTGCGATAACATGTTACAGTGTTACAGTTACATTATAATTTTTTATAAATTATAAATTATGTCATTTTATATTAATGAATACTTTCAGCGGCTTGAAATATAAGTCCAAATACTATAGAAATGCAAAACTATAACAATTAGACAATAAGACATACATCACAGGACCTGCAAAGTAACACTGACATCTAGTAACAACAAGCTAGTTACAATTTATATGTTTGCTCTCACGATATACTTTCATAGAAGCTCGAATTCTGTAACACGGTAACATGTTATCGCAGGATAAATATGCGAAACTTTTGCATGTTATATTCGGGATGTTTTTGGAAAACAGCCCTCTTTTTTTTACAACCCGCATACAGCCCGATTTAGAATATGGCGATTTCGGCCGGAGCCCTATTGCTGACTGGGGATTGATAAAGCATCTATATGCTAGGCCTTATCTATGACCCTAAATTCTTAAATTGTTAAGGTTTTCAAACAAAATAAATACTTTAGATTAACAGGCATTGTGTGAGGCAAGAGCTGCAAAAAACCCCTGATATTCCCTGATATAATAGCTAGGCCTATTATGAATTTGCAGTTTCTCAATATTCAATAGTAATGGTACTAGTAGTTAACTATTTACTAAAGTAGCTAGAACAAACTTGAACAGGCAAAATCGTAGTAGACTATTTTTAAAAATGGTTAAATGAAAATATGTAGTTAGAAGATTTTCAGAAAAAAACATACTATATTATTTTTTGTCAGAAGGCTGTGGACAAAGACACATTATTCAATGAGGCATTTCTGCCATTCTGCTGACTCCAGAGCAATACACTCATGTAGGTGTGTACATCTGCCCTGACTCTCATTGTATGCAGTGTATACTTTGCATGTGGTAATTGGAGGTGGGTATTTAAATGTGTAAATTGCACGGCTCCCAAGTCCCCAAGCATTCTTTATTAGATTTTGAGTTATTTTATTCATGTTATGATCATTATGAAAAATGCAAAAACCATAAAAGTATCTAATATATATATTTATATACACTAGTATTACACTTCTATAAAATTATTGTCTTGGACTCTATTTACTCAAGAGAATTGTGCTAGTATAATATATTTAAAACTTCCAGACTGCTTCTTGCCAGGTAAAATGTGTCGCTGGACCATGAGACCCACACACCAGCTTTTTGTCATTTCCCTGACCCTTGGCACCATCGTCACTGGCTATATTCTGATCCTGGGATTCCTCAACAGGGGCAGCGGCAACATTGGTGGCTACCGGCTGCTAGTCCAAGAGGCAGCACCCCTACCATTGCTGGCCAGCAACATTTGGCTGCAGCGGCGATGGCTCCGACTGCGCTGGCCACTACAGGCACAGCTGGTGAGGGAGCTGGTGCCGTACCTGGTTGTAGAGTGCAGCAATCGAGCCCCCTGCCTGGCCTTTGGCAGCCCCCTGTTCCACCGCTGGCGCAGCTGGCTGCCCCTGATTGACGAATGGACGGCACGAGGCCAGGCCGACTGCGGCGTCTCCTGTGACTTTGTGGCCGATGCCAGCGCGGCGGACGCGGTGCTGTTTCACGGGCGCGATCTGGAGCCCAGGATCACGCTGAGCCGGCACCCTGAGCAGCTCTGGATCTATGTCAACATGGAGTCCCCGCTGGCCACCAAGCGCTTCGGCTACGACGTATCCGCCGACCCAAAATTCCGCTTCCTGTTCAACTGGACAGCCACCACCATCTCGAGCAGCTCCATTCACCTTCCCTACGGTGCCTGGGAGCCGAGGCCGAGTCCGCTGCCAGCCGGGGAGCCGCTGTACTCCCCCAGCAGCAAGAAGCACCTGGCATTCGTGGTATTCTCCAACTGCAAGCATTCCTTCAGCAACCGGACAGAGAAGATTGCGCAGCTGCAGAAGTACATGGAGCTGCATGTCTACGGAGCCTGCGGCGACAGGCAGCTCCCGAGGAGCGCCACAGTGATCCAGGAATTGTCCAAGAAGTACCGGTTCTACCTGAGCTTTGAGAACGCCTTCTGTCGCGACTACATCACGGAGAAGCTGCACTCCAACGGGCTCGAGTCGCACGCGGTTCCCGTTGCGTTCGGCGGCCTATCGCGCGCCGACTACGAGAAGGTGAGTCCGCCGAACTCGTTCGTGTACGCCCTGGACTTCACCAGCGCCAAGCAGCTGGCGGACCACCTGGCCGGCCTGGCAGCCGATGAGAGCCGCTACGCCCGGCTGCTCGAGTGGAAGCGGCAATTCCGGGCAGCTCCCAGTGCGTCAATGCTTTGCGCCATCTGCCGTAAGCTGCACAGCAGCTCCGCCCATGTACCAGCTGTGGCCGATCTCAGCGAGTTCTCAGACGTCGGGCGCAACTGCCAGCCCGTGGATTCGCCCTACCTTCCGTGACCTCCCGGCTGCGTGATGGCATTCCTGTGCGCTGAATTTTAGTCAGTGTTTTTTTCGCTGCAGCGGAAAAAACCCTTTTGCATTCCTCTGGCATTCTATTTGAGCAGTGCTCAACTTCTCAAATCTCTTCCGTGCGTTTTTTGGTTATTTTTTGGCATTGTTCTTAAATAGGCGAGTTAACTAGGTGCAAATCATCTGTGCTTTCTTCGTTACACATTTTGGTAGAGTTTGCGAAAGCTTTAAGCATCTGTCTTAAGCAGCTCTACTTTCCATGATGTTTATAAATATAAATAACAGATCAGCACTCATGGCCATCTAATAATTTTATGAGAGTATTTGAAAATGTGTATTTGTCCAAAAAACAATTTACAGTTTACTAATACCTTGAAAAAATATATAAGCAAGTAGGATATCGATAGATGCATAAGCTTCTTAACACGTAAGATCGATAGATCAATCAGCTAGTCATATTGAACATCAATAAATCAATCAGCTAGTCATATTGAACATCAATAAATCAATAATCTAGTCATATTGAACATCAATAAATCAATCAGCTAGTCATATTGAACATCAATAAATCAATAATCTAGTCATATTGAACATCAATAAATCAATAAGCTAGTCATATTGAACATCAATAAATCAATCAGCTAGTCATATTGAACATCAATAAATCAATCAGCTAGTCATATTGAACATCAATAAATCAATCAGCTAGTCATATTGAACATCAATAAATCAATAAGCTAGTCATATTGAACATCAATAAATCAATCAGCTAGTCATATTGAACATCAATAAATCAATAAGCTAGTCATATTGAACATCAATAAATCAATCAGCTAGTCATATTGAACATCAATAAATCAATCAGCTAGTCATATTGAACATCAATAAATCAATCAGCTAGTCATATTGAACATCAATAAATCAATCAGCTAGTCATATTGAACATCAATAAATCAATCAGCTAGTCATATTGAACATCAATAAATCAATCAGCTAGTCATATTGAACATCAATAAATCAATCAGCTAGTCATATTGAACATCAATAAATCAATCAGCTAGTCATATTGAACATCAATAAATCAATCAGCTAGTCATATTGAACATCAATAAATCAATCAGCTAGTCATATTGAACATCAATAAATCAATCAGCTAGTCATATTGAACATCGATAAATCAATCAGCTGGTCATATTGAACATCAATAAATCAATCAGCTAGTCATATTGAACATCAATAAATCAATCAGCTGGTCATATTAATAATAATTGATTACACCTGCCCCAATTGGGTCAGATGTGCAGCCGACAGCACAGCCGCAGCTAATGCGCGGCGCATCTGAAGGCTGCGTACAGCTGTTCAGTCCACGGACTGGGGGGACGCCACACCCACCTTCAATTATCCCAGCTGATGCTGGTACCCATTTAACAGCTGGGTGAACTGAAACAATGCAGAGTTAAGTGTCTTGCTAAAGGACGCAAATTGTTCCAGTGGAGTCGGGAATCGAACCCCCGACCTTCAAGTCGTGAGTCCGACGCCTTAACCACTAGGCTACAACCTCTCATATTGAACATCAATAAATCAATCAGCTAGTCATATTGAACATCAATAAATCAATAAGCTAGTCATATTGAACATCGATAAATCAATCAGCTAGTCATATTGAACATCAATAAATCAATAAGCTAGTCATATTGAACATCAATAAATCAATCAGCTAGTCACATTGAACATCAATAAATCAATCAGCTAGTCATATTGAACATCGATAAATCAATAAGCTAGTCATATTGAACATCAATAAATCAATCAGCTAGTCATATTGAACATCAATAAATCAATAAGCTAGTCATATTGAACATCAATAAATCAATCAGCTAGTCATATTGAACATCAATAAATCAATCAGCTAGTCATATTGAACATCAATAAATCAATAAGCTAGTCATATTGAACATCAATAAATCAATCAGCTAGTCATATTGAACATCGATAAATCAATCAGCTGGTCATATTGAACATCAATAAATCAATCAGCTAGTCATATTGAACATCAATAAATCAATCAGCTGGTCATATTAATAATAATTGATTACACCTGCCCCAATTGGGTCAGATGTGCAGCCGACAGCACAGCCGCAGCTAATGCGCGGCGCATCTGAAGGCTGCGTACAGCTGTTCAGTCCACGGACTGGGGGGACGCCACACCCACCTTCAATTATCCCAGCTGATGCTGGTACCCATTTAACAGCTGGGTGAACTGAAACAATGCAGAGTTAAGTGTCTTGCTAAAGGACGCAAATTGTTCCAGTGGAGTCGGGAATCGAACCCCCGACCTTCAAGTCGTGAGTCCGACGCCTTAACCACTAGGCTACAACCTCTCATATTGAACATCAATAAATCAATCAGCTAGTCATATTGAACATCAATAAATCAATAAGCTAGTCATATTGAACATCGATAAATCAATCAGCTAGTCATATTGAACATCAATAAATCAATAAGCTAGTCATATTGAACATCAATAAATCAATCAGCTAGTCACATTGAACATCAATAAATCAATCAGCTAGTCATATTGAACATCGATAAATCAATAAGCTAGTCATATTGAACATCAATAAATCAATCAGCTAGTCATATTGAACATCAATAAATCAATAAGCTAGTCATATTGAACATCAATAAATCAATCAGCTAGTCATATTGAACATCAATAAATCAATCAGCTAGTCATATTGAACATCAATAAATCAATCAGCTAGTCATATTGAACATCGATAAATCAATAAGCTAGTCATATTGAACATCAATAAATCAATCAGCTAGTCATATTGAACATCAATAAATCAATAAGCTAGTCATATTGAACATCAATAAATCAATAAGCTAGTCATATTGAACATCAATAAATCAATCAGCTAGTCATATTGAACATCAATAAATCAATCAGCTAGTCATATTGAACATCAATAAATCAATCAGCTAGTCATATTGAACATCGATAAATCAATAAGCTAGTCATATTGAACATCAATAAATCAATAAGCTAGTCATATTGAACATCAATAAATCAATAAGCTAGTCATATTGAACATCAATAAATCAATAAGCTAGTCATATTGAACATCAATAAATCAATCAGCTAGTCATATTGAACATCGATAAATCAATAAGCTAGTCATATTGAACATCAATAAATCAATCAGCTAGTCATATTGAACATCAATAAATCAATAAGCTAGTCATATTGAACATCAATAAATCAATAAGCTAGTCATATTGAACATCAATAAATCAATCAGCTAGTCATATTGAACATCAATAAATCAATCAGCTAGTCATATTGAACATCAATAAATCAATCAGCTAGTCATATTGAACATCAATAAATCAATAAGCTAGTCATATTGAACATCAATAAATCAATCAGCTAGTCATATTGAACATCAATAAATCAATAAGCTAGTCATATTGAACATCGATAAATCAATCAGCTAGTCATATTGAACATCAATAAATCAATCAGCTAGTCATATTGAACATCAATAAATCAATCAGCTAGTCATATTGAACATCGATAAATCAATCAGCTAGTCATATTGAACATCAATAAATCAATCAGCTAGTCATATTGAACATCAATAAATCAATCAGCTAGTCATATTGAACATCGATAAATCAATCAGCTAGTCATATTGAACATCAATAAATCAATCAGCTAGTCATATTGAACATCAATAAATCAATCAGCTAGTCATATTGAACATCAATAAATCAATCAGCTAGTCATATTGAACATCGATATTCCAATCGGTTAGTCTTATTGAAATTCGGATATGGCTTCGGTTTCTGAATAAATCAATCAGCTAGTCACATTGACAGACAGATGCTGCTAGCAAGTCCCAGATCCGCAATGAGACTCAGTCTCAGGTGTCATCGGCGCCAAGCAGCTGCTGCTTCATTCGGCTGGCCCGCACGCGGAAGTAGGACAGGAAGAACAGCAGCAGCGCCAGAAACATGATGTTGACAACCAGCAGGCAGAAGTCCAGATTGCTGATCTCGTAGCCATCGATAAAGCTGTTTTGTGTTTGGTCCGGACTCATCTGCTAGCCATAAGCAAACACTGCGCAGCAATTACAAAGTGTCTGTTGTTGCGATACAACCAGGAAGCTGGTTGCTTTCGCTACCGCATCTTGAGCTCTCTCGCCTCGATTCGGCTCGACCATAGACAAATTTATCTTTTCGATCGAGTTGCGATTTGGAAACTGAATATCCAAGGTATGTTCAAGCAATACGACAATAAAAATAGCGACAACAACAAAGGAGAGATAGCGCACAGCTTTTGAGTGACGCAACGCCACAGCTGGGCATTGTTGGATACAGCTGGGTGTTGTAGGACACAGCTGGCTATTGTAGGACACAGCTGGGTATTGTAGGATACAGCTGGCTATTGTAGGACACAGCTGGGTATTGTAGGACACAGCTGGGTATTGTAGGACACAGCTGGCTATTGTAGGACACAGCTGGCTATTGTAGGACACAGCTGGCTATTGTAGGACACAGCTGGCTATTGTAGGACACAGCTGGGCATTGTAGGACACAGCTGGGTATTGTAGGACACAGCTGGGCATTGTAGGACACAGCTGGGTATTGTAGGACACAGCTGGCTATTGTAGGACACAGCTGGCTATTGTAGGACACAGCTGGCTATTGTAGGACACAGCTGGGTATTGTAGGACACAGCTGGGCATTGTAGGACACAGCTGGGTATTGTAGGACACAGCTGGGCATTGTAGGACACAGCTGGGTATTGTAGGACACAGCTGGGCATTGTAGGACACAGCTGGGTATTGTAGGACACAGCTGGCTATTGTAGGACACAGCTGGCTATTGTAGGACACAGCTGGGTATTGTAGTGTGGACTAAGGCAGAGAGACTGCGACTTAGAGTTGACGAAGCTTTACAGCGATTTATTTATTGACTCACGAGTTAAATAGCAATCAGTGCCAAGGTGTAAAAGTGAGAGAGAAAGGCATGCACGCGGTTGATGTACATTAGACACACAGAGAAGTGAACGCATATGTACGATGCACTGCCACACACTACAATCCTCCCATGCAAAGAAAAGAGAAGAATCGAAGGAAATAAATAAATTCAAAAAGAATAAAACGCAGCAAGTGATTGGTGCATCTTAAGCAACATTAAGACAGTCCATGAATGAGTTCAGCGCAGCCATTCAATCAAAAGTTCAACCCGGCACATATCGATCAACCGGCATCCGCCTCCGCACCGGGTAGCGCCTCTGGGGCAGCTCGTCCGCAGCGTCTCCGCCGCCGTGCAGCTCGTGCGCGAAGGGCGGCTGCTCGAAACTCTCGACGTCGGGTGCCGGCAGGAACAGCGGCCGAAGGCGGTTTACGTTCACTCTGCGCGTCTTGCCATTCTTGCCGATCTCGACCACCAGATTGCGCTGGGACAGCACCCGCCAGCCGGGGTCCCAGTACGGCGCCAGCTTGGAGCCCCTCAGCTCGATGCGCAACAGCACCTCGTCGCCCTGGCCGAATCTGCGCAGCTGCCCGGCTGACCTGTTGTAGTCGCTCTGCTGCTCGCCAGCCGCCTGCACCAGGTGCTCCTCGACAAACTCTCGAATGCGCAGCAGGTCGGCCTCCAGCTTGTCTGCGTAGGTCCGCACGTCGTAGAACCGCCTGGGCTGCTGGCTGAGGACTGGCAGACAAGGGTCACGCCCGGTGAAGACCTTCAGCGGTGGCAGTCGCGTTGAGCAGTGCACTCGCGAGTTGTAGGACAGCAGGATCAGCGGCAGCTTGTCCTCCCACTCGCTCTCTCGCTCGGTGAAGCACCTGAGTAGTTGCAGCACGGACTTGTTTCCCGACTCGGCCAGTCCGTTTCCTTTCGGATTGTACGCTGTGGTTCTTGTCTTGGTGACTCCCAGACCGCACAGAGTGTCTTGAAAGAGCTGGCTCTCGAAATTCGGGCCTTGGTCCTAGTGGATGACTCGAGGCAGTCCAGCCTGGGAGCAGATTGAAAGGAAGGCGCGAGCCGTAGTCTGGGCCGTCTGGTCCGGTAACGCCACAGCCGTCAGGTACTTGGAAAATTGGTCCTGAGCTACCAGCAGGTAATGGTTGCCGCGTGATGATGGTGCCACCTTGACGATGTCGATGGCCACCGAGTCCCATGGCGATCCGATAGGCAGCTCTCCGAGTGGCGCCTTGGGCTGCGAACCTGCCTTCTTCTCCTGGCAGACGGCGCAGCTCTGGCAGTGCTGCAGGACATCCTCAGCCATGCCCGGCCAGTAGGCAGTCAGCTTGAGCGTGCGGTAGCATTTCCCGGCACCGAAGTGGCCTCCCAGACCTTCGTGAGCGTCTGCTAGGAACTGGTGTCGTAGAAATGCCGGCACCACTGGAACTTCCCTCAGTCCGTCCAGGTCGTTGAACTTGCGGGAGAGAACTCCGTCATCATTCAGCTTCAGCTTCCTCCAGATTCTGCTCAGCTGCTGCAGCGGTTCTGACCGCCATCTTGGAGGCACGTCTGGCTCGTTGACGATCGCTTGAATCACCTGACTAAGCTCTGGATCTTGCCGCTGAGCAGTTTTGAGCTCCTCCGAGCCGATTTCTGCTGTCAGTTGAGTCGCTGCAATTTCCGGGGCGTGCAGCCTGGACAGCGCGTCGGCATCAGAATTCTCCACACCTCTGCGGTACTTGACGGTGAAGTCGAACTCTTGGAGCAGCAGCCGCCAGCGACCCAGCCTACCATAGCTATCGATTCTCTGAGAATCGATGTAGGTGAGCGGGCAGTGATCCGTGTGCACCGTGAAATGCTTGCCGAGCAAGTAGTGCCGGAAGACTTTGAAAGCGTGCAGGATGGCCAGACACTCCTTCTCTGTTGCCGAGTACTTCTTCTCCGCCGAGTTGAACGCCCTGCTCGAAAACTCGATCACTGCATCGCCTTGCTTCAGGATTGCACGGACCCCACTGCCGCTGGCATCTGTGAAGACAGCGAACTCCTTGGAAAAGTCCGGGTTCACCAGGATCGGAGGACTCATCAGGCAGATCTTGAGCTCGTCGAAGGCAGCTTGGCACTCTGCAGTCCACTCAAACGCCACGCCCTTGCCAGTCAGGTGGTGAAGTGGTGCAGCGATGGCAGCGAAGTTGGCGACATGGCGGCGGTACTGGTTGCACAGGCCGATGAACTGGCGGATCTCCTTGACTGACCTCGGCTCCTTCCACTGCTGAATCGCCTCCAGCTTCTCTTTGCTTGGCTGAGCTCCCTCCTTTGAATAGCGCATGCCGAGGAAAGTCACTTCAGGCACTGCGATCTTGCACTTGGAGCCTCTCAGTGTCAGCCCGGCTGCTCTGACTCGCTGAAGTGCCTCTCGCAGTTGCAGCAAATGCTCCTTCCTGGTCTTTGAGAAGCACAGGCTGTCATCGAAAAACGTGAAGACGAAGTCACAGCCATTGAAAACTTTGGACATAAGCATGCAGAACGTGCTGGGGCCACCTGACAGGCCTTGAGGCATTCTCTTAAATTGGTATAGCGGCATCCCTGGTCCAGGGCTAAAGGCCGTCTTCTGTCTGTCTTCTTCAGCCAGAGGGATCTGGAAGTAACCTCCATTGAGATCCAGCACTGAGAACACCGTGCTGCCCGCGATTCGATCTCGTGCCTCCTCCATTAGCGGAATTCCCTGCGCCGACCGAATCGTCTTCTTGTTGAGCTCTCTGTAGTCGATGGTCAGCCGCAGGCTGCCGTCCTTCTTGGTCACGTACACCGGTGGAGCCACGTACGGACTCTCGCTCAGTTCGATCACGTCGTTCTCCAGCAGCTCCTGAATCAGCAGCTCCGCCTTCTCCCGGTAGTGCACGGGCATTCGGCGCGGTGGGACACGAACTGGCACCTCATCAGCGAGAACAATTCGATGCTGCTGGAGATGCGTAAGTCCCGGCTTCTTCTTGAACACGTCCTTGAACTCCATCAGCAGTCGCTGAACTTCGGGGTCATCGGTGGTTGGCAGCTCGAAATCCACGCAGCTGAACTCGGGCACGAGAGCATCCTCGATGTCAACTTGGTCGTCCGTCTCACTCTGGAACCTTGCACTGCAGATACGACCAGCAGCTGCAGGGTTGGCCTTGAAGTCCAGCTGCAAACGGTGCTTGCCGATGAAGTCGATCCCGACGATGACAGGACAAACCAAATCGGGCACCACGTAGAACAAATGCAGCGCTGTCACTTTCCCGACTGTGAGCGGCAACTCGATCTGCCACTCGATGCTGATTGGCTGCTTGTTCACCGAGTGCAGCTGCACTCCGGCTGAAGTTGCGCGGCTGAGCTGCGATTTCGTCAGAATGCTGGAGTCGACTAGTGAGCACTGGCTGCCGGTGTCTAAAAGCGCCTTCACACTTCTGCCATCAAGCTTGCACTCACACTGCGAAAGTCGGTCGGGCGTAACGCTGCATCCACTGAAGACCCCGCCGACTGCGAGCGCTGGCCCCGGAGCCTGCGCTGGTGAACCCGCAGTTACTGCTGGCCGAGGTGGCGGGCCCGCCCACCCCAGCCTCTGGCGTTTCCCGACTGCTGCCGCCGGCTGTAGCAGTCCTTGGCGATGTGGCCGGTTTTGTGGCAGTTGTAGCAGACGATATCGGATCTCGGTCGGTGTGGCCTTGCTGTGCTTCTCACTCCACAGGCTGCCAGCTGCTCCAGCTGGGTGCTCAATGTACTCACTGAGGCCTGCAGTCTCTGCACTGTGTCCCGCAGCTCCTGAACTTCGCTGGACTGGCTCTGCCGAGGCTGTACCGCAGCTGCTTGCGTTGCTGCTGGATTGTGCTGCATCAGTAGCTGAGCCTTTTCCAGCGCTTGCACTGAGGTCTTGATGTTGGTGTCTGCTCGAATCAGCCAGCCCACGGAGTCTGGCAGGCCACAGATGAACTGATGAAACAGCAGGGCTTCTCGAGCATCCACATCGACCACGGCAGAGCTCTGCAGCAGTTTCTTCAACTCGTACAGGTACATGCGTGGAGTCTCACTTGCCAAAATTCTCCTCGCCTTGAACGCCTCCATGACGGCGAAGTGCTCTCGGTCCGGGTGGAAAGCATTCTCCAGTGCTCCAGTAACTTTGCCGAATTCTGCCTGATCGGCTGCAGACAGTTCGAAATAGACGACAAGGGCCTCGCCGTCTAGAAAAGTTGCCTTGCAAGCGTCCCACTTGTTCACTTTGGCACAAACTTCAAAACGCTGCAGCCATTCTTTAAAGTTGCCTGCACTGAATACTCTGGGCAGCGCTGCACCAGCTTTCTCAGCCATTGTGGAAACCACGCTCTGCTACCACTTGTGGACTAAGGCAGAGAGACTGCGACTTAGAGTTGACGAAGCTTTACAGCGATTTATTTATTGACTCACGAGTTAAATAGCAATCAGTGCCAAGGTGTAAAAGTGAGAGAGAAAGGCATGCACGCGGTTGATGTACATTAGACACACAGAGAAGTGAACGCATATGTACGATGCATTGCCACACACTACAGTAGGACACAGCTGGCTATTGTAGGACACAGCTGGCTATTGTAGGACACAGCTGGGTATTGTAGGACACAGCTGGCTATTGTAGGACACAGCTGGCTATTGTAGGACACAGCTGAGTATTGTAGGACACAGCTGGCTATTGTAGGACACAGCTGGGCATTGTTGGATACAGCTGGGTGTTGTAGGACACAGCTGGGTATTGTAGGACACAGCTGGGTATTGTAGGACACAGCTGGGCATTGTAGGACACAGCTGGGTATTGTAGGACACAGCTGGGTGTTGTAGGACACAGCTGGGTATTGTAGGACACAGCTGGGTATTGTAGGACACAGCTGGCTATTGTAGGACACAGCTGGGTATTGTAGGACACAGCTGGGTATTGTAGGACACAGCTGGCTATTGTAGGACACAGCTGGGCATTGTTGGATACAGCTGGGTGTTGTAGGACACAGCTGGGTATTGTAGGACACAGCTGGCTATTGTAGGACACAGCTGGGTGCTGTAGGACACAGCTGGCTATTGTAGGACACAGCTGGGTATTGGAGGACACAGCTGGGTATTGTAGGACACAGCTGGGTGTTGTAGGACACAGCTGGGTATTGGAGGACACAGCTGGGTATTGTAGGACACAGCTGGCTATTGTAGGACACAGCTGGGCATTGTTGGATACAGCTGGGTGTTGTAGGACACAGCTGGGTATTGTAGGACACAGCTGGCTATTGTAGGACACAGCTGGGCATTGTAGGACACAGCTGGGTATTGTAGGACACAGCTGGGTGTTGTAGGACACAGCTGGGTATTGTAGGACACAGCTGGCTATTGTAGGACACAGCTGGCTATTGTAGGACACAGCTGGCTATTGTAGGACACAGCTGGGTATTGTAGGACACAGCTGGGTATTGTAGGACACAGCTGGGTATTGGAGGACACAGCTGGTTCATCGTAATGGGGGGAATTAAGATATAAATGGTGGACATCATAAAAATCGGTCATGCGTTTTGGGAGCAATCGTAAATTAGGCAGTGGGAATTTGAAATGCCGCTATGTTGCTTCCACAAAGGGGAAATAGCATGGTATTCTTCTATACTTCCTTCTAATATACTAAAAGTCCTACATTTGTTGGTATGTGGATGGCGCATTTGGTAGTGAATCGTGTTTTTTTCTAAACCTGCAAGATTCTTCAAGGATTGTACCTAAAAAATTCCAATATTTGCTTCTATGCTAAGTGGATTAAATATCATGAGAAAAATAACTTCTCCTAATGCTTTCGATGGGCCATCGAATTCGTCGCTGATTGAGTTGGCAAATTCATAAAGATTAGATCATCATAACGATTAGATCATCATAAAGATTAGATCATCATAAAGATTAGATCATCATAGCGATTAGATCATCATAAAGATTAGATCATCATAAAGATTAGATCATCATAAAGATTTGATCATCATAACGATTAGATCATCATAAAGATTAGATCATAAAGATTAGATCATCATAAAGATTAGATCATCATAACGATTAGATCATCATAAAGATTAGATCATCATAAAGATTAGATCATCATAACGATTAGATCATCATAAAGATTAGATCATCATAAAGATTAGATCATCATAAAGATTAGATCATCATAACGATTAGATCATCATAAAGATTAGATCATAAAGATTAGATCATCATAAAGATTAGATCATCATAACGATTAGATCATCATAAAGATTAGATCATAAAGATTAGATCATCATAAAGATTAGATCATCATAACGATTAGATCATCATAAAGATTAGATCATCATAAAGATTAGATCATCATAAAGATTAGATCATCATAAAGATTAGATCATCATAACGATTAGATCATCATAAAGATTAGATCATCATAAAGATTAGATCATCATAAAGATTTGATCATCATAACGATTAGATCATCATAAAGATTAGATCATAAAGATTAGATCATCATAAAGATTAGATCATCATAACGATTAGATCATCATAAAGATTAGATCATCATAAAGATTTGATCATCATAACGATTAGATCATCATAAAGATTAGATCATAAAGATTAGATCATCATAAAGATTAGATCATAAAGATTAGATCATCATAAAGATTAGATCATCATAAAGATTAGATCATCATAACGATTAGATCATCATAAAGATTTGATCATCATAATGATTAGATCATCATAAAGATTAGATCATCATAAAGATTAGATCATCATAAAGATTAGATCATCATAAAGATTAGATCATCATAAAGATTAGTGAAAATGTGGTTATTGCTAGCCTTAGGCGAAATTGTACACTGTCCAACCCCTCTGCAGAGAGTACGCACTGAAGTGGCCATCTTATAACTGTTGTCTCGCTGAATGATTTTTATATATAACTGTTTGTGTGCACTCACAATAAAAGTCGGATAGCCGATTGGTAGGCACTAGGACTAGGTTAGGCTAGGATAGGCTAGGAGTCCCCAGCTCGATTCCTCAATCTGGCTGGCAATTATTGATAAATTAAAACCGTGCTGAGTAGCAGCATGTGGGAACGTTGATCGTTTGTACATTTGTACAGATTTCATTTATTAGTTCTTTGCAAAAGGGAGACATTCATTACCTGCTGAGGGACTTTGGTCAACATCCTTGCGTATAGTAATTTGTGTTAATCTTTCTCAACTGTCCCTGCATGGTGTACTGATTTTTAGTGCTTCTTATTTTCAAATTTAATTCTGAAAATGTGTTATTGGAAAATAAATTTTCTGCTAAAAGAGGAAATTCTCTGCTAAACGGTTTCTCTGCTATATGGGGGCAATGGTTTCCTGTCAAAGAAAAGGGGCAAATGTTTCTTGCTGGGGTTTGGTAGCCTGGTATTATGGAAGTTCTCTTCAGTTTGGGGGATATTGGTTATTTGCTACTGGGACAACATTGGTTCTCTGCTGGGGGGAGTAGGTTTTGTCTGCCTAGGTTGCCAGCCAAAAGGTGATTATGTTTGGGGCCAACAGGAGTCGTGTTTTAGCTTATTGAGAGGACAAGTGTAATTTACATTAAGGGATTGCTTGAATTCTGAAATTCTGCCTGTGCTCCACGGAGAGACGCTAAAGTTGCTTATTTTACTAAACGAGGAAAATAAAAGACATCAGACCAAGTTACCTATTGCAGGTAAAAATAAAAATATAATTTTTTTTTGAATTTATTAAACGTACGACTACGTTAAAGGTCATTAAATATAAAATTTCAAAGGTTTGAACTGGGTCCATTGATAATAGCCCCAATGGACTTAAAATTAGTAATTTTGTCAGGGCTTCAAAGCAAATTCTCATTTCCTCCCTCCGTCTCTCCCACAAAGGGGGAATTAATTTGCTAGTTCTGGTCCGTAAGCGTGCACTTTGTGTGCAGCTGGCCACCCCCGTGTCTCGTCCTTTCTGCCCTTTTGTGCGTGCGCTGCGCCCTCCCCCCTCCGCCTTCGCCCCCACCCCCTCCCTGAGCCGCTTATCTGGCTGCCTCTCTCGCTCCTGTTTGTTCCGCCCGGCAGTCGAGTAAAATTATTATATTTTTTGCTGCCTTTCGTTTCCTGCTGCCTGCTCACCCGCGCGCTATTTGATTTGCCGGCCGCACTTCTTTCCTCTTATTCTGGCTCACTCGTTGCATTGTGTGCTCTTACCTAGTGCCGCTCTAGTGCCGCTAATGCCTTTCTTTTAATTTTAACTTAGTTTTTTTTGCAAATGACGTCACAGTTGTGCTTTGACAGCCAACCGAAAATAAACCGGCATGGACCCTCGATTTTAAGCATGGGTCCCGATTGGTGCGGCCTCGTCTCGTCTCCACTTGCCGCTTGCTGCTGCCTTTGCTTGTGAGGTGCGCTAGCCAGGGAATTAATATACTGTTAACACATTCTGAATAAGCTATAAGCAAGCGATTTAAGTACAGTGCAGAAACCCAGCCCCACACGTCACCAAGCCAGAGCTCACGTGACGGCTCTGCGGCCCTCAGAGCTGCCGTAAGCGCCTGACCACGCGGCGCAGCGAGCGAGTTTGCCTGCCGGAGCTGGCCAACGCCTTCTCCATGTAGCGCCGCTGTCTGCACACGGAGCTGCCAAACTCGGCCAGCGTCAGGCAGCCGTCATTGTTCTCGTCCTTCAGGATGATAGGCAAGAGCTGCGGGCGCAAGTTTCCGTGGTAGAACTGGTTGAAGTGGTGGGCGAAGATGACGCTGCTGCCGTAGCGGCTGTACCAGGGGCTGCCGGCCAGGAAGCCGCGCACCGTGAGCATCTGCCTCTGGCCGAACTCGCTGCGAAAGTCGCCAGGCAGCAGGTTGGACCAGATCTCGGCAGCCTGCGCGTCAAGGACGTCCTCAAGGCTGGCGCTGCCGTTTGCGTGAGCGAGGCGAGATTGTACTTCTGTGCAATGGCCTGATCTATTTCTGTGTCTCTGCAATGGTCTGATCTATTTCTGTGTCTCTGCAATGGCCTGATCTATTTCTGTGTCTCTGCAATGGCCTGATCTATTTCTGTGTCTCTGCAATGACCTGATCTATTTCTGTGTCTCTGCAATGACCTGATCTATTTCTGTGTCTCTGCAATGGCCTGATCTATTTCTGTGTCTCTGCAATGGCCTGATCTATTTCTGTGTCTCTGCAATGACCTGATCTATTTCTGTGTCTCTGCAATGGCCTGATCTATTTCTGTGTCTCTGCAATGGCCTGATCTATTTCTGTGTCTCTGCAATGACCTGATCTATTTCTGTGTCTCTGCAATGGCCTGATCTATTTCTGTGTCTCTGCAATGACCTGATCTATTTCTGTGTCTCTGCAATGACCTGATCTATTTCTGTGTCTCTGCAATGACCTGATCTATTTCTGTGTCTCTGCAATGACCTGATCTATTTCTGTGTCTCTGCAATGGCCTGATCTATTTCTGTGTCTCTGCAATGACCTGATCTATTTCTGTGTCTCTGCAATGGTCTGATCTATTTCTGTGTCTCTGCAATGGCCTGATCTATTTCTGTGTCTCTGCAATGGCCGGATCTATTTCTGTGTCTCTGCAATGGCCGGATCTATTTCTGTGTCTCTGCAATGACCTGATCTATTTCTGTGTCTCTGCAATGGCCGATGTAGGACTCCGGTAAATTAACTTCAATAGGTGAAATGCGCATTTTTAAGAGCCCGCCAGCCCAAATGCTATTCTTAGAAGTCCTCGGGTAGCTGAGCAGCTTTGTGACCCACAGACTCGCTACTCACTGCCGAACTGGCCCACGAACCAGTGGGCCGCGTAGTACAGACTGTCCGCCATGACATCCAACGGCAGACGCGCCTCGTTGAACCTCTCGTTGAACCTCACGCAGCCACCGGCGCCCAGCCGCAACGGCGCAATTTTGAGGGTGCCGGCGCCGTACAGCTGCTCAAACCGAATCCGCGCCAGCTCGTGCGCCACCCACATGCGCACGAAAGTGCTCTCCGGGGAGCATTTTCTGCTGAACTCCGCCACGTTGAAGTCTGACTCTAGCAGGTCAATCCTGGCCGCTGACTGTGCCAGGATGAGCGCGGCTGAAAGGCAATTTTGACAGTAACTGGTGTCTGACTGATTGCAACTGGTGTCTGACTGATTGCAACTGGTGTCTGACTGATTGCAACTGGTGTCTGACTGATTGCAACTGGTGTCTGACTGATTGCAACTGGTGTCTGACTGATTGCAACTGGTGTCTGACTGATTGCAACTGGTGTCTGACTGATTGCAACTGGTGTCTGACTGATTGCAACTGGTGTCTGACTGATTGCAACTGGTGTCTGACTGATTGCAACTGGTGTCTGACTGATTGCAACTGGTGTCTGACTGATTGCAACTGGTGTCTGACTGATTGCAACTGGTGTCTGACTGATTGCAACTGGTGTCTGACTGATTGCAACTGGTGTCTGACTGACTGCAACTGGTGTCTGACTGATTGCAACTGTTGTCTGACTGATTGCAACTGGTGTCTGACTGATTGCAACTGGTGTCTGACTGACGGCAACTGGTGTCTGACTGATTGCAACTGGTGTCTGACTGACGGCAACTGGTGTCTGACTGATTGCAACTGGTGTCTGACTGACGGCAACTGGTGTCTGACTGACTGCAACTGGTGTCTGACTGATTGCAACTGGTGTCTGACTGATTGCAACTGGTGTCTGACTAATTGCAACTGGTGTCTGACTGATTGCAACTGGTGTCTGACTAATTGCAACTGGTGTCTGACTGATTGCAACTGGTGTCTGACTGATTGCAACTGGTGTCTGACTGATTGCAACTGGTGTCTGACTGATTGCGACTGGTGTCTGACTGATTGCAACTGGTGTCTGACTGATTGCAACTGGTGTCTGACTGATTGCAACTGGTGTCTGACTGATTGCAACTGGTGTCTGACTGATTGCAACTGGTGTCTGACTGATTGCAACTGGTGTCTGACTGATTGCAACTGGTGTCTGACTGATTGCAACTGGTGTCTGACTGATTGCAACTGGTGTCTGACTGATTGCAACTGGTGTCTGACTGATTGCAACTGGTGTCTGACTGATTGCAACTGGTGTCTGACTGATTGCAACTGGTGTCTGACTGATTGCAACTGGTGTCTGACTGATTGCAACTGGTGTCTGACTGATTGCAACTGGTGTCTGACTGATTGCAACTGGTGTCTGACTGATTGCAACTGGTGTCTGACTGATTGCAACTGGTGTCTGACTGATTGCAACTGGTGTCTGACTGATTGCAACTGGTGTCTGACTGATTGCAACTGGTGTCTGACTGATTGCAACTGGTGTCTGACTGATTGCAACTGGTGTCTGACTGATTGCAACTGGTGTCTGACTGATTGCAACTGGTGTCTGACTGATTGCAACTGGTGTCTGACTGATTGCAACTGGTGTCTGACTGATTGCAACTGGTGTCTGACTGATTGCAACTGGTGTCTGACTGATTGCAACTGGTGTCTGACTGATTGCAACTGGTGTCTGACTGATTGCAACTGGTGTCTGACTGATTGCAACTGGTGTCTGACTGACGGCAACTGGTGTCTGACTGATTGCAACTGGTGTCTGACTGATTGCAACTGTTGTCTGACTGATTGCAACTGGTGTCTGACTGATTGCAACTGGTGTCTGACTGATTGCAACTGGTGTCTGACTAATTGCAACTGGTGTCTGACTGATTGCAACTGGTGTCTGACTAATTGCAACTGGTGTCTGACTGATTGCAACTGGTGTCTGACTGATTGCAACTGGTGTCTGACTGATTGCAACTGGTGTCTGACTGATTGCGACTGGTGTCTGACTGATTGCAACTGGTGTCTGACTGATTGCAACTGGTGTCTGACTGATTGCAACTGGTGTCTGACTAATTGCAACTGGTGTCTGACTGATTGCAACTGGTGTCTGACTAATTGCAACTGGTGTCTGACTGATTGCAACTGGTGTCTGACTGATTGCAACTGGTGTCTGACTGATTGCGACTGGTGTCTGACTGATTGCAACTGGTGTCTGACTGATTGCAACTGGTGTCTGACTGACTGCAACTGGTGTCTGACTGATTGCAACTGGTGTCTGACTGATTGCAACTGGTGCCTGACTGATTGCAACTGGTGTCTGACTGATTGCAACTGGTGTCTGACTGATTGCAACTGGTGTCTGACTGATTGCAATTGGTGTCTGACTGATTGCAACTGGTGTCTGACTGATTGCAACTGGTGTCTGACTGAGCTGTGTGTGCGAGCCTTATGGTTTTGTTTTGTTTTAATGCAAATCACGGAAATGTTCTTGGAGCTAAAAGACGTTGTTACACTTAAGATATGCAAGTTTAGATCAAGTTACATCTCGCAAAATCCATCATCAAAAAGCATTCGCTCCGTTTGCAAAGACAGGCGCGCAGATTCCAGAACAACTCCCACAATCTTGAATCACCACTGTACTGCTTCGGAAAGCTAGAGATTTTGTTTTGCGAGTGCGCAATTCTTCTATTGGCGTGCAATAAATTCCGAAAATATGCCTGTGCGAGCTCAGCTGTTAACGCAGGATTATAATAAGACACTAAAATCTTATAACTAATAATTTTCTGGCAAGCGAGCAGTTTGTTTTGGAGACTGACTTGAAATTGTAAAAATTTATATTATTAATTTATCTGTTCAAGTGAAACTTTACAGTTACACAGTTACAGTGAGCTGTGAGTTCAGTGAGCTGTGAGTTCAGTGAGCTGTGAGTTCAGTGAGCTGTGAGTTCAGTGAGCTGTGAGTTCAGTGAGCTGTGAGTTCAGTGAGCTGTGAGTTCAGTGAGCTGTGAGTTCAGTGAGCTGTGAGTTCAGTGAGCTGTGAGTTCAGTGAGCTGTGAGTTCAGTGAGCTGTGAGTTCAGTGAGCTGTGAGTTCAGTGAGCTGTGAGTTCAGTGAGCTGTGAGTTCAGTGAGCTGTGAGTTCAGTTAAAAGGAAAAATTGGAAACTGGAAATGGGAGATAAAGCAACAATTTTATCCCTGAGTCACAGTGCAAAGTTTAGCGGCCGAGCTAATCAAGGAAAGCAGCGAGACGTGACATGCCTAGCCCGGCCGAGAACTTACCACAGGCCAGAAGAACAACCGCAGATGCCATCTGCTGTGCTGAGATTGAATCAGATCGTCGAAGTGAAACTTTGTTTCGTGTATGAAAAGAACCAATCAAATGTTATTAGCGATGAAATTATCAGTGAACTGAACCAGCTGGTAAAGTGTGCCGCGAGTTATAGAAAATATTTTTGGCTTAACTTTCTGCGTGATCCGCTGCCCAGCCAATGAGAAGCGGCGGAGACATCCGCCTCCACGGCGCTAAATTTGGCCTGCGACTGTAGGCTAAATTTGACTGCTTTGAGTTTTCGACAAGCACAAGAGAGGATGTTTGAACTGAACTTCACTTAGCAGTTGGCGTTTACCCAAGCTAGTGAAGGCGATACCCAAGCTGGTGAAGGCGATACCCAAGCTAGTGAAGGCGATACCCAAGCTGGTGAAGGCGATACCCAAGCTGGTGAAGGCGATACCCAAGCTAGTGAAGGCGATACCCAAGCTAGTGAAGGCGATACCCAAGCTAGTGAAGGCGATACCCAAGCTAGTGAAGGCGATACCCAAGCTGGTGAAGGCGATACCCAAGCTAGTGAAGGCGATACCCAAGCTGGTGAAGGCGATACCCAAGCTAGTGAAGGCGATACCCAAGCTAGTGAAGGCGATACCCAAGCTAGTGAAGGCGATACCCAAGCTAGTGAAGGCGATACCCAAGCTAGTAGAGGCGATACCCAAGCTAGTAGAGGCGATACCCAAGCTAGTAGAGGTGATACCCAAGCTAGTATAGGCGATACCCAAGCTAGTATAGGCGATACCCAAGCTAGTGAAGGCGATACCCAAGCTAGTGAAGGCGATACCCAAGCTAGTAGAGGCGATACCCAAGCTAGTAGAGGCGATACCCAAGCTAGTAGAGGTGATACCCAAGCTAGTATAGGCGATACCCAAGCTAGTATTGGCGATACCCAAGCTAGTAGAGGCAATACCCAAGCTAGTATTGGCGATACCCAAGCTAGTAGAGGCGATACCCAAGCTAGTAGAGGCGATACCCAAGCTAGTAGAGGTGATACCCAAGCTAGTAGAGGCTAGTAGTGAAGGCGATACCCAAGCTAGTCTGGGAGACTCGATACCCAGTCTGGGAGACTCGATACCCAGTCTGGGAGACTCGATACCCAGTCTGGGAGACTCGATACCCAGTCTGGGAGACTCGATACCCAGTCTGGGAGACACGATACCCAACGAAACCCACCCAGCCAAATGTTCAGTCCATCGCCTACTACTGTCAATAGCCAGTTCACACTACTACGAGCGTACAAGCTAAACCAAAAAAGTGACAGCAGCTGACCACTGAGACTGTGGCTGCTTCATGGAGACAAATTATCAGCCCTGGCTAATTAATTGTAGCACAATAATAAATATTGTCTGACACTGCGGGTTCCATATCTCTGCCAGACTTTGTGGCGCTGCGGGCAGTCCAGAGCCAGATAAGCGGCCTCACTGCCAAGTCAGATTGGCCATTTCGTGGAACTTGTCGTGCACAATTCAAGTTGCTGGGAACCGAGAAATAAACTACCAAAGTTCACAAGCTCCGCGCTAGAGTTTTACAGGCAAAAAGAAAACCAAAAGAGGTTTGTTATTACGAGCTATTAGAGCAAGCACAACAGGTCCTGACAGATGAAAGCGGATCCTAGTCATTGTGGGCTGTGAAGCCAATCCGATGAATGCGAGTGCGACAGATCTTTATTCCTAGAAAAGCTTGCGGTTTCAGGAGTTTCTACGACAAACGAATGCGCAGCGGAAGGGAGCGGGGCTAAAGCTGGTGAGGCAGTCAGGCAGGAAGGTCCTTGACCTCCGATTGAAGCGGCACAGGCAGGAAGCAGGAAGACAGCGGGGTGGAGGCTGCTGGTTTTCACAGGTCTTCCCGGCCCTCCTCAATGAAGGGCATGGCCATTACAGAGGCCCGCTTGTTGCTGATGTTGCTGGGACCGCGGAGGCTGATGGCTTTGAGCTCCTTGACCAGCGACTCCAGCTTCTTGACCGTCTCCTCCACCCGGTCGAACCGCATTAGGCGCTCGTTGATGGCGTTGACTTGCTGGAAGATGATCTTGTTGCCCTCGTCCAGGTCCTCCTCGTCCAGCACAACGCCGTTGAAATCGGAGCGGCGGTTGCGGAAGGCCAGCGCCTGCGGGAGCGGGCAGAGGGTTTGTACTTGCTGACTGGCCTCCTTAACACATTCTCCATCACCTGCCAGCTTACCTGGTAGTACAGGCTCAGCATGTACACTTTGCAGTCATGCGGCGTCTCTCCAACGGGCAGGGCCCCGCCAGCCGCCGCCGCAGCCTCAGCAGCAACCACTGCTGCTGCGGGCAGCCCGCGCTGCGGCGCCTCGCCGGAACTGCGCCGCCGCGCTCGCCTCAAGAGGTAGATTGCCAGGTTGCGCAACTCGGTCAGAATGTTGAAAGGCGGCGGCAGCGCCGACCGCGTGTTGAACTCCTCGATGAGATCGAACTTCTCGAACTGCCACATGGCCTTGGACTCGCTGTCAATGGCGTCGATGGTTTTGCTGAACATGGCGACGATGACATTCAGCAGCAGGATCTGCATAACAACAATGTACAGCACCATGTACACGGTGGGCACCAGCACTGCTCCAATGGGGTGCACGCAGTCCGGCAAGTCTCCATCGTCGGCATTTGGTCCGCCCATGTCGCTGATGTTGCAGGCCTTGACATCGTTAAGGCCGTACTCGCCGACGATGGCGTAGAAGGTGTTCCGGAACATGCCCAGGATGATCTCGTTGGCGCTCTCGCGACCCTCCGAGCCGGTGCCGCTGCTCTGGATGGACTTGCCCTCTGGGAATTGCAGCGCCTGGGTTTGGCAATCGACAGATTGGCGGGGGCTGTGGCAAAGGCTCTTACAATAAGAAATGCAATAACAATAACAATGCACTGCTCACGTGAAAGGTGACTCCGAAGCCGAACATGAGCACGAACAGAATAAATAGGAAGGGCAGGAAATCCTTCTTCACCATCAGCGACATCATCTTGAGCTTGGGTCCGAGGCTCTCCAGCACAACGGAGATGTAGAGCAGGCGCACCCAGTACACCAGGCAGGTGGTGGTGAGCAGCACCAGGGACCAGTAGCGTTGAAACGGATTGTGGACGGAGCTGTTGTGAATCCTGAGCGCGAAGGCCACGAAGCCGCAGGTGATGGCGGTGATGTCGATGACGTTCCAGCCGTCGAAAAAGTAGTTCTTGATCGACTCCTCCCTGGCGGCGGTGATCATCTCGTTGATCTCCTCGACCAAGAAGCCGAGCAGAGTCAGGTAGCAGACGATCTCCCCCACAGTGATAGCCCGGCCCATCTGGAACATGACCACATAGGACAGCAGCAGCACGAATGTGATGTGCGCCGTCACGTGCATGCGGAACTTCACGCAGGGGATCTGATAGAAGCGCAGCAGCTCAGACAATGAGCTCAGCTTCTGCTGCGGCCGCAGCTGCTGACTGGGCCGGCCCTGAATTAGCGACACCTCTGGGCCGTCCTGGCGAGTCTCATTCAGCGGGCAGCCGCCGCCGTCATTGTTTCCGGATGCCTGCCCGGCCGCCTCGCTGGGGACTCCGCTGGGCTTCACATAGTCGGGCTCGTGCACCCGGAAGCGGGGCATGAGGAACAGCAGCACAGGGTACAGGGGCGGCACAAAGCCGCAGGCGATGGCCAGCTCGACTAGCAGAGTCTGGCCGGGGTCTTTCAGCGCGAAGAAGAAGTCGGTGTACCACATGCGGTTAAGCGCCTCCTTGGATGCCGGGGGTTGGTTGGTTCGGGATCGCCGTCCCAGACTTAGGATAATTTAATATTAACTAATTAGGATGGCTTACCTGCACAATATCGATGATGACGAAGTTGCTTGACTCGCCCTTGGCGGCCAGCTCAAGGATGCTGTAGCCGCCGAATGTCTCTAGAGGCAGCATCACCAGCTCCATGGTCAGGCAGTTGTTCGATGTGACGTCGACATCCTTGATGCTGCGCAGAGCCTGGATGGCGATGCCTTCGCAGGTGATGGCCATCTTGGTGGCCTTGTTGGCGTAGACGTCCTCGATGTCCCGCCGGCGGCCGAGGCTGCGCAGAATTTTGGCCAGCAGCAGCGCCTGCGGAATGGTGTCGAAGTCCTCCTGGCGCAGGAAGTAGGGCGCCAGCCGCAGCCGGCCGGTCAGCACGCACCACATGGCCAGCGACTCCACCGGGTCCCGCATCGCCTGCAGCCGCTGGTCCGCAGCTGCCGGGCTGGCAGCCGGCGTCGTGTCGCCCGCGGACTCGGAGTCGGACTCACCGACCCACTGCAGCTGCCAGAACTGAGTCAGCTGCGCCACCAGCCGGTGCAGCTTGGAACTGCTCACGCGGCCCTCCTCGTTGAGGCAGTTACGGTAGACCAGGCCTTTGATGCCGTCCTTGCGGCGCTCGCCCAGGCTCCGGTCGTACACCTGGCGGCGGTGCGGCGCATTGCAATGTTCTGATTTGTGATATTCCCCAGTATGTCAAGAATACGAGGCCTTTCCCATATGGCCTTTCTCGTATGGCCTTTCCCATACTTTGGTATTTGCTGATTACTTGCTTAAAACCGCAATCGATTGGGAAATCTCACATCTCAACAGCACTCACGTTTATGATCCTGTTTTCCAGGTGCGCCACCACCGCCGACCACAGCATCCCGAGCTTCATCACCTCCTGCAGCAGCGCCTCGTTCTGTGGCACGAAGATGTGCTTGAGGAAATTGTCGGCGATTTTTCCCACCATGCCAGCCTTGATGATCTCGTCCGCCAGGCCGCTCGTGCACGCCTTCAGCACAATGTCCACGAACTCATTGATGTCGAACTTGTCGCTGAAGCGGATATGAGTAAGCAGCGTGTCGTTGGTGTGGTCATCTAGTAGGTTCGTCTCCTCGTCGCATTCGTTGTGGCCGAAGTTGTGCTGGAACTCATTGTCCACGGTTCGCAGCAGTCGGAGGAAGCGCTGGCCCTGCGGCATTGCCAGCAGCTCCTGGATGCTGCTGCCTCCGCTATTCAGCACCGGGTTGACCATCCACTGGCCCATGCCCTCCAGGATTGCCGTGTCCTGCGCGGAGGAGGTGTGGAGCGGGAGGTGCGCTTGAAGAAGCACTCACGCCACTCACCACTGCCCTTAACTGAGCATTGCAAGAAAGAGGCCTCACCTGCTTTGCCAGCACGATGTCGATAGCCGTGCGCTCCTGCACGTCGTAGAGGTCCAGCCTCGGTCCGAAGCTCAGCACAGTCAGGAAGAGCTTGGAGTTGCCCAGGTTGGCCGCAATGTGCAGAGGCGTGAAGCCCCTGGCACCGTGCCTGTTGCGCAGGTGCGGCCGGTGCGCTAAGAGGAGCTCAGCGGCCCGGACATTCTCCTCCAGGCAGGCCCGGTGGATTGGCAGGTCGCCGTGCAGGTCAAAGGTGTCGCAGTTGGCGCCATGGTCGAGCAGCAGGTGCAGGAACCGTTCGTCGCCCCGGTGTCGGACAGCGGTGTGTACTGTGGACTCGATATTGTTGCGGCCGCCATTGGGGACGGCGCCACGATCCAGCAGCAGCTGCAGGGCCTCGAAGGAGCGCTGCGTCAGCGCCAGTTCCAGTGCCGTTTGGCCCTTCTTAGTGGTGGCCTCCAGCTCCGCCTAGGTGGGGTTGGTGCAATGAGTTAAATGAGTGCACCTTCCATATTGGCTTCTGCAACAACAGCGAAGCGAAGAATGCCACCGATAAGGCGAACTGAACAATGCTCTCACCTGCTGATCGAGAAGGATGGCCAGCACGTCGACGCGGTTGTCAGCCGCAGCGCGGTGAATCAGGCGCCAGCCGAGGCTGCTGTCCAGCTCCGAGTTCGGCGAGCAGCTGCCCGTGGCCAGCATCTCGCGCAGCAGCGCCGGGGACTCGGAGGCCCGCTGCAGGCTGCCCATGCTGCCCGCTGGTCCGGGAAGAGGCAAAGACTCGTAGAGACGCTGGGTGGAGGAGGGCAGCGAGGTAGTCGGAGGACGCTATGGCGCTGCTGCTGAGACTTTGCAGCTTCAAATACGGTTCTGGGTAGAGTGAGGTACGCCCACCCCACCGCCCCTCACTGGCCGCCTCAGTGTGCAGAGCCTGCGGTCTTTGACTGCGAGTTCTGAGCGGCAGCTGCGGCGCCAGTCCCCAGGGCCTCCCCACCTCCCCCAACCAATGAGTAAGAAGTGAGGCGCTGCGGCTGTGTTCAGTGCAGGGAGGGGAGGATGACAGTCAGAGTAGACAACTTCGCTACTGTCTTTTTTATCTGAATTAGCGCATGCAGTGAGAGCTATTGTGCCCTTGTCTGCCAGTGGGGGGAGCCGGTGTTTGTGCAAGAAGTTGACTGCATTCGCAGACGCCGCTCGAGGCAGTTCACTGCCTTTTTTTCAAGTGGAATAGAAAAACAAGCCCCAAACTGTTTCGTGTCAGTTCGAGATGAATTCGAATGCCTGACCTTGTGGGCCGAGGAGTCAGTTTTGTGCAGACGTGGCTTCTGTTTGTACTTGCAGCAATGAGCCCCCGGTCTCTTCCTACCTGCCATCGCTCTGCTCCAACACAGCAAGCGAGCTATAGGAATTGTTGCAGCCGGGCAGATAAGGCGCGGCCGCCCGCTGAGGAGCGGCTGCCTGCACAGAGCCAAAGGCTGCGTAGAGGGAAAGTGCAGGCCCGAGCAGTGCGACCCGCCGCATGCCGTCGGACTGTTTTTACTGTTAGCCGCTGGCGGACCAAAATAATTCAAGGCCCGGAATTAGCTTGCGCCTGCCCTGGCGCAACGGTCCCACTGCTGCTTTAGCTGACTGCAGCTGTGAATACAGATTGGCCCTGTAGGAACTTCATGGTTCGCGTCACGGGCAACTCAACGAAAGTCGTCATTCTAAATTCTAAAAAAGCAAAAACCTGCCTCGGGACCATTAAACACTGACTACCTTGTACTAACAACACACCCACTATAGTCTAGTTTGTCAGGAGAAGCAAGCATCGGTCTGCTCAGAACCATCGACAATCTCCTAAAAAATTCTAGGAAACATAGAGCTGAGAGCTGAGCCAGCAGCTAACTGAAGAAGAGCAGCAATGCGCACAATAATTGTGGGAGTCCATTTGTGTGTAAAAAAAGCAGTTAGGCAAATTCAAAGCACTTTCAACTCGGAGCAGAGGGTGTGCGAAGAGAGACAGGTGAAGGGAAGGGCAATGAGCTAATTGGGGGTGGCGGTTCGGGCTGAGTCACGCCTGGCCTTAGCTGTGCCGCCGCACAATGCGATGCAAAGTATCGCTGCTTATACCTATCGGCTTATTGTCCTGGTGCTGTCAACGATACAACGCTGCAGACGAGGACGACACGGAAGACGCCGACGATGCCGCAGAGGAGGGACGAAGACAACAAATTGTACAATTAATGCATTGAACAACTGACAACTGAAAAATTGTACAATTAATGCATTGAACAACTGACAACTGACAACTGACAACTGAAAAATTGTACAATTAATGCATTGAACAACTGACAACTGAAAAATTGTACAATTAATGCATTGAACAACTGACAACTGACAACTGACAACTGAAAAATTGTACAATTAATGCATTGAACAACTGACAACTGAAAAATTGTACAATTAATGCATTGAACAACTGACAACTGAAAAATTGTACAATTAATGCATTGAACAACTGACAACTGACAACTGACAACTGAAAAATTGTACAATTAATGCATTGAACAACTGACAACTGACAACTGAAAAATGACGACTGAACGACGCCTATTTGACTATATTTATTTAAATTGTAAGTTTTTAGCTAATAAACTATTTTATACAAACAAAGCCTACTGCGTAACTATAACTAAAAATAGTTATAATTGAACTGTTTCTAATTGAAATTCTACAGCTGCTCAAACTGCTCGTACGTTGCAGGTGCGGCATCAGATCCGTGGCTTTTCGTTCCGCAGCCTCCAGTTTTCAGATCGCATCTCTAGTTCGGTGATTTTCAGCTTCGTCTAGAAGCCGTGGAAGTTGATCGCTCAGGCGTCGTTTGCATCGGTCCGGTAAATGCACTCATTCTTGCCCTTGGCGGAGTTCCAGCGATGAAGATTTCCACGTCATGATGATGTCTTTTCCATCGTCGTCCTCAGCATTGTTCTCCGTGCTTTCGTACGTCTCCGGGACATCCAGACCAACAACGATGGCGGACTTCTTGTCCAATGATGTCTAGAACCAGATTGTCCACTTCGGTTAGCTGTTTTTTCCACCATCTGCTGCTGTCTTCCTATTGGCTTCGACCTTCTCAATAGTCCTTCGCTTAATATTTGGCCGAACGGTGTCACGCAAGTACGTAAAATCTTTTCGGGCACGGATTGAAACCGTATTTCTCACGACAATTTCGGACGATATTCTTCCATGCGCTTGGTCGTTTTTCTTTGGTTAACACCGAGGTAAACTCGCCAAATAATGTTTTTTGACTTATTTAAGCGTATCTTCTCCAACAGAAGCGTTTTCTCACTTGCAGAGAGAGGCGAAGAGAAGAGAGAGAAGCGCCTCCTCAAGGACGTAGAAACTTGTGGAAACTAGAAAACTGGGATTTGAAAGGCTGGATCTGGGATTTGAAAGGCTGGATCTGGGATTTGAAAGGCTGGATCTGGGATTTGAAAGGCTGGATCTGGGATTTGAAAAGGCTGGATCTGGGATTTGAAAGGCTGGATCTGGGATTTGAAAGGCTGGATCTGGGATTTGAAAGGCTGGATCTGTGATTTGAAAGGCTGGATCTGGGATTTGAAAGGCTGGATCTGGGATTTGAAAAGGCTGGATCTGGGATTTGAAAGGCTGGATCTGGGATTTGAAAGGCTGGATCTGGGATTTGAAAAGGCTGGATCTGGGATTTGAAAGGCTGGATCTGGGATTTGAAAAGGCTGGATCTGGGATTTGAAAGGCTGGATCTGGGATTTGAAAAGTCTGGATCTGGGATTTGAAAGGTTGGATCTGGGATTTGAAAGGCTGGATCTGGGATTTGAAAGGCTGGATCTGGGATTTGAAAGGCTGGATCTGTGATTTGAAAGGCTGGATCTGGGATTTGAAAGGCTGGATCTGGGATTTGAAAGGCTGGATCTGGGATTTGAAAGGCTGGATCTGGGATTTGAAAGGCTGGATCTGGGATTTGAAAGGCTGGATCTGTGATTTGAAAGGCTGGATCTGTGATTTGAAAGGCTGGATCTGGGATTTGAAAGGCTGGATCTGGGATTTGAAAAGTCTGGATCTGGGATTTGAAAGGTTGGATCTGGGATTTGAAAAGGCTGGATCTGGGATTTGAAAGGCTGGATCTGGGATTTGAAAGGCTGGATCTGGGATTTGAAAGGCTGGATCTGGGATTTGAAAAGGCTGGATCTGGGATTTGAAAGGCTGGATCTGGGATTTGAAAGGCTGGATCTGGGATTTGAAAAGGCTGGATCTGGGATTTGAAAGGCTGGATCTGGGATTGGAAAGGCTGGATCTGGGATTTGAAAAGTCTGGATCTGGGATTTGAAAGGCTGGATCTGGGATTTGAAAAGGCTGGATCTGGGATTTGAAAGGCTGGATCTGGGATTTGAAAAGGCTGGATCTGGGATTTGAAAGGCTGGATCTGGGATTTGAAAGGCTGGATCTGGGATTTGAAAAGGCTGGATCTGGGATTTGAAAGGCTGGATCTGGGATTTGAAAGGCTGGATCTGGGATTTGAAAGGCTGGATCTGGGATTTGAAAGGCTGGATCTGGGATTTGAAAAGGCTGGATCTGGGATTTGAAAGGCTGGATCTGGGATTTGAAAAGGCTGGATCTGGGATTTGAAAGGCTGGATCTGGGATTGGAAAGGCTGGATCTGGGATTTGAAAAGTCTGGATCTGGGATTTGAAAGGCTGGATCTGGGATTTGAAAAGGCTGGATCTGGGATTTGAAAGGCTGGATCTGGGATTTGAAAGGCTGGATCTGGGATTTGAAAGGCTGGATCTGGGATTTGAAAAGGCTGGATCTGGGATTTGAAAGGCTGGATCTGGGATTTGAAAGGCTGGATCTGGGATTTGAAAGGCTGGATCTGGGATTTGAAAAGGCTGGATCTGGGATTTGAAAGGCTGGATCTGGGATTTGAAAAGGCTGGATCTGGGATTTGAAAGGCTGGATCTGGGATTGGAAAGGCTGGATCTGGGATTTGAAAAGTCTGGATCTGGGATTTGAAAGGCTGGATCTGGGATTTGAAAAGGCTGGATCTGGGATTTGAAAGGCTGGATCTGGGATTTGAAAGGCTGGATCTGGGATTTGAAAGGCTGGATCTGGGATTTGAAAAGGCTGGATCTGGGATTTGAAAAGGCTGGATCTGGGATTTGAAAGGCTGGATCTGGGATTTGGAAGGCTGAATCTGGGATTTGGGATAATGGTTTTGATGGAGAACCAGAATTCTGGGAGGCAGATTAGTTAGTTTTCAATAGCAAACCTTAAATCCCGCAGCCAAAAACTCAGAACCAAGCAAAGCAAGAAGATCAATCGGTAGAGCTTGCCAAAGGCGGTTCGGTTATCACAAACCTGCTGAAAGGAGCAGTGATATTTAACAACCAGCTGCTCATATAAATAAGTTATTATTTACAAGGAACGAATAGCCGCAGCAAACAGCGCCACCACGGCAAAGCGCGCAGCAGATAATCCAGTACATACTACTGACACTCGATGCGCAGTAGTAAATTTATCGAAAAAATCGGCCGAGAAAAATCGAATAGCAGAATTAGATTTTACACAGAAACATCTCTGGAGTACAAAAAGCGCGCATCTACTACTAATAGTGGTAACTTATATAAAGGCTGGTTGAAGGTGCTCGCGAATGACCTTCAGTTGTTAACCGAATTCAAACTGTTCGCATAGCCTAATCTAGAATATTCGTACTAGAGGCGCAGCAGACTACTCGCGGGGCAGTTAGCAGGGACAGTAATATGGGCAAAATTGTTGACACAGTTGCGATTTCAGCATAAAAATCAGCCAATCAAAATCACGCATTTCAGTGTACAGAGAGCTGAGGACCCAGCTGTTACTGAGCCAGCCATCGGCAGTGAGGCGATTCTAATTCGCAGGTGCAGGCATAATTAACTAGGGTTGCATGCGAGCCGAGATTCTCAATCACTCATTGACCGCCCCAGTTTTGTGAGAACATCACCTGTAAGCGGATTTGCCAGCCAGGGTAAATAAGATCAAACCAAACCAGTCAGGGAGTGGGCAATAACCAACCAAACCAGTCAGGGAGTGGGCAATGACCAACCAAACCAGTCAGGGAGTGGCCAATGACCAACCAAACCAGTCAGGGAGTGGGCAATGACCAACCAAACCAGTCAGGGAGTGGGCAATGACCAACCAAACCAGTCAGGGAGTGGGCAATGACCAACCAACAGTCAGGGAGTGGGCAATGACCGACCCAACAGTCAGTGAGAAGGCAGCAGTTAGGGACCGTCAGACCAGCAGTGGCTGCTCGCAGGCAGGCACGGAGGTGCGCATCGCCTGCTCGTAGTTGGGCGGGGGAGGTCTTCTACGGCGCATCTCGGCGGCCACCAGCCTGGCCAGTGGAGACTCGTGGCCTGAGCAGAGCAGCCGCTGTGCGGCAGCCAGGCGGGCGGTTCGCAGCTGGCGAAGGCGGCAGGCGTAGGTGGCGGCCAGCAGAAGGAGGAGGCAGCCAGTAGTGGCGGCCAGGATAGCGGCTAGGGCGACGCGCGGACGCGGCCAACGCTCGCAGGCGGCCTCGTCCTCACCGGCGGGGCAGTCAACAACGCCGTCGCAGCGGAAGGCGGCGGGCAGGCAGTGGCCGTTGGGGCAGAGGAAGGTGCCGTTGGCAGGGCCGCACTGGATGGCCAAGCAGTCTAGCTCGTCCGTGGCGTCCTGACAATCCGGCCGGCCGTCGCAGCGCTCTGCCAATGAGTAGCAACGGTTGCTATAGCGACAGGCGAAGGCGCCTGTGCAGCCCCGGCAGTTCCGCTCGTCGGCGCCGCTCAGTCGGCAGTGCCAGAGGCCGTCGCAGCGCAGAGCGGGGGAGAAGCAGAGACCGGCGTCCTCAGGACAGGCCTGCTGGAAACCTGGGGCAGCGGCGAGGGAAGAGTCATTCTCTTACTTGCTAATTCCGACATTCCATGCCCACTTTCGATCATTTTTTAAATAAGAGAATTGCCTGACACACAACACACACACGCTACTGTGAGTAAGCGATGCGCGCATGAGGCGGTAGAACTCACCGGGAATGCAGGCGCCAGCCAACTGGTAAGACAGGTTGAAGCTGCCATGGCCCGGTCCCTGCACGGCCTCAATGGTCAGCGGGCCGGGCTGCGGGCCCAGTGACCAGAGACGCTGCCAGAGGACGCGCTCAGTCTCGCCGGCCTGCAGGCTCAGAAGTCGGCTGCCAAAGCCGCCGGCCGAGTTGCCGCCGCGGTAGACGGTGATGGAGCCGGAGCCAACGGGCAGGCTCAGAGCCACCGGCTCCAGGAGCAGCCGGTTCAGGGCGCCCTGCTGCACCGTCCAGCGGCAGATGCGCACGGAGTCGCTGGGGCCCCAGGCGCCACCCAGGAAGCCGTAGGTGGCCGTCAGCTCGCGAATGCAGTCGGCCGCGCTCCCTGCAGCCGGTGCGTGGGAGCAAGCGGGACAGGTCACGTGACGCTATACACTACTTAATAGTAATAATTATGCCTGATTGAGATTTTTCAGACAGTTGTTTAGGACTCAACTTGGAGCAGTTCAAACCTCGCAAAATATATTAGTTTGCAATGACAGAATGCACAATGGAATGCTCACCTCCTTTACCAGCCAGCCAGCTTGCATAAAGCAGAAAGAAAACTGTTGCTTGCATATACTGAAACAGAGATGTTAATTTTCTCTTATATTATATTAGCACAAACTTACAAGAGCTCTTGTACTTCATTAGTGCAATGAAAAATTATGATTTAATGATTAGGCGTCAGAAATACAAAAAGATAACATAACTAACAAAAGATAATATATGTATATTTAAAAACAGACCTAGTACAATTAATTGTTTTCTATAGTTCTCATAGTAGTACAACTAGTATTAAGAATGCCTATGCTTAGCTTCCTATACTGCTATATATTACATTCTTGGTATAGTATTGTTTTCATAAATATAACTTTGCTAGACCCATGCTGGTTGGCAACTTCAATCCTACCTGATGGCCCTATTGGAATAATGTTGAAAACCCATGGACACTCACTTTAAAAATTTTTCAAATAGGGCCTGATGGGCCTGGTACCTGGACACTTTGTCATCTTACAACTTTGTCATCCAGATGATGATCTGTCCAATATCTTAGAGGGTGGATGACGAAGAGACTTAGACTTGTGAACACTTCATCATCTAAAGAACAAAAGTTTTCAAAGTTAGAACAGACACACCCCTCCCCACCCCTCCTCACATTGTGTTGGCACCTATCTTTCAACTTGTATAATGAAATCAGTTTTGACACCTCTTTTTGACAATTTAGAGTATGAAGTGTGTTCACACCTCTGCCCTACCACCCCACCCTCACTTTATTGATGACAAAATTGATTGCTTGTTATTAGTAGATGACAAACTGACCAAACTTTAAAGCATGCCAATTGGCTGGATGACGAAGTGCCCTACCTTCCAAGTGGATAACCAAGTTGTAAGATGACGAAGTTTTAAGATGACAAAGTTGTAAGATGATGAAGTGTCTAGGATCCAATGGGCCTTACATATTTAATTTCTTTGACCTTTCCCCTTTAGTATACTTGGCAGCATCCTTCTTTCTGCTCTTAGGACTTTGCAGCTCATTCTCTATCACACTTGCCACTGAGCCCCTGAGTGGCTATCTGCCATCTTCCTCTTGGCTTAGTGTTTACATGCCTCATGCTGCTGATCATGCTTAACTTTGTATCTACAAGCAGTCTAACAGAACACTCCTAAAAGTGGAGCTACTCTTATTTTTGCTTTTGTAACTTTAATTTTAGTATAAATATGAAGTCACAGAGTTTTTTACTTTTATACTTAAATAATAACACAAAAATATATATACATTTTTTGTATAAATAAAACAATTGTTTGCATTTGTTACTTGTAAATGAGAAATTTTATGGTATTACATTGATTTTTCATTTAAAGATGGATTGAAAATGTTAACATATTAAAGCAGCAGATCTGAAAGAAGTAAAGTGGCAGGCCTATTAACAACCAAGCTCTGGTCAGGCGAGTTAGGACAAAATAATTTGTTCTATAAGTTGTCCCATCTCGTTTTTAGTTAGCAAATGAACTCGCAGTCACAATTTTTTTCAGTCACCAATAATTTCTAGAATCTTTAAAGCATGGCATTTCTTAACAAAATTATTAATATTATTATTAATATCCAGCAAAAATTAAATACTTCTGCTAAAAAAACTACCAGCAGTCAGCATTACACAATGAATTTAAGTATTTGCGGCATAGAAAAAAACTAAAAAACTTCTTTTCAAAGAAAAACATCAATAAAACAAAATACATTTAAGTTTGACTAATTTTATTTGTAAAAATTAAAAACACACAACGTTCTTCTTCTTTTTTTACAAAAAATTTAATGACCTACTGATACCGCGGTTCTTGCGGCCAGCATGCTCGATAAAGCAACAAGTTATTACAATACGAGTCTTTGAAGCGATAACTATTTGCAAAGCGGGGTATTGATGCGCGCAACATATTAGACGTAGATCGCTGTTCTTATTAGCATATGAATTAATTCGTTCTTTGTGAGAAGGAGTTAATAGCATCCATATAGCGTTTAAAATATGTACTCTATACTGTAACACTCCGCCGACTCGGGACGCATGTCAAGGCAGATTACGCCCGCACCATTGTGGCTCCCATGCCCTCGCCAATACTGTCCGTTTGCGTGGGCATGACTTATGAAATCCTGCGTTTTCCCCTCATGCATCTTAGTAGATGAATTTAGCAACTTGTTTAGATTTTTACTAATCATTATTATTCTGCTGAATATTTTCATATTAAAATACATGACAGCTGCAGGCTAATAACCTAGACATCTTGTAAATCAGTTCTATCTCTCATTACAAACGCTACGTAAAAAGCAGAGGAGGCAAAAATACCACTATGAAATGTACAAAATTGGTACTATCAGGAATGTAGAAAAAGCCAATGCTGATACAACAGCATTCAGGTCTAGCGTAGTTCAGATTATAATTACTGAGAATGCATGCCGCACCCGCACATGTATGAGAAAAAACAAAATTTAAGTACGGATTAAAAGCTAGGTGATAATATACGCACTGGAATTTGTTCTAGTCCTTAGCATTCGACAGCAACCTAAATTTGGCAGTCGCCGCAAAGCAATCGACAATTAAACTGAAGTTCACGAATAGAAAAATTGATGAAGCAGTAAAAGCTAATGGAATAAATAAATGAACGCACAGCGCCGGGAGAGGGAATAGTACAAGCAACACAAGATTTCAGCTACAAGGTTCACTCAGGCACCAGCCCCTCATTTGAAGCCGTAGCTGGCGAGCTCGCGTCGAATCTCTTCCCGCAGCGCCGCTGCCCGGTCAACCGGCGGCTGCTGCCGAGCCGACCTGCCAGGTGGCGGCGGTGGCGGAGCACCCGCTGGCACCTGAGCCTCGGCCAGCTGTTCGCGCACCGCCCAACGCAGTGCCCGGTGCTGAGTCTCGCCTGGAGTTGGACCCTATGGGTGGTAGCGGGAAGCAGTGGGGTTAACAGTAGGACTACCAAGCCAGTTTGTCGCCTGTGTTTATATCAAGGATAGAACTGACATTTTTGGCAGCACCCGAATGCTAACAGCGTTGGGTGGTGACTGATTGGTTGACAGACTAGGCGATGGTGCGCCTAATATTTAGGCTTGATCAGTGAAATTGGAGAAATTTGCGTCAGGGTGTCCATAATGGCCTATTTCGACCTCTTGTAGCCCTTGAAGGTCAAGCAGTCCGTCTAGATGAAGGCAGGTGACCACCGAAGTCTGACCAAAGTCTGACATGCCGATAAAATTTGAAGGTTTGGCAAGGCCGCACTGAGGCGCAGTGCTAATTCGTGTATAGGGGTTTATGAAATACACTAGCGCTTATCAGAAAAATCCGACCTTCGGCCAGAACCATTGAATATCTCGACGATCTGAAGAGCTGGCGACTTGATTCTTATTTCAGAAAATAAGCAACTAAAAGTTGGCTTTTGTTCTTGAGTTTCGTGTGGTTGCGTTGCGTTGAAGAAATTGTCGGGGGGGGGTTCTACTGCAAATAAGCCCATACAGTCAACAGAACCAGCCCCATCAGTCCAGCAGGCTCACCTGAGCGGCCCAGAGCGCCGCATACTGGTGGTACCGCCGGACAGGATCGCTGCGCCGAAACGCCAGGCCGTCAATAGCACTGCGCGGAGTCGGCCGAATCAGCTGACGGGGCCGCCTACCGTCAGCCACCGAGCCGGCTGACGATGGCACATGCGGTGGAAGCTGCTGCTGCTGCTGCTGCTGCTGTAACTGGCCATCAGTAGACGGGAACTGGCGCTGATCGTCGCCGAAGCCAAAGCTGTCGACATCGTAGGCACCGACGTCGTCATCGCCGATGACGCTACTGCGGCAGGACTCTTCGACAACGGCGCGTCCGCCGTCGGCTAACCGGCGGGCGGTTTTTCGGCGCACCATCCGGCCGCCTCCGACGCTGGGCGTCAGCGCCGAGTCCGTGGCAGCCGACACCACTGAGCCTTCGTCATCGCGGGACACCATTGCGTCCAGCTCAGCTTTGTACTCGCGCAGCTTAGAGTCTGGGACGTCCCGGTAGCCCAGGATCTCCAGCTGGCGGCGAATCTCCGACAGGTGGAACACGTCCGGCGAGTCCATCAGAGAGAGATGCCTTCAGATAGCTTGACTCTTCGGCAAAGCTGCGGGTTCGAGATTGCGGAATTCAGGAAGCTGAGATGGCGAGTAAGCTGGGATTCAGAGGAGCCTCAGTCTAAACACGACACAGTTTATAATTAGCTAGGGTGTTATGGAGCTGCGTTTTTTTACTTTGAGATTAAATGAGTCCGGGTTTGCAAACTAACTTTGTAAGGAGCTTGGTTTGAGGGGGGCTGCGGGCAATGGCGCATCATTTGGGGAGGAGGCAATTCTGCCCATTTCGCTGACTCCTAAGTACACGCGCTCACGGATACCGTACGCAGGCACTCACTTACACAGGTGCGTACATCTATCTGCTATGACTTTCTCATCGTCAGGCAGTGTACACTTTCACTGTGTCTTGGGGGTTGGCCCCTCAAGGTCGTAAATTGAACGACACGTCCCCAAGCGCCTAGGGACCTTGGTGCAAGAGGCAATCGCGTTAGACCCCTCTGCGGCTCACCCAAACCAAGGAGCTTTTAATAGGAAGAAACTTAGGACTGCAGAGATGAAAGTATTTGTTCAAATATTAGTTTAAAAAATAATGTTTAAAATACTAGTTTAAAATATTGAGTATCGATAATTGAAATATTTATTTATATAGCGTCCACATTGAAATGTAATTCAAAACAAGATTGCATCGAGCTTAAATAAATGATCCAGAAATATGTTTGGACATGTTGGCTTACTTGCATGACAGGTGCAGCAAGGTGGCGTTGTGCAAAAGCAGACGGCAAACAAACCTGAGCAAAGCGGCATTTGAATTCAGTAATGATTTGTTCATCAGTAATGATCGATTGAAGGGTGTCAAAGTTGGGGGAACAGGTGCAAAAGCGAAGCGAAGACCAGCAAGCAGAAGCAGAAAAAACAAGCAGGAAAGCGCAGGTAAAAAAATCGTTTGCAGCAAAAAAAGCGTAATTGAAAAAATCAATGCACGTGCCAGAGGTTTTTGAAAACCGAATAGGAGTGCGACACGTGCGATTTCAGGTAATCTGATTTGAATTTGGGCGAGTAGCCGCTGATCTTTTATTTAAGAGCTCGTAGACTGAGATCAGCTCAGTAGCAGCTCAAAACAAAATAAAATATAAAGCATACGATAGTGACTTTAAATAGGTCCAAGGAAGCCGTCGATTTTAGATTAAAACTCGAGGGAGCATTATATATGTACATCAAACTAAAATCAAATGGAGGTGCCGCGCTCGGCCTGTCACGATGCGGCCGTGTGAGGAGAGGCGGAGGCGGAGGCATCGGAGGGCATGGGCCAGGTGTAGTGGCAGAGCAGGGCGCACAAGAATGCGGCATAGGGTTCGATGTCGGGTGTGCGGAGGCTCAGCAGGATGGCCTTGTTGCCAGGCTCAGGCAGGGGTGCGTCAGCCATGCTATGCGGCAGGGCATCGGACAGGGAGATGCGCAGGCGGTACCAGCGGCCGGGCATCAGCACAGCTGGCCTTGGGAAATAGGCGGTGTAGTAGGGGATGAGCTGGCCGCTTTGGTGCTTGGCATCATCGCAGACGCAATCGGGCAGCGGGGCGTCGTCGGGATCATCGCAGGAGCGAACGGAAATGCTGATGAGCGGCGGAATGGCGTTGGGGGTTTTCGGGCGAAAGAGCTCGCAGCCGCAGAGGGCCATGCGGCGCATGCAGCGCAGATCTAAGCTGCCGGACATTGACACCGGGTGCGGCACCGACTGCTCTGGCCGCCACAGGCTGGAGTAGTCGTAGATGCTGATCGGCTCCACCTTCTGCAACAGACGGAGGGCATGTCTGTCTGTCTGCCTGTCTGTGTGAGTGTCTGTGTTTGCTTGGACTTCTCAATACCAAACTAGACTCGCTATAGCGGAACCTCAAGCACTAGGTGGGCAGCGTTCTATCTTTTATTTAAGAGCTCGTAGACAAAATGTCTTCAGAGTTATAAGGACTAATGGTAGTGCTAGGCATGCCTACAGGCCAAGCGGTCGAAATTCAGCAATCATCGGCTTTACCCGAAAAATATTTGAACTTCAGTAAAGCAAGAATGGTCGAAAGTCGTGTATTAACACCCACAAACAGTGAGGACCAAAAGTTTAAGGCGCATGTCTTAATCTTGGTTTCATGCCTTTTACTAATTTGTCGAAAAATGTAAAATTAACCAACAAACATGGTTCAAAAGTGCGTATTTTCGGCTTAAAGTTGAAGTAGCTAACCTAAGCCGAACTACAACGTGCGAAAGTGACTTCCAATCAACTAAATTGTTTTGACTATAACGGATAGGGATAGAAATATTTCCCCACATACGAGTATGAGGACAGGTGAAATAGTTTTTTATATTAGAAGAACTGCTGCGCAACTCTTGTTTATATGCTGCTTCATCCTTCCACACATTTTTCTACTTGTGCTTACGATTTCTGTTTAAACATTTTTCGATGAATTTGTTTGTGAACAAATACACAAATCAGTTACAGTGTAGCTATGCGGGTTGCTTGCTGAAGTGCAATGGGGTCGAGGTTGCTGAAGTGCAAACACATATAAAAGGACCGGCGCTTTTTTGGCTTTGTGATATCCGTCAGTCTTGTTTGTTATTTCATTCCGTCCCGCTGCTAACTCCTTACGAACCCGTTGTACATACCCAAGTACTCAGTCACCTATAGTGCTCTAGGATCAGAGACGATGACTCCTTTAGAGATCTCGCGGAAATGCCAACCTCATGTCATATCTTTTCCAGCGTGCACGATAACTGCCGCATGGGCCGCACGTGTCGCGACGCTTCGGAGAAAAAAGTAGAGGCAAAAGAAACCCATGCAACAATAAAGAAGCCGTCTGGTGTTTATAAGAAAATAGGAGTACCATCCAGTGTTGCCAAGGCGTCGGCTCGGGCTGCGGCGAGATTGCAGCTGGGACTGCCAAGCGCAGCCGACCCAAGCGTTCGACTGCGGCCCGCACACCTGGCCAGTCATCTCGCTCGAAGGCTACCACCTCTGCAGAACATGTTCTGCGCATAATTAACGAACAGACTGATGAGTCTCATAACACTGGGACGCAGTTTCTCAACGCAGGCGACTTGGACGGCGACAGTTGTACAAGAGACTTCTTGCTGGAGATGCTGAACACTTGATGATCAGGGACAATTAGGGTCGTAAATTGCTGGTGATAGAGCTGACTGACGAGGACAGTTCACAGACATGGACAGATCTCGAGATAGACGGAGAGAGGACTGGGGGAAAGGGATTGTGGTCATTTGAGGATTTGGAGCAGGGTGGTTCTGGCCATTTGAGGATTTGGGGAAGGGGATTGTGGCCAGTGTGACTTTACGCACTAACTTTTTATATTTCGTGAGATGTGAGATGGCCAGTGTGACTTTAAGCAACAACTTTTTGTATTTCGTGAGTTGAGAGGTGATTGTGGTCAGTGTGACTTTTTGCACCTACTATATTTGCATTTTGTGAGATGTGTCGAGTCGATGATGATGAATGTTCGTAGAATACAAAGTGTTCTTGCCGGTTTAAGCCCCTGCTTTGGGTGTACGTGCAGCATAACTACACGCAGCTTCAGCTGTGCCATTTGGAAACAAAAAATGTTACTGGAAACCAGTCATGAATATTTCTTTGTAAAGCTTCTTTTGATTTAAAACATTTCAACACAAATCTCGTTGGATTTCGCGTCTGCATTTAAAAGGGCTCGCCATGAATTAAAGTCAGCGTGACTTTCATCAGTGTACTAAGTAGTTACTTCCGCTTTCCATCCGGTCCATCCGGATTTTCTCCCGGATTTTCGTCCGGAACACGTGAATCTCTCTTTGCCCGGTTTTCGTCCGCTTTTTGATCCGGGTAGTCATCCGGTTTACGCGTCTGACGCAGTCGTCCGGTTTTGTCCGGAAAATAACCCGCCATGTGGTCCGGTTAATTCCGGACAATTTTTCGTATGACAGTCCGGATTTCAACCGGAGCAATCGGCTTTTTCCAGACATTTTGGTCCGTTTTTAAACTTTGGTCCGGCTTTTTCCGGACGAATCAAATGGGAAAAATACATTATAACCCCGGATGACACCCGGACGTGAATACGGACAAACTGCCGGACAACTTATCCAGGCGGGTTCACTTGTTAGTTTTCCTGCTTTGAGTCCACTAAGTACGTTCGGCAATCAAAAAGTTAAGTTATGCAAAATTATAAAATACAATTTTAGAGGACCAAGAAAACTATGAAAGTTTTTGGGTCCAGGCAAACCGGATCCTGGCGTCCGAGTTATGCAACTATGTGACGTCCACGAGATGGCTCACCCGTTAGCGAACACTAAACTAACTTTCTGTCCTGCTTCGTGCTTGAGCAATAGACAGTGTTTTACTTAGGCAATTCAGTGGCCCGTCAATTCAATTAAGCTAAACTCAGGTCTAGCTTAACACAAAAACACTTGTATGTTCGTCTGTGCTCTAGTCTATCTGTTCTGTCTGTCTGCTGTCTATCTGTCTTATTTTTTATCTGTGCTGTCTGCATGTCTGCGCATAAGCCCAAAGAAAGTGCCGCACCAGATTCTCCATAATGACGAAACGGGGCGAACAGCTGCTAGCTAGGCCGGTGCGGGTGATTGTCTGAACCAGCTGCTCGGAGTTTAACAGGCCGCTGGGCACAACTAGCTCCGCTAGCTGGAGCCGAGACATGTTGCCGAACCGGATGCAGGCAAGAAGCTCGCGAGCGCTGCCCGATGCCTAGGGTGAGAGGCGAACATGTTAAAGATGGAGTAGGAGATACCGACATTACGGATGAGTCTGAGAATAGCCTAGAGACGATTCTGAGAATAGCCAAGAGACGAGTGTGAGAATAGCCCAGAGACGATTCTGAGAATAGCCTAGAGACGAGTAAGAGTATAGCTTTGAGACGAGTTTGAGAATAGCCAGTAGGAACGCTCACCTCCAGTGCCTGAAGCCGGGCCGATGCGGTGCCCGGCTGCCCCAGGCTGCGCCGCTCGCACTCCGCGTCCAACCAGTTGAGCAGGCAGGTGAAAGCCTCAGTCTCAGAGCACGGCAGGGTGGACTGACAAAGGCGGGTTTAGATTATCAGTATTTCTGATAAGGTAGTTCAAAACTCAGTCTGATTAAAAGTCAGACGGAAGAGGTTGCAGTCACCTGAGACAGCACCTCGATGACCACCTCGACCTGGCAGTCCTGCAGGCGCGGCATCACTAGATCCCAGTGTTGGCAGGCGAAGGCCGAGCAAACCGTGACAACAGAGTGCACATCCAGGAACAGGCATTGCTCCATGATGTCCAAGACATTGTCAGCTGACAGCGAGTTGGTGAGGAAGTTGCAGCAGGCGCTGGCCAGATCCGTTATCATGTACTTCTTAGCAGCGTACAGCGTGGCGAACACACTGGTCTCGTTGATGCCTGACACGGAGTCGGTGTAGGCAAAGTCAAGCAGGTTCTGAAAGGCCTCTGGGTCAATGTCCGAGATCTGGAAGGTGTCCTGACAGGTGGAAAGGTCGCTGCTGAACATGGCACTGAAGACGGGACTGGCGGAGGCCAGAATGACACGGTGGGCGGCGAAGTCTTGCTGCTTGTCGGACACCTGGAAATGGACGTCTGCAAACTGGCCCTCGCGCAGGCTGTTGCGCAGGCGCTGCGCCAACTTAATGTTGGACATTGCAAAGACTGCAGCTGTTCTGGAATCAATTGATTGTGATCTTGGCAGGGTTGTGCTCTGTTTGCTTGTGTACGCTTGTGCCCAGCACTGATTTGTAGGATAGGTGCTTGCAACGTGCGGCTGCACCGGGGCGGTTTTTTCGTGACTCCAATCTCGCTGGTCTTACATAACCATCACAAACTAAAACTTGAATTGTTATTACTTCTCCATTCTCTCCTGGTTGCTGGCCCAGTACGGGGTTCCAGCGGCGCTGATCACTGTTGGCACTGAACTCTACATGGACACGCGTGCCTTCGTCCAGACTACTGACGGGCCAACGGCCGAATTCGGCACCTTCTCAGGAGTTCTTCATGGTGATACCTTGGCCCCTTTTCTTTTCATCTTGTTCGTTGACTAGATACTGCGACGCGCGCTAGATGATGGCTATATCATGACCACACGTCGTGGTCCGCGCCACCCTTCCGTCACACTTGGTGCACTTGCCTTCGCTGACGACATCGCTCTCACCTGCAAGGACCCGTGTGCTGCCCAACACACCGTCACCAGACTTCGCGAAGAAGCCGCCCGAGTTGGCCTCGTGGTCAATGCCCGCAAAACCGAGGTTCTTCACGTGGGAACCGAAAACAGCACATCGCTGACTCTCCCGAGTAGAGAGCAAATCATGACCTGCGACGACTGTCTCGACCTCGGTTCCCTCGTCATGACACCTGAGACCATCATCGCCGATCGAAGGACGCAAGCATGGCAAGCTGCCATCAAGCTGCGCCCGATTTTCTCCTCTGCTGCCCCCGACAAAATAAAGTTAAAGATTTTTCATGCTGCATGCCGTCGAAACCATCCTGCTCTACGGCCTGGAGGCGGTCCACGTGACTCAATCGAGGGAAAGAAGTATCGACGCCTCATTCTTTGCTATGCTATCGGCGTCCGCTACCCAGAAACTATCTCCAACCGTGACCTGGTGAGACGGACGGGCGCTCTTCCGGTCAGCACGATTCTCCGTCGCAGGCGTCAAACCCTCGCTGGTCACGTCCTCACTTCAACCTCGGAGAAGTAAACCCACTTGCCATGGCTGTGCTGCACCAGCCCACTGATCCGTAGAGGCGCGGTCGTGGACAAACTTTCATTCAACTTAAAAGTCTGAACTCTGACCTTGAAGCCATTGTCCTGACCGCTTTGCCTTCCAATTATTGGTCACCAGTGTCTCTTTATTTTTTTTCTCTCTGTTTGTTTATACTCGCGCGCCCTCTTATTTCCTTACCTATTGCACTTTCTCCTCTCTTCTCCCTCTATCTGATCAACTACTTAGCTAACCTTCACTTCTCTCCCCTCCCCTTGTCTCTGATTGGCTAGCCTCTCTTTCCTCACCCCTTTTCAGCTCTTACCAACTAGCTTGTCTTCTCTCATTTTACCCTTCAGTCTGCTCCATATCTCTTAGTCAAACTATGTAAGGCTTACTTACCCATCTTACCAAACATTACCCAAATTTTAGAAACCATAAGTCTTAACCTAAAACTTTAGGCTGTCAACATGAAATTAAACTATTTAAACAAAAATAGTTCTATTCAGTCAATCAAAATCTAGTCAGGCAAAATCAATCACTGCAATTCCTATTTTCTTTGGACTGAATCACAAAATCTAGTCACACAATATCAGAACCAGCTTGGCCAACCTTAATTCTTGCCTACTAGAGATTAAAGAAAACTGTTTGTAAACATTTTTAATAATTCAATTCTATTTGACCCAAGATAAAAAAATGTATAACTATACAGCTATATCAATTTGTCATTTATCGTTACAGAGCTTTTTGACAATATATGCATATGATTCAAACTTTTGCTTCCAGAATTAAGTTCCCATATCTTGATTTTTACCCACTCAGACAGTTCACAAATCTTATACACCTCACACTAAAGTTCTATATTAACTTAAAGCCCACAAGATTCCAAGGCTGCCTGCTGCATAGGCCTCCACCTATCTAAAATATACCATACTTGATCTTTCCAACAATGGGCTAGATTTTCATGCCTATTAAAGTATGCTTAAACCTTTAGTGCTAGTTATAAAAGTTAGAGACTTAGTAATAGGTTATAAAAATGATATTCTGCATTTGACTATATAGATAATAAAAATTAACCAAGATAAAAATGAAAATGATGGATATAAATATGAATAGGTCCATAAAGCAACAAAGCACAGATATTCAATTGAAGAAAAGTCAGTGAACTCCTCTTAAACAGAGGATAAAATGGGTGAAGTAATTCACTTTAATTAATGACTGTTCATACACCCATGACCCACAAAAGTTTTGGCAAAGCTTCTACCCATTCAAGTATATCATGTAGGCCTAATAGACAAAAATAGTTTTTTTCTGGTATTAAATATCTTGGACCATGTCTTGTGTCATTGTCTACAAAGAGACATCAAACTGACTGACATATCTCCAATGATATATCAAATTGATGTCATTTAGGGAATTTAACAATTTTTGCCTATTTATTCATGCATTGTTAATTAGACCTTGGGCCAGCTATTCTCTGGTAATAGATATCAAAGGCTTTAATAGTTTCCCTATTATCTTGTGGTAGTAGCTTAATTATCCTCTATAGTTGGGTGATACTACAGAATACATAGTATACATATACCCATTCCAACTACAATTAAACATGAAGTGGACATTTTTAACTTCTAACATGGTACTAACACTGCTGTGCTAATCTGCCAAATCGGCTGGCAACCTTAGCTAGGTGCAAGCGTAGGAGGCAGAGAGTGTGCAGCCATTTTGTCATTACCCACTTGGTGCAGCGTTACCATGTGCTAATGAGCTACCACTAATGAGCAACACAGTGGAACCACAGGTTATATGATCCAATCACCGCCTACTCTACTGTGACCTGCAGCTTTCTAACCTGCTTAAAAGGACACTGATGCACCCCACAAAGTAGATATATTTGTGCCCTGCAGGATCTGGTTAGGCGCAGCATCTTTGCTTATGCTTTTGCAGTGGCCCTGGGGTCTACACAGGTGGCAGACTACAATTCAAAGGAAATGCTATATCTTCCTGCTGCCAAGAATCTGCCACTGAAGGAGCCTGCATCACAGTAGCTACTAGTTTAGGCAAGCAAACCTAAGGGCAGTGAGGCCTGGTATACAGTTGAAGGACTATGATACACCAGGTGCCCGATTTCCAACACTGAGAAGGCACTGGCCGACATCTATGAGAAGTGGCAGCAGGCTGCTGTGGACAATGCCAATTGCGCAGTTGCATCAGTGGGTCTTGATTGGCAAAACCAAGTCATCTCACCAGACATTAATGCCAGCTGGTCATAAGAAGAAGGTGGCCCTAAACCTGGCTGGTGACTGCAGAGGAGTGCAGAAATATGCTGCGCAGTTTCTTCACCACCATTGTCAATGCACCATTGTTGTCACTGCCTGTTGACTTATCACTTCCCCTAGGGTAGCAAAGGAGGAGGATTTTGACATCTGTCCTTCCACTTGCAGCTTTTCCAAGTGGTTGTTGAGACTATGCTGCACTATAATGCAAAGACCTAGACTCAAAGCTCAAGGTGCAGCTCAATGCAACACATGTAGCTCTACTTCATACTAGGGCCTACATTGGGCACCCACCATGACTCAGGAAGCAAGACAACCAACTCCATGTATAAGCAAGTGACTGATGTAGTCTCCTGACCTGCTGAGACAGTGGCACCAGTAGCTGGCTGGGCATATGATCAGGGCTAAAGCCTATTGCCCTGAGATGCTATAGCCTATAGGATGTGCTTCTATGGACTCTGCAGGGACTGCATAGGCGCAGACAGGGATGATTGGCCCATTACATTGACCTGCTCTTCTCCAACGCATGCACACTGAGCCAGGCTGACAGAGTGAAACATGTCCACAAACCCTTAATTGCTTGTTTTGATGCTTCCCCCCTTTTTAGGCCACTGTGTGGCTGTCAGGTTGAGTTTTATTATTATTTATTATATGGCACTTATTGCACGATCTATTCTCATAGGAAATTCTTGGTCTTAAAGTTTACTAAGAATTAAGTAGCTTGCAAACTATACCTATAGGTCATACTCAGGACCATGCTGAGGGTCAGCATGAGGGTCTGGTTGTAAAACTAGAAACCAGAACCAGAAAGAACTGACTGGTAAGAAAATGCATAGAATCCAGTTAAAGATGCAGAATAACAGGCAGTTTAAGATGCAGAATAATATGCAGAGAAAGTCACATAAATTTACCAAATTGACTAAAAAACACAACATTTATCCAGTGCCCAATGGGTCCAGTTATACTTTGTTAGGCCTATCTTAGTGCTTCAATTGTTCAAAGATTGAGTATATGTAAATATATGTCAATACTAGGCCTAGCATAAGTGACCAGACTAAAGATTGAAGGCAAGATATAGTTAATTATTAAAATAAGCAATATTACTAAAATTATCTCTCAAACTATGACATAGGACCACTGGACCAGTAGTAGGCGAGGCATGGCCTATGTAGATGTAGGAAGGGCCTAGCAGTCTTAGAAGCCTTATTAGCTGAGACTGATAATGTAGACTAAGCAAAAGTAAATCCAATGAAGGCCCAACTGAGAATTTACCATTTAGTAATGATTTAATAGCTAGTCCATTGATATTGATTAACAGTCTATATTGCCTAGCTACTCCAGTGCTCTTGACAGTAACCGACGTTCATAGAAACATCGGAAAAATAACAAGTAAAACAAATATATAATAGTTAATAAAAAGCATAAAGCTTCTTGCACTTTCTTCTTTCTCACAGTTATAAAAAGTCTTTCAAAAAATGTAAAAATATTTAGTTTTTTCGTTATGCAAAGTTTTTGTCATAATATTCGCATATTTTCGAATTAAAAGAAACTTTTACTTTAAAATTTATTTAATATTGAAAGTTAAAATTTTTCGTTTAGTTTATTCTGATGAATTTATTTGTAACTATTAAATGTATAAAACTATAATTTTCTAAACTGACTACTTGTATGCGACAAATATTACTACTTCAGTTTATATTGATTTGTATGCATGCAATATATAATTATTTAAATAAGCAATATTACTAAGATTATCTCTCAAACTAAGGCTCCCAAGCCACAGCATCTTTGTATTGATATGATTTATGTAAAAATATTGTTTATTTGTATATAATCTTTATATTCAGGTTATGATTAGTATGCATTAGTTGCATCAAGGATCTGAAAAATAATACCTCAAACATTTTGTCCTGATTTTTATACCTATAATTCTGCAAACACCCATTGACTTAAAAGACTATTTTTTACTATTGCTTTTGTCTCACTGCCTTTTTGTGACCAATTTCAGTGTTAAACTTGATGCTGTGCCACATAGGCCCCAAAGGCAAACAATTTAATCAACTATGACAAATAGTTACAAAGTCCTTCAACTCCTTCCCTATTTGAACATTACTAGTCAGTGTCAGTTCTTTTGGGCCAGAAAATATTTGCAGAAACCATTATTTTATGGATTTTTTGCTGGTTGCAGCCTGGGCCTTGGCCTTCGAAATATTTTTTATCAGTGTAACTTTATCTTCATGCTCATTGTTTGAAATCAGCTGCTTTTTGCTTAAAATATTATATTTTATTTTTACAAGAAACCTGAACAAAATGTAAAAGTAGCAAGAGCTATGTTAAAAGTTAATAGAATTTTGGAACACCCTTATAGACTATATATATAACAAAACCAGTAATAGTTTTTTGGAAATTTCATTTAATTAATATAATCATCTTGAATATATACATACAGACTGCAGTAATTTTCTGGTTCAGGTCAATAGCTTTATAGCTTGATCTTGTGACCATAACTAGAATTGTAAAAGTCAATTATATAACTTAAGCCTAAAATTCCTAAAAATAATATCATTTCTATGAGAACAAATATTTGTAAAAAGAAAACAAGTGCTAGAGAAAGGCTATGCCTCTTTAGCAATGCATGGTTCCTGTAAACATGAAAAAGTTATGCACATGCTTAGCTAAAAGTTTCCATTGCCCTTACATTTAATTCTCAAATAATTTTTTTAAATTCATGCACTTTGTATTTCAGCCTATGATGGCATCACAGCTTGTTGTTCAGACTAAGTTCTGTCAGGCTTCAGATGACATCAACTTAGTAAGCTGTTTTTGTCTTGTCTGAAATCTGAACTCAATCTAAACTGAATGAATAGAAACAATTTTGACTTCCCACTCAGTCTCAACCAATCAAGTCCCTTTCAACTTGAGTGGCCACACCCACTGGTCCAACCAAATGCAAGTCTCTAACATTTGCTCAATCGCAGGTGATCCGGCGCATTCACGAGAAGTGCCGCGCCGTGCTGGCCACAATTGCCTATCTGCGCCGGATCTTCCTTCGCAAGGAAGCGCTCTCGCAGCTGGAGGCGCTGCAGTTTCTGCTGCTTGGCCAGCACCAGGAAATCATTCACGCCGTGAATGCAGTCTGCCACGAACTGCTGCAGAAGTGAGGCCTTCTCTGGAATTAGTCTATGAGAAAAGCAGATCAGTAGTAATCATTTTCAGTTGTAAATATCGAATATTCATGCGACTTAATAAAGTTGGACAATCGATCGCGCCCGCAGGCAGCGGCAGGAGTTTAGCAGTCTGCTGTCGGCAGCCAACGGCACACTGGCCGTGCTGTGCTGCTGGTTGGACAAGGCCCTGATGTCATCAGATGCATTCAATCACATTGCTGGTAATGGACTGATTAGCGGCTACCAGGCCAAAATTGAGGTGAGCGACGGCCCGCAGTTTTTACTGCTCACCCAGCAGAGAAATTAATTGTGCTGCCGAAGGCTGGGTACAGAAGCAACAATAATCTAAGGTTACCGTAGTAACAGCCCCTGAACTGTGTCGGGGGAAGTGACAGGCTACTGAACTGTGTCGGGGGAAGTGACAGGCTACCGAACTGTGTCGGGGGAAGTGACAGGCTACCGAACTGTGTCGGGGGAAGTGACAGGCTACCGAACTGTGTCGGGGGAAGTGACAGGCTACCGAACTGTGTCGGGGGAAGTGACAGGCTACCGAACTGTGTCGGGGGAAGTTACAGGCTACTGAACTGTGTCGGGGGAAGTGACAGGCTACTGAACTGTGTCGGGGGAAGTGACAGGCTACCGAACTGTGTCGGGGGAAGTGACAGGCTACTGAACTGTGTCGGGGGAAGTGACAGGCTACTGAACTGTGTCGGGGGAAGTGACAGGCTACCGAACTGTGTCGGGGGAAGTGACAGGCTACCGAACTGTGTCGGGGGAAGTGACAGGCTACTGAACTGTGTCGGGGGAAGTGACAGGCTACCGAACTGTGTCGGGGGAAGTGACAGGCTACTGAACTGTGTCGTGGGAAGTGACAGGCTAACGAACTGTGTCGGGGGAAGTGACAGGCTACTGAACTGTGTCGGGGGAAGTGACAGGCTACCGAACTGTGTCGGGGGAAATGACAGGCTACCGAACTGTGTCGGGGGAAGTGACAGGCTACCGAACTGTGTCGGGGGAAGTGACAGGCTACTGAACTGTGTCGGGGGAAGTGACAGGCTACCGAACTGTGTCGGGGGAAGTGACAGGCTACTGAACTGTGTCGGGGGAAGTGACAGGCTACCGAACTGTGTCGGGGGAAGTGACAGGCTACTGAACTGTGTCGTGGGAAGTGACAGGCTAACGAACTGTGTCGGGGGAAGTGACAGGCTACTGAACTGTGTCGGTGGAAGTGACAGGCTACCGAACTGTGTCGGGGGAAATGACTGGCTACCGAACTGTGTCGGGGGAAGTGACAGGCTACTGAACTGTGTCGGGGGAAGTGACAGGCTACCGAACTGTGTCGGGGGAAGTGACAGGCTACTGAACTGTGTCGTGGGAAGTGACAGGCTACCGAACTGTGTCGGGGGAAATGACAGGCTACCGAACTGTGTCGGGGGAAGTGACAGGCTACCGAACTGTGTCGGGGGAAGTGACAGGCTACTGAACTGTGTCGGGGGAAGTGACAGGCTACCGAACTGTGTCGGGGGAAGTGACAGGCTACTGAACTGTGTCGTGGGAAGTGACAGGCTACCGAACTGTGTCGGGGGAAGTGACAGGCTACTGAACTGTGTCGTGGGAAGTGACAGGCTACTGAACTGTGTCAGGGGGTAGTGAAAGGCTACCGAACTGTGTCGGGGGAAGTGACAGGCTACCGAACTGTGTCGGGGGAAGTGACAGGCTACCGAACTGTGTCGGGGGAAGTGACAGGCTACTGAACTGTGTCGTGGGAAGTGACAGGCTACTGAACTGTGTCGGGGGAAGTGACAGGCTACTGAACTGTGTCGGGGGAAGTGACAGGCTACTGAACTGTGTCGGGGGAAGTGACAGGCTACCGAACTGTGTCGGGGGAAGTGACAGGCTACCGAACTGTGTCGGGGGAAGTGACAGGCTACTGAACTGTGTCGTGGGAAGTGACAGGCTACTGAACTGTGTCGTGGGAAGTGACAGGCTACCGAACTGTGTCGGGGGAAGTGACAGGCTACTTACTGAACTGTGTCGTGGGAAGTGACAGGCTACTGAACTGTGTCAGGGGGTAGTGACAGGCTTTGACTGGGAGGCTATCGAGTCAGCAGTTTTTCAAGGCTGAAAAGCATTTCCATTTTAGGCGCAGAATTTGTTTAAACTAATTTTCATATCGCGCCGAACTTCCACGGTGAGGGAATCGGCCCCGCCTCCGCTCTCGAGGCACGCGTGCAAAGGCCTGAGTGGCTGGGTCCAGGTGTCCTCCTCCCTGGGAAAGGCCGGGCAGCACTGCACTCACACTTGAAGCCAGTGACGCATTCTAGCCCGTGTCCATTGCATTGTTTTAAGACCTCTTGGCTCGACCTCCTACACCCATTGGCTGGGGGTGGTGCTTCTCGAACTGTACGCGCCCAGCCCTCCTCCGCTCGGCCTGTGGCTGGCAGAGCTGTCAGTGTTTGTGCAACCCCCCCTGGAATGCAGCTGCGGCCCAACAGATTTTAAGCAATTTGCGGCAAAGCCTGTTTGCCAGCCCTCAAGACACCGCATGCCAATCACTGCGTCTCCGAGTATCGGTATTCTCTGAATCCGTTCTCCCCCAGAAGACTATCTCGGATCGGGATTCTGGATTCGGGATTTGAGAGGCCTGTAAGTGCTCTGCTCAGTTAGTTTAGTACGCTGTTGCTGTGATTCGTGTGTCTGTTTAATTTGCTGGATGATTCACCTCGTTTTGGTGCCCGTGAATTCGGTGTGGCTTTCAGTCCTCCATCTGCAGGTTTTTCTGTGTTGCTTTGCCTAGGAGATTGACAGAATCGCTTCGTGAATTCTAATTGCGTTTTGTGCTTCTCAATCACATTAGTGTAAATGGCAGCGCCTCGCTCACGCTTATCAGTTCGCATATCTGCACCTTGGCTGCCCCACCCTCACCCACAGCTCTCAATCACATTGTTTACAGCTGCAGCTAACAACTGGCCGAACAGGTGAAACCGATTTAGGGTTATGCAATAGCGATTGCGTCTGCTGCTCAGTGCACTGCATGCCTTACCGACTCAGTAAATCAGCCTTCAAAATCAATACGATTTTAACTTGATTCGTTCTTTTAATTACTAGTCACAGCGTTTGTGTATACTCAAGACATCTCAACCCTGCTCATTGGGGTGGAGATTTGATTTGCTCAGCGGTGTGAGCCACTCTCACTGCTGTGCTCAGCGGTGTGAGCCACTCTCACTGCTGTGCTCAGCGGTGTGAGCCACTCTCACTGCTGTGCTTAGCGGTATGAGCCACTCTCACTGCTGTGCTTAGCGGTGTGAGCCACTCTCACTGCTGTGCTTAGCGGTATGAGCCACTCTCACTGCTGTGCTCAGCGGTGTGAGCCACTCTCACTGCTGTGCTTAGCGGTATGAGCCACTCCCACTGCTGTGCTCAGCGGTGTGAGCCACTCCCACTGCTGTGCTTAGCGGTATGAGCCACTCCCACTGCTGTGCTCAGCGGTGTGAGCCACTCTCACTGCTGTGCTTAGCGGTATGAGCCACTCTCACTGCTGTGCTCAGCGGTGTGAGCCACTCTCACTGCTGTGCTCAGCGGTGTGAGCCACTCTCACTGCTGTGCTTAGCGGTATGAGCCACTCCCACTGCTGTGCTCAGCGGTGTGAGCCACTCTCACTGCTGTACTCAGCGGTGTGAGCCACTCTCACTGCTGTGCTTAGCGGTATGAGCCACTCTCACTGCTGTGCTCAGCGGTGTGAGCCACTCTCACTGCTGTGCTCAGCGGTGTGAGCCACTCTCACTGCTGTACTCCGCGGCATGGGCCACTCCCACTGCTGTGATCAGCGGCATTGGCCACTCCCACTGCTGTGCTCAGCGGTATTGGCCACTCCCACTAGCGGTAGGAGCCATGAATGTGCCAATGCTGGGGATTCGAGCTCATGACAATGCAGGGCACTGCTGGCTAGTTAATGTTTCAATAATTAATGTAATTTTGTCCGATTCTGCATTAATTTTAAGCTTTTTGATGAAAAAAGCTGATATTTAAGTGGTGTGTTGGTGCATTTTTCAGCTGCAAATCGAACGGCTTCCACCTTTAGATACTAACTATCGGTGGCTTAATAGCTAATCTAGTTTGCAAACTGTTAAAAAGTAGGCCAGAGCCTCAGACACAGCGCCTGCAAGTAGGCATTTCAAAGAAACCGCGCTGCATTCGCTGCTACTGTTAAAAGCAAAAGTCAGTGTCTGTTGCGTGTCCGGTGCTTGCAATAATTCTGCGTGCTTATCCGTATCTGTGCATCACAAACTGGAAACAATTGGCCCCACCCAGCCCAGCAGCTGCTGCTGCTGCTGTTGCTGCACAGTTGGCTGCCCTTCCCCTGCCCAATGCGCACTCTCCAAATCTGAGGGAGGCAGAGGCGGGCCCCGCACAGTGCGAATAGAAATGCTGTCGCTATTCGATTCCTGGCTCCGCTGCCCAACTGTGCCGCAACTCGCTGCCACCGCCATTCGCCTCCACCGCATTTCAGGCTCTGATTGCCACCTGCCAAGGCCTGCCAATGGACTCCCTGGACTGGTGAGCTGAAATCTGACCTGCCTGCAGGGGTGGGGTGTCTGGGCTGGCTGGCCTGGTAAACAAGCTTGCGAGCTTGTAGGTTTGGAGCTGTGCTTACTGGATTCCGTGTGTACAGTTTGTCCTCTGAAGGCTTCACAAGCGGAGCCACCCAGTCCGGGTCCCTCGGTTCCTGCTGGTTCAGCAGCAGCGATCAGAGCGACACGGGAGCGATTTCTGAGTGCCACTCGGGGATCGCTACACAATGGGCGCTGCTGCATGGCCCAGTTACTGGCCTCTGTTCCCTCACCTGCGCTCTCCGCACGGACCCAGATGACGGACGATGAACGCAGATCTTATGTTTGCCTTCGGTGGCTGTTCAAGGGTCAGCCGTGCTTTTCTCTCATGTTTAAGTGGCCAATTTAAACAAAGGAAAGATTAAGCTGAAAGCATTTCGCTGTAGATAACCATCCGGGTTGCGGCAGCATCGGGTCCACTATCAGCAGAGAATCACATTTAGCAAGGGTTTCATTTTCTAAGCACCTGTAGAGTTCCCATTTGACTTACACCCCCCACTGATGCCTGCCGCTCTGAACCCATTCTGCAGCGCCGGCATCTCCACGAGAAACTCGCTGCCGACTGCCTCGGAGCTGGACCATTGCCTTGACGACGAGAAGATGATGCAGAGCATTCTCACCGTATCGCAACGCCTTAAGTCCCTGCAGGGACCGTCAACTGACGAGTCCGGGGTGGTGGGCTTTCTCGCCTCCGGCGGAGCCGACGGCGGCAGCAGCATCGGGTCCGCCGACAGCGTCGCCTCCTCGGTGGAGTCTGGCGGCTCCGAGGACTCGACTCAGAGCGAGGAAGAGGTCACAGAGGAGCTGGTCAGCGTCAACGGCGTGCTCTACAAACGGAAGGTGCGCAAGCGACGCCGCCAGAAAGTCGTGCGGACTCGCACTGTCGTCATGTCGTCTGGACCGCCGCTGGCTCTGACTGCCGCCGACTGCCTGGCGCTCGGGCCGCCGCAGCCGCAGCTTCCACTGCCGCCGCATCTTCAGCAGCACTTGACAGCGGCAGACGAACCGCCTGCCGGTTGTGGCGGTCGTGACGCCAGCTTCCGGTCTGATGCCACTTCCGGCTATCATTCCATCGTGTCCGGCGGAAGCGACTTGCCGCCACCGCCGCCGCCGCCGCCTTCTCAGTCTCAGCGGCTGCCCACGCCATTGGACGGACCTCCGCCACCGAAGCCGCCTCCTCCGCCTGGCAGCGTGTCGGACCCAATGTCTGAGTCGGTCGTGTCGCTGCGTAAGCCCGAGGAGCCCTCGCAGAGACTCGGTGAGTCTTCAATGCTTAATGATGCCATGTGTTCTGTCCTTCAGTGTAGCCAACCCAGCTGCGCCTTGTTGCCCTGAATTGAGTGATGGCTTGTTGTCGGCTCAATTCATGCCTGCCTGTCAGTTCCGGGAAAACAGGGCGATGGGATAACCAGCGGCCCATGAGTGATTGCCTCAGCCAGGCCCTGCAAGCTCGGAGACTGCGGAGGCTGGGGTGGCAGGTGCGGCTGTCAGCTGTTGCCTGCAGGTGGGTTGGCGGCCTGGGAATTGGAGAATTTTTTTTCTAGGGCTTGAAATCCCCCGGCGCGCCAATTATTCCATGAATGGGAAATTTTGCGCAGCCGGTGATTCGCTTCCTGTGTAAGGAGCTGCTCATCGTCTACGCTCTCATTTTTACTTCATCAGCGGCGTCCAGCCACTCCAGCCTCCTCTCCCTTTCATCTTAGCCCCAGCTGCTGCCGCCGCAGGCGGTCTGCAGGATGCTGGGCCCACCCATTGATGAGGCCGCAGCTCGGCCGGCATCACCGGAAGTAGCGTTTAATTAGCACCGGAGCTCCCCGCTCTGCCTTGCATTCAGGATGGGCTGGCGGGCTTCCTGCTGCATTCTTCCCCGTCTCCCAGACTCCTGCCCACTCCTCCCGCCCTCCTCCGCTGTCCCGTTCGCCTTCGGCAGTGGCAATCAGCGCAGGCCCCAGGCCGCATCCGCAGCTCCTTCCGCCCCACCGAGCGCAGATAAAGGCGAGCGAGGGGGGCGGAGGATCCGCGGGCCGTCACGCGACTGTCGTAAACAAAGCTGGGGAGGCGGCAGCGATCGAAAGTTGCCAGGCCGCTGGGATGCCGCAGATCCCAGGGATTCGAGCCGCTACAGATAGCAATTGGAGGGCAAAAGAGTTCTGGAACAAACCGGCTTGTCTTCCCAGGCAGGGCGCCAAGGGGGCAGAACTATTAGCGCGCAGATGCTGGCCCATTCGTCATTCCCGTATCTGAGGTCCCAGAGCGGGATCTGATGGCTGGCTGGCTGCTGGTAGCGACCCACTTTGCGTCTTGGCGTTCAATATCCAAAGAACTCGCCTGGCCTCTTTCACGCTCCAAGGTTCCCGGTCCCGCGGGTAGTGAAATCAGTGCCGCTGACTCAACAGTTGACTCGCGGCAGCCACGCCGCTGCGTACACTGATTAGTCAGCCCGCCCTTCAACCCCTGGGCTCTGTGAGGCTACAGAATTTGTCTGAAATCCGGGCCAGCGCCCCGCGCCCTCTCCCCGAGTCTAGAGTCCGCCCGCCTGCGGCTCCGCGCGCGGCCAGCCCAGCCGCATGAGAGGAGGCAGGCGACACTTCATTAGCGGCCGTGAATTATTATAATCAGCTGCGGCCCGCCGCTCCTCTGCCCCGCTTGACTGAGCGCAGCAAAGGCGTTCCTGAAACTCAGCATTTTCTAATTCTCTCGGCTCTCATGCCATTTGGCCTAATAATAGGCCTAATGCGCTGCACCAATTCCTGGACTACCCTGCCCTGATCGCTTAGGGGAGTCTTGGAACGAATTCTTGAAATCAGCCATCACACTGCAGTGAACCAGTGCTGTCACCCATCACACTGCAGTGAACCAGTGCTATCACCCATCACACTGCAGTGAACCAGTGCTGTCACCCATCACATTGCAGTGAACCAGTACATGCAGATGCTGGCTGGCTACGATCGCGAGCTGACGGACTTCAGCCGGACCTCCATGGACTCCTTCAATCTGTTCCACTCGCGCTGGCACAAGCTGGTGTCCAGCGATGCCCCGCACGAGCGCAGCAAGACCATCTCGCTGGTGACGCACGAGTGCCGGCAGCCGCGGGCCGGGCTGATCGTGCACCGCAACACGACCATCAGCCACACAGCCAGGGTGCGCCACGTGCCCGCGGGCGGAGCGCGTCCGCAGCCGCCTATCCCGATGGCCGACGACGACTACGGAGAAGACGGCGCGACGGCGACGGCGCCTTCGCCAATGGTAGGCGGTGAAGACTCGCTCTACGAGCAGCTGTCGGCAACGCCGCCAACCACGAAGCCGCTGTCATCAGTGCTGTCTGAGGCTGCTGCGGAAGCTGCTTCAGCGGCTGATGAGCAGGAAGAACCGCTGGAGGCCTACTTCTACGACCAGCTCGAGGAGTTCCTGGTATGGGATGCGGCTGATCCAGCGGCCGCAGAAGCCGAGGACCGCATCCGGGTGCGGGCAGGCCCACTGGATGCCCTGCTGGTTCACGCCTGCTGCCCGCCAACGGAGGGCGCCAGGCAGCACCTGCTGTTCTGTGAGAGTTTTGCCGCCACCTACCGCTGCTTTGCCAGCTCGCACGAGCTGGTCGGCCGCATCGTGTCTCGGGCCATCTACTTCCTTGCGGCTGGCCGCGACTTGCTGTGGAAGCCCGCTTTCGCCTTCCTGGTGCGGGTGCTTGAGGAGGTAAGATAGGGCAGCGGCTGCTTTTCTTGAACAAAATTGCAACTAAATCCCTTCATTGCCGCTATCAGTAGAGTGTTGCGCATACGTGAGCTTTGCGTCATCAATCTGTTGCCTATCAACAGGTGAGCTCCGAGTGCGACCAAGAGATGCAGGACGACCTTGGCCTCCTGAAGCAGCGCCTTGTTGGCGAAGGCCGCCTGCCCGAGGCGCAGATCCTGGCCACGGCGCTGGCCGGCGTGCGGCAGCGTCAAGCTGAGGCCGCCGAGCCCGACCCCGCGGCGGCTGCCACTGCCGCTGCCACCGCCGCTGCCACCGCATCGGCAACAGCGCAGCGGCGCAGCATCACCGACTTCACACCCAGGCAGCTGGCGGAGCAGATCACTCTTATGGACTCCAGGCTGTACAGGCGCATTGAGATTCAGGTAGGTGTCCGCTTTTCCACTCCAACATTACCCAAGCCACTCCAGCATTACCCAAGCCACTCCAGCATTACCCAAGCCACTCCAGCATTACCCAAGCCACTCCAGCATTACCCAAGCCACTCCAGCATTACCCAAGCCACTCCAGCATTACCCAAGCCACTCCAGCATTACCCAAGCCACTCCAGCATTACCCAAGCCACTCCAGCATTACCCAAGCCACTCCAGCATTACCCAAGCCACTCCAGCATTACCCAAGCCACTCCAGCATTACCCAAGCCACTCCAGAATTACCCAAGCCACTCCAGCATTGCCCTAGCCACTCCAGCATTGCCCTAGCCATCCCATATCAACTCGCAGGAGTACTTGGCATTCGTCCGCGGCCGCAGCCGGGAGCAGTTTGCCAACCTGCAGGCCTTCATCAACTCATTCAACCGGCTCGGCTTCTGGGTGAAGACGCTGGTGCTGGGCTCCAAGACCACCAAGATGAAGGAGCGCCAGCGGCTGCTCAGCTACTTCCTGAAGGTGGCCGACGAGCTTAAGCGGCTGCACAACTTCAACTCGCACCTGGCCATCGTGTTCAGCCTCATCAGCCTGGACCAGCTGCCTTGGCCAGGCCGGTCCGTGCGGCAGCGGCTGCGCGCCCTCACCAGCTGCCTGGGCGACCAGGCCGCCTTCGCCAGAGACTACTTCCGCAACATGGGCTCCACCGAGCCGCCGCTGGTGCCCCACGTCGGCGAGGTGCTGAAGTACCTCACCCGCATTCACGAGGGCGCCGTTGGCGGCGACGAGGCGTCTAAGCTGCCGCCCGATTATCCGATCGGCCGGGCCCAGCAGCTGAGCCTGACGCCCGTCATCAACTACTGGAAGTACTGGGTGTCCTTTAACTGCCTGGACTTCTGCATCCGGTTCAAGCGCTACTCAGCAAATGCCATGTGAGCCATCCGTGACTCACTATCATGCTCCAGTAGATGTACCATTCAGTAGGTGTGCCATCAGGTGATTCAGTAGGTGTGCCATCAGGTGATTCAGTAGGTGTGCCATCAGGTGATTCAGTAGGTGTGCCATCAGGTGATTCAGTAGGTGTGCCAGCAGGTGATTCAGTAGGTGTGCCATCAGGTGATTCAGTAGGTGTGCCATCAGGTGATTCAGTAGGTGTGCCAGCAGGTGATTCAGTAGGTGTGCCATCAGGTGATTCAGTAGGTGTGATTCAGTAGCCATCGAACTGACAGCCAGCAGCTTGAGTCACCTGCCATCCCCGCCGGCAGGCACTATCCGTTCGCCTTGAACCCGGAGCTGCTGGCCTGCCTGAACAATTTCGACGGCGCCCTGTCGGAGCCGGCGCTCAATGACCTCATGGACCAGGTGCGCCAGAAGTACATTAAATGACGTGCAATGATTTTGTCATTGCGCTGAGAAGTTCAAGCGATTCACGTAATGAGATGAGAATGAGAAAGCAGATCTGGATTCTTGTCAAAATATTATTGCAATCAACATTTATAATTCAATATATTGCAATATTTATCATTGTTTTCTGTGTTCATATCTGTGTTACGGATCTCCTGTCCCAGTCCCAATATTCTCATGGCCTCATCTTACTACTAATAGCGGCAGTAGCAGTAAATTTGCTGCAGTTACCGAAGCGAAATTCCGATCTCTCTGACTGTCTCTGCCGTGCATTTTGCGCCGAACCTGCGAGGCCACCCGTGTCCAGCCATCGAACTGACAGCCAGCAGCTTGAACTGCTGCTCCCCAGGCATTTCGTTTGCAAGCTTCCGCATACTCAGTGTGTCTTAGGCTGAGCCTACTACTCACTGGTCTGTAGCTGCAATGCTGTTTCAACTGAATGTATTCCTCATGCGGCATAATTTTTATTTGCAGTTATTGAATGCGTCACAGTGTTATCACGATACTCTTGAGCAATAGATGAATTGAATAATACTGAGTATATACTATTTGAGCACAGTGTGAGCACATTGCCTACCTGACCTAAAGCAATTCCGCACCTTAATAGCTCGTATTATGTGAATTTATCCATTCTTGCGGCTAATGCGCGCTAGCAACTGTCCTGTAATCAGCACTGTGAATACCCCACCGCCTTCTGTCTGTATTTTCCTCTTTTTCTCCTATTTTTCAGATATTTTGGTCACCGAAGCTGTTCGATCAAATTTGTTAAGCTTTGGCGTATACAAATTATTGTTAATAAAAGTGAAAGCAAAAAAGCTAGGACAAAAATTAGCTTGGCCTTTTATTTGCCGGCTAACCAGATGATGTACATGATCTATACATGGTGTACATGATGTCGCATGCCCTTTTTGTTCTTTTCTTTAAGTTCAGATACCGTAGAATAGTACCTCAGTGCGTCCAAAAAGTTCTTTGACACCCCTAATATCTGTGCATGTGTTCGACCGATTTTGTTGAAAAAAGACACAATCATAAATTCATATGTAATGAATCCAGCGCTAAAGTTTTAACTTAGAAGCACTAAGGCCTTGATGGCACATGAGGGCACACAAGATCAGGTAGCAGCTACTTGCAGTAGGCAAGATTGGCTAGCTGGTACCTGAGCCCCAGCACAGGTACGAGGTATTGAGGTATGAAAGCGCAGGTCAGATCAGGATCCAGCTGCCAGCAACAGTCAGTCAGTCAGATCAGGATCCAGCTGCCAGCAACAGTCAGTCAGTCAGATCAGGATCCAGCTGCCAGCAACAGTCAGTCAGTCAGATCAGGATCCAGCTGCCAGCAACAGTCAGTCAGTCAGATCAGGATCCAGCTGCCAGCAACAGTCAGTCAGTCAGATCAGGATCCAGCTGCCAGCAACAGTCAGTCAGTCAGATCAGGATCCAGCTGCCAGCAACAGTCAGTCAGTCAGATCAGGATCCAGCTGCCAGCAACAGTCAGTCAGTCAGATCAGGATCCAGCTGCCAGCAACAATCAGTCAGTCAGATCAGGATCCAGCAGCCAGGAACAGTCAGTCAGCCAGTCAGATCAGGATCCAGCAGCCAGGAACAGTCAGTCAGCCAGTCAGATCAGGATCCAGCAGCCAGGAACAGTCAGTCAGTCAGATCAGGATCCAGCAGCCAGCAACAGTCAGTCAGTCAGATCAGGATCCAGCTGCCAGCAACAGTCAGATCAAGGATCCAGCTGCCAGCAACAGTCAGTCAGTCCGATCAGGATCCAGCCGCCAGCAACAGTCAGTCAGTCAGATCAGGATCCAGCTGCCAGCAACAGTCAGTCAGTCAGATCAGGATCCAGCTGCCAGCAACAGTCAGTCAGCCAGTCAGATCAGGATCCAGCAGCCAGGAACAGTCAGTCAGTCAGATCAGGATCCAGCAGCCAGCAACAGTCAGTCAGTCAGATCAGGATCCAGCAGCCAGCAACAGTCAGATCAGGATCCAGCTGCCAGCAACAGTCAGATCAAGGATCCAGCTGCCAGCAACAGTCAGTCAGTCAGATCAGGATCCAGCTGCCAGCAACAGTCAGTCAGTCAGATCAGGATCCAGCTGCCAGCAACAGTCAGTCAGTCAGATCAGGATCCAGCTGCCAGCAACAGTCAGTCAGTCAGATCAGGATCCAGCTGCCAGCAACAGTCAGTCAGTCAGATCAGGATCCAGCAGCCAGGAACAGTCAGTCAGCCAGTCAGATCAGGATCCAGCAGCCAGGAACAGTCAGTCAGCCAGTCAGATCAGGATCCAGCAGCCAGGAACAGTCAGTCAGTCAGATCAGGATCCAGCAGCCAGCAACAGTCAGTCAGTCAGATCAGGATCCAGCAGCCAGCAACAGTCAGATCAGGATCCAGCTGCCAGCAACAGTCAGATCAAGGATCCAGCTGCCAGCAACAGTCAGTCAGTCAGATCAGGATCCAGCAGCCAGCAACAGTCAGATCAGGATCCAGCTGCCAGCAACAGTCAGATCAAGGATCCAGCTGCCAGCAACAGTCAGTCAGTCAGATCAGGATCCAGCTGCCAGCAACAGTCAGTCAGTCAGATCAGGATCCAGCTGCCAGCAACAGTCAGTCAGTCAGATCAGGATCCAGCTGCCAGCAACAGTCAGTCAGTCAGATCAGGATCCAGCTGCCAGCAACAGTCAGTCAGTCAGATCAGGATCCAGCAGCCAGGAACAGTCAGTCAGCCAGTCAGATCAGGATCCAGCAGCCAGGAACAGTCAGTCAGCCAGTCAGATCAGGATCCAGCAGCCAGGAACAGTCAGTCAGTCAGATCAGGATCCAGCAGCCAGCAACAGTCAGTCAGTCAGATCAGGATCCAGCAGCCAGCAACAGTCAGATCAGGATCCAGCTGCCAGCAACAGTCAGATCAAGGATCCAGCTGCCAGCAACAGTCAGTCAGTCCGATCAGGATCCAGCCGCCAGCAACAGTCAGTCAGTCAGATCAGGATCCAGCTGCCAGCAACAGTCAGTCAGTCAGATCAGGATCCAGCTGCCAGCAACAGTCAGTCAGCCAGTCAGATCAGGATCCAGCAGCCAGGAACAGTCAGTCAGTCAGATCAGGATCCAGCAGCCAGCAACAGTCAGTCAGTCAGATCAGGATCCAGCAGCCAGCAACAGTCAGATCAGGATCCAGCTGCCAGCAACAGTCAGTCAGTCAGATCAGGATCCAGCTGCCAGGAACAGTCAGCCAGTCAGATCAGGATCCAGCAGCCAGGAACAGTCAGCCAGTCAGATCAGGATCCAGCTGCCAGCAACAGTCAGTCAGTCAGATCAGGATCCAGCAGCCAGGAACAGTCAGCCAGTCAGATCAGGATCCAGCTGCCAGCAACAGTCAGTCAGTCAGATCAGGATCCAGCTGCCAGCAACAGTCAGTCAGCCAGTCAGATCAGGATCCAGCAGCCAGGAACAGTCAGTCAGTCAGATCAGGATCCAGCTGCCAGCAACAGTCAGCCAGTCAGATCAGGATCCAGCAGCCAGGAACAGTCAGATCAAGATCCAGCAGCCAGGAACAGTCAGCCAGTCAGATCAGGATCCAGCTGCCAGCAACAGTCAGCCAGTCAGATCAGGATCCAGCAGCCAGCAACAGTCAGTCAGTCAGCCAGTCAGATCAGAATCCAGCAGTTGTACTTCAGTGCCCTATTTATCAGCACAGCATACAAACGAAAGCCCTTGAAATCCGTGACCAATTCGTGTTCAGCTGAATTCGGCCTCTAGTCGAGTGCAAAATATCAAGAAATCATTTTTTTATTTTATAAACAAAAAGTGCAGCTTAATGTTAAAAAAGGTAAAAAGGCGATCTGAGCATGTACTCACTATACAGGCGTCATAAGTCCGAGTACAATAAGGAGCCTTTTATTCCCTAATAATAAACTTCTAGCAACCATAGAAATGGCTTATTGATGAAGTAGAGAACTAAAGCACAACCCTAAACACTAGCCTGAGGTCCACAGCAAACAAAAATAATTTCACTAGGCTGTCAGTGAGTGACATACAATGCTAGCCTATGTCACGGCTTAATGTGACATGGTGACATAATGTCAGTGGTGAGTGAGCAGCTACTCGCTGGTCATGCGATGAGCAGCCACACGCCGAAGAGCACAGCTATCCAGAGGAACACTCGGCTCACCAGGGGTCCCAGCAGGTCTGACAGCTCCAGCTGCTCCAGGCACTCCTGCAGCTCCAGCATGAGATCTGAAACAGACCTCTGGCCTGTGAATGCTGCACACCTCACTCCCCTCATCACTCCCTTAATACTACCCTGCCTCATCCCTACACTGCCTCATCACAACACGGCCTCATCACCCCCTGCCTCATCACTACCATGCCTCATCACTCCCCTGCATCATCACCCCTCCCTCATCAATCCCTGCCTCATCACTCTCTTTTCCTTTGTCACTCTCCAGAGGAGTAGAAAGTGGCCCTTAGAAGCGCAGTTTCGCTCACCATTCAGCGACAGGCGGAAGCTGCCGTCGGCGCCGGCGAGGCCCGGATCGATGCCGACGGTGATGCGCAGGCCGCCCAGCAGCAGCTGTCGGTGTCCGGACCGCTCCCGCAGCTGGTGGCCGCTGGGCCGCGGTGGCACGACCGTCCCGCCTTCGACCCTGTCGGCGCGGCCGTAGACCGGCACGAGGGAGTCCACGCTGATGGCGCCCTTGCACACTGGGCAGCTGGGCGCCTCCGGCCGAGCCACCAGCCAGCGGTGCAGGCAGGGCCAACAGAACAGGTGGCCGCACAGACTCACCACCGGCTCTGTCACCGGATCCAGGCAGATGTTGCACTCAAACTCGCGACCTCCGCGAGCCGCTTCAGTCATGAGGAAACCGGGGCTGCTGCTGCTGCAAACTGTGCATCAGGAAATACTTCAGTGTGACTACAGCCACTATGATCACAGCCAGTATGATCACAGCTACTATGACTACAGCCACTATGACTACAGCCACTATGACTACAGCCACCATGACTACAGCCACTATGACTAGAGCCACTCTCCAGGGTTTTCTTGTCACTCTCCAGAGGAGTAGAAAGTGGCCATTAGAAGCCCAGTTTCGCTCACCATTCATCGACAGGCGGAAGCTGCCGTCGGCGCTATGATTACAGCCACTATGACTACAACCATTATGACTACAGCCACTAGGATCACAACTACTATGATTACAGCCACTATGACTACAGCCACTATGATTACAGCAACTATGACTGCAACCATTATGACTACAGTATGTATTACTGCAGCCAGTGACCTAACAGTCAGCAACATAAAAAGAAGGTGCTAAAGATGTACACAACGGGTTGGGCATTGGAACCGTGAGTGATTTATTGCAGACACCCTGTGTCATCGATGGCTTAGTGATAGGCAAGCAGGACAAAATAAATAAAAAGACCCGAGGTAGGGAGGCCACCTTCGGGGCGTCATCGAAATCTGTCATTTAGAATATCAGAAGATGCTTTGATAGACTACTTACAGTAACAAGCAGAGAATGTGCAGTCTCGGCTGAGCCTGCGCGGGTCAGAGGCGCGAGGAGGAAGGCAGAAAGGAGGTAGAAAGAGGGGAGAAAATGGGGGTAGGAAGGCGGGCGGCGGAGGGTGGAAGAGATTCTAAGACAGGAGAAAAAAACAAAACCTTAAAGTACAGAATGTACTCCAGCCTGTACAAAGTGCATTTTAAACTCGGTCAATAGGCCAGCTGAATAAAGTGCAACAATAAAACAGAGGAATCTGAAACATCTTCGGAATCTAAAATTCGCATAGATAATAAAAGTACAACACAGTACAATACAGGAACCAATCAGCAAGGAGCTGAAATTCTCGAGTAGACAAAGGGGTCAGTAGGCAGTAGCCAGCAGGCATGTGTTCTCTCAAACGCACGTCAAAACAGTTCTAACATCAGTAGTATGCATGCAGTAGTATAAAAAATATATGCGATTTAATTTTGTCCATTTCGAGTGTCGGACACATTCAAGCGACTGCACTGGCAGTGCGGGTAGCGAGTAGGAACAGTAAAAGTACATGATATCACTTGAACTTATGTCAACAATGGCAAAGTCCCAATAGCTAACTAATACAAACACTAAATAAAGATGAGAATCAGATTTCAACGGAATCACAATGGGGAAGCGTGAGTCCTCACAGATCCCATCTGACAGGATGGCATGAGTCCTCACAGATCCCATCTGACAGGATGGCGTGAGTCCTCACGGATCCCATCTGACAGGATGGCGTGAGTCTTCACAGATCCTATCTGACAGGATGGCGAGTCCTCACAGATCCCATCTGACAGGATGGCGTGAGTCTTCACAGATCCTATCTGACAGGATGGCGAGTCCTCACAGATCCTATCTGACAGGATGGCGTGAGTCCTCACGGATCCCATCTGACAGGATGGCGTGAGTCCTCACAGATCCCATCTGACAGGATGGCGTGAGTCCTCACAGATCCCATCTGACAGGATGGCGTGAGTCCTCACAGATCCCATCTGACAGGATGGCGTGAGTCCTCACAGATCCCATCTGACAGGATGGCGTGAGTCCTCACAGATCCCATCTGACAGGATGGCGTGAGTCCTCACAGATCCCATCTGACAGGATGGCGTGAGTCCTCACAGATCCCATCTGACAGGATGGCGTGAGTCCTCACAGATCCCATCTGACAGGATGGCGTGAGTCCTCACGGATCCCATCTGACAGGATGGCGTGAGTCCTCACAGATCCCATCTGACAGGATGGCGTGAGTCTTCACAGATCCTATCTGACAGGATGGCGAGTCCTCACAGATCCTATCTGACAGGATGGCGTGAGTCCTCACAGATCCTATCTGACAGGATGGCGTGAGTCCTCACGGATCCCATCTGACAGGATGGCGTGAGTCCTCACAGATCCCATCTGACAGGATGGCGTGAGTCCTCACGGATCCCAGAAACCAGGGAAGCGTGAACGCAGTACAGGTGAGTCGCAATCTGCAAAGTGCTTGGCGGCTCGCGGGCCCCGCATGGCTCACACGCGCAGGATCTCCAGGCAGTTGTTGTAGCAGATGCCAATCCAGTCGGTGTGGGCGCTGCTCCACTGGATCTGGTTGATCTCGCCGGCTGCTGTGTAGGCCAGGATCGGGTCCTCTACAGCCCGCGGCATGTGCTGCAGATCCCAGATCAGCGCCTGGTAGTCATCGGCTGCGGAAGATTTGGAGGGTGAGGAAAAATTAACATAATTCTAATACTATCTCGGCGAACTGTGTCCACCTCGGAACAAGCCAACTGGACTGGACAAGCCCAATGTCCAGTCCGAACAAGCCAACTGGACTGGACAAGCCCAATGTCCATTCCGAACAAGCCCAATGTCCAGTCCGAACAAGCCCAATGTCCAGTCCGAACAAGCCCAATGTCCAGTTCGCACAAGCCCAATGTCCAGTCCGAACAAGCCCAATGTCCAGTTCGCACAAGCCCAATGTCCAGTCCGAACAAGCCCAATGTCCAGTCCGCACAAGCCCAATGTCCAGTTCGCACAAGCCCAATGTCCAGTCCGCACAAGCCCGGTGCCCACTAACCGGCCGTGCAGATGTGACAGGCGCTGTGCGGCGCCCAGGCGAGGCCGTTGACGGAGGCCCGGTGGTTGGTGAGGCGGGCCACGGGGGCGCACGGCACGCGAGTGTCCAGCACAATCACCTCGGAGGCGTCCATGGCGAAGGTGGCCAGGTAGTTGGGGTCCTGGCGGTTCCAGGCCAGCCGCAGCAGGGGGCTGTGCCCGGGGTCCTCGTAGATTATGGTGGAGTGCTCCAGGTGGCGCAGGTCGAACATCCGCACGGAGCCGTCGGCGCCGACGCTGGCGAACATGTCCCGGCCGCCGCCCTGCCGGCTGAAGGCGATGTCGTAGACCTCCTTGTCGTGCGCGATCAACTGGGTCTTCACGTGACCGCTCACCACGCGGCCGACCACCTGGCCTGTCTGCGAGACGGGGCAACGGGTAGGCCAGCGCAGGTTGATAGTGGGTCAGTGAGGGTCAATCAAGGGTCAGTGAGGGCCAATCAAGGGTCAGTGAGGGTCAATCAAGGGTCAGTGAGGGCCAATCAAGGGTCAGTGAGGGTCAATCAAGGGTCAGTGAGGGCCAATCAAGGGTCAGTGAGGGTCAATCAAGGGTCAGTGAGGGTCAATCCAGGGTCAGTGAGGGTCAATCAAGGGACCCAACTGGCGGGTCAATGCCGAGTGGGCAGTAGCTGCTCACCTCGAGACCCCAGATGGTGCAGGTGGTGTCGATGCTGGAGGTGCCGATGATGTTGGGATCGACCTCGTTCCAGTCGAATGAGGTGAGCGGCGCGCAGAAGTCGGAGTTCTTGTTGTTGTTGAGCAGGCACTCCAGCTTGGTCTCGGTGTCGGAGACCACTCGCCAGACGCGCAGGTAGTCGCCGCTGGTGGCCAGAAGGTCGGCTGTGCTGGCCGAGACCTTGCTGTCCGGCAGCCACATGATGCGCGTGGTCGGGTACGGGTGGTCGAAGGTGCTGCGACACATCAGCTCGCTGCGCTCCTCGTCCAACGACACGATCTGCAGCCGGCGGGGAACTAAATATCTAGCTGACATCCAACTAAATATCTAGCTGACATCCAACTAAATATCTAGCTGACATCCAACTAAATATCTAGCTGACATCCAACTGAATAACTAGCTGACATCCAACTGAATATCTAGCTGACATCCAACTGAATATCTAGCTGACATCCAACTGAATATCTAGCTGACATCCAACTGAATATCTAGCTGACATCCAACTGAATATCTAGCTGACATCCAACTGAATATCTAGCTGACATCCAACTGAATATCTAGCTGACATCCAACTAAATATCTAGCTGACATCTAACTGAATATCTAGCTGACATCCAACTGAATATCTAGCTGACATCCAACTGAATATCTAGCTGACATCCAACTGAATATCTAGCTGACATCCAACTAAATATCTAGCTGACATCCAACTAAATATCTAGCTGACATCCAACTGAATATCTAGCTGACATCCAACTGAATATCTAGCTGACATCCAACTGAATAACTAGCTGACATCCAACTGAATATCTAGCTGACATCCAACTGAATATCTAGCTGACATCCACCTGAATGTCTAGCTGACATCCACCTGAATGTCTAGCTGACATCCAACAGAGTGAATCTGAAATGCCGCACCTGCAGCTTGTTGTTGTACTCCTCCACGAAGGAGCCCAGCGCCAGGCGGAAGCCTTTGTCAGGCCGCACGGACCAGTTCATGCTGTACACTGGCCAGGGCGCCTCGTACTTATAGATCTCCTTCTTCTTGTGGGCGCCGCCGCCGGCCGCTGGCCCAGTGAGATGGTGGCCCTGCATGGCTGCTGCTGCTGCTGCTGTTGCTGATGCACCTTTAACGGCGGGCAACACCGCTGCAAATTAATCGTTTTACGAGTACTTGTGTTTGAAATTTTTAAATCGAATATATATATATATTTCATCTAATATATCGTATTACATATATATCATGTACATCAGACCAGTCATCACATGATAAATCACATGACTGGGGTGTCAGGTGATGGGCTATCAGATGACTGGGGTGTCAGGTGATGGGCTATCAGATCACTGGAGTGTCAGGTGATGGGCTATCAGATGACTGGGGTGTCAGGTGATGGGCTATCAGATCACTGGAGTGTCAGGTGATGGGCTATCAGATCACTGGGGTGTCAAATGATGAGCTATGGCATGACTGGGGTGTCAGGTGATGGGCTATCAGATGACTGGGGTGTCAGGTGATGGGCTATCAGATCACTGGAGTGTCAGGCGATGGGCTATCAGATCACTGGGGTGTCAAATGATGGGCTATGGCATGACTGGGGTGTCAAATGATGGGCTATCAGATGACTGGGGTGTCAAATGATGGGCTATGGCATGACTGGGGTGTCAAATGAAGGGCTATCAGATGACTGGGGTGTCAGGTGATGGGCTATGGGACGACTAGAGTTTCAGGTATGGGCAGTTAGAAACCATATCCCTCGCAAAAGAGTAAGACAGAGTTAATTGTAAAAGTTCGATTTCCGTATAATTCAATTAAAACTGAAGTTGCGGCATGCGAAACTAATAAAAAGTGGGTCGCGGGGCGTCCCACTGCGGGGGTGTCCCAATCGGGTCCGGTAGTTAAAAAACTGCAGATGGTGGCGAACTCGACAGAGGAAAATCAGAGCGGAATTTGAAAGAATGAGCAAATCGGTCTCTCCGCCAATATTAGTGGAGACTGCAGGTGAATCAACAACTGCATCTATATGTACATCTGTAATACAAGTCTGGAATACAGTGATTGGCTGAGAAATCTGAAAAACAATCGGTACATGCGCTATTAGGCAGGAACTGTGAAGCATCATACAACAGAGTGAACTGCGCGCTTTGGAATCACACTTGATACCACTGGCCTGCTGTGCCAGCTGCAAACCTGCCCGGTTGCTGGGTCAAAGGCTATATGGATATGGGTCACAGTGGGTAGATGGGTCACAGTAGGCAGATGGTCACAGTGAGCAGATCGGTCACAGTGGGCAGATGCGTCACAGTAGGCAGATGGGTCACAGTAGGCAGATGGGTCACAGTAGGCAGATGGGTCACAGTAGGCAGATGGGTCACAGTAGGTAGATGGGTCACAGTAGGCAGATGGGTCACAGTAGGCAGATGGGTCACAGTAGGCAGATGGGTCACAGTAGGCAGATGGGTCACAGTAGGCAGATGGGTCACAGTAGGCAGATGGGTCACAGTAAGCAGATGGGTCACAGTAGGCAGATGGGTCACAGTAGGTAGATGGGTCACAGTAGGCAGATGGGTCACATTAGGCAGATGGGTCACAGTAGGCAGATGGGTCACAGTAGGTAGATGGGTCACAGTAGGCAGATGGGTCACAGTAGGTAGATGGGTCACATTAGGCAGATGGGTCACAGTAGGCAGATGGGTCACAGTAGGCAGATGGGTCACAGTAGGCAGATGGGTCACAGTAGGCAGATGGGTCACAGTAGGCAGATGGGTCACAGTAGGCAGATAGTCACAGTAGGTAGATGGGTCACAGTAGGCAGATGGGTCACATTAGGCAGATGGGTCACAGTAGGCAGATGGGTCACAGTAGGCAGATGGGTCACAGTAGGCAGATGGGTCACAGTAGGTAGATGGGTCACATTAGGCAGATGGGTCACAGTAGGCAGATGGGTCACAGTAGGCAGATGGGTCACAGTAGGCAGATGGGTCACAGTAGGCAGATGGGTCACAGTGGGAAGATGGGTCACAGTAGGCAGATGGGTCACAGTGGGCAGATGGGTCACAGTAGGCAGATAGTCACAGTGGGCAGATAGTCACAGTAGGCAGATGGGTCACAGTAGGCAGATGGGTCACAGTAGGCAGATAGTCACAGTAGGCAGATAGTCACAGTAGGCAGATGGGTCACAGTGGGCAGATGGGTCACAGTAGGCAGATAGTCACATTAGGCAGATGGGTCACAGTAGGCAGATGGGTCACAGTAGGCAGATGGGTCACAGTAGGCAGATAGTCACAGTAGGCAGATGGTCACAGAATGCAGATGGGTCACAGTGGGCAGATAGTCACAGTAGGCAGATGGTCACAGAATGCAGATGGGTCACAGTAGGCAGATGGGTCACAGTAGGCAGATGGGTCACAGTAGGTAGATGGGTCACAGTAGGCAGATGGGTCACATTAGGCAGATGGGTCACAGTAGGCAGATGGGTCACAGTAGGTAGATGGGTCACAGTAGGTAGATGGGTCACAGTAGGTAGATGGGTCACATTAGGCAGATGGGTCACAGTAGGCAGATGGGTCACAGAATGCAGATGGGTCACAGTAGGCAGATGGGTCACAGTAGGCAGATGGGTCACATTAGGCAGATGGGTCACAGTAGGCAGATGGGTCACAGTAGGTAGATGGGTCACAGTAGGTAGATGGGTCACAGTAGGTAGATGGGTCACATTAGGCAGATGGGTCACAGTAGGCAGATGGGTCACAGAATGCAGATGGGTCACAGTAGGCAGATGGGTCACAGTAGGCAGATGGGTCACAGTGGGCAGATGGGTCACAGTGGGCAGATGGGTCACAGTAGGCAGATGGGTCACAGTAGGCAGATGGGTCACAGTAGGCAGATGGGTCACAGTAGGCAGATGGGTCACAGTAGGCAGATGGGTCACAGTAGGCAGATGGGTCACAGTAGGCAGATGGGTCACAGTAGGCAGATGGGTCACAGTAGGCAGATGGGTCACAGTAGGCAGATGGGTCACAGTAGGTAGATGGGTCACAGTAGGCAGATGGGTCACATTAGGCAGATGGGTCACAGTAGGCAGATGGGTCACAGTAGGTAGATGGGTCACAGTAGGCAGATGGGTCACAGTAGGTAGATGGGTCACATTAGGCAGATGGGTCACAGTAGGCAGATGGGTCACAGTAGGCAGATGGGTCACAGTAGGCAGATGGGTCACAGTAGGCAGATGGGTCACAGTGGGCAGATGGGTCACAGTAGGCAGATGGGTCACAGTGGGCAGATGGGTCACAGTAGGCAGATAGTCACAGTGGGCAGATAGTCACAGTAGGCAGATGGGTCACAGTAGGCAGATGGGTCACAGTAGGCAGATAGTCACAGTAGGCAGATAGTCACAGTAGGCAGATGGGTCACAGTGGGCAGATGGGTCACAGTAGGCAGATAGTCACATTAGGCAGATGGGTCACAGAATGCAGATGGGTCACAGTGGGCAGATAGTCACAGTAGGCAGATGGTCACAGAATGCAGATGGGTCACAGTAGGCAGATGGGTCACAGTAGGCAGATGGGTCACAGTAGGCAGATGGGTCACAGTAGGCAGATGGGTCACAGTAGGCAGATGGGTCACAGTGGGCAGATAGTCACAGTAGGCAGATGGGTCACAGTAGGCAGATGGGTCACAGTAGGCAGATGGGTCACAGTAGGCAGATGGGTCACAGTAGGCAGATGGGTCACAGTAGGTAGATGGGTCACAGTGGGCAGATAGTCACAGTAGGCAGATGGGTCACAGTAGGCAGATGGGTCACAGTGGGCAGATGGGTCACAGTAGGCAGATGGTCACAGTGGGCAGATGGGTCACAGTGGGCAGATGGTCACAGAATGCAGATGGGTCACAGTAGGCAGATGGGTCACAGTAGGCAGATGGGTCACAGTAGGCAGATGGGTCACAGTAGGCAGATGGGTCACAGTAGGCAGATGGGTCACAGTGGGCAGATGGGTCACAGTAGGCAGATGGTCACAGAATGCAGATGGGTCACAGTGGGCAGATAGTCACAGTAGGCAGATGGGTCACATTAGGCAGATGGGTCACAGTAGGCAGATGGGTCACAGTAGGCAGATGGGTCACAGTAGGCAGATGGTCACAGAATGCAGATGGGTCACAGTGGGCAGATAGTCACAGTAGGCAGATGGTCACAGAATGCAGATGGGTCACAGTAGGCAGATGGGTCACAGTAGGCAGATGGGTCACAGTAGGCAGATGGTCACAGAATGCAGATGGGTCACAGTAGGCAGATGGGTCACAGTAGGCAGATGGGTCACAGTAGGCAGATGGGTCACAGTAGGCAGATGGGTCACAGTAGGCAGATGGGTCACAGTAGGCAGATGGGTCACAGAAAATAATTGACACTACAGATTACTTCGGGTCTTGATCGCGGGCACATTGATTTGGGGACCAACGAGAAATCAGAATTCAACAGGGCCTATTGAGAGTAGGATCCGGAAGCGCTCGATATATTTGGTTTGTATTGCAAGGTCGGCTAGCTGGGGTTCGCTCCACGCGTGTTCTCAGTGCGCCGAGGTCGTTACCGCAGCCGCGGCCGCCGCTGTTCCGGGAGACTCGGCGCAGGCGCATGCGGTGGGGTTCACGGAGTCGTCTGCTGGCGAAAGCGGCGTGTTGAGGAACGGCTGCAGGTGAATCTGCGGGGAGGCGGGCGACGGGGAGCTGATGCACCACTCTACCTGCACTGTGCTTGAGATACTGCCCTCCTGGCTTACCGCCTTCTGTACGTAAGACCTACTCCACCTTGACCTACTCCACCTTGACCTACTCCTCCTTGACCTACTCCTCCTTGACCTACTCCACCTTGACCTACTCCTCCTTGACCTACTCCTCCTTGACCTACTCCTCCTTGACCTACTCCTCATTGACCTACTCCTCCTTGACCTACTCTACCTTGACCTACTCCTCCTTGACCTACTCTACCTTGACCTACTCCTCCTTGACCTACTCTACCTTGACCTACTCCTCCTTGACCTACTCCTCCTTGACCTACTCTACCTTGACCTACTCCTCCTTGACCTACTCTACCTTGACCTACTCCTCCTTGACCTACTCCTCCTTGACCTACTCTACCTTGACCTACTCCTCCTTGACCTACTCCTCCTTGACCTACTCCTCATTGACCTACTCCTCCTTGACCTACTCCTCATTGACCTACTCTACCTTGACCTACTCCTCCTTGACCTACTCTACCTTGACCTACTCCTCCTTGACCTACTCCTCCTTGACCTACTCTACCTTGACCTACTCCACCTTGACCTACTCCTCCTTGACCTACTCCTCCTTGACCTACTCCTCCTTGACCTACTCCTCCTTGACCTACTCCTCCTTGACCTACTCCTCCTTAACCTACTCCTCCTTGACCTACTCCTCCTTGACCTACTCCTCCTTGACCTACTCCTCCCTGACCTACTCTACCTTGACCTACTCTACCTTGACCTACTCTACCTTGACCTACTCCACCTTGACCTACTCCTCCTTGAACTACTCCACCTTGACCTACTCCTCCTTGACCTACTCCTCCCTGACCTACTCTACCTTGACCTACTCCACCTTGACCTACTCCTCCTTGACCTACTCCTCCTTGACCTACTCCTCCTTGACCTACTCCTCCTTGACCTACTCCTCCTTAACCTACTCCTCCTTGACCTACTCCTCCTTGACCTACTCCTCCTTGACCTACTCCTCCTTGACCTACTCCTCCCTGACCTACTCCACCTTGACCTACTCCTCCTTGACCTACTCCTCCTTGACCTACTCCTCCTTGACCTACTCCTCCCTGACCTACTCTACCTTGACCTACTCTACCTTGACCTACTCTACCTTGACCTACTCCACCTTGACCTACTCCTCCTTGACCTACTCCTCCTTGACCTACTCCTCATTGACCTACTCTACCTTGACCTACTCCTCCTTGACCTACTCCTCCTTGACCTACTCCTCCTTGACCTACTCTACCTTGACCTACTCTACCTTGACCTACTCTACCTTGACCTACTCCACCTTGACCTACTCCTCCTTGACCTACTCCACCTTGATTTACTCCTCCTTGACTTGACCACCTTGAACTAGTAACTCTATCATTGACCTACTCAATCCTAGACCTATACTTGAGTATACTAGAGTATACTAGACCAAATGTAGCTCTCTAAATTCGCTAATTTTGCCTACTTTTAAATATACAGTCAATTAGTCACTGTGCCGTCAGCTACATTACACAGCCGACCTTAGCAACTGTCGAGTCTGAAGTCGGAAAAGGGAGGACAAATCTTTCAGCTCACCTGCAGGTGCAGGTTTACTTCGCTGGCCCGGCTAAGATAGGGGAAATTGCCTCCGCTTTTCAGGTGGGCCCGCTTAGCGTCCGGGTAGCACTTGTAGGTCTCCTCGCGGACTCGGGTTGTCAGCGCGTTGTCATCAAACACCTGCGAGTATGGCGAGTAGAATGTCAAATATTTCCTGCATTCCCTGCGCTAACCATGCTACTAGCAGCCCAGGCGAGTAGTATGAGCAGCAAATCAAACATAAAATGCCACTCACATCAATGAGCGTGACTGGCAGGCCCTGCAGCTTGTGCGGCTCTACATAGTCATCCTGGCAGTTGAGGGTGAGGCGGCTTGCCAACTGCTGCTGGCTGAGACGGTGCAGGGTGTGGTTCAGGAACAGCATTGAGTCCACGATCTCACGGTCGCGCGAGGTGATGCTGCTGAGGTTGTGCATCACCGTTGTGCGCAGAACCACCGCCGGCAGCAGCCAGAAACTGCGGACCAGAAGCGGAGGACTGAGTTGTACAACTCGGCTACCCCGACTACTCAGACTACCACCAACAACTCAGGCTACCCCCAACAACTCAGGCTACCCTAAACAACTCAGGCTACCCTAAACAACTCAGGCTACCCCCAACAACTCAGGCTACCCCCAACAACTCAGGCTACCTCCCAACAACTCAGGCTACCCTAAACAACTCAGGCTACCCTAAACAACTCAGGCTACCCTAAACAACCCAGGCTACCCTAAACAACTCAGGCTACCCTAAACAACTCAGGCTACCCCCAACAACTCAGGCTACCTCCCAACAACTCAGGCTACCCCCAACAACTCAGGCTACCCCCAGCAACCAACTCAGACTATCCCCAAAAACTCAGGCTAACCCTCAGACTATCCCCAAAAACTCAGGATACCCCTCAGGCAACCCCCAGAGCACAGGCTTCACTACAGAAAAGCCATGCCTGAACCCAGGAACTCACGACTTGACGGAGCTGGTCTGCTGGAAGATGGACGTCTCCACGAAGGAGTTGCAGAGCACCAGAGAGGCGACCCGCCGGGCCCGGCAGTGCTCCTGCTCGGCGAACTTCTGCGCCAGGAAGCCGCCGAGGCTGGCGCCAAGCACGTGCACCTGCGCCAAGCCCAGGTGGTCCAGCAGCCGCTGAAAGCTCAGGCACCAGTCAGCCAGGCTCCACACCACCGGATAGTCCAGCGCGATGACGCGGAAGCCGAAACTGGTCAGGTACAGCACCTGGCGGAAGAACACCTGGAGCAGGAGTGAACGGCTAATTTAGCAAGAATAATAATCTATGTTTATTTGTACGAGGAAACTGGTGAAACTACAGGGACAATGCTGCAGAAACAGCTGAAACTGCAGGGACAATGCTGCAGAAACAGGTGAAACTGCAGGGACAATGCTGCAGAAACAGGTGAAACTACAGGGACAATGCTGCAGAAACAGGTGAAACTGCAGGGACAATGCTGCAGAAACAGGTGAAACTACAGGGACAATGCTGCAGAAACAGGTGAAACTGCAGGGACAATGCTGCAGAAACAGGTGAAACTACAGGGACAATGCTGCAGAAACAGCTGAAACTACAGGGACAATGCTGCAGAAACAGGTGAAACTACAGGGACAATGCTGCAGAAACAGCTGAAACTACAGGGACAATGCTGCAGAAACAGCTGAAACTACAGGGACAATGCTGCAGAAACAGGTGAAACTACAGGGACAATGCTGCAGAAACAGCTGAAACTACAGGGACAATGCTGCAGAAACAGCTGAAACTACAGGGACAATGCTGCAGAAACAGCTGAAACTACAGGGACAATGCTGCAGAAACAGCTGAAACTACAGGGACAATGCTGCAGAAACAGCTGAAACTACAGGGACAATGCTGCAGAAACAGCTGAAACTACAGGGACTATGCTGCAGAAACAGGTGAAACTGCGAACCTCGGCAGTGCCGGAGCAGGGCGGCAGGCAGACCAGCGGGCAGCGCACTTGCCGCGGTCCGGCATCGTACATGCTCCACTCCATTGAGTCGTCGTCGTCAACTACAACGCGACGATGCGCGACAGCGCTGCGGAAGCCGAGGTACTCATCGGAGCGGAGGATGCCGCAGTTGGCGGCCGCAGCCGCAGCAGCCGCGTTGCTAGCGGATGCGGAGCTGGCGGCGCTGCCGGGGGCTCTGGAGGACATGAGGCTGCTGCTGCAATGCACGGGTTCAAGTCGATGACATCTTGGCTTGAAAGTAAATGCTATTTGCTAATTTCCCATTAACCTAACAACAGGCCTCACAAACAAAACATTTTCTGTTCCATAACATTCAGACTTATAACCCAGATTTCAGGCTTTGCAAAACTAATAGGCCCTATAAATCCCAAAATTCTCCATTTTTGAGACACGGACTGACTATGTAGATCATACAAATAATATAATCATCACTAACGATATAAAACATCCAGGTAAAATGATAGACAAAACATTACTGCTGCAGCGCCAATTTTCGTCGTTCTTTATTTAAAAAGGCTGATAAGAAATTAATAAGCAATTCATAAAAAAACTTAACCAATCAAAAGAAACGCCTATTACAGCAGTGCATGGCATTGCAAAAGTTGAACAGTTTCGGTGTGCGCTACTAGCAGTAGCAAGATATGCGCAGTTAAGTAATTTTTAGCTAGAATATAATCGGAACCTAGAATTCATGTGCGATCACTTGTTAAATCCTCAATCATTGTCGTGTTGGATAACAATTTCAGACTCGTACTAGACAAAGCCATGACCAAAGGCCGACTAATTAGCAAGCAAATTTTTTTTACTCTTTAGATTAACAATTAGGCTTGACAAGCATCAGAAGGCAAAAATGCTAAGGTCACAAGGTAGTCAGAAATAGGTTATGCGGATACTGGTTAGACTAGGGTGGACCTTCAGGACAGACCAGACCGGTGTCTGGCGGTGTCCCCGCTGGCTGCTCAACTCCAGACTGCGCTAGTTGTTTACCGCAGCGGCGGAAGCGGCCGCGGAGCAGAGCCAGTCAGCGCCAAGCAGCGCCAGCACGTAGGTGGCGCCCAGACAGACCACGAAGCACAGGCAGCCAAGCATGCGGGCCAGCAGCACAGCATACGGCCGCAGGTCCGGACGCAGCCAGGCCAGGAAGTACAGCAGCTGGCAGAGCAGGCCCGGGCAGAAGCACTCCAGTGATGCCAGGTGGCCAGTCATGGTCACGGCCAGGTGGAGCAGGTTCACGGCTAGAAAGGCCGGCCACAGAGAGTCGGCAAGGGCCGTGGCGCCCAGGTAGCGCTTGTCGGCCCATAGCAGCAGGCCGGCCGTTAGTGTGGCCAGGGTGAAGCCGACGTGAATCTTGCGCGGCGAGACGGAGAAGCTGGCGCTCAACGACGCTGACGGCGGGGCGGCTATAGAGGTTGCCGGCTTTACTTCATCGTTTGACAGCTTTTGAGCAGCTGAGGACGCCGACTCTGAGCTGTTCGCGAAGCTGGGCAGGTCGGCCGGGTCGCCGTGCCTGGCCTCGACTCCCTCGATGCGACGAAGGCGGCTCTCAGCACTGGCCAGAATTCGTTCGGCCCGTCTGCGCCGGCGCAGCTCGGCCTCTGATTCGTCGAACGCTGATTGGTCAGGAGCTGATTGGTTAGTGTCTGATTGGACGTGCGCATCCATTTCAGTCAACACTTAGCAAGCTACAAAGCAAACTGCAACGGGGCAATACAAGAAAAAAACGTAGAAAGTGTCCTACCTGTTCACATGCAAAAATATTACGATATAAACTGGCTAGTGTAGCAACTTACTAAATTTATTCATCTTGGCAAGAAAAATGGCAAAAATTAATTCTACGTTTTTTAATAGGACTCTAGAATAAAGAGAATTTCTACCCAGCCAGATATACAGCCAGTGACACAGCCGCAGCTATTGTGGTTATAAGCTTCCTAAGGCTGTGCACAGCTAGCTGTTCAGTCCATGTACTGGGGAGGCCACTCAATATAGCCACCCGATTTTCAACTGAATCTTACGATTACATTGATCAGTGGCCTCTGAAAAATACTGATATACTTAGTCACTAACTATAGAGTCAATCCTTTTTTGGCTAGATGCAGTTTGTATCAGCAAAAGCTACAAGGAATCGATTGAGCCTAAAACCATGGCAAGTACAAGTGAATTGCTGACTGTGGCCAATTTTTGCTACTATCTATCCCCATCGAAAGGACTGGGGGTCTATGCAGATGGCATCCTGAGAACACAAGTAAATATATTGAGCATGCTAATTGACATGCCTATGCACCTAGGATCAAAGACTCAAGGTTTGCCTACACTCCTATGCACTAGACAGGGTGTCAATTATAAAGTCATTTTATAAATGACTTTATAAAGTCATTAAAGTGACTTAATTATAGTCATAGACAGATGATGGCTAGTCATCATTTACATTTTAAATTTAGATTTTAATTTTATCAATAAAGATTTGCAAAAGCAGATTTTCATGTGCTGATCAAATTATCAACTAGACCTAGTAAGTAATATAGCTAATAATATTAAGCAATAGCTAAACTAAAATATTGAAAAATGTATTTTTCATCAACTTAAACAACAATAGCTTACCCAAGTGTTTTAGACTTAAAATTTTTTTTTGGACAAAGCTGACATCATACTAGGCCTAGCCACTTAAATCGTAGCTACGAATTAAACAAACAAATAGTTATCCATCTGTTTTGCTTGAAAACAATAAGTTATAACTTTATAACCCTAATAAGTCAACTGATTATAAGTCTACATGAATAAACATGTAGGCATATTATTAATTTTACATACAAAAACAAAACTGTATGCTATCACATCTTGGTCATGGCCTGAAAAATAAAATGGTAGAATGTACTAAGATAGAAAAGTATAAAGAATATATGTATCAATAAAATTATATGAAAATAATTTTCGTAAATTCTGTAAATATACAACATACTATATAATCATTTTCTGGGCAGTTAACGATACAAAAAAGGACGAAAAACATGACTTTCCTAGCTGCAGCAACGAGCATGGCCATTCCTTTTTTAGTACAATGATAAGTTTTGGCTTAAAGTAAAAGGAAATAAAAAGCATAGCATGGACTCAACACTGCAGCACTTCGCATATAGTTAAAACAATAGCAAGTAATAATTTTATGGCGCCAAAAAGCACTAAACGACTCGGCCGTATGGATAATAGTGGGGACATTTGCTGTGCCTGTTGCTTTAAAATGACTGATTGAATCCTAGAAATCGATAAGTTAGATAAAGTTAAACTTTTAGTTTACAAAGATTAACAAAACTGCTCGATTTACAGTAGAAGAAAAGTTGACTAAGTGCACGAAAAATATTTGCGTCACGACAATAAATATGGAAAATACTACTGTACTGATTTGAGCTTCGCGCTCTAAATCAAGAGGTCTCAAGATCGAATCTGATGGGTTTGCGGCCCCGATGCCAGACTATTGCCTATCTGGCTCAGGTGTGATTTCTATCTTGATATTTGTATTTTTCTAAAGCTATCAAAATAAGCTTGAACTTGGGGAAGAGCTTAAATGATCATTATAGTCCGTCTCGCTATTTTGTGAATATGTCTTTTGTGTCTGCTTCGTGTTCAACTGATCAGTTGCTATTTGCAAACGTACATTTCTGATTATAGTTTTAGTCGACGCTAGTATTGCAAATTGTCACTGAAATAGTCGTTTATGTCGTTTGCCTCTAGACTTTTAATGTGAAAAAAATTGAGTCTACCTTTATCCTTCGGCTAAAGCAATTTTAATTCCTGTTGTCTCTGATTGATAGTGGAGCAGACCCGAACCCCCGGTATTGATCCTGTATTGATCATGCAGCTCTGAGAAGTTTAAAGTTCGCATTTAACTTTTTAACAAAGCCCAACAATTAAACATTTTTGTTCCTTGCCTGAAGACTTCAAATTTTTGTTGGCGCATCGGGTCCCCACCCAAAAGAACAAGCTGCTACTTCGAACCCATGACTTTTCATTACTTGCTAAATCATGCACGCACTTGTCTACAATCGTAGTGGCCAGTTCACACATTGTGTGTCATTCAGTAGAACAGTTGGCCATAATGCAGCAACGCTTCTGCTTTCTGATTTCCGCCTTCTAGGCACGATCGCTGGACAAAGCTAGTATTGTCACCCACGAAACAATAAGCCAGCGCAGATAAGCTGCCGACACATGCCAGCCTTCCCATCCGATCCGGCCCTGAGCGCCATGGCAACATAAATTGGAGTGCCGCAGCAGCCGGAGGGAGCAAGACTCAGACCAGCATAGACCATGCTGAAGCTGCTCGTTGTCGCCTGCGCCCTCGGCGTGGCCTCGGCCATGCCTGACCCGTACGTCCTGTACGGCAAAACCGCTACTCAGGGCCAGTTCCCGTTCGTCGGCTGGCTCTCGACCTGCACCGCCTCCATCCTGGACAGCCGCACCGTCCTCACCGCCGGCCACTGCGTGTGCCGCTCCAAGCCGACCTCCGTCCTGTTCGGCGCCGTGCAGGGCAGCAACCCGGAGTCTGGCTCCCAGAGGTACACCCTGGACACCAACCGCCAGGTCATCCACCCGCGCTACACCAGCTGCGGCACCATCGGCAAGTGAGTTCACGGGCCCGAGGGCCGCTGGCATGGGGCACCATTCAAAAACCGATGCAAAATCCACCCACCCGCACTTAACCCGCAGGGACGACATCGCCATCCTGAAGACCAACTCGCCGATCTCCTTCACCGGTGTTATCAGCGCCATCCCGCTGCACACCGCCGCCACCACCGTCGGCCAGAGCATCACCATCTCCGGCTACGGCCAGGATGAGAACGGCCGCAGTGGAGTTCTGAAATACGCCACCAGCTCCGTGGCGACTTGCAGGCGCTTCATCGGCGCCGTCTGCCAGTCGATGAGCCCGAACAGCCCGTACTACGGTGACAGCGGTGGCCCGCTGTTCGTCACCGTGAACGGCCAGAACCGCCAGGTCGGAGTCGTGTCCGGCGGTGACTTCACCAACAACCAGGCCATCTACGGCAACGTGTTCGACAACCTCAGCTTCATCCGCCAGTACATGGGTTAAGCGTGAGGGTGCAGCGCACCTCTGTGTTATCGAGAAGTTTGCTGAAATATATTGGCTTGTGAGGTGAAGCAACTCGCTGCAGAACTGCGAGAAAGCCTGTAATTACAGCCGACTTGAGAACATTTTTTCGCCAAGCTAATTGGCGAGGAATCGATCATTACAGGATTTTCTGAGATCAGTGCCTAGGGCAGTTACCCTATGCGATTCCGCTGATAAGTTAACGAGATACATCGTAATTATTATTAGACTTAATTTGTAGGTAGGAGTTGCAGGTGCAGAAACGTGCAGGAATCAATTGCACGTGCAGGAAATATTGTAGCCTAGTGGTTAGAGCGTCAGACTCACGTATTGAAGGTCAAGGGTTCGATTACCAACTCCACTGGAACAATTTGTGTCCTTTAGCAAGACTCTTAACTCTGGATTCCTTCAGTTCACCCAGCTGTATGGTACCCATACTGGGTAATTAAGGGTGGGTGTGGCCTCCCCCCAGTCCATGGACTGAACAGCCGTACACAGCCTTCAGATGCGCCGCGCAATTGCTGCCGCTATGCTGCCAGCTGCACATCTGGCAAATTATGCAGCTGTAATCAATTATCATTGTTATTAGTAATTATACTCTTACAGAATATTATTAGTTCTCAATCATAACTTTGCGAGAACTCGAAATTAGAGTGCAAGCCAGTTTGACAATACTGATGCACCTGGGTACCTGCTGAGTAGTCCGATAAAGCTGTGTGGGATACATTTGAGGGTTCTCGGCCAGCGATAGCTTACTAAATTGAGCAGCATAAGTCCACTCAGAAAAAAACTTCTGAGACAGCTCAGCCGGGGCAGCTTTCTGATCAGCACTCGTGTGAGCTGCAGGCCTTGCCTTTTGGTTCGCAACCGAGTTGCACAAGATAGCACTGGTGCAGCTTGCGGAAAATGTATTATCGCTACCATCAGCAACTTCACAACTTTAAAAACACCCAACTTCCTTTCTTCCTAAATTTAATTCTTACTGGCTTCCTTAATTCCCAATTTTCTGGCTTCCCAACTCCCTTAGGAATAATATAATAAGAATAATAATTGCCGGAGGGCTGCGGCCAAGGCACATCATATGGTGACACTAGACCCGCAGCCAGCGAGGAGGCAATTCTGCCCATTTCACTGACTCCTGAGCACACATGCTCACAGATACTGTACGCAGGCACACGCTCACACAGGTGTGTACATCTGCCCTGACTTTCTCAACGTCAGGCTGTGTACATTTCACTGTACCTTGAAGGTTGGCCCTCAAGGGCTTAAATTACACGACAAGCCCCCAAGCCTTCACTACACGGCTGCGACCCAGATGAATGTGGCCTCGCCACGGAATCGAGCTCAGGGACCTTGGTGCGAGAGGCAGAAGCGTTAGACCGCTCTGCCAGTTGCTGACTTCCTAACTCACACCGGAGTTCTTAGAGTGGCCACTAAACCGTCCAAAGTTCGCAGAGCACACGCATGAGTCAAGCACAGCTAAGCTGCACGGAACTGAAGCCCTGCCCAGAGAGACCTTTGCGTCAGCGGCAGGCCGCCAGTCCGTGACTTTCGCCCCAGTTTGCCGACAAATCTCGCACCAAGCGGCCCGATTTGAAGAGATTCGCCACCCGCGTCAGATTGCAAGCCGCTAAGCGCCATGAAGACACGTTCGGCCTGTTTCAAGCCCAGCTTGTCTCTGGAGCGGCAGCAGCGGCGATAAGCTCCGACCACGCGGCACATGCCGATCTTCCCATCGGACCGGGCTTACCGCACTCTACGGCATAAATTGGGGACGAATTCAGCCGCTTGTTCTAGAAGCCAACCGCACAGCAGACCATGCTGAAGCTGCTCGTTGTCGCCTGCGCCCTCGGCGTGGCCTCGGCCATGCCTGACCCGTACGTCCTGTACGGCAAAACCGCCGTGCAGGGCCAGTTCCCGTTCGCCGGCTGGCTCACCTTCTGCTCCGCCTCCATCCTGGACAGGCGCACCGTCCTCACTGCCGGCCACTGCGTGTGCAGCACCCGCCCGTCCACCGTCCTGTTCGGCGCAGTGCGCGGCAACAGCCCCGAGGCCGGCAGCAGGAGGTACAGCCTGGACACCAGCCGCCAGGTCATCAACCCGAAGTACACCCAGTGCAACACTGTCGGAAAGTGAGTAGCCCGTAATAATAATATATAATAGCCCCATAAGAAGTCCATGAGTATCTTATGAGTAGCCCAGCCCATGAGTAGCCAGCCAATGAGTAGCCCAGCCCATGAGTAGCCCAGCCCATGAGTAGCAGCCCATGAGTAGCCCAGCCCATGAGTAGCCCAGCCCATGAGGAGCCCTGCCCATGAGTAGCCCAGTACATGAGTAGCCCAGCCCATGAGTAGCCCAGCCCATGAGTAGCAGCCCATGAGTAGCAGCCCATGAGTAGCCCAGCCCATGAGTAGCCCAGCCCATGAGTAGCCCAGCCCATGAGTAGCCCAGTACATGAGTAGCCCAGCCCATGAGTAGCCCAGCCCATGAGTAGCAGCCCATGAGTAGCAGCCCATGAGTAGCCCAGCCCATGAGTAGCCCAGCCCATGAGTAGCCCAGCCCATGAGTAGCACAGTACATGAGTAGCCCAGTACATGAGTAGCCCAGCCCATGAGTAGCCCAGCCCATGAGTAGCCCAGTACATGAGTAGCCCAGTACATGAGTAGCCCAGCCCATGAGTAGCCCAGTACATGAGTAGCCCAGCCCATGAGTAGCCCAGCCCATGAGTAGCCCAGCCCATGAGTAGCCCAGCCCATGAGTAGCAGCCCATGAGTAGCCCAGCCCATGAGTAGCCCAGCCCATGAGTAGCCCAGTACATGAGTAGCCCACGAGTAGCCCATGAGCGTTCTATCAGTGGCAAATGAGTAGCCTATGAGTAGGAAATGAGTGGTGAGGTGATAGTCGTTAAATATTGAACCAACCACCATTTCAGGGACGACATCGCCATCGTGAAGACCCGTGAGGACATCGAGTTCAGCAACCTGATCGCTCCAATCACCCTGCACGAAGCCGCCACCACCGTCGGCCAGAGCATCACCATCTCCGGCTACGGCCAGGATGAGAACAGGCAGTCCGGCGTTCTGAAGTTCGCCACCAGCTCCGTGGTGACCTGCAAGCGCTTCATCGGCGCCGTCTGCCAGTCGATGAGCCCGAACAGCCCGTACTACGGTGACAGCGGTGGCCCGCTGTTCATCACCGTGAACGGCCAGCACCGCCAGGTCGGAGTCGTGTCCGGCGGTGACTTCACCAACAACCAGGCCATCTACGGCAACGTGTTCGACAACCTCAGCTTCATCAAGGCCAACCTGGAGAAGTGAGAGCCGAGCGCAGTCTAAGGTGTACACAAATAGAAAGCTGCTTAGTGGAGGCGCGAAATGCCTTGCGTGATCCTCGCGCCATGGCGCGCACAGCCGCACGTCTCACCTGCGTTTCTTAATTTGATCTGCATTGGCACACTCATTGGCATTCAGAGGGGCGAAGACGCGTATTATCAGTACAGAAACACCACACTCTCCCCCCTCTGGGAGGGTATTCAAATCCTTCCAATCCTTTCAAATCTCCTATTTTACGATTGCAGCCAAACCGAATGACCGATTTTTGTGCTAAAGTCCACCGGATCAAATTTATCCCGCGTTCTGGGCATTCATGGCGATTGGTTGAATCTTTAGGGAGAAAGAAAAGAATAGCTGTGAAATACGCCTGCACCCTCGTGGGCTTTCAATTTTTAAGCGATACTACTATCAGCAGGTGCTACTGTCAACTGCAGTAGGCTCAGGGCCGGCTCTAACTGATTCTGCAATAGTATTCTAATGATTAATACTAATAGAGAACATAGGTCATAGGTTTTCATCTTATTTAGCTAATAATTCACAATTCATTTTATCACTAAATCACAAACGTCTTCAACATACATGATTAAAAATCCTCGTCCTAGAACGGATCAGTTGTCTCGTAATTCTTTCTGATACACCCTACTGCAGAGGTCGGTTAACTCCCACCCGCGGGCCAGATGCGGCCCTCAATGCTCCCAAATCCGGCCCGGTGCCCCTTCCGACGCCTACCGTATCCTATCTCATCTCTCCCGTGTCTCATCTCTCCTGTGTCTCATCCCTCCTGTGTCTCATCTCTCCCGTGTCTCATCTCTTCTGTGTCTCATCTCTCCCGTGTCTCATCTCTCCTGTGTCTCATCTCTCCCGTGTCTCATCTCTCCTGTGTCTCATCCCTCCTGTGTCTCATCTCTCCCGTGTCTCATCTCTCCCGTGTCTCATCTCTCCCGTGTCTTAATCTCTCCTGTGTCTCATCTCTCCCGTGTCTCATCTCTCCTGTGTCTCATCTCTCCCGTGTCTCATCTCTCCTGTGTCTCATCTCTCCCGTGTCTTAATCTCTCCTGTGTCACATCTCTCCCGTGTCTCATCTCTCCCGTGTCTTAATCTCTCCTGTGTTTCATCTCTCCTGTGTCTCATCTCTCCCGTGTCTCATCTCTCCCGTGTCTTATCTCTCCCGTGTCTCATCTCTCCCGTGTCTTAATCTCTCCTGTGTCTCATCTCTCCCGTGTCTCATCTCTCCTGTGTCTCATCTCTCCCGTGTCTCATCTCTCCTGTGTCTCATCTCTCCCGTGTCTCATCTCTCCTGTGTCTCATCTCTTCTCTGTGTCATCTCTCCTATTCCTCATGTCTCCTGTGTCCGATCTCCCTGTCTTCTCTTCTGTCTCAACTCTCCCCTATTTGATTTTTCTACTGTCAATGTGGCTCGCTGTCGTATTTTAGATTCTCTGTTTGGCCCGCTAGCTAAAAAAGTTGCCGACCTCTGCCCTACTGCCTTCCCTAGCGCTTTCCGTTGCTTATTTATTCCTGCCTGTTAATCCCATTTCTCCTATTCAATCCCACCTGCCTGTTAATCCCATTTGTAGATTCTGAGCAACAAAAGTTCAAGAGTCAGAGACAATGAGAGACTGCTTTGAAACACATGTTTATAGCATTTTTATTTATATTATAAGTCTTCTAAGAACACGCTCCAGTGAAGAAATCAGAGAGTTGAAAATCGAGCTTGACACACAAAATTTAAAAGTGAACTGCGCAGACAAGTGAACAAAGAACAGGCGAAAACAGAGCAGATGTGCTTGCTTATTGGATCGCTTGTGCAACCAGAGCTTTGCTTTGAAAATGTTCAGCTATAGGTTAAAAATATAAAGCCAGTGAGAGGCTGTGAAAATCACATTAAACTCTCGCACAAACAAACTAATAAAGATAGCAAGTATAATAGATAGCATTTGGGAATTTAAAGCAACGAGTGACGGGTTGGGCAGGCGGTGGGGAAGCCCGCAGCTCATCTCGCTGATGCGGCCCGTCAATAAAATAAGCCGGTGCCGTCAGCCCAGACGAGGCGGCCGGGCAGACGCTAAAATATGGCGGGCAGTCAGCAGCGGCGGCGCAATGACAGAAAAAAGCGGCGGCAGGTACAGGTACAGGCCTGGTACAGGTATCGGCGGGGATTAAAAAGAAAGTTCAGCGATGAGGCATGAAAATGACGAGAAGCAGCGAGTCCGGGGGTGGGCGGGGGCGGAGGGACAAGCGGCGGAGCTGGGCGGCTGCGGTTATTTACAGAGCAGGAGCCGGCGGCGACCTCGGGGGGGCAGCTGTTTTGCTGGCTGAGTTGGGGGAGGCGGCGCCCCTCGGTCAGCAGGTTCTGCAATGCGGATTAGCCGATGGCAGGCTTCAGCAATTCTTTTTAGACGGAATCGGAGGGCGCACAGAAGGAAGGGAAGTCAAACAGTGCAAGTCAGGCAGGCAGTTAGTTAATGATCGCGCATGCAGCTGAGTTCGTGCTCAGGGGGATCCAGTGGTCAGTAGGGAGCGAACTTCTGCGATTTCCGCTGCACAGGCAAGCCGGGCTTCAGCTTCGTCGTTAGCGGCGACTGGGACGACTGCTGCAGCTGGTGCTGGTGCTGCTGGTGCTGCAAAGGCGGCGGCGGCGGCGGCGGCGGCTGGTGATGGTGCAGATGATGCGGCAGGTGCTGCGGTGGAGGCAGCACAAACTGCAGCGCCTGCAGGCCGCCAGTGGGGTCGTGCGCGAACAGGTGGCTGAAGCTGCTCAGGTCGATGAAGGCCTGCGGTGCCGCCAGCTGCAGAGCCGCGTGCGGCGGCGGCTGCGCTCCAGCAGCTGCGCGGAGCAGAAGGGCCTGCGGTGGAGGCGGTGGCGGGGCCGGGGCCAGGCCGGCGGACACGGCCATGTTCAGGGCCAGCAGGTGCTTGTGCAGGTCGATGCTGCGCGATGGTCCGCGGAGGTTCAGGTGGGTTGGGGATGTTGAAGGACATGCGGGGCATGCCACACTCTAATGCAAGACAGAATGTTGTTAAACACGTCAAACTGCCATGCCCGCTAAATGTGGACTGGGCGGCTGAATGCGCTCATGAAAACTACTTCATCGAGTTTACCGGGAGAGATCAGAGGGGAGATTATGAGGAGAGATCAGGGGGAGATTATGAGGAGAGATCAGAGGGGAGTTTGTGAGGAGAGATCAGAGGGGAGTTTATCGGGAGAGATCAAAGGGGAGATTATGAGGAGAGATCAGATGGGAGATTATGAGGAGAGATCAGAGGGGAGTTTATCGGGAGAGATCAAAGGGGAGATTATGAGGAGAGATCAGAGGGGAGTTTATCGGGAGAGATCAAAGGGGAGATTATGAGGAGAGATCAGATGGGAGATTATGAGGAGAGATCAGAGGGGAGATTATCGGGAGAGATCAAAGGGGAGATTATGAGGAGAGATCAGAGGGGAGTTTATCGGGAGAGATCAAAGGGGAGATTATGAGGAGAGATCAGAGGGGAGATTATGAGGAGAGATCAGAGGGGAGTTTATGAGGAGAGATCAGAGGGGAGTTTATCGGGAAAGATCATAGGGAGTTAAGGGGAGAGATCAGATGGAGTTAATGCGGAGATAGTATGTAGGGATAGCATGCTGTTTGCTTTAGATAATTGCATCAGAATTCAGCAGGGCTGGCAGCGGGCGGGCTCTCACCTAGCGCTGATGAGGTACTGGGCAGCCGAGATGGTGTCAGGTGTGCCGGTGATGGTGACCTTGCGCTCCTTGGCGCCATCCTCGCAGTTGCTGATTTTGATTTGGGCGCCAGACAGCTGCCGGATTTCGTTGATCTTGGTGCCGCCCCGCCCGATGATGCAGCCGATGAGGTCGTTGGGGATGACCAGCTCCTGGGTGTTGGTCGGGGCCGGTGGCGCGGGTCCCTGGTGCGATCTCAGCGGGGTCAGGGCCGGGTGGGCTAGCGCCAGGTTGGCTGGGGGTAGACAACCATTGGCCAAAATGGAGTCACCTTCGGGCGAAGGGAGCAAGGTGGAATTGTGAATGCGGCTGCTGCAGGGGTTGGCAGATACTCAGACAACACCTGCGGATTCACGCGCTTGCACAAGAGCCACTCACCTGCCTGTGCCGAGTCTGAAACAGCAAGGCGGCTCTAATTTTGAGCTTTCAATTTTCCTAAATGGTGCCCGGCCTGAATTCCAATCAATTAGAGCCGCTCTCAGCGAGGACAACAAAGACAAAGAATAATCTATGCTGAGCACAACACGCAGAAACAAAATCAACGCTCGGAACCAACCCTCCGCTAGGAGGAAGGAACGATAAAAGCAAAAAAGATTGGCAAAAAGGAGCAGCAGCAGCAGCAGACTGCTCACACGTACCGGACAAAGGCGAGCCGAAGGGCATGCCGACCGAGCTCAGGGGCAGCGCCTTGCTCAGCTGCAAGTGGCGCGAGGGTCGCGGAGGGAGCGGGCGAGCAAAATGGGAGAGGAGGAGGAGGCCAGTTAAGCAGTGAGTCGTATCCGGCTTTAACCGGCTTGGTGCAAGGAAAATCAGATTAATAAAACTGGAGTACGCAAGGGTGGAAACAGGTGAGAGCGCGGGATTGCAAGGGAAGTGCGGATGGAGTGTTCAACAGGAATGAGTCTGTGGCACACTGGTACGGCTGCCCGCATGTCTCATTGTTGTCAAGTGCTCAACAGGAATGATTCTGTGGCACACTGGTACGGCTGCCCGCATGTCTCATTGTTGTCAAGTGCTCAACAGGAATGAGTCTGTGGCACACTGGTACAGCTGCCCGCATGTCTCATTGTTGTCAAGTGCTCAACAGGAATGATTCTGTGGCACACTGGTACAGCTGCCCGCATGTCTCATTGTTGTCAAGTGCTCAACAGGAATGAGTCTGTGGCACACTGGTACAGCTGCCCGCATGTCTCATTGTTGTCAAGTGCTCAACAGGAATGAGTCTGTGGCACACTGGTACAGCTGCCCGCATGTCTCATTGTTGTCAAGTAAGTTTACCAACGCGAAAATCTTTTATTGGGCTGAAGTCATGCACCCGACATGTTAAACATAATGGGGCGGGATCAGACCGAAGCTCCACAGTATTATGCATCGGGATTATCTCACCTGCGCGAACTATTTGCCAGAAGCCGAGGCCACTAGCGGGAATACAAAGTGCGACACGACCAGGTGTTAATAAGGATCAAATAAATACTCGCGATAAAACAGCAGACAGAACACGGTAAACTATCAAGCCAGGTAAAATGCAGGCATTTCGGTACAGAGTATGCATATCAAGTACATTATATTCAACTTTACTGACGTTCTCAAATTGTGCGGGGATTTTGAGGAAACGGGTGGTAAGTCAAAGGCAAGCACCGATGTTCGCAGTACAAATGTAGAGAGAAATATTTGTTTATAGTAAAAAATCCCAGATCCTAGATCCCAGATCCTAGATCCCAGATCCTAGATCCCAGATCCTAGATCCCAGATCCTAGATCCCAGATCCTAGATCCCAGATCCTAGATCCCAGATCCTAGATCCCAGATCCTAGATCCCAGATCCTAGATCCCAGATCCTAGATCCCAGATCCTAGATCCCAGATCCTAGATCCCAGATCCTAGATCCCAGATCCTAGATCCCAGATCCTAGATCCCAGATCCTAGATCCCAGATCCTAGATCCCAGATCCTAGATCCCAGATCCTAGATCCCAGATCCTAGATCCCAGATCCTAGATCCCAGATCCTAGATCCCAGATCCTAGATCCCAGATCCTAGATCCCAGATCCTAGATCCCAGATCCTAGATCCCAGATCCTAGATCCCAGATCCTAGATCCCAGATCCTAGATCCCAGATCCTAGATCCCAGATCCTAGATCCCAGATCCTAGATCCCAGATCCTAGATCCCAGATCCTAGATCCCAGATCCTAGATCCCAGATCCTAGATCCCAGATCCTAGATCCCAGATCCTAGATCCCAGATCCTAGATCCCAGATCCTAGATCCCAGATCCTAGATCCCAGATCCTAGATCCCAGATCCTAGATCCCAGATCCTAGATCCCAGATCCTAGATCCCAGATCCTAGATCCCAGATCCTAGATCCCAGATCCTAGATCCCAGATCCTAGATCCCAGATCCTAGATCCCAGATCCTAGATCCCAGATCCTAGATCCCAGATCCTAGATCCCAGATCCTAGATCCCAGATCCTAGATCCCAGATCCTAGATCCCAGATCCTAGATCCCAGATCCTAGATCCCAGATCCTAGATCCCAGATCCTAGATCCCAGATCCTAGATCCCAGATCCTAGATCCCAGATCCTAGATCCCAGATCCTAGATCCCAGATCCTAGATCCCAGATCCTAGATCCCAGATCCTAGATCCCAGATCCTAGATCCCAGATCCTAGATCCCAGATCCTAGATCCCAGATCCTAGATCACAGATCCTAGATCCCAGATCCTAGATCCCAGATCCTAGATCCCATATCCTAGATCCCAGATCCTAGACATTATTAAGTTAAGAAGCAAGAGCTGATAAAGGCAGATTCCAGGATCCAGTGCGAGACTCACCTCTGGCATGAAGGGCATCGGTGGACCGCTCAACTGCGGCTGCATCAGTGGTCCGGCGGCTGCGGCGGCGGCGGCAGCAGCGGCAGCGGCCGCTGCGGCATTCATGCCGTTCAGCTGCGGTATGGGCGTTGTGAGCATGACGGGCTTGGGCCTGTACGGGACGGTGGCGCCCTTGGCTGGGGACTGCGGGCCGGGCAGTGAGAGTTGATTTGCTAATAAAATGTGAATCGTGCCGTCATGAATTCGCGGGCCAGACATCTCTCTGGCGCGTGACTGCGCCTTTCAATTTGCGACTTATGCGCGAGCCTCCCACCCCACCCCAGCTGCACCCCGCCACTCCCCTGGTTCTCTTTTTTCTTTCAGATTTTTTCTGCGGCTCAGCGATCCGCAGAGCGTCGGCCTGCGTGTGTTAAGCCTTGTTAAATAATGGCCTCGAGGGCTGCGGCCTCCGGACTCGAAACCCTGCCCTACATCCCAGCAACCCGACGCCTCGCTCCCCAGTGTTAGCTGCTGCTAGTCTAATGCTAGGGTTTCACTTTTCTAAGATAGTTTTACCTGCTTCGTGTGCAACGGCATGACTCAGATTTTTTCTATCGCTAATGAGCCTTGAGCATGACGAATGACACGAGTCACGATTGTACTTCAACAAATTCAATACTCAATCTCTACCGGGGGCCATGGATTTGAACTTTTCAGTAAACTCGGCACATTGCGGTTTTCTACTATTAAAATCAGTTACAGTTGTAAGATCCAGTCTCTTGGAACACCCCAAAACAGTGGATAAAAGTCAATGGTTCATTCGAAATGGTTGAAAGTGAGTTGACTCACATCTAGCAGGATCTGGCACAGCTGCTTGATGCACTTGGCGATGGCCCTGGCGGTGCCGGAGATTGTCACGGTGCGCTCGGAGGAGTTGGGCAAGGCCTCGCTGGCAACTTGGATTGAAGCGCCCGTGAGCTGAATGGAGCGAAGGGACGAGAGCAGGCTTAGATGGGGCTGCGCGGCTGGCGACTGCCAGATAAGCCGCCGGAGGGTGGGGCGGGCGGCGGGCGGGCGGCAGGCGGGTAGGACGGCAGAGGAAGGGAATAGACGGGATTGGGAGATTCGCTCGGAGATAAAATTGAGTCCCCCTGTGCAGCTTTAGAGCTCCCGAACCCGGGGTGGGCTAAGCTAGTCCCGCTGTGATAAATGGCGTCCACTGAGGTGTGAGTCAGGGGCCTCTCCTTGATCAAAGACTTCGATTCGCCGGGCCTGACTGAATTCGACCTGCCCCGGCCACCCGGGCCCAGCAGCTACGCGGTCACAAAACGGGGCCAGCCCCCTCCATCCTGCTGTCCCTCGCCCTGCCCTAGCCAGTGCTTTGTAGCGCGCACAGCCAGTGCATTAATTAATAATCAGCGCAGCGTAATTAGCGCCAGTCAGCCTCCCACCCGATGCGACCGAGCGAGCGGTGCAGAGGGAGGCGGCGCAGGGCCCGGGTTTGCCGGGCGGGCCTGGGGTGGGGCGGCCCTCGGGACGGACTTCCCTTGGGACTGAGGGAGAGAAGGAAGGGGAGGTGTGCCCGAGTCCCCACAGCTTTCTACTCCAGTTGGGGAAGGGGACCCGCCAATTCGGAGGATCCTGTCTCTCGTGCGCCTCTTTTGAGCAGTCCTCGCAGAGCACAGAAGCTTGAACTATTTTTTTCTTGCTCGACTTCAGGCTCAGCTACTTTCACTCAGTCCCGCACACAGCAGCCCGCGTACCTCTCGAATCTCCTTGATCTTGCAGCCGCCCTTGCCGATGATGCTGCCGCACTGAGTAGCAGCAACTAGAAGTCTCAAGGTCACTGGCGGGCAAGTCACGTCGTCTACTGAGCCTTCTGGTTGGGCAGCGGCAGCGCTAGCGGCTTTGTGTATAGACTGCGTGAAGTCCTGCAAAAGCGGGGGGCGGACCGTCCTGGCTCAGTCGCATCTTTATCAATCGGCGCCCTAATCCGCAGGGCCGGGCTCGCAGCCCACCCCACTTGCTAGCCCCGATGAGTCAGTCCAGCTCTCCTCACACCCCAGAATGAGCGGGGGGAGGGGCCCTCTCTGATTGGCTCTCGGGGAGTGTTTCTGATTTTGTGCGGGATGGATGTACATTTGGTCGGCTGGCCTTTTCAGTTGGTCCGAAAACACTCTACTGGGTGTGTATAATTTTGGTGTGAAAAAAAATGAATTGAATGGGGGCTCGGGCCCAATTAGAGCGGTCTGTGGACCCTGGGCACAAACACGAGCTCTGAATACAGAGCCTAGTTAAGAAACTACTCCTAAATTGCACAATAAGCAAATCGATTTGATACACAAACTCCATATAGCTTGCTTTGACGGTGTGGAGATTCTGTTCGGCATTGATTCGCTGATTTCACATATACGAGCGTATGAGATAAGTGAGCCACTATCACCAATAAGAGATCATGAGCTCAGTAACTACTACGCGAAACTACTCGTATATGTAATTAAATATTGTTATGAAGTTATAATAGCATTGGAGAAACGAGAACTTTTTTATTTTTAACTTGGAACTAGGAAAGGTCTTAAAAAATTGGTCCTTCGGCCTCTGAAAGCATAGAATGAAGGACCTAACTGACACTGACACTTGATTTATTTTATTGTCTAGAACTTCCTACTTGGTCATATCGCTACAACTAAGCATAGAGCTCCGTTTGAAGTACTTTTCCATTTCACTGTAAACAACACGTGTGCCGCCAAGCCTTGAGCTCGGAAGCTCGAGCTGAGAAGTTAAAGAAGACGATTCCTGCACGGATTCCTGCACGAATTCCCGGGTCAGCTCCGTCTCTATCGGCCTGCCCGATCACTCTCGGGCCTGACACACGCTATAAATTATAATCATCTGCGCCCAGAAACTCCAGCGAATGCTCGCGGCTGTGGATAATATAGCTCTCGAAAGTCGCATAAATCTGATTGTCACAGGAGCTGGGGGCCGCCGGTAGCCGCCGAGACAGTCGCCAAGAGCCGCTGCCGCTGCCCGCTCCTCTGAGAGCTGCCATCAATCTCACTGATTCGGGGACTTCCAGACGCAGGAATTACTGTCAGCCTGCCCATAGGTGACTGATGCGCTGGGATTTGAGCCCGGCCTCACTCCCCCTCCACCCGAGCTATTCTCAGGGCAGCTCTGTAGGCCCGGCTCTGTATCTGAGCTGCTCAGCTGCAGCGTCCCCCAGGCAAATGCAATTTGTTTAGCTGGCAGGGCAGGGGACTCGGCCCGCAGTTGTGCCGAAAATTTAATCAGCAGCCGGCGGCGGGGAGGGGTGGACAGGCAAACTCCGGCTGTCAGGCGCAAGCCTCACAGGCTGATGGAGCCGCAGTGACCCGGCCCTCCCGCCGCTTCTCATATCCCAACTCCGCGCCACTCCCCGCCACCGCGTTGGAGGTGTTGCCATCCAGATGCGGCCACAACTGTTGCGGAGCAGATCCCCATCTCCCTTTAATCCCCTATATCCCGAATTCCCGCCCCTGTCCCTGCCGCCCGGGGCTCGTTTCAGAAGCTGCTCTTCCACTTGGCCAGATGGGGACCTACGCACTGAGGCCATTGTGCCATCCTGCCTGCCTCCCAGACAGAGCCCCGCGGACCAGATAGCGGACGCAGCCGAGTCGTGTCAGCGAACTGGGCCCTCCGCCTTCACCAGGCTGTCACCATCTGACAGGCCAGGAGTGACAACTGCCGATTGTCGCCTCTCTGGGACTGCAGCACTTTTGCGATTCGCGAGGCTGTCCGCTGTGCTCAGACTGTACACTGGCCTATAGGATCAAGCTGAGTATAGGATCAAGCTGAGTATAGGATCAAGCTGAGAATAGGATCAAGCTGAGTACAGGATCAAGCTGAGTATAGGATCAAGCTGAGTATAGGATCAAGCTGAGAATAGGATCAAGCTGAGTATAGGATCAAGCTGAGTATAGGATCAAGCTGAGAATAGGATCAAGCTGAGTATAGGATCAAGCTGAGTATAGGATCAAGCTGAGAATAGGATCAAGCTGAGTATAGGATCAAGCTGAGAATAGGATCAAGCTGAGTATAGGATCAAGCTGAGTACAGGATCAAGCTGAGTACAGGATCAAGCTGAGTACAGGATCAAGCTGAGTATAGGATCAAGCTGAGCATAGGATCAAGCTGAGTATAAGATCAAGCTGAGCATAGGATCAAGCTGAGTACAGGATCAAGCTGAGTACAGGATCAAGCTGAGTATAAAATCAAGCTGAGCATAGGATCAAGCTGAGTATAGGATCAAGCTGAGTATAAGATCAAGCTGAGTATAAGATCAAGCTGAGTACAGGATCAAGCTGAGTATAGGATCAAGCTGTGTACAGGATCAAGCTGTGTACAGGATCAAACTGCAGTACAGGATCAAGCTGAGTATAGCCAAGATTAATGCAAAACTCTCGAATGGTGAGTAAAACGATTTTCACCATCAAATACGAGCGTAGGTGTGAATTTCTTCCTCGCATCTTAGAATGTTTAGCATGACTGCTACAGTTGTGTGCAGGTAGGGGGGCAGGGAACAGATGGGAGCTGAGGAATGGGTCGGGAATGAGCCGGTTCGGGTTGAAAATCGTGCTCATGAGTTTTTGCAACAAGCCTCCTGAAGGTAGCTCGTACTTGTTGCAGTTTGATGGGCAGCAGCCTCGGTTGGAGATCAGAATGAAGAGGAGAAGCAATTATGCAGAGTGCCAGCAACTCGCCCTGAGCTCTTCAATCAAAATCAACTGCTCAGCTGCTGTCAGGGCCCAAGCCTATAATCTGCTCGCGCAAATAGCTCAGCATCCGAGTTCTCTGCACTGCGACTTCAAACAAACTGCCGGTTGCCATGGCGATGAGTTATCTGACCAGGTGGTGGAGCGATAACGCGGAAATTCCCAAGCCTGGTCGGCTCAGGTGGGACGAGGGCGAATCCCACCCGACCCCCGAGTCTCTTCCACAGGCATTCTAATCTCTGGCTCAGAGCTGCAAGGGATTTTGGGCCCACACAATGAGAGAGACTCACGTCCTCAAACTTCTGGCACATCATGGCGAAGGCTGCGTGGATCTGCTCCGCCGTGCCCGTCACCGTGACGATCCTCTCGGGACACGAGCCGTCCGAGATGTTGATGCGGGCTCCGCTCTGCGGGCGGGGAGGCGACGGTCGCGGGCTGAGCAGGGCGGTCGCGTGCCTCTGCGGCGGGGCATGAGGGGATTGGCGTAAATCACGCGGGCTTCAATCGGATTAGGCTGGGGCTGAGGCGGACCTAATCAGCCGATTTCCAATCAGGCGTGATGACGCAAAGACCGCTTCGCGCGACTGAGCCTAAACGGATTAGACAAGAGCAGAATGGGATGGGCGCCGGCGAAGGCTTCAGGCGACTCACCTCTTCTCGATATCTCTTCACGTTGTCACCTTTCTGCAAATTGGGTTTTTGGTGGATTGGGGGAGCAGCGGTTGCGAGTTTCGTCAAGGTAGATTGCCCGCCCAGCCGCTCCCATGGGAGCTTCAATCAAACGGAATGCATCCTCAGCCCTTCTCACAGGCTCTCCTAATCAGCAAGAAAGCTGCTTAGCTTGAGAATATACTCCTAGATAAAAAAATACACACAACTCTACTGGCAGTAGATACCTCGAATGATGTAACTATGAGTTTAATTCATGCTTGTTTAGATGTCAGAAATCGAGACTTTCTATAAAATATTAATCTGAATTCAGATTTTTTCGTTTCGCTCTAAGAAAAATACTTGAAATATTTAATTATTCGTTCAATTTTCACTACTAAATTCCTGATGAGAATTTGTCCAACTGAATTTACAGGTGACAAAAAGCACTCACCCTGCCGATAATGCTTCCGACCTCCTGCAATGATAGCAATTCAGGGGACCAGTGTAAGACATGAGGTGGCCGAGAAAACGCCATGAATATTCCACGTCTACTTGAGAATGTTAAAATGTTCCTGCGCAAATCACGGAAATCTGTGGCAATACCACCAACACAGGCTTGATAGCCTGAACCCAGCCTACCCGATAGCCTGAACCGAGCCTACCCGATAGCCTGAACCGAGCCTACCCGATAGCCTGAACCGAGCCTACCCGATAGCCTGAACCCAGCCTACCCGATAGCCTGAACCCAACCTACCCGATAGCCTGAACCCAGCCTACCCGATAGCCTGAACCCAACCTACCCGATAGCCTGAACCCAGCCTACCCGATAGCCTGAACCCAGCCTACCCGATAGCCTGAACCCAACCTACCCGATAGCTTGAACCCAACCTACCCGATAGCCTGAACCCAGCCTACCCGATAGCCTGAACCCAACCTACCCGATAGCCTGAACCCAGCCTACCCGATAGCCTGAACCCAGCCTACCCGATAGCCTGAACCCAACCTACCCGATAGCTTGAACCCAACCTACCCGATAGCCTGAACCCAGCCTACCCGATAGCCTGAACCCAGCCTACCCGATAGCCTGAACCCAACCTACTCGATAGCCTGAACCCAACCTACCCGATAGCCTGAACCCAGCCTACCCGATAGCCTGAACCCAACCTACCCGATAGCCTGAACCCAACCTACCCGATAGCCTGAACCCAACCTACCCAATAGCCTGAACCCAGCCTACCCGATAGCCTGAACCCAGCCTACCCGATAGCCTGAACCCTACCCAGCGGAACCCAGACCCCTTCAACCTGCGGGCCAAACGCGGTCCGATCACCAACCTTGCCGGACATGAGCATCCGGATGGTCAGCACCAGCGAACCCGGGCTGCCGCTGCTGCCACCACAATCCGAATTTGGCGAGCGCGCCATCTGCGACGGCTCCGGAGACATCGGCGGCAGGCCGCATCCGCCATTGGCACCGCCGCCTATCATTGGGATTGGCGCCGCATGGTGGTGCTGAAGGTGCGCCAGTCCTCCGTCCGATATCAAGCAGCCGCCGCCGCCGTTGCCTCCTCCGCCAACGCCGCCGCCACCTCCGCCGCCTCCGCCGCCTCCGCCGAACATCACTGGCGGCATGTGGGCGAAGCGGTGCAGGAAGAAGCCGGGGTCCAGCGCCAGCTGCCCGCCGCCCTGGGCCCCCAGGCCGGGTCCGCCGAATCCGTCCAGGATGACCGCCGCCTGTCTGAGCCTCGCTGACCTGGGTGAGGCGCCAAGCAAACTGAAGCTGCGGGTGTACTTTGCTTTGGTCCATATCCAATCAAAGCCACACAGTCCACATCCAATCAAAAGCCACCCACTCCATATCCAATCAAAAGCCACCCAGTTCACATCCAATCAAAAGCCACACACTCCATATCCAATCAAAGCCACCCACTCCATATCCAATCAAAAGCCACCCACTCCATATCCAATCAAAAGCCACCCAGTTCACATCCAATCAAAAGCCACACACTCCATATCCAATCAAAGCCACCCACTCCATATATAATCAAAAGCCACCCACTGCATATCCAATCAAAAGCCACCCAGTTCACATCCAATCAAAAGCCACCCAGTTCACATCCAATCAAAAGCCACCCAATCCTATCGAATTAAATTCACCCAACCCAATCAGATGCTCATTTTGTGTCCCAAAAGTACACAGGTGCGTTTGGGAGCAAGAAACTTTCATGAAAATATTTTGCTTGTGTTCTGGCGGATTTCTGATTAAATCGCAGCTGCCGTTCGGATTTTCAGGTCTTGTACGCACCCGGCAGTCTTCGAGCTGCGGCCCCTCTTTCTTTCCTGCGCCGCTAATCGGGCATTTGAGGAAATCTTGCCTGAGGCTGGAAAGCAGAAGACATTGCTGACAAGCGGGTTCCGCCTCAACCCCCTTTCATTCTCTTCCTCTCGGCGACGAGAAATGAAAATTGAAATAGGATTTCTCGATCTAAGACCACCGAGGGAACCCGACCCGGCGATGGCAAACCTGGGAGATTATCCAACGATGGGGAAAGGCAGGACTGCTGAGGAATGCCAGTTAATAGTGTCACTTTTCATTTGAGCTTGAGCAGTAGCGTGCATTTCATCGCTGCACGGCAGGCTGACGAACTGAGGGCCAGCTGCAGGTGACTGGCATAGAAGCCCCTATCCATTATCCGCTGTCCTAGCCCCTATCCATTATCCGCTGTCCTAGCCCCTATCCATTATCCGCTGTCCTAGCCCCTATCCATTATCCGCTGTCCTAGCCCCTATCCATTATCGGCTATCCTAGCCCCTATCCATTATCCGCTGTCCTAGCCCCTATCCATTATCCGCTGTCCTAGCCCCTATCCATTATCCGCTGTCTCTATCCACTGCCTACTGCCCACAGTCTACTTTCTACTATCCACTCTCTACTATCCGCTGTCTACTATCCACAGCCTACTATCTTCTGGGAAGATTTCCAGTTCGAAGTGACCCAAAGCCTGAAGGGAATGCCGTGTAAGAGGCTGGGGTCCCCCAGTGCCATCTCAGACTCCTGATGAGCTGTCTGCCTGAGGAGTCAGCAGTTGCCAAGAAGGCAGCATCCAGTCTGCATGGGCTTCAATGAGAAAGGAGTTTTGGTACAGAGAACAAGCGGGGCAGCGAGAAGCAAATGGAGGCAGCCGCTTTTTTAAACACGTGGCGCTCTCTGATGAACAGATGCCGCCAGAGAAGTCTGAAGTCAGGGGGGGGATTCCAGCGCGCTGCATCAATCAGTGGCTGCCCGGCTGGAATCCTCGGATGCGGCACGCAGCGACTCGGTGGTGCCGCAGCTGACGGCGCTGGCGCTGGCGGGCCCGGCTGTGTCATGTGCGGCCGATGGGTCGCCTGCGCCATTCATCACGTAGCGGTGCGGCCGGCCCTCCCGTGACCCGCCAAATGTGGACCAGCCCTGAAGCTGCTGTCACACGCCACCCAAGCCCCCCTGCATCCTTCAGGCATTTGTTCTCTCAGGCTGCCAAGCGCTTTGGCGGGAAGAACTATTTTATCCCATGGCCCAGTCCCCGAGGCGCATATGTGATGAAGGCTGGCATTTCACAGATTTCACTCGGCTCGGCCTTGTTCTTCTTGCCTCACTGCGGTTTCCCAGCTCTCGGACTTTCCCGGTGTAGCGACCGGCGCCCTTGATGAGGCGGGGCAGCTGAGCGGGGGCGGCAGTCTGCGCCGCATTCCTGACTGCAGGCATTCCTGGAACACTCGCTGCCGGCTCATGGGCCGCCTGCAATCAGCCACAGGAGCCGCGCAGAGCAAACATACCGGACAGAGGCGCAGAGCAGCTCTTGAGGGATAAAGGACAGGGCAAATACCGGAAACCCATTTGCCTGGGAGTTATTGATCCTGGGAGCTCGGGGTCGGAGCTGGCCGGAGACAGTGAGTTTGTGCGGCCGCCGCATCTTGTGCGGGAATTCGCGCAGAGTCTGAGAGTAATCACGGATGCGTGAAACAGTCGCTGGGAGTCCGCAGGGCCAAGGCAAGGCAAAAGGAGGGAAGAGAAGAAAGGGAGCGAGTAAAGCTGAGGGGATCAATTTTGAGATCCCACTTGACCGTAAAATTTCCGGTCGAGAGGGGTGACGGAGCAGCAAACACTGCCTGGCCGGGCCTTGAAATTCTGGCAAGATTTCATTTCCGGCCTTCGTGTCTTCCCGCGTCCTGCTTCCCGCGGCCCCTCAAACTGCAGCTTGAACTGCTCTGTAGCTGCGGGACTCCCACGGATCCGGGCTGGGCACACCGGAAGGCCCAATCCTGGGATTTGACTGACTGCTCCCTGAATTCACTTGGCCTAATCCGTGTTGGACAAGAGAAGGCGAAACAGCCAGGCCTCTTTAATTGCGTAGTGATTGCGTCTCAGGGGGTTTGATTGTTACCATGCGTATCCGCTGGTGACGAGGTCAGAGCCTGCCTATCAGTGTGTGTCAGAGCCTGCCTATCAGTGTCTGTCAGAGCCTGCCTATCAGTGTCTGTCAGAGCCTGCCTATCAGAGTCTGTCAGAGCCCACCTATCAGAGTCTGTCAGAGCCTGCCTATCAGTGTCTGTCAGAGCCTGCCTATCAGTGTCTGTCAGAGCCTGCCTATCAGTGTCTGTCAGAGCCTGCCTATCAGTGTCTGTCAGAGCCTGCCTATCAGTGTCTGTCAGAGCCTGCCTATCAGTGTCTGTCAGAGCCTGCCTATCAGTGTCTGTCAGAGCCCACCTATAAGAGTCTGTCAGAGCCCACCTATAAGAGTCTGTCAGAGCCCACCTATAAGAGTCTGTCAGAGCCCACCTATAAGAGTCAGTCAGAGCCCACCTATAAGAGTCAGTCAGAGCCCACCTATCAGAGTCTGTCGGAGCCTGCCTATCAGAGTCTGTCAGAGCCCACCTATAAGAGTCTGTCAGAGCCTGCCTATCAGAGTCTGTCAGAGCCCACCTATCAGAGTCTGTCAAAGCCCAGCTGTCAGCGTTAGTCAGTCAAGGTCAACATGTCAGTGTCAGTCAGAGCCCACCTGTCAGTGTCAGTCAGTCAAGGTCAACATGTCAGAGTCAGTCAGAGCCCACCTGTCAGTGTCAGTCAGTCAAGGTCAACATGTCAGAGTCAGTCAGAGCCCACCTGTCAGTGTCAGTCAGTCAAGGTCAACATGTCAGAGTCAGTCAGAGCCCACCTGTCAGTGTCAGTCAGTCAAGGTCTACCTGTCAGCAAGCGGACAGCACTGGGGGGGCGGGCTTGTCCCTCAAGTCGGCTCGGCCCGAACACGCACGTGGAATGCGCGCAGGCCAAGCACCTCTGATCCGCTCGAAGCAGAGGCGAATCTGTTGTTTATGCGACTCGAATTGCCGGATGGTCCTTCCCGAACCTCCCCTCCCTCAGCGCTCTCCGCTTTCTCGGCAGCAACAGCCGCTTACGAGGGGCGCCAAGGAAAGCCCCCCACAATGCTGAAAAGTGCTCTGGCAGGCTGGGAAAGTTGCAGAAAAACTGCTGGCGGCAGTGGAATGAAGCGCAGGCGTGTCATCGTGGCACCGGCGTCCTCGACCCCGCCTGTGTGTTTACGCAGCGCTACAGTATCCGATGCTGCCTTCGGGGATTTGTCCTCTCAGCCACCCCCGGGTCCCCCCATGTCGCCAGGTCATCAGGTAGGAAATTGTGCGCGATGTGCGAATCGTGAACTGTTTTCAACACCGCCCGCCGAGTTTGCAGGCTCACCCCAGCGTCGTCACTCCAGCTGCTCAAAGAGCGCATTGACAGGTAATGTCTTCAATTGCTCACCTAACTGTACTGAGAGCCTGGCCTAGGCACCGGAACCCCTGGCAGTTCCTGCGCAGATAATCGGCCGATCTCTTCCAGGTACAGGTCCTCGATTAGCGCCTGGCTGCTGATTCCACAGTTTGCCTCGTGAGCTCGGCTTCTAGCTGGAATCTCTGTTCCTGTCAGCTTTCCTGGAAAGTCTTTCTTGCGCGCGACCGACTAGCTCTGGTGCGGAACTCCCAGCGCGACCGATACCGAAATAGGGCGTGAGGGGGCGGGCCTGGGGTGGGCGCCGCTGCACTGCCGTATCGCTGCTGCCCAGTTGCTGCTGCTGCTTCTGCAAGCCTCGGGTCTCCGGGGCCTCCCCAGCGGGAGGGAGAAGCGGTCAGACGGAGAAAGTGACAGACCGAGACGTGAGAGAGCGAGGGTGACACCAGCCAATGAGCTGCCGGAGCTGCCAGCTGGACCAATCCCCGGCGTGCTGCAGCTGCCGGGCTGAGAGATTTGGGCCTCGAGCAACTGCGGCGGGGCCCTCTGCAAATGTCACTAGCAATTAGATAAGGCGCCGGTGACTGCCCAGGAATTGGGTGACAAGCAGATGAGGGCGCAGGCTGTGCCGGTGGCGGCTTACTCATGGGAGATTGCGGACTGCGAGCGAGGCATGAAAAGAAATGGGATTTTTGACCCAGCGACCGCGATTCCGAGCCGCTCCTGCCCATTCCTTATCTGGACCGGCCGGCCTGCCGGGAATCTCCGCATGCAGGTTCACTTCAAAGAATTACAGCTGCTGGGGAGCAGCCCCAGTAACCAGCGCTGCGCGGGCTGACGGTCGAGCCCTGTCCTGATCATTTATTCCTAGAATGCTTTATATGGCAAGTCACTGTCCCACTATCCCTCCCACTTCATGGCCAGTCACTGTATTCACCCACTTCATGGCCAGTCACTGTATTCACCCACTTCACGAACTGTCAGTGTATTCACCCACTTCATGGCCAGTCACTGTATTCACCCACTTCACGAACTGTCAGTGTATTCACCCACTTCATGGCCAGTCACTGTATTCACCCACTTCACGAACTGTCACTGTATTCACCAACTTCATGGCCAGTCCCTGTATTCACCCACTTCATGGCCAGTCACTGTATTCACCAACTTCACGGCCAGTCACTGTATTCACCCACTTCATGACCAGTCCCTGTATTCACCCACTTCATGGCCAGTCACTGTATTCACCCACTTCACGAACTGTCAGTGTATTCACCCACTTCACGGCCAGTCACTATAAATTCACCCACTTCATGGCCAGTCACTGTATTCACCAACTTCACGGCCAGTCACTGTATTCACCCACTTCATGGCCAGTCTCTGAATTCACCCACTCGACCCAGTACTATACATTCATGCAACGTATAATAGTTTCCGTCGCAGAAATCGCTGAAATCAGGCAGATCTGCATGTGGCATGGCAGCGAGGTTAAAAAATTAAATTGCGTGAATAGGTCGAGCAAAAGGTCAACTCCTTTTAAGTTGCGAAAGAGTGTGAAGTGTGGCATAGCATCGCTCTCTCTTAGGGTCAAAGGTATTAATTGCCCGATCACATCTTCATCCGAGCGCCACTCAGGTTATGTTCGCGCAGATGACACGCGGCTAAGCATTGAAGCCACCGTCCTGACTCTTGATTTTTGCACCTGGAGAATTGCGATTCAGCGCAGTTGCGGCCTTTCAAAATTATTTAATGGGACGCAAGTGTTGCGCTTTTTCAGCCACCGCAAATGCTCGGGTCGACAATTTTTTTACAGAAGTCGAGATTTATGAACGCGGTGTTCCACGGAGACTGTTCCGTCTGCGGCCGGAATGCGACACCCCAGCGTGCCAAATTCCAGCTGCCCGCCGCAGCACTCTGAGACCCCGCGAGCGCTCTCAATCCTTTAAACGCCTTCTCGCTTGGATGCTTATGTTGGCCAGCATTGCAATCGGGCAGCATGACACTTTGACAATCATCTCCGCGACAGCCCCCGGGTCAGGGTCGGCCTCCTGCCGATGCCGGGGATGTTATCTCCCATCGGGACGCGCGCATTCCTCAGCTAATGCATGCGCCTCAGCCTCGGAGCCACCCCGGCGACTCCGTGGCATCTCCATGGCACCGGCGCGGCTGCAGCAAGTTGCTGCGGCTTCTTTGCACTCTAATTTTCACCGGCTTGTCACTGCGGCAGCAGGTAAGCCTGGCTGAGGGCTGAAAAGAGCGCGGCTGCTACCAGTTCGGGGGTTGGGGCTGTTGCTTTCATTGGGATCGTTGTCACGATCTTGTAACCCATTGCCTCCCATCTTCAAAAGCATGGACACGGGACACCGATGTTCCGCAGCGATTCTGCCAGCTCCTCTGCCATTCAAGGTATAGCTAGGCACTCAGCTTCCTCCGCTGGCATGCGTGTGTTTTATTGCCACCATCTGCGCAGCAGTGCGCCAGCCATATGGCCCGCCAAGAGTGCTGTCTGCCGCAGCAGTCTATTTCACTGCCCATTGCTACATAGGAATCTTGACTTAGGAGCCATATGCTTGCAATGGCATTGACAGATGACATTTCCTCAGAATCATCGTCAACTGCGCGAGTTGCTCAAGATGGGCAGTGATGGCGCACTATTTCGTGATTTTAAGTACATGCGCTCGACTTGCTCATACGATCGAGACTTCAGCGCATGTTTTTAAAGTTCTTCTATGAGTGGCATCAATCACGGCATACCAAATGCTACAAGTTGTATCACAGTCGGACCACTGCAGTTGCTTTTGCTTGTAATCCTACATTTAATTATTTTTATTGCTATCTTTAACTATTTTTTAACTTAGCGAATTAAAGGCCTCATCAAACCCTTAGAACTTTTTCTGAAAACTTTAGAACAAATTAGTGCAAATCAGAATGGATCTGCAAAGGAAGTAGATTTTATACGAAAAAAGAAACTGCTGAGAAAATAGTTCCATCTGCCTGTACAGACTCCGAATTGACATTACGTTTTCAATCGCCAATATTGATATTTATTAAATTAAATCACCATGCAGGTTCTGGGTGCTCGCCGGAGCATACATATCCCTCCACACCGGGTTGGAAATGACAGATACGATCGAGCGTAATGTTTAACTTATACTACTGTAGCTGTTATTGGAAGAAGAGATGTGCATAATAGCTATAACTTTCCTAACACTAGCAGCTATAACACAAAGCGGCCCTTCAACTCCATCCAGCTCGATCGACTCTGTGTCAGTGGGCTGTACATCTTACGCGGTGGTTTTAAACTGCTTCCCTTCTGACGAAACTCTGAATTGGACGATGTGACGGATTTCAGCTTCAATTAATTCTTAACTTTTCATTTTCACACGAGTGGGTTCGCTTTCACTGAGGATATTTACTGTAAAATTTAAGTGCATCTTATGAAAGTTTATGTATTTAAAATTATATTTTGGATATTTAAGATAAGCCTCGCGCCAGCTGAAAGCCATAATGAAGGGAACTAACTAGGAATTTGCAAAAATAACTGTGATTGCTAATAGCTCAGCTCACTCACGCAACGGTTTAACTCACTCTGCAGTTAAATTTTCAGCTTTTATTTTTTATATTTGTAGATCATAAGATAATCCTTACTCTGTTTCTTAAGGAATAGTTATATAATGACTTTAAAATCCTATTTTTGTTTTATGGACTGATTTATTTTAGCACTAACATTTTCTTAGAAAGCTACACGATGACTAATACTCAGACAAAAACTGTTATTGGTAAAAAAGAGTAGTAGTAGCTCAAAGACGTCAAATTTAAAGCTGTCACGTAACAAAGCTTACACGACAGTAATTATAAACATTTTGCTAAATCGAAGCAGTTTTTAACACTATTTAACTATAAAAAGTACGGCTTACAATTCAGAATTCGCTCAAAATATGACGACTGTGGAAGTTATGAAAGGCCTGGTGAGTATTTAAACTCCTGACTGTGTCTATGATATTAAAGCATTTCAACTTTATTCTGCTTATTGAAGAGTTCCACAATACCATTATTTTGGGCGTGGTAAGGTAAAGGTCTATTGGAAGAAGTGTGGCAAAGAAAATACAGATTGCAAAATGATTTGAACTGCTTGCTTGTACAAGTCTCTCCATTGCCTATATGCATCCAAAGACATATTTGCATGTCATTTTCATTCTCATATAACTAGTTTCATTTTTTAAGAAAAAATGTATTATATAAATTATATCTAGAAGTTTTTGCTTAAATTTTTGGCTATTTATCAATTTTACATTGTATTATTTTTTTATTATTTAAATTTGGGCAGCATCTAAATGTGCATAACAACGATGGTTGACCCTGACACAAATTGAATTTGATCCCGATTACAACAACTTAATTTTCAGATTTTCAGAGATAAGGACATAGGCTCAGTATTGATTTTGCTAATTGAAGTTGCTAGACTGTAAATTGGATATATCTATAATAGAACAATTAGCTTAGAAGTTAAGCTTATAACTTCTAAGCTTTTAATTTCTAGTCTTATACCACACACACATAATACAAAAGAATACATAGTATAACAATACATGGAATCTAACATTCTTCTTACTGACTATTAATGTACATTAATCCAATAAAGTGTCAAGTAAATGTTCATAATAAGTTATTTGACCAACAATCTAAAGCTTTAGCCCTAGCCTATACCAATTCCTAATCAGAATATTGCTCCTAAACATGTAAGACCTGACACAGCAATTGATTTACAACTCAACAGGCCTCAATTGGCAAATCTGTATTGTCATTGGAATATACGTAGCTAGCTATATTGCCATAGGCCATTCTTAACTAAACTACTGCCCTGAGTGGGGGCCACGCCTTATTACTAAATTATAGTATATTGCATGTATAAATAGTTCTTTTAAGATGTTGCAACAACTGTGTTATCAATAAACATAGTGTACTTTCAGCCAGGTTGCTTGGCCTATCTTTGATATTCTATAATTGTATCCAGCTTGACCTTGCTCAGAAGTACATGACAGTTGAAATATTTAGCTACAAGATTGGGATATTATGTACATAATAAGCAAAAGCTCTGCATTGGTATAAACAGTGTTTTTCCTCTCTAAGCAATCAATTATAATGATATCAATATTATAATTGTCAATAATCAATTATCAATATAAAAATAATGATAATGACAATTATAACATAACAAATTTAAATTCAAGATTCGCCCCAGTACCCCAGACACACATTTCTGTTAACTGTTCATATTTGATAGATATATACCGATTTTATTTGTCTCGCTGTCTTTACAGCACATTGGTTTGCCACTGTTACCAATCTGCAGGGTCCCGATGTGCGCACCATCAAGCTCAATGGCCACGTGGGCTTTGACAGCCTGCCAGATCAGCTAGTGAACAAGCACGTGGCCCAGGGCTTCAGCTTCAACATCATGTGCATCGGCGAGACTGGGCTTGGCAAGAGCACCCTCATGGAGACTCTGTTCAATCAGCGCTTCGAGTTCACGCCCTCCTCACACGAGGTGCCCCAAGTGAAGCTCAAGCCGCACACCTACGGTGAGTTACTCCGGCTCGCTATAAACATTGGTTATAACCTTCTCTGAGTGCACAAGCTTTAGCCTCTCCATTGCCCTTGCAGACCTGAAGGAGGGCAGCGTGAAGCTGAAGCTCACCATCATCGAGACCAGCGGCTTCGGCGACCAGGTGAACAAAGAGGACAGCAGCAAGCCCATCATTGACTACATCAACCAGCAGTTTGAGAACTTCCTGCAGGAGGAGCTCAAGATCAAGCGCTCCCTGCACACCTACCACGACACAAGGGTGCACATCTGCCTGTACTTCATCGCACCCACTGGTCATTCGTGAGTTGCTTTTTGACTTGTGCTCCTTAAAATCCTGACAATAGACTCCGAATTCCTGTAATACTGCATTGAACCGCTTTGAATTCCCCACATAATCTATAGAATTCGAGAATAAATCTCAAATAAGAACCTAAAACTTTTCAAAAATTTGCTAATCATCGTCTTATAACTGACTGACAGTTTTTTAATAATTACAAGTCTATGTTCTGTTACTTATTTTTAGTAACAATCAAGCCTATCATGCTATTATTGTCTTACTGCGCATTTGCTATTTAGTTGTAAAAATTGCCCTCTGTTTTTATAGTCTATCACAGATTCACTCCCTATTCACTCCAGGCCGTATTAAAGGAATACCTCCAATTAGTACATTCCAGTTTGTCAATCTGAATTACTTAGTTAAATCGGGTTCTCCATGTTTTTTGCGCTTTATATAAGTGTTTTATTTTAGTTTTTCGCGCAAAAATATGCACTCGCTACATACTACTAGTTAACTTATCAGCTTTAAAAATTTACGTTACTTAGGCTTAAGTCAATCGACATGGTGACAATGAAGAAGCTGGACAGTCGAGTTAACATAATCCCAGTGATTGCCAAGTCGGACACGATCACTAAGCCGGAGCTGCAGCGCTTTAAGACTCGCGTATGTTTTTTGGGTTCTAATACGCATTTTTCGATACATATCGGTGCGATTTTCTAGAGCACTACCCCGATCAAAAAAGTTATCAGAGGCTTGCTCGAAATGTAGAAAGTCTACACATCAAATGCAAAAGCTTTTCTGTAACTTATTTCTCACATTTTCCTATTGTAGGTCTCAAAGCTTTTGTCAATTTTACTTTAAAAATCGAAATCCCTTCCAGATCCAGAATGAAATCGCTAACAATGACATCCACATCTACCAGTTCCCCACGGACGATGAGACTGTGAGCGAGCAGAACTCCATCATGAAGGTAAATATTAATCCCAATTGTTTAAGCGGCATTCCAATGGGTCAACAAAAAAATGTCTCAAATTCCGCTGAGAAGGTGGAATCGAACCACTCCGACGCTAGTCGGCTACAGGTTTGAAGCCTGCACCCCGGACCACCGAAGTTCATCCCAGCGCCGACTCAGGACCGCCTGGCTGCCTATTTATAGGTGGCCACGCAGCCCACCTTATCATCTTTGTCTGCAGGAGCTTTGAGTCTACTTAAGTCTGCATTTGAACTGGAAAGAATTAGTGCGTTGCTGTACTTGAGGGCCCTCAAACTTTTTTATCTATAGACACGTCATTTTTGATTGTTAAATTTAGTCTTACCTTCGTCACCAACTCACCGGCTTGCACACCCACAGTGTGAATTAGGCAATTCTTATTTTGCTACTACCTCAGTGCGTCCAAAAAGTTCTTAGACACCCCTAATATCTGTGCATGTGTTCGACCGATTTGATGAAAAAAGACACAATCATAAATTAATATGTAATAAATTCAGCGCTAAAGTTTCAAATTATTCTGGTGGACAGAAAAAAAGTTATCGATCATTTACTAAAGAACCAACGAAATTAGCAATACGATTATTAAGGGCATCGAATCAGGACACCAAGTGGGGTGTCGCATCTGGTCTTTAAAATGGGTCAGCAAAAGGTCGGGTTGTTAATTTTAAATCTTTCGCTAGGTAATTAATTAATGATTAATTGCAAGCTGTGAGGGTTTCGTTTCACCATTGATGAGTTGGCCAATGCCGCGGAGATTTCGCGTGGCTCGGTCTCCCAAATTCTGCACGAACATCTTGGTCTAAGCTGGTCTCTCGATGGGTGCCGAAACTGCTGGCTCAGGAGCAGAAAAATCGCCGTTACGAAGTCTGCTTACAACAAAGAGCGGCAATTTCAGCTCTGGGAGACGAATTCCAGCGCAGATTCATCACGCAAGATGAGTCCATGTTCGCCCTTTACGACCCACTGTCCCGGCAGGAGTCCAGGGCCTGGCTTCCAAGGGGCGGCGGCGGCGGTGACATCGAAAGTGCAGGCACCTATCCCAAGAAGACCATGTTAAGTGTTTTTGGGATGCGAGCGGGCCCCTCATGTTCACATGGTACGGCCAGGGCCAGACACAAAACAGCGAGCGGTTTTGTGAAGAGCTTGCGAGGCTGAGGCAGGAGCTGCTGCAACGGCGGCGAATCGTGAGCAAAGGCGTCCTGCTACACTGCGACAATGCCCGGCCGCACTCGGCAGCCCTCACTCGCTCTCACATCACCAGCCTCGGATTCCAGCAGTGGTCGCATCCACCTTACTCACCTGATTTGGCACCATCTGACTATGGTCTTTTTGGGCACCTCAAGGCGCAGCTGCGAGGCCAGCGGTTCGCCAGCTTCCCAGAGCTAAAAGCGGCTGCTGAGGGGCTGATTAGAGCGATTCCTAGGGGCATGTGGTCGGCGTGGATCGAGGAGCTGCCAACGCGGTATGATAAGTGCATTCGACGGAATGGAGACATTTTTGAAGATTTTCACGATTGGAAACCTGAAATTTTGAAGTTCCAGAACTTGCCAGCTGAACTGTTTGCTCGTTAACTTAACGTTTTGTTATGCGCTAAAATCGTATTTCCAATTTCGTTGGTTCTTTAGTAAATGATTGATAAATTTTTTTCTGTCCACCCGAATAATTTAAAACTTTTTCATCAAAATCGGTCGAACACATGCACAGATATTAGGGGTGTCTAAGAACTTTTTGGACTCACCAAAGTAGTTATAAAATTTGTTAAAAAACAGTCTGCTTGTATTCCAGAACCTGCAGTTACGTATTTAAAACCTGAAGAGAAGCTCAGCATAATCCCTCTGGCCTACTAACCCTCACCGAACAGAACCTGGTGCCATTTGCCATTGTGGGCAGCGCCGATGAGGTGACGGTAAACGGCCGCAAGAGCCGGGCTCGCCAGTATCCGTGGGGCGCCGTGCTGGTTGACAACGAGGCCCACTGCGACTTTGTCCGGCTGCGCGAGGCCATGCTCCGTGTCAACATGGACGACCTGCGCGAGCGGACCCACTCCATGCACTACGAGCACTACAGACGCCAGCGCCTGGCTGAGATGGGCTTCAGCGACGAGGACAAGCTCAGCCTGCAGGAGATGTACGAGAAGCGCCGCGAGACGCACCAGGTCAGCGCCTTCGATTCGCAAATTCTTAATCTGCTGAAAGGGGCACTGACAGAGGCGAACCTCAGATGACAAAGATGAGAACAGCCATGAGATCTCAAAGATGAGAATCGCCATGAGATCTCAAAGATGAGAATAGCCATGAGATCTCAAGAATTAGAACAGCCATGAGATCTCATGGATGAGAGAAGATCCATGAAATCTGATGAGTGAGTAGAGCCATGAGATCTCATCAGTGAGTAGGGCCATGAGATCTCATCAGTGAGTAGAGCCATGAGATCTGATTAGTGAGTAGAGCCATGGGATCTCATCAGTGAGTAGAGCCATAGGATCTGATGAGTGAGTAGAGCCATGGGATCTCATCAGAGAGGAGAGCCATATGATCTGATGAGTGAGTAGAGCCATGGGATCTCATCAGAGAGGAGAGCCATAGGATCTGATGAGTGAGTAGAGCCATGGGATCTGATGAGTAGAGCCATGAGATCTGATGAGTGAGTAGAGCCATGAGATCTCATCAGTGAGTAGAGCCATGAGATCTCATCAGTGAGTAGGGCCATGAGATCTCATCAGTGAGTAGGGCCATGAGATCTCATCAGTGAGTAGAGCCATGAGATCTGATTAGTGAGTAGAGCCATGGGATCTCATCAGTGAGTAGAGCCATAGGATCTGATGAGTGAGTAGAGCCATGGGATCTCATCAGAGAGGAGAGCCATAGGATCTGATGAGTGAGTAGAGCCATGGGATCTGATGAGTAGAGCCATGAGATCTGATGAGTGAGTAGAGCCATGAGATCTCATCAGTGAGTAGAGCCATGGGATCTGATGAGTGAGTAGAGCCATGAGATCTGATGGGTGAGTAGAGCCATGAGATCTGATTAGTGAGTAGAGCCATGAGATCTGATGAGTGAGTAGAGCCATGGGATCTGATTAGTGAGTAGAGCCATGAGATCTGATTAGTGAGTAGAGCCATGGGATCTCATCAGTGAGTAGAGCCATGAGATCTCATCAGTGAGTAGAGCCATGAGATCTCATCAGTGAGTAGAGCCATGGGATCTGATGAGTAGAGCCATGAGATCTGATGAGTGAGTAGAGCCATGAGATCTCATCAGTGAGTAGAGCCATGAGATCTCATCAGTGAGTAGAGCCATGAGATCTGATGAGTGAGTAGAGCCATGAGATCTGATGAGTGAGTAGAGCCATGAGATCTGATGAGTGAGTAGAGCCATGAGATCTGATGAGTGAGTAGAGCCATGAGATCTGATGAGTGAGTAGAGCCATGAGATCTGATAAGTGAGTAGAGCCATGAAATCTGATGAGTGAGTAGAGCCATGAGATCTCATCAGTGAGTAGAGCCATGAGATCTCATCAGTGAGTAGAGCCATGAGATCTGATGAGTGAGTAGAGCCATGAGATCTGATGAGTGAGTAGAGCCATGAGATCTGATGAGTGAGTAGAGCCATGAGATCTGATGAGTGAGTAGAGCCATGAGATCTCATCAGTGAGTAGAGCCATGAGATCTCATCAGTGAGTAGAGCCATGAGATCTGATGAGTGAGTAGAGCCATGAGATCTGATGAGTGAGTAGAGCCATGAGATCTGATGAGTGAGTAGAGCCATGAGATCTCATCAGTGAGTAGAGCCATGAGATCTCATCAGTGAGTAGAGCCATGAGATCTGATGAGTGAGTAGAGCCATGAGATCTGATGAGTGAGTAGAGCCATGAGATCTGATGAGTGAGTAGAGCCATGAGATCTGATGAGTGAGTAGAGCCATGAGATCTGATGAGTGAGTAGAGCCATGAGATCTGATAAGTGAGTAGAGCCATGAAATCTGATGAGTGAGTAGAGCCATGAGATCTCATCAGTGAGTAGAGCCATGAGATCTCATCAGTGAGTAGAGCCATGAGATCTGATGAGTGAGTAGAGCCATGAGATCTGATGAGTGAGTAGAGCCATGAGATCTGATGAGTGAGTAGAGCCATGAGATCTGATGAGTGAGTAGAGCCATGAGATCTCATCAGTGAGTAGAGCCATGAGATCTCATCAGTGAGTAGAGCCATGAGATCTGATGAGTGAGTAGAGCCATGAGATCTGATGAGTGAGTAGAGCCATGAGATCTGATGAGTGAGTAGAGCCATGAGATCTCATCAGTGAGTAGAGCCATGAGATCTCATCAGTGAGTAGAGCCATGAGATCTGATGAGTGAGTAGAGCCATGAGATCTGATGAGTGAGTAGAGCCATGAGATCTGATGAGTGAGTAAAGCCATGGTGTCTGGGGATTAAGTAATTCAGTGAAATGGCGCAGTACATTCCCTCATCACCTATTTAGGCTGAGCTGCAGCGCAAGGAGGAGGAAATGCGCCAGATGTTCGTGGTTCGCGTCAAGGAGAAGGAGCAGGAGCTGAAGAAGGCCGAGGGTGACCTGCAGACCAAGTTCGAGACCGTCAAGAAGCAGCACGCGGATGAGAAGCGCAAGCTGGAGGAGAAGCGGCAGGCTCTGGACGAGGAGATGGCCGAGTTTCAGCGCCGCAAGGTGGCCGCTGACAACCGCAACCACCTGGCCTCGGGCACCAGCTTCACCCTCAGCAAGTCCAAGAAGAAGTAAGAAGAAGAAAAAGAAGCTTAGCATGCAATGCAGCTTCTTACAGGATTGTGTTGAACAATTCGTTAATTTAACAATCTCACTGACTCCAGCTACTCATCGAACAGAAATTATTTGCTGATTGTCCACCGGGAACTGTCCCTACCTGCAATGTATTGAAATCAGTGTTGTTTTATGTCTAGCAATTTTCTAATAATTTTTCTCTTTGCCGCTTATCTGTTGCAGTTTATTCTGCTTTTGCTGCGTTTGCAATAGTACGCGTATCCTCTCGTTGGCTTTTCTGACTGCGCAGCTTTTTGCTATCTACTGTTTCTATGGTAACCAAACAGCTGTGTATTTTTTTCTTTATATGATTCTTAATTATTTTTGTTCATCTGTGAGGCGGATTCACAGCTAAGGGCCCATGAGCTACTGGGTGTTGATTGGCTTTTCGATCACAGAGAGCAAGAAAGCCTCAAAACTAATAAACTGCTGTTACCTTGCTTTGTTTTGATGCTTTAGTTAGGCCTATTTACCTTAGCATTGATTTGTTGAGCTGGCTTCCCGGCTGCAGCCCTGGCAGCCAGGTTGTGCGCTTTTGATTCTCCGCGTATTCCGGTTATTCTTTAACGATTTTATTATTAGCTTTTACACATTTTATTATAACTGGCCCCGCCCACTTTGTTTCATATGCGTTCGAATAAGGGCCCGAGTCGGTTTTATTAGTTTAGTGAGTAAATGCGATATTTAACCATCTGCATGCTGCCGCTCTAATTATCAAATATAAGACAAACTTGAATAGCCGCTTTATAATTGAGCGTCGTCGCCTACACAACCACAACAACCCTGGTGCAAACAAAGCTTTTAGATGCCATTTGGTCAATTTCTTTGGCTGCCGACTCGGGTATCAAACAGACCTAATATGCATGCATCTTATGTTACGCAAGTTGTGCTGTAGAATTCGGTCTTTTGGCCTGATATTCCTTATTATCATTTGAAAAAACTAGAAAACATTATATGGAACCGAGAAGATGGCAACAAGAGAATAAAATAAATTGAATCCAAAGCCATCTGAATCAATGAGAACCCATAAATTCCAGAATTTATTATTTTAATTCTAGAATAATTACTGTAATAGTGATGCATATTATTACATCTGAAAAAATGTAACAAGTGAAATGAGGCCAAACAAAATTAATGCGCATCGTAACCAACCGATTTCGTATTGAATCTTTACTACACTGAATTAGCACGTAATTAAAGGCAGGCGAAAAACAAGGACGACTAGAAGATGGAAGGGACACTCAGTTTCTTGGGAAATGTATTAACGGCTGACTTTCATGGAAACTGAAAGGAAAGCAAGAAAGGTACAGACATTTTTTCACTTTAAAATGTTAATAACTTTCAGTTAGCAGCAGATCCAATGCTGCTCTTATAATATAACTTGCAAAATATGTTGCTTCAACGAGTTTTATTATGCTACAGTCATGAATAATTGATATTATTTTTATTTTAGTTTATTTATCATGAAGCAGAATGGAAACCAAGCGGATCAAAATTATTCATGAATTGTTAATTGCTACTCGAACGCACAAAAATTGTAAAAATGTAACACATTTTCTTTGTTTTTGTACATGAACGGAGTAAAATAATATTCAATTTGCTGTTCTAAAAACTTTCTGACAGTACACTAGTATTTTTACGCTACGAGTATTTGTTTTACGATAGCATTTTTTTAATGATCTGATCAAAATTTGTACCCACTTTTAAAAGAATCAACAAGAGTAATTTTTTGTCTTCTAAAATAATACGTATAGACTTATTATCTAGAAATAATTTTTGAGGCAAATTTTTAATTTTGCCTGTAAAATAAATATCACTTATGTAAATTAATATGAAAATTATTACGTATAGACTAAATTTTCTAAGATTAATTGTTCAAGAAAATTTTACAATGTTTAATAGACGTTTATCGTTTTAATGTTCATATTTATACTTAATATATTATTCTCCTTTTCTATTTCAGTCTAAAAATCTGTTCGCAATCACAATAGTTAATTAATCAGTGCTGTGCAAACATAATTTTTCTGACTCATCGACATTTTGATTTAGTCTAGAAGTTGAATAAATCTAGCAGCTAAAACATAATAATTTTAATGTAAAATGATGTATAGGCCTATAACTTTTAGTGATTTGTTTTATTTGCTAATAGTTTCTGTAAATTTTCTAAGAGTTTCTAGATTCTTTGAAGTGCTATACATAATATATACTCATTGTTATTTGCTATTTGTGGCATTATTACATGTCTTTTGTGTAAATAGTGCCACCTTCATTCCTTAGTCTCGAAGATGTAGTGTACGCCGGAATTCCTCCAGCATACACAATGGCTTAGGCCAATTTGGCATAGGCCTACAGTTTCAGGCATACAAAAACTCTGAAAAAAATGTAATGGCATATGAGTGTCTACAAGTAACAACTGGACAAGTGCAACTTTAATTGGCATACAGTATTATAAAAGCCTAACAAAAGATAACATGTAAGATAACGTGTTTTAATTTTTTTATATTCTTCGCTCGCAAATACATCTTAGTTTGTTTTTAATAAAAAAATTAATAAAAATGCTAGCAAATAAAATGTAAAAATTATTACACAGTTTGCAGAAGTGAGTTTGTTTATTTTCTTTTACCTTAATCATGCATTTCTTTTTATTAATAATTAAAATGGCTTCAATTGAAACATATTTTTTATCTAGTGTACTTTTATTTTTTGGTGTACATTAGCATATAATGGTGTAACTTGTAAGATAACATGTTTTAATTTTTTTATATTCTTTGCTCGCAAATACATCTTAGTTTGTTTTTAATAAAAAAAGTAATAAAAATGCTAGCAAATAAAATGTAAAATTGTTACACAGTTTCCAGAAGTGAGTTTGTTTATTTTCTTTTACCTTAATCATGCATTTCTTTTTATTAATAATTGAAATGGCTTCAATTGAAACATATTTTTTACCTAGTGTACTTTTATTTTTTGGTGTACATTAGCATATAATGGTGTACATTACATTTTATTTTACTTTCTGCTTCTGGTGTACACAGCATGATCAAGACTATGGCCTTCATTCACATAGATTCTTGTCAATAATGTACCTTATCCATACCATTCTGGCAATAATGACCACCTTTCTGACTGTTTATGACTCAAAGCAGTTTGCTAGAAGCCATAGTCCGGATCATGTCATTTACACCGGAGATCTCTGGCGTAAATCTGGTTTGGGATTGGAGGCTGGTGTAAGTGCTTGGCGTAAGTATAGGCCAAAATGTGCCTTGGCATAAGTGCTTGGCATAAATACATGGCATAAATCAAGTGGCGTAAATGTTGGCACAAATGAGATCATTCATAATCAAATGTATCACTATAGAACATTTCACATTTGCAATAATTATGATGTTAAAGAGCAGCATTAAAACAAAGTTCATTAAAATATTGCAGTTCGTATAGATGAGATAGCAGAATATCTAGTGTAGGATAGCAAAAGTTTTTTTAGCTTCAAGATGCTTACTTTGATTATTTATTCAGAATTTGCAACTTGTGAGATTTTTAAACAGTTGCAACTTCTGAATTTAATTAATCACCGATTAATTGTAAATCATCTATTCTATTCGTCTATTGTTTAAGTAGAGGGCAGCAAGCAAGGAGGCCAATAAAAAGACATGGATTAACAAGAATTGTGAGGGACCTTTTATGGGTGGCGTAAGTCAGAGGGACCTTTTTTGGTTGGCGTAAGTCTGGCGTAAGTGCCAAAAAATATTGGATTTTTCCTCCGGTGTAAGTCCAGCATGATCCGGACTATGGGCTAGAAGAGACCTGTTTTTTAATCTCATATTCATAGACATAAGTACTTTAATTTAGTTTTCACATCTGGCCAACAAATCTGTCCTAGTTTATAGTTCATAATCCTTTGACTTTTTCCTGAACAAAAGTGGTTCTTAATAATTTTGTTTTATCTTAGACTGTTCAGAAATAAAAGAAAAATGTCTACAAATGTAAACATCCTGTATACAGTTGATTAACACACAATGTTAATGCCAACTGACATGTCAATTGACCAATACTAAATAGCCTGAGTCTAATCTCTATTTGGTTTAATAAATATAAAATATCAATAAGCCTTATTGAAATAAATAGAAAAAAGGTATTTAATTGTCTATCTTTCTTTTTTTAATATACTAAAAATGAAAATCATGCTTGCTTGCTTGCTTGCTTGCTTGCAATTGACTAGCTCCCAAACGGCTCAACTGATTTTCACAATTCCTTCACCAAAAGATTACAAATGGTCCCGAATCGGTACACATTTTTTTTCTAAGCTTAATTTCATTGCTAAAGGGATTAAATATTCGAAAAAACTGTTTTAAATAGGCTTTTCTAATGCATTCTTGTTTTCAGCTTGTGCACAGTGAGGCTCCTGTGCCAATTTTAATGATTGCATCAGAGCCAGTTTTGATAACGCACTGATAAGAACTCATAGGAGGCTACCCAGAGGGTAGCAAAGGGCAGCTAGTTATATATTCTATTTTTCAGGTGTCCTATCACTATGGAGTTATCATCAGCAATATTGTGGCATAGTGCAATGTAGCCATGGTATTAAATGACCTTTTAGGCTTAACACCAATTTTAAACAAATTCTGTGTTCTGTTGTATTTTTTAGCTCCAATTTTAGACCCTCTGTTGTATGTCTGCAGGTTTTCTATACTTTTTCCAATATGTCAATGAGCTTAAACATATAATTGCCAAAAAGCTTGATTATGTAACATTGTACCAATGGTGTAAAAAGCTATTGAAATCTTGATTGAGTTCATTCATATATCTTTAAGTAAACCAGCAACAATCTGTTGCTGCTATATTAGAACTCTTTTTCTACATTCTCTTCACATTATTTTAGATTTATCAAAATAATCATATTAAAGTAAGAAAGAGTTATTGTATTTCATATATATTCTTTTTATGAGTTTAGTTTAGTTTTTTAACTAATTTACATTAGTTTTTGTGAAGAAAAATGTGTCAATTTTTTATTACATTAACTTGCTTTTAAATTTTATATAAAGGAGCAATATAATTAAAACAGAATATATAGTATACAATAAATGAAATGATAGTGTTATAATAGTTGGCATTGTAGGCAGAAGCCAATAGAGACAAACTAATTCTAAATATAGTTAGGTAATACCATGATATGCCAAAGGAAATACTATATCTAAAATTTAAAGCATAGTAACCCGCATGTATATAGCTAGTCATGATATGTTTGTCTTAAAGTGAAGGTGGTTTGTCTTTGAAGAAGTTTAAGGGAAAATAATTTATTCGACTTTGACAATATGATTATATTATTGAACTTATATGACATAGTGATAAGTAGATAAAATACAAAGCTGAATTTCATTTATTTTCATTATTAATGGAGTGTATAGACTGTACATTTAACTTGTAGCTTTTTGTTAAATGTACTGAGATGTGAACTACATAGGCAGACAACCTTCAGGAATGTTTGAAAATAGTAATTATGTTTTTTTACTCAGTAATTATGTCTGTATTTTCAGATTTTCTGAATAAATCAGGAGTTGCTTGTCATATCTTGTGATGACCTGCGATTAACCATAGTCAATACTTTCGTTCGAGCAAAAAATTTGGAATAGTACAGTTGTAAGAACACACAATGTATCTAAAGTACACAATTCCAACTGTCTTGCAGTCAATCGCCTGACAGCAATGGCTCGTTCCCGCCAGACTGCACGCAAAGGCAAAGCCAAGAAGGGCGGCAAAAAGGGCGCCACCAAGAAGGCCTCGCCAGCCAAGAATGCGAAGGCCACGAAGGCCGCGGCTAAGCAGGCCAAGGGAGCCGCCAAGCAGGCCGTTGCTGACACCGGAGCCCAGGCCGCCGAGAGCAAGTGACGCATTGGTGTGACCGATACGCTCAGACCGATCTCGCTGACTGTTCGCTGTTGTGCTTGCGTCCCCGACTGCACTTAGCCATACCGTCCTGTACTGGGCGCTTTTTATTAAGTATTCTAGCTCTTATCAAATTCTCTGCAACGAGAAATTCTTTAACGCAGAACCTGATCAACCGTCTAATGCAGCTGCTGACTGTGGAATGCAAGTCTTTGTTTTGTTTAGACCCCGAATTCGCAGCTTTTTTATCCACATCTTTATCCACTGTTTATCTCGAGCAGCTAATAGTTTGCTGACTGTAGCCATCAGCAGAGAGTACTGTCTCGCACGTCTCATAAACTCTAAATGTCTAGTCTGTCCGTCATTTTATAAAAATCCCTCATGTAGCCATCTTTTCTCAAAACATACCCGCCGACCCGCTGTACTGCGGGTGAAATCATTCATGTTTTTCTGCAAAAATCTGTCCCACCGCCCTCATTAGCTCTTGTGAAAAATACATTTATTCTACTCTTTGAAATAGGATTCCCCAAATAAAGTTTCATCTTAACTGTTCTTTTTTTGCTGATAAACAGTGAGTCACATCCTATAGGCCGGGTTAGTTTTGAAATGTTCTTGGATTAGCTGGGCATGACGGGAAGGCTTAACCGCCTCTTAGAAAGTCTCGCCTGAAGTCCGTGGCAATAGTAACAGAACAGAATGGCAGATTTCGTGGCTGGGAAGTAAAGGCCACATAAGAGACTTATTTTTAGCTTTAGTTTAGCTTTTGTCTGATCTTCTGACAGCGCGCAGCGTATTTTGCCACCGCCTCCCCTCAGTGCAATGGCCCGCACCAAGCAGACAGCCCGCAAGTCCACTGGAGGCAAGGCGCCGCGCAAGCAGCTGGCCACCAAGGCCGCCCGCAAGTCCGCGCCCAGCACCGGCGGCGTGAAGAAGCCGCACAGGTACAGGCCCGGCACGGTGGCTCTGCGCGAAATCCGGCGCTACCAGAAGAGCACCGAGCTGCTGATCCGCAAGCTGCCCTTCCAGCGCCTGGTGCGCGAAATTGCCCAGGACTTCAAGACCGACCTGCGCTTCCAGTCTGCCGCCGTCGGTGCCCTGCAGGAGGCCAGCGAGGCCTACCTGGTCGGCCTGTTCGAGGATACGAACCTGTGCGCCATTCACGCCAAGCGAGTGACCATCATGCCCAAGGATATCCAGCTGGCCCGCCGCATCCGTGGCGAGCGCGCCTGAGTGTTTTTTAAGCGATAGCCGAGTGACTGCCCGGCTCTGACTGTAAATAGAGCGCGGATTCGTGTTCCTCGCATGTCCGTGACGCTGTGTGTGTGCAACTTGATTTTACTTATTGATGTTGTTTTGCACGCTAATCACATTCAGGGCTTGGCGTTATTGTTAACTCTATCTGGGCAAATTGTCAAGCTTTTAATAAGTTTCTTTACTGTCTCAAGTATTTGCACTGATCTGTAATACGTTTCGCTTCTCTGCCGGCTTTATTTTTATATCCTTTTTATCTAATATTTATCGAAGGTCAGCGGCGCGAATTGCTATGCTTTCGTAAAAATTGTCGCTTTTTATTTTTTCGTGTACAAAAATGTTCTCTTACTAATAAATTGTTCGACCGGACGCGAATTCGCTCGTTAGCGATTTGCTTTTCTGCCCCCCCAACATCTCTGCGGCCCACGGCAAAATCTCCATCACTGCTCTCACCAATGATCAAATTTTTATACTGCTTTCGGGGGCAGCCAAATGGGTTGGGAATCAGCCAAAAGCTGAGAAGGACAAGGACAATCAAAGTCAATCATTATTTACTGCACTCTATTAGCTTTGGTCGACAGTAGAAAAGTTTAGACTTCTAGTTGCCCTATTAGCTGTGAGTGTGAACTGTGCGCGTTTCACATCTAACGGAAACTGAAACGATTCCGGATTACGATTTTCTCGCATTCAAACCGCGCAATCCCTAGACAGAGCCATGCTTAAATCCTTAGATTCTCACCTGCTGGCAGGTGAAAAAAGCAGCGCCACAAGCACGTTTCAGTCTGGACGCGAACCAAGGTCAACAGAGTCCGAGGCGCCAGCAGACAGTCTACGAAACGCCCAGTTCGGGCCGGGCCGTCTATGCAGTTTTCTCAGAGATAGGCGTGCCGCAGTCGTGCGTCATTGCACCCCCTTAGGCGATCGTTAAAATCTAGAATTACCAGGCTTCCCCGTCTGCCCACGCCACGCCATGCGCACTGAGCGTCCACACTTTATAAACCACAGCTTCCTTGACCCGCTGACGGCGAATTGCAGGCCACTCAGAACATTCATTGACAGCAGCTAACACTTCCGCGGGTGCTGGTGATGCACCGCTTGAGGGCTGACGTTCTGCGCCTTGCCTGGATTCCCGGTCATGCCGGGATTCCGTCAACGATGCCGCCCCCACCCCAAGACGGGGTTCTCATAAGCCTAGCATCGACAGCCTGCGCTGCAATCCGCAGAGACCGCCGCGTCCTTGACGAACGCATCCTCGGCCCTCCGCTCAGCGGCTTGAACCAAGATGCACCAGTTAGAGTTCGTCGCCCTCGACTAGCTCCGCGCCATACTCTGCGCAGACCCTCTACCACATCGACCTGAAAGACTCCGACGCCTGCGCGGACTGCGTGCTTACCGTTGATCGTCGACCAATGGATCCGCCACTGCCCTACTTGGGGACAGTTCGCGTGCGCCTCTTGGGGAACACGCACGCACTCAGTGACCCAAACGGCACGACTTCATCCTGCACCTCGCATACTAGAAGATTAAGAATGATGTGTCGCAGACAAGGACCTGGCGCGGATGATGTGGCCTGCAGCTGGAGTCGCCGACGACGCAGCAGTTCAATTCAGTTCGTAGCAGGCCGGCTTGCGCCGTATTGACTTGTATCGTTCGGTTGGATCCCCCAGCGTCCTGGTCTCAGCAGGATGGTCCCGACCACCGCCTGGCCAAACTGAGAAAGCTGAGGTAGACGAGCTGCTGGAAGCTCCGCTGCCTGCCCCCGCAGATATTGCGGCCTCGATGTCGCCCGGCCCGCAGACCACGACTGCCTTCCTAGAGGGCGCACTTGTATTTTAACTATCGATCAAAGAAGCAGCAGGCATAGAATTCATTCCAGCATTCGAGTACGGAGGCACACTCGTAGCGACTTTAAGCATTGAGCAATCATGGATAAATCGGAGCCAAAGAAATAGCAGGAGTGCTGGCTATAAGTCTCCTTTTTACACAACTTGGTAGAATGTCCCAATCAAGTTTTAGTCGAACACTCATCATCTCACAGGTTCTATGCTTCTCAATGTCACTGCAGGTTCTGGACTTCATAAGCTCACAGGTTCAGAGGGCTTCACAAGCTCACAGGTTCAGGGCTTCACAAGCTCACAGGTTCAGATGGCTTCACAAGCTCACAGGTTCAGATGGCTTCACAAGCTCACAGGTTCAGATGGCTTCACAAGCTCACAGGTTCAGATGGCTTTACAAGCTCACAGGTTCAGATGGCTTCACAAGCTCACAGGTTCAGGGCTTCACAAGCTCACAGGTTCAGATGGCTTCACAAGCTCACAGGTTCAGATGGCTTCACAAGCTCACAGGTTCAGATGGCTTCACAAGCTCACAGGTTCAGATGGCTTTACAAGCTCACAGGTTCAGATGGCTTCACAAGCTCACAGGTTCAGGGCTTCACAAGCTCACAGGTTCAGGGCTTCACAAGCTCACAGGTTCAGGGCTTCACAAGCTCACAGGTTCAGGGCTTCACAAGCTCACAGGTTCAGGGCTTCACAAGCTCACAGGTTCAGGGCTTCACAAGCTCTCATATTTTGTGTGTCGCAAGCCCATGCATTTCAGCAGTTCTAAATCTGACTCTTTCCTTGCTTGTTGTGATAAGCGAACATGTTTTCACCTTCTGACAAGCAAAAATCCTGTATTTCACACTTGGCCGATGCCCAAAGCTAGTAAACTGCTAAAAGTGCAGCATATAGAACTTCATTATGCGTTGAGGGCGCCCACTTGGGCCATAGACTTCCAGGCCTATTCGAAAATACAAGCCGCTGTGGCATAGTCTAGGTGCTAAATGTGTAAACAGGCCGAGACACTTTCTTGAGATTTAGCCAAGCTGCTCTTGCCGAAAGCAACTTGTGAGAAGCCTTCACCGACACGCTCCCCTAAGAATCGCTGCTAATAATGTAAGTTATTATTTGGTGCTTTTAGCTTTTCTACTCAGTTTTAGTCCATGCAGTCGCAGGTTCATATCCCGGCTCTGTGATTAGCCTACATGAACTCAATGATAATTGTAGCAAAGTGTGAGGCTTTTGCTTAAGCGAAATTACACGACATTCGCTGCTACACGACTGTCTATTCCACCCCCATCCCGCAGATTCGCTATCAGCAATGGCTTCCGCTCGCAAGGCCAGTCGCAAGGGCAAGTCCAAGGCCAGGAGAGCTCCCAGGAAGGGCTCCAAAGGCAAGAAGTCTAGCAAGGCCGCTGGCAAACGCATGAAGCGCTCCGTCAAGAAGGCCGGGGCTGACAAAGGAGCTCAGGCTGCTGATGGCTGCAACTGACGGATTTCTGTCGCCAAGTCGATCAGCAATGATGATTATTGAGCGAACGCAGCTTCATTAACTTCCCAGCTTTCATAGTTTCCTTTTGCGCACATTGATTCCCTTACATGTAAGGGTTAGCAGTCACGTTTACAGTGTCTAACTACTTTAGAGCCCTAAATCATAGATTCTAGCAGACCTACCTTTAAGATGTAAAATTTCAGAAAAACTGAAAACAACTATCCAACATCTATCGGCTTTTATGTTTTCCTCCTGCTCTAAACACTAGCCTTCTGGGAAATATACATTTGCTTACTATTTTGAATAATGCCGTGTGTCCAACATATGAAGCGTTGCTTGTTTATTTACTTGCAATTAGCCTATGCACGTACGGATGCATTTTGCATAAAGACAACAGACTGCAGGCGACAGTCCATTTCAAGTTGGGTTCTGCCGCATACACCATATGCAGCAGTAAGGAGATATTCTATTATCACACTAAAATTAGCAAACCCATTATATATGGACAAAATGACAAAATGTAAAGTCAAGGACCGCTAGAAGACCACTAGAAGGACCACTTCTTTACTAGAAGAAGAAGGATGGGACACTTCGTTTCTTGGAAAATTAATTAAAGGCAGATTTTCACAGAAAACTGCACTAGCGAGATAGGAACTTTCCACGTTTTTTATCACATTGAAATGCTAATAACTTTTATTGGAAGCAGATCGCATTCTGTTCTTTTAACAAGTCTTGCAAAACATTTTGCTATATCGAATTTTAGAAAGCTTCATTCATGAATATTTGATCTTAAGTTTATTTTCGTTCAATTATTTCTCGTGAAGCTCAATCGCAACCCAACACACAAAATTAGCCTAGCTTAGTTTACTCTACTGTTTTTTAATGAAAATTTTCTGCATAATTCTCGTGTTACTCTAATTTAGTCTTGATTAGATAGTGACTGTAAAATATTGAGTTAGTCACTAGATACGCTAATTGTAGCTTTTGACTGGCTATTGTGCAGTGCTGGGCACTTCCGGTACTCCGTTACTTTGGAAAGTAACGGTGTTTACTTTTTCTTAAAGCGGTACTTTTTTAGTTACTTTTTCAACTGGGTAACGGAGTAACGGTAACGGAGGCTTTTTTCTGTAGTCCGGTCCTCCGGTCCTCCGTTACAAGCCAATAGCCATTAGAAACTGCTACAACACTGCTCTCCCAGCTAGTGCTGCAGTTGAGCATGCATTCTCTGCAGCCAAGGATGTCCTACGCGCTAAACGTGCGTCCCTGAGCGATAGCACGCTCACAAGGCTTCTGCTGCTGCGAGGGAATATATTAATTCAAGTTGAAATTATTTTTTTAAATAAAGTATTTTCACTGCAAATTTATAAAAATGGTTACAAATTTACAATAAATTATAGTTTTTACTTTTTAAACACAACTTTAACTTCCTTATTTACAATCCCAGCTCCCTTCCATTCCACTCTTGCCCGTTGTCAGTTGACCGTTGTTGTTCATTGTCACGTCACTTCTCTTCCTCTACATCCTGTAGAGAGTTGTAAAATATGCTTTTGCTTAACGCGCTACTTAAAGTAATGTCACAAGGAAACCTCAGCCATAACGTTTAATCTATTTTGAGTCATGAGTCATGAATGGAATGAAATGAGTCATGCGCTATTTTTAGAAACAAGTCATGTGACATGAAACCGGAGAACCGGTTCTCGACAGCTGGATTTGCTTGAATTCCAAATATGGTAAAACAAACAATTATGACTCATCGGTTTCCGCATCTGTATTTACACAATATTCCAAATATGGTAAAACTCACAATCATGACTCACTAAACAAATATGTGTGACCTAAGTAAACACCCGGTAGTAGAACTGGTTTTTCCCCCAAAATTTTACTATAAATACAAGCGAAAATCCGAGCTGAAAATTCAGACTCGGAGCGGTCCACCGGACTTCAAAACATCCTACGAAGAAGAGGACTCATCTCTGAGGGAAAGACAAGTGGTAAGCGCTTTACTAGACAGAGTTATTTATTGCTAGCAATCGTTGTTGAATTAAACTAAGTTTACGAGAGCCACAAATCGTCGATACATTTGAGAAAGGCCTCCTTGTTTCCTAGAATACATTCCTAGAGGATTATTGATTTGATTTGAGATCTTTCGGAGGTAACGAAGAAGACGCCCTTCAGGAGGACCTATTAGAGATATACAAGAGAGATTTCAATTGTTTACTAGGGCGCACGTTTCTACGAGCCGTATTGTGAATTCCGAGCTCGAGGAAACCGACACGTAATCTGATTCGCTCTCGTCAATTATTGGCCAACAGATAAACTCAAGCAGCTACCAAGAAGACAAAGAAGACAAGAAGACTACAAAGACTCAAGAAACAACAGAACCTATACTTCACGGTCGATCAGTACAAGGAGAAGAAGAACCGCCGGCTGTCGAAGACCAAAGACTACGAACTATTCACTACCAAGGAACAAGAAGCAATTGCAGTAAGTGTCACGTGACTGTTATAAATTCCTAGGCAATTGTTCCCCATTGTCTGGAAGTGGGAGTTTCGTGTGTGTGATCAACACGCAAAACTCTTCACATCCCTCTTTAACTCTTTTCAGTTGTCCCTTTTCTAGTTTTCTCTGTCCTTCTATCCCTTCTCTCTCTCCATCCCTCTCCTTTCTCCATTCATCTCATTCATTCCTCTCACGCCAGAAATTTGAAAACGGAAAAGTTCCCAAAAGTTGTAAACCTGTTTGTTTATGTTTTTGCGTGTTTACTGTTTATGCGTCAGCGGTCACACTGGCTATATCAATTTATCATATCGTAATGCATATTCTATTATTCGATTAATTCATATTCACGTATTGTATTTAAATTTATAATAAAATAGTTAAAATAAAAAATGATATTTTAATTTTAATTTTATTAATTTTATAATATTTCAACCAACCTGTCCTGTCTACAGCTAGGCTGCAACTTTCACACCTAGCTTTTAGAAAATATTCGCCTTTTGGTCCTGGACTTAAAAATTGTTTAAATAAATTTTTTAAAACTATTTTTAAATCTGAAAATCTGAAAAATGACATTAGTAACGAAGTAACGGACTAAGTAACGGAAGTTACTGCAAGAAAATCGAAAAGTACAGGATACAAGTAAGGAATGAAAAATCTTTTTTGGAGAAGTTGGTAACGGAAGTTACCATGCAGTAACTTCCGTTACTTTTTAAAAGTAACTTGCCCAGCACTGCTATTGTGCTTCATGATAAATAAACAAAAATAAAATGATTATCAATTATTCATAATTGCAGCTTTCTAAAACTCGTTAAAGCAACATGTTTTGCAAGATATATAATAATAATACTTGCGTTAACGCACATTTTTTCTGCTGCCAATAAAAATTATTAACAATTTTGTGAAAAAGTGAAATGTTCGGACCTTTTGGCTAGTACTTGTTTTTTTTCGTAAAAATCTGCCTTTAATAAATTTTCCAAGAAATGAAGTGTGACGTCCTTTTTTCTAGTGGGCCTTATAACAGGAAGGTTTTGTCTTACTGTTACCTTCTGCTACAGTAACAGCTAGAGAGATAACCGCTCCACTGGTCAGAGACCCGTAGATTCTGTGTGGCGACTCGGATCCGGAGTCACATGAAAGGCGGCAGTGAAGCTCTGTCTCTCGCTTCCAGTGTATTTAATCACAAACAGCTCAGCGCGCACGTACAGAGGCAGAATGGGGAGATGGTGGGAAACGCTGGGGAATTACTAACACAGGGGGGGCAGCTGTCTCTCTCTTCCTCTCGTTCCTGGGCCGTATCGATCCACGGGCGCCTCGCCGTGTACGAGAGTCATGTGAGCCATGCGAATACAATGTTCTGAAGCGTATTTGCAAGGCTTACAGTCCTTGTTCTGCGCTTGCAGGTAGGATATATTATAGGATATAAACTCCACCGTCAGCATTTGACTTGTTGTCGTTAAAACAAATTTAAATGTTTGTCTTGTCTGCCTTAATAATATTGTTTAGTTTAACAGTATCAATTTAAGTAGTGCCTATTTAATAATTGTCTACAGTTTTGAATGGTATTGCATCGCTTCAAGAGCGTAAAAACAGAATATTGTTCTTTTTCGTAGAAGACAAAATCCCAAAAAGTATATTATTCACTATTCATAACAAGCTTCTTTTTTCTCTACGCGGATTACGAAAGTATGAGTCATCATGAATGACGTACATGAATACGTCTGTTCATTAATAAAATAATGAATATATGTAATTCTTTGTGTAAAAGTGATTCATTTTAGACCTACCAAAGCCTCTTAACTTATATGTCATGATTTTTGTAGCTTACTAGACTAAAGCAGAGTAATCATTTATTTGTAATTCTCTAAGTCATATTTTATTGCAAATCTTAACATTACCAGAATTAACAATGTATCTCTGTCGAAAAAATGAAAGGAACATAATTACCAAATTTATCAAACATATATTCTAGCACATTAAGAGTTTTAATGTTTTACATTTTATTAGTATTTTGTTTATTAGAATATTAGTAGACTGATAGTGATAGTCATTGAAATAAAATTAACTGGCAAAAAAAATTCTTCATTGAAAATTTTAAACCTCAGAACAATAGCAAATTATTAAATTTTTAAGTTCCTACAATGAAAAATCATTTAGTATGCTATCTTAGGCAATGTTCTACTTCCATTTGTTATATTATTTCTTCATTTGTATTTGTGCCACACGTGGATTCTGAGTTTGAAAAAGTTGTGCTGACGTGGCTTTGCTGTGACTTGACACTTGGATCTATGTGTATGGCAAAATCTGGCAAATATGGGGGAACGGGAAGCTAAAGCACAGAAATTCTGCAGCTGAAAATTTCGCAAAGGCCAAACTGTGTCAAATGCATGGCACAAGTGCTGCTCTATTCAAAAGCCACCTCAAAGAATTCTTATGGCGCCATCTATACCCTAAGAATAGATTCGGTGCCCTCCTCTACTGGATTAGGCACTATTACCCGGTTTGATAGAAGAAAGACTGACCAAGACTTTTCAGAACTGTGTGACCAAACTACTGACTTTTTGTTACCGTTAACTTGTTTTTTGTCATTATCTGTCATTTGCAAACAAAAAAAATAAAATGAATGGAAGTAGAACATTGCCCAATCTTATATTATAGCAGTTTGTCACTCTAAAATTGAAATGTTATTTTTTTATTATCATACAAAATTCTAAAACTATCATAAAATGTTAGTAAACTTGAGTGCTATTTAAAATATGTAACCTAGATAGTTATGAGAAAGGCTTTTAAATTACATATTCTTTATTTAAAAATTTGCAAAGTAACATTCATGTTTTACATCTCCAGTAAGCTCATACTCTTACAGGACATACAGCATATATACAGGACACATAAAACTTATTAATTATGATTTTTTGCTTCAAATACAAAGTTAGACAGCTTAATTGTTATAAGACATGTTTTTAGGCTCTTGTGTATTAGAAAATAAACAAACTTGGGCCCATTAGCAAAATGCCAAAAAGTAAATGTAAGTAAAAGAGACACGAAATAAACTAAAAGAAATGCAGATAAGAAGCTATACTTTTGGAAACTCTTCAAGTAGATTTGAGATTTGACAGAGTAAAAAATGTCCAATTTTTTAATCATACTGAGCAACCTTGACAATGTTTTGTAGTGTTGCCCACCCAAAGCACCGATCTGTGCACCACTAATGAATAGACCTGGCCCTTCTCCATGCAGTTGCAGATATGGCTGCATTTGCAGGCAGGTTCCGCCAGTCAAAGTTCAAGCATGTGTTTGGCAAGGGAGCCAAACGGGAGTTCTGCTATGACAACATTCGCGTCACCAAGAGCAGCTGGGACTCAACCTTCTGTGCTGTGAATCCAAAGTACATCGCCATCATCACTGACGCTGCTGGTGGCGGCGCCTTCATTGTGCTGGCACTCGATCAGTTTGGCCGTGTAGAACGCGACCCACCACTGGTGACTGGGCACAAGGCTGCTGTGCTAGACATTCAGTGGTGCCCGCACGATGATGAGTTCATTGCCAGTGCGTCGGAGGACTGCACTGCCAAGGTGTGGCGCATTCAGCCCGACTCCTTCGCCAGCGGCAACGTCACAGAGTGCTACCGCGACCTGGTGGCGCACAACCGGCGCGTCGGACTCGTCGTCTGGCACCCGTCCGCCTACATGGTGCTGCTCACTGCTGGTACGCGCGCCGGCTTGGCTTCGGTCCCTTCGCGGTTTAAGCCTGCTATAGGGGTTAGCCATGGATTAGGGTATTAGTAAGCCATGGATTAGGGTATTAGCAAGCCATGGATTAGGGTATTAGCAAGCCATGGATTAGGGTATTAGCAAATCATGGATTAGGGTATTAGCAAACCATGGATTAGGGTATTAGCAAACCATGGATTAAGGTATTAGCAAACCATGGATTAGGGGTTACGGGTGAGAGTCCCTGAACTTGGAGGTAACAGCAGAAGAAGCAGAGGATAACGGCCTGTAGCGTGGTGCTCAGAGAGTTGCTCGAATCGGCAACTAGCACAAAAAATTTCCTCCTGATGCAGTTTCGCACTTCTGTCTGGCAAGTTCAGTTGCAAAAATAATTCGTGTGCGCACAAACCATTTCGATTCCCAGGCGCCGACAACAAAGTGCTGATTTGGAACGTGGAGGAGGAAGAAGTGATGAAGGAGATCGAATTCCCTGACAATGTGCTGTCCTGCAGCTTCAACTGGACCGGCTCCATGTTTGTCTGCTCCTGCAAGGACAAGGCCACTCGGGTGGTCAACGCCAGGACTGGCGAGATCGTGGCTGTGAGTACCTCCCCCACCCCAGCTCCTACTCCAGCTCCCTACAGTTGGGTCTCCTCGAACCTTCAGGCTGGGCTGTAATTTCCCAGAATTCCAGGGACCGCTGTAGAAACCATATCCCTAGCTAAGGTCCCAGATCCTCAGCAACAGTCCCAGATCCTCAGCTACAGTCCCAGATCCTTAGCTACAGTCCCAGATCCTTAGCTACAGTCCCAGATCCTCAGCTACAGTCCCAGATCCTCAGCTACAGTCCCAGATCCTCAGCTACAGTCCCAGATCCTCAGCTACAGTCCCAGATCCTCAGCTACAGTCCCAGATCCTCAGCGACAGTCCCAGATCCTCAGCTACAGTCCCAGATCCTCAGCTACAGTCCCAGATCCTCAGCTACAGTCCCAGATCCTCAGCTACAGTCCCAGATCCTCAGCTACAGTCCCATTTCCTCAGCTACAGTCCCATTTCCTCAGCTACAGTCCCATTTCCTCAGCTACAGTCCCAGATCCTTACCTACAGTCCCAGATCCTCAGCTACAGTCCCAGATCCTCAGCTACAGTCCCAGATCCTCAGCTAGAGTCCCAGATCCTCAGCTACAGTCCCAGATCCTCAGCTACAGTCCCAGATCCTCAGCTACAGTCCCAGATCCTCAGCTACAGTCCCAGATCCTCAGCTACAGTCCCATTTCCTCAGCTACAGTCCCATTTCCTCAGCTACAGTCCCAGATCCTTACCTACAGTCCCAGATCCTCAGCTACAGTCCCAGATCCTCAGCTAGAGTCCCAGATCCTTACCTACAGTCCCAGATCCTCAGCTACAGTCCCAGATCCTCAGCTACAGTCCCAGATCCTCAGCTACAGTCCCAGATCCTCAGCTACAGTCCCAGATCCTCAGCTACAGTCCCAGATCCTCAGCTAGAGTCATGAGTCATCCAGATCTCTTGACGGAGTCCTCGTCACCAGCTCGAGTCCCAGCCGCTTGCCACCCTTCGCTACATCTGCAGGAAGAGAAGCTTCACGAAGGCACGAAGCCGCAGCAGGTTCTGTTCCTGCGCGACGGTCGGGTGTTCAGCACCGGCTTCTCCCGCATGAGCGAGCGCCAGTGGGGCCTATGGAACGGCCGGACCCTGGAGGCCATCGACAAGCAGGAGCTGGACAACAGCAACGGCGTGCTGTTTCCGTTCTACGACCCGGATGTGAACCTGCTGTACCTGGTCGGCAAGGGCGACTCGGTGATTCGCTACTTTGAGGTGACCGAGGAGGTGCCCTACGTGCACTTCCTGAACGTGTTCCAGAGCTCCGAGCCGCAGCGGGGCATGGGCTGGATGCCCAAGCGGGGCCTGGATGTGTCAAGCTGCGAGATCTCCCGCCTGTACAAGCTGCACCAGAAGGGCCTCTGCGAGCCAATCAGCTTCACCGTGCCGCGCAAGTCCGAGCTATTCCAGGACGACCTGTACCCGGATACCTGCGCCGAGTCCTACTCTGTCACCGCCGAGGAGTGGCTGCAGGGCAAGGACGCCGAGCCCGTCCTGGCGCCCGTGCGACCCGACACCGAAGGAGGCGCCGCGGCCGCCGCCACCGCCAAGGCCAAGAAGCGCGCGCCGGAGAAGCGACCCAAGAAGGCGGCCGTGCCAGCTGCTGACAAGGGCGACCGGGCTGACGTGAGTGGCCGCTGTTGGCCTTCTAATTAGCACCCCGTCTGATCCACTGGCTATTTCGGGCAGATTTGCTAGCCATTGTTAGTTAAACTGAAGACAGCTGGGCCCGCACTCCGCTCACAGCACACACTGGAGGTCTGTGACAGCGGATGCCCGCACTGCAGCATCAGTTTTAGTGTTAGAAATTCATGTTTGCAGCTCAGATAACAATCTTTGCCGCGACAGAGCGGGCCACCCCGTCTGTTTATGCCAGCGTCTCGTCTAGTCCAAAAATGTATCGCCATTCTGCTAACTTTAAACAGCTATGAATTGGCGCTTAATGCGCATTGCCCACTGCAGCGGATATTTGCCACTGACCTGCCTGTGTCTTTTGGCGCGCCTTCTGCTGTGCGCCAGAATCTCTCTCAGAATTTTTCGATTTCAGATTTCCTTCGCATTTTCCTGTGTCCGCGTCCACAGAATTCGCAGGCTAGCAGTGACTGTGTGCAGGATAGCGGCTGTGTGGGCAGGATAGCGGCTGTGTGGGCAGGATAGCGGCTGTGTGGGCAGGATAGTGGCTGTGTGTGCAGGATAGTGGCTGTGTGGGCAGGATAGTGGCTGTGTGGGCGGGATAGTGGCTGTGTGGGCAGGATAGTGGCTGTGTGGGCGGGATAGTGGCTGTGTGTGCAGGATAGTGGCTGTGTGGGCAGGATAGTGGCTGTGTGGGCGGGATAGTGGCTGTGTGGGCAGGATAGTGGCTGTGTGGGCAGGATAGCGGCTGTGTGGGCAGGATAGTGGCTGTGTGGGCAGGATGGCGGCTGTGTGGGCAGGATAGCGGCTGTGTGGACAGGAAAGTGGCTGTGTGGGCAGGATAGTGGCTGTGTGGGCGGGATAGTGGCTGTGTGGGCAGGATAGTGGCTGTGTGGGCAGGATAGTGGCTGTGTGGGCAGGATAGTGGCTGTGTGGGCGGGATAGTGGCTGTGTGGGCAGGATAGTGGCTGTGTGGGCAGGATAGTGGCTGTGTGAGCAGGATAGTGGCTGTGTGGGCAGGCTAGCAGTGGCTGTGTGGGCAGGCTAGCAGAGGCTGTGTGGGCAGGATAGTGGCTGTGTGGGCAGGATAGCGGCTGTGTGGGCAGGATAGTGGCTGTGTGGGCAGGATAGTGGCTGTGTGGGCAGGATGGCGGCTGTGTGGGCAGGATAGCGGCTGTGTGGACAGGAAAGTGGCTGTGTGGGCAGGATAGTGGCTGTGTGGGCGGGATAGTGGCTGTGTGGGCAGGATAGTGGCTGTGTGGGCAGGATAGTGGCTGTGTGGGCAGGATAGTGGCTGTGTGGGCAGGATAGTGGCTGTGTGGGCGGGATAGTGGCTGTGTGGGCAGGATAGTGGCTGTGTGGGCAGGATAGTGGCTGTGTGGGCAGGATAGTGGCTGTGTGGGCAGGCTAGCAGTGGCTGTGTGGGCAGGCTAGCAGAGGCTGTGTGGGCAGGATAGTGGCTGGAAGGTAGGGCTTCACTGTCCAGTCGAGGTCACAGGTCTAGGCGTTTCTTTGACGCTAAATCCTTCCCAACAACCCGGCGCCCGCATCGCAGGCGGCCTCAAGGTCGGGCCAGTCGGCCGCCTCTGTGTCCAACGGGCAGCAGCAGGCGGCTGCCGAGAGCCGGCCGTCGCCTGAGGTTACGCAGCTTCTTGATGACATGCGCAAGATGAAGATCATCATCAAGGGTCACGAGAGGCGCATCAAGTTCCTGGAGGAGAAGCTGAAGGGGGCCGAGGCCCCTGAGAGCTAAGGGGGGAGGTGGGGTCGCGGAGCCCCGCCAGTCAGCCAATCAGGGTAAAGCGTCAGTGCATGTTCAACTATCGTGTGCCGTAGTCCCGGTCCCAGCATGCCCGCTGCGAATACTTGCGGAGCGCTTGCTTGATGGTGTGACTCCATCTTCAGGTTGAAATTTGCAGTGGCTCCTCAGCCACAAACCGGAAGGTTTTAATTCTTGTGATATTCAGTCAAGTGATTAGCGTCTGTCAGCACTATCTGTATTGCGCACTCATTTGAACGCATCAGAAGGCAGTTGCACGCTAAAGCCACGCCTAGACTAGCAGTGCGCACTGGATGCCCGGCATGCGCATGAGAAGACCACAGTTTGATATGGCTGTTAGCATTCTGCAGTGAACTGGGCTTGCTTTCCAGGCTAAAATTTTCTGCTGTGCTAGACTCGGCATCTTAGGCTCTTTATATCGGAGCTTAGCATTTAGTGGCTTGGTGAGGTCATGCCATTGGAGCTGAGGGACGGGGCTGCGAGCTGAGGGATAGAGCTGGGAGCTGAGGGATAGAGCTGGGAGCTGAGGCATAGAGCTGGGAGCTGAGGGATATAGGAGTGGGAGCTGAGGGATAGGGCTGGAAGCCGAGGGATGGGAGTGGGAGCTAAGGGGTGGGTGCTGAGCGATGGGACTTGGAGCTGAGGAATAAGGCTGGGAGCTGAGGGATGGGACTGGGAGCTGACCTGATATGATTGTGCAATGAGTTAAAGGTAAAAGTATGAAAATATTGCCGATGTAAGCACGCTATATCTGCGACAGCAGATTCGGAGGCTCCACCATTTGACATTCTCCAGGTACCCGCCAACAATCACGTGACCACCAGCAGCTCCGAGTCCGCCCCGGCCGACTCCGCCGAGCCGTCGCCGCTGGAGTCTCGCGTGTCGGAGCTGGAGGCCACGGTGCAGAACCTCACCAGCTTGGTGGAGTCGATGCGCGACTCCATGGCCCAGCTCACCGGCGAGTGCGAGCAGCTGCGCGCCAAGCTCAACTGAGCGCCTGGGTTGACGGGCACTGACTGGCTGGCTGGGGTGGGGCTGCTCCCAAATTCTGCATGCATGCTCTTTCGTATTCTGTCACTTGTTTGTTTTCTTGTAGAATCTGGTTGATGCTCGTTGGGGGGAGGTGTCTGGTCTGACCGCCTTGCTCAACACTTCCCATCTGCATATCTGGTTGGGTCACCTGACCTCCCCTGGCTCAGCACTTCCCATCTGCATATCCGGGTGGGTCAGATTAATCGTATTGGATTTCCTATGGTTTAAGCAATTTTCCCAGAACTTTCCAGAATTCTTAATAGAAATTAATGTTTTGTCTCGCAATAGTTAAAGTGCAATCCAATAGTCCTGTTCGTTCATTCTGCTTGTTTCAGTTGCTTGCCTTTTTCTGCCGAAAGAATGACAGGCGCTTGTATGAAATCTGGTGTACACAGATCCTCAATCCGCTCTCTCGAATTGTTATAATTTAGTTCTAGTAAATCGACGTTTCTTATCGATCAACGAATTGTAACTGATTAATTATTTCTGTTTTCTGCCTGTTTTTTTACTACCCTACTGTCAGTAGTCTGATATGATTGCTGCGTCACAAATTTGTGTGCAGCCGAAAATGTTACATTTAACAGTATTTCTGCCTAACTGTTTGATTTGCTTGGCTGGGGAACTCTCACTGCCCCTAACTCGCTTGCCGAATATTGTGGCTATCGATTTTCTTTTCATTTTTTACCTGCTGCGATTTTAAGCTTCGGCTAGGCAGTGCAGATGGACGAGCCTGTCCTGAAACTGATTGGTTTGCGGACATTAGCTCAGCCTGCGGCGGGATGGCTCTCAAGTTTAATTCAACTGTGCCCTGTTCTTCCTACTGCAAGTAGTGCATGCAGACTGTTGCGGTGCAATTAATTTTTTTAATTAACGCTTTTTATTAATTTATTAACTGGCTTCCATTTCTTTCCATTGTAGTTGGTTCAGTTAATGGGCAATTTCTAGCTCCATGTCTTCCCCGCTCTTCCGATACTTCAGCCACTGTCCATGCCATCTGATCGATTTTGCATCCGATTGTTGCTACATTCAGTTTCGACTTGCTACTGCTGCATCGGGCACTTCTCATCAGTTTGGTTATTTGTGATTGGGACTTTCTGATTGGCTATTGCTGATTGGGTGCTTCTGATTAGCTATTGCTGATTGGGTGCTTCTGATTGGCTATTGCTGATTGGGTGCTTCTGATTGGCTATTGCTGATTGGGTGCTTCTGATTAGCTATTGCTGATTGGGTGCTTCTGATTGGCTATTGCTGATTGGGTGCATCTGATTGTATATTGCTGATTGGGTGCTTCTGATTGGCTATTGCTGATTGGGTGCTTCTGATTGTATATTGCTGATTGGGTGCTTCTGATTGGCTATTGCTGATTGGCTATTGCTGATTGGGTGCATCTGATTGTATATTGCTGATTGGGTGCTTCTGATTGGCTATTGCTGATTGGCTATTGCTGATTGGGTGCATCTGATTGTATATTGCTGATTGGGTGCTTCTGATTGGCTATTGCTGATTGGCTATTGCTGATTGGCTATTGCTGATTGGGTGCATCTGATTGTATATTGCTGATTGGGTGCTTCTGATTGGCTATTGCTGATTGGCTAGTAATGGTTAGGTAGATTGGGTAAATGGCAAATTGGGTAGTAATTTGCTATTGGATTCATGCTATGCTAATCTAGGCTTGTCCTGACTGACTCACCATTTGCTTCTGCTCCTAGTTGTGTACTGGTGCCAGTGCGTTAGCATCCACCGTTGGTTCTATTTATGTTTCTGTTTCTGCGTAGTAAGTTTTTATCGAGTATTTTTCTGTTGTCTGTTTTGAGTGCGCGCAGTCCGGTAGTCGCAAACGCCACTTATTTTTGTTTTTTTATACGCTTCCTCCTGTTTAATCCCGCTGTTGAGTTTAAAGGCTTTTCTAATTAGTGCTTGCGAAATTCAGTGGGCTTCTGAGCAAATTATACTTGTTATTATTTAACTGCTGTCATGTACTCAGCACTAAACTCAATTTTTACTGACTTCACTGATTAAGCAACGACTCCCGGCTTCCGGCTCTTCACTGTCATTTTTCTGCGAGTTGTCCTTTGTGAAAACTGTCCGCCTGTTAAGCCCTTTTGCTGTCATCTTTTCCATCTTGCCACCCCTTCTACCTTGTCACGCTCTTCTACCTTGTCAGCCCCTTCTACCTTGTCACCCCCTTCTACCTTGTCAGCCCCTTCTACCTTGTCACCCCCTTCTACCTTGTCAGCCTCTTCTACCTTGTCAGCCCCTTCTACCTTGTCACCCCCTTCTACCTTGTCAGCCCCTTCTACCTTGTCAGCCCCTTCTACCTTGTCACCCTCTTCTACCTTGTCACCCCCTTCTACCTTGTCAGCCTCTTCTACCTTGTCAGCCCCTTCTACCTTGTCACCCCCTTCTACCTTGTCAGCCCCTTCTACCTTGTCAGCCCCTTCTACCTTGTCACCCCCTTCTACCTTGTCACCCCCTTCTACCTTGTCGGCCCCTTCTACCTTGTCACCCCCTTCTACCTTGTCAGCCCCTTCTACCTTGTCACCCCCTTCTACCTTGTCAGCCCCTTCTACCTTGTCACCCTCTTCTACCTTGTCAGCCCCTTCTACCTTGTCACCCCCTTCTACCTTGTCAGCCTCTTCTACCTTGTCAGCCCCTTCTACCTTGTCACCCCCTTCTACCTTGTCAGCCCCTTCTACCTTGTCAGCCCCTTCTACCTTGTCACCCTCTTCTACCTTGTCAGCCCCTTCTACCTTGTCACCCCCTTCTACCTTGTCAGCCTCTTCTACCTTGTCAGCCCCTTCTACCTTGTCACCCCCTTCTACCTTGTCAGCCCCTTCTACCTTGTCAGCCCCTTCTACCTTGTCAGCCCCTTCTACCTTGTCACCCCCTTCTACCTTGTCAGCCCCTTCTACCTTGTCACCCCCTTCTACCTTGTCACCCCCTTCTACCTTGTCAGCCCCTTCTACCTTGTCAGCCCCTTCTACCTTGTCACCCCCTTCTTCCTTGTCACCCCCTTCTACCTTGTCACCCCCTTCTTCCTTGTCACCCCCTTCTTCCTTGTCACCCCCTTCTACCTTGTCACCCCCTTCTTCCTTGTCACCCCCTTCTACCTTGTCACCCCCTTCTACCTTGTCACCCCCTTCTTCCTTGTCACCCCCTTCTACCTTGTCACCCCCTTCTACCTTGTCACGCTCTTCTAACTTGTCACCCCATTCTACCTTGTCACGCTCTTCTAACTTGTCACCCCATTCTACCTTGTCACCCCCTTCTTCCTTGTCACCCCCTTCTACCTTGTCACCCTCTTCTACCTTGTCACCCCCTTCTACCTTGTCACCCCCTTCTACCTTGTCACCCCCTTCTTCCTTGTCACCCCCTTCTACCTTGTCACGCTCTTCTACCTTGTCACCCCATTCTACCAATTGTCACCCCATTCTACCAATTGTCACCCCATTCTACCAATTGTCACCCCATTCTTTTGCTCTAGCCAACTTCAGAACCTTCCACTATACTAAAGATGAGACGATTGGTTGGTCGTTTGTGTATTACATAAAAGGCTACTCATAATTGTGTACTGGATGGGTTTCAGTGCTGAAAATTCTGTCAGTAGTTTGATGATAGCTCAAATTGTTAATTCTACGCTTGTAGTATTTGTTATGAGTGGTCAGGAGCTTATTGCGGCTCCGACTTCTGAAGGTCGCCATCTGAAGCACTCTTGATTGAAGCTCTGGTGAGACCGTCTCATCCGCCAGCAGCCAGCAGGCCGGTGCTGCGCAGGCCGCGCCAGACCGCCGTGGCCAACAGCGGCAGCCAGGAGGTCGGGCGGAGACTAGCGCCGGCCCCTCCGCCGTCATCGGAGGCCCGGAAGACGGCAGGCACCGGGTGGTTAAACAGCAGGAGGAACTCGGCCCGCTGGAAGTGCAGCACATTCAGCCGGCCAGCGGAGTCGGGCACGGATTCGCCCACGCGGTTGGCCACGCCCAGCAGATCCAGGCCGGTCTGCACTGCCGACACGCCCGGGCTGGTGGCCACGGTGAAATGCGCCCGCTGGCCGGGCGCGGCTTCTCCTTCGCCGTTGGCCCAGACAGGGAGGGCGTCCTTGCCCAGAACGGCGCGGTAGCCAAAGGTGCGCGGCGTCAGCAGCAGGGCGGTGACGTTCAGATCGAAGCTGCGACCCTCGGCTGCTTGCACATCCGGCCTGGCTGCGTAGCCAGCGCAGGAGGGCACTGCGCCGTGGTTGCAGTAGAAGCTGGTCACGTGCAGCTCCTCGGTGGGGTTGGCGTAGGCGAAGCGGGTCAGGTTTTCCACGGGCGTGTCTGGGCGGTAGCGGGTGGCGACAGCTGAGTAAAATCCCCATGCTTTCGATAACTCGAGGCATTAGTAATTATGTACCATTGCGTCATTGCTTTTAAGCTTGTTGATTTCAAAGCCCTGAATGAAGTGAATGCCCTAACTTGCGTTGTGTACAAGCGATGCGTTAACACATGTACAACAAGGTGCTGCTTGAAGATTGTATCTAGAAGTTGTCTCGCTACAAATGACTTACTTAGATGCAATAAATAGTTCCAGCATCCCTGCCCAATGAATTCGATTTCAACACAGCAGAAGCATTCATGCCAGCCTCACCCAGGCTGTGGTTGGTGAACTGGCAGTATAGCCGGCGCACCTCGTCAATGGCCAGTGCGTTTCGCAGAGTGTCTCGGGCCAGCTGCTTCAGGAAGGTCTCCGTGGCGTTGTCAGAGGGGAAAAATCCAAAGTACAGCGGCAGCTTCTTGGTGGGTCCGCCGGAACCGCAGGCAGCCACGCCAGCCACAACGGCCGTAAACATGATTGTTGCCGGTCTGGGGAGAGCGGGAAGCGGCAGAGGATTTAGGTTCAGGGCTGTGGGGTTGCAAGCTGGGTTGGCTGTGGGGGTTGCAGGCTGGGTTGGCTGTGGGGGTTGCAGGCTGGGTTGGCTGTGGGGGTTGCAGGCTGGGTTGGCTGCAGGGCTGTGGGGGTTGCAGGCTGGGTTGGCTGCAGGGCTGTGGGATTGCAGGCTGGGTTGGCTGCAGGGCTGTGGGGGTTGCAGGCTGGGTTGGCTGCAGGGCTGTGGGGTTGCAGGCTGGGTTGGCTGCAGGGCTGTGGGATTGCAGGCTGGGTTGGCTGCAGGGCTGTGGGATTGCAGGCTGGGTTGGCTGCAGGGCTGTGGGGTTGCAGGCTGGGTTGGCTGCAGGGCTGTGGGGGTTGCAGGCTGGGTTGGCTGCAGGGCTGTGGGGTTGCAGGCTGGGTTGGCTGCAGGGCTGTGGGATTGCAGGCTGGGTTGGCTGCAGGGCTGTGGGATTGCAGGCTGGGTTGGCTGCAGGGCTGTGGGATTGCAGGCTGGGTTGGCTGCAGGGCTGTGGGGGTTGCAGGCTGGGTTGGCTGCAGGGCTGTGGGGGTTGCAGGCTGGGTTGGCTGCAGGGCTGTGGGGTTGCAGGCTGGGTTGGCTGCAGGGCTGTGGGATTGCAGGCTGGGTTGGCTGCAGGGCTGTGGGGGTTGCAGGCTGGGTTGGCTGCAGGGCTGTGGGGGTTGCAGGCTGGGTTGGCTGCAGGGCTGTGGGATTGCAGGCTGGGTTGGCTGCAGGGCTGTGGGGGTTGCAGGCTGGGTTGGCTGCAGGGCTGTGGGGGTTGCAGGCTGGGTTGGCTGCAGGGCTGTGGGGTTGCAGGCTGGGTTGGCTGCAGGGCTGTGGGATTGCAGGCTGGGTTGGCTGAGGGGGTTGCAGGCTGGGTTGGCTGAGGGGGTTGCAGGCTGGGTTGGCTGAGGGGGTTGCAGGCTGGGTTGGCTGAGGGGGTTGCAGGCTGGGTTGGCTGAGGGGGTTGCAGGCTGGGTTGGCTGAGGGGGTTGCAGGCTGGGTTGGCTGAGGGGGTTGCAGGCTGGGTTGGCTGTGGGGGTTGCAGGCTGGGTTGGCTGCAGGGCTGTGGGATTGCAGGCTGGGTTGGCTGTGGGGGTTGCAGGCTGGGTTGGCTGAGGGGGTTGCAGGCTGGGTTGGCTGAGGGGGTTGCAGGCTGGGTTGGCTGTGGGGGTTGCAGGCTGGGTTGGCTGCAGTACTGTGGGAGTTGCTGAACCAACTCACCCAATCCTCATATGCGAGCTGGTTACGCAGTCCGGTGGCAGTCAGGGTCAGGAGAGGCCGCGGAAAAACTCTTAAGTCTTGGTGCTTTTAAGTGCATGGCGTTTGGTGCTTGAGTCTAGCGTGTTTTTAAAGACCGTGTAGCAAATTAAGTCTTATCTAATCGGTACTGCAAGACCTACCTGGGCAGAGCTAATTTACGTGTCCATCAGGCTACAGGCAGGTGGAATCAATTTTCCGGCAGATAAGCGAGTGTGTTAAGTCCGCCACTGCACTGCAGTTCTGAGCGCTTTTGAGTGAAGAAAAAGTATTATAACAGCAGCTGATTTAAGGACTATGCGCAAAGCTTTGAACAGACTGGAATTGCAATCCTTAGCGGGTCAGACAGTCAGTGTATTTGCATTATTGCCCCAGCAGCTTCAGTAACCGGCCCTGCCAGCCCTTTGCGAGCTGCACGGGGTCAGTCTCAATTTTACATTGTCGGGAGGCATGGAACAGTTCACAGAGCCTAATAATGTCAATGGGCAATGATGCAAGAGGGGGCGGGGGGCAAACGAGATAAACATGACTAGACTCTAACAGGATGGAAGGTATGCAAAATGAGGATGCGATCGCATATGCACATGCACATATCTGGCGTTAAAACAAATAAGACATAAAACACATTCTGAGAAAGTGCCGTGCGAGATGCAAGTGAAAGATCGTGCTTGCTCGGTCGATTTGCTTCATCAGGGAGTTCTGATTGGCTGATTTTTCATTGGCCGCCAGCTCGCCGGACCAGCCGGCTTAGACCAGCTCCGATTGGTCCTCGGCCGGCCGCACAGGGGACTCCGGACCCGGCCAGAGCCAGATGTACTTGTGCACAATGTACGAGCCGTCGCTGTCAGTGGAGTAGCCGAAGGCGTCGCTGCGCAGACTCCAGCCGGCGCGAGCCATGTGGTGGAACAGGGCCAGCTTCTCAGAGTTGCTGACCGACACACTTTGGTAGGAGTCCAGACCCGCTGCCCCCGCACCTGACGCAGCCGCCGCAGCCGCGTCATCCCCGGTCGCCGGTCGCTGCAGCGGCAGGGATCTCAGCGCCTCGGTGTGGCCGGAGATCACCAGGCCGCCGGATTTGAAGGCGCCGTTGTTCGACTGGCGATTGGGCGGCGGCATGTAGAACCGGTAGAAGTAGGCCGTCTCCTCGAACTCCAACACCTCAACCATGTACTTGAAGGCAGCGCCTGCTCCTACCTGCGGCTGAACTGCTGCAAGCTGCTGTGGCGGCTGCTGCTGGGAATCGCGGCGCTCTCTGCAGGCGGCTAGGAGACCAGGTAGACCGAAGAAGTCAGCTTCGGCTTCCAGCAGGTCGAACTCCTGCATGTGCCGAGTACAAAAGACCGTGAGAGGGTACGAACACCGCTTGGCGGTCACACTCGAGTCTCACCTGAAAGCCCTCAGGCACGCAGAGCCGGCTGCAGCGCAGGTAATTCAACACGTGCCTGAATAGCCTGCCATCCCTGTCTATAAAGGCGTGCCCGGCGGGGTCGCGCAGCACGGATGGCGTGAAGCTGCCACCAAACATGGCGGCCAGCATGGAGCCGGGGAATTTGCACAGGGTGGCGCGCGTCGTCGTGTGGACAGCACCGCCGACATTCAGGACCACCGCCTCCTCTGTGGCCTCCATGTTAGGAGGCTGCAAGCTCTCGGCTACTGGCCTGCAAAGAACAGAAGAATGCAAGACGACTCAATAGATTGACAGGTCAATAATCCAACATGAAAAGATAATATGCAAGCTGACTGCTTACAGCTACTCCTATAATGCAAGCCTCAATGCAGAGCTATAGTTTCAGCAAATCATTATTAGCAAATGCAGTAAGCAACATATCACCACATATCAATGGTATAATATAATGGTTCAAAAGGTAATGGCCAAAAATAGTAAAACAACTATAGTATTAAAATTTTACTATTAGGGTGGTAAAGCATAAAAGTTGAAATTTCCAAAATGCTTAAAGTATCTTGAAATTTCTAGAGACCTCTTAAATATGGTAATGCTTATTCATACCTTTAAAACTCACATTTACAGATGAACCATTTAATTCAGAATACTTTTGCCAAGTTTAGCCAGGAAGTTGTTACACATGTCTATCATAATGCTAATTCACACTTAAGCCTTACTTTTGCAGCCAGGTAATTTAATTTAATTTAATTAATTCAATTCTTCACAGCAAGAATGTTTGAACTAAGATAAAAATAGTCTCCAATTTATTTTTATGACATAAAATTTGCTAGTGTTAAGAAACACACAATTCCATGCCTTCCTTTTGTTAATATTCAGGGCAAAATTTGTTTATTATATAGTAACTTAGTAGACTATTGTGTGGCCATTATGTTTTCTGGCCACTATGATATGTAGTACTTGTCACTATTATTATTAGGGCCTAGTCATTAGTGCTACACATGAATTATACCCACATTAAGCTGTTAAACACTAAGTACTAAGTAGGAATGTCAAGAATTCAATGTGAGTCAATCAAGTGCATGCCAACCATGCACACTAAATTGGGCAGGCAACACTAATACACCCAAATTTTGGGCATTATAATTATATGATCTAGAATCTAGATTATGGCCCTAGGTATGAAAACAAAGACCATTAGTCTATGAAATTGCATATAACACAACAAACGTGTGAAACATGATACAGAGAATAAATAGTGCAAATTTGTAGACACTGCAACATAAATAAAACTTTTTTTCACCACAGCATCATAAAATTTGGCTACAGATATTACCACTACATTACATAGGCTTAGTAAATAATAGATATAAAACAGCTAGACACTATAAAATGTGAACAAATAGCAAAGTTGCTTTGCAAAAATGAAATGGTACAATTTATTTATTTATGGGCCTATTATGCTGTTTATAACTGTATATGCCAAACGGAAGTGCTTATTCCCACGGTCCCGTGCCAATAATTTTCTGCTTATCCACACGGCAGCTTGTATGAATGGGTCTACTTTCAAGTCCCTACCTATTCTAATTCGTCTCTGAGCATAAGGCTTTTGCTTCAGAGTATAGTGTATAGTGTACACTATCAATGAATAGTGTAAAAGAATAACAATGATGTATAATGTGTGACGAGTTTGGTGCTGACTAGAATTCTGCTGGTTGACTCGTATGATTTTCTTTGAAATACTTTTTACTTTTTAAGTCAATACAATTCGAATGAAAACACGTAACGATGACAAAAGATTTAGTAAGTTGTGATTAAAATAATTAAAGAGGATGACATTAATGTCGGTTAATTAATGTGTAGGTCGAAATGTAGAACACTGTCGTAACACACTGGCAACTTTGTCGATCTATTGGCTCGAGGGTTCAACAAAACGTTCAAATCTGAAAGGGCCTCGTTTCAAAGAACAGAACCGTGTGGATACAATTGAAATTAACGGCACGGCATATATAAAGAGTTGTAGACCTATTTATACAAGCTGCCGTGTGGATAAGCAGAAAATTATCGGCACGGATCCGTGGGGATAAAATTGAAATTATCGGCACGGGACCGTGGGAATATGCTCTGCCATGTCAAATGGCCTAGGCCCCCTCATAGCCAGCCAAGGTAGTCTTTTTACAAGTTAGACTATTTTTAGTTTCTGTAATTATCTTGAATGTACTATTAACTATTGTTACCTTCTTAATTTTATTTACTGTTTAAATTATTGAAAGAGTCGTTTAGACAGGTTTTCACAGTCAAATTCTAAAAGATGTCAGCTCAAGAATTCTCGCTTTAAAGCGAAAATTTCGGCGAGCCCTTAGATTTTAGAAAACTGTTTTCATGAATATTGTACCATTCTCAGTCTAAGTCCACAATTTCTTTACACTTAATAGCCTTTTGCATCTTTATAAAATGTGATCTTAATTTTTTGTTTTATTGTATTCTTTAGGTATAGAAATCTATTTGTTCAACATTTAAGCTTGTCGCATCGCATTACACCATGTGCAGAAATTAATGCTCTGGTGTCAGTCAGTGCAAAACCAATTAAGTAAACCAATTAAGAATGAGCAAAATTTTTTTTGCCTTCTTAAAATCGAAAACTCCTACGCGAAATTCCGGAAGATGTATTGCTGTTGCTGTGCGGTAAAAACGAACTGACAACAACTCCATCTAGAAGTTAGAACACTTGGAGTCTACTCCTAGAAGTCTACTCCTAGTGGTCCTTGCTCTATCTATGAGTCAAACAAACACTCTGATGCACCATATGGAGCTGGTGTACGTATGCTCTTCGTAACTATAGAATTCGATGCATGCGACAGTAACAAAACAAACTACACCTTTAAAGACTAAGAAAAGACTGATCGAATCAAAGCTTGGATTACTACATGCAAAATTAGCGCATTAGTGGGAAATGTACGTTACTAAAAAGGCTTAGAAAAACAACTAGTAGAAAAAATGGGGCATGGGGGAATAAAGAAAAAGTCAGCATTAATCAGACTACTTCCAAAAAATCCTTGTGCACCCACAGCACGTCGATGTTGTCCCACTGGCTAACCTGCGCCATGTCCAGAGCCTGCAGTCCCGGTGCGCGACCCGCCTTGTAGCCCCGCTTCGTGAAGAAGTCCACTACTGTGGCGGGGTCGCCGCGGGACATGAACGGCTTCGACCACTCCATCTGTACCGCCACTACAAGCCGCAGGTCGAACAGGTTGCCCGAGGTGCGCAGAAAGTCCGTCTCACCGCCCTGAATGTCCATCTTCATGACGACGTGCTTGGTGCGGACAAGGCTGGACAGTCTCTCACTGCGCATGGGCATGATGGGCACCGTGTCCGGCAGTTGGGCGTCCAGCTTGCCGGCACCGCCGACGTTGCAGTCGGACAGGAAGCTCAGGTACTTGAGCTGCTGGGTGGTGGTGATGAAGTTCCACACGAGGCTGGTTCCGCCCAGACCTGAAGCGTTGAGGCTGAGGTGCAGACGCAACAGGTTGCGGATATTTGCATCCAGAGCAACCACAGGCAGGCCGACCTTTGCAGCCTGGATGCTGTACACACCGATGTTGCTGCCGATGTCCATGAAGGTCGTATCGGGAACCTTGAGAGCGAGTTGCACAATAGATTGTACTAATTTCGGCTCCCAGGACTTGTCGACTCGGATTCCACTAGTGACGGTATCGTTCCCCTTGTAGGCGAAAATAGGCATGAGATTTCCGCTTATGTCATGCAGCTGTATTACATCAGCACTCCGTCTTGTGATGTCCAGCAGCTGCTCCGGAAACGGAGTCTTCACAACGCACAGCGGGTAGCCGTCCTGGTACCGCTTGTAGGCCTCCGAGTCTCGGCACAGCTTGTTTCGCAGCACCGTGTTGAGAAAGTCCACTCGACGAAACTCCTGGTACATTGGGCACTGAACCTCCACCGGGTCCACCGGCTCTGTGGATCTGAGGCTGTCGGCGACCAGCTTGTTGAGCAGCTTCTCATCATCATCTCTTTGCTGCGCCTTGGCTCCTTTAAAGAGGCTGTCTGCAATCTTCTCGTGACCGCCACTGATTCCCGCGAGCACGTAGATGAGAAGGCAGAGCAGGACTCCAGCGAAGAACGCGAGCATGCGGTGCGAGCACAGCTCCCTGACTGCCATGTTGCACTGGACCGGTGCTGAGCTATGAACCTCTGAGAAAATGAGCGCTGGCAATTTTTTTTCCAGGCAGAATTTTTTGCCGGAAACGAGTGTGGTTTGGGCATGGAAGTTGTCGTGGATTTTATGTTTCTATGAATGTTAAATTGCTTGATGGCAGCTGGAGTTCCTAACACCTGCCCCAGAGCGAGAGAATATCGATTGCGGGTTTCTGCAATCATGTTTCGCTCTATTGAATTCTCCGCTTTCGCGCCTGCACGCTGTTTGCGCCTTCGAGACTTCAATGCAGCCAATTAAAATGCAGCCTTTGCTTGGTTGGTTGGACTTAATACACGGCATGCTCTGACCTAAGATAAGATTTTTATCATCTGGCACGTTTTCTTGCCACGAAAGAGACCCCAGGACAGAAAGCTCTTCAGCTTTGAGGAACAATTAGCTAATCAATTTAAAGAGCGATATAAGCTTTCAAAGCTTTGTCATTGAGCTGGAATTCGATTCACCATATCTGTTTGGATCAGCTGAATTAAAGTAAACTTTTTTCTATACAGTTTAAGATAACAGTAATAAAATATCTGTTTTGATTTGATCAGGACCGCTGTCAATTTTTACCCTTAAATGTATTCTCCTTGAGGGTGTGTGTGTCAGGCACCAAGACGGAGGGCAAATGTTGGAAAACGTCCTTTTTAAAAAGACAATAAAAATATGGAAACTTTTGACGCAACAGGGTCAAGACCGTGAGGAGTTTGTTGATTGGGTAGCTTAGTTGCCTGGCAGCATGGATGGAACTCCCGGTGGCATCCCAGACGGCACTCACTGATGGCATCATGGATGGAACTCCCGGTGGCATCCCAGACGGCACTCACTGATGGCATCATGATGGAACTCCCGGTGGCATCCCAGACGGCACTCACTGATGGCATCATGGATGGAACTCCCGGTGGCATCCCAGACGGCACTCACTGATGGCATCATGGATGGAACTCCCGGTGGCATCCCAGACGGCACTCACTGATGGCATCATGGATGGAACTCCCGGTGGCATCCCAGACGGCACTCACTGATGGCATCATGGATGGAACTCCCGGTGGCATCCCAGACGGCACTCACTGATGGCATCATGATGGAACTCCCGGTGGCATCCCAGACGGCACTCACTGATGGCATCATGGATGGAACTCCCGGTGGCATCCCAGACGGCACTCACTGATGGCATCATGGATGGAACTCCCGGTGGCATCCCAGACGGCACTCACTGATGGCATCATGATGGAACTCCCGGTGGCATCCCAGACGGCACTCACTGATGGCATCATGGATGGAACTCCCGGTGGCATCCCAGACGGCACTCACTGATGGCATCATGGATGGAACTCCCGGTGGCATCCCAGACGGCACTCACTGATGGCATCATGGATGGAACTCCCGGTGGCATCCCAGAGGGCGCTCACTGATGGCATCATGGATGGAACTCCCAGATGGAATCATGGATGGAACTCCCAGATGGCATCATGGATGGAACTCCCAGATGGCATCATCGATATCTTTGACTCATTGGATCAAAGGCCTCAAAAGCAGTCACATTTAAGCCACACTTTGGTTAAGCCTCTCGCCTGAATGGACAGATAAATATAAGAAACTGCATGTTGACAGTGGGCTGTATATGGCTCACAACACGAGGTAGAATAGCATGAAATATGATGTTTATCCTCGCTGACATGAACTCTCAAAGGAGGCTGAACTAAGGCCATGAGAGCAAAAGTATATAGCAATAGCAGCATAATGAAAAGCGCTTATTGGCTCGTAGATCATGCAAAAAACGAAATCGACGCTTGTGCTCTAATTTCAGTCACGGAGAATAATGAGCAGTGACCGGGACTAATGAGACAGGAAACGCGGACAATCTTTCTTCAGCAGCGCACAGCAGCACACAGCAAGGAATGAACAAATTAGTTATAATAATAATAATAATAATAATAATAATAATAATAATAATAATAATAATTGCAGGAGGGCTGCAGGCAAAGGCACATAATTTAGCGACACTAGACCCGCAGCCAGCGAGGAGGCAATTCTGCCCATTTCGCTGACTCCTGAGCACACACGCATACATATACTGTACGCAGGCATACGCTCACACAGGTGTGTACATCTGCCCTGACTTTCTCATCGTCAGGCAGTGTACATTTCACTGTGCCTTGGAGGTTGGCCCTCGAGGGCGTAATCGCACGACAAGCCCCAAGCCTTCTCTCCGCGACTGCGCCCCAAATAAATGTGGCCTCGCCGCGGAATCGAACTTAGGGACCATGGTGCGAGAGGCAAACGCGTTAACCGCTCTGCCACCGACCCCCGAACAAATTACTCATTAAGCGTTTACAAAGCCCTAGTGCACCCACAGCGCGTATGCTCCATTGCCTCACCTGCGCCATATCCAGAGGCTGCAGTCCCAGTGCCTGAAATTATCATTTTCGGAGTCTTGAAGGATAATTTCGGAGTCTGAAAAGAATAAATCGGAGCCCTTCAGGATTTTTTAGCCTGAGGGATCATTTTGAAGAGCCCTGAAGGTTCATTTCCGACGCCTGAAGGATCGTTTCGGAGCGCTGATAGATCATTTTGGAGCTTTGAAAGACCAATTGCCGATTCCTGTAGGACCATTTCGGAGCCATGAGGGATTATTTTGGAGCCCTGAAGGATCATTTCCGAGTCCTGAAGGATCACTTCCGAGTCTGAAGGATCACTTCCGAGTCCTGAAGGATCATTTCCGAGTCCTGAAGGATCATTTCCGAGTCCTGAAGGATCACTTCCGAGTCCTGAAGGATCATAATGGAGCCCTGAAGGATCATCTGATAATTAGGCCAAATTGGAGAAAAATGCAGCTAATATTTTGAAGCATTTGAGCAACTTGCGAATATTTTTTGTTGCAGGCTACCTAGGCCTCTGGCAGCTGTTCTCTAGTTATTGATATATCTGTAATATACTTGCTAGAGCTTCAGTGGTTTTCAAGTCATCTTGTGACAATAAGTAGTTGGATTTACGGTATCTTCTGCAGTTAGAAACGCGAAATCACGATTTTCTCTGAAATTTTAACGGGCGGTGCCATACCAATTCCAACTACACATTAATAAGAAATTGACCTCGTTTTCCACTTCTATTTAGCACTTTCCGCACAATCTGTTCTCATAGCGAATTCTCGGTCTCGCAGTTTGCAAGGTTTCGCAAGCAAACTAATGGCTTGTCAAGGCGGCTGCGCGTCTTGTCTAAGGGAATTTCATAAAGTGAACCACTCTGGGTTTATACCTGAGAAAACCCTCACCCCCACGTGGACTACGTCCACCGTGACCTCGCCCACATCGGCCTGAACGATGTGGACTACCGGCCTCCTGGTTTCAAAATCAAGTGAGGCTTTGCCGCCGCCATCCCTGACCAGATCGACGTCGGTGTCAACCAGTGGAGCCAATGGATACACTGCTTCATCAACGGCTCGCTAACAAACGGCGTAGCGGAGCGGGTATCGCGCCATCAATGAGTGCGCTAAACACCTCACTAAGACGAATATCTGTAATCAGTCTATTTACATGTACTACGACAGTCAAGCCGCCATCAAGGCGCTGACTGCTGTTAAAATTACCAGAAAGACGGTGGCAGACATGCAAACCCTGGCGGTCCTCAACAGGGTCAACCTCATCATGACCCCGGGCACAGCGAACATTCTTGGCAACGAGCTCATGGATCAGCTCGCCAAGGATGGTAACAATCCTGGAAGCGGCCATCGGGTGATCCGACTCCCGGTGCCAAGGACAATGATTTCCCGCACTGTTGAGAAGTGGCTCAGGCGTCAGCACCAGACCCTCTGGAGCGGCATCCACAACTACAGACAAGACCGTTCCGCGATGCCTGAAATCAACCGAAAAGTTCAATTTGATTAAATGTTGTCTCACAGAACTGACCTCAGGGAGATGTCCACGGTCATCACGGGTCATGACTTCTTCCAGAGACATCTCCAAATTGTGTGCACCTCCACCTGCCCTTTTTGCGGCTAGGTGAGGATACTGCGGAGCGTCACATTATGCCCGGTTTTCGAGAAAGAGCACTCCGGAGTAGACCACTCCGGAGAGGATCCGAGAGCTCCACGCCTTCTTCATTCGACACACCGGCCGGATGAAGATCGCCAAAGCTGACCCAGCGAACCTGCCTGCTGCTGCTGTTGTTGTTGTTGGGGCAAGAGGCGCCGAGTGAGCTACCAGCTCCGTCTCGCCAGCGCCACCGACCTAGCGGGGTCGGACGTCAGCACACTAAGATTGAGGTCATCACTGTCGAAAGTAGCCAGTCTCTCCCTGCGGAGGGCCGGGCATTGAAGCCAGTGTTCCACGTCTTCCGGGGCCATACCGCAACGGAGACAGGTGGGGTCGGCGTGCGGGTTGATGACGCTGCTATAGGCCCGCAGAAGGCTGCAGTGGCCCGAACGCAGCCTGGCCAGGAGCACCGCGTCCTGACGGGTGCGAATCTCAGCCCTGTCCCGCTGGCGGTCCAGGGCGCCGTAGACGGCAGCTGTCCGGGCATGTCTGATGGGCGGGTCTGCAATGTGACGTCGGGCGGCCGTCATCGCACTCCACATCGAAATTGGCGCGCTGGTGTTGTCGGCAGGAGCAGCAGCCGCCTGCTTGGCCGCCTCATCGGCTAGCTCGTTACCAGCCAGCCCGCAGTGCCCCGGGACCCACTGGAGCATGAGAGCGGCCGCTGGAGTGCGAAGATCCGGGAGGGCGCTGCGCGCTGGGGCTTTCCCAGCCAGGGCCGACAGCAGAGATCTGCTGTCGCTGCAGATGACGACACGTCCTGCAATTTCGTGCCGTCGGATCCAGGTGGTAGCCAAACTGAGCGCGCGGCACTCTTCATCATACGAGCAGGTGATGCGACTGCCCTTGGCCATGATGGTGTCCAGCACCTCAGGTGCGGCCGGGTCACCGCGGGTGACGACGGCAGCGGCGCCACCATCGGAGCAGCCGCCTAGGGCCGACCCATCAGTGTAAATGACCAGGTCGGCCTCATAGCGGCGGATGGCCGCCTCAACGCAGAGCCGTCCCGACATGTCGTCTTGGCTTGTGTCGACATCTACCGCCCCGACGAGATCGCAGGTCACGTTGAGGCCCGCAGCTCGAGGCACCCACGGGCAGCTGGGCAGGTGGGGTAGCATCTCGCGATGATCCAAATCGTCTGGGAGCTTGGCTAGCAGTTCAACGGCCCTTTTACGCCAGCTTCCCCTAGCAGTGCGATGCGCGACGACAGGCACGGCAGCCATACGCCGCGGGTGGTCAGCTGGCAGACGCAGAGCTTTCTCGTATGCGGCAAGGCAAAGCTGGTCCCTGGTGGTGGCAACGGTACAAATTCCTGCCTCGAGGTGAAGGGCCTTAGTAGGCGTGGAACGCAGCTGTCCGGTGACAATGCGGAGCGCGTTGTTCTGCGCACGTTGCAGCCGCGCAACCGCGGAGTCGGCCAACCAGGGTTGCCAGGCCGGAGCAGCGTAGTGGAGCACGCTCATCTGGAGTGCCTTGAAGGTCCGGAGGAGGCTCTCTTTAGGCCAGCCCCACGCCCTCGCAGACAGGCACGCCAGAATACGGCACCGTTTGCCGATCGCGCGGCAGACCTCGTCCACCTGCTTGCGGAAGGCCAGAGAGCGGTCAAGGTGAACTCCAAGGAACCGCGGGCTGTCGTTGAAAGGCATGTTCTCCCCGTTCAGGGTGATAGAGGGCTGCCAGGCAGCCTCGTGCGTGTCCGTGGAGAAGAAGGCGCACTCGCTTTTAGTGGGGTTGAGCACCATCTTGCGGCTGGCGCTCCAATCGGCAATGCGGGTGACGGCTTCCTGAACCTGGGCCGCCGCCGTGATTTTAGAGTGGTGCTGGCTGCGGACGGCAATGTCGTCGGCGTACAAGGAGACACGAACCTCTGGTGGGATGGTCTGCACGACCGGATCGAGGAACAGGATGAAGAGGAGGGGGGCGATCACCGAGCCCTGTGGCAGCCCCTGGCGCAGCCTGTGGAACCGACTGACCTCGCCTTGGAGGCACACCCTGGCCTCGCGATTCTGCAGGAAGGAGTGGATCCAGCGGACGTAGGTGCCTGGGACGCCCTTCTCAATCAAAGTAATCAGCAGCCTCTCACGCCAGACTTTATCATAGGCCTTGCTGTAGTCCTGGAAAGCCATGACGGAGCGCAGCATTGGGGAGCTTTGGAATCCATCGCTGATGCCCTGCACCACGTTGAGCACCTGATCTTCGCAACTGTGGAATCGCCGAAAGCTTGCCTGCTGCGGAGCCAGCCATCCCCGGGATTCGGCCATGTAGTACAACCGAGCTGTGATGATGCGCTCCAAGAGCTTTACCATGCAAGAGGTCAAGCTGACTGGGCGGAAGGATACCATGTCACTCGCTGGTTTGTCACGTTTGAGGAGTGGGATGATGGTCGCCCTCCTCCAGGCTTGCACACATTGCCCGGTCTTGAAGGAACGGTTGAAGATTTCCAACAGCTCGCGCCTTGCCAAAGGTCCAAGGGCCTTGAGGAAGCGTGGCGAGATGTCGTCCGGGCCGCAGGCTCCATTAGCCCGCTGGTGTTCAATTGCCGCCTCAAGTTCCACCATGGTGATGTCGCTGCAGCTGTCATCGTCGCCGCCACAGTTGCGCGTGGCCTCCTTTGCACTACGGTTGAGCTCACGATCGGCCTTGCTGAACGTCAGCCGGTTGACCGCTGCGTAGTGCTTAGCAAATAGCTCCGCCTTGGCGCGATTATCGCAGAAGACCTTGCCCTGGTGCACCAGAGCTTCGTTAGCTTGGTTGTCATCGGGTGTCCCGCTGAGGCTCCTGATGAGCCGCCAGGCCTTGGGGGCGTCGTGGCACAAGTCCGCATCCGCGAGAAAATCCTGCCAGCAGCGTTCTTTGCCTTCTTTGATGAGGAGCGCTGCTTCGGCAGACGCCTGTAACCATTCCTCTCGGTGACTGCCAACCAACCGGCGGAGGCAATTGCGGCGGCGGATGGCTGCACGCGCCTGATGTGACAGCCAGGGCCGCGCTGTGCGTTTGTAGGTCGTTTTCCCGACATGACGAAATGCGGCGTCGATGATGGCCTTGGTCAGGCGCTGCACCCGCTGTGTCAGAGAGACCCCCGAGCTCCTGAAGTCAGCCACCTGATTCTCGGCATCCTCCGTGAAAGCTTGCCAGTTGACTCCGTTCTTGCGCCATGCGCGTCTGGGCGCACGGGCGATAGTGGCGGCGGCGCAGCGAAGCCGGACAAAGATAGGGAGGTGATCCGAGCCAAGGTCGTCCTGCACGCTCCATTCAGCCTTGTCGTGCCAGTCTGCACGGCACAGCGTGACATCGGGGGAGCTGAGGCCACCGGTACCGCGATTGACCCTGGTCGGGTCGCCGTCGTTGAGCACCGCGAGCGCCCGGCCAGTGGCCCAGTCCATGAGAGCGTCCCCTCTAGCATCCGTGGGCTGCTCAGTGTCCCAGAGGGGAGCATGAGCGTTGAAGTCGCCGCAGATGACATCAGCCCCCGCCGGGATAGTCTGCCAGAGAGCGTCCACATCCTCTCCACCATTGCGGTTTGGCGGGGCGTACACATTGTCCAGGTCCAGGGTCTTCTTGGGGCCCAGGTAAATGTGCACCCGCAGCATCTCGATCGCGCTGGCAGGCTTGGAAGGGACCTGCTTGAAGGCCAGGCGCTCGTGCACCAGCGTGAGCAGGCCTCCACCTCCATCCGCCTCGGTACGGTCCGCCCGGACAACAGCATATCCCGGGAAACGAGGCGTAATATCTTGAGAGCGCAGCTTGGTTTCCTGTATCGCCACTACATCAGCCCTGCACGTGTTGATGCGGTCGAGCAGCTCCGGTACCTTGGCGAGGAGCCCGTCAGCGTTCCACTGCAGAATGTTGAGGGCGCTGATACGGTCAGTGGTGGAGAGGCGGATACAGGGCGCCATCTCGTCCGGCGCAGGCTCAGTGTCTTGACCAGGCCCCATAACGCACTTGCCGCACTGCCAGGCTTGGCGGGCCAGCGCAAACTCGGCGGCCTTGCGCGGGAGACCAGAGCAGGACTTGTGATACGCAGCCTGGCACGTGCTGCAGTGAATCGGGTTGATGTTGGTCGCCACCCGACGGCCGCATCCCCCACAACAGCGTGGCGCGGCCGGGGAGCCTTGGCGATTGCCGTTCTGGTTGGCACCAGTGGCGCGTCCGACCAGGGAGGCTGCCGTGGGCACCGGCACATGCTCGGGGCATAGCCAGCGCGGGCACCCCCTGTACCGCGGGATGCCACTGCACGCCGTGGTCCGATGACACCAGGCGTCGCAATTATCTTGGTCGCATTTGAGGGGGAGCGTGCCTTGGCGGATGGCCCTAGCACAGGTGCGGCAGACCGCCGGGTTCCCAGGCCGTCGCTCTCTGTCGGCGTTGGCAGGCGTCGGGCGGTCCGCCCTAGTCCCTGCTGCCAGGTGATCTTGACAGCGCCAGGTGCCATGGTCCTGGTACCGGCGACGGCCACTGCACGACTCCTGCTTATGGCACTGGTGCGCGCAATTTTCCACCGCGCACTTGAGAGGCACGATGTCGCTCCTGAATGACCGACCACAGGCGTAGCAACCTTCCGGTGGGGGGCCAGGGTTAACTTCCACGCCCCCCGCACGCAACAGGAGGGTGGCCAGGCAGAAGAAGAGCTGAGTGAAAGAACAAAAACGAGACTGAAGTCGCTGACGTCCAACCCGCTCCGCGGCCGCGCCTGGGGCGCGTGCCGGGTAGGTTGTGTAATAAAGTCAGCGTGGCTTGCAGAGAGAGAAGTTCTTCAGAGCAGGCCAAGCCTAGCTCTCTAAATAAATATAAGTTTATTTCTCAGCCTGACCAGGCTGACCAATCAGCCGCTACCTCTGGGCGTGCACGCGCTCCAGAGTACTCACATGCGCGAGTACATTGCGAGAGAGAGAGAGAAAAATAACACCCTCAATCCCCTACTCTGCACTGATAGCGAAACGCAGTCACCACATCCCTCCACACGTAGACGAAAAAGAAGCAAAAAAAAGGAACAAAAAAAAGAAAAGAAAATGCATCCCAGCACCACGACAACAATAACAAAAAAAATCGAAGGAGCAACCACCACGCGAAAGCTGTAGAAAAAAAGTCTGTCAAGAAAAAATAATAAAAAAACACATTCAGCTGTACGTCAACCTGTCCGGGCATTTTCGGCTCCTCTGTGAACGCCGCGCCTGTGGAGTCGGAGGAAGCGGCGGCTGCATGGGCGGCGGCGGCGCGGTCGGTGGCTGGGTGGGCGACGGCGGCGGGGGCGGCAGTAGCGGCGGAACCTCTGCCTCAGCCGATTCATAGCGCAGGTCGTCATTTATTGGCTGTTCCGTGCTTCCTGAGGTCCGCGGTTCGATGCCTGCAGAGGCTACATGGTCGGCGTGGCGGCGTACAATGCGATCATCAGGCAGCCGGCACTCGTAGGACAAAGGCGCCGTTTGACGGCTGATGCTGGCCGGCAGCCACTTCTGCTGACCCGTGAAATCCCGCACTACGACGTCGTCGCCTTCCTCGAAGGACCTCGATCTGGCGCGCCTGTCGTGTTGTAGCTTCTGTGCTTCCTGTCGCCGCGTGACCACAGCCGAGACGTCCGGACGTACCAGATCCAGCAGCGTTCGCAGAGGCCGGCCCATCATCAGCTGGCTCGGCGGAACGCCCGTCGTGCTGTGCGGAGTCACCCGGTAGGTCAGCAGGAACCTAGCGAGCCGAGTCTGCAGAGCCGCCGGCCGTCCCTTCACCAGAGCCGCCTTCACTGTTTGTACCGCGCGTTCTGCCAGGCCGTTGGACGCCGGATGATAAGGCGACACCTTGACATGCCGGATGCCGTTGCTGCTCATGAAGCTCTCCATCTCCTGGCTCACGAAGTTGGGACCGTTGTCCGTCACCACGACCTCCGGCAGGCCCAACTGGCTGAAAGTCCGCCGGAGCCTATCGATTGTAGCGGAGCTGGTCGCGGACTGGCAGATGTGCACCTCGATCCACTTGGAATGCGCATCGACCAGAATCAGCAACATCTTGCCTTCGAACGGTCCAGCGTAGTCCATGTGGACCCTTGACCACGGTCTGTCAGGCCAGGGCCAGGGCTGCAGCGGCGCAGGAGGTGGGCTTTGCTGATGCAGTTTGCACTGCCGGCAGTGCTGCGAGAGCCGCTCGATGTCACCGTCCATTCCCGGCCACCAAAAATAGTTCCTGGCCAGCGACTTCAGCTTGGACGCTCCTAGGTGACTTTGGTGCAGACACTCGAGCAGCGCCAGGCGTCCCTGAACCGGCACCACCACTCTGGTGCCCCAAAGCAGGCAGCCGTCCTCCACGCTCAGTTCCGCAGCTCGAGAGGCAAACGGCCGCAGATCTTCGCTCCATCGCCGATCCTCCGGCCAGCCTTCTTGCACGAACCTGAGCACTCGACCGAGCAGCGGGTCTCGCCGTGTCCAGCAGCGAACTTGAGCCGCAGTCACTGGGCCCTCGTTGAACGAGTCGATCAGCAGTACCACCTCAGCCGGCGCCGGCGCATCCGCTGGCTTGGACGGCAGCGGCAACCGGCTCAGCGCATCCGCCCGCAGCAGGGTGGCGCCCTTGCGGTACTGCAGTCGATAGGAGTAGCTGGACAGCAGCAGAGCCCAGCGCTGAATCCTGGTAGACTTTGGCTGAGATTAGCGACACCGCGGCGCCCGTGTCGATCTCCATCAGGCAGGACACGCGTTGATCCGTACCGTGGTCAAGTAGGGTGGCACCTTTGCTGCAACGCTGGGCACGGTGTTAAGGGAACTGCAGTCCTCGTCTTCTGCTTCTTGCACGGCGCCCACGCGGGGCTTGGAGTCCGCACCCGATGCTCCGGCGCCTCTACGGCAAGCAGCTGCGGTGTGCCCGAGCTTGCCGCACTTGAAGCATCCCTTCTTGATGAACGGGCACCTGTCCGCCAGATGTCGAGTCGACAAGCACCGGAAGCACTTCTGTGGGGCTCGACCGGATCCGGTCGCCTTGGCCTGGTCGACTCGATCGACTGAAGTAGCCGCCGCTGGGCCAGCCGCCTCCTGTGAGCTCCTGACGACCGTGCAGCCTTTTTCCGCCAGCTCCACCGCTTGAGCGATCTTCAGCGCCTTCTCGAGATCCAGCCCCGGCTCCGACAGCAGTCTGCGCTGGATCCGATCGTCCTGGATGCCGAGCACCAGCCGATCCCTGAGCATCGACTGCAAGCTGTTTCCGAACTTGCAATCCGCGGCCAGACGCCGCAAACTGGCCAGGAAATCCGCCACTGACTCGGTGCTGGCCCTCACGCGCTGATAGAAATGAAAACGCTGCCCAATTTCAGAAGGCTCCGGCTTCCAGTGCTCCTTTAGCTTTTGGCAAATGTTTGCGTAGCTCGTCTCCGATGGCTTTTCCGGGGCCAGCAGGCTGCAAATCAGCTTGAATGTCTCCTTGCCACAGACACTGAGGAAGACAGCTCGCTTTTTGTCTTCGGACTCTATGTCGCTTGCAATGAAAACTTGCTCCACTCTTTCCTTGTACTGCAGCCAGTCCTCATTTTCAGGCTCAAATGGACCGATGCTACACAGTAGGCCAGTGGCCATTAGTCACCTCGTTGCCACTGTAATAAAGTCAGCGTGGCTTGCAGAGAGAGAAGTTCTTCAGAGCAGGCCAAGCCTAGCTCTCTAAATAAATATAAGTTTATTTCTCAGCCTGACCAGGCTGACCAATCAGCCGCTACCTCTGGGCGTGCACGCGCTCCAGAGTACTCACATGCGCGAGTACATTGCGAGAGAGAGAGAGAAAAATAACACCCTCAATCCCCTACTCTGCACTGATAGCGAAACGCAGTCACCACAGGTTGGTTGCCTAGAGTTGAGCATCTTGGTGCGGCCGGGTTGCCCCGACCATCCGGGTCGCCACGAAGAGGCGATGCTCGTGACCGCGGCCCCCGTCCGGGGGCCACCCGACCCTGTTGGGCCGGCGGCCTGCTGCTGCTGGCGCAGGGTGGGCGCACCCCCAGGGCTGAGCCCCTTCTCTTTTGCCCTGAGTTTGCGATTGGGGCCTCACGGCCTATTCGTGGCGTTCCGCCCCTCACCGGTAGTAAGTATGCACGAATGTCTCAGCTCAGGGTTGCAGGTGCACGCATGCTCGCTTTTGGTAAAACTTATACATACTTTTTGTAGTTTCGTTAGCCATTTTTCAGCTTTGAAGCTCAAGAACTGGTAGGAAAGAAAAGTTTCCTTCTCAAGGACACGAGTTGTTTCAGTTGTTTTATAGTCGGCAACTATCGGGACCACATTTGCCATTAAAAATTGGTGACATGCAATTACTGTTCGAAGCCTGAGTTCGTAAGCGCAAGTATTCATAGACCGCTCCATTCTCTTGGCCCTGAAGCATGAGTATCAACGGGAGAGAGGCACAATCTATTTGAAACAGCTGCAGCTGCATTAGCAGCAACGCATTTGGTAGCTTAAACGAGTGTCAATTCGCAATTCAAGCAAGGTAGGTTTAAAGCGCATGGGCATGTATCAATTGTACTCATGAGAATAGAGAGAACAAAGCCAGCTGCGTCTCATTTGCAAGACTGCGCGACAATAGCACGGGGCTGATTGAGAGTGAAGCTAAATACACCTAAATGGGGGGTGAGTAATTCACTAAATAAGAGCTAAGTGTAAAAAAGACCCTTCCAGTATCATTTATGGCGGCCTTTGTCTCAAAACCTGCGAGATCTATACGAGCGTATTACCTGTAAATTTCAATACACAGTTGTAATACCTTGGTCCTGGTCTGTAACTTAAAAGCTCAAATCAAATACTTGATATATCACAAATAGAGGCATGCATTCATCTGTCTTTAGAAAATGTAGTACGATTCCAAACATTTTTACGAGGGTTGCCGCTCACGTAGAAAATTCATAGGATTTCACCAAAACGAAAAGGACCAATTGTTAAATTTGGTATAAAAATCAGTCAGTTAGGCCAATTTTACAAAGTCCTTGTGCACCCACAGCACGTCGATGTTGTCCCACTGGCTAACCTGCGCCATGTCCAGAGCCTGCAGTCCCGGTGCGCGACCCGCCTTGTAGCCCCGCTTCGTGAAGAAGTCCACTACTGTGGCGGGGTCACCGCGGGACATGAACGGCTTCGACCACTCCATCTGTACCGCCACTACAAGCCGCAGGTCGAACAGGTTGCCCGAGGTGCGCAGAAAGTCCGTCTCACCGCCCTGAATGTCCATCTTCATGACGACGTGCTTGGTGCGGACAAGGCTGGACAGTCTCTCACTGCGCATGGGCATGATGGGCACCGTGTCCGGCAGTTGGGCGTCCAGCTTGCCGGCACCGCCGACGTTGCAGTCGGACAGGAAGCTCAGGTACTTGAGCTGCTGGGTGGTGGTGATGAAGTTCCACACGAGGCTGGTTCCGCCCAGACCTGAAGCGTTGAGGCTGAGGTGCAGACGCAACAGGTTGCGGATATTTGCATCCAGAGCAACCACAGGCAGGCCGACCTTTGCAGCCTGGATGCTGTACACACCGATGTTGCTGCCGATGTCCATGAAGGTCGTATCGGGCACCTTGAGAGCGAGGCGCAGGATGGAGTGCACAAGTCCAGCTTCCCAAGTCTTTCCGCTCCTGATGGCATTGCTGATGTAGTCGTTTCCCTTGTAAGCAAAGATCCGCAAAGAAGCTCGATTCATGTCCACAAGCTCGAGAACCTCGGCACTCCGTCTTGTGATGTCCAGCAGCTGCTCCGGAAACGGAGTCTTCACAGCGCACAGCGGGTAGCCGTCCTGGTACCGCTTGTAGGCCTCCGAGTCTCGGCACAGCTTGTTTCGCAGCACCGTGTTGAGAAAGTCCACTCGACGAAACTCCTGGTACATTGGGCACTGAACCTCCACCGGGTCCACCGGCTCTGTGGATCTGAGGCTGTCGGCGACCAGCTTGTTGAGCAGCTTCTCATCATCATCTCTTTGCTGCGCCTTGGCTCCTTTAAAGAGGCTGTCTGCAATCTTCTCGTGACCGCCACTGATTCCCGCGAGCACGTAGATGAGAAGGCAGAGCAGGACTCCAGCAAAGAACGCGAGCATGCGGTGCGAGCACAGCTCCCTGACTGCCATTGCGGAATTTCAGCTGTTGAGTTTCACTCGAACAATCGTCAGCCTGAGGGAGAAAGTGACAGGTCCACGATCGTGTTTTATTAGGCTTCACGCAAGGTGTGACTGGACTATTGATAAGCAATGCTGAGTGTCTTCTGTTATCTACGGCTCAGATAAAGTCAGATGTTTTCTGACATGTTAGCTCGTACCTGCACTTTCTGACGATATATGAAGTGATAGTGCAAATTTAAACCAGATGCCTTAGTCAAAGAGTATTGAGGTCGCCTAGTATAGAGTGCCAATAAGGACGAAAATCTGAATCTGATTTCCACCCACCCCCTCCGGTCACCAAGCTTTTTAGTCTAACGCACAAGTTGTGAGTAGGGAGTTCAGGGATTTAAATTTGCGTACTTCACGCAAAGTCTGAACGAATTTTAAGAAACTGTCTCGATCTCACGCAAGGCGTAAAGTTGTATCGTAAGACCGACCTTACAATAGAATGATAGAACTTACTCAAGTTTGGAGAAATATTCCCAGGGCTTCCGCTTTTCTAAATGCCAAGTGATGAGTGATTTAGATTGTCTCACCTGGCTGGAGCAGAACTTGGCGACAGAATGCGGGAATCGAGCAAGGCTTGGCAGAACCCACCCTCAGCTGGGCCTGTACACTGTGCTTTTATACGCTTCCCGTCTCACCTTCTCTCCCCGCTCTATGCAACACCCCTCTCCTTCCGTGCGCAGTTTTTCATGCATTCATTTTGTCTACAGGAAACAACGGATTCACACAAGCTCTGGGCGGCTGGCATTCATTGGATAGCCCACAAACCAGGGAATATCTTGGTCTGTGGAATAGCCTCAGGCATGAAGCTCTGAACCCGCCAAACCCCCGCAATTTTTTTCGCAATTTCGAAAAGTTTTTTGTTGATAGATATTGATGTTTTCTACAAGTCAAGCAACATTTCGCTAAAATTAAAAAAAGTTTTCTGCATTACAACTTTCTAAGTGCACAATTTTTGTGAATTTAACAACTAGGCCACTCTTCCTGAGTACTCAATTCTTGGATACGTATTTGGAGCAGGGGCTCCGCACCTGATGTACCTGGGCTGCCCTGTCGGCCGCCGCACTGCAGGGGCTGCTGCACCGGCCTCCTGACGTCGGAGCCGTAGCACAGACGCATCGTTGGCCTCCATGACGCTCGCTTGGGCCTCCGCCGCTTCCATGGCCCGGGCCGCCCGCACCGCCTGCTCCAGGTCCACGTTGTCGATGGCTAGCAGCTTTCGACGGAGCTGGTTGGAGCTGCAGCAGGCAATCACCTGATCACGGATCAGAGACTCTCGCAGGTCTCCGAAGGCGCAGCAGTCGGCGGCGTCCTTGAGGCGCTGGAGCCAGTCGTCTATGGGCTCACCGGGGCGCTGAGTGCAGAGCCTGAACTGGTAGCGGGTGAACGGCAGATTCCGCTTGCCGTCGAAGTGCTGATTGAGCGCGGCAACGAGTGTGTCGACGTCCTTGTCCGCCGCCTCGTTGGTGAGGCCGGCCGCGATCACTTGCAGGTCCTCGCCGGCGGTGTACAGTAGCAGCTGGCGCAGCCGCTTCTTATCGTCGATGCCTGCGGCGACCGTGAACAGCTGGAACTGGGCGAGCCATTTCTTCCATTTTGTTTGGGCTGTGCTAGGGTCCGTGCGCAAGTCCAGTGCGGGTGGGCGTTGAATACTGACTTGCGACGCCATTGTAGTGCAGTTGAGTGAGTAAGGAACGTGGCCTCTTGGGCCGTATATTTGAGTTCTTAAATAGTCGCAGCCACAGTGGCTACAGACGTGCAGCCCAGTCATGAGCGCATTACGCAACACAAAGTACACGCCAAGAGCATTGCACGTTGACAATGACGCTATGCCAGTGTGGGAGGGAGAGGGCAACGCAGTTCACTACACATTCCATATGGCATTGGGAAGCACAGGGTGTTAGATTTGCATTCCATATGGCATTGGGAAGCACAGGGTGTTAGATTTGCATTCCATATGGCATTGGGAAGCACAGGGTGTTAGATTTGCATTCCATGTGGCATTGGGAAGCACAGGGTGTTAGATTTGCATTCCATGTGGCATTGGGAAGCACAGGGTGTTAGATTTGCATTCCATATGGCATTGGGAAGCACAGGGTGTTAGATTTGCATTCCATATGGCATTGGGAAGCACAGGGTATCAGGTTTGCATTCCATATGGCATTGGGAAGCACATTCCGTTGCTACGCAGAAACATGAAAGCGTCAAGGTGCTCGCAGAGACTTTCTGGATTTGGTGCAAGCAAGCTTAGAGTGACGTTTTAAATCCACAACATTAAATCTAGGAAAGTCGACCCTATAGGCCCCATTTACTCATAGGATTAAGAGGATTAATATGCAATTCATAGGGATCATCATAGGAATCCACAGCAATTTTGATTGGAGCACAGATCATACCCTAGCTACACATAAGCAATAATTTCTATCTCCGTTCACCGAAAAAGTAGAGCTAATCATGCAAATCCTTTTCGTGGCGGATTTTTTGCGAGATTGCTGATCCGGCATTCTGTGGATATTCTATCCTCAGTGAGGCAGTGTGGCTGATCCGGCAGTCTGTGGATATTCTATCCTCAGTGAGGCAGTGTGGCTGATCCGGCATTCTGTGGATATTCTATCCATAGTGAGGCAGTGTGGCTGATCCGGCATTCTGTGGATATTCTATCCATAGTGAGGCAGTGTGGCTGACCCGGCAGTCTGTGGATATTCTATCCTCAGTGAGGCAGTGTGGCTGATCCGGCATTCTGTGGATATTCTATCCATAGTGAGGCAGTGTGGCTGACCCGGCAGTCTGTGGATATTCTATCCTCAGTGAGGCAGTGTGGCTGATCCGGCATTCTGTGGATATTCTATCCATAGTGAGGCAGTGTGGCTGATCCGGCATTCTGTGGATATTCTATCCATAGTGAGGCAGTGTGGCTGATCCGGCAGTCTGTGGATATTCTATCCATAGTGAGGCAGTGTGGCTGATCCGGCATTCTGTGGATATTCTATCCATAGTGAGGCAGTGTGGCTGACCCGGCAGTCTGTGGATATTCTATCCTCAGTGAGGCAGTGTGGCTGATCCGGCAGTCTGTGGATATTCTATCCATAGTGAGGCAGTGTGGCTGATCCGGCATTCTGTGGATATTCTATCCATAGTGAGGCATTGTGGCTGATCCGACATTCTGTGGATATTCTATCCTCAGTGAGGCAGTGTGGCTGCTCAGGCATTCTGTGGATATTCTATCCATAGTGAGGCAGTGTGGCTGATCCGGCAGTCTGTGGATATTCTATCCATAGTGAGGCAGTGTGGCTGATCCGGCATTCTGTGGATATTCTATCCATAGTGAGGCAGTGTGGCTGACCCGGCAGTCTGTGGATATTCTATCCTCAGTGAGGCAGTGTGGCTGATCCGGCAGTCTGTGGATATTCTATCCATAGTGAGGCAGTGTGGCTGATCCGGCATTCTGTGGATATTCTATCCATAGTGAGGCATTGTGGCTGATCCGGCATTCTGTGGATATTCTATCCATAGTGAGGCAGTGTGGCTAATCCGGCATTCTGTGGATATTCTATCCTCAGTGAGGCAGTGTAGATACGTTTTTGTATTTAAGTTTTATAAAAATATTCATAAAATCTAAAAAGTTTAAATTACGCGAAAAAAATATTCATTTGTTTTACTTTTCACCGTACCAATAGTAGTGTAGTAGTCATTTCTTTGTTTTAAATGCATACGCATACTGTATGATTATTCTTTTGTAAAAATTGATGATTTAAACAAACGCTAATTTGCCTGTGTATATATAGCCGCAACTTGTAGAGAGAAAAATAAAGGTTCATCAACGACGAAAGCGCTTGCATTCAGTGGTTTAAGAGTCAGAATCAGAAGTGTGTTCAAGATATAAAAAGAGTGCGGTGTGAAAGGAGTATATTGTGTTGTTCATTTTAAAAGAGAGGAGAATATTGAGGAATATATATTCTCATATATTCAGCTAAACGGACTTTTTTGACGATTTGCAGATCTATGGCTGTCTTCATTTTGATTGTCCATCTTCTCATATTGATTGTCAAAACCAATACCATTTGAATCTTTAAATATTAGGCGTTAAAAAAAGAAGTGAATTTGCTGCTACACCTGCAATAGTTAATTGAAGCCGCTTTCCCTGCACAAAACGCGCCTATGTCCAATGGCATTTTAAGCATGTGTGAATTCGATTCTTAGATAGCTTTGAGACGATCAGATCTGAGTCTGAGTGGGCGAACAAAAGGCAGGAAGAAATGTCGGAGGGTTGCCGCATGTGTTAACCACTCATCTACATCTCCTTAAGTCCAAACCCTCCAAACATATATATGTGCTTGTCGGATCAGTATTCAGGGATAAATGTTCCCATTTTTGCCAAACTCTAATTATGCTGATTTGTTAATTACGCCCGGTGTTGTGGGTAGCAGCGCGACTGTCTATGGGCCTGGGGGCTAGTAAAAATAAATCGAATCTGTTTGGAAAGTAAAACGGGGAGTTTTGGTGCGTTTTTTGTCTCAAAAGGTCTACTTGGTGTGCTGCTTTAGCGGCCTGTGCAAATTCAATGGAGATTGACGATAGTGACACCACTGTGCAGGAGAGCAAGCCGTCCGTGCTAGTGCAGCAGATTAAGAAGCGGCTGCAGCAGCCAGCCAATGCCGGCCAGGTCGATACCGGCGAGTACAGTGACAGCAAGGCCAGTGACAGCAAGGTCGGTGTCGGAAAGGCCAGAGCTGGCCGGGCCGGTGCCGGCAAGTCCATCGTCGGTCGTGCCAGTACCAGCCTGACAGCGACCGCCACGGTTTCAACTCAAATTGAACAACCAAAGCTTTTCGCAAGTGGAAGCACCGCGCACTCGCTCCCTAGCTTTCCCAATCTGGGCCCTCTGGTCCGGCTCCAAACGGACGTCCGACTGTCGACGGCGGGACTGAGGAATTTCGTCAACTCGGACACTAATTTCTATCCGTTCGAGTGAGCTGGCCAAATGTTCTTGCCTTTCGTTTGCTAACTCAGCTAACTCAGCCCCACTACAGCTGTCTTGTACCTGGCCCAATCACAATCGATGGAGACCGCTGACAGATCAGACTGCTAGTAGCTTGTCCGTAGCTTGTCGTAGCTTGTCCGTAGCTTGTCCGTAGCTTGTCGTAGCTTGTCCGTAGCTTGTCCGTAGCTTGTCCGTAGCTTGTCCGTAGCTTGTCCGTAGCTTGTCCGCAGCTTGTCCGTAGCTTGTCCGTAGCTTGTCAGTTGGCAGAGAGGAGTAACTTTGCATCCCTCATTCTGCTGACCGCCTACGAGCATAAAAACGCAATGCTTTGTCGCCTTGGAATTAATTGGGATTTCTCGAAAACGCATCTCGGGTGCAAATTGTTTGAAAAAATGTTAATTAAACCATTTGGCTTTGTTTCAGAGTCTTCGTCACATTCAAGCCACCCAAGCCTAGCGACTTCATGTGGAACTTTAAGCACGACTTCTACCTATCCATCATGTATAGCCAGGTGAACAGGTTCTTCTTCCCCTTCAATAGGCAGAACTCGCAACTGTTCATCATAATCGACATTGACAGCACAAGCGAGCCTCTGTGCCTTAACATCCCATCACGGACCATGCTTAGAAACGTCAGCGACGCTCTGATTGACCATGAGGAGATGGGCGTCAAGCTGTTCGATGACTGTCTCATGATAGCCGTCAGCGCATACAAAGATTACGCTGCCTTCTTCAGTAAGTCTATGCTCAAAGAATTTAGATACTGATAACGCAGTGCATGATTTTGCTGTTCTGCGACCTCCGCATGCTGCAGCCTCTCCCCATGCTGCTTCTTTGACGTCTGATGATGCTGTTGAGTACCGGGAGTAAGAACTCAGTAACAACTTGTGTCCTTAACCGTACAAAGACCACTCTATTTTTCCCCAGGGTATTTCAAATACTCACTGCCTACTTCACGATAGTTCCCAAAATCGATAGAATGACCGATTTTCGTGAATATCCCCCTTATGGACAAAAATTTCCGCATAAGATGAGCTAACTTTCAAAGCCGTCTGACATCAGCATCGTTCAGATATTCAGCGCTTCCTATCGAATACCCTAGTGACGAGGACAACTAATATTGTCACACACAGACATTGATGTTCTGACCATAGACTACGATCTGCTCATTCGTTTTTCAGTGTGTTAGCGTAAAAGTAAGCAAAAGTACTAATACACAAGTACGCAAACCGATTAAAGTACTCAAAAAGCTTCTTGAGGTCAGCCACCTCGATTGGCTCGAATCGCTTCACACTTCTGCATGAAGCTTGAAAGTCACGGACTTTCATGCGAAGCATGCGATTCGCGCTGTCAATCTAGACAACAAGACGATTGTGTATTTTGAGGTCTACTGAATATAAACAAATTGGTGTCAACTAGAGAAAACTTGAAAAACTTCGTTATATTCTATTCTATTCAATTATACTCTATTATATTCAATTATACTGTATTCTATTCTACTCTATTATATTATATTATACTCTATTCTATTATATTCTATTCTACTCTACTCTATTCTATTCTAGTAGTCCTTGATTCGTGTGAGAGATAGTTAATTTGTTTCGCCTTGGACTTATTATAATACAAGCCGTTATCCAATGCGGCCCCACCGTCCCCATTCAGGACTGAGCTCTAAGCCGAAAAAATGCCCGGAGAGCTACAAGAACTTCTGCTACGTGCCTCCTGTGTGGACTAACAAGCTGGAGTGAGCGGAAATTTGAACAGAACCGACTGAATTCTGCAGTGCCCATGCCATTCCATTGACAAAGCTCAGCACTTGTCTACATCTAGACTTTAAATCGCTGCAAATTGATTGATAACATTCTGCAGAAAATCTCCTAATACGGCAGTAAAAAATTCACCTCGATATTCCAGTTTTCCTGTTTGTGAACGCATCTAAAAAATAAACAGATACGTTCAAACTTTGATCAGTCGCAGGCGTTTCCATTTATGAATTCCAAAATAGCTCAGCGAAGATGAAGCACGAGCAACGACTAGATCCACCAAGGTCAAAGTGAATTACGAATAATTTATATTACTTGTCGCGATCTAAGGTTCTGAACATTTTTAAGAATCCAACGATAAAAATATTGAATTGAAACGATTGGAGTTGAAATAAACAACTGACCAAATGCAAAGTGGTGCCAGTAGTTTCTAGAAGCAGGAAAGCGTTTTTCCGGAAATTGCAATACGAAAGACAATTTAAAACAAACGTTACTGCATGAAATCCAAAAAAACAGTTAGACAGCTCCAATGACCTCTGAAAGCAATTCATAAAGCACATTAATTTAACATTGCTTCTTTAAGATTGGATAAATTTTGCAGCAAATTGCAGTTTTCGTTTTCGCTTTCATTTTTTGAATTATTTAAGCATCGCTCAAATCGCTGTCAATTAATTTAAATTAGAGCACCTTGAATTATTGGATAGTAAGGTGTGTGCGATTTTCTGTTTTTTTGTTTCTCTAATTTTAAGTCATATATTTGATATTTATTCTGCGTAATTTATATAGGATTATTCGCAAATTTCTCTATTTTATTATAATGATAATGATAATAATATTATGATAAGATGATTATGATGATTATGAAGTTATGATAATGTTGGTAACGAAAATGCAAGTGCACTATTATATGTGTTTAAGTCACGACATGTAACTTAAAGGTCTCCATATCGTGCCTCTTGATATCAGTTTCAACCCTAATTTTGCAATTATATGGTGCTTATCCATATGGTGCTTTTAATAATTTGCAAAGCATTTAAAGCATCCTGTTTACACTGTCTACATTTACACTTTTAAATCCAAGCCTGAACTGGACCCTCATAATTCCCATGAAATTAGTTATAATATAACTAATAATGATGGAGCAAACCATTTTAGTTCTAAAATATGTTTACCATATTATTTAAAAAGTGTATCCATGGATCAAATTTTATAGGCCTAATGATAAAGAAATGCAGAACAAGTTTGCACAATTACACGATATTCTATGCATTTTTTCTAGAACCTTAGCTAAAACTGTACCTAAGAAAGTTGCTAAACCTAATATGTGTACATTTTTAGCAGTTGTTTATAATAAGCTTTTATTACAATTTCAGCATTTCAATGAGGTGTAAAACCTGTGTAATTGACAAGCCATCTAATGAGTATCCATTGGAGCCTCTAACAGAAAATTGTAACCATCCACTGCTGCAAATCTGCATTCGGGTATGTTTTTTATTTAAGTATAAAATTGTTTTTGTTAAGCATTTTAGTGTAGACCATGCACAGATCAAGACTGAAATTCGAGAGTAAAAAAGTATCTTTATATAATTTCTCATGCTATTAGCTAACAAGGTATGACTTTTGACATAGTTCTCAACTTGAGCAATCCATTTAAGTTTACTTTTTTATAAACTTATGGATTTCTGAAGGGGATATTATTTAATGCATGTATATTTATCCTGTCACACAGTGCTGCCTCGAGTACATAGAGTCTCAGGGTGCCTGCCCCTACCAACAGTGTCGCAATGAGGTCGAGCTGGACTCAGAGTCTGTTGCCATCTACAAAATGCAGCTGGATAGCGTCATCTACGACTACAGGGACAAGGAGGTTCATGGTGTGTTTTTACCTATTTCAACCTTGGAAAATAGAAGCAGACAATGATCTTAACAAATTTTGCTGCCCTGATTTCCCTGCTGCAGTAGGAAATTCCGCAGCACCCCTTTATTAGAATTTATCTTGATGCCCACAGTGGCCCGGCCGCAGCCCGCATCTGCGCTGCTCCTGGCCATGTCGGTGCCACTGAACCTGTCCGTGAGCTTTATGTCCGGAGACACCGTGACCCTGTGCGCCAACAGCCGCGACACACTGTCATCCTTCAAGGAGAAACTGCGAGACCGCATGGAGGACAAGCCGCCGCTGCGAGAGATCAAACTTCTGCTGGGCGGCTCATCACTCGAGGTTGCAATCGTTCAAAACATCCTACCTTAATAATAAAAATAATTGCAGGAAAGGTTGCTGGCAATAGCACATCATTTGGTGACAGTCACCCGCAGCCAGCGAGGAGGCAATTCTGCCCATTCCGCTGCCCATTCTCCTGAGCACACAGATACCATACGCAGGCATACGTTTACATAGGTGTGTACATCTGCCCTGACCTTCTCATCGTCAGGCGGTGTACACTTTCCCTGTGCCTTGGAGGTTGGCCCTCAAGGGCGTAAATTGCACGACAAGCCACCAAGTCTTCTATCCGCGACTGCGCCCCAAATGAATGTGGCCTCGCCGCGGTATCGAGCTCAGGTACCTTGGTGCGAGAGGCAAACGTTAACCGCTCCTCCACTCACCCCCATCCTGCCTTGCATTGTGCATATTGAGCTTTTGTGGGCTGTTAGTGAGCTTTGTTGCAAGCCAATCCCCTGCGTGTGTATCTTGTATTAGGTTCAGCAGAATATTAGTGGGCTTTTTGATTGTTGCAAGCCAATCTCCACCGATTGCAGGGCGACCACCTGACTCTGGCCGATTTGGGCATTGCCACCGGCTGCACCGGTCTGAGAGCCATCCGCGTGCTTTACGAGGTGCCCAGTGACTTGAACAAAATCCGGTTCTCCATGTCATGGGGCTGGCCGGACTTGAATCCAAAGAACTACCTGGATACCGCTTGCATCACTTTCTCAAAGGTTGGCGGTGTCATCACTCACCTGGATAATATTGACTTCCGGTCCACCTGGTGGCAGCAGGCGGCTAGCTTTGCTTGCTACGGGAACTACATCGAGCACTGTGGCAATGCTGCTCTGGACTGCGGGACGCAGAGAAGCACCTCCACATTCAATGTGAGCACTCGTTGCATTCAAAAGGACCGCGGGAACCTTGAGCATTCGATCACTGAAGCAAAAATCGCCGAATCCTTGAGTCTGTAAGTGCACATTCATTTTGCAGGTATGGGTTCAGAGCTTGGACCACCTGGTGGTGAGAGGCCGGCCTGTGACCCACCTGCTATTCCTGATGAGCGCCTGGCGCAGGCCCAGCATGCAGGGCTACCGAATGCCAACGCTGGAGTTCTATGACAGCTCCCGGCCGACCCAGAGTCTGTACGAGGGCACTCTGGAGTTCAGCCGCTTCTCTCATTACAGGGGCCTCATCGTCTGCCTGCTGAAAAAGGACCACGGTGCATGGCAGATTGTGCGGGTGGCCCGGCCTTTCAGCAGCGGCGATGCCACCAACTACTCGCCCATTGTGGCCGAGTGCCGCCGTGTTGTAGAGAACTTCGGCTAGCGGCAGCACTATTTCAGCTCTATAAAAAATTGAAATACCTTACTAGTATTGTGTACTGAACTCACAGGAGCTGCTAGCTAGCTTTTGCTTTCCTCAGCTATGCCTGCTGATAGAGCTGGTAGGTTTCCGATTGTAATCAATGACAGTTTTTTATAGGCGCATCAAATATATCTACCAGATCGTTTATTTAACTCGAAAAGTGGGAAATTTTCGTTGTAAGTTTTCGTGCACGATTCAGAATTTCGAATGCCAGTTAAAGTAAAAATTCCCACAACCTCATGAAGGAAACTCACTGCAATTTAGTGAAGCCGATCAGCCGAAAATAACTTTCATCAGGGTGGCCTCGGACAAATCAGTCACACAAGGTGAGATACTCGCCCAGGTAGCGATGCGTGATCATGAGGCTCATGCCCATGTGTTCACAGCAAGGTCCCTTGTTCACAGGTGAAGTCGTGCACGCTAGAGCTGTAGGTGTTGTTGATTAGACGCTTCCTCGATCTTCCTTCTGCTTTCACCACTCCAGAACTTCAGCGCTTCCTGCGGCTTCTCACACAGGTCTCCAAGTTCCTTCAGCGGGATGCATTTGCGCTCTCCTTCGGTGCCTGGACATTTAAGCACGTGCTCAACCGTTTCCTCCTCTTGACCACACAGCCTGCATCCTCCATCCTCTTGCAGTTTCATCCTCTTGACCACACAGCCTGCATCCTCCATCCTCTTGCAGTTTCCTCCTCTTGACCACACAGCCTGCATCCTCCATCCTCTTGCAGTTTCATCCTCTTCCTTCTTCCCGCCAGCTACTAAAATGACTACTAAAAGTAGCCGACTACTAGTGGTCCTTGGCCGCGCCACCGATAGAGTCCGGGGGCGCCAGGGTTAGCCATCAGGCAGTCGACATTTCACCGAGTTCAGACCTAGCCGCACAGGTGCGATGCCTCAAGCGTGAGCAGAAGCACCTCCTTAGCAGCCATGGAGATCCCGTTCACGTCGGGCCCTGTTCCGGCTGGTCTCAATCGAGCAATGAGCCCTGCCTGCGCCACAATGGCTTCGTCTTGCTCGACACTGACCAGCCTATTTAGGCATCTCCCCTCCGCGGCACTCTAGTGGCCTGCCTGAGCAGGAGGCTGTGGCCCGGCCCCAAGACGTCCGGTAGACGTATAGTCGAGCACCACGCAAAGAACCTCCTGTACATGCTACTAACAGTTGGACTCGGGGCGCATGATGTGGCCTGCCAACTGGAGTCGCCGACGACGCAGCAGTTCACTTGGACGGGTCAGGCCGAAGCGGCAATAAAGTTCGCTCGTCGCTGAACTTGAATGTGTCAAAGGTGATTGACAGGTGTGCTCATTCTTGAGCATATCTTGCGATGCAAATCATAGCAGAATATTTGCAAAAGAGCACTTCTCCAGTACCTGGCTCCCAGTCCTCACAGGTACTCCCGGAAGACAGTTTCCGCCACCAAGCGGGCTTTAGTTTTTCATGCAGTTGATGTGCTCATTATTTAGAAAAGGACGACACAATTCTAAGCAGTAAAAGCAAAATTTCCGAGAATATCAAAATTAACCTTACATCCTAAACATTTACGAAAGCTGCATGATAATGGCAATAAAATAAAAGTAAATGTCTTGCAAAATCTCAACGCCTAAATATCCGACTCGTATTGACAGCATGAAAACAAGAAAACATGAAAACACATTCACTGTCAGTTTTGCTATAAGAAAGCAGGGTCGGAACAAAACTGACTTCACAGCAGGCGCCCGAAGGCTATCACCTCACACAAGATGAGAAACTCGTCCAGGTAGCGCTGCGTAATCATCAGGCTCATACCCACGCGCTCACAGGTGAAGTCCTGCACGCTGAATGCCACGCTGGAGTTGTAGCTGGCGCACTGCTGGCCGTCCACGGAGATCGCGAAGTTGTTGAGCCGAGACGCACAGCAGTCCTGACGGTTGTAGATGCGCACCAGACCGATGAAGGCCCTTTCAATCGTGACCGCCTGCCACCACTGGCTGGTGCCAGCCGATCTGGCTGTGTGGCTGCACGAGGCCCCGGCCAAGTAGCCCTGATTTGTATTTCCATCGATGGCGCGTCCACAAAGACCGTCGTAGTCCGTGCTGGACTGGTCACAGCCGCCCAACTGCAGCTCGACTGTTATCGAGTTTGTGTGTTTGTGGATATGTTTTGCATGGCTGCTTTGCAGAAAAAAATACACTGATTTACTGATTAAACGATTCTAAAGTATTTTGAATAGCGTTTTAGATGGCTGAAGTTAATACCTCGTCCTAATGAACAGGCTGCACAATCCAGATACGCAACTCACGTAGCCTCCAGGTGAACAGCCGGTCCCCGCTACAGTTGGTCGCCACTGCTGCCTGAGCAGCCATGATCACTTCCTGCTCGCTGCTCAGCAGACCGCAGCCTCCCACTCCGCCCTTTTCTATGATGCGAATGCCGCGGCAGCTCGGCTGCAGGGCGCACCTAAGAGCGCAGCTGCCGAACGCCTCCTGAAATTTGCCATCGGAGCAGCCGGCAGCGGGGTTCCTGGGCTCGAAGCTCACAGGCGAGCCGCAGCGCTGGAATGCTTCGGTCGGCAGCAGCAACAGCAGCACGCAGGCTGTGGTCAGTGCCACCAGTCTTGAATGCAATGGCAAGGCGTCCTTCAGAATGAGGAAAAGAAAGAGCAGCTTTTTGTGATGTCAGTCAAACTCGGCTTTCAGATTTGGACTGACTTTCCGTGTCAAGTTCGACCACTGCGCTCTGAGTATTCAGCAAACGGCCAGGTGAATGACGTCACTAGATAAAAAATAACGCACTTGACTGATAAAGTGCAGCCTCACCTCTGCGGAGCTGTCTGTAATCATGGCCGACCGTTTTCCGATGCAGCAGGGTGCAAGCCCAGTTCTGAGCCAGCTTTGTGCGAGGATGTGTATTAGGAAAGTTTTTGGACTTCAGAGCAAAGGAGCCTGTGAAAGAGTTTTCCCTATTTACTAAGCCTTTCAAAGGCCTTTTAAATTATTAATTTTTGCATGCTAGCCTCATTCGCAAATTTATTCCCAGAATTGTCCTGCCGGCAGCATTCAACCGCGTGTCCCTGTGAGCTACTCTCGATGAGCAGAACCATTGGCTGCGGCGCTGCCATGATGAGCTGTTCATTTTTGCAATACTCTCTTAGAGCTCTTGAAAGCTTTCTTATTAGGCAGGAAAGTCATCAAGAAGCGCTTTTTTCGTTTAAAATTATTCAAAAGGAATACTGGCTTGCAGCGTTTATTCTCTAGGTTTTCTGCGCTATTTTTAGATCGCATTGTTTAATTCAACATAAAGCTTTTGCCATGTTTGCACCTGATTCGCTAAATAGTTTCAGCGCTGTAGCCAGAGTCCTATTCCTCATTCAGGGCAGTTCCCCAAATTCCTGTTTTTAATTGCCAGATGAAGGCACGCGCAAATGATGCCATTCAAGGTCCAAGGAGTTTCTGCGCGAGTCTCCCGCGAGACAATTCAAGCTCAAACGCTCCTCTGACGCAAGCATAATTTTATTTTGGATTTTCTTCCCAAAGAAGATCGAGAGCATCATGAAAGCCGCCACTAGATTGCTTTGTCTTTTTCAGTAAGACTCACTCATTATTGCTTTTGTCGCGCTATGTGGACCAGTGGACATGCAAAACGGAACGGCCCATGGAATTCTGTGGCCAAGTGTTTGAATTCACACGAGAAATTAAGCCATAGACAACTCAATTTGTCATGCTATGTGGAACGATGAGCCAGAATAGAAGGAACCAGATTAGATTTTATTTGCAGAAAGAATAAAAACAAGCAGAAACAGAACATTTTTCTGAGTTGCATTCAAATGAATATTATTTTAAGTCTGAATTTAAAGCATCAAAGTTAAAAAATTTCAACCCCTAAAACAGATGTCTCTGCAAATACAATCCAAACAATCGATTGCAGCGCAGCTCCCAACCAACGCACTTGTGAGCAGTGCAATATTTTCTGTCGACTAATTGCTTTTTGGTCTTCTAAATAATATTTGAGAAGATTTATTTAGAACATTTATTCTGTGGCCAATATTTAACGCTTGGCCACAGAATTCCATGGGCCGTTCCGTTTTGCATGTCCACTGTTCCACATAGTGCGACAAAAGCAATACTAAAAAAAACATGAGACTGATAGTAGTGCGAGGCACATCGCATTTTGCAACAGATCAAATATTATTTAGAAGACCAAAAAGCAATTAGTCGACAGAAAATATTGTCGTCTTGCACATTGACATATAACCAAGTGTGCGTAAACGTCTCAAGCTCGTGTATAGTTTATGGCCCAAAGGCCATCAAAGAAATAGATTGAAGTGTGCAGTAAATTCCGCAACTGTGCGGTAAATGATACTCCACTTGATCTCCGTGCCATCCCTCTTCTGAGCTACTATGCAGTAAATCCCAGACGGGTATTGTCTATGGGCCGAAGGAGCTGGTCTTGCGCACACACACTTGGTCATAAATCAATGCACTTATGCTAGGCTTCCTAGTGCGTAAATAGTCTATGGCACTCGTGCGCTGCGCGCACTCGTGCAAAGACTATTCACGCACTCGGAAGCCTAGCACAAATCTACCATTTTGCGCTGGATTTGGCTCACGATCGATCAATTCAGCGTTCTTAAAGCCTCCATGTACTTTTGGCGCAGGTTAGTGTTCTGAATTGCTGAAAAACAATTTCAGCAATTTATGTTACAGCAGGCGCCCGAAGGCGATCACCTCGCACAAGGAGAGATACTCGCCCAAGTGGCGCAGCGTGATCATGACGCTTACGCCCACGCGCTCACATGTGAAGTCCTGCACGCTGAACGCCACGCTGGAGTTGTAGCTGGCGCACTGCTGGCCGTCCACGGAGATCGCGAAGTTTGTGAGTCGAGACGCGCAGCAGTCCTGACGGTTGTAGATGCGCACCAGACCGATGAAGGCCCTTCCAACCGTGGCCGCCTGCCACCACTGGCTGGTGCCGGGTGCTGCATTGGTGTGGCAACAGGCAAAACCAAGTGAGTGCGACTGCTCCAGGTTGCCATCGATGGCGTTTGTGCAGACTCCATCGTACAGGGTGGACTGGCTGCAACTGCTCAGATTCAGCTGCTCTGTACAGTTCGGGGTGTCAGGAAAATCCCATTACCTTTCACTCGGTTCGATGTGGATCTGTCATCATGTTTTCCTTGGGTAACGAGCTCGACTCCTAGACTACAGGGCTCCGCTTGATTGCTAACCTGATTGCAACAATGCACCTCTGAACCCCCGGACCTCTTATTATCCAACTGTCTTGTTCTGGCCCCAATGGCCTACTTGAAACCGCGGCTGCTTTTAGGCTCTGGAGACCCGGACTTTCCTGCAGCTAAGGCAGGTGGGTATCAAGTGTTACAGGTGGGTATCAGGTGTTACAGGTGGGTAACAGGTGTTACAGGTGGGTATCAGGTGTTACAGGTGGGTATCAGGTGTTACAGGTGGGTATCAGGTGTTACAGGTGGGTATCAGGTGTTATATTCGCAAAAAGCAGCTCACGGAGCTTCCAGGCAAAAATCCGGTCCCCGCTGCAGTTCGTGGCTGTTGCTGACTGAGCTGCAGCGCTGACTTCCAGCTCGCTGCTTAAAATGGCGCAGCCACCGCCTCCGCCGTTGCTGAAGATGCGGATACCTCGGCAAAGTGGGCGCAGGGCGCATTGCAAGCTGCATCTGACGAACGCATCGCCAAGTTTACCATCCTGACAGGTGGCGACTGGGTTTCTAGGCTCAAAGTTCACCGACGAGCCGCAGCGCCGATAGCCTGAGGCCTCACGTGCCGAGAGCAGCAGGCAGACAGCGGTGAGCTCGACCAGCTGAGCTGCCAGCGCTTGTCCGACCTTCATTTCCTCGGAAAAACGGACAGGTCAGGTGAAATGCTTAAGCCAAAAGGGAACGAATAGCCGTAGCACATTGATTAGAGTCCTTAACAGTAGAAATACCACGCTATTCTACCCGGTATTGCACTGCCCACTTCACGATTGCTCCCAAACGAATGACCGATTTTCGTGAAAGTCCACCATCTGAATCAAAATTTTCGCAGGACACTTTACAATGAACTAACTTTCAAAGCCGTACGAGCCAGCATCGTCGAGATATTCAGCGGTTCTTGTCGACGACCCTGGTGACAAGGACAAAAAACATAGCTCTAAATAAACCTCTTTTTGGCGACTCCATATCGGTTAAAAAGTGTATAAATTTACAATATAATCATTACAATTTAGTCAACAATAGAAGCCGACGCGATTACATGATAGAATTTTGTGAGCAAAAAATGGTTGCCTATTTTTATATGCTTTTGCCACCAGACACGTCGACGAGAATCGTGTATGTCTTGACGATCCTGATGTTTTGTGATTCTGGAAGTTGTTAAATCGGATAGAGTGAAAAATTTAACCCGGGTTCCAGATTTTCATGTGGCGAATGGTTGAATATTTTTGGAGATACATAAAAAATTAAAATGTAGGTATTTGAAATTTCCCCCTATAGTCTTTCTACTTTTAAAAACAACTGCGGAAGTACGAGTAAGTTTCGGAATATTCCAAGGCTCATATTTGGAAATCGTGGGAATGAGCACAACAAGGTAGATGCTTACGCCCCGCCACAACAAGGTAGATGCTTGCGCCCCGCCACAACAAGGTAGATGCTTGCGCCCCGCCACAACAAGGTAGATGCTTGCGCCCCGCCACAACAAGGTAGATGCTTGCGCCCCGCCACAACAAGGTAGATGCTTGCGCCCCGCCACAACAAGGTAGATGCTTGCGCCCCGCCACAACAAGGTAGATGCTTGCGCCCCGCCACAACAAGGTAGATGCTTGCGCCCCGCCACAACAAGGTAGATGCTTGCGCCCCGCCACAACAAGGTAGATGCTTGCGCCCCGCCACAACAAGGTAGATGCTTGCGCCCCGCCACAACAAGGTAGATGCTTGCGCCCCGCCACAACAAGGTAGATGCTTGCGCCCCGCCACAACAAGGTAGATGCTTGCGCCCCACCACAACAAGGTAGATGCTTGCGCCCCACCACAACAAGGTAGATGCTTGCGCCCCACCGAACGATTCTAAGTTGGTGCGGCATCAAAATGGATTCCTGCATGATTGGAACGGGACTTTCGTGTGGCGAACACTGTGCGCTATTAAAGTCGAACATACGAACTCTACTGATTGCGCACTGAGACTGTCTATTTAGCGATATCATTGGTGTTTACATCAAGACCCTGCACTCGATACACCCTCCGTGCATCCCAATTAGCCTCTGATCCCTGCTGCACTGTGATTCGTAGGCAACTCGTGAAGCCTCCAGGTGAACATGTCGGTCCTCCTATTGCTGTGTTCGGTTTTGAAGTTTTCAGCCCAGTTCTGGAGCTTCGAGCTTCTAACAGCCCGCATTCATCCCCACCCGGACTGAACAGCTGTACGCAGCCTTTGGGTGTGCCGTGCAACAGCTGCACAAAAAACTCTACTTTAAATTAAGTTCAATACCTGCTTTAATTATTTTTATCCCCTTATTGCTCCCTGTTCTACCCCCACTGGCATTGCACTTTTCGTTTCGGCGCTATGTCCCGTCTACTCAGAATGCCAGAATGAATAGTGCGCAGACCGAGCCGGCCGGTCCGAACAATGACATATCAGTTGTCACGTCATAATCAGTATGTATAATTATCCTATTCGAAGGAAAGAGATTGTATGCAGCCTTACCCGAGTTAGCTTAGCTGTCCCGATTGACTTGACACCTGCAATCATGCTCGAGTTCTTTTTTATCAAGTCTAGCTGTTTGTGACCTGCAGTTTGCTTCTTCCCGAATATGGATTCTGCAATACGTGGCGACTGCCTTGACGTATATTTCTTCTGGGTTCTGCAGACGAGAAACGCGGTTCCAGGCTCTGAGCTGTTTGCCAAGGCTCCACTCAGGGGCTGCCGTCTCTTTTTAACTCGCGGCTCACCGATTCTTGCAATTAAGAATTCAATAAGACAATTGGCGGAGGACTCTGCCTAGTCCGCCCGCAGTCCCAGCATTTTCTCTACATTTTTCTACAGGGAAACTGGAGTTGCCTGTTGTCAAGTGTGTAAGAACTATTTCAAGGGCCTAGGCAGCCCGCCTCCCAGAAACTCAGCTTCAGTTGTGTCCCGAAGGCCCAGGAGCAGTGCGACTCCCGTGTGTCCCATCTTCCGCTGCCTTCCGCGCGCTTGTCGTTGTGGGGGTGTTGTCAAATGTCAGTGACAATGTCCTTGTTGAATAATCGTTCCTTCTTGAAGTGTTATTAATGTTTTCAGCTTTAGTAGCAGCCATCAATCCGTGGATTCTACCAGCATTCCACGGTGGGGTCGGCCAGACTTCCCCAAACTCATGACCGGAGAACACGGGCTTGTGAAAAAAAAGGCTTAAAAAATTCTCAGAAACAAATCAATAAAAGCCATATCGGAATAGTATGCCTATTGTCTTGATGCTGGTAGGCTCAGTGGGATGCTCCTACAGCACCTGCAGTCTAATTAGCAATACGCAGTTTGTCAAATTAATTAGCGCTGTTGGACGGACTCGAATATGGATGCGCTTTCGGGTGTGCGAGATCGAATGAAAAACTTGAGTCGCAGTTTTTCACGCGGTTCTATGGCAGGTGTAAAATTGTGAACTAAAAGGTGGTACTTGCTGATTAGATAAACTCAAAGTCTTTACTCCAACTTTAAGGTCACAAGGCGACTTTTTTTTCCAAAAAAGCCTCGAATTCGTTTTTAGCTGCAATCAGAGCAGGCGCCCAAGCGCAAAGACCTCGCACAAGGAGAGATACTCGCCCAGCTGGCGCTGCGTGATCATCAGGCTCATGCCCACGCACAAGGAGAGATAGATACTCGCCCAGCTGGCGCATCATCAGGCTCATGCCCACGCACAAGGAGAGATAGATACTCGCCCAGCTGGCGCAGCGTGATCATCAGGCTCATGCCCACGCACAAGGAGAGATACTCGCCCAGCTGGCGCAGCGTGATCATCAGGCTCATGCCCACGCACAAGGAGAGATACTCGCCCAGCTGGCGCAGCGTGATCATCAGGCTCATGCCCACGCACAAGGAGAGATACTCGCCCAGCTGGCGCAGCGTGATCATCAGGCTCATGCCCACGCGCTCACAGGTGAAGTCCTGCACGCTGAACGCCACGCTGGAGTTGTAGCTGGCGCACTGCTGGCCGTCCACGGAGATCGCGAAGTTTGTGAGTCGAGACGCGCAGCAGTCCTGACGGTTGTAGATGCGCACCAGACCGATGAAGGCCCTTCCAACCGCATGGCAGCCTTCCACCACTGGCTGGTGCTGGGTGCTGCATTGGTGTGCCTGCAGATCCCTTGAGCATGAATCTGCTGCAGATTGCCGTCGATGGCGCCTCCACAGAGATTTTCCAAGTTGCTCGACTAACTGCAAGCGCCCAGCTGCAGCTGCTCTGCATTGGCGGGAGAGGGTCAGAATTGTTAAATCCTTTCATCAGAATGAGCATATGATTTGAGGCGAGATGGTTCGGTAAGTTGCTCACGTAGCCTCCAGGTGAACAGCCGGTCCCCGCTACAGTTGGTCGCCACTGCTGCCTGAGCAGCCATCATCACTTCCTGCTCGCTGCACAGCAGACCGCAGCCTCCGCCTCCGGCATTGTCGATGATGCGAATGCCGCGGCATCTCGGCTGCATGGCGCACCTAAGAGCGCAGCTGCCGAACGCCTCCTGAAATTTGCCATCGGAGCAGCCGGCAGCGGGGTTCCTGGGCTCGAAGCTCACAGGCGAGCCGCAGCGCTGGAAAGTTTCTGTCGGCAGCAGCGACAGCAGCACGTAGGCTGTGGTCAGCGCCGTCCTCATGGTCATTGAGCTTAGGAGGTCTGGAAGGAGCACAATTCCCCCTTTAAGATCGCGTCTTTAGCTGCTTTGGGGTTCTCAACAACAATGGATATCCTCTCACCACTCTCACTAAGTACAGCTCTCAGGCCACAGCTCAATCGGGCTACTGCAGCCCCACCTGAGCTTGCCGCGCAGTTCCGAGAAATCGACTTGTTTCTACAAATGTTGAGAGCCGTTTTCTAAGGCACTTCAGTCCAGAGCCTGCTGTCTGCGACAGCTAGGAAAATGAGGTTTTTCAGCGGCTTAAATCTTGTTTGCTATCGCTCTGCCCAGGCGCTCATCCTTTACCATTGTCCGTGTGCACTATATGCTCATAAAGCAGATAACTCAACTGGCTGGGCGTCCGCTTGAGACTTGGTGGCTATTGTGTATGAGAGCTGGTTAGAATAATACTGCAGTAGCTGATCGTCAGTGCCCGGCTGCCAATATATTGTGCAGGGTCCCCCATCCCCCATGGCAACAGGCAGCTGCTGGTGATGCGCATGATGCATGCAGGTGGCAATTATTATTAAATTGCAGGAATTTGGAGGTAAAACATAGAACTGCCGGGTTATATGAGCCCGCGATCTAAGCTGTAGTCTTTTGCATCAATAACTCTAGCTACGCCCAGACATTTTGGCTAATTATTAGGGTTGAGGGCATCACTCGACCAGCATCGCAGTTAACTTGTTGAGCTTTTTGCTTAGTCTTCTACTGAAGGTAGCTAGTATATTGAAAATCTTAAATCATTTGGTGCAGTTCGCTAAGCTTTACTACGAGAATAAACTGTCACTGAGTCCTGACACGCACGGATGCTGTTGCAACCCAAAAAGTGAAAAATCTGAATTGAATTCATGGTTTCAAGGATTTTATTTAGGCGCAACGTGTTGTGGTGAGAATGAGATCATGCAGTCTCCTTTGTATCCTCCTGGTGAGGAGCGACGGGGTTTGCTCCGAGCTTATCTCTCTGAAAGAACCAAGGGCTAGTGGCATGAAGAGCATCATTGAAGTTACTGTTTTCCTGTTCCAGTGCGCAGCCTGAGCAGCTGTAAGCAGCCTTTGGAAGCGCCGCAATAGCTGCGGCCTTGCTGGTGGCTGTACATCTGGCACAACTAGACTTGGTGTTTTTCGTTAAATAAAACCCTCTGTAAGGGCATTCCGCGTATCCAGAGTTGCTTGGCGCACTTTTACCTATATGGCGCAGACCTGAGTTGAGAAGAGATTTAAGATTGTTAAATCTTTATTTCAAGCCATTTTACGTTTTCTTCATTGTAAAATTATAACAATCAGCAATTAGTGATAGTCTTTAGGTGATTGATAGACTCAACAGTTTTTTTCTAAAAAACAACACAATTCTTTCATTCTGAACCGAGAAACCAGGCTTAATTGCACTTGCTTAGTTTGCAATTTGAAAGGTTTTTAAGTGCACAAAAAGTTTAAACAAAATTTTATTCCTTTGCTCCAAACTGTTAGTTGTCTGTGCAAAAGACACATCACCTTTCATTTTAAAAGAATATTTTTTGACTATGGAAGAATTATTTTAGTTCAATTTATAATGCTGCGGTATGAGAAGTTTCTAGAAAATTCTCCACTTACGAGTACGAGTGCCAAACAAACATTTCATTGAATATTTTAGCACGCTCTTGAACTGCAAGCGTAGAATCTCTGTAGTACGATGTTTAAGAGCACTCATGTGATTTTTCTCGCATATAGCATTAAGCATTCACCTGGATAAAATATCTGCTATTGCCATGAGCATATAAATTAAAATTGCCTTTCGTCTCTCATTCAACTCAATCATTTGTCAATCAAGTCAATCAAGTCAATCAAGACAATCAAGTCAATCATTTTATCACAAGCTAGCTAGCTAATGTAGGCGTAGCAATTGTTATGTAAAGCTAGCTACTCGATTCTACTGTCTTGAATAAAAGTGTAGGCCTAGCTATGGTAGCCTATTGATCGATCATCGATCAGTCTCCGATGGCCATACCACATACTAGTAAATAAGAAATAGAATAAAACTAAGCATATGTTGCTTAAGTTAGCCTACAAGACATACTTAAGACGTTCAGAGTTAAGTAATTTTATTGTAGGTCTAATAGGACTTTAGATCCCAATATCCCAAGATCAGAGTTTAGCAATTAAAATTTTTATTTATCTGAGTAAACTTCAGAGTACAGTTCCTAGTTCTATCTTCTGAGAATTATCCTTAGTATGTTGCTTACTTTTCTTTTTATTAATTTGTTGTTCAGTAAATAGTTTTGGGTATTTCATTTTTGACTGTCCACAATATACAAGACATGCATTTGTGTTATATTAGACTAATTTAGGAAATAGTCTAACATTAAATATAAGTCCATATCATTCTTAAAATTGTTTCTTATGTAGGCCAAACTACTATTAACAGCTATTCTTGAATTTTTTGTCATGACTCTAGCTAAGTTTAACCAAAAAATATGTTATTTATTTGGCTAGTATATTCTTAAATATATTTTGATAGTACATTTTTAAGTCAAATTCTTTATCACCTCTGCCTCTTGTTTGGTTTTTTGAATGGCAATACATGAATGTTGAAATTGGCACTATTAAGACATATTTAGCTTACCTACGTTATCTGTGTGCCTGTGTTTTCAGGAGTCAACAGAATGGGCAGCAATGCATTGCCTCATTGCTGGCTGAAGGTCTACTGTCACTAGTAATATATTAAACTCTTGCTAATAGTAGCTCTGTGTTTTGTCATACTTTTGTCTAGTGTACATGTCTGCTTCTCATATTCATAAGAATAATTATAATAAGCATAACTCAAGTGTACTAATTCTGTGTTCCACTGCAGCCTCTGCAGACTCAGTAATGGCTAAGTGGGGCGAAGGCGATCCTCGCTGGATAGTGGAGGAGCGGGCGGATGCCAAGAATGTGAACAACTGGCACTGGACTGAGAAGAATGCCACGCAGTGGTCCAAGGACAAGCTGCGCCAGCTGCTGGTCGGCTTCAAGGTCGCTGAGGACGGCAGCTTCGAATTTCGCATAGCCGACATGTCGAAATGCGATGGCGAGGCGACGGCGAACAATCGCAAGGCCAAGCTGATCTTCTTCTACGAGTGGACCATTACGCTGGACTGGGAGGGCCAGCTGCTTGGTGGAGACAACAAGACCAAGTACAAGGGCAAGGTCGAGGTTATTAACCTGTCTGAGGAGAACAGCGCCGATGAGATCGACATGGACGTGTCTGTGGACTCCAGCTCCAACGATGCGTACAAGCTGAAGGAACTGGTGCGGCGTCAGGTTGTTCCAAAACTGCAGTCTCAGTTGGCTAAGTACATTGAGCAGCTGCGCACCGAGTTCTCTCAGGTAAGCTGCGAATCAGTGTTACTCTGCGGACCAGTAAAGTTCAAGTCTAGAGAGTTTTTAGGCCTTTCGGTTTTACGTTTTTTAAAGCATTCAGTTATAGATGCCTATGTGGCTTTGCGTGTCTCTTTGCCAGCCACTGTTACGTCTGGAGATCTGCAGGTCAGCTGCTCTCAAATCTAGAAATATGTGGGTCAGCTGCTGTCATATCTAGAAATTTGTGGGTCGGATGCTGCTCTATCTAGAGATCTGTGGGTCAGGTGCTGTCATATCTAGAGATCTGTAGGTCAGCTGCTGCCATATCTAGAAATCTGTGGGTCAGGTGCTGTCATAGCCAGAGATCTGTGGGTCAGTTTGAGACTGTTCAGCACGCCTCCATTTCTCATTTCCAGGACCTGATCCTGCCGACCAAGGGCGACACGAGCCGACCGGCTCCGGCCACCACAGCAGTAGCTCCACCGGTGGTGCACGATCGAACTGTCATCGGCGGCGGCAGCGGCAGCGGTGGCAGCGCGAAGGCTGCATCGACCGAGTCGTCGGACCGCTTGGCCACGAAAAAGTTGACCTTCAAGGAGGAGTTCTACTGCTCGCCAGACGATCTGTTTCGCGTCTTCACCCAGCAGCACCTGGTGGCGGCATTCGTCCGGGCCCACGCATCTGTGGACGCCCGAGAAGGCGGCGAGTTCAGTCTATGCGATGGCTCCATCACCGGCTTCTTTGACGAGCTGGTGAGTCTGACCTGGGCGGCCTTAGTCATTTAATCGCTCATCACAGGTCTTTTACCAAGTTACTGAAGTCTCTTCATTTTGATTTCAAATCTGCTTAGTCAGTCGTGAGTCCTGTTCCAAGGCTCTCATTAAACTCGTGCTTACCCCCAGAGAGTAATAATCATTGGGGACATCAATCAGTCACTAATCAAATTTGTCCTCAGTGGATCATTATCCCTGTCCTCAGTGGATCATTATCACTGTCCTCAGTGGATCATTATCACTGTCCTCAGTGGATCATTATCACTGTCCTCAGTGGATCATTATCACTGTCCTCAGTGGATCCTTATCACTGTCCTCAGTGGATCATTATCCCTGTCCTCAGTGGATCATTATCCCTGTCCTCAGTGGATCATTATCACTGTCCTCAGTGGATCATTATCCCTGTCCTCAGTGGATCATTATTACTGTCCTCAGTGGATCATTATCCCTGTCGTCAGTCACTAATCACACTAGTCTATATATAAGCCGTTTATCAGTTCATTTGCTCAAAATATACGAGCTACCGCTCGATTCCAGCTGCCGCCGGACCGCCTGGTGATGCGCTGGCGCCACCGGAAGTGGCCAGCCGGGCACCACTCGGTGTGCGAGCTCAACTTCCGGCCTAGCGACGGCGGCACCCGGCTGGAGCTGGTTCAGACCCAGGTGCCGGAGAAGGAGGTGGACTTCACCCGCAACAGCTGGCAGGAGTACTACTTCAAGGCCATCAAACAGACCTTCGGCTACGGCGGCAAGCTCTTCTGATTGGCCAGAAAGCCTCTGATGGGGACAGTTAAGAGAAGCGACATTGTTAATGAATTTGCCCATTGTTTAGACCTATAGCCCGAGCATATGAACTGTGGAGCGCATGAGTTCTGTCCTAGAATCCTGACTTGCGCTGCGGTTCGCTTTTCTTTCTGTTCTATTCTATGACTTGTGTTGAGCAGTCTCTGAGTTATAGCGCGACCTCCTGCGATCTGCTAGCAATCTTATTTACTAGCGGCAAGCAGCTCACCCAGACTATTACTGTTCGCCTATCCATAAGTAGAATATAAAAATATGCTTTTAAATGCTAGACTCTACTGTCAAGTAGTATGCATTGAATAATTCAACACTGCAACAAAAACTTGTGAGTTTATTGCCCAATTTCACATTCTCTATTGATTCTAAAGTACACGAGAACTATTTTAAGCTTGAGCGAAAAGTACACTGGGTCAGCAAAAATTGAGCAGGTAAATTCAAATGGATTGCTCTTGCATTTGGAGTTCGATAATTTACTCTGTTTCACAAATGCTGCTATTGATTTGTACCCTCGAATGGATTGTCCCGAGCCCCCAGCAACCACCGCGGTCTGTTATTTTCCCGAACACTTAATATGCTATTCTACTGCTTCATTTGTACTTTTGTATGCGCCAGCAAGTACATGAGCACTGCGACTATGGCTAATTTTGCTGTGTGCCTGGCTGCGCCTCTGGTTCACATTGCCTGTTCAGCCACTGCACTCCGCTGACTTGCTCATTTGTTCTCTCCGCTTTTAGATTAGGCTGGAGTCATGGCCTTCACTGTGAAGAGTAAAGAGCTGCCGTCTGAGCACTGTAATTAGGATGAGCTGCAGTCTGAGCACTGTAACTGGGATGCGCTGCAGTCTGAGCACTGTAACTGGGATGAGCTGCCGTCTGAGCACTGTGACTGGGATGAGCTGAAGTCTGAGCACTGTAACTGGGATGAGCTGCAGTCTGAGCACTGTAACTGGGATGAGCTGCAGTCTGAGCACTGTAACTGGGATGAGCTGCCGTCTGAGCACTGTAACTGGGATGAGCTGAAGTCTGAGCACTGTAACTGGGATGAGCTGCAGTCTGAGCACTGTAACTGGGATGAGCTGCCGTCTGAGCACTGTAACTGGGATGAGCTGCCGTCTGAGCACTGTAACTGGGATGAGCTGCCGTCTGAGCACTGTAACTGGGATGAGCTGCAGTGTGAGCACTGTAACTGGGATGAGCTGCCGTCTGAGCACGAGCGTATTATAATTAGCCTCTCAAAAACCCATTATTGAGTTTCAGTTTTTCCCCTATCTCCCTCCTTATGCAGTGTTAATATGCTCAAAGCCCTTAATCCACGCGGTCCTTGCAGGACTGTCGGTCATGTCGCCACCACCAGCCACAGACGGCCAAAAGAAGCCGGCCGATTCGACAGAATCCGAGCGGGTCCGCATCGCCCGCCTGTTCCGCCAGCTGGACAAGGACGGTGACGGCCGCGTCAACGCCTCGGAGCTGAGCGCTGCCCTGAAGCAGCAGTATGGCCAGAAGGCCAAGCGCCTGGAGGCCGCCGAGCGGGTCATCCAGGCCAGCGACTCGAACGCTGACTCCGGCCTGGACCTAGACGAGTTCGTCAAATACGTCACCGAGCAGAACCAGCGCCTCCGGCTGGCATTCAAGGAGCTTGACAAGAACAAAGACGACCGCATCGATGCCGAGGAGATTCAGGCCGCCATGCTGGAGCTGGGCATCCGGCTGGACCAGGCCGACGCTGAGCAGTTGCTCAAGAAGCTGGACAAAGACGGCTCGCTCAGCATCAACTATGAGGTGGGGCACCACTCACCTGACTCACCTGTCATCTTACAGCACTCTCACACACCTGTCATCTGACAGCCCACACACACCTGACACACCTTCCGTCTGACAGCCCTATCAACTGACACACCTGTCATATCTCACCCAGTTGTCAAGTGCCCTGCACTGCTGTCAGCGGTGCATACCAGCGGATCTGGGTCCTGTCTGTTGCTGAAAATATCTTCGCTCGATCCATCCCGATGAATATTTTTCTGTTGTCTTTGGGTGTACTTTCATTTTCCCCACCCCGGCATCTCGCAGGAGTGGCGCGACTTCCTGCTGCTGACCGGGCGCCACTCGGTCAACGAGATCTTCAAGCTGATGCGGCACGCCTCGAGCTTTGACATCGGCGAGAGCTTCGTGATCCCAGACGACTACACGCCGGAGGAGCGGCAGTCCGGCGTGGCCTGGAAGACGCTCGTGTCCGGCGGCGTGGCCGGCGCCGTCTCCCGCAGCGCCACTGCGCCGCTGGACCGCCTGAAGGTGGCCTGGCAGGCCAGCGCCGGCTCCAAGGACAGCCACGGCGCCAAGGCGTCGATGTGGCGCGGCATCTCCGGCATGGTGAAGGAGGGCGGCGTGGCCAGCCTGTGGCGCGGCAACGGCGTCAACTGCATCAAGATTGCGCCGGAGTCCGCGATCAAGTTCCTGGCCTACGAGAGTTACAAGAGCCTCCTGGTTGGCGACTCGAAGCGGCCTGTGAGTCCGCGGCTTCTGGCCTTTAGTCTATTCATTGCGGTGCTAAATCCAATGTCTGCTGTGACCTCTAGTTTATCCTGTCAATATCCCAGATCCCCAGGTAGACCTGTCAATAGCCCTGATCCCCACGTTTATGCTGTCAAAATCCCTCATCCCTAGGTTTATCCTGGCTACAATACCCCAGATCCACAGGTAGATTCTGGCTACAATACCCCAGATCCTCAGGTAGATCCTGGCTACAATACCCCAGATCCTCAGGTAGATCCTGGCTACAATACCCCAGATCCTCAGGTAGATCCTGGCTACAATACCCCAGATCCTCAGGTAGATCCTGGCTACAATACCCCAGATCCTCAGGTAGATCCTGGCTACAATACCCCAGATCCCCAGGTAGATCCTGGCTACAATACCCCAGATCCCCAGGTAGATTCTGGCCTAGCTTTCCCTAGATCCCCACGTAGACTCTGTCCAAACTGTCGCGAACCCCACGCAGATCCTGCCAGAAAGCCTCTAATCAGTTTCCATGCTAATATTTAAAATGCCTTCCAGGTGCAGCTGTACGAGAAGTTCATCGCGGGCGCCCTGGCCGGGGCCACAGCGCAGACGCTGATCTACCCGCTGGAGGTGCTGAAGACGCGCATGTGCCTGCGCAAGACCGGGCAGTACTCCTCCCTGTTCGACTGCGCCCGCAAGGTGTACGCTGAGGGCGGCGCAGCCATCTTCTACCGAGGCTACGTGCCCAACATGCTGGGGATCCTGCCCTACGCCGGCATCGACCTGGCCCTGTACGAGACCTTCAAGCAAAGCTACCAGCGGTGGCGCGGCCAAGACAGCGGCAGTCCGCCAATCTACGTGTCCCTGCTGGCTGGCGCTGTGTCCTCAGTGTGCGGCCAGGTGGCCACCTACCCGCTGGCCCTAGTTCGCACCAAGCTGCAGGCCCGCAGCGGTGGAGGCGGCGGCCTGACCAGCATGTTCACGGACATCCTCAAGCGCGAGGGCTTCGGCGGCCTCTACCGCGGCATGGGGCCGAACATGCTGAAGGTCATCCCGGCTGTGAGCATTTCCTACGCCACCTTTGATGAGATGCGACGCCGGCTAGGCCTGATGAATTGAGGACATGACCTGCTTCCTCTGCGCTTGTTTGTTTTGTATTTGATTTTGAATTCGCGCCGAAAATTTTAAAATAAAACAAAAGCCCGTAATATATGTGGGCTATTTATACTCAGTTTTACATTCAGTCACTAAAAGTTAATCATATTTCCTTGAGTTACAACAAATTTGTTATACTAGCATTTTGGCGCGAATTCAAAATTCGAATATAAAAACAACTTTTAGGCGTGGGAAAGGACTGGGAATAGCCGCCGAGTTTATTGACTGCCTGCAGCTGGCTGGCCATGACTGCACTTGGCTTCTACTAAGGCTGATTAAAATGGCATTACAGTTTATTGTAGCTCTTTATATAAAATAATATCTAACAATCACTAGAGATGTAACTAATATGACTGAACAGATGTTATCTGAATGCTCTCTAATCCTATTTTAGATAGTTTTTTAATATGCTAGCGCTATTTAAATATATTTAAGATTTTTATATATTTAGCTTCTATTTTCATTTCTGGAACTTGTTCCAGATAGCATTAAACTCATTAACTCTATTTTTTGCTAATGCTGCCAAATATTATAAGCCTAGCCTTTGCTGTTCACTGCTGACATTTCTAAGAAAATGGTTGTATTCAGGCACAAACAGGTGCTCATGGTGTATTTTAAGCATTGGGTTGTTATCAGGGTGGGCATTAATTGATTGATGCTACATAGATTTGTGTTACACGACCGCTGCTGTTGTTGTTTTCGCTTGTTTTTGTTTTAGTTGTTTTAGTTGTTGGGGGCTTACCCGCCAGGTAGACCTCGAAGTGCCAGTCAGGGAGGGGACAAGCGATGTAGTGTCGCACTGCTCATGCAGTGCTCATGCAGTGTGATACTGCTCATGCACTGCTCATGCAGTGTGATACTGCTCATGCACTGCTCATGCAGTGTGATACTGCTCATGCAGTGCTCATGCAGTGTGATACTGCTCATGCAGTGTGATACTGCTCATGCAGTGTGATACTGCTCATGCAGTGTGATACTGCTCATGCAGTGTGATACTGCTCATGCAGTGTGATACTGCTCATGCAGTGTGATACTGCTCATGCAGTGCTCATGCAGTGTGATACTGCTCATGCAGTGTGATACTGCTCATGCAGTGTGATACTGCTCATGCAGTGTGATACTGCTCATGCAGTGTGATACTGCTCATGCAGTGCTCATGCAGTGTGATACTGCTCATGCAGTGTGATACTGCTCATGCAGTGTGATACTGCTCATGCAGTGTGATACTGCTCATGCAGTGTGATACTGCTCATGCAGTGTGATACTGCTCATGCAGTGTGATACTGCTCATGCAGTGTGATACTGCTCATGCAGTGCTCATGCAGTGTGATACTGCCCATGCAGTGTGATACTGCTCATGCAGTGCTCATGCAGTGTGATAATGCTCATGCAGTGCTCATGCAGTGTGATACTGCTCATGCAGTGTGATACTGCCCATGCAGTGCTCATGCAGTGTGATACTGCTCATGCAGTGTGATACTGCTCATGCAGTGCTCATGCAGTGTGATACTGCTCATGCAGTGTGATACTGCTCATGCAGTGCTCATGCAGTGTGATACTGCCCTTTGAACACCGCTCAAGCAATTAGAGTTTTCTGGCCATTTCGATTTTCTTTCGAGCATCGCATGCTGAGAACTGTAGATTCGTTGCTTTCTAAGGTTTTCATTATTTCGACTGACCAAACTTGCGGGCCGTGTTTTAACAATTTTCATTTTCTCCACGCTGGGCCATCGGGCATCGGGGCTTAAATTCGAATTTTATTCTTTCTAGCAGGCAGAAGATGATCTTCATATACTACTTACACACGCCATGCAAATGTATTCACCCTTGATATAATTTTTTCGTCTTGCTTCACACCATCTTGCATCCACACAGTGCTATCATGTGTTGTGTCTGTTGGATTTTTACAGATTTTGGTTCTTATGCTTTTTATATTTATTTTTTTCGACGCACTCTTTAAGCCCTCCAAACCGCACTCACTGGCCTGCGCTGCCAATCTTTTCCGTCTCCTTACTGTCTAATACGAGCTATACTCTTGTGTGGCACTGTGGGCCAGATTAACCCAGTTTTTTAACCAATTATTTATCACCATTATCAGTCCTGTAAGCCTCATTGAATTCTCCCTGTTATCTTCTTAAAATTTATTTGCTTTTCCCTAAGTAAAAAGATAAGCAAAATAGGACTCAATCTTCTGGCAGTGACAGTGTCAAAACTGAGAAGTTGGAAGGGGCGGAAACTGAGGAGAGAGAAGGGTGGAAACTGAGGAGAGAGAAGGGTGGAAACTGAGGAGAGAGAAGGGTGGAAACTGAGGAGAGAGAAGGGTGGAAACTGAGGAGAGAGAAGGGTGGAAACTGAGGAGAGAGAAGGGTGGAAACTGAGGAGAGAGAAGGGTGGAAACTGAGGAGAGAGAAGGGTGGAAACTGAGGAGAGAGAAGGGTGGAAACTGAGGAGAGAGAAGGGTGCAAAATGAGGATAGAGAAGGGTGGAAACTGAGGAGAGAGAAGGGGTGGAAACTGAGGAGAGAGAAGGGTGGAAACTGAGGAGAGAGAAGGGTGGAAACTGAGGAGAGAGAAGGGTGGAAACTGAGGAGAGAGAAGGGTGGAAACTGAGGAGAGAGAAGGGTGGAAACTGAGGAGAGAGAAGGGTGGAAACTGAGGAGAGAGAAGGGTGGAAACTGAGGAGAGAGAAGGGGCGGAAACTGAGGAGAGAGAAGGGGTGGAAACTGAGGAGAGAGAAGGGTGGAAACTGAGGAGAGAGAAGGGTGGAAACTGAGGAGAGAGAAGGGTGGAAACTGAGGAGAGAGAAGGGTGGAAACTGAGGAGAGAGAAGGGGCGGAAACTGAGGAGAGAGAAGGGTGGAAACTGAGGAGAGAGAAGGGTGGAAACTGAGGAGAGAGAAGGGGCGGAAACTGAGGAGAGAGAAGGGGCGGAAACTGAGGAGAGAGAAGGGTGGAAACTGAGGAGAGAGAAGGGGTGGAAACTGAGGAGAGAGAAGGGTGGATACTGAGGAGAGAGAAGGGTGGAAACTGAGGAGAGAGAAGGGTGGAAACTGAGGAGAGAGAAGGGTGGAAACTGAGGAGAGAGAAGGGTGGAAACTGAGGAGAGAGAAGGGTGGAAACTGAGGAGAGAGAAGGGTGGAAATTGAGGAGAGAGAAGGGTGGATACTGAGGAGAGAGAAGGGTGGAAACTCAGGAGAGAGAAGAGGCGGAAACTGAGGAGAGAGAAGGGTGGAAACTGAGGAGAGAGAAGGGGCGGAAACTGAGGAGAGAAGGGCGGAAACTGAGGAGAGAGAAGGGTGGAAACTGAGGAGAGAGAAGGGTGGAAACTGAGGAGAGAGAAGGGTGGATACTGAGGAGAGAGAAGGGTGGATACTGAGGAGAGAGAAGGGTGGATACTGAGGAGAGAGAAGGGTGGATACTGAGGAGAGAAGGGTCGCCACGCATCAGGGAGTTGATTGTCCACACAAGTGAATAATTAGTCACAGCTTAGCAGAAGCGGCATGACAGGCAGGAGCACAGTCCACATGAGCTCATTAAGCACTTCGTTTAGCATTATCATGAGTGCTCTCCGGTGCTCCTCAAAGTACGCAGCTGGAGAGATTGGCAAGCCATTTATAAATTGGAATTAAGCTCTGCTGCACTTTCCCCATCCCCCCGATAGAGCAGCCATAATTAACCTGTCCGTCAGGGCTCACTTTTGTTGGCTCCAGCCGTGACTCCCAGCTCATTCTGCCACAGCCTCTTCCTCCTTGTCCGTCAGCAGAGCCGCGGATCAATCGCCAGTCTGACCTCTACCCCACTCGCGCCTCTCCTCTGGCCAGCCTTCTTCTCGGCTTCCGCGTGTGTTGTCGGCTGCGGCTGCGGCTTAGCTCGAGATCGGGCCAGCTCGATGCAGCGGTTTGAGGGGAGCCGAAATGCGGAATAATGCCGGCCAGGGACCGCAGCCGATCACCACGCGGTCGAATCGTGCTGCGAGTGCAGCCCCTTCCCGCTTTCTCCTCCTTCTGCCTTCCTCGGCAGCAGCTCCGGCTGCGTTAGAGACGCCCGACCGCTCGCCTCCTCCCCTTCCCCAGCTCTCAGTCTGCCGCTAGACTCGCAATGCCACGGCTGCCAAGGCTGTGGGGAGCGGCCCGGCAAATCCCAGGGGGAGAGGAAATGGTCAAGAGGAAATCCAGGCTGCAGCCTCCCATCTCCATCTATCTGCCGCTTCGCCCGTGCCCCAAACTGCCCGGCGTTTGCGGAGGGCGGGCCTGGAAGTCGGAAATAGGCGAAAAATGGGAAACAAAGATTTGGAATCGGGAGATTGGGAGTGAAATATTGTGGAATGTGGGGAGCTTAAATTAGCAGCATCGGAAAAGGGATGAGAAACTGAATGGGATTTGCAGTTAGACCGGAAAGAAAAAAGTTATCATGGTGAGAAAGGAATGAGAGGCTGGCAGAAATTCTCCCTGATCGATGCGGTGCGGGGGGTAGCTTTTGTGGAAAGCGGTAAGACGGTGGAGAGAGGAGACGGCAGAGAGGAGAAGACATGGCAAAGAGGGCATGGTGGAGAGGAGATGGCAGAGAGGGGATGACAGGAGCAGAGAGGGAAGATCCTTGGCCGGCCTGAGTTGGCAGTGCAGGCGGGCTGGCGGCAGTCCTTGTCTACTGCGGCTGAGCCCGCAACTGCTTCCCGCTCTGTTTGCGGCCAGCTGACTGTTGCTTCTCCCCTGGTCGCAGCTTTCCGATGCACTTCTATCGCCAAGGAGTCGCCAAAGATGCGGTGGTACTTGCAGCTACTTCCCGCTGTGGCAAATCGAATTTCCCCAACCGGCAGTGGGCGGACCAATCGCTTTGCGCGATGCCGCACCGGCATAATCAGATTCCCATTCCCTTCCCCCCGGGGGCACTCGCAGTCTATCAGCGGAGATGCCAGCGCGGAGCAGAGCTGGTCGGAAGTGCTCTCCGAGCTTTCAAGCTCACTTTGGCCGGCCGCTTGGGCAATGATGCCCTTTTCTAGCATGCGGCGCTTTTAACTGATTAGGCGGATAAGCGGATCGATTTGATTGCATCGATACGGGGCTGGGGTGGCTGCCGCCGATTGACTCCAACAACTAGCACAAACAGTGGACTCGTAATACAGATGACAAATTGGCAGGATGATGGAATGACAAGATTGACTAAAGAAAGAGTGAAAAGATGACGGACTGACTATTTGGCAGAGTGACAAGATGATGGACTGGCTAGGTCACAGAGTGACAAGATGACGGACTGGCTAGGTTACAGAGTGACAAGATGACGGACTGGCTAGGTGACAGTGACAAGATGACGGACTAGATAGGTTACAGAGTGACAAGATTGAGACAGACAGTTGAAAGAATGACAAGGACAGGCTGACAGAAAGAGGAGCGTCAAGACACTGTGACGCAAGATGTGGGTGCAGGGCGGGTTTTTTTAATCATTTGAGCATGAAGCTGCTCCTACAAATAGCTCAGAGGAACGGCGACAATGGTCACAAGAAATGCGCAGTGACTCGGGTGCTGGCTCAGCCGCAGCTGGTTGGTGGCATTAATTGTTAATCGGGAAATCACCAAATGGCCATTGCTATAGGGGCCCTGCAGCTGTGGGCAGCTGGGAAGAACAGGCCTGCCCGACAAGCCGAGCCACCGCGATCTCAAATCTGCCTTCGCCTTTTGCCTTTGCTAAATAGCATCGGTGCCGTTCCCACTGCATGCCTTGCTGTTTTGTCTGCTCCGACTGGCCTGTCCCGCCCCCTGCTCAAAGCGTGCACTCTTGCCACATGACATAATGTGCAGCAGGCAGGCAGACAGACAAAGAAAGATTATAGGCGAGGATAGCGAGCGGGCCGCCCCGGCTACAGGAAGGACAGTGATGCAGCTGCCCGCGCCATTGAAGATGGATGGGCGATTTGTCTGGGGACATAGCTTGGAGGCCAGGACTGGTACTGCTTGGTGCGCTGGCTAATTTCAGCTGCACCTCCCACAGGGCGAGTTACCATGCGTTTGAAGCCAAATGAAAAATACACTGAGACAAAATGATGCACTAAACTACAGTGCAAAGCTTGCAGGGATGAAGCAATTAAAGTATTGCATAATCACGGTGGGTAAGTTCTGCTTCTATTATAGTTCAGCTTCTGGTTTAGGCTTGCCGCGTGGCGACAGTCTTTTACAGACGAAAATAGAAGTACACTTGTATCTATGCAGGCTGCTTGTTGTACGAGTAGTTAGCTAGAGTTATAAAATCATATTTTGTGTAATTATGCATGAAAACTGTTGCAGCTGAACCCAACTCACATCCACTTGGTCCAACTCAGTTCTTAGCCAAAACCATGAACAGGCCGCAAATATTGATTCACAAATTATTTAGTGTCTGCTGCGCGGTTGCCTTAGTGATGATGGTGCAGCTCCACCCCCAACGGGTGCCACATGGTGTGGGTCTGGTACGGCATCTTGATGGCCGCCTCCCAGTGGGTCCAGCGCTCCCCGCTGCACCGGTTGCCGAGTCTCAGGGCTCCTGCGCAGTGGTCGATGGCCAATTATTTCAGCTGATGATCTACTCTGAGCCATGCGCCACCAGCTCTGGCAGAATAGCCCCCAATCAAATGTACATCGTGCCTGCCTCGCCCACTCACTGACCCACACTGACTCATACCCCGCCACCTCCTCACCGAATGTACATTTCGCCTGCCTCGCCCACTCACTGACTCATACCCCGCCACCTGCTTACCGAATGTACACCGTGCCTCACTCACTCGCTGACTCGTACGCAAAAACATCCTAACCTGCCCTTCGTCGAATTAGTCACCAAAAACTCTTAAAAGTACATTCCCCGGCAGTCAACGGGCCGCCATCTTCCTAAAGCAGAAGGACCCGCTGTAAAAATCCGCGAATCAGTCGGCTAATCCAATTCTGAATTAGCTAAGCGACTTAGCTGGGGAAATAGTCTTGCTTTCCACACAGGGCCTGAGCCGAATATTGGGCTTTAATGCGTTGCAGGTAAAGTGCATTTGATCAGAAGAAAATTTTCAGACGAGCACTGCATACGCTTTTAGTTCGATAACCCCCTGTGTTCAGCAAGTTCGTGACCTCACCAATGAAGTCGTTCTTGGTGCCGAAGTCTTTGTCCCACACTGTTATCTCCAGAGTCTTCAGCGGCAGCTCCAGTGGCGACACGCTGAACAGGAAATCCTGCGGGAAACCCAGGGTATGCTCAAACTGGACTCAAAAGGGGACTTCACAGAAAATTTATTTGGAAAAGTCTTGAAACTTCTTTCGCCAATGATGGCCATCATAATCTCTCTAACTAACTAACCTGCCTCATTTGCGAATTGGAGCACAGAACTCAAGTTTTAGCCAGATTAAATACCTGCCTCAGCTATCACATTCAGCTATCTAACACCTGAATTCACCTCGTTGAACTCCGGGTTGAGTGTCTTCTTCTTCACGGCAGTCTTGTACCTGCCGCTCCTGTTGCGGTCGGGTTTCAGGAATCTGCGGGCGGGGCAGAGGCGGGTGCTCAGCTAATTGGAGGCCGCTCGAGCAGGTCCGAGTCTCCGCTGTGCTCCCCCGCCCCAGTGTCAAAAGTGAGCTCAGCGAGGAGGGCAGAGGGGTATCAGATTGCCTCTGCTCGATAATGAATGGCGAGGGCAGGGCGAAGACTCACAGCTTCACGAAGGGGTCGCTGTAGCCGTTGGGGTCCATGGCCAGCAGGTTGACGCACTGGATGATCTTCACTGTCAGCTCGCTCTTGGCTGGCGCGTAGAACAAGCCGATTTGAACCTTGCCCCGCTCCCAGGCCTGGGATGTGAGCGACCGCTCCAGCTCCTGTGGGTTGGCGGGCCGTCTCATTACAGGCTGGCCGCGGGGAGGGTAAGGCGAGAAGGCGAGACGAACCCCCGAGTTCGATGGGACCCCCGAGAATGTCGAGCGAATTGGGAAATCAATATGGCGGGCGGGATTCTGGGCGACTGTTGAAGGGAGTGGAGGGTCGGCCTTCGCTGTGCTAAAAATAAGCAAATGGCGAGTGCAAATCTCACTGGGCAGGTCAAGTGGCTGCGGCTAGAGGGACAGACATTGATGGGAAAATGCACTCACTGGAAGCTAGGAGAGCAAGTCACTGAGTGGGAGAAAGTTACTGAGTGGCAGAAAGTCACTGAGTGGGAGAAAGTTACTGAGTGGCAGAAAGTTACTGAGTGGGAGAAAGTTACTGAGTGGGAGAAAGTTACTGATTGGGAGAAAGTTACTGAGTGGGAGAAAGTTACTGAGTGGGAGAAAGTTACTGAGTGGGAGAAAGTTACTGAGTGGGAGAAAGTTACTGAGTGGGAGAAAGTTACTGAGTGGTGAGAGAAAGTTACTGAGTGGTGGGAGAAAGTTACTGAGTGGTGGGAGAAAGTTACTGAGTGGTGGGAGAAAGTCACTGAGTCGTGGGAGAAAGTCACTGAGTGGGAGACAGTTACTGAGTGGTGGGAGAAAGTCACTGAGTGGGAGAAAGTTACTGAGTGGCAGAAAGTTACTGAGTGGGAGAAAGTTATTGAGTGGGAGAAAGTTACTGAGTGGGAGAAAGTTACTGAGTGGGAGAAAGTTACTGAGTGGGAGAAATATTTTGAGTGAGAGAAGCATACTCAGTGGGAGGAGGACATTAGAGGGAGAAAGGCTGTGATTGAGCGAGTGTGAAGTGAGAAGGGGTATTCCGAGCACTATTGAGATTGGAAGCTCTGAATCGATCAGACGAGGACAAGGAGGCCGTGGCTGGGGCTAGGCAGGGTCGCAGGGGCTAATAAGGTTCTCAGAAATCCCATCGCCCCAGTATCCGGCCGCCGCGACCCGCACCTCATTCTTTGGCTGCAGGTGCACCTCGTAATACTCCTTCCGGCCGTGGGCCAGCTGCCTGAGTGGGAACACGACCTCCCCCATCCAGTCAAAGCCGATCGTGTCCTCGTCCAGCACGGTGAACCTGGCGGAGAGGGTGGCGGGTGGGGCGGGGTTTCGGGGCTCAAGTTGCTGACGGAAGCGGCTCAGCTGGCTGTAGAGCAAAATTTTAATTCCAGGAGACAGCCGCTGAGTTTGAGGCATTCCCGAGTTCTGGGCTAATAGTACAGGCAACCAGCCGGGGGGCCGCTTGTTAAATACTTGAACCGGCCCACCTGAGGTTTTTCTTCTCCAGGTCGGCCGGCAGGACGCCGCTGTAGCAGAACTCCTCATCCCAGACGGGGCTCAGGGTCCTGTGGCAGGTGCGCGTGCGCAGCTTGGTGCCCTTGCCAGTGTCAGGCAGCAGGTGGACCTTCACGTAGGGATCTGAGAGGCCGTTGGAATCCTGCGCTGTCAGCCCGGAGCCCTTGATGATGCGAATGTACAGGGCCGAGTTCTCGATCAGGTACTGCAGGGCGAAATGCACCTGGCCCAGCTGCCGGTTAGGAAAGTGCGACTCTAGTTTCATCCGCTGCAGCTCCTGTAGCTGCTGCTGCTGCCGCTGCAGCTCCTGCTGGTTCTGCTCGTCATTGTTAGCCTTGTCGGCGGATTCAACGGCCGATTCATTGCTGCCTGACGATTTGGTTGACGCTGGCGATGAGGTTGGGTTGGAAGCAGAGTTTAAAACATTGCCAGGGTCCCACTTCACAGCTCAAAGCAATGCACTCACATTTCCGCGTCCAATTCTCGGGCTCCTCGTCCTCGGCCTCCCTGGCAGCTACGAGCGGAGCATCGGCCGGGTCCGTGGCACCGTAGTTGGTGTAGCCGCCGCCCGCCTCTCGGCTGTTGCTCACGACTGTCGCCGTTGCAGCTGCCGCCGACGACACAGTCGTTGCCAAGCTGGACTTCTCTGATGACGGGCGATGACGGTTCGAAAACAAGTTTCATTACTCATGTGCTGGAAACCATTTGAAGACACGTGGAAACCAGACAAATTATTATTGGTTGACGTTGGGAGTCACGTGAAAACCAGACAGATTTTTATTGGTTGACGTTGGGAGTCACGTGATTTCAGAACTTATTTCGATTTTAGGGGTGTTTTCCAGATCGACGAAAGAACGTCATACTCGTCGAATGCTTATTTGAACCGCAGATTCAAACCCACATCCGCCACGGGGGTAATCCACCATTTTTACATGATTGAGCGGTAGCCAGACTTGATATTGACGTGAATGAATGAAAACGTTTGAATGGCCACGCTCGTAAGCAGCGGATTTCATTTGTTCAGAGGTCAAACTGTGCGGCGGGCCACAGTTTTTCCTATTTGACGTAGAGTACAGTTTGTGGTTGACGCTTGGAAAATTTTGGCGAAAATACTCCTTTCTAATTAGCAGGAGATTGAAAAGGGACTCGAAAGGTGACAAGTGTGTTTAGAGGCAGGATAAGCTCAGAGGCAGGAAAGCAGAGCCTGAATGACAGGGGGCTGGAAAGCGGACAGAGGTAGGGCAAGTTTTTGTGTCGCCCTCGGGAGGCGCAGCTCCGCTCCCAGCCCGCCGGGAGTTGCCTGAAAACTCGCCCTGATCAGCCCCTGACAGTTGCCGGGGATGCGGCCACCACCTGTTCAGCTTTTGCTCGAGCGATTTCTTCTCAGGACTGCCGCTCCGCCCTCTCCTGTCCCTCCTCACTGCCGCCTCCCCTTTCTCCTTTTCTCCTGCCGCGTCCCCCGCTTCGTTAGCCGAGCCGGCTGGGAGCCGCGGCTCAGGCCCCGGATGCGTGCGTGTAGCGGGGATGTTTTTCCCAAAACCTCGGAAAGTCGCCCGAGTGTTCCCGGCTGCCAACTGGGAGCTTTCTCCTCTACAATAAATCCCCTCCTCCTATCCCCCAGGCCTCTCCCGTGGGGATTCGACTGCCTCCCCGCCGAAGGGATTTAATATAGCGGGATCTGAGATCTGGGATATTTCTCTCGCGCCAAGGTCGAGCAGAGCTGAGTCGGGGCGGCTGGGATGCGATGTAGCGGATGATGAAGGAGGGGAGGCGGGAGAAGCTGCGGCTTAGAAAAGTGAGCGACGGAAAGAGTAACCAGCGGAAAAGCTATTAATATTTGATGAGCATGGCGTGAAGGTCCTGCGCTCGAATCCGCAGCGTAGCCCAATCAATCGAGACGACGGTGGCGGATTGGAGTCAGTGAGTACATTCTCATAAGCTTAAGGTGGTCCCTGCCTGGACTCACGACGGCACTAGAGTACTTTTCCAGCTTTAGCCCTAGGCGGGTCAATTACGTAAGTGCAGCAGCTCAGAGGACGCCACATCACCTGGGATCTGTGGCACCTGAGCAAACATTCCTTCTGCCTCGCCACAGTCAGTTGTGATTCGACTTTGTGAAATTTGACGCCTTTAGTATGAGGACTGACGATGTGAGCTGAGGCCCTGGTTTGAGCAAATTACTATGGGATCCAAAATCATGCTCAGCATTTTTCTCTGCTCAGAGGAGCGCCTGGGCAAAGACCAGCCATATCGCTAGTACATCACAGGGGCCGCCAGTCTGATTGAATTTGCTTTCATTCCACTTCAATTCGCTGCATGAGTTTATCCCATGATGCCCTGATCCCATTGACTAACAAGTTACGGGGGTCACATATCATATCACACTCCTATCCAATGTATCACTGGTCCCATCGCATTCTTATCCCACGAGTCTGCTGCCCGGAAGCTCACCATTCGCTCTACTAACTGTCGCTGCCTTCGCAGCTTTCAGCGGCACGAATTTGTCGTCGTCATCCTCGATGTGTCGGCTGTCGGCGGCAAAAGCAGCCGCTGAACCGCAGCTGCCCCTGGACGCGCGGCCGCAATAGCCGCCACTGCCGCTTCCGCCTCCTCCGCGACTGCCGCCGCTCCAACGACCGCGGCCATCCGACCTGCGCAAGCGGCCGACGATGTCGGCGACAGCAGACAGGGCACCGGTTGGACAACAGTCGAGCAGCAGCCGGCTGACCGCCGAACCCATGCTGCGGACCGCTGCGGTCGCCGAAGGACTTGGACTGAGAATGGCTTGGACTCAACTAGACGGATAGCTGCTCACTGGACCTCTGAGAACACTGCTCACTTCTGCTCAGTAGGCTGATGGGAATCCGGGAGCGGCTTCTGGATGATGCTGATGAGAGAGCTCGGGCCTCACCGGCTGTGGTTGGGTCTGCACGGCGGACCCAATGGGCGGCCGCCTCAGGACTGACTGATGAAGCGGAGCAGGAATGCCGGGTGCATTGCTCAGCAGAGTGAGAGCTGGCAGCTCATGTCCAGATTGATTTTTTTACTTCCCAGCGCGGCTAGTAGTTCCCCGCTCCCTCGGCACTTGAGCCGCTGAGTTCTTATCCCAGCCCGCAGCCGTGCTGCCGAGGTCTGGCCTGCCGCTGACAGCAGTGAGTGGGTCCCTGCCAGACCCAGGGCTGCTGAACTCTCAGCAGGAGGCGTTGGTGCAGGCAGTATGCTCACGCACCAGCTCAAACTTATACCGGTAATATATTAACTATTAATTAATTGCAGCGCTTAGCCCGGTCTCTCCGCGCCTGCCTCCACAACCAACGAAAAGCTCACCGCAAACAGTTTGTGGTTAGACGGTGGGTGCCGAGATTCAGAGACTTGCAGCTCGCTGCTCTACTCACAGTAGCACAGTGAGCATTGACAGTTTGCTACAAGTTAGCTAAGCCATTTTTAATAGGGCGGCACAGCGGAGATGAAAGTCAGCCTCAAAATTTTGATAATCGATTTTCTGAGCACGGCAGTCCAACTGAGTCGCATTGGGCACTGGCGCGTGTTTCCTAGAAAAGTTGCGCGGAGCAGACGGAAGCAAACAAGCGGGCACAAATTTACTCAATACGTGTCCGTCAGCAAAGCTCCGCAGCCCTCATTTCAGGCCATAGACGGCATCGATAAAATGCCACATAAAGCGAGCCGTACTGCAGCACCGCCTACCCTGCCCTGAATAATCAGCCCGGCCTCTCGTCTCACTGTTGCTCTGGCAGTGAGTCTGCACTGAGCAGGGCTTTTACCGCTCAGAGAAGTTTTTCTAGGTGGCGGTGTGCCTCCTAGTCTTTTCAAAGTTGAGCTGATAGCTACAATATACTATACTGAGCTTAGCAAACTGCTGCATGCACAGTAACACAAGAGCAGGATCAAGAATTACATAAGCGTTTTCGAGTGAATCACAGGAGCCCTAGCAAGAATCGCAGCAGTAGACCTAGCAAGAATCGCAGCAGTAGACCTTGCAGGAATCGCAGCAGTAGACCTAGCAAGAACCGCAGCAGCAGACCTAGCAAGAATCGCAGCAGTAGACCTAGCAGGAATCGCAGCAGTAGACCTAGCAGGAATCGCAGCAGTAGACCTAGCAGGAATCGCAGCAGTAGACCTTGCAGGTATCGCAGCAGTAGACCTAGCAAGAATCGCAGCAGTAGACCTAGCAAGAACCGCAGCAGTAGACCTTGCAGGAATCGCAGCAGTAGACCTAGCAGGAATCGCAGCAGTAGACCTAGCAGGAATCGCAGCAGTAGACCTTGCAGGAATCGCAGCAGTAGACCTAGCAAGAATCGCAGCAGTAGACCTAGCAAGAATCGCAGCAGTAGACCTTGCAGGAATCGCAGCAGTAGACCTAGCAAGAACCGCAGCAGCAGACCTAGCAAGAATCGCAGCAGTAGACCTTGCACGAATCGCAGCAGTAGACCTAGCAAGAATCGCAGCAGTAGACCTAGCAAGAATCGCAGCAGTAGACCTTGCACGAATCGCAGCAGTAGACCTAGCAAGAATCGCAGCAGTAGACCTTGCACGAATCGCAGCAGTAGACCTAGCAAGAATCGCAGCAGTAGACCTTGCACGAATCGCAGCAGTAGACCTAGCAAGAATCGCAGCAGTAGACCTTGCAGGAATCGCAGCAGCAGACCTAGCAAGAATCGCAGCAGTAGACCTTGCACGAATCGCAGCAGTAGACCTTGCACGAATCGCAGCAGTAGACCTAGCAAGAATCGCAGCAGTAGACCTTGCACGAATCGCAGCAGTAGACCTAGCAAGAATCGCAGCAGTAGACCTTGCAGGAATCGCAGCAGTAGACCTAGCAAGAATCGCAGTAGACCTAGCAAGAATCGCAGTAGACCTAGCAAGAATTGCAGCAGTAGATCTAGCAAGAATCGCAGCAGTAGACCTTGCAGGAATCGCAGCAGTAGACCTAGCAAGAATCGCAGCAGCAGACCTATCAGGAATCGCAGCAGTAGACCTAGCAAGAATCGCAGCAGCAGCTCTGTCAGGAATCGCAGCAGCAGCTCTGTCAGGAATCGCAGCAGGAACTGAGTCAAGAATCGCAGCAGCAGCTCTGTCAGGAATCGTAGCAGGAACTGAGTCAAGAATCGCAGCAGCAGCTCTGTCAGGAATCGCAGTAGAGCTTGATACAAGCAGTGCACTAAGCGATGATTTTCACAAGCTGTTGAAGGCACGTATTTTTTTATACTCGCCTAGTGAAAATGCATTTCAGTTTCCTGTTCGTCGCAATTTCGTTTTCTACAGTAAAGCCGAATTTTTTCTAATTGTGAGATTTGCATTTGAAATCTAATTGAAATCTACAGCCAGGATAATTCAGATTGAAGGGCTGAAATGACAATTGTCCCGTCAGAGCAAAATTCTCTTTGTGAAGCCGGCACTGCCAGTCATTGGCTGCTGAGTGCTCTCGATGACGCACTTCAACCAGGACTCGATTAGACGCCTCCGACATGCCCTGCCTGAGAGACTGGTGTGAGATGCTGTGAGACTTTTTAAATTTATATAACAGTACATTCAGCATTCACAGTGACTTCTGCGGCTCAGTATTGAGTATGGAAACGGCCCTCCCAGCTGCCTGCAGTCAGTGAGTCTGTCAGCAATGACAGTTCCTCCCAGCTGCCTGCAGTCAGTGAGTCTGTCAGCAATGACAGTTCCTCCCAGCTGCCTGCAGTCAGTGAGTCTGTCAGCAATGACAGTTCCTCCCAGCTGCCTGCAGTCAGTGAGTCTGTCAGCAATGACAGTTCCTCCCAGCTGCCTGCAGTCAGTGAGTCTGTCAGCAATGACAGTTCCTCCCAGCTGCCTGCAGTCAGTGAGTCTGTCAGCAATGACAGTTCCTCCCAGCTGCCTGCAGTCAGTGAGTCTGTCAGCAATGACAGTTCCTCCCAGCTGCCTGCAGTCAGTGAGTCTGTCAGCAATGACAGTTCCTCCCAGCTGCCTGCAGTCAGTGAGTCTGTCAGCAATGACAGTCCCTCTGATTCAGTTTCAAAGTGCAAATGGTTCAACAGTCGCCAGACAAGCTTCAGTCTGTCCCAGTCAGCTTTTTGATGTCTGCTCTCGATTTTATTGTGTCGGCATTAGCGCCCGCCTCTCTTATAGCAGCAATTGCATCCGAGAATGAGGCGGCGCAGAGCAGCGGCCCGCAGTCTGCATTGTGGTTATTATTATTTTAGATTATAGTGCAAAAAAGCCTGCATTTATTGCCAATTTTACCGTTTCCGTTTATACAAGATCGCGAGGCTATTTCTGTCTAGACTGCGAGCGGGGATTCCACTGCGGTTCATACGCATCGGCTCCGCTCCGCCAGCTGGCATTCAGCTCAGGCCGCTGATCCGATCTGCGGCGTCCGCTGAGGAGCCGTTCCGAAACGTAAACACTGACACCGACTTTGGCGAGACGAGGTGAAGCGACAGGCGACGAAGCGAAGGCAGGCGGCGGCCGTCCCGCTCTTTGATTGGCTGGCCCTGTCTGCTCCGCCAACCCACCAGAGCTGGGAGGCCGGTGGGGCGGGTAGGGAGGATAAATATGGGGCTCAGGCGGCGAGGCTGGGATCTCCGCTCAGTTCTGTGAGTTCGGCTCCTGCTAACACGGCCATCGGCTCGGAATCAATCTCAGGTGAGTCAGTTGCACAGAGGGGGGTCGTCGCCGGGTTCTGGGAGCAGCTCAAAGGTGCTCCAGTAGCGTTGGTCAACCGCTTCCACCAGGACGCGGTGTGCCTTATGCGATGTGCGGAGTACGGAGCGCAGAGCTGCTCAAACTCTAGCCCTGATCTCACCTGGTCAAGAATCCCAGATAAAATCATCCATTGCCCGCTGATGAGGTGGGAGATCCCCTGGAGCTGGTGGGAAGCTTCAAGGCAAACTGAGTTCCCCCACCCGATTTCACCGTCATCTGTCATGCCAGCTCAGCTCGCTTATGGCAGGGACAGAGCACGGATGGACGGCCGGGTCAGCCGCTCATCCATCAGGTCGGGGTCTCGGATGAGGCAGCCGGGCCTCTGGACAAACACGAGCTCGAATAAAATCACTTTTCCTTGCAGAGATTCGCCAGTCCAGCAAGGAGGCAGTACTAGAGAAAGGCGGACCTGTTAAGCTCAGCCCGGCCCACAAGGCAACTCTCGCTCTCTCACCTCTCCTGCAGCGGACAGCACAAGGCGGTCGCCTAATGAACTGGACAACCCTCGCCGCTCTGGCCCTGCTGGCCGCCATGGCGCCCGCCGCCTCTCTGGCTGACGGCAAGACGCTCGCCCCAGGTGAGTCGCCCGGCTTGGCGCGGACAAGGTAGGGGCGGCAACGAAGACCCCGAAGGGCTTGGAGGGTGCTCTGAGAGGCCAGGGACCGCCGCCTTTTTGCTGTTCTGCCTGAAGGGGCACTGTAGGTGAATTTATCCGAAAATAGCAGTTGCTGAAATAGGAAACTGGCGGCATACCAACCCGGGTTTGATTGACAGGTCAAGCTCCGCTGGCCCACGCATTATTGTGCGCTTAGCCCGCCTGTTTCTGATTCTTATTCTTTCAAACAAGACCGGCCAACCCGCAGACACGGAGCAATCCTCTCTGGGGGCGGACAAGCGATACATGCGCTTCGGCAGGTCCGGCGGGGATGCGGATGACAATCTCATCGACGACTCGGAGCCTAGCGAGTTCGATAAACGATACATGCGCTTCGGCAAGAGGTACATGCGCTTCGGGAAGCGCTACATGCGTTTCGGTCGGAGCTACGAGGACCCCAGCGCCGACGTCGACAAGCGGTACATGCGATTCGGCAAGAGGTACATGCGCTTCGGGAAGCGCTACATGCGTTTCGGTCGGAGCTACGAGGACCCCAGCGCCGACGTCGACAAGCGGTACATGCGATTCGGCAAGAGGTACATGCGCTTCGGGAAGCGCTACATGCGTTTCGGTCGGAGCTACGAGGATTCCAGCGCCGAGCTTGACAAGCGATACATGCGATTTGGCAAGAGGTACATGCGCTTCGGTCGAAAGTGAATAGCAGACTCTAATAGAATAAGAACCTATAGGGCGATGTCAACTCCCCTGTCTCATTCCCGCCTCTGTTCCCCCTCCTCCCCAGTTTTCGTTCTAATTCTGAATTTGCACCGCGCACTGAGTAACGCAAACCACGCGAGCAGCTGAGCGACCATCACTGGATTATAAAATAATAAACTGTTCGAGCCAATGCTCTCTGACTATAAATCTGAAAACTTTAACAGTTGTTTTATTGAGTTATCTATTGCTTACTCACGAAATACGATATGGTCTCTTAGATGTAACAGTCGCGGATCGGTGAATACGGTAATCGGTAAATCGGTGAGCTTTCTGGGGTTTTTGGGGCTGTGACCTGGCATGGGATGTGACGGGCGCGGATCGGTTAATGCAGTGAGTTCTCGGGGTTTTGGGGGCTGTGACCTGGCAGTTCCGTGTGGCCAGCGCAGGCACTCGGCAGCTGAACAGGGCAAACTGAAGCGGATGCATGCGAGATCGGCTCAGAGATGCGCTCAGGCCGCGGTGCATTATCGGGCGAGCACAACTGCGGCCGTGCACGGCCCCGCGAGTGCAATATCGGCCTGGACTACTCACTCTGCAGCATCTGCTTCCTTTGCATTAATGACGCACTGCAGGGGGTGGGCAGGCAGAGCTGAGACACGGAGCAGCTGAAAGTTCCTGCCTAAATTCATCATCTTGCAGCGCTGATGGAGAAGAGAGCAGGTTCAGAAAATTGATAGCGCAAACTCAGCTAGTCAGACGGCAGAGGAATGCTTCAGTGCTAAGAGCGCTACTAGTCAATTGTTTCAAGGATGCCAGCCAGTCTGGCCACGCTCCCAAAAACACACCCAAAGTCTCCGCGGCTGCTGGGCGAAAACAAACTGTCAGCTTGTCGATGAGGTGTCGAAGGTGGCTCGTGATACGTTTCTCACATCAGCCAGCCATTCTCCTGCCCCAATCTCTCAACTCTCTCCCGCCCGTTCTCCATCAGCATCAAGCAGCTCCGTTACCGACCGTCTCCTTGATGCGGCTCAGCGAGGAAGCAAGGCAGAGAGGGAGGGTGACGAGAGCAGCTTGTCAAGGATCGCCTCTCATCTCTGCTCAGAAACAGCAGCGGCAACTGGGGATTTGGCACTGCTGCTTGACAGCTCCCACTCAATGTGTCTCTCAGGTGAGAGCGATTTCAACCACAACCACTTTGGCGGCAGAAGTGCCGCCAATCCGCTCAAAAGGAATCACTGGCAAACACGGCAGAAAAAGGCTCGAGATCAGAGGGAGCCCGTGAGCAGCGTTGTGAGCAGTAAGGACTCACAAAAAGGCGGGCGGCACTCACGGAGACAGCAACAGAGGGGCGGATCGATGCGATTGGCAAGCCGAGCCGAACGGTCTATAGATTTGCTTCTCGCATTTCTGCTTTCGTCTGCAGTGGCATCGAAAAGCCGTCCGAGCCACTTTAGGGTGACGCGCGGTTCCGCGGCTCTCGGATTTCCAGCACTGGCAGCCGAGATTTCGGAACACAAAAGAGACCAATTTTATTGCCCGCAGAGAAGCTGACTGCAAATCTTCTGCAGTTGAACTAGTTGAAGAGGCCAAAGTAAACAGCCTGGCTGCAAGTGGAAAGTTTGCGAAATCAGATCCTTGAAGCAATTCAAGAAGCTCATCTTCCCGTTGATGAGTTATTTAATTGTTTCGCTTTCGCCATCGCTAAACTCAAGAACTGGGCAAACTGGAACCAAAATCAGCTCGGATTTCAGCTGTTGCTGATGGGCCAAAAAAAATTCGCGATTAGATGAGGAGCGTTCATAGAGAAGTCAGCGGCGAGTGAGCAGTTCATTCTCGCGAACGAGGCGAAGCAGATTGCTGGTGAATCGATGAGTCTACGCTGAGCGAACAAGAGCGGGCTGCGTTCTTTTGTGGGAAGCACCTTGTACCTGCACCGCCACCTCCCCGCCTCGGTGCGGCGTGGCACAAGCCAAGACGGACAGCTCGCAGATTCTGATCCGCGGAAAATTGCAAAATTTTCTGCCTGACTTGGAGCAGCCGTGGCGGGCGACCCTTCCCCCCGCTCTCTCGCGAGGTACCTGTGGCACAAGTACTTTTAGTTGGATTTCTCGAATCAATGGCTGGTTGGCTGCCACCGAACCAGGCGTCGGTCCTTCCCGCAAGCTAGTTAAAGCGGCCCGAGTTTCCCCTGTTGTTTTTTGTCCTTCTCAATGGCTAATCAATTTTCCTTCCACTCGGCCTCTGAAATGCGTCGCATTTTGATTAATTGACTGATTGGGAATGTTGCTATTTGTTGAGTGAAATCTGAGTTCGCACTCCCCGGAGTGGTAATTGACATTTTGAAAGACTGCGAAAGCATGTGGAGTCCTCAGCCGCTTTCAGAACAAATTTCTAGTTCATTTTTAGCATTTAAACCTGAAGTCAGGGAGCAGCTCTTTTTATTTAATTTAATTTAATTGACAAACTATTCACTTTCAAAATATTTTTGTTTTCTAGGCGCAAGACAGGCTTTCAGCTAGGGACCTTGTTTTTGTGGACGAAATTTAGAAAGCTTTAGAGCCAAAAGTCCTAGTCTTCCCTCAGAGGCAGTGATGTACATTCTGAGTGTGCATTCAGTGATGTACATTCTGAGTGTGCATTCAGTGATGTACATTCTGAGTGTGCATTCAGTGATGTACATTCTGAGTGTGCATTCAGTGATGTACATTCTGAGTGTGCATTCAGTGATGTACATTCTGAGTGTGCATTCAGTGATGTACATTCTGAGTGTGCATTCAGTGATGTACATTCTGAGTGTGCATTCAGTGATGTACATTCTGAGTGTGCATTCAGTGATGTACATTCTGAGTGTGCATTCAGTGATGTACATTCTGAGTGTGCATTCAGTGATGTACATTCTGAGTGTGCATTCAGTGATGTACATTCTGAGTGTGCATTCAGTGATGTACATTCTGAGTGTGCATTCAGTGATGTACATTCTGAGTGTGCATTCAGTGATGTACATTCTGAGTGTGCATTCAGTGATGTACATTCTGAGTGTGCATTCAGTGATGTACATTCTGAGTGTGCATTCAGTGATGTACATTCTGAGTGTGCATTCAGTGATGTACATTCTGAGTGTGCATTCAGTGATGTACATTCTGAGTGTGCATTCAGTGATGTACATTCTGAGTGTGCATTCAGTGATGTACATTCTGAGTGTGCATTCAGTGATGTACATTCTGAGTGTGCATTCAGTGATGTACATTCTCTTATATACATTAGGTGTTGTTCATTACGTACTTTGCGCATGTGAGCTGCTTTTATTAGATTTAATTGCAATCTAGTTACCCTATAAAACCTGTTTGGCAGAACTTTACTCAAGCCGAATACTCATATGTAGAGGCGGGCCAGTTAACGCGTTTGCCTTTCGCACCAAGGTCCCTGAGCTCGATTCCGCGATCTAGGCCATATTAATTTGGGTCGCAGCCGCGGAGAGAGCTTGCGGGCTTGTTGTGCAATTTACGCCCTTGAGGGCCAATATCCTATTCACAGAGAGAGTGTACACAGCCTTACCATGAGAACAGGGCAGATGTAAACACCTGTATGAGCGTATGACTGCGTACAGTATCTGTGTGCGTGTGTGCTCAGGATGCCTCCTCACTGGCTGCGGGTCGACTGTCACCAAAATGCGCCATCGCCCGCAGCCCTCCCGCAATTATTATTATTATTGCCTGCAGAGTAAACTGCCCGGTATTGAGTTTCTTCCATCCCATTATTTGATGCATGCATGCATGTCCATTGCCTGCTGAATATACTGGACTAACTTCACCGGTGCACATGTCCATTGCCTGCTGAATATACTGGACTAACTTCACCGGTGCACATGTCCATTGCCTGCTGAATATACTGGACTAACTTCACTGGTGCACATGTCCATTGTCTGCTGAATATACTGGACTAAATTCACAGGTGCACACGTTCTCCATAACATCAGCACTGTCTAAAATGGACAAGCCAGGCACTCAACAGATATTCGTCCTGTTAGCAGGGCTAAAAACTGTAATAAGAGGCAACAGCAGCAGCAGCAAGAGCCGAGCTGACATGTCACAGACAAGCTTGCACTCAAAGCTGTCACCCGTCACTTGGCCTGGCTGAGCAGGAGGCGACAAGAAATTGCGGGCAGTTTTTTCATAACGTTTATTTTTCCATCGCCAAGTCAGTAGCCTCAGTTCTACCTTCATTTCCTCTGACCCGCCCGGACCGTAAATGAGACGGGAGGAGGGGGAACAATAAGCCGCCGGGGATGAGGAAGCGGGTCTGGCAGAGTGCAGCAGCATCAGCAGCAGCAGCAGCAGCTGTAGAAATAAGCTAAGAGGAAACAGATGAGACGATTTAAAAAATTGCTAAACAGAAGAGCCGGGAGGGAAAGTGCCAGACAACACCCGGGAGCAGCAGCAGCAGCAGGGATGGAGAGGTGCAGTGAAGCATTGGTAAATAAACGAGCCGCGAATACATTAGAGACAGCTAGCGAGTATCAATCAGGTTGGCTAAATAGGACGGCTGTCCAAAATATAGGGAGAATAATTGATACAGTAAGCGAAGGGAATAACAGTTTCCAACAAGCTTGGTGTCAACGATAGATAAATGCTTATTAAAATTACAGCTTTAAAATCAAGCCAGCATTGGCATTTATTTTTAAGGCAGGCTGGAGTTTGACACAAAACTATGCTGCTCAGCATTTTTGTGTTTTCTTCGAGGAAATCAATGGTCAGCGGACCTTGAAGATCAAAACACAAAGTCAACATAATCTTATTTGAATGTTGGTGGCGCTTCGCCTATACAGGTGGATCAGAGCTCCTTTGAGTCCAGACCTTGCTTTCCTACTTTGCTTCTGGATCAAAGTGGGGAACCCGCGTTTTATCTCCTGTCACAATCAGCTGAGAGAAGTTATCGCAGCTACCACTGGCATGCGAACATTAAAGGTTCTTCTGGCGAATTATTTTTCTCACCAGCTTCATTTCGTTCGTAAGAAGTCGTGGCACCCAGCGAGCTGTCAGCTTGATGAGCCCGAAATCTTCGGACGTGATCAGATCAGATGGATGGAGCTTCTTAGACGGTTCAAACGGTCCGCAAGTTCTCTCACAGTGACTCGAGGATTTTCATCAATCAGTAATCTCACCTGATCTGCAAGATTTTTCTTTGTTGGGGAGATCGGTCGACCGCGATTGCAGGTATCGTCGCTAACGTCTGTCCTTCCATTCTTGAAGGTCTTCGATCCATCGGTAGACAGCAGACTTCGATGTGCCATGGATCCCACGGATCAGGTCAAGCTCATCGAGGATTTTACTGCCTTTCTTTCCCATTTTCCACTGGGAAAAACGAATTGCCACTGTCCTTCTTTTGACGCAACGTCAAACATTTCATAAAGATTTCAGAACAGAAGCTTCAAAGCAATATGCAGCGTTGCTTTGAGGAGTTGCTTCTTTTGCTCTCGAATCATGCTTTTGAGCTCTTTCTGAGCACATCTATGGCAAAAAGTGACCTGCGTTTTGGGTTTTCAATTAATTGTGGTGATGGAGATGCACAGTGATGCTGAGCAGCATAGTTTTGTGTAAAACTCCGGCCTATCCCCTAGTACTTTTGTTAATTGCAAAAAATGGATGCTAATGCTGGCTTGATTTTCTAGCTGTAAATTCAATAAATGTTTATCTATCGTTGATACCAAGCTTGTTGGAAACGGTTTACTATTTTTTGGACAGCCTCTCGTAGCAATCGAATCCGGGACTGCGGGGTTTGCACTTCTGTGACGCGGCTGCAGGGCAGATAAGCATGCGAGAGATAGCAGCAGGCAAATAGGAGAGATGCTAGCAAGTGTTTGCAGTCTGCGTTAATAGATTTGCGTCAGCGCCTTCAGTGCGCCAAATCAACGAGTCTGTTTCTTCACACGTGCTCATCGGCCTCCTTGGCGTTGAGCGGCATGCTGCCGTCCTCGCTGAACGGCTTCGCGTCGTAGTCGCTGGGCACGTGCCAGAACTTGTCATCCTGGAAAAAATTCTCCCTGGGCACCGGGTCCCATATTGGCAGGCGAAGAATAAGGCCTGCGGGTGGCACAGTACAAGACTGTAGGCTGTACTGGGGTGGCACAGTACAAGACTGTAGGCTGTACTGGGGTGGCACAGTACAAGACTGTAGGCTGTACTGGGGTGGCACATTACAGGAGTGTGCCGGTGCAGGTGCTGATGTGCTCACCTGTCAGAAGGCCACCCAGGATGGCACACACCAGTGTGAGTCCGAGCGCGGCCGCCTGGTAGGCCGCCTGAGAACCTGCGGAACGGCCAGAGCCGGAGACACTCCTCTCACCCTCCTTCACTGTGAACTTGAAGTCCGTCTCATTGCCGGCCACCGGAGCCCTGGCCGGGAACACCTGGTACAGGCTGCGGGTGGGTGCACCAGGTTGGCGACAGATCTTGTTGGCAAGAGACGATTCTGCCAATTCTGCTGAACGCTGAACACCCATGAACACCGGGAAATCTAGTGGAAGAGAGAGGTCTAGTGGAAGAGAGATCTAGTGGAAAAGAGATCTAGTGGAAAAGAGATCTAGTGGAAGAGAGAGATCTAGTGGAAGAGAGATATAGTGGAAGAGAGATCTAGTGGAAAAGAGATCTAGTGGAAGAGAGATCTAGTGGAAAAGAGATCTAGTGGAAAAGAGATTTAGTGGAAAAGAGATCTAGTGGAAAAGAGATCTAGTGGAAGAGAGATCTAGTGGAAAATAGATCTAGTGGAAAAGAGATCTAGTGGAAAAGAGATCTAGTGGAAAAGAGATCTAGTGGAAGAGAGATCTAGTGGAAAAGAGATCTAGTGGAAAAGAGATCTAGTGGAAGAGAGATCTAGTGGAAGAGAGATCTAGTGGAAAAGAGATCTAGTGGAAAAGAGATCTAGTGGAAAAGAGATCTAGTGGAAAAGAGATCTAGTGGAAAAGAGATCTAGTGGAAAAGAGATCATTCCAGAAAATGAAGCCCCGTCTGATTCTCGCATTTCCCAGTTCAGATCCCCAAATCCCAGACTGTGATTGTCTCCACTAAAACACAGTCCTGGTTGAGAAAGCCTCGGCGAGTCGGTTGAGCACGGCAACCATTGTGAGTACTTTGGTTGTCATCGGGAAATTAATCAGTTAAAATGCTGACTCAAGCGACTCAACCTGCATAACCTTGCGATTTACCTGTCAATGAAACTGATACCGCTGTGTTTTTTGGTTAAAAATAATTTTTAACCGAGACACCACAATCTGGCACGGCCATCTGCTCAGCTCAGCCAGCCAGTGAGCAGCTGCCTGCCTTCGCCAGGGAAGGGGACTCGATGGCGCTCTCAAACCAACCTTTCCATGGGACTGAGTTTCGAGGACTTAAAACTGCACTGCTTCCTCTTGTGGGATCCATTTAGTGGGATGAGATCTAGCAACAGATATTTGAGAAAGAGGATAAAAATCTGCGACACAGAAAATCACAGAAGAGACTGGGAACTGGGATGAAGAGACTGGGAACTGGGATGAAGAGACTGGGAACTGGGATGAAGAGACTGGGGAACTGGGATGAAGAGACTGGGGATCTGGGATGAAGAGACTGGGGAACTGGGATGAAGAGACTGGGGAACTGGGATGAAGAGACTGGGAACTGGGATGAAGAGACTGGGGATCTGGGATTAAGAGACTGGGGAACTGGGATGAAGAGACTGGGGAACTGGGATGAAGAGACTGTGGATCTGGGATGAAGAGACTGGGGAACTGGGATGAAGAGACTGTGGATCTGGGATGAAGAGACTGGTGAACTGGGATGAAGAGACTGGGCATCTCGAATGAAGAGACTGGGGAACTGGGATGAAGAGACTGGGAACTGGGATGAAGAGACTGGGGATCTGGGATGAAGAGACTGGGGAACTGGGATGAAGAGACTGGGCATCTGGGACGAGCAGGATGCGAATATGTGATGAATATGATGAGGATCTAGGACGAAGAGAATGGGGATGAGGGATGAGTGCCTCATTAGGTAATCAGGTAGATGGGGATTTGGCATAGGAACCTTGCATGTGTAATTTACGCAGCTAGCCCTATGGATAGTTTCCAACGCACCCGTATCCGTAATCGTCGAAGCTGGCCAGGGCGGAGTAGATGATGCCGAGAATTCCAGCGAGGAGGCCCGGCATGCCGTGCAGGTTGTTCACTCCGCAGGTGTCCAAAATGTTAGCGGCGCGCAGTTTTTTCTGCGGTTGACGGATTTGTTTAAATTTATGCTAATTGCACTATTGCTAGTAGTCTACTGCTGACACGGCGCTAGGAATGCGCAGATGCTGCGCCTGAAAGTTTGTGACTTTGAAATCCCGTAACTCACGGCGATGACGGCGTAGCCGACGACGCTGAGCAGGCCGGCCAGGCAGCCGATGAGCAGGGCTCCGTGGGGCTTGATCATCATATCGGCGACGGTGCCGACGGCGACTCCGCCGGCGAGCGTGGCGTTTTGGATGTGGCTCATCTCGAACTTACCCTTCTCGAACAGGGCCGATATGGCGTAGGCGACAACGGTGCAGGCGGCCAGGGACAGGTAGGTGTTGATCACCGCCCGGTGCTTCTCGTCACCCTCGGCCAGGCCGGCATTGAAGCTGGGCCAGTACAGCCACAGGAAAATGGTGCCTGCGTGGGCGGGGGTTCGAGCGCTGCTTTGCAGGGAATTTCAGCAGTTCAGCACAATGGGACACATGCCTCCCTGCACTGGGAAATGTGTGCAGTTCAGCACAATGGGACACATGCCTCCCTGCACTGGGAAATGTGTGCAGTTCAGCACAATGGGACACATGCCTCCCTGCACTGGGAAATGTGTGCAGTTCAGCACAATGGGACACATGCCTCCCTGCACTGGGAAATGTGTGCAGTTCAGCACAATGGGACACATGCCTCCCTGCACTGGGTAATGTGTGCAGTTCAGCACACTGGCCATCACTCACCAATCATGGCAAACAGGTCGCTGTTGTACCGCGAGTGGTCGTTGCTGTTCTTGCCGTCGCCCTGGGCGGTGAGCGCCTTGGAGGCGGCGATGCCGAAGTAGGCGCCGAACACGTGCACGAACATGCTGCCGCCCATGTCCGCGGCCTGAGGGTCAGCGAAGTGGCGGGCAGGGGACAAGAATCGGCTCCCGAGGCCAATCGAATCAAACTCGAGCCAGTCAAAGCCAAGAAGAACACAGTTGACAGCCTACCTTGAATATGTAGAGGCCGACGTACTCGTTAGCCACAAAGATTGGGATCTCAATCATCGACAGCACGAGGCACTGCAGCGGCGACAGTCGGCCCAGCATGGCGCCGAAGGAGATCAGTACGGCTGCGCAGGCAAAGTCGGCGGAGAGCATCCTGCGCGGCGGTGGAGCGGCGTGACCAGGAAAATCACACGGAAATCCAGGGTTTTTGACCGGGGTTTAGGGATCAGAATCTGGGGATCGGTATTTCCTAAGGATCATTTCCTAAGGATTTCAAGATCAAGATTTAGGAATCTAATTTTAAGGAACGAGATATGCATATATAGGGATCACGATTTGAATAACTGGATTTCAGGATCAGGATTTCATGATGAGATTTTAGAATCGGGATTTTAGGATCAGGATTTCAGGACCGGGACTTTATTATCAGGACTTTGGGATCAGGATTTCCGGATCGGGATTTTAGAATCAGGATTTCATAATCAGGATTTCAGGACCGGGATTTTAGGATCAAGATTTCCTTATCTTCATAGGATTTATGGATCAATATTTCAGGAACAGGATTTCAGGATCGCGATTTTTGAATCCAAATTTAAGGATTGGGATCTAAGGATCGGGACATCGGGATCTGGACTCAGGGTCAGTCGGCACTCTCACCCCTGAATGTCGATGTAGAACTTGAAGCCCTTGAGGTGGAAGAAGCCGTTCATGAGCATGCCCCACTGGATGACCAGCGCAGAGATGAACATGTTGAGGCCCACGCTGCAGAAGCCGTACCACTTCAGGAAGGTCATCAGGAACCCGAAGCCAGCGAACATCATCACGTGGACGTCTTGGAACACTGGAAGGATGCGTTGGAGGAGGGAGAGATATGAGGCCTTGTTTCCCGAATCCCCAAGCGTGGTATTTTCTGCCGCAGCTCACAGTACTCAGGTCCCAAGAGGACTCACTCGGGTAGTTGGGTCCCAGAGTGTTAGCCGCGCTGATGTCGCTGGCTTTGAGGTCTCCCGTGGCGTTGCCCCACACCTTGGCGTCGGCCTCGCCGTCGTACTTGGCGAACACGCCGAACAGAATGACAAACAGCGCCTGCAGACCCAGTGCCACCGCGCCGAACTTTGCGTTTCCGGCCTCCATTGCTGCTACTGTCGCAGAGTGCTGGTTCTGTGAAGCAAAGGGAACACTTGTCAGAGCAGGGCCTGACTTCAAGCTGGTCTTTGTGGAGCCTGGAGGCAAGCAAGACAAGAGCGGAATCTCGAAAGAGACCACAGAGGAAGAAGAGCCACTTTTAGGGACAGCAAAGCACGGAGCGGGGACGCGGGAAATACGGGGGCAGGTTTGTATTGCAAGTCACGGCCCTCGGAACTGCAGCTACAAAGCCATTGATATGCCGTGTGCGCGCAGTGGCATTTGCAGCGCTCTGTCCCGACCCAAATGTCTTGCCTACTGAACCGCCAAGTCCAAGTTGCGTTTTTTGCGTTCTTTCGCGAGTTGCCTGCCTCGGCTGCGACCCGACACACCCGATTCAGTCGGGGGTGGGGGTACACACCCACCAATCTCTCCGCAGTTCCTCAAGGTCTTACAAGCGGAGTGCAGATCAGTGGTATCAGTTCGAGGGCAGCAGCTGAAAAGCTGGCCAGATAAGAATGCTGCGGGGGTGTGCGCAGGAAGAGGCGGCGGTGTTGAGAGGTCGCTCTGAGGTGAGTTAGACAGAGCTTGCCGCCTGGTCAGTTTAACTTTGAATTTCCTGTTTTTGTTGTGTCCAAGAGTTGTGAAACTTAACAGGGAGATTGGGAGAAACAACAAGCAACAAGATACGAGGGTTAGGGAGGGGAGGGGGGCGGAAATGAGGAAGTGAGAGATGGAAAAAGTGAAAGGGTTAGAGGAGAGGTAAGAGAGGGAGAAGATGAGAGAGGGAGAAGGTGAGAGAGGGAGAAGGTGAGAGAGGGAGAAGGTGAGAGAGGGAGAAGGTGAGAGAGGGAGAAGGTGAGAGAGGGAGAAGGTGAGAGAGGGAGAAGGTGAGAGAGGGAGAAGGTGAGAGTGGGAGGTGAGAGAGGGAGACGTTAGGGAAAAAGAAGGTGAGAGGATAAGAGAGGGAGAGAGAGAGGGAGTTGAGAGGATGAGAGAGGCAGAGGGTGAGAGTGCAGCCGGCAGCCTTGCGACTGTTGTCGAGGGCCCTATCGATAGCTGAAATTAGTGCCAGAACCCCAGTTGGGCCTTGTCTTAATTGTCTACTTTCAGTTTCTGTAAAAATTCTAGAACAGAAAACTTATTTCCAGCAGAAATGTTTTGTAGTTGCCGACAATTGCAAAAGACCGGGTCGCTGTCGCATGTGTGCCATTTATCAAAGCTTTATCTGCAGGCCTGAAAACACAATGGCTTATCTATTAGCAGTTTTAAATCTGCTTCTGTCCTGATAACCCGCGTGCTAGCTAAGCTTTAAAAAAAGCTTAAAGTCAGGAAGAGCAACTGCCAGTTACTTATGTGTCCTATGCACTGCCCTCTCTTAATCTCAGGGATTAATAAAAGCTAACTGCTTCTTTCTAGAGGCCAGAGACGCAAAGTAGCCGCGGTCCCGTACCCAGATAATCTGGTTTGTCAGTGATGCCAGATCAGCATTATAAACTAACAGTTGTACTTGGCCAGTCGGTAGCATTCAAAATTCAACAGTTGGCAGTGGCAAACACTGGACTGCAGTCTGCTGTAGCAGATCAGATCCCACTGAAGCCGGAATGGCATGCCCGACCCGAGTGGGGTAAACAAAAAAAACAATATGAAAAGAACTCTTAACATTAATGAGAAAAGCTAAGTCTGCTAGTGGCGCCTTGGCCTGGCCCGGGGCCTGATCCGGTTTGATCCGGAACCCCTCCCCAATCCAGGCCAGCCAGCCGCTGGAGGAGGGGGGTGTGCGGGTAGGCGCGGAGGACATTTTAACAACGCCAAGTTGTTGGCGCCTGTACACTGGTGCGGGCTGGACCAAAATCTCAGACTCGGCTATTCGATAAGAAAGCGGACCGGCAGTTGGTAATTTGTAGCAATTTGCCAATTTATTATGCACACTGTGCTGACAAGGCCACCTGGGTTGACTTGCAATTGCAAACAAATAATGTTACAATTCTACCCACCAGTCTGCACAGAATGCGGCGCAAACAGTGCAGCGAGTGCACCACTTATACCATAGAATTCATCACTATCTGAACAATGACCTGAGTGTTGCAACTTGCAAGCAGCGCAGTTTACAGATGCCCCAAATTTTGCTGATTTCTTCTGCTTATGGTTTTCTGAATTCAGCGCTTTGTTGGGGCATAACTGATTGCTTGCGGCTTGCAATCCCTGAAGTGTGCTTTTCACTGACACCTAAGTCTCGCTCGCACCGGCGGGACAGCGCCTGTGAGGTATGAGTCAGTCCAGGCCCACGGGCTAAGGTCTGCGATGCCTCACACCTGCAGTCGTTTTTTGAGCAGGCTTGGCAGGAAGGAGCCCTGTGCCTTCGGGTACAGGAATCCCTCCACGCTGTCCCGTCAGCTGACCCATGGGTACACGTCCGACGAGTGTTCAAGGCTGAATGGGCAACAGCGCTGGATGACCCATCCAGGGCCTCTGGCCGAACTGGGTACCTCAAGCCCTGACTGGAGGGAAAATTGTCTCCCTTTGACCTTAACAGGGTATGCGGTCAGTCCGCAGCGTTCGTGCACCTGTGCGTGATCAGGTACTCTGGCTACGGCTCTGAGGGAAAGGTGTCACCCTTTGACCTTAACACGTTTCGACTGAGGGTACGTGGCCAGCCCACGAGAGCGGCCAGTTCAACCGGCAGATCCCAACCGACTGACTCCATGGTTAAGGAAGGGGCGGCCGGCACTGCTGGCAAACCCGACGGAGCCGAACCCCAGTGGGACCTGCCAGCCTAGCTGGTGGATCTAAAGGACCCGCTACTCTCGGCGCCAAAGGACCGGCCAAGTCTGGCAGATCCGAGGAAGCTGAGAAGGCCCGGCTTGCAAAAAAGCGGGCCAAACAGCGCGCCAACAGGGCAGCAAAGAGCGCCAAAGCGGCGGCGCCGCCCATCCAGGGTGCTGAAGCTGGCGGCTCCTCTGAGCAGCCCGACAGGCCGGCGGACGGAGGTAGCAGTGGCTCAGCGGCGGCGCCCTCCGGGGAAGCTGCTGCGGATGCTGCTGCAGCTGAAGCCGTAGCGCACCCCATGGCCGAGGAAGCGGAGGCGGCTCCCCCGGGAGCTACCTACGCGGCCAAAGCCAAAGTCAAGATTCCGGGAGTGATGCTCCAGTGTCATGACCGGGACTGGTCGGCTAACCAGCTTCAGGAGGGGGTGGAAGGCTCCTACTCAAGCTCAAGCTCACTGTCGATGAGGGCATCTCCATCGGCATAGAACGGATGGTGCTACGCGGCACATCCATTCTCATCGCTCCGAGCAGTAAGGAGGACGCTCGGCGGCTAATTCAGCGGTTGCCGACGATCTCCTGAGATGCTGGCCTTGGTCGCCCTGTTTTTCGCGCGAATGCCAGCGCCCCAAAACAACCCCGTATCTGGTGTTTGTGCCAGAACGGAGTACAGCAGTTGGACCGGACGTGGTACGGAAGGTCCTGCTACGCCTAAACCCCAACCTCCCGGCGAGCGGACTGGTGTATCACCGGAAAGTTCGAAAGGGGGATGCGGGACAAACTATTGTCCTCGGCTTGTCCGAGGCATGGGCCAGGAGATACCCAGATGGATATCATTTTTCCAGCTGGTGGCTCTGAAGCCCAAGATGCGTTGAGGGAAGGGCGCCCCTTCCGGGCCACTGCCGAGGGAAGGAAGGAAACGGGTGAAACTGCATCCAACCAACCGAAGCAGAAGACCACCAAGGCCAGCCAAGACAGCTCCAGTGGTTGCAAGAGGAAGCCAAAGTCCAAAGGGCAGGCGAAAGCCGGCCCCAAGGCGACCGGCACACCTAGCCGGCACACGACGCATCAGACTCGGAGCTCTCTTCGGTGACTCTAACGGGGGCCCCGGACGGCGACGTGGAGGCGGAGGAAACCTCTATACTCTGACGTCGGGGTCCGGGGCGCCTGAAGGAGACGCTGAGGGGAGCGAAGAGGGGATGGACGTCGACAACCTCCCCTCTCCCGGTTCACCTCCGGACACATAGAGGTGTCGCCAACCACATCAAGGCTTGGCTGAGGACTGAACTTTCAGATGGAGATCTCTGTGTCATCCAATCTGACTCTCTCCATGCACGGAGATGCTTCATCGCCTCGATCTATATCCCGGGTGATGGAGATCCTGCTCCGGAGAGCCTGATACGCCTGGCGCAGTACTGCGAAGCCCAGAATGCTGAGCTGATCGTGGGGGGGGTGACCGACCTTAACGCCCACCACAAGCACTGGGGCAGTAACAACACCAATGCTATAGGAGAGGAGCTTCTCGCTCTTCTATCCAGCACGAATCTCATGCTCTGCAACCGCGGCAGCACACCAACTTTCAACAATGGCAGATAGAATGATGTTCTCGAAGCGACCATGGCCACCCCCCGGCTATTCAATAGCATCGAGGGGTGGAGGGTCTGGCTAGACGAACCATCCTTGTCTGACAACAGACAAGGTCTTTGGTGGATCTATACCTCTGTGGTGAGACCCGCCATCACCTACGCCTCCTTGATCTGGGTCAGCGCTACCCAGGTAAAGAGTCATGCTGATCTGCTCAACACGGTCCAGGGAAGGGCATGTCGACTGATCTGCAACGCCAAAAGATCAACACCCTTTGCTGGTATGGCGGCCTTCTTTGATCTTCCACCTCTGGACATCTTTATCAGAGGCGAAGCTGCCAAGTCGACTAGGCGTCTGCTAGATGCGGGCGTCAAGTTCAAGTATATGAGAGCATTCGCTAAGAGGAAAATTATCCCTCACAGCGATCTTTGCCTTAAGATCCTCAACGAGTGCGATGCCCATCGTGTCCTCACTGATAACATCGCCTCGAGACCGAACGCGAGACAAGGCTACGACGTAGTCATCGATCCACGCGACAAAATCAATGACAGCTGGAACCGCGGTGAGCTTCATTGCTACACTGATGGATCCAAACAGTCAAAGAACACCGGTTTCGGTGTCCGCATCTTTCACAATGGGCAGCTGGTTGCAAGCCACGCCCAACACACTGGCGTCAACTCCAGTGTCTTCCAGAATGAGGTCCTTGCCATCAGCTCCTGCTCTGCAGAGCTGCTCGCTATTGGCGTGAAAGGTAAGGATATCATCTTCCACGTTGACAGTCAGGCAGCACTGTATGCCATCGGCAGTCGCTGCATTAGCTCGGCAACGGTCCTTGACTGTATCAAGCATCTCAACATGTTAGCCTCCACCAACAAGGTCACCCTTAAATGGTTGCCCGGACACGAGGGATTTCAGGGCAACGAGCTGGCTGACGCTCTAGCGAAAGCCGGCACCGCTGGATCCTCCTGGGGACCCGAACCTCTGGTTCCGGTCCCAAACTGTGTCATCAACTCACGCATCAAAGCGTGGGTGAAAACTCAGCACTACTCGCTCTGGGCGAACTGCAACACCTGCAGGCAATCTAGAGAGGCTGTTCCGCAGCCCTCCCGCCAACTCCGGAACCTCCTTCTGCGTCTCCCGCGCAAGGACATCCGAGCGGCCACCATGACCCTGTCTGGGCATGGGTGCTTCACCAGGCACCAATACCTGTAGGGCAATGTTACCAACGCTACCTGTAGTTTTTGCAACTCAGGTGACGAAACCGCTGAACATTTTGTCGGCATCGCCTTCGGCGGAAGGCTAAGGACAACTAAGTGTACGTGCATTCACCCGTGTGCCCTGTAGCAACCCTGTGTGGCACCTGTACAGTGTGACAACTGTATCGACAATTGTAAGCTTAATGTGTTTGCGTGTACTCAGATAGATTTGTTTGAGTTGGCCGAATCGCTTACAGGCTACCACAAAAACGGTCGATTTCATCGTCTGCTATCATCAATTAGAGTAATATTTAATGATTTAATAATTCCTACTCACGTGATTCAGAGGTTGGATGCAGTGCTTAATCGCAGTTTCGCTTGCCTTGGCGGCCTTGTTGGGTTTATGTTAAAAAGCGGTTAGTAAAAAGTATTGACTTAAGCTAAACCAAACAAGGGCAACACAGTTGCAACAGGTCCTCCTCGATGTAATGGGGACCGAAAAAACAAGAGAGTTCAGGTCTTAGCGCATCACACAGGCACAGCCAGCCAATCACAGGCCGCAACTTGGGGGTGGTGATGCAAACTGAGTGGAGAGAGAAATCGATAACACTCCAGGGTCGGCGGAGTGGAGTGGGACTCTGTGCCACGGCACAATTGGCTGAGGGAGAGACTATGAGAGATAAGACTTTACTGCAGCCACAAATCAAATTTGTATCATTCTAGGGACTATTCTAGGGACTTCAAATATTAGATTATGTGGACTTATAACCTGTAAACTGAGTGGGGAATACTGCACTTATTTCAGCACCCCACATTTTAAAGAAAGATTTTGCTAAAGGGAAATTATCCCATTGCTACTTAAAGTAGCTGAGAGCTTTCACTAAACGGAAATTTCGGTGTAAACGTGTCCGCTCCAAACAAAAAAGCAAACAGCAATCCTAAATGAGATGGAGCGAAAGAGAACAAACAATCCGTGTGCAGGCTGTGAGCGAAAATAGAGATAAAATGGCCTTTGAGGGAACAAAGGCAGTGACAAAACCTGACATGTGCTTTGTTTAAAGGACTGTTATACAATTTGCTTAAATTATTTTCCGCATTATAGATCAGCTAGTTAAACAGAGTGCAGGAGATAGGGCTACGACTCATGCAGTGGGGACTGGGACACTGGGACAGTGAGGGAACTGGCTGCACAGTCAGTGAGGGATCTGGCTGCACAGTCAGTGAGGGATCTGGCTGCACAGTCAGTGAGGGAACTGGCTGCACAGTCAGTGAGGGAACTGGCTGCACAGTCAGTGAGGGAACTGGCTGCACAGTCAGTGAGGGAACTGGCTGCACAGTCAGTGAGGGAACTGGCTGCACAGTCAGTGAGGCATCTGGGTGCTCAATCAGTGAGGGAACTGGCTGCACAGTCAGTGAGGGAACTGGTTGCACAGTCAGTGAGGGAACTGGCTGCACAGTCAGTGAGGGAACTGGCTGCACAGTCAGTGAGGGAACTGGTTGCACAGTCAGTGAGGGAACTGGCTGCACAGTCAGTGAGGGAACTGGTTGCACAGTCAGTGAGGGAACTGGTTGCACAGTCAGTGAGGGAACTGGCTGCACAGTCAGTGAGGGAACTGGCTGCACAGTCAGTGAGGGATCTGGCTGCACAGTCAGTGAGGGAACTGGCTGCACAGTCAGTGAGGGATCTGGCTGCACAGTCAGTGAGGGAACTGGCTGCACAGTCAGTGAGGGAACTGGCTGCACAGTCAGTGAGGGAACTGGCTGCACAGTCAGTGAGGGAACTGGCTGCACAGTCAGTGAGGGAACTGGTTGCACAGTCAGTGAGGGAACTGGCTGCACAGTCAGTAAAGGGATCTGGCTGCACAGTCAGTGAGGGAACTGGCTGCACAGTCAGTGAGGGAACTGGCTGCACAGTCAGTGAGGGAACTGGCTGCACAGTCAGTGAGGGAACTGGTTGCACAGTCAGTGAGGGAACTGGTTGCACAGTCAGTGAGGGAACTGGCTGCACAGTCAGTGAGGGAACTGGCTGCACAGTCAGTGAGGGAACTGGCTGCACAGTCAGTGAGGGAACTGGCTGCACAGTCAGTGAGGGAACTGGCTGCACAGTCAGTGAGGGAACTGGTTGCACAGTCAGTGAGGGAACTGGCTGCACAGTCAGTGAGGGAACTGGCTGCACAGTCAGTGAGGGAACTGGCTGCACAGTCAGTGAGGGAACTGGCTGCACAGTCAGTGAGGGAACTGGCTGCACAGTCAGTGAGGGAACTGGCTGCACAGTCAGTGAGGGAACTGGCTGCACAGTCAGTGAGGGAACTGGCTGCACAGTCAGTGAGGGAACTGGCTGCACAGTCAGTGAGGGAACTGGCTGCACAGTCAGTGAGGGAACTGGCTGCACAGTCAGTGAGGGAACTGGCTGCACAGTCAGTGAGGGAACTGGCTGCACAGTCAGTGAGGGATCTGGTTGCACAGTCAGTGAGGGAACTGGCTGCACAGTCAGTGAGGGAACTGGCTGCACAGTCAGTGAGGGAACTGGTTGCACAGTCAGTGAGGGAACTGGTTGCACAGTCAGTGAGGGAACTGGCTGCACAGTCAGTGAGGGAACTGGCTGCACAGTCAGTGAGGGAACTGGTTGCACAGTCAGTGAGGGAACTGGCTGCACAGTCAGTGAGGGAACTGGCTGCACAGTCAGTGAGGGAACTGGCTGCACAGTCAGTGAGGGAACTGGCTGCACAGTCAGTGAGGGAACTGGCTGCACAGTCAGTGAGGGAACTGGCTGCACAGTCAGTGAGGGAACTGGCTATATACATAAAAACGTGCAGTTCAGACAAGGAACCTCTCTAAGATTATATTTTTAAAGCAATATTTTAACTATTGCCGGAAAGCAAACAGCTTTACATGAAAAAAACGGTTCTTTTTTTTCCAGGAAACGCTGCTCGAGCGCGCATGCCGAAGTCGCTAATTCGCTTCTTGATTATTGCATTTTGTCACGGCAAATAAGGCCTAAACCCAGCGTGGCAACTAATCTGCATGGGCGTCAACTCGCGTGAATCTCCAATAAATATGCGCCCACAAATTTGGACCAAGCCCTAGAAGTGCATAGGACCAGCGACTGCAGCGGCCTTCCGCACTCGGCGCTCCATCAGCCCCGCGTGCTTATCACCGGGCGGGGCAGAGGGGCCGCCTGTTTGCCCAAGAATCCCCCGACAGGGAAGCGAGCGGCTTGTCCCACAGAGAGGAAGCGAGGTCGCACAGTTTGAGCCAACAACTGCAGCGAGTGATGAGGGGAGCCCGACTGCTCACCAGGGTCACGCGCAGCTGCTTTGCCGGGCCGTCGCCGAGCTGAGCTCGCAGGCTCACGAGAGTCGGCTGGGACATCACGCGGCTGAGGTGGGCAGTATCGCGGCGGAGCAGGCTGGAGCAGCCTGTTTGCTCAGCAATGGGGACCGCAGCTTGGCGAGCTCCATCCAGACATCAATTTCTTTTATATCATATCTCAGCAATGCGCCCAGGACAGGCGGGCAAAAGTTCTTTGCTGGCAATATTGCTCAAAATGGATCCTGGCCGTGTCGCTGGGAATTATTCATACCGAACGGGCTGCACTACCTGTTCTCCCCAGCCCGTTCTTTATCCCCAATACCCCAGACGGCTTAAGTGGCAAGTCTGATTCGCTGGGATCTGGGATCTGGGATCCCATGCTGAACTCGGAGCCGGGACAAACCGACCTGCAGCTGCTCAGCTTGAGCAGTTAATAGCTCAGATCCGCAGCAATCTCAGATCTCAGCTGAGCAACTTGACACCCCAGGAGAGAGTTCTGGCAGGCCCTGCTGCTGCTGCTGCTGCCCAGCAACTGGCTTGGGACTCTGGCATCACGAGTTCCACCGAAGATACTCATATTCTGTACCGACTGCAGCTCTCAAATGCTCTCGCGTGACTCACTCAGACTCTCAGTAGCGCGCGGAAGGCGAACGAGCTTCCCCTCGCCTATTAGCAATTCTGCCCCATCTTGTCCCAGCTGGCTGGGCTTATCCCAGCATCTCAACAGCGCACAGATGCTCGGATATGCTCAAATATCAGGTAGCATTTTTGAAGTCACACCCTCGATATTTTTAGCCACAAGGCCCTGACAACCGGCGTGCGTGCTTCTCTTGCCCGACTCTGGATTCTGTCTCCAGGGTTCAGCAAGGCATGCCGCGGCCCTGAGCACAATGGGACTGTTCCCGAAGCCCCTGTCTCCGCGATTTTTTTTTCCTACGGGATCCGCAGCAGAGGCTAATTGGTTGCGATTTTACCAATTTTGCCCATCATGTCTCCCCTATTGTAATTATCCCGTCTGTACCCAGCTCCCCGCATCTTCCCTAAATAATTCAGGAAACCAGAACATCCTTCATCAATCAAGGGAGGAATTAACGATCGCTCAGCCAGCCGGTTGGCGACTCGCTTGGGGATCTGCGCGCTGCAATCTATCCCCATTCTTCCTGGAGGCGGAGCTCCTCCGGCTCGATCCGCGGCACGCTAGTCGCGTGGCAGTGTCCCTGGAATTTCAGGGGCCACTCAAGGAGTGAGAAATCCCGCACGACTCGGAAAGCAATTGATTTGCGAAGCAATATAAAAGCTCGGTGGGGGATTTGCTGGGGACTTGGAAAACGGATAAGGGGAGCTCTCTTCTCGAGTTCCCTCGGTCGGAGATGGAAGATTAATAATTTGGCTTCAATAGTTAGGGGGCTCCCAGTGCAGGCTTTTCTCTCGAACTCAAACAGGCCAGCGGCGGAGCTGCGCTTTGAGCTCGCTGACTCAGATTTCAAACTTCCAGCTACTGTTGCTGCTGCTTGCGTGCGTGTGTGTTAGTGTGAGTGTGAGTGTGAGTGTGAGTGTGAGTGTGAGTGTGAGTGTGAGTGTGAGTGTGAGTGTGAGTGTGAGTGTGAGTGTGAGTGTGAGTGTGAGTGTGAGTGTGAGTGTGAGTGTGAGTGTGAGTGTGAGTGTGAGTGTGAGTGTGAGTGTGAGTGTGAGTGTGAGTGTGAGTGTGAGTGTGAGTGTGAGTGTGAGTGTGAGTGTGAGTGTGAGTGTGAGTGTGAGTGTGAGTGTGAGTGTGAGTGTGAGTGTGAGTGTGAGTGTGAGTGTGAGTGTTAGTGTGAGTGTGAGTGTGAGTGTGAGTGTGAGTGTGAGTGTGAGTGTGAGTGTGAGTGTGAGTGTGAGTGTGAGTGTGAGTGTGAGTGTGAGTGTGAGTGTGAGTGTGAGTGTGAGTGTGAGTGTGAGTGTTAGTGTGAGTGTGAGTGTGAGTGTGAGTGTGAGTGTGAGTGTGAGTGTGAGTGTGAGTGTGAGTGTGAGTGTGAGTGTGAGTGTGAGTGTGAGTGTGAGTGCGGCCTTTATTGCACTTTTGCCAGCTTTCCAGGCCTCCCGGAATCGGCAGTTGAGGCTGCACCTTCAAATTAGTAAAAGCTTAATAGCTCACGCAGCTCAGCGAAGTTTGAAAGAAGTTAGAAATCTAGAAAAGTATGACAGTAAGCTACTCCAGACTTTGTCGAGGACTGAGAGGCAGGAGGTACAGGAGGATCAGGAGGTCCAAGACAGCTCACACACTGAGGATCAGGAGGTCCAAGCCAGCTCACTCACTCACTGGGATCAGGAGGTCCAAGCCAGCTCACTCACTCACTGAGAATCAGGAGGTCCAAGCCAGCTCACTCACTGAGGATCAGGAGGTCCAAGCCAGCTCACTCACTGAGGATCAGGAGGTCCAAGCCAGCTATCTCACTGAGGATCAGGAGGTCCAAGCCAGCTCACTCACTGAGAATCAGGAGGTCCAAGCCAGCGCATTCACTGAGGATCAGGAGGTCCAAGCCAGCTCACTCACTGAGGATCAGGAGGTCCAAGCCAGCTCACTCACTGAGAATCAGGAGGTCCAAGCCAGCGCATTCACTGAGGATCAGGAGGTCCAAGCCAGCTCACTCACTGAGGATCAGGAGGTCCAAGCCAGCGCATTCACTGAGGATCAGGAGGTCCAAGCCAGCTCACTTACTGAGGATCAGGAGGTCCAAGCCAGCTCACTCACTGAGGATCAGGAGGTCCAAGCCAGCTATCTCACTGAGGATCAGGAGGTCCAAGCCAGCTCACTCACTGAGAATCAGGAGGTCCAAGCCAGCGCATTCACTGAGGATCAGGAGGTCCAAGCCAGCTCACTCACTGAGGATCAGGAGGTCCAAGCCAGCTCACTCACTGAGAATCAGGAGGTCCAAGCCAGCGCATTCACTGAGGATCAGGAGGTCCAAGCCAGCTCACTCACTGAGGATCAGGAGGTCCAAGCCAGCGCATTCACTGAGGATCAGGAGGTCCAAGCCAGCTCACTTACTGAGGATCAGGAGGTCCAAGCCAGCTCACTCACTGGGGATCAGGAGGTTCAAGCCAGCTCACTCACTGAGAATCAGGAGGTTCAAGCCAGCTCACTCACTGAGGATCAGGAGGTCCAAGCCAGCTCACTCACTGAGGATCAGGAGGTTCAAGCCAGCTCACTCACTGAGGATCAGGAGGTCCAAGCCAGCGCATTCACTGAGGATCAGGAGGTCCAAGCCAGCGCATTCACTGAGGATCAGGAGGTCCAAGCCAGCTCACTCACTGGGGATCAGGTGGTCCAAGCCAGCTCACTCACTCACTGGGATCATGAAGTCCAAGCCAGCTCACTCACTGGGGATCAGGAAGTCCAAGCCAGCTCACTCAGTGGGGATCAGAATTGACTGGGGCAGGCCCGAGCATTCTGATGAATCGAAGAGGCCGTTGTAGACCGCGGCAGAAGAGCACAACTGAGCATAACAAGTCCTGGGGACTGGGAGGGAGAGCTGGGCAAAAGTGCAAATCCCAGAGAGCTCTTAACTGGAGAGGGAAGCTGCCCGAGGACACGGATGCGAGACTTTAGTTTGTGAGTTGCAACATTTTCACCCCCGCTACATCCGCGAAATCCCTTCAGCCTCTTCATGTGAATTCACTGAAGGCCGGGAGAGTTTGCGATTTTCAAAATAAACTACAAAAAATACTTTAAAAGCTATGAGTTAGGACCATGGAAACGGCAAGTCTTCAATATGATCTACTCAACAGAGAGCTCTAATATTCGGCCCCCTTATTAATCAGGGTCCTAAATTTCATTACCGAACTTCCCTATCCCGGCTGGCTTGGCTGCTGCAGCCCCGGTCCCGCGGCGGCCGTAAAGAATGCGGGATGTACTTTTGCCACTCGCCACAGCGCCGTCACAAATCGTCACCCGCCACTCGCGATATTTCTAAATCTGCGGCACTCGACTGATTATCTGCTGCGAGCACGCTGCCGCCTCGCATCCCAGTAATCCCCTGGGATTTCAGACTGGGGACAAGGGGAGCAGACGACTGGGACAAGCCATCAAACTGATTGCTTCAGCACGGGTCCACCGGGCCTGACTTGATCCACGGCTTGCAACAAGCTTGGCAACAAAGCCGCCATTGAGTAGCCGTTGGCTTAAAGACGGCGAGACCGGATGAAAATTAACCGGGATTCGTCTCTGAGCTGCTGGGAGAAAAATAAACAGTGGGCAAAACCCACTGCAAGCAATGATCCCCGTGTGATAACTGACCTACTGCAAGCACTGATCCCCATGTGATAACTGACCCACTGCAAGCACTGATCCCCATGTGATAACTGACCCACTGCAAGCAATGATCCCCATGTGATAACTGACCTACTGCAAGCACTGATCCCCATGTGATAACTGACCTACTGCAAGCACTGATCCCCATGTGATAACTGACCTACTGCAAGCACTGATCCCCATGTGATAACTGACCCACTGCAAGCACTGATCCCCATGTGATAACTGACCTACTGCAAGCAATGATCCCCATGTGAGGCTGACCTACTGCAAGCACTGATCCCCATGTGATAACTGACCTACTGCAAGCACTGATCCCCATGTGAGGCTGACCTACTGCAAGCACCGATCCCCATGTGATAACTAACCCACTGCAAGCACTGATCCCCATGTGATAACTGACCTACTGCAAGCAATGATCCCCATGTGAGGCTGACCTACTGCAAGCACTGATCCCCATGTGAGGCTGACCTACTGCAAGCACTGATCCCCATGTGATAACTGACCTACTGCAAGCACTGATCCCCATGTGATAACTGACCTACTGCAAGCACTGATCCCCATGTGATAACTAACCCACTGCAAGCACTGATCCCCATGTGATAACTAACCCACTGCAAGCACTGATCCCCATGTGATAACTGACCTACTGCAAGCAATGATCCCCATGTGATATCTGGCACAAAATCACGAACGAATTATGCTGCAAAGACCTGAACTTAACAATCGCCTGAAAGCGAAAAGGAACAATAGCTGAGACTGGGCAGCTTTCGGTTGCTTGAACAATAGCTGATGCTCATTAACTGGTGTTTATTGCCTGCCCGCGGGCTTGTCCTTCTGTGTACGGCAAGCCGCCTGCAGATGTCAGTTTGTTGGCAATCGGATTGCGGACACGGGCTGCACAGTCGAGACACATCCGCTCTTAGGAATCGGGGAGCGCTGCTAAAAATCGGGCCGCAATGGCACTTTCTGTAAAATAATTTGCGCTCAGTAATGCTTATAATGTACTTTAGTGACTCAGCTAACTCCAGCGTAATGCGTAATCCCTCATGGGAGTGGATGCAGGGGCCTCGGATAGGGCGGGGAGGCACGAATGAGGCGAGTTAAATGACGGTAACGCAGAAGGAGAGCCCATTGAGTTCAGTGTCCCGGGAGAGAGGGGGTCACGTGACTCCCGTCCAACGCCGACACGACCCGGTCATTTGCCCCGCACGGTGGCCAGCAGGCGAGCAGCGCACGGCCGGCTGCAACCGATGACGTCGGCAGCCACGGTGTCGGCGGGCGCGTGGGCGGCCCTCGCAGCAGCCAGCAGGGCGTCGGCTTGGCGGCCACACGCGACAGGGTCGGCCTCGCGCAGACAGAGGCCAGCAGCGACGCTGACGAAGGCGCGGTCGCAGGCGTCCGCAGGGATGCCGTAGTGGCCGGCGCAGGCGGCACAGAGTCGGTGGCTGTCGCAAAGGGCGGCCGCCTCGGCGTCCATCGCCAGGCCGAAGCGACGCCGCACCTGGGCGCAGTTGGCCAGCGGCGTGCCCGCCGGGAAGCAGGCGCCGCCCTCGGCCTCGGCCTCGACTTCACCGTCGTCGTCGTGCTTGGCGAGCAGGCCAGCCAGGCGCTTGAGGTCTCGGTCCCGCCCGGCGTCCTCCGCCACGGCCGGTGGCGGCTCCACAGCAGTTGTCCGCTTCTCCGTCGGCGCGGCGGCGGCATCGGTGGCCTCAGCGGCTGCCTCGGCTGCAGCAGCGGCGGCGGCAGCTACCGAGCGCAGCTCGGCGTTTTCGGCGCGCAGCTGTCGCAGCTCGTCGGCCTGTCGTCGTAGCTCGCGTACGGCCGAGCGTCCGGCGCGTACCGCTTCGTTCAGGGCTTCGTCCAGCTCAAGGCGGCGCTGCAGGCCACCGAGCGCTGCCTCGCCAGCCAGCTCGGCGGAGGCTTCGGCGACAGCGGCAGCGGCCACCTTGGAGGACGCTTCGTGACCGCCATCGGCGCGGCGGTGTAAGGCGATGTCACCGGAGTAGACGTCGTCAGAGTCGTCCTCGAAGTCGCTGGAGGCCATAGAGGTCGGAGCGAAGGCGCCCAGCAGCAGCATCAGCAGCAGCAACTGCTGCAGACAGAGCCAGCGTCCCTCAACAGCCATGGTCTGTGCTCTCGGTTTCCCAACTCACGTCCTGCTCAAGTCCGCTGAATCTTCTCTCCGTCTCTCTGCCCAATTGTGGAATAAGCGGACCGATCAGAAACTGGGCGGGAGGGTGGCGAGAAGGCGAGCCGGCGGCAGTTTGTTTATCCCCGGCAGTTTCCACCCTCCCACCCCTTAGCCTTCCCCTCTCCTCCATCCGGCCAATGAGGTTTGCTCTCGGCACTGCACTGTGGGGATTGGCACCTGCTTCTTGATATGGGCAGAAGGTGTCAGCAGGCGAGTGGGCAGCCAGATAGAGCGGAGGGGATCTGAGAGAGCTGTGAGGAGTTGAGAATGATGCATGTTTGCTATGCAGAGACAGAGGAAGCGTCCCCGGCCTCTCCAGCTTTTGTTTCCCTTCCGTGAGCAGAGAATAGATAGATAAGCACTGATGCAATGGGGAGCGAATCGTGAGGACTGGGAACTACTCAGCAGAAGCACCTGGTGCGATGGGAAAATTTAAGAACGGAGGGGATTAAACTGTGCCTCATAAGCCGCTGTTTTTCCTCATTTGTTCAAATTTAACAGAATTTCCCCTAATCGACTGGCTGTTGGGATCGCCCATGGTGACGCGGGTGCACGTATGCAGCTCGCACTGGCGCCTCCGGTTCTCCGCGCCCCGCTCTTCCACAGCTCTCGCCCTGTCCCGCCGGCTTAGCGACTGTCAATCAAAAAATTTATTATGCATTCCGTCAGAGCAGTTTTGTCGCCTCGAAGATGCGAGAATACTGACTGAGTCCACTGCCTGAGCTGCCTTGAGTCCACTTGGCACTTTTCGGGGCCGCAAGACGGGAGAGAGCGAGCGAGAGTTTGAGAAAGGGACATGGGGAGGCCGGGCCATGTTAGCTATCGCAGCAACATGCAAACTCCATCCAGCTGGGGCTGGGGACACGCTGCGGTTGGCATGGAAACCTAATATATCAATTGGTTTGGTGAGCGATGTAACAGGGGGGAACTCAGCGGAGCAGGCTCGGATAGCACGGGAGTTTCTGTTGAGAAGGTCTGAACGACGGGCGACGCTGACACGTGGTTGAGAGGCAGTCAAGCAGCAGCAGCAGCAGAGCTGCACTCAAGCTCGCAACTGAGGCCACATTTTGTTCCTTAACAGGCTCTAATTTTTTATTTATTTTAATTATCTGCTATTAAGTATTTATGTGCTCAGAAAATATTAACACTAATAATATTGATAATTGATTATTATTATCGAGCCAGATATGCAGATGACAGCACAGTCACAGCCATTGCGCGGCGCATCTGAAGGCTGCGTACCGCTGTTCAGTCCATGGACCGAGGCACCCTCAATTACCCCAGCTGATGCTAGGGTGAGCTGAACCAATGCAGAATTTAGTGTCTTTCTGAAGGACGCAAAATGTTCTCTTGAAGTCGGGAATCGAACCCCGACCTTCAAGTCGTGAGTAGGCATCAACCATGTGAAAACAGGCGCCTCACAAACAACAAGGCTACACTAGAATACTCGTAAACACATTTCAGTTCGATCATTGCGGCGTACTACCCCAGCTAATGCTGGAACTCATCATTCACAACTAGGTGAGATGAGGCAAAGGGAAAATTTAATGGGCCTTGCTAAGGCCGCCAATTTCCCCTTGGGCTGATAATCGAACCCGCGACCTCTCGCTCAGAAGCTCGGAGTTCTAACCACTGTAAGCTGCCAGCGATGTTTTATCAAGCATTTGCAGCAGCTGAGCAAGCTGAGCCCCGCTTTGATGTCCGGATTTCTGAGCGAAATCAATTGCTCAGCACTTAGCTACCAATTGAGTGTACTTTCGGCGCTTCTCCTCCTGCGAAATCAATTGCTCAGCACTTAGCTACCAATTGAGTGTACTTTCGGCGCTTCTCCTCCTGCGAGATCAGCAATGCGAAACTCCTCAGAGAGCGGCGGCTGCGGGAGACGCGCTTCCTCCTTGCTTCTGCTCCCAACTGGGCCCTGGCTCGCACCGGTGAGTCCATTGTGAGCAGTAATTCGATTGCGAACTCTGCCCCGCTACTCTGGACAGATCTGAGCAGACTCACTCAGTCTTGCCCGCTTGAGTGAGCAGGCTTCATAGCCCCCACCCACCAGCCCGCCTAAGATTCCAGGCCGGCAATCTCGGAGCTGCCACCCGCTGCCTGGCCAAGTCTCCGATCTCTCCCGCCCGCAGCGGGGATTTCAGAGGCCGGTCACACAGCGGGAAGAGTTTCCAGGCCAACTCCCGCCTGCATCAATTATTTCCCTCATGCCAAAGACTTCAGTCCTCTCTGATTCTGCGAGACGCAACTCAGGAAATTCTGACTCAAGCCTGCTGTGCACTTCTACGAGCGGCTGCCGGGCCCCGCTGAAGGCTGGATCTACCGGCGCTTCCGAGTCCTTTGATCTGAAATCAATGCCTTATGGCTGAGCAGAGCAACGCATGTGAATATGAGCAGGGGTAAAACCTGAATATTTCAAGTCGAATTTCAAAATGGACTTGAAAGAAAATTTTTATCAATCAGGTGACAGCTGAAGGATTAGGAAAGAGTTCAGGTGACAGCTGAAGGATTAGGAAAGAGTTCAGGTGACAGCTGAAGGATTAGGAAAGAGTTCAGGTGACAGCTGAAGGATTAGGAAAGAGTTCAGGTGACAGCTGAAGGCTCAGTTAAAATATCGTATGGCTCAGAACAGCAGTTTGCACAGGTTAATTAGTTATGACAATTATCAATTAACCATCTCACTAGTGCACGGTTCCCAGCACAAAACCCCAACACCCGAACTCAGAGCAGCAGAACTCAAGAACCTCTTACTCAAGAGGTTCAGAGGGGATTATAGTCCCACAAGCAGCAGCAGGGCCTAAGCTGCTAGACCTGTCAGCTAAAAACAATGGACACAGTTGACGAGCACGTGACACAGTCTGACATCGAAGTAAATTTGATTCAATTTTGTTTTTAAGCACTTAAAGGAATTCTGTCAGAATCGGCTGAGGCAATCTACTTCTCTGATTTATTAAATAAATAAAAATCACAGAAAAATATAATTCTGCTCAAGCAGGCTGCGAGAAGCTCAAATCCATTGATGAGAAGTCAAAAATAGAAATGAGAAAAAATCACTCGTCTGCTGCAGACAATAGCGGACTCAAACGGAGATCAGTTTGAGGCCTAGCTCGAGTTCCCGTGACAGTCAGTGAGAATGTACTCTGAGCTATGAGCTCATTGACTCGTTCGAGGAATCATCAGACACGTGACTCTCAACTGGCCATCAGGTAGGTCAACGCAGCACGTTGTTTCTAACATGTTACAGCACATGCCTAACAGGTAGGTATACCGTGTCTAACATGTTACAGCACATGCCTAACAGGTAGGTATACCGCGTCTAACATGTTACAGCACATGTCTAACACGTGCGTACACCGTGTCTAATATGTTACAGCACATGTCTAACACGTGGGTACACCGTGTCTAATATGTTACAGCACATGTCTAACACGTGGGTACACCGTGTCTAATATGTTACAGCACATGTCTAACACGTGGGTACACCGTGTCTAATATGTTACAGCACATGTCTAACAGGCTGGTATACCGTGTCTAACATGTTACAGAACCATGTCTAACAGGTGGGTATACGTGACTCACATGTTACAGAAACATATCTAACAGCAGGGTATAGCGTGTCTAACATGCTACAGCACCATATCTAACATGTAGTAAAGTCTAACATGTTCCAGCACCATGTCAAACCGATAGTAACATTATGTCTAACCACTAACCCGAACAGTCTTTAGACTCAAACTCAATACTTCAAGACCGCAGGGTTCCTTGAGATAACGCCATTTAAGCAGTTTCAACAAAATCATGATCAAATCGAACCCAACTCCACGGCACATTGTGCCAAGGCTTCCATTCTAAGCCCAGCCCGACAATGACCCCAGCCTGTCATAAATCATAGCCGTGCCTTTGAAGAGCATCACCGCGTGCCGCTAATGAGGCCGCTGCGCCCAGGAGGTCCCAGCATTGTTGAGCAGTGAGGGACAATGAAATAGAGCAGCAGGGCCCTGGATGCAGGGCGCCATCGTCATTCACAATAGTCGCGCTGAGAAGTGAGCTCTGGCATCCTTATTCATAAATTTTAGCTGCAAAAACCAACGGCTCGCAGGCCGAGGGTTTCCATTGCGCACGCTAGCAAAAGTACACCCAAGGCCGGGCCTGCCCATATTTGAGTTTCATTCTATTGATGCTACTTGAAGTAGGCACAAGTGACTCGGGTGACATAATAGTGAAAACATGTACCCTGCAAAATGCGACTCTAACCTGACTTCGGGAACGCTTCATGCACTGAAAACTAACAGCAGCACTGTACCACTGCTAAAAGTGCTTACACAGCACTGTACTGCAATTGTTTATGCTTACACAGCACTGTACTGCAATTGTTTATGCTTACACAGCACTGTACTGCAATTGTTTATGCTTACACAGCACTGTACTGCAGTTGCTTATGTTTACACATCACTGTACTGCAGTTGCTTATGTTTACACAGCACTGTACTGCAGTTGCTTATGTTTACACAGCACTGTACTGCAGTTGCTTATGTTTACACAGCACTGTACTGCAGTTGCTTATGTTTACACAGCACTGTACTGCAGTTGCTTATGTTTACACAGCACTGTACTGCAATTGTTTATGCTTACACAGCACTGTACTGCAGTTGCTTATGTTTACACAGCACTGTACTGCAATCATTTATGTTTACACAGCACTGTACTGCAGTTGCTTATGTTTACACAGCACTGTACTGCAATTGTTTATGCTTACACAGCACTGTACTGCAGTTGCTTATGTTTACACAGCACTGTACTGCAGTTGCTTATGTTTACACAGCACTGTACTGCAGTTGCTTATGTTTACACATCACTGTACACGCAATAAATAAACGAGGTTGCGAGGCACATCAGCTATCGCATAATTAGAATTAAGTAAACAGAATTGCATAGGACAAAATAAGATTTATATTTCAATTCGCCAACCCAATAATGCTACTGTGGTCGATCATTTTCGTGATTGCTAAAATATACGCACGGGACTAAATACACGGGACGAAACGGAACAAGCCAATCTAACACAACAGAACAAATATGAGAATAGTAGAGCATAGTCACCTACTCAATTTATTATTATTAATACAAGCTAATTAAAATAACACATCGTGACGAAACATCAAGGTGGGCTGCGAACACAAACTGAACAGGGAGTGGGGCAGAAGCAGATAACAATTAGAGGATCTGGGTCTAATCTGATGACAATCCTGCAGGTAAAAACTGATACTAATGGAGCAAAATGTTACTGAACAGATGCAGTAAGGAAAGCACATAAAACAAGTCATTAATATTGAGTAAATCCATCAATATGAATAAAATAATTCAACAGACGCTACAGGAAACCAACTCGGAAGGGATAAAAAGAGAACAGATAAGAGGGGATGGGGAAGTATGGGAAATGGAACTGGGTTGGGGAAGTGGGAGAGATGGGACTGTGAAGGCAAGAAGGAGAAGGCATATCAAAGCAATAAAAGGCTGGAGTTGGGATTTTGAAGCAAGGGGATATGGGATCAGATGGAACAGCGCTCAGCTCACAGACAGCAAGGGGATATGGGATCAGATGGAACAGCGCTCAGCTCACAGACAGCAAGGGGATATGGGATCAGATGGAGCAGCGCTCAGCTCACAGACAGCAAGGGGATATGGGATCAGATGGAACAGCGCTCAGCTCGCAGACAGCAAGGGATATGGGATCAGATGGAACAGCGCTCAGCTCACAGACAGCAAGGGGATATGGGATCAGATGGAACAGCGCTCAGCTCGCAGACAGCAAGGGATATGGGATCAGATGGAACAGCGCTCAGCTCGCAGACAGCAAGGGATATGGGATCAGATGGAACAGCGCTCAGCTCGCAGACAGCAAGGGGATATGGGATCAGATGGAACAGCGCTCAGCTCACAGACAGCAAGGGGATATGGGATCAGATGGAACAGCGCTCAGCTCACAGACAGCAAGGGGATATGGGATCAGATGGAACAGCGCTCAGCTCACAGACAGCAAGGGGATATGGGATCAGATGGAACAGCGCTCAGCTCGCAGACAGCAAGGGATATGGGATCAGATGGAACAGCGCTCAGCTCGCAGACAGCAAGGGATATGGGATCAGATGGAACAGCGCTCAGCTCGCAGACAGCAAGGGATATGGGATCAGATGGAACAGCGCTCAGCTCGCAGACAGCAAGGGATATGGGATCAGATGGAACAGCGCTCAGCTCGCAGACAGCAAGGGATATGGGATCAGATGGAACAGCGCTCAGCTCGCAGACAGCAAGGGATATGGGATCAGATGGAACAGCGCTCAGCTCGCAGACAGCAAGGGATATGGGATCAGATGGAACAGCGCTCAGCTCGCAGACAGCAAGGGGATATGGGATCAGATGGAACAGCGCTCAGCTCACAGACAGCAAGGGGATATGGGATCAGATGGAACAGCGCTCAGCTCGCAGACAGCAAGGGGATATGGGATCAGATGGAACAGCGCTCAGCTCACAGACAGCAAGGGGATATGGGATCAGATGGAACAGCGCTCAGCTCGCAGACAGCAAGGAGTTAAACACAGAGTGGCAGGGTGCCACGAGTGATCTGAAAACTCTCTTGCTGAAGTTGGGTCTCGCGTGCGCTTTGAGTCCCAGCAGTTGCTGGGCAAAATCAGAAAGTGGGGATCTGGGGATGGGGACAAGGTAGGGCACGTGTGGAGACAGAGACGAGAAAGCAGATGGCAAGCAGGGGGCCGGGCAGTTAGGGCCCAGGTGGCGACTCTTCACACAGCTCATCGGACAGGCCGGAAATATCCCCTGTGTACAGGCAAGCAGCATCCCCAGCTTCAGGCGCGGCGGGCCGGGGGAAAAATAAGGGCAACGGAAAACTCCTCACGGCAGCAACAAAGAACAACAGCAGGCGCGGCAGCGCAGACAGGCGGAAAGCAGGGCATCATTGAAACACAAAGCAATAGGAAGGACAAAACACTGAGACAGGTAGACAGTGAGGCAAATCACTGCACATGAAAACAGCAGAGCGACTGCATCAAAACATGCAAAAGTGCACAAACAAAACCTGCCCCAACGATCGAATGCTTTGAAAAAAAACGGCTCGATCTGCTAACTCAATTCCAGTGTCAGACAATCTACTAACAAGCAAGCAACTGCAGGATGCCAACCAATGAGCTGGCTCTATCCCTTGGCCTGGGCCGCCAGCCACTCCAGGCCGGCTGTGAGGCCCTCACCGCTGAGCGCGCAGCAGGCCTGAATGTGCCACGGGTTGGCGCGGATGCTGGTGAGGTCCAGAGCCTGGCTGATCTCGGCAGCTGACAGCCGGCCGTTGATGTCCTGCTTGTTGGCCAGCACCAGCAGGCGGGCTCGCTTCAGATGATCGGAGGCCAGCATCTTGTACAGCTCGTCCTTGATGACCGTCAGCCGCTGCCTGTCCGAGGAGTCGATGACTAGGATGATGAAGTCGGTGCTCTGGTAGTAGGTCTCCCAGGTGGCCCGTATCGAGGTCTGGCCGCCCAGGTCCCACATCACGAAGTGGATGTTGCGCCAGCGCAGCTGTTCCACATTGGAGCCGATGGTTGGCGAGGTGTGCACGGCCTCACCAAGCACCAGCTGGTACAGCACTGTAGTCTTGCCGGCATTGTCTAGGCCCACCAGCAGTACTTTGTGCTCTTGGGTACCGAACAGGCTCCAAAGCCTTGCTATTATAAGCCCCTGGAGATGGAATTGCTGCGAATTTTATGGCCACTTAGAACACAAATACACAGGATAAAATGTAGCTGAATGTAGCTTGCAGCAAGCTCAGATGTACAAGCCTCAAGCTAAGCAGCTAGAGCCCTCATGTGCAGGTCAGTGGTGTATCCAAGGAGGGGATGGGGAGATACATCCCCTGTAGGTATTTGTCAAATTTTTGCTCCAGATTTCTTAAGAGTGAATGAATTGCAGGGCCAAAACAAAATGTTTTGTATCAAAAGAAAATCCCCATTATGCGCCTTGTGCAGGTGCCAATTTCTTAGGGTTTGTTCATTAGAAAGGGCAGAAACAAAGGCATACACATCTGTAATTTAAGTACCTACCTATATATAACTCATTACTTTGTTAACTAAATACAGAACAGAAATTGAGGCAAAAAACATTTATAAAACCTGTCCTTTTGCTAGCTATATAAAGAAAGGAAGGCCTAGAAAATCTAAAGGTTTTAAACAAACAAGTTTTGGGAACAAACTAAGACTATACAAGCCTAATAATATTATTCTAATCCATTACAAGTTATAGTCACAATAGTTATATATAGATTGCTTAATACAAAAGTCATTCAGCACAAAAGCTAAATAGGTCTAATATTTAGCTTTAGTAACAAATTAGATTGTCATATTTTAAAATATAGCAGTTAACATTTTGCCTGAAGAAATAAGTAAAGAGTATTTCAAATAATAGCTAAATTGACCAAAGTTACTTCTAAAAAGTTTTGAAGTTAGTTCTCTTAGATAGAAATTTTATCTAGCTCACCTAAATCAGTGCCAGTGGCATAGCCATAGCTATAGTATGGCGTGTCTTAATAGCTAGTTCACTTACTTAAGACTTAATAGCTAGTAACTGTCTTAATAGCTAGGACCCACTTAATAGCTAGTTCATACACTAGAAAACTAAGTGTCTTATTTATATTATTTCAAGATTCAACTTTTTTTCAATGAAAAACTATAAAAATAGAAGTTGTTCTATGCCTAAGTAAGTTCCATACTTTTGGAACCAGCTAATAGACCATAGTCTAGATTGGATAATGTAATATATGCCCAAGAATTTAGGTATTGGTAGTATTGATGTTTCCAACACAATTTTGCATGTATGGCTGGCATGCACTTTCCTTGCATTGAATTCTTGGTTTTCAAGACTTGGTGCTTAAGATAGGTTGGGGTATAACACATATGTAGTCAATAGTATTAGTAACAAGTATATTTCCAAAACTCTGCAGTTTTGTTCTTAACAAAAGAAAGCCAAAGTGAACACTGGTTTATTGACAATTTATCTTTTAACTTTCAAGTAAATGAGAAAAAAACATTTTTAGCATGCCCTCAAGTCTTCTAAATTTTTTCTGGCCTATACTATACCCAGAATGATCTATAGACAATGGCTAACAGGCTAAAATTCTATAAACTTAATATATAGGAACTAGCTAACCTAGATACTACTAACAGACAACAGTTAAATGTTTTAAGAATTCTAGCTATGGCCCCTAGATATTATTAGCTATAGTGCCATACTTACTTACTACTAGAATATTAATAATATACCATTGATTTGAAAAATCATATAGGCCTACCAATCACCAAAACATTTTTTACTTTTCATCTATTTAAAAGATAGACAATGAAGACAATAGTTTTGTTTGAATTTTAATCTACATTAGATTAGAGTGAGCTTGCTGCTTTCATGTTGCTAGGCATGTCAAAAATAATACAACTTTACAAGTCATTTGAGAATCAAGATTAGCTGATCAAAATTAAAGAAAATGTAATTTAGGCATTATACATTTGTTTTGGAAATACAAATAAGGTTAGTTCTGAAAGTTGAAGCAATAGAGTTGGCTGTCTAGGCAAGAGATGAAAGAGTAATGCAGAAAAAATGCATTAACTAAGCTGCTGTGAATTTGCAAGAAACTGCATTTTTACTTAAAACTTTAATCTGGCGTAGTTTTATAGTTTTAGTTTTAGTTTTATATAGTTTTAGCATAGCTGACTATCGGCTAATCGGATCCAAATTATTAAGAAGCTGACGAAACTAGAGAGCAACTATTTATCTATTATCGGCTATTCAGTATCAGCTTCAGAATCAGCTTCTAGATTTTTAACAGTACCCGACCTTGTATAAACACGGGAAACATTTTATGATGAGTGACTGTGGAGCTATTTTTAGATGGGTCCGTCTAACTGACCATATTAGGAAAGACAATAAAGTGCAAAATCTATCGTAATATTGGCAGAAAACTATTTTTTATGATTCCACATAAAATCAAAAAAAGAGCTCAAGACATAATTTACAGTCAGAGTAGTAGTTGTTTTAAACCGTTTTCTTTTGTAAGTCCATGTTTCAATTAATACTTTCTTACTTGATTCCTCGAAAACACCTTATCGAAACCGAGATGTTGCTGCTGCTCTAGGCAAGACTAGACTTGCCTAATTGCATAATATATTTTAATAGCGTAATCAGATACGTATTCATAGTTTCGTGTTTAGCATGCAGGAAAGCACTCCAGAAGTTATCTGTGTCCATCGAAAAATCTAATTGTCTGCATCTGTCTCGTTTATCAAGTTTTCTCTGTTTTAGTTTATAGGCTTAGGGCCTTATAATTTAAGAATTTAGATATATTGTTTTCAAACTTTAAAATCAGTTTAGAAAGCTTAAATGTTTCACACTCACAGGCACAGAATTCGTTAGGCCCTATACAGTACAGGCAGTAAAAAGTGTAGAAAAATATTAAAACTATGTAAAAGGATAGGTATGCTTTGGCTAGGGCACTTCTTAATGAAATCCCATGACTTAGACTATAATTCAAATGGCAATTTTTACAGTCTTTAATATTGATTTGTGGCAATTATAGCTTATTCATTTGAAGGTTAGGAAACAGACATGTTTGTATGTTCATTTTAAATGTTTTTCTTTTAAATTTAATACTGTCAATAATACTATGTCTATGCTAAGTATTGTCCCAGCCTTGTCCTAATTTGTCAACTTTCTTTAACTTAGTTTGGAACAACATACAAAACTCATATATTTAAAACCTGAAAACTGGTAAAAATGCATTGAGGAAAGCACTGAAAGTCATAATCAGGTAATATATTTGGAATATCAAACTCCTAACTATTATATGTTTATAATGTTTTTATTTCTTTGAAATTAGTCACATCAGTAACAGCTACTTTAGCATTGGAATTAACCAAAGTTATGATGCAATTAATTTACTTTTAGGTAGAAAATTTAAATTTAAGTTAACACTATTTAGCCAGCATTGAAAAAATCATGAGAAAACCAATAACATAGGAGGTACAAGATTCAGATAGTGTGAGTTCACACAATAACTAAAACTTGAATTTTAATTCTTAATTTCACTTAATATAATAAGAATAGCAAATATAGGCTTTATCCTGAGTTGATCTAGGCTTAATCTTGAGTTGATCTAGGCATAATCCTGAGTTGATCTATGCTTAATCCCAAGTTCATCCCATGAGCATTATGTCACCATGTAGTGGCCCTGGAATCCCCACAGCACCACCTCTGGTGCACTGGCCTTGTGCGCCATCTCTGGCGCCGACGCAGGCAGGCGGCCACTGTGGCTGTTGCCACCCTGCTGCTCCTGCTGGTTGGCAGCGCCTCACTAAGCTGGCCAGTGCTCGCGCCGCCTTCACATTCACGGCAGCAGCTGCTGTTCCAGCTGCCGCCATCGCCACTGGAAGCTGTCCCGCCGGTGGATCCATTCGACTCGAGCCGCGACGTCTTGGTGCTGCTGCACGTGCAGAAGACAGGCGGCTCGCACCTTAACCGTCAGCTCGTCAGCAACCTGCACCGGCCGGACATTAGCTGTCAGTGTGGCCGTGGTGGCGGCCGCCGCAGGCGAAAGTGGCGCTGCAACTGCCAGAATAGCGGGGGTGACCAGTGGCTGGTGAGCCGCTACAGCACCGGCTGGCTCTGCGGCCTCCACGCCGACTTCGCCGCCCTTTCCTCCTGCGCGCCCCTCCAGCTGTCGAAGATGGACTCCCAGCCGGAGCGGCCGCGGCGCCTTCGCTACGTCACCATGCTCCGCCAGCCGGCTGACCGCTTCCTGTCAGAGTGGCAGCACGCGCGCCGCGGCGCCACCTGGCGAAAGTCGCAGCCCACCTGCCGGGGCCGGCGGCCGGCGGCATGTCGAACAGGCGACGCTGGCTGGCGCGGCGTCTCCCTGACCGAGTTCGCCAGCTGCAGGGCCAACCCGGCGCTCAACCGGCAGGCGCGCATGCTGGCCAACTCGAGTCGCCTGCCCTGCCGGACCGTGTTCGGCAGTGGGAATCGGACCGCTGACCTCCTGCTGACTAGCGCCCTGCAAAACCTGGCTGGCATGGCTACTTTCGGATTGACTGAGTGGCAGGTGAGGCTTGAGTTCTCTTGGGATAATGAATGACAGTAAAGGCATAAGATCTTGGGATTATAAAACGAGAACGTGAACTCAAGATTCGAAAGCGTTCCATCAAAGTTACCTGCCGTTCTGCCCGCCTACCGCGCAGATCCTGACGCAGTACCTGCTGACCCGTCGTCTCGGCCTGACCTTCAGTCGCCTGTTCTGGCAGTCGGACGCCACGGTGGCCTCGCACTGGCGCGCTGCCGCAGGCGTCAACCGCAGCCTGGTCGACGCCTCTGATCAGCAGCGTCGTCTGGCGGAGGCGGCGAATCCGGCGGACGCCCGGCTGTACGCGGCCGCCGAGCGGCTGTTCTTCGGTCACGCGCGGCGCCTCCTTGCCAGGGAGCCGCTGCTTACGGCCGCCCAGCGGGTCCGGATTCGAACAGGCGCCCAAGGCGACGAACTGACAACGCTGGCGCGCCGGGTGCTGCTGGCGCTGGGGGCGGTTGAGGTGGACGACGCGGAGAAGGCCGACATTCGGCGCCGGTTGCGCAAGAAGCTCCTGGCGGGTGGCGAAGATGAGGTTGACGGAGTCCGTCCCGGCGGAGGCGCGGAGGAATCCGAGACGAACGCGTGACGACCGCAAGAAGGAGAAGTAACTTCCGTTCATTTTTAAGGCGTTTATTTTTTCTGATGACCGAAAAATGTTAATGATAGTTCGCCAAATCTAACGCATGGAAACCGCTCTGGTTGTGTGTTTTCGCGCCCACAGGATGTACCAGTACGTAGTGCGAATCTCTGCCTTTGTACCGATATTTTGTTCATTCGATTGCTGCTAAATGCTGTTAAATATTTATGTTTAGCTCAATTCACGCAGTTGAATAAGATGACGAGGCGAAACTTACGGTTTCTCCCGCTGTTTACTCTATTGTTGACTAGAAGCAGTCAGTTTCGAAGAATTGGATTCTATAGCTGAAAAAACTGACTGCTTCTCATTGCCGCTCATAATACGTATATTTCGAAAGTGTTTACCTGTGCACGGCTGTTTGCAATTTTGCTTGCTCGCCTTATTGTATTGCGCAATGCACTTTAATGCTTCTCCGTTACTGTACTGTACACAGAATTCTGTACCTTTAGCTAGGTGACTGTTTTGTACTTTTTGCCTGCATATTCACTCCGCCACGCCTCCCAAATCCTGTATCAGATTATGTCAACTTCAGCTGATATACCTGCAGCATACTCCAGTATATCAGGACCCTTCCACCGATCCTTCAGGTGCTCACAGCCATTCCCTCCACCGATCCTTCAGGTGGCAACAGCCATCCCCTCCACTGATCCTTCAGGTGGCAGCAGCCATCCCCTCCACTGATCCTTCAGGTGGCAGCAGCCATCCCCTCCACTGATCCTTCAGGTGGCAGCAGCCATCCCCTCCACTGATCCTTCAGGTGGCAGCAGCCATCCCCTCCACTGATCCTTCAGGTGGCAGCAGCCATCCCCTCCACTGATCTTTCAGGTGGCAGCAGCCATCCCCTCCACTGATCCTTCAGGTTGTCGCAGCCATCCCTTCCACCGATCCTTCAGGTTGTCGCAGCTATTCCCTCCACTGATCCTTCAGGTTTTCACAGTCATCTCCTCCACCTATCCTTCAGGTTTTCACAGTCATCTCCTCCACCTATCCTTCAGGTTTTCACAGCCATCTCCTCCACCTATCCTTCAGGTTTTCACAGCCATCCTCTCTACCGGTCCTTCAGGTGGCAGCAGCCATCCCCTCTACCGGTCCTTCAGGTGGCAGCAGCCATCCCCTCCACTTGCTTCAGGTAACTGGTCGCAGCCTTATGATGCATGAGTGTGCTTTATTCTGTCGAATGACATCCTTCATACTGAATGTCATTTTTTAAGTCTGGTTGCAAGCTAACTTGCCACGTCTCTAAAAATGCAAACATTTTGCTTGCCATATGCAAAATTGGTCACCCAGGAGTTGCAATGCTGACTGCTGTTGCTGTTTTGTTACTGCGCTCGCTTGTCTCTAAATGTCTCTGTCAGCAGAGAAAAGAATTTCGTGTTTGCTATCCGTGGCTTTTTGTCCTCGAACGAGTGGGGCGCTTTTGTGCGCAAGCTTTCCATAATTATAAGGGCAAACTTTTCATCCACATTGAATTGAAGCTGTTTTAGCGTGATGTGCTTAGCTGTAAGTCAGTGGATTATAAAATATGCTTAGTGGATTATCCGTTTTGGTCAGTAGATTGTCCGATTGTCCGAATCCTGAAGCATGTACTCGAATTGATACAATTTTAGCTGTGCAAAATGCTGCCCCATCGACCCAATGCTTCGATTACGATTACGATTTTCATCTAGACAGGCAATGCTCTCTATTCTACGAGTATTTCTAATTCTCAATTACATAATGGCAATAGTGACAATTCGCGAATGCATTTTTATCACTGATTGCCCCCTGTGCTAAACGAGTCTCCTTGTTTTGACCTGATGTTTCTGTTGGATGTCTTTTACATAGTTTCCCACGGCACGGGAGACATGCTGCTGTTTGTATAGTAGACTAGCAATTGGCGCCCCCAGGCAGGGTCTGGCAGCGACCCCCCAATGAGGCTGGGGGCGCAGCTGTTACGCGAATTGCGCCACTGGAGTAAATCAATCAATTCTTACAGAACTGCTGACTATACGTATTCAAAAAATATTAGCCTGGTTTCTTGTGTTGTATTTGATCGAGCTTCAGCGAAATGGAGCGCAATTGTATTCCTATGAAGGCGTGCTAGCCAGGCGTCCTAACGTTTTGCTAGATTTCAAGGGGGTGAGTGACGCAACGGTAGCGTGTCTTGATGCCCTTGCCGCGTACTCCAGCGAAGTCAGCAGAACCCGGCAGAATCAGCTCGCTTGCTGCGGATCTACTGTAACCAAATTGATGTTAGAAGCAGCTCGCATGTGAGATTGTGCATTTCACTATTCGCGTACATTGGACTTCTCCAGAGAAGGAGTTCCAATTTTAACTTCAGCGTTCTATGTGCATGGGTGCTTTCGCAGTTCTCGCTGTGCTGTATAATATATTATTTCTTTCTGACTGGCTTTTGAAAAGCATTTAGATGTGCATATCAGAGTTTAGATACAACAGGTGGCGGTGCTCAGCGGGAGGGGGGCCGTGTTGGTTGATCTTTAAAAGCGAGCAAAAGGAAATTGAAATTTGTATCATTTGAAACAGATGCAGATGCTTGTGGGTGCGAAGATTATATAGACTGAAAATAGTCAGCTAGCCATGCGTCCCGGCAAGATGCCTTATCAATTAGGTATAGTCTATGTAGCCCTTCTCCCGGACTGGCGGCGGCGGCGGTGAACTGGTCTGGGGCAGCTTCTCCTTCGGCTTGCGGACCAGTCCGTAGCGATCAGTACTGGGGATGATGCCACCACTGAGGGCGTGGGGCCGCGGCGCCTCCCGGTGGACGGTCCGGTAGACAGCGTGGAAGCCCTTGAAGCTGATGGTGTCGTCACTGCGGAACCGGATGTGTAGTTTCTGCCGGTTTGAGTAGATCAGACCGTCTGGGCCCTGAGGATAAAGTGGTAATGGTGCTTATAGTGTTGCAGCATCGGCACTCCCAACTGAAATTGGCCAGCTCACAACTCAGACAATCTCGAGTCCTTTTTCTAATTACAAACCATTGTCTCGCGCAAGTTGCCGCAGTAGCGACCGATCAGCACGCCATCGTCGTTTGCACCATCGAAGATGTCCACATAGTCATACCTACAGAGGAGAGCGGTGAAGACTATTGCCACAATTACCGATCGGGAGATCTCAGAGAATCCAACGGATATCTAATAGAGAAATCTCAGAGAATCCAACGGATATCTAATAGAGAAATCTCAGAGAATCCAACGGAAATCTAATAGAGAAATCTCAGAGAATCAAACGGATATCTAATAGAGAAATCTCAGAGAATCCAACGGATATCTAATAGAGAAATCTCAGAGAATCCAACGGAAATCGAACAGTTTTCTTTCATCTGGTTTGAGTTGGTCTCACTCACCCGCATTCGATCTCGTTTTCCAACTCGAAGGTCTCCATACTCAACACAATGACATCATCTGGTCTGGCCGCGCTGATAGTCCAGTTGCAGCTCTCCCTGGTGCCGTAGTCTTTGTCGCCGAAGCCGGCGTGGCTGTAGAAGCTCTTGTTTCTAGCCGTGGCTATGAGCTGGCCGCCGCAGACTGCTCGGACAAGGGATGGCTTGGCAGTGCGAGTTGCTGGTTTTCAGTGTGCTCGATTAATTGGTAAAAGGTTGTGGGTGCGCCTATGCGATTCAGGGATGCAGGGAAATGTTAAGGGGTGCTTGTAGAGATTCAGGGGTGCTGTTAGAGATTCAAGGGGTGCTGTTAGAGATTCAGGAGAGCTGTTAGATATTCAGGAGAGCTGTTAGAGATTCAGGGGTGCTGTTAGAGATTCAGGGGTGCTGTTAGAGATTCAGGAGAGCTGTTAGATATTCAGGAGAGCTATTAAAGATTCAGTAGAGCTGTTAGATATTCAGGAGAGCTGTTAGAGATTCAAGAGAGCTGTTAGATATTCAGGAGAGCTGTTAAAGATTCAGGGGTGCTGTTAGAGATGTTCACGGGTGTATTTAAATTGAAAAAGCTACAGGTAAAGCTGCATCAGCAGTACTGACTGGACGAATGCTCCGCATTGAAACCCTTCCGCTGCAGTGAGGAGTCGCTGACGAAGCCCACGAACATTGTATTTCCAGTGCTGATGACCGGCGACGGCGGCATGGCGTCGCCGCAAAACAACCCGATCCGCATCGATGTGGCGTCGGGACCGTCGCGGATCTCCACATGGTCGAAGGCGCATTCGGGGTGGCGCTCAATCTCGAAGTGCTTAAACACCTGAAGGATTGCAGGTAGGATCTGGGAATTGCAGGTAGGATCTGGGAATTGCGGGTAGGGATCTGGGAATTGCAGCTAGGGATCTGGGAATTGCAGCTAGGGATCTGGGAATTGCAGCTAGGGATCTGGGAATTGCAGCTAGGGATCTGGGAATTGCTGGTAGGGATCTGGGAATTGCTGGTAGGGATCTGGAAATTGCAGCTAGAGATAACGGCAAGTAGGGATTTGGGAACGGCAGGTAGGGATCTGGGAATTGCAGCTAGGGATCTGGGAATTGCAGCTAGGGATCTGGGAATTGCTGGTAGGGATCTGGGAATTGCTGGTAGGGATCTGGGAATTGCAGCTAGGGATCTGGGAATTGCTGGTAGGGATCTGGGAATTGCAGCTAGGGATCTGGGAATTGCTGGTAGGGATCTGGAAATTGCAGCTAGAGATAACGGCAAGTAGGGATTTGGGAACGGCAGGTAGGGATCTGGGAATTGCAGCTAGGGATCTGGGAATTGCAGCTAGGCATCTGGGAATTGCTGGTAGGGATCTGGAAATTGCATCTAGAGATAACGGCAGGTGGGGATCTGGGAATGGCAGCAGCAGTCAGTGAATCAGGCTCACCAGTTTGATGCGGTGGCCTGGAGTTGTCTGAAAAACCCAGCTGCACCTCTTCTCCAGCGGGTACCGGCGGGGATAATTTGGGCTGGAGAAATTGCCGCTCAGCTTCGTGATTTGGTGCGTGCAGCCGCCCTCCTTGCACTGGTGGTTGCCATAGAGCACGTAGCCGCTGCGGCAGGCGCACATGTAGGAGCCGATTGTGTTCTTGCACAGCTGGTCGCAGCCGCCGTTCATCATGGCGCATTCGTCACGGTCCACCATGAAGCTGGCGGAGAAGCCGCCCTTGGCCACCTGGATCAGTTGGGGCGCGGTAGGAAATGAGGCAGAGTAAGGTAGATAATGAGGCAGGTGAGGTGGGTTTCCATAGATGACAAGGTATGTGATGTGGAGGAATGTTCACAGATCACGGAGGCTGAAGTCCCAACCGACCGTGCCATCGGAGATGAAGCTGATCTTCATGGTGTTGTTCTCGGAGGTGATGGACTCGGGCGGCTGGTCGCCGCAGTAACGGCCGATGCGCTTGGAGGTCCGGTCCTCGATGCCGTCGAAGATTTCCACGTAGTCATACTCGCAACTCTGAGGTGCATGGAGAGTCAGTTTTTAGTCTCAATAATCGAATAGCTGAGTGAGATCACAATATTCAACAGCGGCAACTCACATCTCGGCCTTCGACATCAAACGCCGTGAAGTTGAGCAGGATTTTGTGACCGGTTGGGGCCACAATGTTCCACTTGCAGTGCATGTTGGGCGGGTACTTATCTGGGTAGGAGGGCGAGGTCAGGTTACCCCGCAATGCAACCAGCGTGCCGCCGCAGGTGTCCTCGCAAGTGCGGCCGTCGTTTTTCAAGTAGAAGCCGGGCCGGCAGTCGCAGTGATAGCTGCCCAAGGAGTTCACGCAGATGTGCTGGCAGCCGTTTTGCTGACCGCCTTGCAGCGCCGTGCACTCATCGTACTCTGCGGGTGGGTCACGCTGGGTCATAATGATCCTAATAGCCGTCTGGTGCCGTGGAGGGTCGATGCGGGCCATGGTGGGGCATTGTGTGTCATGTTGGGTCAAGGTGGGTCAAGATTGGTCAAGGTGGGTCGTGACGGGTCAAGATTGGTCAAGGTGGGTCGTGGCGGGTCAAGATTGGTCAAGGTGGGTTAGGGTTAGGGTTTGAGAGTTTCGTCTACCAAACAGGCTGGCTAGTTATTGTTCATTTTACAACAGGTGGGTCAAGGTGGGTCAAGATAGGTCAAGATGGGTTAAGGTGTGTCAAGGTTTGTCATGGTGTGTTATGGTGTGTCCGAGGACCACTGGCAGTAGAAGGACTGGAAACTGAGTTTCTTAGAAAAACTTTATCAGGTTGGCTTTCGCCGAAAATGCACTACGGTGATAGGAAATAGCAATTTGTCTGCACAAATTTAGTAGCTGTGTTTCATTGGAGACAGATCAAATGCTCGTATTTTGAATTTAGTTTCCTTTTTATAGCTTCATCTATTTCTGTCTAGCATCGATTTCATATTCCTGTTTTTCCCTTTCTCTATACATGCCCTTCCCTGTGCGTAAAAATATATTCAGCTCATTTTTGCTAGCTCTGCCGCGATAATGTTGCTATTAATATAGGCCTTGTAAAAATAGTAAGCCGATAAACTTTTCAAGAATAGAATTTTCGTTTGAGCAAAATGTTTAGTACGAGTATGAGCACGTAATATTAAAAGAAAAGGTTTATATCCGTTTCCTAATAAAAATCCGATCACCATTCGAATGTGAAAAAGTGAAAGATGCCTAGCTTCGTGGAGTATTTTTTCGGCGAAAACCCCAATTCCCACTAGAGATTATTGGGTGTGTCATTGCGTGTCATGGTGGGTCTTGGTCAGGTCAGGTCAGATGTGTAGGGAAAAATATTTGTTGGCGCAGACGGGAAGGGGATATTGAAGTGTGGAGAGGTCGGAGGTGCTAGGAAACCAGCAGCTCACCCTTCTCGAAGATGGCCGCAAAGCCCATTTTGTTGACAGAGTTGTCTGACTTGAAGTGCACAGTCATCCGGTTGCCGCTGCTCTTCACCGCCTTCGGGACCGTCTCGCCGCAGAACTTGCCAAGCGACACGCCGCCCTGCGCCCAGCCCTCCAGCACCTCCAAGAAGTCGTACACGCACATGTTGTGCATCTCCAGCTGCGGGCATGGGTGGCTAACGTTTGTGCCATAGACGGTCATCGATGGGCCTTGCCGCGATGGCCTCGACGAAGATCGCAATTTTTTGTCACATTCATTGCTTCAAAGCAGCCGCAACTTTCAAAACCACTCCACCTCCTTCAAAACCACTCCACCTCCTTCAAAACCACTCCACATCCTTCAAAACCACTCCACCTCCTTCAAAACCACTCCACCTCCTTCAAAACCACTCCACCTCCTTCGAAACCACTCTGCACCTCCTTCAAAACCACTCCACCTCCTTCAAAACCACTCCACATCCTTCAAAACCACTCCACCTCCTTCAAAACCACTCTGCACCTCCTTCAAAACCACTCCACCTCCTTCAAAACCACTCCACATCCTTCAAAACCACTCCACCTCCTTCAAAACCACTGCACCTCCTTCAAAACCACTCCACCTCCTTCAAAACCACTCCACCTCCTTCAAAACCACTCCACCTCCTTCAAAACCACTCCACCTCCTTCAAAGCCACTCCACCTCCTTCAAAACCACTCCACCACCTTCAAAGCCACTTCACCTCCTTCAAAGCCACTCCACCTCCTTCAAAACCACTCCACCTCCTTCAAAGCCACTCCTGCTCCTTCAAAACAACTCCACCTCCTTCAAAACCACTCCACCACCTTCAAAACAACTCCACCACCTTCAAAACCACTCCTGCTCCTTCAAAACCACTCCACCACCTTCAAAGCCACTCCACCTCCTTCAAAGCCACTCCTGCTCCTTCAAAACCACTCCACCTCCTTCAAAACCACTCCACCACCTTCAAAGCCACTCCACCTCCTTCAAAGCCACTGCACCTCCTTCAAAACCACTCCACCACCTTCAAAACCACTCGACCTCCTTCAAAACCACTCCTGCTCCTTCAAAACCACTCCACCACCTTCAAAGCCACTCCACCTCCTTCAAAGCCACTGCACCTCCTTCAAAACCACTCCACCACCTTCAAAGCCACTCCACCTCCTTCAAAGCCACTGCACCACCTTCAAAACCACTCGACCTCCTTCAAAACCACTCCTGCTCCTTCAAAACCACTCCACCACCTTCAAAGCCACTCCACCTCCGTCAAAGCCACTGCACCTCCTTCAAAACCACTCCACCACCTTCAAAGCCACTCCACCTCCTTCAAAGCCACTGCACCTCCTTCAAAACCACTGCACCTCCTTCAAAGCCACTCCACCTCCTTCAAAGTCACTCCACCTCCTTCAAAGCCACTGCACCTCCTTCAAAGCCACTCCACCTCCTTCAAAGCCACTCCGCCACCTTAAAACCCACAATATCCCCCGAAGCCAGACCTCGAAGGAGATGAACTTGAGCGCCACCGAGTAGCCGTTGGGCACCTCGATCTTCCAGACGCACTCCTTGTCGCCGCGGTAGGCGTTGGGATGATTCGGGCTGGAGATCTGGCCCTCCTCGCCTATGCGGTAGCCGCCGCAGATCACTGCGGGCAAATTTCATTGCTTTGTCTGTGTTCTGTAAAATTGAATTCTGTCTCAAAACAATCACACTGAGCCAGTGCACTGCTCACTTGTGTACTGGGCGAGGAAGCCGCGGCTGCTGCTGCCGGGCGGCAGCCGGTACTCGATCCACACCCTGGAGCTGTTCGAGGTCAAGCTGCGCGTCGTCAGCGAGCCGCAGAATCGACCTGGAAGCGGAGCCATTATTTTCAGACTTTCACCGATTCTTGTCAGACATTAACTGATTCTTGTCAGACATTAGCCAATTCTTGTCAGACAATATCCAATTCTTGTCAGAAATTAACCAATTCCTATCAGACATTCACTGATTCTTGTCAGACATTCACCAATTCTTGTCAGACATTTAACAATTCTTGTCAGACATTCACTGATTCTTGTCAGACATTAGCCAATTCTTGTCAGAAATTAACCGATTCCTATCAGACATTCACCAATTCTTGTCAGACATTCACTGATTCTTGTCAGACATTCACCAATTCTAGTCAGACATTATCCAATTCTTGTCCGATATTAAACAATTCTTGCCAGACACTCATCCATTCTTGTCAGACACTAGAGAAATCTTGTCAAGCATTAGCCAATTCTAGTCAGACATTCACCAACTCTTGTCAAGCATTTCCCAATCATGTCAGGCATTTTCTAATCATGTCAGGCATGTTCTAATATTTTCAGGCATTTTCCAATCATGTCAGGCATGTTCCAATCATGTCAGGCATGTTCCAATCATGTCAGGCATGTTCCAATCATGCCAGGCATGTTCCAATGCCGCTGGCACTAACCCAGCAGCGGGGAGCCCCTGTAGTAGCCGTCGCGGATCTCCAGGTAATGCGAGGTGCAGGTCCGTTTGTCCTGGGCCTGAATGTCCAGCCACTTGATGTCAATCTGCACCTTCTCGCCCTGGGTTGCGGATATCTGCCATTCGCACCTGACCTCGCCGAGACTGTGATTGGCTGTCAGGGTGGGTGATCCGAACTCGCCGGATTCCTGCGGTTGGTTTTTTATCTCTGCGTATGCTAATTGGCTACTGTAAGTAGGCTTGAAGAAAATAGCTACAGCAATCATAGGATTGCAGCTAAGACTGATTGACTGAGACAATGGAGAATGACTGAGGGTGGGAATTAACTGAGGGTGGAGAATCAACTGACAGCGGGAAATCATCTGAGGGTGGGGAATTATCTGAGGGTGGGGAATTATCTGAGGGTGGGGAATTATCTGAGGGTGGGGAATTATCTGAGGGTGGGGAATTATCTGAGGGTGGGGAATTATCTGAGGGTGGGGAATTATCTGAGGGTGGGGAATTATCTGAGGGTGGGGAATCATCTGAGGGTGGGGAATTATCTGAGGGTGGGGAATTATCTGAGGGTGGGGAATTATCTGAGGTTAGGAAATCACGTGAGGTTGGGAATCACCTGAGTTCGGGAAATCACGTGAGGTTGGGAATCACCTGAGGTTGGGAATCACCTGAGGTTGGGAATCACCTGAGGTTGGGGAATCACCTGAGGTTGGGAATCACCTGAGGTTGGGGAATCACCTGAGGTTGGGAATCACCTGAGGTTGGGAATCACCTGAGGTTGGGAATCACCTGAGGTTGGGAATCACCTGAGTTCGGGAAATCACGTGAGGTTGGGAATCACCTGAGGTTGGGAATCACTTGAGGTTGGGAATCACCTGAGGTTGGGAATCACGTGAGGTTGGGAATCACCTGAGGTTGGGAATCACGTGAGGTTGGGAATCACGTGAGGTTGGGAATCACCTGAGGTTGGGAATCACCTGAGGTTGGGAATCACCTGAGGTTGGGAATCACCTGAGATTGGGAATCACCTGAGGTTAGGGAATCACCTGACTGTGGAGAATTATCTGAGGGTAGGGAATTATCTGACGGTGGGAATCACCTGAGGAATCACCTGAGAGGCTGAATCATCTGAATTGGATTTCAACAAAATTTCAGTCCACCCACCTGAAGCAGGGTGCCGCCGCACTTCTTGCAGCCGTACAGTTTTCGCACCTGCCGGATGTCTCCAGCCGATATGTATAACCTCTGGCCGATCTTGGGCCTCGGGCAGCACGGCACGGGCCTCATGGCGTCCAGGTTAGGCGCAGTGGCGAAGGTGCTGCGCGCGTAATGCATTATGGAGTCGAAGTCGTACGGCTCATTCAGCGAGTTCACGTCTTGGCTTGTTAGCACCTTGAAGTTGTACTTCTGGCCTGCGAATTGCCGTACAGACTACTGCTAGTAGATTTGCGGCCTTGCGCATGCATCTTTAATTGACCATGTGGCATTTTCAGGTGAGAGGACTGTCAGGTGAGAGGACTGTCAGGTGAGAGGACTGTCAGGTGAGAGGACTGTCAGGTGAGAGGACTGTCAGGTAAGAGGACTGTCAGGTGAGAGGACTGTCAGTTGAGAGGACTGTCAGGTGAGAGGACTGTCAGGTAAGAGGACTGTCAGGTGAGAGGACTGTCAGGTAAGAGGACTGCCAGGTGAGAGGACTGTCAGGTGAGAGGACTGTCAGGTAAGAGGACTGTCAGGTGAGAGGACTGTCAGGTGAGAGGACTGTCAGGTAAGAGGACTGTCAGGTGATAGGACTGTCAGGTGAGAGGACTGTCAGGTGATAGGACTGTCAGGTGAGAGGACTGTTAGGTGATAGGACTGTCAGGTGAGAGGACTGTCAGGTGAGAGGACTGTCAGGTGAGAGGACTGTCAGGTGAGAGGACTGTCAGGTGAGAGGACTGTCAGGTAAGAGGACTGTCAGGTGAGAGGACTGTCAGGTGAGAGGACTGTCAGGTGAGAGGACTGTCAGGTAAGAGGACTGTCAGGTGAGAGGACTGTCAGGTGATAGGACTGTCAGGTGAGAGGACTTTCAGGTGAGAGGACTGTCAGGTGATTTCAGGTGCAAGCTGCCGCTAGTGTGGGAAGGATTTCAGCCTCTTTCTGCACCTGAACGCGTTGTCCCTCAGGCGATGAGTTTATAATTTTGAAATTTGGCGCAGCAGAAAAGCTGTTTCAATTCTCAGCACCGGATCTGCGCCAGTCTCCCAGCGCCGAAAGAAACTTATTTTTAAATGTGCCCCGCAAATTGCAGACAAATTTTGCAGGGGATTTTTGCCCCAATCCGTTGCGGAACCCAGGGGAATTCGGCTCTGGATCAAAGCAATCCAGGCAGGTGCGAAATTCCTGAATCCCGAAAGCACCTCGCCTTAGCCGGTTGGGGGGGCGTCCGCGCACGGATGAAATATTCTGGCTGCTGGAGCCGCATAGAGAATGAAAGCTAAACTGCATCAGGGGAGGGGGTTGGCGGCCGCCATACAAGTGCAGGCCGCTCTGATTCGGCTGCGCACAGACCGGTCATTGGGGCTTATTCACTTCTGTAACTGACGGCAGCTTAGCTGAGTAAGAAGAGATTCGGCTTGGGATCTTTGCTACATATGCGATTCTAAGAAAATTGCCGATTCTAAGAAAATTGCCGATTCTAAGAAAATTGCCGATTCTAAGAAAAATTGCCGATTCTAAGAAAAAATTGCCGATTCTAAGAAAATCGATTAAAAAACGGCTCATGTTCAAAGAGAACTGGCGATTTTAAGAAACTCGCCTTCTCGGAAATCGATTATTCAAAGAGAACCGGCGATTCGATCCAAAACTGTGATTTTCTATGATAATGAGAAACAATCGATCATTTTACAGATATGAGTGACTTTTAGAAAATGGCCTTTAAAAGTTTGAGTCCACTCACTCTCCAGGATGTTCTTCTCGATGATTTCGATGTAATTGTCCCTGTCTGGTCGGGTGTGCTCGTGCCAGAAGCCGATCACGTGACCTAGTTCGTGCATGACGATTCCCAGCTTGTCGCAGTTCTTACCGATGCTGACACTCTGGACGCCGCCTTTGCGACCGACGTAGCTGCAGCAGCCGCAGTCCAGGGCGGTGAACTCGATGTAGGAGTCGTGCGAGGCCTCCTTTTCCACGAAGCGAATGCAGCTCACGTTCTCCCACTGCAGCATGGCCTGCTTGAATAACGCATGCTGCTTGCCTGGCGAGTGGGCAGGGAGAGTGGACAGGTGTCATAGACAGGCACAGGTGTGATGGACAGGCACATGTTGGATGGACAGGCACAGGTGTGATGGACAGGCACATGTTGGATGGACAGGCACAGGTGTGATGGACAGGCACATGTTGGATGGACAGGCACAGGTGTGATGGACAGGCACATGTTGGATGGACAGGCACAGGTGTGATGGACAGGCACATGTTGGATGGACAGGCACAGGTGTGATGGACAGGCACATGTTGGATGGACAGGCACAGGTGTGATGGACAGACACATGTTGGATGGACAGGCACAGGTGTGATGGACAGGCACATGTTGGATGGACAGGCAAAAAGTGTGATAGACAGGCAAAAATAAGATGAGACCAGAGTTTAGGGCCCCTCGGTGCACAATATTCCCCAGAGACCTGCCTAAGTGAATTTGAAATTAAATGGGAAATGCAAGAAATTGGTTAGAAGCTGACCCACCCTCTGTGAGAAGTTGCCTTTCATCTTTGCCATGCAGGGCGGGCTCGGGCCGAGGGGTCAGCGGAGTGGAGCCCGCGATGAGGCGGGCCAAATGGGATCGAAGGGAAATCAAAGGGAAATTTTCTGATTTGCATAATCTCCACTGCTCATCGGCACTTCAATCCGGCTGAGTGCGGTTGCGAGAGGGGGACTCAGGAGGGAGACCTGACTCAAGTGGCCTCGCTTATTCTCAGCCGCTCAGATGTCAAACTCGAGAAATGAACTCAGCTGAGGCTTTGGAGCTCGGCAGAGATAGGGAGATCTTTGGCAATGGGCAATCCAACTGGAGAGCGGATGAGATAATCTGGGGAGGGGATGAGATAATCTGGGGAGGGGATGAGGTAATCTGGGGAGGGGATGAGGTAAACTGGGGAGGGGATGAGATAATCTGGGGAGGGGATGAGATAATCTGGGGAGGGGATGAGATAATCTGGGGAGGGGATGAGATAATCTGGGGAGGGGATGAGATAATCTGGGGAGGGGATGAGATAATCTGGGGAGGGGATGAGATAAACGGGAGATTCGACGGGATAAACAAGAGAAAGGGTGAGATTAACGGGAGAGGAGATGAGAAGAGCCGAGTCACCGACTCACTGGAGAAGTTGGCTTGGATCCGGTAGGGAATGACGCCATGCTTCCACAGCCTCTTCTTGTCAGCCGTGGCGGCCCGCTTGAACCTGGCTACGCTGCGCTCCGGGTAGCCCGAGGGGTGCGCCGACCTGCGGACCCGCGACGACCGCCGCTGGCGCTGTCGCCGCTGCTGCTGCTGCTTATGGCGCCGCTGTCTACGCCGTTCACGCTGGCGACGACGGCGACGCCGCTGCCGACGCCGCAGCCGACGCCGCTCCTCCTCGTTGTTGCTTCGGCTGCCACCACCGCCGCCGCCTCTGCCGCCACTGTGGCGACCTCGCTTTCTTCGCTGACGCTTCGCCTGAGGTGGTCGCGCTGAAGGCGTTGAATTGAAGTCGACGAACTGGCCCAGGTGGGCCTGCAGCTCCTCGGCGGTGGTCGCCTTGGTGGCCGACGCTGAAGCCACCGCTTCGTCGTTAAGGACGCCGTTTCGCCGAAGAATTCGAACGTCATCTTCATCCAAGGCGATGTCGCCCATGAACATCACTGCGGGATGGCGAATGAGGAGCTGGGATTTCAGTGCTGCTGGGAATTCGATGGCGGATTCGAAGGCAGGTGGGGATTCGAAGGCAGGTGGGGATTCGAAGGCAGTTGGGGATTCGAAGGCAGTTGGGGATTCGAAGGCAGGTGGGGATTCGAAGGCAGGTGGGGATTCGAAGGCAGGTGGGGATTCGAAGGCAGGTGGGGATTCGAAGGCAGGTGGGGATTCGAAGGCAGGTGGGGATTTCGGATGTGGCTGATGCATCCCTCACTGCAGGGTGAAAACTTGGGGAAGCGCTGCATAGCTGCAGCCATCGCCCGCTTGGAGAAAGATGGCTGGGTACAGGCTTCACCTGTACCGAATTATTGTACCGAACCGAGGGAACCAAACATGGGTGTAAAATGCGTTCGAGAGGCTGAGGAGCGAGTGACTGAGGGGCAGGAAATTGCTGAAAGATTTACGTGCGATGAAAGTCTTAGATAGATACACATATTCATACATGTGGAATAGATAAGTGTAGGGATGCAGTGATGAGAGGCATATAGAAAATATAACGTGTAAACTTGTATAGGAACCAGGGGGAGGGAGGAGGAGACATAGGAGAGGGAGAGGAGGAAGGAGAGGGAGAGAGGGAGGAGAGAAAGGAGAGGGAGGAGGGGGAAGAGAGGGAAGAGAGGGAGAAGAGGGAGGAGGGGGAAGAGAGGAAGGAGAAGCTCAGCAGTCAAGGCTTTAAGAGACTTACCAGCCTTGCATGGATTCAAATGCTCGCCCTCCTGCCACGGTTTCTGCGGCTGCAGCTTCGGTAGCGACGCTGGGGTCGGCGGCCTCGGCGTCTCTGCTGCTGCCGCGGCGTTGGCGGACGGGCAGCCGGGCGCGAGCAGCAGGAGCGCCGCCAATGACAGCAGCGCGGCCAGCGTCAGCTCTTGCGTCGGCCGCGACGGCGCCGTAAACCGGCTTGGTGGCATGCCGAACCGCCTACAGTGGAGGTGGATGAGGTGGGGCAGCTGTGTGGCAGGAGGGGAAATCGAGACGGGATTGCATTTTCTGAGCCGTTTTTATCTGACGAAGTGGGAATCGTGAAGTCTGAGCATTTTAGCATCGGGAGTGGAGTCTGTCGCATGTTTTATTCAAGTCCCAGACGGCATGGACATTGCTGACCTGTGATTATGGGATCAGGGGATCGTGTTGCAGCATCCTACACCTGGCATCCCGGCCGAACAGCAGCTGCTCGGGGCCCCTTTAATCCCAGTCTCGGGTGGCTCAGCTGGGATCAGTTTGGATTCGATTATTCAGCTCTGAGCTGACATGACTACTCGGCATGACGGCCTCACAAACTGCTCGCCCGGATTCACTTTCGGATTTGATAGAAGACACGGCCGAAACAAGATCAGCTGATTAATGATGGACAAGGAGAGGGAGAAGAGCAGGTCTTGTTCGCCGCCATTTTCTAAACATGCAGTCCAGGATGTGAGGCTCCAAGAGCGATGAGCCGGTGGGACGGGTGAGGGAGTGAGAGGAAGGGTGAGGGAGTGAGAGGAAGGGTGAGGGAGTGAGAGGAAGGGTGAGGGAGTGAGAGGAAGGGTGAGGCAGTGAGAGGAAGGGTGAGGGAGTGAGAGGAAGGGTGAGGGAGTGAGAGGAAGGGTGAGGGAGTGAGAGGAAGGGTGAGGCAGTGAGAGGAAGGGTGAGGGAAGGGTGAGGGAGTGAGAGGAAGGGTGAGGGAAGGGTGAGGGAGTGAGAGGAAGGGTGAGGGAAGGGTGAGGGAGTGAGAGGAAGGGTGAGGCAGTGAGAGGAAGGGTGAGGGAAGGGTGAGGGAGTGAGAGGAAGGGTGAGGGAAGGGTGAGTGAGTGAGAGGAAGGGTGAGGGAGTGAGAGGAAGGGTGAGGGAGTGAGAGGAAGGGTGAGGGAGTGAGAGGAAGGGTGAGGCAGTGAGAGGAAGGGTGAGGGAGTGAGAGGAAGGGTGAGGGAGTGAGAGGAAGGGTGAGGGAGTGAGAGGAAGGGTGAGGCAGTGAGAGGAAGGGTGAGGGAAGGGTGAGGGAGTGAGAGGAAGGGTGAGGGAAGGGTGAGGGAGTGAGAGGAAGGGTGAGGGAAGGGTGAGGGAGTGAGAGGAAGGGTGAGGCAGTGAGAGGAAGGGTGAGGGAAGGGTGAGGGAGTGAGAGGAAGGGTGAGGGAAGGGTGAGGGAGTGAGAGGAAGGGTGAGGGAAGGGTGAGGGAGTGAGAGGAAGGGTGAGGGAAGGGTGAGGGAGTGAGAGGAAGGGTGAGGGAGTGAGAGGAAGGGTGAGGGAGTGAGAGGAAGGGTGAGGGAAGGGTGAGGGAGTGAGAGGAAGGGTGAGGGAGTGAGAGGAAGGGTGAGGGAGTGAGAGGAAGGGTGAGGGAGTGAGAGGAAGGGTGAGGGAAGGGTGAGGGAGTGAGAGAAAGGGTGTGGGAGTGAGAAGAAGGATGAGGAGTGAGAGGAAGGGTGAGAGACTGCTTGAACTGAATAGATGCAAATACCTGACTGCAGTGAGCAAGCCAAATGCAGAAATGAGCTTTAATCTTAATCGCAGGGTAGCCTGTTAAGCAGTATTGAATCCGCATTGAAAAAGCACTGACACGCAATGAAATGCGGTGCAATAGATTGCAGATAAAAATCTGTCAAGCCTGACTATCGGTAATAAACCAAACAGGGCTGGCCAGTGGACTGGCTGTTGCATTTGTCTGCTTTTTTCAACAAGCAATGAACAGCCAAGCTTGTCAGACTGTCAGCTTGGCTACACAGCGGGGCCGCTGTTGATCCAGGGGCTGCCACATAAAATAGAGGCACGCTGTGCCGTAGCGGTCAAGTTGATCTTTCCTGATGGCCATCAAACATTCGTCGCTCTCGGCCTCTCGGCGGGTCCCGGTCTGTTGTGGTCATAAAAACTCGCCGCCGCTCCGTGCCCCTTCGGCAAGATTCAGTTTTCCTGGCACAGACTGCAGCAACCTGTCTTGGCTATCAGTTTTATCCGCAGCTATGGGATTCCAGGTGTTAGCTTAAGGGATGACTCAGCACCCCCTACCCATCCATACTCAGCTACAGATAGGGACGGAATCGCGAATCGCCATACATCTTGGTAAAAACTTGCTGCTGCTGCTGCTGCTGCTGCTGTGACAATGCGGTCGATTTTCGCTTGGCTCTAGCTATCGACTCAGAGCTCGAGGCTGCAGGATTTCTGAGTGAAGAGTGCGGCAGAAGCTCGAACAGGCATTCGATTTGTACATGGCTATGGGATTTTGTGTCAGATCTAGCTGTCTTGTGATTCAGATCTAGCTGTCATGTGTTTCAGATCTAGCTGATATTTGCTTCAGATCTAGCTGTCATGTGTTTCAGATCTTGCTGTCATGTGTTTCAGATCTAGTTGTCTTGTGATTCAGATCTAGCTGTCATGTAATTCAGATCTAGCTGTCATGCGTTTCAGATCTAGCTGTCATGTGATTCAGATCTAGCTGTCATGTGATTCAGATCTAGCTGTCATGTAATTCAGATCTAGCTGTCATGTGATTCAGATCTAGCTGTCATGTAATTCAGATCTAGCTGTCATGTGATTCAGATCTAGCTGTCATGTGTTTCAGATCTAGTTGTCTTGTGATTCAGATCTAGCTGTCATGTAATTCAGATCTAGCTGTCATGTGATTCAGATCTTGCTGTCATGCGTTTCAGATCTAGCTGTCATGTGATTCAGATCTAGCTGTCATGCGTTTCAGATCTAGCTGTCATGTGATTCAGATCTAGCTGTCATGTGTTTCAGATCTAGTTGTCTTGTGATTCAGATCTAGCTGTCATGTAATTCAGATCTAGCTGTCATGTGTTTCAGATCTTGCTGTCATGTGTTTCAGATCTAGCTGATATTTGCTTCAGATCTAGCTGTCATGCGTTTCAGATCTAGCTGATATTTGCTTCAGATCTAGCTGTCATGTGTTTCAGATCTTGATGTCATGTGTTTCAGATCTAGCTGTCATGCGTTTCAGATCTAGCTGTCATGTGATTCAGATCTAGCTGTCATGTGTTTCAGATCTAGTTGTCTTGTGATTCAGATCTAGCTGTCATGTAATTCAGATCTAGCTGTCATGCGTTTCAGATCTAGCTGTCATGTGATTCAGATCTAGCTGTCATGTGATTCAGATCTAGCTGTCATGTAATTCAGATCTAGCTGTCATGTGATTCAGATCTTGCTGTCATGCGTTTCAGATCTAGCTGTCATGTGATTCAGATCTAGCTGTCATGCGTTTCAGATCTAGGTGCCAAGTAAATTTCTCAAAGTTCCGAGTTATGTTTTTCCAGCTCGCAATATTTCAGTGAGGTGCAAAGCAGTTAGTCAATAAAAATTACCTTAGTATTGCTGTGCTGTCTGCTGCTGCGCTGTCTCGCAGTCTGTCTTACAGTCTGTCTTGCTGTCTGTCTTGCAGTCTGTCTTTCTGTCCGGCTGTCTGTCAGTCAGCAGGTAATGCAGTTTCAAGCCATTTCAAATGTGAGGAGTCGCTAAGTGAGATTTCTTAGACAAAAGCCAGAATTTTTTATCCATACAGTCACGACAGGGCCCACTTGCCTGTCCCTCTGGGATATTCTGGGATAATATCTCTGTGTCTGGGGAATAAGGTGGGGCCGGGACTGCCCCACCCCACAAACACGAGACCTCATTGGCTGGCCAACTCTGGCTTGAAAGTTTGGGAAACTGGTGAGTTAATTGCCCTACCTAGCCAATCTAACCAATGAAGTCACGCAGACAAGTGTGTGTGTGTGTGTGTGTGTTGTTTAGGCTGTCGGCAGGCAGACAACAAGGCCATTGGGCAGGCCTGGACCTGCCTAGGGACTCCAGGGAGTAATTTTCTGCGCTAACTTTATTGATCTAGTTGGGGAGGTGGATGTAGGAGGGCCAGCTGCTGCTCACATTGGGATAACTGCTCCAGACACTGTTGTGTTAAAGTGCGCATCGCTATGCACATTTTCTAGGCTTAAACTGTACCCCTTGTGCACCTGGAGCACTTTCAGCAGCTCATTAAGCAGATCAGCTTTGCTTCCCCACATCTGTCGGCAAATCCTGTGACACATCTAGCGACAGATCTAGCGACACATCTAGCGACACATCTAGCGACACATCTAGCGACACATCTAGCGACACATCTAGCGAGACATCTAGCGACACATCTAGCGAGACATCTAGCGACACATCTAGCGAGACATCTAGCGACACATCTAGCGAGACATCTAGCGACACATCTAGCAATACATCTGGCGATACATCTAGAGATATATCTAGGGATACATGTAGCGACAAATCTGATGACACGAGCTAGCCACATAATCTAGCGATACATCTAGGGATACATCTAGGGATACATCTAGGGATACATCTAGGGATACATCTAGGGATACATCTATTGATGAATCCAGCGATACATCTGGCGATGCATGCAGCGATGCATCTAGAGACACATAGCGACAGACTCACGACTGGGAGCCACCTGGTGCTGCCGACCAATGAATTCACCTCATTAGTTTGCCAACCAAAGGCGTTTGAAAAGTGCAGCAGCCGCAGCAGCGGCGGTCGATGCCCGGAGCCCTAGACCAGAAGGTCGGGCGCAGACTCTGGCCAGAATCTGACAGGCGGGGCTTTGTTTAATTGCTGACTGGCCCGATAGCTGCAGCTACTGCTGCTTCTGCTGCTGCTGCTGCTTCTGCTGCTGCTGCTGCTTCTGCTGCTTCTGCTGCTTCTGCTACTGCCTCTTGCGCGGCAGAATTCTTCACCACTTCCTTCTTGACCCGTTGTAAACAACTGTGGAGATGCCAGTCATTGTGAAAGGGCGGCCTCCAGCCCCCCAGCCAGAGCTGCTGCCTGTCAGAGGACAGCGGGCCGCCACCCGCTTGGCTGCCAGATAAGCCGGACCTGCGGCTGGCAGGTTGCACTCGACTGCCGTGGCCGCAAAGTGAGCCACGGACTGCCAATCAGCGCGTGGGATTCTCGCATTGTCTGCCGCTCCGATTCACCTGCAGTATCCGCGCCTCATGCCTACCTGTTATGGCCTGCCCTGCCTGTCTCTCTCACTCTACATCTCACTCTACCTCTCACTCTTCCTCTACCTCTCACTCTTCCTCTACCCCTCACTTCTATCTCTCACTCTTCTTCTATCTCTCACTCTACGTCTACCTCTCACTCTTCCTCTACCTCTTCCTCTACCCCTCACTCTACTTCTATCTCTCACTCTACCTCTACCTCTCACTCTACCTCTCTCTCCACCTCTCACTCTACCACTCACCCTCTACTCTTACCTTCCATCGCCCAGCACTGTGTCTCTGGTAGTTTATTCTCTAGTTAATATTTTTCACTCCCTATGTCACCTGTTTGTCTTTCAAAATTTAGTTTTTCAGTCCTAATATTTGCCTCATCGCGAGGCATTTTTGTTCTCATCGTCACGCTTCTCTAGTACTCTAGTATTATAACTCAATTAAATATTTTACGAGTATATCGCAAAGTCCAGCAGCGGCGGCAGCACACCGGGAGAGAGATTGAAAGCATAGAGCAGCACAATAAAGAAGACACTAGAAGATTAATAAGAGTAACCATCAAGATGAGCTCTGCACCCTCAGCCACTCAGCCTCGGCCCGCAGCTCCGCAGTTCATATTTTCGCTGTTCTTTAAAGCACTTTTTTATTGCTGGCATAAAATAAACTCATTCTCACCGAGCCTGCCAGCCCCGAACAATCAGACTGTCAACTGAGCAGCCCGCCTGACTAACCAGACTGCCCCCGATGTGCCCTTCAATGGACCCCGATGACAACGACTGCTGCGGCTGCTGTCCGAGGAGGCGGGCGCTGCTGGGCGTCCTGATCGGCTCAATCTTCCTGCTCGTGCTCAGCGTCATCCTTCTCATCTTGGACCTGAGCAACGGTGCCCTCGGCAGCATCGGCGGCTATGTCATGCTCGGCGTTTCCCTGATCATCACCGTTGCCATGACAACCGTCACGGTGGTCGCCTACCGTCCCGACGCCTGCCGAGGCTGCTGCCGCGGCGGCTCTGACAGCCAGACCTGGCCATCTGTCGAGGCGCAGCGGGCCGGCAGGGGCCGCGTCGGTGGCCGGGCGGCGCGGATGGAAGCCGACGGGTTGGAGAAAGCGACAGCGGAGGCCAGCATCTACCCGCCCAGATGGTAGCTGCCTGCGGCCTTTCCACTGCCCCTCCTGTGCATCAGTGCCTAATATTTGACAACTGCTCACCTGTGTCAACTGTCCACCTGTTTCAACTGTCTACTTGTGTTAACTGCCCACCTGTGTCAACTGTCCACCTGTCAACTGTCCACCTGTCAACTGTCTACTTGTCTATCCACAAGATATCAACGAATTGTCCCTTTGTCTTTCATTGCCCACCTCTTTATTTTCAGACAGCTTCCCGGGCATTAGTGGTACTAGCATAATTCTGTCACTCACTTATTTTTAACAAGATATAAAAAGGAACATTTTTACTTCTGCAATTGATTCGTGTTTGTTCTATGATATGAATGCCTTTTCCCATCCATACTACTGCCACAACACAAACAGTAGTAGATAAGTAAGTAATAATATAAGATAAATAAATAAGAAACTAACGACAACGGCGCATTTTCAATAATTTACACTCGAGGCTTTAGAGAGAAGGAAAAAAGTGCTGTCGAAAAATTAACAAAAAACTGCTGCAGTTAGAAAGTTTTAACTTTAGACAATTTTAGCTTGAGAAAGTTGTAACTTAAGAAAGTTGTACCTTAAGAAAGTTGTAACTTGAGAAATTTGTAACTTGATAAAGTTGTAACTTGAGAAAGTTGTAACTTAAGAAAGTTGTACCTTGAGAAAGTTGTAACTTGAGAAAGTTGTAACTTGATAAAGTTGTAACTTGAGAAAGTTGTAACTTGAGAAAGTTGTAACTTGAGAAAGTTGTAACTTGAGAGAGTTGTAACTTGAGAAAGTTGTAACTTGAGAAAATGGCTGCTTGGGTAGTGTAAATTACTATAAGATATGCTACTTCTATTCAGACGAAATTCATTAAGCCTTTAAATTAAGATTGCACCCACAAAGTTTCGCAGCAGCCTACTCAAAGCAGTAGCATTCGCATTCTATAATTAAAGCAGTGTAAATAGTGCTATAGTGCCAAGTTCGCTATAATAAAGATAAACTAGAGCACAGCTAGCTGTCCTGCACAATGGCGGACACCTAAGGTGCTGACTGAGAGCACTGGGATAATTATGGGGTAGGTTCGAGGCAATGAGGTGAGACAGAGAGATTGCGTGTCACGAGGCAGGCTCCATCAGGAATTCCTGGCGGCCTGGGGGGCTGTTTTGGCTGTCAGCACTGAACACTCGTGAGTCTATTCTCACTTCATTACCCGGCAACAAGGAGCCCGCCTTGCCCCCCGCTCTGCGATTATCGCTGAGCCGAGCGAAAACCCGCCAGGCCAGGCGCTGGTGGAGATAGCAATCAGTTTTTGAGTCGCCCCTCTTCTTAGGTGAGCACACTAACCCAAGCATTGTCTCACAAATTGCAGGGGAGAACAGACAGGGAGAACAAGGCCAGATCGGCCTGGAGATTAGCAGTGTATAACAATAAATTCTAGTCATAAAACATTGGAATTGAGCTGCATAATGCATGGCCTATGCTGGGCTCTGTTATGCAACAGCAGTCAATTGAGGCATTAAAACACTAGTTTGAGTCGGTAGGCTGAAGAGGAGAGAGTGAATGATGACTGCCTGTGGGGTGCGCACAGGTGAAACCAAAGCACCGAAATTTGAATAATAAACTGACCGACATGGCATCGATAAATACGGGCTGCCATTAAACTGACAGTAAAATAAAAAAGCCTATAAAAACTCATGTTCTCATGACTGGAGAAAAACTGCTGACGGCCTCTGCTCAAGAAATTGGGCTGCATGGGAGACACTACAAACTGGGGAACAGAGAGACACAGGAGAGAGGGAGAAAGGGAGAGTGAGAGGGAGAAGGGGAGAGTAAGAGGGAGAAGGGGGAGTGAGAGGGAGAAGGGGGGAGTGAGAGGGAGAAGGGGAGAGTAAGAGGGAGAAGGGGGAGTGAGAGGGAGAAGGGGAGAGTGAGAGGGAGAAGGGGGAGTGAGAGGGAGAAGGGGAGAGTGAGAGGGAGAAGGGGGAGTGAGAGGGAGAAGGGGAGAGTGAGAGGGAGAAGGGGAGAGTAAGAGGGAGAAGGGGGAGTGAGAGGGAGAAGGGGGGAGTGAGAGGGAGAAGGGGGGAGTGAGAGGGAGAAGGGGGGAGTGAGAGGGAGAAGGGGGGAGTGAGAGGGAGAAGGGGGGAGTGAGAGGGAGAAGGGGGGAGTGAGAGGGAGAAGGGGGGAGTGAGAGGGAGAAGGGGGGAGTGAGAGGGAGAAGGGGGGAGTGAGAGGGAGAAGGGGGGAGTGAGAGGGAGAAGGGGGGAGTGAGAGGGAGAAGGGGAGAGTAAGAGGTAGAAGGGGAGAGTAAGAGGGAGAGAATGGGTGTCAGAGAGGGGTGTGGGGGGAGTTGCCTAGAGACAGCAGGCCATAGAGATAAGATGCGGATGCTATTGTGATATGTGAATGGCAGGCTGTGGTAGTCTAAGGCTGTTGCAATCCAATGCACTGAGCTATCAAGTCTGTGTTTATAATTGGCAAGCGGCTCACCCGACTGATTAAGCGGTGAAATATGATTCTCGCTTGAAGCTCTAACCGAAGCGAATTCCATCTCAAGTCCTGTCTAATGTGTTTTAGGCGGGCATCGATAAGCACAATCAAGGTGCACGATGGCCAGATAAGACGCTCCAGGATGGAAGTGACGCGGCAGTGCCAAATAGTTTGTCAAGCCGAGCAGCACCCACCTCTACCGATGTGCTATTCTTCAGTAGATGTCGTCATCGCTTGTTCCAGACCTTGCGGCATGGACAGCTCGCTGTAGCGCTATCGAGTCCCGACTGTGTGGTATCGCATTTCCGCCCGGCAGTGCAAACACGGCCGGATCAGCCGAGCTTCTCCCCGCAGCCTCCGGACAGCCCTTGAGCACGGGGGGTGGCTGCGCTGCGCAGTTCAAGCGGCAGGCGACACGCCGCGCTTTTGAAACTCAGGACGGTGGAGCTGAGCAGTGGGGGACGGCGGGTGTTTGAAGGCCGCCGCGGCCATCGATACCATCAAGCCGAGCTGCTCAAAGCTTTCGTGCCGCCGAAACAAAAATCCACAACCGCTGCAGTTCCCACCAGCATCCAACCCCCAAAGTATTTGTTTCGCTACTCTTTCTCAGCCAGACGGGGCTGCTGAGTTGCCACCTGGCGTGTCACAATTGCCTCCTCCACATCCTGCCACCCCGGCATCACCTGAGCATCCCTTCTCCCAGGTGGGATAATTCAGGCGGGCAAAGCTGTCACGACAGGCCAGGCTATCGGAGATATCGACTGACTCGGCGGGCCTTGCTGGACTCGGGGGAGCCACCGGGATGGCGTGACTGCGGCAGTCCTGCTGTGGGATGAGAGGCCCCAGAGCTGCCTCAGCCAGCCGGCGGGCTGCTAATGCTCCGGCCTCTTTAGAATGCTGGGACTTCTAAATAAAGAACTAGTAATTAAAACTAGGGCATCGCAGCTAGAACTCGAACCCATGACCTGCGGCGCCACAGCACGATCTCGGCGGTAGGGGAGGTGTGACAGTGAAGACGGCGGCCACTGGAATTCCCCAGGGCGAAGTTAGTTAAAAAAAACTTCCAGTCAAAACGCAGCGGACCGATTCAGCAGGCATTTGCGATTTCTCGCCGCCGCCTCATCGGCTTTTCGGCGGACCTGACGCTCGATCTCTATTGGATTTTCCGCGGCAGCTCGGCGCCCCCAGGGACGGCTGCTCAGGACTGGAACAGGCTGGACAGAGCGATCAAGAGATGAGGAACAGATGAAGCAAATCCTCACTAGATAAGCTGGCAAAGCTGGGCCAGAGAGCGAAAATTTGACAACAGGACAAAGCAGGGATGTGAGACGAGAGATGTGAGACGAGAGATGTGAGACGAGAGATGTGATAGGAGAGATGTGAGAGGAGATATGTGAGACGAGAGATTGAGAGGAGAAATGTGAGAGTAGAGATGTGAGAGGAGAGATGTGATAAGAGAGATGTGAGAGAACAGATGTGATAAGAGAGATGTGAGAGGAGAGATTGAGGGGAGAGAAAGGAGAGAAGGGAAGGATCTGGAGAAGCTGGGTTATACGTAAAGAAGGTCAAAGTTCCAGCGGCCACCCGTCTGTTCTCAACCTGCAGTCCGCATGTCACGTGATGCAGGCCTACTAGCGGGATCAGATCTCACCCAGGTGGCAAGGTGAGCCCGTCGTAGCGAGTTGGTGGTAAAGTCTCGGTTTAAAAAGAAAGGCTTCGAAATAGAAGACAGCAATCGTATTTTCTTTCGATATAGAATGAGTCTATATGAACAGTTAAATACTTTATATTTGTATGCTTACTGACAGGTTCGCATATGAAGCTGTTGAACGCAAAAAAACTGCAGGGATATTGTCCGAGATTGGTTGCCAAAGTGTCTCAGATGGTCAGACCCGGGTGCGGGCATATCCATCACCGAATCTCATTGTTCGTGGCGCTGGTTCTAAGCAAAGCCGAAGCAAATCAACACTAAACAGGCAGCACATTGTAACAAATATTTCGATCCGGCTAAAATTAAAAAGCAAAAACAGAAAAACAGCAAGCTGGACAAAACGAGAAGTGAACTAAAAGTGCAAGATAGTTACAACGCATCAACAAAGACTTTTGTTCAATAGAATTTATGGGGCACTATGGCTGTGTACCACGGCAGCGCTCTGGGAGACCAGAACTCACGTACGAGCTACTCAGGGGGGGGGGCGAAAGCAAGCTCAAACGAATGAGGATTTTGGGATTTGCGCAGCTGCATGGGGAGCTGAAGTTGGGAAAAGAAGAGAGACAAGGACTCACAACAAAGATTTCAGCTAGCCAGCCCTATGTACACAAGAGACTCCACTGTGACTAGTTTACTGGGACACTTGCAGCTGCGGAACTGGCCAGGCTAATTGCTCCGATCTGCTCAGTCCGACATGATCTGGTGGATCAGGAATCCCATCTTCTTCGGACTGCCGCTGGCGGGAGGCTTCGCTCCTGACGCCTGTTTCTGTCCTGCGGCCGAAGCCGCGGCAGCAGCAGCAGCAGCCGCAGCAGCCGCAGCCGCAGCCGCGGCAGCAGACGAAGACGAAGACATAGGGGCCGCCGATGAGTTTGTTCCCGACTCGTAGCTCGCTGCCTGCGGTGCCGCCGGCGGCTGCGGTGGCGACGCGGACGGCCCCGGCGGTAGCGGCGGTGGCGGGGCGAATAGGCCCGGCCAGAACAGGCCGCCGTAGGGGGTCCGCGGCAGCGGCGGGACCGGCGGTGGAGGCGGCGGTCCCAGCAGGTGGCGAGCGCCACCGCCTGTGCGACAGTGAGCGGCAGCCGCGGCGGCTGCAGCGGATGCCAGACAGCTGAACTCGCAGCCTTGATGGTGCTGGTGCTGATGCTGCAGCTGGCTCTGGAGCTGGTGCTGGTCTAAGGCGGAACGGTAGTGATGAATGGTGCTACCGCTGCCGGCTCCCCGGCTGCCAAGCCGGTCGATGACGCTGCTCCAGGCATCGAGACGGGGTCGGCGTTGCTCCGGCGCCTCCGTCAGGCCCACCGAGGCGGCTTCCACGGCCGAGCGCTTCAAGCCAGCGAAGCAGCGCCCGGCCTCCATAGGGCTGACGGGGAACAGCACCGGCGGCTCCAGGTGCCCCCCAGGGCGCTGGTGGCGGTGATGATGAAGCAGCGAGTCTGGAAGGGGGAGACGGATCAGGGGGAACTCATTAGTTGGAGATTGAGCAAGTGTTCAGGACATGCATTATTGATCAGTTCCCTCATGTATGACTGCCGTGAACTGCGAGTTCAATTTCAATATGATAGAGTCAGTTATGGCATCGATTGCCCGTTTATTGCGACTGCCCGCACCACCGACCCCGCTAGCATTGTTACCGGCTCCGCTGATCGCAGATTTATGGACTGGATTTATGCAAAATGAATGGGCGGCCTGGTGGTGGCGCCACTTTCGCCTCCCTCTCGCCTCTGGGCCTCCCCGAGTGGCCGCGGGACAGAGAACTTTATTGAGCAGTTTATTTATTGAGTAGCGCCTCCACAACACCTGCAAATGGTGAGGCGCAGGTCGCTCACACTGAGCAGGCCGAGCTGATTGAGTGCGGGCTGTTTAATGGCCATTTTGCTGTTCCGCGAAACTTCAAGCCGGCAGATTTTGATTGTTCTCCTGCGCTCTTTGTCTGATCATTTTTAGATTGAGCAGCAGTGCTCATGATTGCTAAAAATCTCAACAATGGCCTGCAGCCTGTCTTCAGTTCTCAGAGCGCCTCAAATCTGCATTCCTTATTCAACGAAAACATCGCGGGCCCGCTTCGCTTGACTCGACAGCGAGCAAATCACAAAACCCGCTCGGGTAAGAGAAACCCAGCGAGCTGAATAAGAGGCTGCGCGCCAGCTTTTTGTCAGAGCGCGAGTACAAAGAGGCCGTGAGGCGGAGGCACTCGCGCTGCCATCACCATCACTTTCGCTTGCCGCGTCCCGTGACGGAGAAGACCCGCAGTTGCGGCGCTGAAGGGTCAGCTTTTTGCCTCCGGGGCTGCAGATCCTTGAGCCGCGCTCATCCCACAGACTCCGCCCGCTCGGCGGCGGCGCCTCCGTTCCGCTCCCGTGCCGGCCTCAAGCAGCCGCTCGGATGGATTTTTGAATGGCTCCGAGAGCGCGGGCCCCCGCTGCCAGAGCCGCCACGCTCAGCTGAGCCGGTCCTCCCAAGACCTGCCCGCTCTCACAATGGCAGGCAGAAGGTTAGGCATCGTTGGAGACACAAATTTCAGCCTCTCTAGTTATCCCAGATTTCCGCTTGCCTCCGCTCGGAGAAGAGAATGCGGCCAGCGCAGCGTGTCCTCCGAGCCGATGTTTTTTGAGAATTTTTGAAGAAAAAACACTTATCGCATTATTTAGCATTCGTTTTGAATCCTGCTTAAATTTAGCCAGATCGTCTTTTGTGCCACCAGGCCGCGGCGGCGCCCTCAACGACCTGCCTGCGCTTCTCCGCCGACTGAGAAAAATCTTTTCAACCGGATGGCGGCGAAATCTTCATCGGGTAGGCTGCCAGGGCGGGCCGACAAGAAGGTGAAGGCGCGCTGAGACAGTTCAGGAACTGCCCGCTTCCAGCCAACGGAGACTGACAATGCAACCGCCACTCTCCCTCACTCGCAGACTTTCCCTTGGATTCAGGCTCAGCCAGGAGCACAGGGCTAGTTTAGTGGAGTCGGGTGGGCCTCAATCTCACTCAATGAATGGCCGGCCCTGCTTTAGAAAAGGCCAGAAGAGCTCTGAGGGCCTCCAATGCGGTCTGTTTGGCGGGGTCAGAGATCCGTATCTGGCCGCTCCAGCCAGAGTGTCGCCTCCTTCGCCCCACCCCAGCCGATCCTCAGCCGGACAAAGTGGAGCAGCGGCAGCAGCAGCAGAAGCGGCGGCAGCGGCGGCGGCGCCGGTGGCAGCGGCTTGAAAAGGCCAAACACCGACCTTGGTGGCCCTCCTCCCCGCCTCTCGCCTCCACACCGCTGCTCAACTAAAAAAAATCGGCCCGACGGAAATAGGCGAGGGGAGGGGCGGCCAAGGAGCCACCCGCCCGGCCTGTCTGTCTGTCTCTCTGTCTGTCTCTCCCTGCCCCTTGTCGGTGTGTGTGTGTGGGTCCGAGCCAGCCAGCCGTTTGGCGCCAGCTCTGACAGCGGTGGCGGCGGCGGTGGCGGCAGCAGCGGCTGCAGCCATGAGGGACGCAGGGGGTAGAGAGGGGGCAGCGGCGTCCCCCCTAAACTGCAGTGCGAGATCCCGCAGAGGCTCAGGTGAATGCAGGTAGGTGGGGTGGGGCCCGCCTATTGTTGCAGAGGCGCCTGGAAGGTGCCAAGCGACTCCCCAACCTGCTCAGCCACCTGCAGTCAGGCCGATCGTTGCTGCTGCCACCTGTCTTTTCATGCTCAGTGACCCAAGAGTTGTTGAGCTCTGCAGGCGGGTCCCGCTATTAGGCATACATGCGGTGTGACAGGACTCGCATGAGTGTGATATCTCACACTGTTACCTGGCGGCTTTCTTTGTGCTGAGCGACACGGGTGCCTAAACCAATCAATGCAGAGTTGCAGTCGCTGCATTTGAATTTGATCGCTCTGTTTAGCATGCCAGGAACAAAGGCGAGAGTCCCGAGTGCCCAGCCTCGCCGGCTCGCCATTATCGACCTGCTCGCCAACCTCAGGGAAGGTGGAGATTTCCGCCTGGGCGAGCCCCGAGAGCCGCCGCTTCCCCTGGGCCTGAGCGGAGGCCGGGGAAAAGGCACTCGCCCGGTGATAAGCATCGGTGAGCTAAAATCTCCCACAACTGCTGTGAGGAGCTGCAGCCGACCAACTTGGAAGTCACGCAATGGTCTCCGGGCCTTTGCCGCTCAGTGAAGCGGGCGGGACGATCCGGCGGGCGGCACGGAGGCGGAGGGGGTCAAAGCGGAAGGCGAAAGGCGTGGAGGGCCCTGCCGAACGGACCGAGTCCCTTCAGAGCCTCTTGGCTGCAGGCCCGGCGCCAAGGAGGGGGGCAGCTGGGGGATCTTGATCCGCGCCTCCGCGGGCTCGAAGTGGCTGACGGAGCGGCTGGGCTGAATGCGGATCTTCCCCGGCCCGCTACGTGACCCGCCGCTTGTTAATGACGAGGCTGCCTGGAGTGCGGATGCGGGACCGCTGGCGGGGCCACACAAAAACACAAAGAGAACTCACAGGCCGTGCGTAGGGGATTAGATAGAGGGGGAGAGTTGAGTGGGCTAGCGGTAAAAAGAGCAGCTCAAGCTTGTAGCGGCTGATGCCCAATTAGATAAACTTTCCTTCAAGCGCTTGCAGGTTTGCCTCTGGTTTGAGTGTAGCGAACTGCCTACAGCGGGCGGCTCTCCGAGCTGCCGCCGCCGCAGGGCGCTGCCGGTGCAAAATTGCCGTGAATTTTGCAAATCGGCCCTGCCGAGTTTGCTACAGTCCCCTGCCCGCCCTCCGCTCCCTGGGGGCAAGCTGACGCAAGGGGAGCTCTTTGACATCAGCAAATCTAATTGGAGCTTGTTGGGATTCTTTCCTCCACAGGGAGGCCCTCCCGACTCTTCCCGCGACGGCGGCTCACCTGACACGGCCAGCTGGTGCCGCTCGCGCAGCCCGGCCTCCTTGGCCTCGGCCAGCAGCGAGCCAGAGTCGTCAGAATCCTCGCTGTCGCTCTGGCCGCCCGAGATGCCGCCCTGCTGCTGCCTGCTCCTGTGGGACAGTGGAGGATTATCGGGACTCTTGGATTATCGGGACTCTTGGTTTATCGGGACTCTTGGATTATCGGGACTCTTGGATTATCGGGACTCTTGGATTATCGGGACTCTTGGATTTTCGGGACTCTTGGATTATCGGGACTCTTGGATTATCGGGACTCTTGGATTATCGGGACTCTTGGATTATCGGGACTCTTGGATTATCGGGACTCTTGGATTATCGGGACTCTTGGATTATCGGGACTCTTGGATTTTCGGGACTCTTGGATTATCGGGACTCTTGGATTATCGGGACTCTTGGATTATCGGGACTCTTGGATTATCGGGACTCTTGGATTATCGGGACTCTTGGATTATCGGGACTCTTGGATTATCGGGACTCTTGGATTATCGGGACTCTTGGATTATCGGGACTCTTGGATTATCGGGACTCTTGGATTATCGGGACTCTTGGATTATCGGGACTCTTGGATTATCGGGACTCTTGGATTATCGGGACTCTTGGATTATCGGGACTCTTGGATTATCGGGACTCTTGGATTATCGGGACTCTTGGATTTTCGGGACTCTTGGATTATCAGGACTCTTGGATTATCGGGACTCTTGGATTTTCGGGACTCTTGGATTATCGGGACTCTTGGATTATCGGGACTCTTGGATTATCGGGACTCTTGGATTATCGGGACTCTTGGATTATCGGGACTCTTGGATTATCGGGACTCAAGTTAAGCAATATATTTCTTGCGCTTTGTTCTGTTTAATTTCGCGGTCGCAAAAGCTACAGTCGATTCATGCTAACTGGAATCGAACCTCAGACCAAGTTGCTGCGCTACGCAAACCCGAATCCCAGCTTCATCCTCGTCTCTCCCGCCTCCCTCAGCACGGCAAGAGCCCAGAAATTACAAAGATGCACACACACAGACGCGCCAACCCCATTAGCTGTCGCCCGGCCAAGCGTCGCATTGTGCCGCATTGACACGGCCGGCACTCGGGCCTGGAAAATGTTTGCAAATCAGAGCAGCCCGGCGCCTCGACCGCGCAGCGACAACTGCAGCTTGAGGGGATTGGGGGGAGGCGAGAGGGGAGACAGCGGGGAGGCGAGAAATCGGCTCCTTCAACGCCGCCGGGCTGCCTGGCGTCACAAAACCGCACGCAGCTCCAGCGCCTCTGGCGAGACGCGCACGCGATCTTGGCGCGGCCGACAACCGCGGAGCTGCACTGACTGCGGGATCCGGGATGCGGGCTCCTCCGCTCTTCTTCCTTTTCCCCTTGTCTCCAGTGGGTCTCGCCCCCCCTATTTACCCCCTCCCAAAGCCGACTGCCCCTGTGCTGTGGTAACTGGGCGGAGCGGAGGGACGGGCGTTGGCGCCCAAATTCTCCCCAAGTGTCAATCAAACAAACACAACAAATGCCTGTGCTCACGCGAATTTTCCCTCCCATTCACGCGCCCCACCCCGCGTCACTTCTGCTCATTGTGGGCTTGTTATTCTCCTATTCTTTCCTGTTTGCCTCCAACTTCACCGAGACTCGCGGGGCAACAAGGGCTGGGTGGCTGATCTTTTGTCTATGGCCGAACCCGGCGCCACTCACTTCTTGTTGTCTCTCCTGCCTGAGCCGGTGTCGCGGAATCCCTTGGCGAAAGGGTTGTTGTCGATCTTCAGCTGTGTGATCTGCGGGTCGGAGGGGCGGCAATGGCCGGTTCAGACTGGACTCTCAGCACCCGGGGTGACCGAGTTCGAATCCGTGAAAAATTGCGCTAACGAGAGAGGAGGAGAGAGATGTCAACGAGGGACCTGTAATTCCCAAAAACATCTGTAAACAGCCTCCCAGCATGTTCGAGCTGAGTTATGGGAACAAACTCCCAACTCATGAAGAGGGAAGGAAAAAAAAGAGCCTCGCGCAGCTCTCGGTGCTAACGAGATGTCTGTCAAAATGTTTTTTTCTTGCAGGCGGGCGGGCAGGTGGCGGGGCTGGCACCGCGGCCGCCAGCAGGTGCCGGCAGAAATTCACAGCTTCCCCGAGCCTCATTAAAATTTCACGTTGAGCGGGGTGTCACGAACTCGCCTGCGCCCCGCCAGTTATTTTTTTGCGCTGTTTCAAAAAAACTTTTCTCCCGTAAAATTTGGTGATTTTGTAATTAATTTAGCCTGGCGAGTGTTTCACCTGCATTTCATCTGCATTCTTGAGCTCATGTTGAAGAGTCCGGCCGTGACTGGCACTGACTCAACACAGATCCCATTTTGTTTGTTGATCCCAACGGGAAATATCTACAGGTATTGTATTGCGTGCAGCCCAAATCCCAGCCATAGCTCACCTTCTCGTTCTGGTAGGCCGTGACTGCAATAAATTCTGTCTCCTTGAACTGGTGAGTCTCCACCTGGCACCAGGGCAGCTTGGCCAGGTCGTCAGCGCGTACCAGGTGGAATCTGGTGCGGTACTTGTGCATGCTGTTCAGGACCGTCTGCAGATTGGCAGGGATTGAGGCCTAATCACTCAAGCACCACCGATTCACGGTCCCTGACCACCGATTCACGATCCCTGACCACCGATTCACGATCCCTGACCACCGATTCACGATCCCTGACCACCGATTCACGATCCCTAACCACCGATTCACGATCCCTAACCACCGATTCACGATCCCTGACCACCGATTCACGATCCCTGACCACGATTCACGATCCCTAACCACCGATTCACGATCCCTGACCACCGATTCACGATCCCTGACCACGATTCACGATCCCTAACCACCGATTCACGATCCCTGACCACCGATTCACGATCCCTGACCACCGATTCACGATCCCTGACCACGATTCACGATCCCTAACCACCGATTCACGATCCCTGACCACCGATTCACGATCCCTGACCACGATTCACGATCAAATGGGCAGTGAGTCAAAGTCCCGCAGCTCACATATCCGTGCTTGTCGGCAATGTTGTTGGTTAGCTTGAGCTTGTGAAAGGAGATCACTTTGCTCATCCACTGCTCTCCGGCCGCCGGACTGTCCGGGTGGATGTACATCCGCTTGGCCGGCTCCGGGTCCGCCTTGCCGGCCACCGTCCACTTGCCCGAGTGAAATTTGTACCGGTTCTCATCGCAGGGCACCACGTCCATCAGCAGGATGTACTTTGACTTCGGGTCCAGGCCGCTGATGCGCAGTTTGAAGGCCGGGAACATGCGCCTGCGGGTGGCGCGGAGATTGGAGAAGACTAGAGTAGAGTGTAGTAGAGTGGAGTAGAGTGGAGTAGAGTGGGGTAGAGTGGAGTAGAGTGGGGTAGAGTGGAGTAGAGTGGGGTAGAGTGGAGTAGAGTGGGGTAGAGTGGAGTAGAGTGGGGTAGAGTGGAGTAGAGTGGGGTAGAGTGGAGTAGAGTGGGGTAGAGTGGAGTAGAGTGGGGTAGAGTGGAGTAGAGTGGGGTAGAGTGGAGTAGAGTGGGGTAGAGTGGAGGAGTTACTATTGCAGACAGCAGGACAAACCGTGCGCTATCAGGTTCAAGTGCTAATTCCCAATCTGCTAAGCTGCTAACTTAACACGTGCAGTGACTGAGGCAACTGACAAACCTGACTACCAATGTGACAGACTGACACACAGGTCTGCGGTGTCACTGCCCCCACTGACGGCACGCCCACTGCTACAGTGCGCCGCTGTGCTATCTGATTTATCCCTGTTTTGAGTTGTCACTTGCTCAAGCTTTCTGGTTGGGGGTTGGGCCGATTTGCACAGATTGCTCAGTTTGATAAGACTGCTCACACAACTGATGCTTTCTCAATGGTTATTCCAGATTTGCAATGTAACGGAACTTACTTCATTGGGAGGGGCACTGCAGACTGATTGACAGCTAGCTGGGCATATAATCAGCTGAGCTGATAGTGAGAAGTAGACGACAGGTAGGGATAGTAGCCAAATTTTTAGGCAAACCAAGCAAAAAAGTAGGAAAACTTTAGAACAGTATTGGAGTTGAGACAGAGGAGTTGATATAGGGTAAAGTGGAGACAGGGTAGAGTGGAGACAGGGTAGAGTGGAGACAGGGTAGAGTGGAGACAGGGTAGAGTGGAGACAGGGTAGAGTGGAGACAGGGTAGAGTGGAGACAGGGTAGAGTGGAGACAGGGTAGAGTGGAGACAGGGTAGAGTGGAGACAGGGTAGAGTGGAGACAGGGTAGAGTGGAGACAGGGTAGAGTGGAGACAGGGTAGAGTGGAGACAGGGTAGAGTGGAGACAGGGTAGAGTGGAGACAGGGTAGAGTGGAGACAGGGTAGAGTGGAGACAGGGTAGAGTGGAGACAGGGTAGAGTGGAGACAGGGTAGAGTGGAGACAGGGTAGAGTGGAGACAGGGTAGAGTGGAGACAGGGTAGAGTGGAGACAGGGTAGAGTGGAGACAGGGTAGAGTGGAGACAGGGTAGAGTGGAGACAGGGTAGAGTGGAGACAGGGTAGAGTGGAGACAGGGTAGAGTGGAGACAGGGTAGAGTGGAGACAGGGTAGAGTGGAGACAGGGTAGCATTGTGACAGACATGAATATTGAATTGAGCCAAGCCGGGTCTGATTGCAATCTGTGAGCTGTGTCAAATGGTTGCGCAAGCTCGCGGGGCATGATTAACCCCTAGCCCTGCAGAGATCGCTGAGATAAGGCGGTGGGAATCGTGTCTGTGAGCTGTGGGAACAATGGCCACTGTTTGGGGCACGGATGTAGCAACCGCTGGCCTCTTTATTATTGAAGATTCTCGAGCTGCCCATTGTCGCGGTTGTTGATTTAAAAAAGCAGCCTTGCATGCATGGAGGCGATATTCGCGAAAATCTCTTTGAGGGACTTGTCATCCCGCGGCGGCTCATCTTCAAGCCCTCCTTGCCTGGCCTCTTTGTCCGCCCAGTCATCCAGGTGTGCTCTGCTCAAATCGGTGATTTTTTATTCGGCTGCAGTTGCTATGCGACTTCTGTGCGGCCACTTAACTACAGGATTCGAAAGAATTTTCTGCGCTGAATTCGAGTTTTTTGCGGGTGTCTTGCTGCTGCTGCTGCTGCTGCTGCTGCTGCTGCTGCTGCGGCTGCTGCTTCACTGAAGATTCACGGCAAACACTCGCGTCTCGAGTTGAGAGATTAAAAAAGACGAACGGCAAAAGGATGCCTTTGTAGTTGAATTGAAGAGGCCTTCACAACCTCAGCAACTGCTCCATCAATTGTCTTAAATTAAAGAGCTCAATTTGTGTCCCATCAGATCTAATAAGCAAGTGGCTTTTCAACTGCTCCTCATCTTAGTGTTATAGATCCGATATTTGCAGGGTACATATAAGATTTACCTGATTTGCTATTGTAAACTTTTATATCATATAAATAATTTCAGATTTGATGGTGCTAGTTACAGATCTATAGGCGGTGGGAGTTACAGATCTATAGGCGTGGGAGTTACAGATCTATAGGCGGTGGGAGTTACAGATCTATAGGCGTGGGAGTTACAGATCTATAGGCGTGGGAGTTACAGATCTATAGGCGGTGGGAGTTACAGATCTATAGGCGGTGCTAGTTACAGATCTATAGGCGTGGGAGTTTCAGATCTATAGGCGTGGGAGTTACAGATATATAGGCGTGGGAGTTACAGATCTATAGGCGTGGGAGTTACAGATCTATCGGCGTGGGAGTTACAGATCTATCGGCGTGGGAGTTACAGATCTATAGGCGTGGGAGTTACAGATCTATAGGCGTGGGAGTTACAGATCTATAGGCGTGGGAGTTACAGATCTATTGACGGTCTTCTCACCTGCCGGACTTGGTGATGACCATCTCTGTGCCCAGCTCGTAGAACTGCCTCCACAGCGGCAGCTCCGCCAGCTCCACCTCCGGGCTGTCCTTTTTCCGCACGGCCTTCTCCTCGTCGCGAATCTGCTGCAGGTACTGCGGCGTGACGCTGGGCGGCAGCGGGAACTGGCCGCCCATGTGCTGGTAGGTCTGCAGCAGCTGGTCGGACGACAGCCGCCAGCCGCCGGCGCCGCCTCCGCCGGCGCTGCCGTTGATGCCGCCGGGAAAGCCGCCAGGCAAGCTGAATGGCGCCGGCAGGCCGAATCGGGAGCTCCAGAAGGCGGACTGGCGAGCCCCGCTGGGCGAAGCGAATGGCGAGTCGAACATGGCAGGCTCTGAAAGTTCGTCTTCTGTCTGGCTGCAGGTGGGCGGCCTTCCGAATTTCTGGTAGCGCTGGGCCGCCGTCGCTCGCTCTATTATTCTGCTCAGCCCCGAACTGGCCGGATCTTCGCGTGGCCCCGGCTGGCCCTATTGGCTGTGCCGGCCCGGCTGCTCCCATTGGTTCGCGGTGAGCAGATTCAGCCAACCCCCACTCCGCTCCAGAAAGCAGCCGCCGCGGCTGCTCCAAGTCAAGCCGGGTCCCACCCCACCCTCCGCTCAGCCCGAAAGGCGCCGCTCTGGCTGACAAGGCAGGCGGGCTGGGCTGCCGGGCACCGCTGTGAGCTGAGCTACCAGATCATAAAACTGTCACTGTAATGCCACCATCATCGCGCGCTCTCCCGGCACAGAAGAGGCAATTTTCTTTTCTTGTCCACTTAAACCTTGACAAGAACACTTGTCAGGCGCCTCTGGCCTGTCTAAGAGGCGCATCGGCGGGGAGAGGCCGTTGCTGCTGCCGCAGCCGCTTGCTCTGGTTCGAGCAGGCAGACAGACAGGCGGGCAGCGGAGGGCGGGGAACAATGGGCTTCTCAGGCAAGTGGGACAGGGAGACATTCGCACGAGACTAACAGAGCCGCAGGTCCGCGCCTAATTTGCCGCTTTTGATGAAGCCACGCTCGGTGGATGTGTAAAATTGTATGTTTTACAGCTTGTCAGACTCTCTGGCACCGGCCCCAGAGCAATGATTGAGCAAGCTCGACCCCGGGGCCAACCCCACCTGCCCGCCCGACCCAATGGCCCAGCTTGCCTGCTGCGGCTATTCAAGCGCCTGGGCGCGACATTGGCGCCAGGCAGATGCCTGAGCCTGATAATAAGGCCTGTTAGAGAATTCCCAAAGCACTGCGGCCTCACCTGACCCAGTTGGCCATGCAGGTGCTGAAAACACGAAAACAAAATGTTGCTTTTTGTCTGAGTATTAAACTCTGCGTTTCCTGATTTTATTTGCTCATTGCATAGTAAAACTGCATAGTGCTGACACCCTCCCGACTCTCCTGTCAGATCCACTGCTGACACCCTCCCGACTCTCTTGTCAGATCCACTGCTGACACCCTCCCGACTCTCTTGTCAGATCCACTGCTGACACCCTCCCGACTCTCTTGTCAGATCCACTGCTGACACCCTCCCGACTCTCTTGTCAGATCCACTGCTGACACCCTCCCGACTCTCTTGTCAGATCCACAGCTGACACCCTCCCGACTCTCTTGTCAGATCCACAGCTGACACCCTCCCGACTCTCTTGTCAGATCCACAGCTGACACCCTCCCGACTCTCTTGTCAGATCCACAGCTGACACCCTCCCGACTCTCTTGTCAGATCCACAGCTGACACCTCCCGACTCTCTTGTCAGATCCACAGCTGACACCCGGGTTGTGATTGAGTATGAATTGCGGCAGTCACAATGATAATGCATTTGGCAGCAGGAGCAATTTTCTTCGGTTTCCGGGGACATCCGGGGACATTGTCATGGGGCAGGAGAGGCCTTTAACGTTGGTTTAGCATGCAAGCCTATGCTGCTGAGCTATTGATTGACCATTGCTCTGTTTGAACACTTGCCTGTCCTGATCAAACAAGCTCCAATGCCGCGCCTGTTTGGGATTTCTCAAGGCGGATAATAAAAGGGAATATAAACTCACACTTGAACTTTGAGCACCCAGCGAAGGTGAGTTTGCGAAAGCGGGACCGGCAAGTCCTGACCAAGGATGGACCGGGATTGTCTGCGGGCCTTGACAACAAGACGGTACAGAGTGGAAAAGCATGCAAATCTTTTAAAGCGATAATATCTACCCCCATATTGCGAGTTACAGATCCCATAATACTAATCCCCATTGAGCACAGCTGGTACACTGAGGCTTGAGCATGTGGGCTGTAAAATGCATTGAGTAGCCCGGGCAGCCTTTAATCTGATAATGTAGTGCTAACAACAACAACACCATGCTAGGGCCTGCCCAGTGTTTGCGGACAAAGAGATCCGACATTTTACACATGCTCAAACAATGACCAGCACCCCATAGACAGGCAGGGTGGCCAGGCCAGCTTGTTGCACAACTTGTGCAATAGTCAGTGCGGCACAATATCCAAGCTGAGCCGCGTCACATTGCAGCTTATCGGCTGCTGTGCGCCTGTTGCGCCACGATTCTCACATCCAACTCAATCCGATAGAATCACCTTCTGAGCATGCCATCAATTATTGTGCCTGCAGGTGTTAGTCGAATCGGGCTTTTTGTAATAAGCTTAGCACCTAGGAACTAAAGTCTGAGCAGGCTAAATTGTCCGCTGATAATTGGTGGCTGTTAAATTTGACACGAGGCCGTGTGTTTATGGCACTTTGTCATTACCACTTGCGTAACTCACTAAGTGTAGTCATGCGAGATGCTTGTTTATTGTTTCAACATGAATTTCTATATCCATGTGACACTTGCAGTAATGGGTAGTGAAGGGAGACCGCAGGTAGTGAATGAAGAAAGCAGGTAGTGAATGAAGACAGCAGGTAGTGAAGGGAGACCGCAGGTAGTGAAGGGAGACAGCAGGTAGTGAAGGAAGACAGCAGGTAGTGAATGAAGACAGCAGGTAGTGAAGGGAGACAGCAGGTAGTGAAGGGAGACAGCAGGTAGTGAATGAAGACAGCAGGTAGTGAAGGGAGACAACAGGTAGTGAAGGGAGACAACAGGTAGTGAAGGGAGACAACAGGTAGTGAAGCAAGACAGCAGGTAGTGAAGGAAGACAGCAGATAGTGAAGGAAGACAGCAGGTAGTGTCAACCAAAGCCATAAAATGTCAACCCGAGAAGCCACGAGCCCTGCGGCTGTCATTGAAATCGCTGAAGTGCTGAAGCCTGCAGTCGTATTTCTGCAAGCGTATCGAAGGTTTCGCATATGCCTAGAGGCAGGTTTCGAAATTCTCTACACCGCGATTCAGACCGAGCGGCACAGACAGCTAGCTCACTTCTGTCGCAATAAAAATTGTAAAGCCAGCTTTGATACAGACAAGCCCTGGCCAGGCCTTACTCAACATATCGGCTCGCATGAACGGTGCGAATAGTTCCGAGAGAGCACAGACAGGGTCACGGCGCCGCTATCGTCTGACGCGGGAGAGGACCTGGCGGCTTTCCCGTCAAGGCCAGCGCTGCAGTGCCGCAGCTGAGCTGCTTCGGCAGCCGCTCACGCAGAAGCCACTTTGACAAGGAGGAGTGCGCCGGTGATAGGGGGGACTCACCGTCTCAGGCGTGGACCTGCCAACCCCAGCCGCCGTCACCGCCCGCAGACGGCGCCGCCCGTCGCGCCAAAAATCGCCGTGGGGTGGCGGGGCTGTTTGTGGTGGTGGGGGGGGGGAGCTGGCACTGAGAGCTCATGCTGAGTGCCGCGGCTGAGGGTGGGTGGGGCTTTTGAACTGCAGCCCCCGCTCCGGTGACCACAACACTGAGCGAGACAGCTACGGGACTTGGCGGGAGGGAGGGGTGGCGGCTGGTGCTGCCAGCATGCAGCCAGCCGTGATAAGCAGCATTGACGCAGGTGAGAAAGTGGCGCCGATTGACAAGGCTCCTGCAGCGCCCCTTCTCACTCCACGCTAGACTCACAGACTGCCGGGCCCGCAGTGTTAACGCGCCTGCTGAGCTGCCAGGGGTGGGCGGACAAGCCGCGCCATGCCAGAGGAGGGCAACACTGCAGGTCGGGCGGCGGCGGCGGCGGCAAAAGCAGCAGCAGCAGCAGTTGACGGGACGCGCGGGAACAGGGGGGCTGCGGTGTGTGCGCATGCGTGCGTGCGGCTTGCGTGTGACAGGGCGACTTGACGGCTGCGCCTGCCCTTCCTCATCCACAGCTGCCCTACCAGCTCTCATTGAAATCAGGAACTGCGACTTTGGCTGTGATATGCATCGGCCCGGGCCGTGCGCAGCTTGGCAAACGCGAGTGCCTGGCGGGCAGGGGGCCGTGTCGCCGTCCGAAGGCAGCGGGTCTCGAAACTGGTGCAGGAGGCAGTCTGCAGGTGCGGCAGTCGCCAAGCGCGGTACTCAATGCTGAATCGGCTGCAGACAGACGGAAGTGGTCGGGGTGGGTGCTGAACTCCTTCGCGATTTCCAATTGAAATTTGAAACAATAAAAAGCCCACAGCCTGATTAAAATTGCTTCTCAGCAGAAACAGGCGGGCGGTGACAGGGGAGACCCTGCAGCTTTGACGTGACAGCTCATGCCGCCGTGGCTGAGCAGTCCGCTCTAGCAATTAATTTGCAAAGTGATTTTCTTTGACAAAAATTCCACAGAAAGGGGAAACAAAGACGGCGCAGCCAGACGGGCGTCTCCAAGCTGTCGAGTCTGATGCCCGCCAGTTTAAAAAATTCTTTCACTTGTCAATCTCATTTTTTTAATTGGTTCGGCTGTAAGCTGCAGCAATGAGTCTGCTCACGTGAGCACTGGTTCCTAATACCTTCCCGGCGCACGCTGATGATAGGGCTAACATTTTCCACAAGCCCCGCGAACAAGTCTCACTTCGACGATACAGAAATTGACAGTACGACAGTACTTGTAGATATAAATAAATGAGCATCACTCTACTCAAAGTAGGGATCTAAGAAAACCGAAATTCTAGGTATCAGCCTAATTGCATACGAGCGAAAGAAAAATAGGAGCTTTTAGTCTATGGCAAATGTACAGCGCAATAGCCTGCGAGTGCGAGAGAGCCTACTGGGCTAAAATAAAATGTTTGCTTGATTCTCAGTCGGCATCGCACGAAACAAGTGAAAGTTGTCAATATGACACTGATGAGTGAGAATCTCAACGTGAGACACTGGTGGGTAGAGTCTCAAGGTGAGACACTGGTGGGTAGAGTCTCAAGGTGAGACACTGGTGGGTGAGAGTCTCAAGGTGAGACACTGATGAGTGAGAATCTCAACGTGAGACACTCATGAGTGAGAATCTCAACGTGAGACACTGGTGGGTGAGAGTCTCAAGGTGAGACACTGGTGGGTGAGAGTCTCAAGGTTAGACACTGATGAGTGAGAATCTCAACGTGAGACACTCATGAGTGAGAATCTCAACGTGAGACACTGATGAGTGAGAATCTCAACGTGAGACACTGGTGGGTGAGAGTCTCAAGGTGAGACACTAATGAGTGAGAATCTCAACGTGAGACACTGATGAGTGAGAATCTCAACGTGAGACACTGGTGGGTGAGAGTCTCAAGGTGAGACACTGGTGGGTGAGTTCTCAAGGTGAGACACTGGTGGGTGAGAGTCTCAAGGTGAGACACTGGTGGGTGAGAGTCTCAAGGTGAGACACTGGTGGGTGAGAGTCTCAAGGTGAGACACTGGTGGGTGAGATTTTTCTAGGTGAGACACTAGTTGGTGAGAGTCTCAAGGTGAGACACTGGTGGTTTCTAAAGGTGAGACACTGGTGGGTGAGTTCTCAAGGTGAGACACTGGTGGGTGAGTTCTCAGGGTGAGACACTGGTGAGTGAGAATCTCAACGTGAGACACAGGTGGGTGAGAGTCTCAAGGTGAGACACTGGTGGGTGAGAGTCTCAAGGTGAGACACTGGTGGGTGAGTTCTCAGGGTGAGACACTGGTGGGTGAGTTCTCAGGGTGAGACACTGGTGGGTGAGTTCTCAGGGTGAGACACTGGTGGGTGAGTTCTCAGGGTGAGACACTGGTGGGTGAGTTCTCAGGGTGAGACACTGGTGGGTGAGTTCTCAAGGTGAGACACTGGTGGGTGAGTTCTCAGGGTGAGACACTGGTGAGTGAGAATCTCAACGTGAGACACAGGTGGGTGAGAGTCTCAAGGTGAGACACTGGTGGGTGAGTTCTCAAGGTGAGACACTGGTGAGTGAGAATCTCAACGTGAGACACAGGTGGGTGAGAGTCTCAAGGTGAGACACTGGTGGGTGAGTTCTCAAGGTGAGACACTGGTGGGTGAGAGTCTCAAGGTGAGACACTGGTGGGTGAGATTTTTCTAGGTGAGACACTAGTTGGTGAGAGTCTCAAGGTGAGACACTGGTGGTTTCTAAAGGTGAGACACTGGTGGGTGAGAGTCTCAAGGTGAGACACTGGTGGGTGAGTTCTCAGGGTGAGACACTGGTGAGTGAGAATCTCAACGTGAGACACAGGTGGGTGAGAGTCTCAAGGTGAGACACTGGTGGGTGAGAGTCTCAAGGTGAGACACTGGTGGGTGAGTTCTCAGGGTGAGACACTGGTGGGTGAGTTCTCAGGGTGAGACACTGGTGGGTGAGTTCTCAGGGTGAGACACTGGTGGGTGAGTTCTCAGGGTGAGACACTGGTGGGTGAGTTCTCAGGGTGAGACACTGGTGGGTGAGTTCTCAGGGTGAGACACTGGTGGGTGAGTTCTCAGGGTGAGACACTGGTGGGTGAGTTCTCAGGGTGAGACACTGGTGGGTGAGTTCTCAGGGTGAGACACTGGTGGGTGCGTCACCCTGTAATCAAAAGAGCAAATCAGAATGCTGCCGCACACCAGTTTGTAAGTCATTATTAACACAGTGAATGATTATATTTTCACTATCAAGAAACAAAATTTCGGAGGTTCTCGGAGCATGACAGTAAATGTAATTGAAACCCATGCAGGCTAAAAATTATTGATAGATTGATACAGCAAATTATATTTTTGCATAGGGCTGACAGCATCTGGTGCTGTACCACAGAAGAGCTAAAGATGGGTTAAACATAGCTGACATAAGAAACGTCAGCTCGCTTGGAATGTTCTGTCTCAGGCAGAGAGTACATAAGAGGTTTCATTTGGACAAAACAAAGTTTCATTAACTGATTCAGCAACCAGAATTGGAATGGACAGAAGGCTCAATATATACACGGAATGTAGTCCAATATTAACCATGCAAAATGTTTACTCGGCAAAAAGGTTTCAATAAAAAATAGCAGCAGACGCCTGCGCGAATAAAGCACCTTGCCAAACGATGCTCGCTCAGCCAGTGTTTCACGGCATGCGCGCTTTGCCTACTGTCAGTAGCATGATAAAGAATAAGCAGGCATTATTTGCTTTCTTCGTTAATAAAAGGGACGCTAAAAGGCGAAAGGTTTGCTGTCGGATGGTGCGGAGTCGCGGAATGAGGGCAAAGTCAAAGAAAGCTTGCGAAAAGCAGAAGTTAGCATTAAAAATAGCTTGTGGAAAAGCAGCGAAGCAGATCGCTGCCCGCATCAGAGACTGGACATCAGGAGCCGCAGCAGGCAGCCCACAGCGGTCAGCGCGGCGACGCGGCCGAACGCCGGACCAACGGACTGGCCAGAAAGCTGAAAGCGAAGACCCGATATGTGTGGAAACTGTTTTATAGATATCAATGCGGTGGCCATTTATAGATAACAACAACAGACCGGGACGGGAAGAGGTCAACAGACCGGGACGGGAAGAGGTCAACAGACCGGGACGGGAAGAGGTCAACAGACCGGGACGGGAAGAGGTCAACAGACTGGGATGGGAAGAGGCCAACAGAATGGGATGGGCAAAGGCCAACAGACTGGGATGGGAAGAGGCCAACAGAATGGGATGAACGAAGGCCAACAGACTAGGACGGGAAGAGGCCAACAGACTGGGATGGGCAAAGGCCAACAGACTGGGATGAACGAAGGCCAACAGACTGGGACGGGAAGAGGCCAACAGACTGGGATGGGCAAAGGCCAACAGACTGGGATGGGAAGAGGCCAACAGAATGGGATGAACGAAGGCCAACAGACTGGGATGGGCAAAGGCCAACAGACTGGGATGGGAAGAGGCCAACAGAATGGGATGAACGAAGGCCAACAGACTGGGACGGGAAGAGGCCAACAGACTGGGATGGGCAAAGGCCAACAGACTGGGATGGGAAGAGGCCAACAGAATGGGATGAACGAAGGCCAACAGACTGGGACGGGAAGAGGCCAACAGACTGGGATGGGCAAAGGCCAACAGACCGGGACGGGAAGAGGCCAACAGACTGGGATGGGCAAAGGCCAACAGACTGGGATGGGCAAAGGCCAACAGACTGGGATGAACGAAGGCCAACAGACTAGGACGGGAAGAGGCCAACAGACTGGGATGGGCAAAGGCCAACAGACTGGGATGAACGAAGGCCAACAGACTGGGACGGGAAGAGGCCAACAGACTGGGATGGGCAAAGGCCAACAGACTGGGATGGGAAGAGGCCAACAGAATGGGATGAACGAAGGCCAACAGACTGGGATGGGCAAAGGCCAACAGACTGGGATGGGAAGAGGCCAACAGAATGGGATGAACGAAGGCCAACAGACTGGGACGGGAAGAGGCCAACAGACTGGGATGGGCAAAGGCCAACAGACTGGGATGGGAAGAGGCCAACAGAATGGGATGAACGAAGGCCAACAGACTGGGACGGGAAGAGGCCAACAGACTGGGATGGGCAAAGGCCAACAGACCGGGACGGGAAGAGGCCAACAGACTGGGATGGGCAAAGGCCAACAGACTGGGACGGGCAATGCCTCACAGTGACATAGTAGTTGCAGAGGTCGCCACGGCAGCACTCCACGCAGCTCCAGTCGGTGAACCAGTCATAAGTGCAGGATCTCTGGGTGATGTCTCGCTGTTTGATGCAGGCGGAGTAGCTCACGCAGCCCTTGCTGATGTAGTGCTTGCGCTCAGCCAGAGGAGTCCAGTAGTTGGTAGGTGTGGTGTAGTGCACATGCGAGATGCAGGCGTCCTCATCGGGAGTGCAGGGCACATTTGCCATCACGCACGCATCACCATTGCCTTCGACATTGCGGCACTCATAGCACTTGATGGCCTCAGCTGGGAGCAGGACATGCAAATTTTTTGGAAATGTTGGTCAATTGTGAGAGCTGTACTCATTATAGGCTGTTTGTTAGACAATTTACGAATTAACAATTTCTCCTATGGCTTAACAACTATGGTGTATGATTTAAATAAAATTTAGATGTGAAGTACCAAGGTTCCTGTGCTCAAATCTATAGTGAGACTACATTTGATAATTTTGATGCAGTTGCTGAGAAAAGACAGTGCACAATATTCCTTGAAGGAATAATGAAATTCACTGTCAAATTAATCATTTTTATGTCATATGTACAAAACATATGTTCTTATATGTGTGTGTGCCAGGTTGGGTTGAATAGGTTAAACCTGTTCTTGTTGGTTGCATTTGATCAAATAAAAGCAATGCAGATTGCCCATCATTAATAATACTTTAAGAAATCTTCAGTACAACTTTTGCCCAAACATAAATTGTATGGCCATTTTTTCAAAACATAGCCTGGCTTTGGTTTGAATATATATAAACTGAATAGAACAATGTAAATATGCATATAACGTATAGAACTACATTTAATATGGCTAATATATTTAGACGAGAGTAAAAGCTCTCAAAGCCCCAAAGAAGGCTGAAGAAGAAGAAGAAGAAGAATTAGATTAGAAGAAGAATCTGATTAAAAAGAATTAATTTTCTTTCAAGACTTTTCTACTTCTGATAAATAATACGCTCGTAAATGCTAAAAATTACTTAGAAAATATACTACACTTGCATGCATAAGACAATAGCTAAGATAGGTATGTCTTTAAATCAAGTATGATCTAAAAATATATATTTGCAAATTTACAGAAGTATATTATTACCTTTTAAATAGCATTAGGATATGTTTTACTAATTTTTTGGGATTTGATATACTTTGCTACCTTCAGGTATACAAAAAATAATATGCTTAAATATGTTATTTAATAGAATAATTTTACTCTCAATTTGATTAAAAAATAACTACTGTAATAGGGCTTATGACACTACTTTTCTCTCTCTTGGTAGCGTATCTTTTGGCCTCTTCCATTCTTTTAGCTCCTTCTCTACTATTCACACTCTCCGTATATCTTTAACTCGGTGGCCCTGAAAAGGGCCGTTTTAACATCACAACTCTTATGTTGTGAACTTCTCCTAGGTAGCGCTTCTGCACTGGCACGAGCGGTTTATCCCTCTAAGGCACTGGTCTCTTATTCTCCTGTCTCTGCTGGTTGTTTCTCCAGGATCAGAGGGTCACAGCCTCAATCCTCGTCTATCTCCACACTCGAAAGTATCTCCTTAGTAAATAACACGATAAGTTCTCTTATTCAAAAGGTGTTACTCAGTTATTGCCTTTCCTGGCTCACTGGCGAGGTATCTTTCTGACAGCAAGATTACCTCGTATATATATTGTTCTTAAAATTTGTTTTAACACAGTATTTTTCTATAATAAAAAAAATTATAGTATATGGCGTATACAATATATATATAGCACAGAAAATAAAAATAGTTGAAATATACTATATAGTGCAAAATATTAAACTGCTACACTACTAAGTGATAAACATCATTGATTCAACTTTGTCAATCTGAAAGGTTCTTATATTTTAAATAATCTATACACTGAAGCATTCACAAGGGCCAAAAATTGGGAAGTATTAAAAACAGCCAGGGTAGTCTACTACAAATACAAGAATACCCACGCCACAAGGATTGTAATCATGATCATCTAATTATTAAAAACTTAAAGTTTCTATATGACAATATGTCAATCCACTCCATTAATCATGAATATTAATTCCTGTTTCTCTGAAAGTTTCAAAAGTGCCTTACAACAAAAAGGTACTATGTCTAAAGTTAAACAACTTTATATGAATATGGTCAATGACAATAGCAATAGCAAAAAAACTCGAATTTCAATTTCCAAGTTTCCAACTCTAAATTATTGTATTGCTTTTAAAAAACTCAGGATGCACACCCTATATAGAAAAACATATCTGACAATTTAAAAAAGAAAAAAAACTAATTTTTAAACCTTTAATTTGAAAAATATTAACTATTAGTAAATATTATTTTATTGCTATTTCAGCTAACCATGGCTGGCCAACTGCAAGCACCTCACAACATTGTAGATCCACAACTTCTGAGGCCTATCATGGAGCTCTGCAACCTGGACAAGAACCATAGGAGCTGGCGGCCCTCACTGAGTTGACAATACTGCTGCCACTAATCGCCAAGTATGTACTACCTGGGATGTAGGTCATCTTGGACCAATGGGCCGCGTATAATGCTCTATCTGGCAATGGTTGGGTTCACAAACTCGAAATTTCACAATGTTGAAAGCATCTTTGTGAAGATTCGAGCTTATGAAATTTCGAGCCTATGAAGTTTTGACCTAGTGAAGGTAGCTGCTATTTTAGTTTTCAAAGTTGTGAAGTTTCGACGTTGTGAAATTTGGAGCTTATGAAGTTTCGACCTTATGAAAAAAAATGCTTTTCGGTGTTGTGAAATTTCGAGCTTGTGATAGCACCCCCTGCCAACCATGTAACCGTCAACCACTCATTGCACTTTCGGGACACCAATGACCCTACCATCCACACCAACAATGTCGAGGGCATTTGGGGCAATCGCAAGGCGAAGTTCTGCGCGATGCATGACGTCTGGACGTCTGATGCCCTGGCGCCAGGCATTCCTTTCAAAGCAGTTCGGCAACATAATGTACTGGATCGCTCAATATTACCCTGCTGCTTGAGACTCTATTGACTCCAGTAGACTTCCGTTTCATTTTTTGTCACTTATGTTTTTCCGTATCGGGTGTGCTGATTTTTTTAGTTAGAAACAGCGATAAAATAATTTAGAGCGGGAAACTTGGAAATCGCCGCATTAACTATAGAAGTTAGGAAAACTCACCTTGAAAGAAGCCGCAGAAAATAAGCAGTAGTGCCGCGAAACCCTTTAAGACGTGCATTTGCTAAGTCGCTCGAAAAAATATACTTGTAAATTGCTATATGGGAGCGATATTTAATGGAACAAAGCACCAACAGAAGAAATAAGAATTCCGAAGTTAAGCCTTAGCATGCGGCGATGACTTCCGTGATAATTTCCAACAAAAGCATACATTTGAATTTGTTCATGGTACCCTATTATAAAAATATAATATGCCAATATGAGAAATAATACATCCTAAAGACAAAAAATCTAGCTATAAAAATAAAAAATTATGACACTCAATTCAGACTAACTTTCTTCTTTTACCTCGAAATTAAAGGGGTTTAAAATGGAAAATTAAAAAATAAAAGGTTAAATTGGGAGCTACGTACGTCTAACCTATCATATACGTAAATTATATAGCTGTTTCAGACGATTGCCGACGAGCTGAAGTTTACTTTTACTCTGTAAACCTTATTTTTATTGTGACTTAATACTATATGCACAAATTTTAGAGAATATTTTCTAGTGCAAATTTCTTCAAACATGGAAATGTTGCGCACTCAATCAGAGAGTGTCAACTCTGGGCCAGAAATCATGTCAATCGGTGAACTGCATCGCTGTATTCTTGCAAAACTAACAGTGAAGGAAGTCCGTCGAGCAATAAATAAATATAGAGATCTTATGCCAAAGGAGTCCGACTGGAACAGAAAGCTTAGCCAGTCAAGCAAAAAACCAGAGCTGGGGTTTCGCTACCTTTTTCGCTGTGGACAGATTGACGATGATAACAACAGAACATTACAAAAGATGTTGAAGTACATGGATCGATATGACATCCTGCCTTACTTTCATACCTTGCGTTACCAAGATGCCTGCCAAACAGCTAGTGATCACTGTGAGTTACATTAAAACATTATCATTGTTCTTTCTTATGCCATTTTGTGAAGGAAGTTCTTATTCCAATGGTCCCATGCCGATAATTTCAATTTTATCCACATGGATCCGTGCTGATAATTTTCTGCTTTTCCACATGGCAGCTTATATGAATAGGTCTATTCTCAAGTCCCTACCTATTCTTCTCTGAGCATAAGGCTTCTGCTTCAGAGTATAGTGTATAGTGTACACTATCAATGCATAGTGTAAAAGAATAGCAATGATGTATAATATGTGTGACAAGTTTGGTGCTAACTAGAATTCTGCTGGTTGACTCGTATGATTTTCTTTGATAGACTTCTTACTTTGTTGTAAGTCAATACAATTCGTATGAAAACATGTAACAATGACAAAAGCTTTATTAAGTTGTTATTACAATAGTTAAAACAGATGACATTAATGTTGGTTAATGGATGTGTAGGTCGAAATGTAGAACACTGTCGTAACACACTGGCAAATTTGTCAATCTATTGGCTCGAGGGTTCAACAAAATGTTCAAACCCAAAAGGGCCTTGTTTCAAAGAATAGATAAAATTGAAATTAACGGCATGGCATATTTATATAAAGAGTTTTAGACCTATTCAAACAAGCTGCTGTGTGGATAAGCAGAAAATTATTGGCACGGATCCGTGTGGATAAAATTGAAATTATCGGCACAGGACTGTGGGAATAAGCCCTGCCTTTTGTGTGTGAATGGTTGGGGCATGACTGGTAAAGTAGGATTTTTTATATAGTAGCTGCATTATGTTTCTTTATATAAGTTATTCATTAAATTATAAATTAAATTGGATGCCCCAAAGACCAGCTCAGGCAACATTTGTCATTAGGTAGCATAAAAATATCAAACGTTTTTTCACTTATTAGTATAGCTCAATTTAAAATTACTTAATAAATGTATGCTAGTTGCTAGTCAAATACCAAAAATCCTAGCTGTAAGTCAGTTAAGAGTGCCATTATGCATTGAAATTATCAAACATACACCTATAATGCCTATACACCTAGGGCAGCAGTTTCATTGTTGTATATAACTAGCATTAAAACATTATATTGTAAGATAATCTAGATAGACTAGTCTCTGGATCATGCAAATTAAAATGCTGAAAAATTAAAGGTGCTAGAGTGCACACTAAAACTCAAACTCAAAAAGGTGAAAAGAAATGGAAAAATATAATAAATATATAGTGGCAAATATATTTTTCTTACGTCAACAAATTTAATAACTTGTTTCTATTAGTCAATAGTGCTATGCAATAGTGTTACACATGCACTAAGTGTGCATATCAAGAATTCAATGAGGCAAGTGCATGCCAAATTAGGCAGTCAAGACTAATGTAGGCCCAAATTTTCAGGCATATACTATATGATCTAGAGGCATTTTTTGGAATTGTTTGTTAAACAGTTTTTCTGAAAAGTTTCATTTCAAATTGATGCAAAAACATTAGGAAACAATAACACAATTGGAAACAATGATATAATGAGTGTCAAATGTTGTGACCAAATTCTGTAAGATTGCGTGTCAAAATTCAGCAGGGGTAATTTATAATAAAGGAGTTTGGATCCACAATAAATGACTGTGCGTCCTGGCATGGTGTTAATAGACTTTAAGAGTGTGTAAGTTAATGGTACAAAATTAGTGTGTTAGCAGAACTCAGAAGATGTGCTAATACTTCCCTCCAACTAACCAGCTTATCCCATTTGGCCACAGACACTCCCAAGCATGTCAACCATTGTGTTTATATCTCCCCCAGCACTGAACATTTGCCACAGACAAGTTCCCCAGAACCCCACAAGTAGCCCTAGTTTGTTAAGTGCAAAAAAGCAACCTTAACAATTGAAATTCCAAGTCGTAAAATAAATTTGAAATGAAACTTTTCTGAAAAATGGTTTAACAAATGATTTGAAAATAATGTTGATCTGGACAATGGCCTAGTTCTAATCTTAACTAAATAAAATTTATAATATTTATTCAGTGAACCATAATTTTTATAAGGGTCCATATAAACACAGCAACAGACTACAAAAGGGTTGCATTTCAATTGCATTTTGGTACAGCTCTTAGGGTGGGGACTGCTTTTAGGTACTATGTGGTAAAAAAAATTTGCCACATTACACAATTTAAAATAGAAGTATTTTAGGGTTTTAACAAAGATTGTCAGATTTGATTTAATAACAATTTTTTGGCAAGTTTACAATTAAAACTAATTTTATTGTGTTTGTATAATGTAATCAATGGATAACTGTTTTGTCTGCCAAGTTACTATCTATAACTTCTCACCTAATTCCCCACAACAATTTTACCATCATCCCAGCCGCCTGCGAGGATCCAGTCGACAGCTTCCTGAGCCGCGAGGTTGGCAATGGTGAGAATGTGCTCACGAGCGCAGTCTACCGCATGGAGCGGAAGCGCGCTTCCGGCCACCAGGCTGAGAGCGCCGGCTGCCTGACAAGGGCCAAGTGCCGTCGTCTCAGCAGCCAGCCGGAGCCACAGCCTCGCGTCTACAGTGTCGCCCCGCCCGGCGCCGGCATCCAGATGACGGCCGCCACGGCCTCGACGTCGGCCTCCGCCCAGTCGGCGGCTTCAACCAGCGCCTCATCGTCGACGTCGTCTACTGCGCAGTCGGCGGCTGGCTCGTCCGCAGCTTCGTCAACTGCTGCAGCGGCGCCGAGTTCGGCTAGCAGCGGCAGCGGTGGCTCCGGCGCCGGACACCAGGCCTTCTGCGACCTGCGCATGCGAGTTCGCGCCGAGTACCAGCAGATCCACCGGTTGCTTAGCAACCAGCTGCACTCGCATCGCAACGACCCGGCGCAGCGTCAGTTTGACCTGTTCTTTCAGGCCAGCAATAGCCTGAACAGTCACGACCTTGGTGACATCCTTTGCGACATCCGCTTCTCCGATCTGCACTATCTGGAGGCCTTCTGGCGTGATTACATCAGCGGCGAGCTGGCCCACGCCATCAAGAGTGTCTTTGTCCGCCACTACCTCATGGGTGAGATGGTCTTTTGGTAACATATTGAGGGGTTAAATGCCTTGGTGTAAGTTGGAGACTAAATAGTGCTAACGGTGTGAAAGTGAATGGCAGTTGTGTGTGATTATACTGCTGTGTGATAATACTACTGTGTGATAATACTACTGTGTGATAATACTACTGTGTGATAATAATACTGTGTGATAATACTACTGTGTGATAATACTACTGTGTGATAATACTGCTAAAGTCTTCCATCGCCCCCATTCGCAAACTCCAATGCAGACCGGTTTAATCCGGCTGACGTCCAGGTGCATATCAGTCTGGACGCTGTGGACTATTACAATGGCAGGCAGGTGCTCCTCCGCTCCTATGCTGAGCACTACAGTCGGCTGGCCAAGGTGCGCGAGTCCCTACAGACTCAACAGGAAATGCAGGAGCAGCGCCTAATCGAGGAACAACTGAAGCAGAAACAAGCTGCGGACGCTGCCGTCGCCGCAGCAGCAGCCGCAGCAGCCGCCAGTGCTGCGGCTTCGGCTACCACTGTCCCGGCTGCCGCCGCTGGCGGCAAGGCGTCGAGGCCGCGAACTGCTTCAACCAACGTGGCCCACAGGGTCGCCCGACGTCTGGGAGGCAGCAGTGGTGGCGGCGGAGTAGGCGGAGGCAGCGGCGGCTCAAAGCGTCTGACAAGATCCTCCACCGGCTCCTGACTCTCCCGCTGCTGGCTGCCCCGGGCACTTTGTGCTGGCACTCTGACTTGACTATTTGCTGACTCCATCCTCACCCCACTCTCCCGCATCGCCCACTGTTCTGTTAGGTCGGTTTGACCGGACTTCTGCACCGCTCGTCATTCGTCACACGTCAGTATGAGTTGGAATATTGTTAATGAGATTTTCAGTCTCTGTCATCTTTGTCTTGGCGCATTCTGTTGTTATCAATTGCTTGTTCTTAACTGAGCCTCAGTTTGAGTTCCCGATCACTGATCGATACTTGTTTATTGCCTATCCAGCTGCTTGTTGGCTCTTCATTGCTCCTCGACCTCCTCCAGCCACCGACGCCTCAACTGGCGCAATCGCCTAGACTTTCCTTCTGCTTTGGCCTCTTTTTCCTCTTTTATCTCGTCGGCATCGGAAGCCGGCGCTGGTCTGTTCAAATAGAAAAAGTCAGATTTCGATTTAGCCTGATAGATATTCGTTAATAAAGCTACCTTGCTGCCCGCTCAAATCGGCCTGGCACCAAGTTCTCTTTCTGCTTTCTCCCTGTCTCTTTCGTCGATGTTTCTTATTGTTTTAAAGTTTCAGTTTGCAGCCGTTTTTTGCTCTTGCTCTTTAGTTGCCTATATTGTTTACTGTTCGCTTTGTTGGTCCCTTCTAGAACCTTCACGCAATCTCTAGAAGCGTGAGTAGTTCGCGTGAGCACGCATGTCTTTATTTGCACGCATAACTCGCTGGCGGTTGAATTGGTAAGAGGCGGCGGAGATAGCGCGCGCCCTCCCTGTTACTCACTCTAATCTGTAATAGTCTGCTCAGTTTTTTCTGTCAAATTTATCTTCGAGGTTGCGATTGAAATCCGTCTAGCACTGTGTAATATTGGCCTCCCATCTCACAGACCACAGACCGGATTCTCCTCTGTCATTCTCTTGTGTCTCTCCGTCACAGTCGTTTCACAGCGACTTTGTTTTTGTAAGCTAGGAGGCATGCTGTTTTCATACTGTTGTTTTTTAAAGAACTTTCAATTTATTCTGTTTTTCCTTTTCAAGCTGCCGTGCATAGCATAGCTCTCGACGATGCCTGACTCCTTGTTTATATGCTATTTATATTGCCGACTCTGCTACTATTTTCCACCGCCTGCCCGGCCTGACAACTGCGACAGGCCGTCGACTGTCTATATATTTGACCTTTGACCTTTATCTGACCCTACGCTTCCCCATCTCGAGTCTCCCACAATGAGCCACACACAGCCTTGTATGAGTTTCGTTAACTTTGTCTCACCGATCCATTGTGTGGGAGCCCGTCGAACTGACAAAGTAATCAATTAATAAATTTGCGATGCCTCTCTGAAAAATAACCTGTTTAAATGACAGCAATACGATTCAACAAAAATGTGGAGCCTTGGGTTTTCTTTTTTACTCTTTCTGTTTTCAGCCTAGCTTATCTTGTAGATTTGAAAATTATCTGCAACTTTTCTTAATTTGTGGATTTAAATAACGTTATCACATAAGATAAGCTTCTCAAATTCCAGCCTGTCTACTGCTAACTCAGTAGTGCTTATCGCACAGCAGCGCATCGTCTATGCGACCGAACCTGCGCGCCTCCCTCCTAGGGATGCCTTGAGTCTAATCTAGTGCGCAGCGGCCCACAGATGCAGGACTCGGCTGGTCAGCTGCCCGGCAACGCCTCGTGGCCCTCCTCGTCACCGCCATCGCCGCTGCTGCAGGATCCTTGCGATGCTGTCAACTTCACCGCGGCGGCCACTGCCACTGCTGCTGGCAACGCCACCGCCGCCGCCTGCAGGGACCAGCTGAGGCAGCAGCCGCTAGCCGCTTCCACAGGCGGAGCCGCCGAGCTGACACTCGCTGCCTGGCTAGCCATCGGCCTGGCCGTCTCGCTGCTCATTGTGTCTGGCGGTGAGTTCAACCCTTCAACTCGGAATTAACACCACAGCTTAGAAAATAACACCTTCAATTGAGAAATGACACTCCAGCTCAGAAATGACACTCCAGCTCAGAAATGACACTCCAGCTCAGAAATGACACTCCAGCTCAGAAATGACACTCCAGCTCAGAAATGACACTCCAGCTCAGAAATGACACTCCAGCTCAGAAATGACACTCCAGCTCAGAAATGACACTCCAACTCAGAAATGACACTCCAGCTAATAAAAAGAAGCTGATTTTGTAATGACAGTTATGTAATGACACCTTCGCTCAGTATCAGTTTTAAAGAGATCAAGATGTGAAGGGCGTGTATGTGCTGTTTTCCTCAAATCCTTCACCCCAGCTGTGTAGATACCGTCCCCTGCATCTTCTCATCTCTCCCCTGCCTGCTCTGGCAGGTGTGGCGGCAGCGCTAATTTACAAGCGCCGCCTGCAGAACAGGCGCAAGAAGCTGCGCGCCTCATCGCTGGCCTCCTCCCTGTCCGGCGACGCCATCACCATGCAGCAGGTGGCCGCGGGCCGCTCTGTGGAGAGTCTGGATGATCCGGCGCACTACGACCAGGACTGGTTCCTGCACAGCCTGGAGAATGCGCTCTTCGCTGCCCGCAGCTGCTCCAGCGACAGTAGCCTCGCTCTGGCCGCCTCCGCGGGGCCTCCGCAGACTGGCGGTCACCTGGCAGCGTCCGCCGCCGCCGCGGCGTCCTCACGACTGCACGCGCGCAGCTTGCAGGCCCCTGCGGCTGCTTGGGCGCGGGCCTGATTCGAGTGACGCTTCTCTTGGGGTGTGACCTGCCACAGTTCTTGGGGTGTGACCTGCCGCATCTCATTGTCACTGGCAGCGGTCTCCCAGGGCCCAGGCGCGAGTCCACATTAAGCTTCCTCAGATTGCACTTATTAATGTTCAGTCGTGTTCATATTCCATAGATTGCAGTTAAAGTATTAATTTTGTTCTTTAGTGTGCAGTGAGTTTTTGTTTTCAAGCTCCTAACAATTGACGTTATTGTATGCAAAATGTATCGAGAACAGCTTATCTTGGCCTTTCACCTGTTTGGCAGGCAGGTGTTCTGAAGCTGCTCTAGCTTGCCCGCCCAATCCCCTGTTTCAGTTTCATTACAGTATTTATTCTGGGAAATTCCATGCAGTTCCTAGAGCGAGATAATCAGCAGCCAGGCAGCCAGGCATCTTACTCTCACAGATTGTCGTGATGTGCACTCCTTGTGATAATGGCCTCCGTATAGCCTGCTAATTTTAATCTGCAGTATAATTTTTGTTTACTATCCTTTTTTGTTCTTTCCTAATATACCCACGTACAGTCTAGACTAGGCCGCATTGTACACTTTGCACGCAGGACCTCTGCATCCAGATTTCTATGGATATATTTTTGTGATAATTATTTGTATAAAATTATGTACCTTACTACGTCAGATTCGATTGCATTCTGTGTGTGAGCAGGCGTACTCATGACTGGCCTCTGAATCTACAAATCAGTGTGATCTTCGCGTTCCTTTTCTAGCTTGCATGACCTAGCTGTAATTTAGCTTACCTTTATCGATCAGATTTTTTTGTCTCATACTCAACAATTATCTATTATTCGCCTTTTGCTGCCATCTGCGACTCCATATATTATAGAATACGTTTTTTTTCAGCGGCCGCAGTTTTTCGGCCGACTAAACTAAACTAATTTTATTTGCCTATTGAATTCGCTTCGATTCTTTACAAAAGGTATTAACTTTATTCTATCGAAACAAGCCACTAGTGCAATTAGCAAACTGCTTCTACAGCCACTTCTAAGCCCACAATTTGCTGGTGCAATTAGCAAACTGCTTCTACAGCCACTTCTAAGCCCACAATTTGCTGGTGCAATTAGCAAACTGCTTCTACAGCCACTTCTAAGCCCACAATTTGCTGGTGCAATTAGCAAACTGCTTCTACAGCCACTTCTAAGCCCACAATTTGCTGGTGCAATTAGCAAACTGCTTCTACAGCCACTTCTAAGCCCACAATTTGCTGGTGCAATTAGCAAACTGCTTCTACAGCCACTTCTAAGCCCACAATTTGCTGGTGCAATTAGCAAACTGCTTCTACAGCCACTTCTAAGCCCACAATTTGCTGGTGCAATTAGCAAACTGCTTCTACAGCCACTTCTAAGCCCACAATTTGCTGGTGCAATTAGCAAACTGCTTCTACAGCCACTTCTAAGCCCACAATTTGCTGGTGCAATTAGCAAACTGCTTCTACAGCCACTTCTAAGCCCACAATTTGCTGGTGCAATTAGCAAACTGCTTCTACAGCCACTTCTAAGCCCACAATTTGCTGGTGCAATTAGCAAACTGCTTCTACATCCACTTCTAAGCCCACAATTTGCTGGTGCAATTAGCAAACTGCTTCTACAGCCACTTCTAAGCCCACAATTTGCTGGTGCAATTAGCAAACTGCTTCTTCAGCCACTTCTAAGCCCACAATTTGCTGGTGCAATTAGCAAACTGCTTCTACAGCCACTTCTAAGCCCACAATTTGCTGGTGCAATTAGCAAACTGCTTCTTCAGCCACTTCTAAGCCCACAATTTGCTGGTGCAATTAGCAAACTGCTTCTTCAGCCACTTCTAAACCCAAAATTTGCTAGTGCAATTAGCAAACTGCAAACTGCAAACTGAAAACCGAGATTCAAATCCGACAGGCAGCAGGTGCCGAGTCTCACAAATCCACCAGCTCTGACAAATCTTACGAGTCCTCAAACTCCGCTAGACTTGGCTCCGCCTGCGCTCTAGTCTCGCAAAAAACGACGCCCTCATAGCCGAATCGATCGTATTCGCAATGAAAGACCTCTCAGAAAATTTTCTGCACCTATTGTCGCGCTGATCACTCATCTGAGCATTGCCCGAAAATATCATCCGTCGCTGCCCGAAAAGAATTTCTGATGAAGAACTCTCGCTGCTTCCGTTACCTACGCACAGGTCACACGGTTAAAAACTGCCCTGACAATCGCAGCTGTCGCAATTGCTCCGGTAATCATCATTCCAGCATTTGTGCCACAGGTTCGAAAGTTCACCAGGGCAAGGCTGGCGACCTTAAGCAGAATAATCCGAAAAAGACACAAAAAATCATTCCTAGAAAAGAGCAGTGTCTCACTACCGATTCACAACAAATTCAGCCTGCCGCTCCTCAATCTCAAACCACTGAATCTACTGGTGATACTCTCACCTGTACTGCTCGAACCAGTGAAAGCACACCAAATTCTTAATCTCTCAGCATGTTCATACATCGCAACCCAACAGTAGTCCTTCCGGTCGATAAGGCGATCTTGATCAGTGCTGACGGCTCTCGAGAGCTGATGGTTCGCGTCCTGCTCGATACGGCGAGCAATCGAACTTACGTTCGAAGAGACGTCTGCCAGTTGCTGGGCATCAGTCCTGACAAGGCAGAACGTCTGCAAGTCTCAGCCTTCTCAGGTCTCAGTTCTGTTGTAGACTCTGGCAAAGTCTCACTCTCACCCCGCAAAATCGACTCACAACAGGTCATCCATCTTGACGCCAACGTCGTCAAAGACATTTGCCAACCTCAGCGCTCAATCCTGACCAGCAGCTATGACCATCTTCGCAACCTTGACTTGGCTGACCCATTCGATCCTCATGATGGATGAGGAGTTGCCTCAGAGTAGTTGGCCGCAGTGACTGCAAAACCATGAATTGAGGCTCGATGCGCCGATTTCTCTTCTGGTTGGATCTGACCAGTATTACCAGATAGTCAAGGATCAGATAATCAGAGGTACTTCAGGTCCAGTAGCCATAGCAACCAAACTTGGCTTTGTCCTCTGTGGCCCATTGACCATTGCTGCAGGCCAAGACGAAATCGTCTCAGACTCGTCAGACGGTGCTGCCTGCACTGCGGTGCAAACTCTGTGCTGCGCCACTCGCGAAGAATTCATTAGCGATGAACAGCTGTCCCACTTTTGGAAGCTCGAAACGCTAGGGATCGCTGAACCCGGTTCAAAAGACGATGTTGAGCCCTTCCACTGTGCTCCTCACTTTGCTCACGATCGCTACTCTGTCCAACTTCCGTGGAAGCACTCAGACGCAAACCTTCACTCGATAGCCTCTTCGATCTAGCATACAGTCGATTGCGTTCAACGATGCGCACACTTTCCAAAGATCCGCTTCTTCAAGCTAAATACAATAACATCCTTGCTGACCAGGAAAATTCCGGGATTATCGAACGAGTTTCCCCGTCAGACTTGCGGAAACCACAATCCGTAGTTCACTACTTGCCTCACTCGTGTGTTGCCAAATCTGACAGTGAACACACAAAGCTACGAAACGTTTATGGCGGTTTTGCCAAGCGGAACAAACTTTTCGATCAACGATCTTCTACAAATCGGACCGAATGATTTTCCACAGATTCCGGCGCTGCTGATTCGGTTCCGATGGAACTCGGTAGCGATTCAAGCGGACATAGAAAAGGCCTTTCTTCAAGTCGCGATTGATCCTGGAGACAGAGATTATCTTTGCTTCCTTTGGCACCAGACGGACAATCCCGATGTTGAAGGTCCAATCGTTCAGTACCGATTTTGCCGCGTTCCCTTCGGTCTCACCTGTTCACCGGCTCTTCTATAAGTCACAATTCTGCACCATCTCAAGACTCAAAAGTCTAAATATCCTAAATGCACCACAATTCTCAGCCATGACATGTACGTTTACAATTTAGTGACAAGTTGTGACTCCGTGGATGACGCGCATCAACTGCGTCAGGAAGCTAAGACAATTTTCTTGTCTGCGGGAATGAACCTGCGACAGCGGCAACCAAACTCTCAGCCATTTCTTTCGGGTGTACCCTCAGAAGACGTTGGGCATTCCGAGAAGGTTCTTGCCGTTCGATGGGATTCAGTTCTCGATTCTCTAATTCTCGACTTCCGTCAATATGCGGAATTATACTCACTTCAGCTACCTACTAAACGGTCGATCCTAGCCTTTCTCGCGAAGCTGTATGATCCACTCGGTCTAATTTCCCCTATTCTTACTCTTGAAAAGTGCCTCCTGTAACAACTGTGCATTCGCAAACTGTCCTGGGACGAAGAGATGCCCGCAGACATTTGTCAAACCTGGAATCAGTGGCTCAAATCGCTTCAAGTGCATACGTTCGAAGTTCAGGGTCGCCCGTTCGCTGTAGCGGTCGTGCCGTCGTTGCCCGTCGGTCAGACATTCGTGCTTTCCAGACAGTCGGCATCGATTACGCTGGTCTGCTTCACTACCGTTCCGAATATCACAATGAGGACTGCAAAGCGTACATTCTCCAATTTACTTACTCATCCACCCGAGCTGTTCATTTAGAAACAGTCACTGACTTGACTTCACTCAATTCATTAACGGACTTCGCCGTTAAGTTCAAAAGTACTGTAGTTCTCGAGGAATTTCGTGGACGTTTATTCCGGCTAACATTTGTTTGTTTTCGTCAGTCTCCTTTCACTAAGCGCACGAGTAACAACGTTTTTCCTCTGTGTAATTTTTTGCTATGCAGGACCGGTTCTTCAAACTCAATTTCTCATATTTTTCTCTTCCCCTGCTCATTTTCCTTTTTTCTTCGTTAAAGTCTTTGTTGTAAAAAAAACTACGTTTTTGGGGGGAGTGTTGTAAATGTCGTCCAGTTCCCGTGCATTCTCGTGTTTTCTATATTAATTTTCTCAATGTACATTCATTTCCTCTCCTCCTGCCTGTTCTCTCTCTCCGCTCTCGTTATTATCGATCGCCCCCCTTTATCTGTCTCGCTTGCCGCTCAGCTCAACCCATTCTGTGCCCCCACCTCTCTTCTCTTATCTAACCTTCGCTCACCCATCCGCCTCCCTATTTAACAAACGTGTTTTGGGCTTACGCCCTGATGCTGCGGACTCGCCCGCTCGTTTCGCACAACTTAACTGCCCGCATTTCTCAAATTAATTTCTCTACAAGTGCAATTAGCAAACTGCTTCTATGGCCAGTTGTTGGAGCACCTCAAAGCAATGAATTTAAAGAACGCTGTTGAGGTTGCATGCGTGACTTTATTTAGATCAGGAACTGTCTCCATGAAATAATTTGCCTTGAACTGCGGATCCCATCACCAAAAAGTAGTTAAAAAACGATATTGTTCCGTTTGCCCATCGGCATTATCTGTAATCCAAGCTGCGAACTACTTCTTGGTCTCTGAGCTGACTGTCTTTACGGCGGTCTTCAGCGAGGTGCTCACCTCGGAAACCTTCAGCACCTGGATCAGCTTGTGTCCTGCAATTGGAAAGAGTTTTCGCACATTTACGGTTATGACCTGATTTTGAATTTCCATGGCCTTGAATAATTGTACTTTTAAGGCCGCCATCAGTCTTCATGCGAACCCTTACCGGACACGAGAGCACTGAGTGTGGGATTTCCGGCGCTATCTTTTCCGCACTCGCAGCCGCTCGCCGACTTGCCATTAATAACGCAGTCGAAGCCCTTATCGCCAATATTGCGGCATCTGCCGTCCTTCTGCGCGCACTTAGCCTCCATGAGCTCGCCGCCACTGGCGGTGCACTTGTACTTAAAGCATGAGTTAGTCCATTCCTGTCCCTGCTCGTAGCGGTTTCCGGTGCTGCGATCCACACAGACGCTGATCACACTGCCGCCAGCGCTGCTGATGTCTCTAGCCTTGTCTCCGCTGACCACCTCGTTCTTTCCCCAGCCTGCTGAGTCCTGCACGCAGATGCAGTTTTTGTGCAGCTTTCCTCCGTAATGGCACGAGTAGCTGTCCTCGTTCAGCGCCTTGCAGGTCTTGTCAGACGCTTCACACTCTGCAGATTTGTTTCACGTAATGGAGCGTTATCTCAAAGTTTTTTCATCCATTTTTATTTCTTTATTTTGCTTTATCGTAAAAGCTTTATGGTGCCCCGATGACCTTGCATTTCAATAAAAACTTACTCGGAATTCTCTTCAGTCCGGTGCTTGTGCACTCCATGACATTGCAGCCGTGGTTCCAGCGCTCGCCCTCGATGTAAACCTTCCTCGAGTCGAACGGATCTGTGCAGCGGTTCTTGCTCTCCTTGATCTTGCAGTAGCCCCAGGATCCGGTTTCGTGCATTCGGTGGTACGAGCACCAGTACCGACCGTTGTAGGCGTCGCAGTTGTACAGCCACTTGCCCTGGTACTTGAACGGGAACACGCACTCGCGACCACTGTCCGTCAGTACTTTTTCATTAGAGGTGGCGATTGATTGATAGTGCAGGGCCTCGGCCTTCTTGCCCTTCTTGTTAACCCGACTGAACAGTCTGAAAATGAAGCAGCAAATTGAATTTAGTTAAAAAAAGGCGACAACGACTCTTCAGTTCTTGTAACAAAGCTGAGCCCTTGGATGTCCGGCGACTCGTGCGCTCAATAGTAGCACGTGCAAACAAAATGAAACTCACTTGCAGCGACACTTCCAGCTAAGCGATCCAGTGACCTGCGTGCACGGGAAGTACTCCTCAGTTGAATAGCACTGACCGTCGTAGCCAAGGCACTTTCTAGACAGGACTTCGATTCCACTGTCGCTGCACTTGAACTCAGAGCACTCTTCCTGCCAGGTGCTTCCAAGCGGCCGCAGCTGTTTGTCCTCAGTCCTGCAGTACTTAATGGTAGCAGTCTGGAGTTGACAGAGTCCGCTGATCTTGACGAAGCCATCCGGACAGTTGATCAGAGGATAGATTCTCTTGTAGATGAGCTTGAAGATGGTACTGATGTCGGTAGATCGGATGATTGTTACAAAGTGGCTGATTTCCTCTCCGGAATACAGGGCGGACCAGTCAGCTGGCTCTCTTGCGGGGGTAATCTGAACAGTGAAGAACTTTCCAGTGAACTTAAAGTCGTCTGACAGTCGTTTAATATCCGGGAGCTTGACGTCGCCCAACTTGATGTTGGAGCCAGTGATAAGGAAAACGATTGGCGTGCTTCCCTTTCTAGCCTTGGCGCGCTCTTCGTTAGCCTTCTTCATTCCCTCGAGCAGGTCTGCTTTGCCTCCAGGGAAACTTAGATCCTTGATCTTGTCATCGATTCCAGACAGATCGGCCTGGCTAAACTTAACCTCCGCATTTCCGCTTTTGCCCATAACAATGGCTGATGCGCGCACGCTGAGACCCTTCAGCTCCTTGACAGTGAACTCATTGAGCAGTCGAGTAAGGAAGTCCTTAATATCCTTTTCGGAGGCCTTGAGTTTGTCACTCCCATCGATGGTGAAGATAAAGTCAACCTTCCTTAATGAAATTCCCTTACTCTCATCTGGCACACAGCCCCTGCCGGGCTTGTGCACCCAGTTGCTGCCCAGCTTGCACTGGCATTCGTAGCCTGGCTTCTTGTTCACGCAGGTGGCTGATGCATCGCACAGCTTGCTGTCCTCCGCACATTCGTCAATGTCGACGCAGTCATTGCTGACGTAGCGAGAGCCGGAGTCGCATGTGCAGTTAAAAGAGCCGATTGTGTTGACGCACTTGGATCTGCCCTTGCAGTTGTGAGCTCCAGTTGCGCATTCGTCAATGTCCTTGCAGCCGAGACCTGTCTTGTAGGTGTAACCCTCGTCGCAAGCACACTTAAAGGAACCTATAGTGTTTACACACTTTCCAGAGCCAGCACAGGGATCTTTGCCCTTGCATTCGTCGATGTCCACACAACCAAAGTATTTATTGTACTCGAATCCAGTCTTGCAAGAGCACTTAAAGCTGCCTGGTGTATTGACACAAGTGGCGCTTCCTCCCAAGCATGGCCTCTCTTTGCATTCATCTATGTCAACGCATTTTCCCTTAGCCTTCTCAAAGTAGTAACCATTTTCACACTTCGGCTTACTTGGACACTTCTCCTCCTTCAGCGATACACATCCGCGAGATCTATCGTGACGGAAACCAGCGCGGCACAAGCAGATGTAGCTGCCGGGCAAGTTGACGCATGTACTGTCAGAGTGGCACGGGGACACCTTTGCAGCGCACTCGTTCACATCTCTGCAGCGTTTTCCTTGCATTCTGAATCCAGCAGTGCAGCCGGCTGTCTTCTCAAGTTCCTTGGTGATTTTCGGAATGGCAAGATAAGGTGGAACTCTTGCTGGGATGACTGTTAGACCTCCAATCGATGGTTCAGTCTTTCCTGGTTTTCTTGGTGGCAGACTGACAACAACCACGCGAACGCCTGCCTTCTTCAAAGACTCCAGCTCCCTCGTGACAGCGCTTTCAGAAGATGCCGGAACTCTGCTCTTCTTCAAAAGAATAATGTACTTTGGAACCTCCGGTCTGGCTCCTCCGACTGGCTTCATCATGACCATATTGGCAACACGAAGAGCTGCATCGAGATTATCAGCTGATCCTCCCGGCTTCTTTAGCTCTCTGACGAACGACATGAACTTGGATTTTTCCGGTCGCTCGTTGAATAGGCTTACAGTCGGGTTAGTCCTGCCAAAAACAGCAACTGCTGGTCGAACGGAGTTGAATGAAAGTCTGTAGTTTGTCAGTAGCTTGATAATCATGTTCTTTAGCGATTCGAATTCATCCGAACTGACATCATCAGTGCCATCCATAACGAAGGCAAGGTCAAGTGGCACGACTTTGCCACATGTTGCCTCAGGAACACATTTCTTGCCGTTTAGTACAAAGCCTTCTCTACATACGCAGCCTTCATGGGCTGGCAAGCGGCACTTTCTTCGCCTGCCAATATCAGCGCAGGTCCTTGGACATCCACTCGAGCTTCGTCGGAAGACTGAGTTGGCGCCGCACTTCAGCGAACAGAAGTGGCGTCTCCTCCAACTCACCCGGAATCCCTTGGCCAGGCATGCATTGTACAAAGTTTCCAAAGACTGGCACATGGCACGTCTGCGGTTTTTAGCTTTTCGGAACTGGCAAACATCAAACTCACAGTTCTTGTACAGCTTGGCGTAACTGACCTTGCCCGATTTCAAACAAGCACGGAATGGTCCTTTCTTGTTTGAAATAAGGCCGCAGAATTTGTTGGATCTAACCTTTCGCTTCATCGATCCTGAGCATTTTGATGATGAAACTGGCTTGACTTTGCATTTTGAGCTCTTGGACGAACGATCATTGACAAGATAGGATTGCCCAATTAGTACAAAGCCCTTTGAGCCCAGCTTGGATACGTCCTTTCCACTTCTGGTTCTTAAGTCGTCTTTGGGATCTCCGTTGCAATTTCCACAGATGCCCTGCACTTTGCCAGCAAATAGAGATTTCGGGAGATGCAACTCTGCTACTGACCGGCCGTTGAACTCAAGGTCCAGGCCACAGTACTTGGACTCAACGACGACATTCGTTCCACTGCTGTAAATTCGAAGCTTTTTACCATTCTTGTAGAGTGAAATGGGCAGCCGTCGAACTCGCTTGCCGTTTAGGAAAACACGGTTCTTCTGATGCAGGCGGATGGCCAGGCCATGGATTTTGATATCAACAAATCTTGTCCAGCTGACGCTTCGCTTCTTTCCCCGGACTTCATTCTTTGCTGTGACTGAGAAGTTGCACTTTGAAGACTTTCCTAGCTTCGACTTTGCAAGAAGATACTTGCACTTGCCCATGAAGTGAATCCACTGTCCGTCAAATGTTCGGTAGTGCGGATCACCCATGGATGTGCAGGTGCAGAGCTTTCGCTTCTTTGGATTGCAGGTGCCGCAGGATACTGGGCAGAGGAACTTCACCAGCTTTCTAGAGCAGCGCTTCCTTCTCGCCAAACTCTTGCAGACATACGTCTTGTCGTAGCAACCCTTTAATGCTTTTCTGCAGCGGCCCTTGATGAAAATTGACTTACTGGGACACCTCTTTGGCACACAGGCGCCAAATGACTTTAAACCTCTTTTTACTGTTTTGCTTCTGTAATTCTTGGGACAGCTCCTGACGCATTGCTTGCCAAGCTTATAAGTTCCACTCTTGCAGGCAGATGAGGCACAGTACCGCCGCACTCCCCGTCTAGTTTTAAAGTAACGTCTGCGGAATCCTGAAGGACAGCGTCTGAGACAGCGTGTACCAAGCCTAAACAGCCTACCCTTGCAAGACTTCGGAGCGCAATACTTAAAGCGGTAAGACTTGGAATATCGGATAAACCTTTCAGCAAAGCCAGAGGGGCACCGCTGCACACACTGCCCGGCTGAGAAGAACCTGTCGCGGGGGCACGCGTCTCTGGCACACAGTCGGTACGGACGTCCTCCAATCTTCTTGCTCAGAACCCGATGGTTTTTAGGGCATCGGCGCTGGCATCTCCGACGGTAGCTAACATAACCGGCCTTGCACAGTGGCATCGAGGGGACGCATGACGCTCTCCTGCGTCCTGAGACACGTCTGATTCGGCAGTTGAACCCTCTATGGCATCTCATCGTTGCACAAGGATTTTTGCTAGCGCACACAGCCACTTGGCGAACTTTACGTCCTGCTAGCGTCTTGATGACACATCTCTGGTTTCGTGAGCAAGTGACCTTTGAGCAAAGATTGCGGCGACATACGGCATAGCTTCTCATGAACTTGGACTTCCTGTATCTGAATCTAAAGCTGTACACCTTCTTCTCGTGCGAGCTTGGGCAGCTCTTGACACACCGGCCACCGAATCGAGCCATAGGATACTTGCATAGCTTTCTAGTGCACAGTCTCACGCTATAGGCGAGTCTGCGCCTCTTGAGGATTCTGAAGCGCCTTGTGGACCTTCTGATGTATCCGCGAGGACAGCTACGGACGCACCTATGCTTGTAGCGATAGGTTCCGGCCTTGCAGTCTGGAATGAAATATGAAAAGTAGTTAAATTAAATTAATTAAATTGAATTAAATTAAACACTCCAGAAAAAAAATAAAGAATTTTACTCTTACATCTCGGAACGCAGATAGCCTTGCGTACAGTTCGACGGACAGCTCGCCTTCCAGACCTGAATACCATGGTTCGACGGTTGATTACGCACCTCTTTGACTTGCTGCAGCGGACGCGGCGACAGAGGATTGTTGACAGTGTTGGTAAACAAAATCCGAGCTTCCGGCCCCGAACAATTCTTGACCGGTTGTAGTAGCCCGATGGGCACCGACGGAAGCAGCGACCAAAGGCCAGAGCTCTTGGGTATCGGCATGTCTTCTGGCGCACTGAAACAAAAAATGTGTGCAATCGACTGGCGAACGAAATCCTTCTTTTTTAGTAGGCTAAAACTAAATACGAGGCTTACCTGGTCTGCAGACACCGGTCAGCTTGAAGGATTTGCCCTTTGCTGTTCTCTTTAGGCGGTACACCTTCTGGTAGCCAGGAGAGCATTCTGCAATTAGAAAGATAACACATGCCTTATTCTATGCTTTATTTCGCTTCGATTCGCCAAGTTAGCGAGTCTACACACTTCTCTTAGCACAGCTGGTGGCAGAAACGAGCTTTCTCAATCGCCTAGAATAGACTCGGTAGGTTCGCTTCTTGAAGCCACTCGGGCACCGCGAGATGCAGGCGCCTCTGAATGAAAATCGGCCTCTAGGGCACTCTGCAAGGTAAGTAGGTAAAACTATAGGGCCACTGCATTTACTCGTACATCACATTTAGATCTCATCACGCATGGCAAAAGCCAAACCTTTCTTGCAGAGCTTGATGCGACCAAATCTTAGTGAGAAGTAGCCTCTTGAGCAGCGGCTGACGCACTTGTCTCTGAGAGCGAACTTTCTGCCGCATTCTGAGATTTTGCATCAGATTCCATATTAAATACTTTAAACTGAAAAGTAATCCTATAACTTAACCACTAGCTGAAACTTTAGAAGACTCACTTGGTCTGCAAGTGCGGATAACCTTCTTTGCTCTTCTGACCAGTATTGTCCTCATTCCTCTTGGACACTGCTTGCGGCATTTAGCGCGGAACAGGAACAGTCCCTTCGCGCAATTCTTCCCTGCTCTCTTGCACAGTCTAAGCACTCTGCGCACCCTTCTGCCGCCTCTGCGGAAGTGGACTACACGGTCACGCAGCACAAATCCTCTGCGGCAGGGCTTGCTAGCACTGACACATCTGGATCTGTAGCGAGATCTTCGGGTCATGCGGCTCCATGATCGTCGGTAAACGATAAGCTGTCCCTTCTTGCATCTCTTAACCGGCCGGCAGTATCGAATGGCTGCATTTCTAGCCCTCTTGTAGACTCGGCCAGTGAAGTTCTTCGGGCATTTCTTTACACAACGCCTTTTAAACCGGAATGTTCCTTTGCTGCACCGCAAAGGCAGTTGCCTACAGCGTCCGCCTCTAGTCTTGTAGCCGCTGGGACACCGCTTGACGCATCGCCTGCGGAACCGGAGTAGACCGCTGGCGCACTTCTTACTGGCTTCCTTGAAGACACAGCGACCTCTTCGGGCCCGATATCCTTTAGGACATGACTTCCTGCACGTAATTCCCAGGCGGTAGCTACCCTTCGGACACCGAGTAGGCTTGCAGGATCTCAGCGATCTGACAGCAGTGTAGGTCCGCGGACAGACTTTAACACAAGATCTTTCTCCATTGGACCTGATTAGCAGCAGCTGACCAGATGGACAGAGGCGAGCTGGAAGGGAATATCCATGCAGATTATTAAATTAACGTTTAATATCGAATCATAGATCAGGTAAAATGCTTACGGGTTGGAACGCATGATCCTCGGATATTGTAAGTGCCAGACGGACAGCGGGTTACAATGCAGACTCCTCTGTACATCTTTCCACTTCGGCAAATCGTACTTCGTGTACAGCTTCGTCTCTTCTTTTCAAAGCCAAGAGGGCACGTTTTGAGGCAGAGCCTTCTGAATCTAAGCAGACCCTTCTTGCAGTGCTTTATTCCTGAACAGATTTTAAAATATGAGCTCAGTCTAGAATCATATTCGTCGAGCGTACCCTCGTTCATAAATGCAACAAACAGAGCACCGGCCAGGTCAAAACAATATTAGCCATCAAAGACTCAGTGCTCTTATCACTTACTGATGCACGATCGTCTCGCAAAGCTGCGGTAATGTCCAGGCGGGCACTTCACCAGGCACATCTTTCCGTAAGCAAATCGGCCTAATCGGCATTTGCTTGTCTCTAAATAAATAAGAATGCAAATTTAGAAAAGTGCTTTTTAAAAGCCTAAGACTAAATTGAAGATGGAATTCTGCAGCTCGACTCACTGAAACAGTACGATCCACGTCGACTCGTTCCAGATGGACAGCCCTTCATGCAGGTGCCTCGGTACCTGAATGTTCCCTTCCGGCATGCGGAATAAGCGCACCGGCTGCCTCGCTTGGTAAATCCGGCCGGACAAGTCCTTAAGCACAGCGCGCGACCCAGCTTCACGTAGCCCGCTGGGCAACTGACGGACACTCTCCGGCAGGCTCGACGAATTCCAATGTAGCCAACGGGGCACTTCGCCACACAGGACCGGCCGATACGGAACTTATTCAAGCAGTATCCTCTAATGCATCTCTGTTTGCGGAATCCGACTCTAATGAAGCCCTTCTTGCAGACCTTGAGGCAGTACCAGCGGCGTCTTCGGGTGCCGCTGGGGCATCTGGACTTACAAGAACCAGCGTAATAGACCTGACCGCGCCTGCAACTGCGCTTTCCTGTGTTTTTGAACATGAATACGATAATTTATTAAAAATATAATGAGTGTCGTGTGACAATATACTTAAATTTTAATCAGAACTTACTTATGCAAACAATTCGGCCTCTTCGAATGCTCAGTCTTGCCTTTGAGCCACTTGGGCAGCGAGCTCCTGCAACCGATTGTTTTTAATCATAAAGTATTTTTGGCAGTTCAAGACGTGTATTTTTTAGAATTTTGTTTGAAAGCATTAAATTAGGCTACTTAAAAAAGCAACCTTCTCGAATGATTTATCTCTAACTTACTGATGCATCGCCGTCCTTTGGCGTACGTGTGCTTCGGGCACCTCCTTCGGCATCTTCTGCCATAGGCGAATCCTGATCTACAGTAGATTCTACGGCCTAAAAATTTGTATAGAATGGTACAATTAAATGCAGAAATGAAGCGCGTGCAAACGGAATGGCCAACAACAGCAATAAGCTGCCTAGCTTACGGTAGCAATTATTGCCTCTGCGGAATGAATTTCTTGGACACTCTGAAAGTGCAAATGATACTTTTTTCGTATTAAATGAGCGATTGTTGGTAATTCAAGTTTTCAGAGTTTTCAGAGTAGTTTTGCGAGCTAATGTTTCTGAGCCGCTATGATGCTTACGTGTGCATCGACGACCAACCGCAATGTATTTTCTCGGGCAGCTCTTCACACATCTTGTCCTGTACATGAATGCTGGACAAGTCTTAACAACTAAAACGGCAGAAAAAAGTGTTTTAATTCGTACTAAGTTTTAGAATAAAGAATGCTTGTAAAGCCTGCGCAGCGTGCGCGACAACTTACGCTTGCATGATCGACTCGACGAACGCCTTGTGCCACTGGGGCATTTGCGCCAGCAGCGGTTGTTGAACAGGAACGTTCCAGACTTGCAAACCCTGTTGAACTCTGCAACCCGTTTACAATCGTTAATGAAGCCTTGAAAAATAATGTATTGGAAAACTCAAGTATTAGCATTAGAAAAATAACTCACTGATGCATCTAGGTCCCCGCTTAGTCTTGATCATCGTAAAAGTACGCGGGCAAACTCTGTAGAATTTGACGCATGTCCTTCCTCGGCGACGATATCCACTTGGACAAACTTCTGGAAGCAAGTTGAAGTTTATAATAAAGTTTTAGTAAAATCTTTTTTATGTTATAATGAAACTATGAAATATTTTTTAACTTACTTCCAGGCCTGTAGCAACGGGCAACGAGACTTCTTCTTCGTCTAAATGCTCCCCGTCTTCTGAAAATTACCCAGATTTTTCTCAACTTCTTCTTCAAAGACCGCTTCAGCTTTCTGGCCACTGTCACTCGTCTTCTTCGGCTCAGTCTAGCAATACGACGCCTGGCAACCGCGTATCGTCTCAGGCGGCGCCTGGTGATGGCTTGGAAGCGCCTGTAAAGCCTGGAAGCTCGCCTTCTGACAACGCACCTGGATCCAGTAGGGCAGCGCTTCGTGCTGCATGGATCTAAAAAGAAGCACAAATATAATGTATAATCTTCATAGTTTTCGATCAGACTCTCCACTATCTCACCACCCAAGTCATATGCAGCTCGCACACATGCTATAATAGTATACATAGTCGTACGACAATAAGACTGCCACTCACTAGTTCTCTTCGCAGCACAAAATGCGCGAGTTCTGTAGCGCCGTCTATTACGAACTAGCCGTTTGTAGTATCCCCGGACTGTGCGACGGAGACGGAGTCTCAGTTTACTCTTCTGCCGTCTATATGATCGCGTCGAGCGCTTGCGGTACTTTCTAAGGGTTCGTTTCAGCGACCGCCCTAGCCTTCGGAACCGGTTGGCCAGTCGTCGACCGCGAAGTCGCCGAGCAGCAACCCGTCTGAGTCGCCTGTTTCGTCGGATGGCCTTTACTGCATGGCGTCGCCTTCTGGTGCTCAACCGTCTGCGCAGGCTGCGCGTTCCAAGACGGAAGCGCCTTCTGCTAAGTCTGGCGTACAGTCGGTAGAGACGGAAAGCGCGAGTTGGTATCCTTCTCACAATGCAGCGTTTGTCTCTGGAGCATCTTACTGTACTGCATGGGTCTAAAAATATGGTTGTGGATTTTTGCAAAGTGGGCAGCAAAAGTAACGTCTATCAAATGTCGCTTTACATTGCTAGATCCAGCATGGTCGTAAGTAAATTTGAATATCATAATTATTGAAATTGAACTAAAGTAGACAAGCACAAACTATTTCCACGTAGATAAAAATACTCACTTGCTCTTCTTTCACATCGACCGACAGTTGTTGCTCGGCCACTTCTTGATCTGATCCTTCTCACTCTGCAGCTGTAGCCACGTCGGCAACGCTTACCACTGCATGGATTCTCGGCAACGCACATGGCACGACGAACAAATCTACGTCCTTTGTGTTTGCTCAACCGTTGCTTTGCCAGTCTAAGTTTTCTTTTGAGAGCAGTTGCAAGGTTGCTCTCATTTTTGTAGTACGACACAACAGCCCGTCTCAGTCTGCTCCGGCAGGTCTTTGACATCTTTCTATACAGATTGCGCATTTTCAATCGTATGGCAGCTTTGGCAGCCTTTGTTGCCTTTTTAGACTTAAAATAAAGAGCCTTAAACAGCCTCAGTTTGTTTCCAAACCATCTCTTCAATGAAAAGACACGTTTTGTATACTTCTTCTCATTTCTTCTGAACTTGCGAACAACAGCCTTCGGAATACGTGCGCGAGCAGACTTTCCTCTACGTCTTCGCGACATTTTTCTAAATAGCCTTCTGAATCGTCGGCCGTATCGTTTCGCAGCTCTTTTGAATCTTCCCCACAGCCGAGAACGGGTCTTTCTCATCTTCTTGACAAATCTTCGTAAGTTCCGCTTGGCCTTGCGCGCTCGCCTGGTTCGAGAGCGTCTCGACCTAATGCGCCTAAGGGCACTTCTGAGCCAGAATCTGAATGATCTTAGCCCTCTTCTGCTAGTCTTGCGACCCTTGATTGCCCTTCTTGCCCGTCGACCAAATCTCCTTGCGAAAGTGGATCTATGATTCACTCGGTGTCGTCGCCTGAGTCTCTGCACGGCACGTAGCAGCCGGGCGTGGAAGCGCTTGTAGGCTCGCCTCACACTAATGCGGTAAAGCCTGTACCACCAAGTGGGAACATTTCTGACCACGCACCGCTTTCCAGTCGAACAGCGAACGTTTCTGCAGGATCCTAAAATGTTTATTAAGGCAGAAAAATCTGCATGAAGGCGCATCTGCATAAACAAGGTAAAAAACTGAATTCAATATAAATTTCCAACTTTAAAGGCTTACTTGCAACTCTTCTGATGCACCGAGCCACAGTTCTTACTCGGTTCTTGAATGCAGCCTTGCCTTGCTTCTTACGTAGTGACCTAAGCCTTTTGATGTAACCTCTTCTTGCAAGCTTAACTGATCGTCGATATTGACGGAAGGCTGCGCGCCGGATCCTTCTAAAGCTTTTCAGTCGACGTTGGAATGCGGACCTCAGTCGCTTCTTATCGGCCGCAGACTTTGCTCTTTTGAAGCTGGAGCGATAAATTGCGACGTATTTGCGGAAATTTTTCGAAGCCTGGCGCGATCTTCGGTGATATGCTAGGACAATCTTTTTGTGACTCGCGAAATATGATCGAGCCAAAGCTTGTCTTTGACTTAGGAAGGCCTTGAAATTCTTAGTGAACCGTCTGACATGTCTGCACGAGAATCCTTTCTTACACTTGATTCTTACGCACTGGTTAACAACACATTGCGCAGATTTCCGCAGAATTGTGCTCTTCTTGTATTTTCGAGAATGAAGATACATTCCGCGTCTGAATTTTTCCCTCAGACTTCTCATCGCATTAACAAACTTCCTGCGTTGACTACGAAGGTTTGACACAAAGGATTGCCTGCGAAGCTTCCACGTCTTCTTTAAGCTCTTGACAATGGCGGACTTCCTAGCCTTTGCCGCCCTTTTAATGGCCAGCTTGGACAATGTAGATGCACGTCTAAAGGTACGCCTTAACGCACGACGAGACTTTCTGAAGCTCAATCTAAGAGCACGTCGGCGCCTGCGATATCCCTTCACCATCGACTTCCGAACGGAATAAAACTTGCGGCCCGTGTTTGATACGTAACGCCTAATGATGCACCGTTGTCCTTTTAAGCATCGTTTCTTTGAGCACAAGCCTAAAAGTACAAAACACGTTATATGTGTCCAAGCACAAAATTTCGAAGCAACGATTACTACATACATATTGCAAATCATATATACATATTTACTAGGAACGTCACCCAATACTTTCTAAACTTACCACTCGGACGTCGCGGCTTTCTAACACATCTCTTTGATCCACGGAGAGCTCGTCTCAAACGTTTGCTCAGCCAAAACAATCTTCGTTTGTGACTACGGACTAGCGAGCTCAGTCGTCTGCTGTGCACTCCTGCAAGTTGAGCCCTGCGTCTGGCGTAGCTGGACACTACTGACGAGTGCAACTGGCACCTGTACCTCACAGTCATGTACTTGAAAGTTCCCACACAAGGATCTCCGAACACGGAGTTCGAGCTGTGAACTCTGCACGATCGTCTGTTGCTGCACTTGGATGCGATCACTCCGTTGGCTCGTCCACTGTTGCACGAGTATGTTCTTCGAGGTCCGTATGCGCAGAATCGGTTCGAGGTTCTGCCGTAGAACCCGTTCAGCACCTGGATGACATATCTAGCTGGACAACTGATGGACACGAACTGGTGCTCGCATGCATGCTTCTCGTGCTCAGCTAGAACATAAAACAGGTTATATTAATATGCGCCTACGTTGAAGTTGTACGTAACTTATAAATATAATTTCTGCGGCGTAAGCTCACCAAGGAAGCGTCTCGGAGTTCGACTTCGGCTCATCAAAGCCGCATGTCGTCGTCTCTCAGCGGCAGTCCTGCTTGTGTAAGCTCGTGTCAGCCTGCTGATTCTGTTTCTTAGCATTCCGATTCGCCTGCTGGACCTTCTGGTGGCGCAATTCTCGCTTCTGGTGCATCTTCGTCGACCGCAAAGGCCTGCGTTTATGCAAAAAGTTTGCTTTTCAAGGCAATGCCAGATTTACGATTTGCGCGCTTACAGTGGTTAGGTTACTTCGTGCTGATTTAAGATCGTGGATTTGCTTCCTTTTATACTATTTTTAATAATACTATTTTCGACTTAGTCAGACTTTAGGACCTCAGAAAGGAATGCAAAAAACCACAAGATTTCGAAAACCTCCTCGACAACAAAAGTACAAGGCCTCACCAATCGGCTTGGGTCCAACGCAGCGTGCGACAAGGCGTCTCGATCGTCCAACTCGCCTTGTGACGCATCGCTTGAACCGACCACAGCGAACTCGCTTGCATAGATCTGGATTGAGTTCATGTTGGCACTCTGATGCGTGCTGTAAGAGAACTACTATGATAACGCACACGGCAAACGAGACTCACTTGCGAATGGCTTCTTCACACAAGCTGCCCTTCGCCTGACAATGCGAACGCGTCGTCCCCTGCGTCTGAATACTCGTCCGAAGTAGCGCACAATGCACCTTTGTCCGTTCTGACAACGCAGCTTGTCGCACGGGTCTGGAAGGTGAGAAGCAAACTGTTCAGTCAGCAGTGATGAAACTAACTCAATAAATGAATAAGCCTCGATACTCACTCTTCTTGCTGACGCATCGGGTTCTGAGCTTGCTGCCACGACGGGTCCTCACTCGGTATTCCACACACTTGAAGCCTCTGCTGCACTTGCGAGACTTGCAGTCACCACTGGTTCTCTTGGTGCACTTTGGCACTCGTTGGTATCGAGTGAACCTTCTTGTGACTCTCTTTGTGACACGTCGACAGCGGCATCGGCGGATGAACTTGGACAGGTGAGACAGGTTCATGCGTCTCAGTCGGTCGCTGCCGAATGAGATGGCTTGACGGATGAAGCTGAGCACCTTTTTGATGCGATCACTGGTCGTGTTGATGACCTGACCGTTTCCTCTAGACAAGAATTGGTACTCCTTGTGATAGCTACTGCCACACAGACGACCCGTGACGAGGAAAATCACCTGTAGTGACTTTCTATTGATGATTTCTCGCACCTATGTTCGTGTGAGATTAGAAGCAATCAGTTATTGACCCGAAGTCGACACATACAGAGGTACCAGTGTTTGCTGATTGAGGCTCACCTGGCGTCTCCTGCTATGGTCCTTTGCGCTCGCATCTGTGAACACGTAGATGACGGATCCGGGCTTCACCCTTCTGGCTGCAGCTAGAATGCCGGCCATGCTCATCTCAGGACAGTCGCCACCTCCGCTGGCTCTCAGCTTGCTCACAGCAGCGTAAATTGAGGCGGCATTCGAGCTGACAGTGACTGGGCCAACCTGCAAAGTGTGTTAGAACTCCTCTTTAAATATTCAATGGCCAGTCTTTCGGATGACGACAGTGCATTTCGAGCTGACTGCTCGGTTGAAAATCTTCGAGCAATACCTTTGGATCGTTGAACGGCGAGATGACGAACTGGCGAATCGTGCGTCGGTTCGCTGCCACAATCTGCTTGATGCTCGATCGGATTCCATTGATCACTCTGCCCATGCTGCCTGTTGTGTCGACCACGAACGCCATGTCGACCTGACCGGCCTTGCTCAGTGTGGACGGCTTCACCAAGACGCTCCTGCACGGACACTTCTTGGACACTCGGGTCACAGTGCGTGTCACTGTTGTAAAACGGTAGCCAACGCGACACCGGTATCCGGACTTGCACTTCAGTCGGCTGCACAGGTCTACAGGTCGTAATATAAGGTGAATTTGTATGGTGGACAAGACATGTGGAGCAAACTAATGCTTGTGGCCTAACTAGCTTTTCTTTTGACGATTAATTGAGATGACAGACACAATCGCTTGCTTACTTCTGATTGGCTGACAGGAGACAGTTGGGACGAATCGGAAGGCAGCTCGCACCCGTCGTCTGACGCTGCGAACAACGCATCGCCTACCACGACCACACTTCACCTTGGCACAGAGACCTGGAACGGTTGGAATGGTGCTTATTTGAATTTCATTATTTGAAGTTTTCATTTGCTTTGATAAAAGGTTTAATCCAAATTATGCTTTGCTCAAATGGTGTGTGTGTTTATTTTGAGCTGACAAGTTTTTGTGCAATTTCCTGTGGCTGTTTGACATTCGGTGAGTTCCCTATTGTTGATTTTGGATTAAAACCGTAAAAGTATAGCTTGAAATAGCTTAAAATGATGCTTTTAGTGTGTGGAATGTTTGATTGGGCCCCGTTTATAACAATTACATTTTCGTGTTCCTTTGCTTTCAGAAGTTAGATTAATTTGTCGATTTCTGTGATTTTAGTATACTCGTTGTAATTCAAAATAGTGTTATGTGCGTGCATAATACTACAATTCGTCTTGCTTTTTCAAGGGACTAAACCTTACCGTTAGCAAAGGTATAATAATAATCTTTGCTCTAAATTTTCTTTACAGCACCTAGGCACCCCTTTGCTTTGGTCAGCTGTCCAAGGAAAAAAAATCCAAGATATTCATCTAATATTACTCTTCCATGGTTATACTAAAGAAAAGTGGAAATATGTTTTTTTTAGATTTTAAACTTGGCAATGTGCTTTCTCCCGTCTTTTAAGAACAAAAGAGTCAAGTCGATGATTTCAAAGATTTTTTTCTTTTGAACTCACTTTTCGTTTCACTTGACTTGCGGACGCATCTCTTGGATCCGCGAAGAGCTCGTCTCAACCGCCTGATCAGCGAGGCGACTCTGCTTCGGTGGCGGCGACCAAGAGCGCTCAACCGTCTGCTGTGCACTCCTGCAAGTTGAGCCCTGCGTCTGGCGTAGCTGGACACTACTGACGAGTGCAACTGGCACCTGTACCTCACAGTCATGTACTTGAAAGTTCCCACACAAGGATCTCCGAACACGGAGTTCGAGCTGTGAACTCTGCACGATCGTCTGTTGCTGCACTTGGATGCGATCACTCCGTTGGCTCGTCCACTGTTGCACGAGTATGTTCTTCGAGGTCCGTATGCGCAGAATCGGTTCGAGGTTCTGCCGTAGAACCCGTTCAGCACCTGGATGACATATCTAGCTGGACAACTGATGGACACGAACTGGTGCTCGCATGCATGCTTCTCGTGCTCAGCTAGAACATAAAACAGGTTATATTAATATGCGCCTACGTTGAAGTTGTACGTAACTTATAAATATAATTTCTGCGGCGTAAGCTCACCAAGGAAGCGTCTCGGAGTTCGACTTCGGCTCATCAAAGCCGCATGTCGTCGTCTCTCAGCGGCAGTCCTGCTTGTGTAAGCTCGTGTCAGCCTGCTGATTCTGTTTCTTAGCATTCCGATTCGCCTGCTGGACCTTCTGGTGGCGCAATTCTCGCTTCTGGTGCATCTTCGTCGACCGCAAAGGCCTGCGTTTATGCAAAAAGTTTGCTTTTCAAGGCAATGCCAGATTTACGATTTGCGCGCTTACAGTGGTTAGGTTACTTCGTGCTGATTTACGAGCGTAAGATCGTGGATTTGCTTCCTTTTATACTATTTTTAATAATACTATTTTCGACTTAGTCAGACTTTAGGACCTCAGAAAGGAATGCAAAAAACCACAAGATTTCGAAAACCTCCTCGACAACAAAAGTACAAGGCCTCACCAATCGGCTTGGGTCCAACGCAGCGTGCGACAAGGCGTCTCGATCGTCCAACTCGCCTTGTGACGCATCGCTTGAACCGACCACAGCGAACTCGCTTGCATAGATCTGGATTGAGTTCATGTTGGCACTCTGATGCGTGCTGTAAGAGAACTACTATGATAACGCACACGGCAAACGAGACTCACTTGCGAATGGCTTCTTCACACAAGCTGCCCTTCGCCTGACAATGCGAACGCGTCGTCCCCTGCGTCTGAATACTCGTCCGAAGTAGCGCACAATGCACCTTTGTCCGTTCTGACAACGCAGCTTGTCGCACGGGTCTGGAAGGTGAGAAGCAAACTGTTCAGTCAGCAGTGATGAAACTAACTCAATAAATGAATAAGCCTCGATACTCACTCTTCTTGCTGACGCATCGGGTTCTGAGCTTGCTGCCACGACGGGTCCTCACTCGGTATTCCACACACTTGAAGCCTCTGCTGCACTTGCGAGACTTGCAGTCACCACTGGTTCTCTTGGTGCACTTTGGCACTCGTTGGTATCGAGTGAACCTTCTTGTGACTCTCTTTGTGACACGTCGACAGCGGCATCGGCGGATGAACTTGGACAGGTGAGACAGGTTCATGCGTCTCAGTCGGTCGCTGCCGAATGAGATGGCTTGACGGATGAAGCTGAGCACCTTTTTGATGCGATCACTGGTCGTGTTGATGACCTGACCGTTTCCTCTAGACAAGAATTGGTACTCCTTGTGATAGCTACTGCCACACAGACGACCCGTGACGAGGAAAATCACCTGTAGTGACTTTCTATTGATGATTTCTCGCACCTATGTTCGTGTGAGATTAGAAGCAATCAGTTATTGACCCGAAGTCGACACATACAGAGGTACCAGTGTTTGCTGATTGAGGCTCACCTGGCGTCTCCTGCTATGGTCCTTTGCGCTCGCATCTGTGAACACGTAGATGACGGATCCGGGCTTCACCCTTCTGGCTGCAGCTAGAATGCCGGCCATGCTCATCTCAGGACAGTCGCCACCTCCGCTGGCTCTCAGCTTGCTCACAGCAGCGTAAATTGAGGCGGCATTCGAGCTGACAGTGACTGGGCCAACCTGCAAAGTGTGTTAGAACTCCTCTTTAAATATTCAATGGCCAGTCTTTCGGATGACGACAGTGCATTTCGAGCTGACTGCTCGGTTGAAAATCTTCGAGCAATACCTTTGGATCGTTGAACGGCGAGATGACGAACTGGCGGATCGTGCGTCGGTTCGCTGCCACAATCTGCTTGATGCTCGATCGGATTCCATTGATCACTCTGCCCATGCTGCCTGTTGTGTCGACCACGAACGCCATGTCGACCTGACCGGCCTTGCTCAGTGTGGACGGCTTCACCAAGACGCTCCTGCACGGACACTTCTTGGACACTCGGGTCACAGTGCGTGTCACTGTTGTAAAACGGTAGCCAACGCGACACCGGTATCCGGACTTGCACTTCAGTCGGCTGCACAGGTCTACAGGTCGTAATATAAGGTGAATTTGTATGGTGGACAAGACATGTGGAGCAAACTAATGCTTGTGGCCTAACTAGCTTTTCTTTTGACGATTAATTGAGATGACAGACACAATCTTTTGTAGACCAGGAATTCTTTAGATAGCGCAAAGGCCACGAACTACGTACAAGGAGATTTGATATATTTATACTAACAAAATATGGCTGGGGGTGACAATGGCACGTGGAGAGCAGGGAGTAAGAACAGAGCACGTTGTGTCGCACGCGCAGGTGACACACGCGGCCCACGCACGCATAGGAAAATGGGCGTGCATTGAGCAACGATAAGTTAATAGAGTACATTCAAGTCCGGTTGAAAATTCAAGTCACAACATCCCTCCACACCAAAGCTAAAAATAAATTGAATAACACCGCGAATAGTCAATCCACCGTACATTGGAGCTGATAGTCATTTAAGCAGAGTCACTAAATCACTGGTAGCCCAATCGGTCAGGTGGTCCGCACTTCCTGCTTGAGCGCCTCGGCAATCCCTCACCAGTGGCCTCATGGGTCTCGGAAACACCTGGCAGGACCACCGCCGCTTCTGCCTGGCCACCAGGTGGGGGCGAAGTTGGCAGCTGTGACTGGGGCTCTTCAGCAGTCAGGGTAGGCCCAGCCGGCTTGCGCACCTGGTCCACATGGCGATGGGCGTCCCGTCCATCTTCGAAACGGCAGGTGAAGGACGTAGCGCCAGAACTCGCCGTCACGGTCGCCGGCTTCCAGTGACCTTCGTTCGCGAAGTCGCGGGCAAGCACGGCGTCCCCGACCTCCACCCGACGGTCGCGGGCGTGGATGTCGTGGTGCTGCTTTTGCAACGCTTGCTGCTGAGAGACCCTGGCCGGCACATCTGGGCGGACTCGATCGAGAAGTGAGTGAAGCCGTCGTCCCATCAGCAGCTCACACGGGGCCACCCCAGTAGTGGCGTGCGGAGTCACCCGATATGTCAGGAGGAATCGGGACACCCGCTCTTCCAGCGTACCGCCTCGTTGTTTGGCCAGTGAGCGCTTCAGAGTTTGCACCGCCCGTTCCGCCTGGCCGTTGGACGCCGGATGATAGGGCGCCGTGCGCACGTGCTTGATGCCGTTCCGCTCCAGAAATGCCTCCATTTCCGCGCTGACTAGATTTGGCCCATTGTCCGAGACGAGCACGTCGGGTAGGCCGTGTGTGGCGAAGCTCTGCCTCAGTCTCTCGATTGTCGCGGCCGAGGACGTTGACGGCATGACGTGTACCTCCATCCACTTCGAGTGGGCGTCGACGATCACGAGCAGCATTCGTCCCTCCACTGGCCCAGCGTAGTCGATGTGGAGGCGCGACCACGGCCTGTCCGGCCACGCCCACGGTTGCAGTGGGAACGGCCGCGGGGACTTTGAAAGCTCCTGGCAGTCGGGACACGCGCTGACGAGCTGCTCAATGGCCTCGTCGAGTTTGGGCCACCAGAAAAAGCTGCGGGCGAGCGCCTTCATCCGGGAGGCGCCTTGATGACCCTGGTGAAGGCATTGGAGCAGAGCCGACCGGCCCGCCGCTGGCACCAGCACTCGGCAGCCCCACAACAGGCAGCCATCCTGGATGCTAAGTTCGTCGGCACGTGAGTGGTACGGCTGCAGCTCCGGGGGCGTCTGCGCTGGCCAGCAGCCGGACTCCGTGTAGCGCAGAATTCTGGACAGGTCCGGGTCGGTCCGAGTCCATGCCCGAATGTGGCCCGCTGTCACCGGCCCCTCATCTAACATGTCCATCGTGAGCACAATCTCTGCCGGTACAGGTGCATCCCGTGGTCTCTCAGGCAGGGGCAGGCGGCTTAGTGCATCGGCTCGGAGCAGGGACTTGCCGGCTCGGTGGACCATATTGTACCGATAGCCGGCCAGGAGCAGAGCCCACCGCTGGATCCTGCCCGAAGCCATCGCAGGGATCGGCTTGGACTCGTGCAGGAGTCCCAGCAGCGGCTTGTGGTCGCTCACCAGCATGAATTCCCGGCCGTACAGATACGTGTGAAACTTCTTCACTCCGTAGACAACCGCGAGAGCCTCCTTCTCCAGCTGCGAATAATTGGCCTCAGCATCGTGCAGAGTACGCGAGGCGAACGCAATCGGCTTGTCGACTCCGTTGACCCGGTGGCAAATGACTGCGCCGATGCCGTATGGTGAAGCATCGCATTCCAACACCAGGGGCAGCTTGTCGTCGAAGTGAACCAGCACCGGCGCTCTGCTGATCAGCTCCTTGCACTTGTGGAATGCTGCGTCCTGGGATGCGCCCCAGTGCCACGGGCTATCGCGGTTCAGCAAGCGGTGCAGAGGTGCCAGCTCGGTCGACAGGTTGGGCAGGAATTTGCCGTAATAGTTTACCAGGCCCAGGAAGCTGCGCAGCTGGGTCGGGTCTCGGGGGGCTGGTGCCTCCTGGACAGCCCGCACTTTGTCCTGCATTGGATGCAGTCCCGTGGCGTCGATCTTGTGACCGAGGTAGCTGACACTCTCCTGCAGGAAATCGCATTTGCTCAGGCCGCACCGTAGGCCGCTCTGCTGTAGCCGTTGGAGCACCTGCTCGAGGTTCCGCAGGTGGTCACCATCATCTGTTCCGGTTACGAGCAAGTCGTCGATGAAGCACGCTACGTGCGGAACTCCTTGCAGCAGACAGTCCATCTGTCTCTGGAAGATGCCCACGGCAGGAGCAACTCCGAACGGAAGTCTAGTGTACCGCAGCAGACCTTTGGAGGTGTTAACGGTGCAGAGTTCTTGCGATGCTTCGTCAAGCGGCATCTGTAGGCATGCCTGGCATAGGTCGAGCTTTGTGAATCGTTTCCCGCCAGCCAGCTTGGTGAAAAGCTCGTCAATCCTCGGCACTGGGTATGTGTCCGGCTCCACGTCGAGATTAACAGTCTGTTTAAAGTCGGCACATATGCGAACGGAGCCATCCGTCTTTAGCACTGGGACGATCGGGGATGCATAGTCTGAACTACCGACAGGTTTCAGCACACCCTGTTCGATTTCCTTGTCGAGCTGCGCTTCAACTTTTTCCTTCAGTGCGAGCGGAACATTCCGAGCCTTGTAGAAACGAGGGCGGGCGCCAGGTTTGAGACGAAGCTGCACGGCTGGTCCCGTGTACCGACCGAGGTCCGGCTTGAAAACAACGGCGTAGCGATCGAGCAGACTGCGTAGCTTTGGGTTGTCAGCTGCATGCCGCACCTGCTTGATTGTTCGCCAGTCTAAGGGCAGATCGACCAGCCAGTCCCGACCAATCAGGCTGGAGCCTGTGCCCTCCACCACGAGTAACGGCAGCACCTTGGAGGCCGACTCGGTCTCAACACGAACTCGAATTCTTCCGAGCACTGGCACGGACTCTCCCGAGTAGGTGCGTAGCAGCGTGTCGACGGACTCGAGCAGAGGCTGGCCACACAGCTCAGATTTGTAGGTCTCCGACGATATGAGGGAAACAGATGCTCCGGTGTCCACCTCCATTCGTACTGGGGTGCCGTCGATGATCACCACAGTCTCAATTGGGGGCACCTTGCCGTTTCTCTCGGCCATGATGTGCAGCGAGAAGGTCTCCTCCGCCTCGAGCTCGTGTATCTTCTGTCCGTCGCGATGGCCGGAGGCGTGCTGGGTCTCTCGTCGTGACGTCGCGTGGTTTTCACGGCTGGCTGCCGCTGCTGACCTGCACGCGGCCGCGACATGCCCGATCTTTGAGCAGGCGAAGCACTTCTTGTCTGCGAACCGGCACTTCGCCGCTGAATGACGCTGCGACAGACACCGGTGGCACCGCTTAGTCGACGTTGCCTCTCCGGTTGATCCAGGGCTGTCCCGTCGCTCTTCTGGTGTCCATCGGCGAACTGCGTGCACGGTGTCTGAGCCTTTGGTCACCAGCAAGTTTCCCTTCGCGGCCGACTCGTGCGCTTGTGCCATCGAGAGTGCAGACTCCAGGGTCAATTCTTTCTCAGCGAAGAGCCTCCGCTGGATGTTGTCGTTCTCAATGCCCAGGACCAGTCTGTCTCTGAGCATGCTGTTCAAACTGGCGCCGAAGTTGCAATGACGTGCTAAATTTCGTCGCTCGGCGAGAAATTCGGCAATGGACTCGCCCGCCTGACGGCTTCTGCTGTAAAACCGGTATCGTCGAACGATCTCTGGCGGGGTTGGGTCAAAGTGTTCTTTCAGCTTGTCACAGATTACCACATAGTCAGTCTCAGAGGGCTTCGCAGGTGCCAGTAGGCTGGATACCAGTTGGTAAGTGTTCTTGCCACATGTGCTGAGCAGCACGGCTCGCTTCTTGTTCCCTGACTCGATGTCATTTGCGATCAGGAACTGTTCCAGTCTCTCCTGGTATTGCAGCCAACTCTCAGTGCCCTCCTCAAAGGGTCCGATTGAGCCCAGAATGCTCATTCCTCGTCGCCACTTTTGTAGACCAGGAATTCTTTAGATAGCGCAAAGGCCACGAACTACGTACAAGGAGATTTGATATATTTATACTAACAAAATATGGCTGGGGGTGACAATGGCACGTGGAGAGCAGGGAGTAAGAACAGAGCACGTTGTGTCGCACGCGCAGGTGACACACGCGGCCCACGCACGCATAGGAAAATGGGCGTGCATTGAGCAACGATAAGTTAATAGAGTACATTCAAGTCCGGTTGAAAATTCAAGTCACAACACAATCGCTTGCTTACTTCTGATTGGCTGACAGGAGACAGTTGGGACGAATCGGAAGGCAGCTCGCACCCGTCGTCTGACGCTGCGAACAACGCATCGCCTACCACGACCACACTTCACCTTGGCACAGAGACCTGGAACGGTTGGAATGGTGCTTATTTGAATTTCATTATTTGAAGTTTTCATTTGCTTTGATAAAAGGTTTAATCCAAATTATGCTTTGCTCAAATGGTGTGTGTGTTTATTTTGAGCTGACAAGTTTTTGTGCAATTTCCTGTGGCTGTTTGACATTCGGTGAGTTCCCTATTGTTGATTTTGGATTAAAACCGTAAAAGTATAGCTTGAAATAGCTTAAAATGATGCTTTTAGTGTGTGGAATGTTTGATTGGGCCCCGTTTATAACAATTACATTTTCGTGTTCCTTTGCTTTCAGAAGTTAGATTAATTTGTCGATTTCTGTGATTTTAGTATACTCGTTGTAATTCAAAATAGTGTTATGTGCGTGCATAATACTACAATTCGTCTTGCTTTTTTCAAGGGACTAAACCTTACCGTTAGCAAAGGTATAATAATAATCTTTGCTCTAAATTTTCTTTACAGCACCTAGGCACCCCTTTGCTTTGGTCAGCTGTCCAAGGAAAAAAAATCCAAGATATTCATCTAATATTACTCTTCCATGGTTATACTAAAGAAAAGTGGAAATATGTTTTTTTTAGATTTTAAACTTGGCAATGTGCTTTCTCCCGTCTTTTAAGAACAAAAGAGTCAAGTCGATGATTTCAAAGATTTTTTTCTTTTGAACTCACTTTTCGTTTCACTTGACTTGCGGACGCATCTCTTGGATCCGCGAAGAGCTCGTCTCAACCGCCTGATCAGCGAGGCGACTCTGCTTCGGTGGCGGCGACCAAGAGCGCTCAACCGTCTGCTGTGCACTCCTGCAAGTTGAGCCCTGCGTCTGGCGTAGCTGGACACTACTGACGAGTGCAACTGGCACCTGTACCTCACAGTCATGTACTTGAAAGTTCCCACACAAGGATCTCCGAACACGGAGTTCGAGCTGTGAACTCTGCACGATCGTCTGTTGTTGCACTTGGATGCGATCACTCCGTTGGCTCGTCCACTGTTGCACGAGTATGTTCTTCGAGGTCCGTATGCGCAGAATCGGTTCGAGGTTCTGCCGTAGAACCCGTTCAGCACCTGGATGACATATCTAGCTGGACAACTGATGGACACGAACTGGTGCTCGCATGCATGCTTCTCGTGCTCAGCTAGAACATAAAACAGGTTATATTAATATGCGCCTACGTTGAAGTTGTACGTAACTTATAAATATAATTTCTGCGGCGTAAGCTCACCAAGGAAGCGTCTCGGAGTTCGACTTCGGCTCATCAAAGCCGCATGTCGTCGTCTCTCAGCGGCAGTCCTGCTTGTGTAAGCTCGTGTCAGCCTGCTGATTCTGTTTCTTAGCATTCGGATTCGCCTGCTGGACCTTCTGGTGGCGCAATTCTCGCTTCTGGTGCATCTTCGTCGACCGCAAAGGCCTGCGTTTATGCAAAAAGTTTGCTTTTCAAGGCAATGCCAGATTTACGATTTGCGCGCTTACAGTGGTTAGGTTACTTCGTGCTGATTTAAGATCGTGGATTTGCTTCCTATTATACTATTTTTAATAATACTATTTTCGACTTAGTCAGACTTTAGGACCTCAGAAAGGAATGCAAAAAACCACAAGATTTCGAAAACCTCCTCGACAACAAAAGTACAAGGCCTCACCAATCGGCTTGGGTCCAACGCAGCGTGCGACAAGGCGTCTCGATCGTCCAACACGCCTTGTGACGCATCGCTTGAACCGACCACAGCGAACTCGCTTGCATAGATCTGGATTGAGTTCATGTTGGCACTCTGATGCGTGCTGTAAGAGAACTACTATGATAACGCACACGGCAAACGAGACTCACTTGCGAATGGCTTCTTCACACAAGCTGCCCTTCGCCTGACAATGCGAACGCGTCGTCCCCTGCGTCTGAATACTCGTCCGAAGTAGCGCACAATGCACCTTTGTCCGTTCTGACAACGCAGCTTGTCGCACGGGTCTGGAAGGTGAGAAGCAAACTGTTCAGTCAGCAGTGATGAAACTAACTCAATAAATGAATAAGCCTCGATACTCACTCTTCTTGCTGACGCATCGGGTTCTGAGCTTGCTGCCACGACGGGTCCTCACTCGGTATTCCACACACTTGAAGCCTCTGCTGCACTTGCGAGACTTGCAGTCACCACTGGTTCTCTTGGTGCACTTTGGCACTCGTTGGTATCGAGTGAACCTTCTTGTGACTCTCTTTGTGACACGTCGACAGCGGCATCGGCGGATGAACTTGGACAGGTGAGACAGGTTCATGCGTCTCAGTCGGTCGCTGCCGAATGAGATGGCTTGACGGATGAAGCTGAGCACCTTTTGATGCGATCACTGGTCGTGTTGATGACCTGACCGTTTCCTCTAGACAAGAATTGGTACTCCTTGTGATAGCTACTGCCACACAGACGACCCGTGACGAGGAAAATCACCTGTAGTGACTTTCTATTGATGATTTCTCGCACCTATGTTCGTGTGAGATTAGAAGCAATCAGTTATTGACCCGAAGTCGACACATACAGAGGTACCAGTGTTTGCTGATTGAGGCTCACCTGGCGTCTCCTGCTATGGTCCTTTGCGCTCGCATCTGTGAACACGTAGATGACGGATCCGGGCTTCACCCTTCTGGCTGCAGCTAGAATGCCGGCCATGCTCATCTCAGGACAGTCGCCACCTCCGCTGGCTCTCAGCTTGCTCACAGCAGCGTAAATTGAGGCGGCATTCGAGCTGACAGTGACTGGGCCAACCTGCAAAGTGTGTTAGAACTCCTCTTTAAATATTCAATGGCCAGTCTTTCGGATGACGACAGTGCATTTCGAGCTGACTGCTCGGTTGAAAATCTTCGAGCAATACCTTTGGATCGTTGAACGGCGAGATGACGAACTGGCGAATCGTGCGTCGGTTCGCTGCCACAATCTGCTTGATGCTCGATCGGATTCCATTGATCACTCTGCCCATGCTGCCTGTTGTGTCGACCACGAACGCCATGTCGACCTGACCGGCCTTGCTCAGTGTGGACGGCTTCACCAAGACGCTCCTGCACGGACACTTCTTGGACACTCGGGTCACAGTGCGTGTCACTGTTGTAAAACGGTAGCCAACGCGACACCGGTATCCGGACTTGCACTTCAGTCGGCTGCACAGGTCTACAGGTCGTAATATAAGGTGAATTTGTATGGTGGACAAGACATGTGGAGCAAACTAATGCTTGTGGCCTAACTAGCTTTTCTTTTGACGATTAATTGAGATGACAGACACAATCGCTTGCTTACTTCTGATTGGCTGACAGGAGACAGTTGGGACGAATCGGAAGGCAGCTCGCACCCGTCGTCTGACGCTGCGAACAACGCATCGCCTACCACGACCACACTTCACCTTGGCACAGAGTGCTGCGGGTCCTGTTTGTTCAGGAACAATTTTGTCTGCGTTCTAATTATCATGTTTGGCTGACTGAAACGCTGTCCTACACTCCTTACTACGAGCATGGCGTGCATTACGCGTGTATAGTTTTTTCGATGATCCCTTATATATTTTTATCATAGGCTTACCAGCTCCTAGTAACTTGTAGTTACTGGAGCTGAATTATGATATGTTCCCAACTTTTGGTTCACTTTGCTTTTTCTTCTACAAGAAAACTCACTGGGCCGTTTTCCTCCAAAGCAGCGTTTCAACCTTCTTGCGATGGCTTCGAGTCCTCTTCTGACTGCTCGGAACTGCCTCGCGCTGCGTCGCCTTGCAGCCCGTCCACCGATGCGGAGTCGTCGCCTGTACAGCTGGGCTGAACGCCTGAGTTTGCGGCGCTGCCTCAAAATACTGGAGCAGCGACCCACGATTGGCCGAATTGGTCGGACGAAGCACCTTACGGAGGTCACATAGGCGTATCTGGGCGTCAATTTGGGTACTCGACGGCAGGTGCAGCTGCGCTTGGACCTAATGAACTCGTGCAGCCCGCTGCGGTTGAGCTCTCTCAGAGTGGAAGCGCCTTTAGGGATCGCCTTCGTAAGGAAATTCATTACACGGTGAGTGGTCGACCTAGCCATCTTTATCCAGGCGCCCCGTGACTGCTGTGAGATATGCTTGTACGCTGTCTTGACTCCACACAGTTTACCACTGAGAAGGAAGTTGATCTGCACATTTTTGCTTCTGGCCAATCGGAGCACGTCCGCTTCGTTTCTACATTTTATTTAAAAAATTCTGGGTTTGAAATCCAAGAAACGCAAAATAAATGATGAAATATTTTCATTTCCTAGCGTTTAAAAGAATACTTTTAAAGGAGCAAAAATCCCTCAAATATCTAGGCAAGGTTGCTACTTGTTATGCTCACCGCTTGTCTCGCTTTGACGCGCTGGCATCAGTGAATACGTAAACAATCGAGTTCTTTTTGACGCGTCGGAGAGCCTCATACATGCCTGCATGGCTCATTTCTGGGCAATCGCCACCGCCGCTGGCTCGCATTCGTCTGACTGCGCTGATCAGCCTGCTCTTGGCCGCGGGTGACCTTGCTCTGCTGACTGTCACTGGTCCTGCTGTTGGGTCCGCAAACGGGACAAGAACGAACTTGTCCACCTTAATTTAGAGGAATGCCGTTGAAATTCTCGTTGAAATCCGAACTCATGAAGAGAGTTTGGATTCGAATGCTCATAAATAATTCTATGATAGTCACTTACCACTCCAGAGCGAGCATTTGCGTTGATGACGTTGACGATGTTGTTCTTGATTGCGTTGATCACTCTTCCCATGCTTCCAGTGATGTCGACAACAAAGGCTACATCGACGGAATTGACTTGCGACTTAGCAGTCGGTTTACCGCTGATGCAGGTGCAAGACTTGGTGTAGCCGGCAACTCGGTGTTTGAGGTAGACCCGGGTGCGGAAGGCGCGGGACACATAGCCAGCTGGGCATCGAGCTGAAACAGGTCGGGCTTTCCCTTGCAGCACTGCATTGATAGCACTAATGGTGGCTTTGGGCCTTGATTTTTCTATCAATGCGAAGATACAGGCGTATTAAAGAGGCTTTCATCACAAACCTCGAATGCAGCTCTGTCCAACACGCCTGAAGTTCTTCTGGCAGCGCTTGCGAATGCAGTAGAATCTTGTGGCTTGGGTGCCCTTTGGACAGCGACCTGTGGAGCGAAATGAATACTTTGGTGCTGTTAAATAAGCGACTTGACACCCGCGTGCCTTCGCAGCAAGCATGGAGACAAGTACTCACGAATGCAGACGCTTCCCTTCCTCTTGAAACCTGGGGCACATCGGGCTGAAAAAGATCAGGTGTCATAAATTTATAATCAATATGAACACAAGCTAAGGTACAGAGCAAAGAGAATTTCAGTAAAAATCGAGTAATTCTTGACGAGGTCTAAACGATCAGGAGATGGACTAGTGGCTTCAAAGTTTACCTCTGTAGCAGATTCGTCCGCGCCGAATGAATCCGGAAGGACATGATCTTCCTGCAAGTGTTTATTGTAAGGATTCTTCTATTAGTGCTCTGCCAGTTTTTGTTATCACCATCTTCTTTGACACAATAATTTGCCTTGGACTTACGCATGCAGAAGAAGCCAACCTTGATGAAGCCGCTTGGACAAATGCGCCTGCGGCATAGATGGCCCGTCCTGCGCCATCCTCTGGGACAGCGGCCGACGAAGCGAATTCTGGCACAGAATCGGCCCACCCGTCGGTAGAAGCGGGGGCACTTGATGAACACGCAGCGCGAGCCCCGGCGTACGTAGCCGTGTGGGCAGTTCAGCTTCCTGCAGAAGCCGAACACTTTCCGATAGCCAGCCGGACATCTCCGTCCACCGGGCGAGGTTGGGCGGTAAACACAGCGGGAGCCGCGGCGTCTGTAGTTTCTCGGGCAGACAATTCGAACACAGGAGAAGCCTCGCCTGAAGCGTCTTACGCGTCGGAAGCCACGAGCGCATCTTCCGGCATTCATGACGCAGTGGAACCTAAATAAAATAAAATAACTGAATATGAAACTTTCCCACTGAAATAGTTTGATTAATTTGGGTATATTTAATGGCTCGAAAATGTTTTGAATCAGGCTGTTTCTAATTCCAAAATTTCATTAACAAAAACTTTCGAGTTTTCAGTGGTAACGGAATCAAATTTGGCATGAAATAAAAAGTCCGGCTAATGCTTTATGCTAACGCAGAAGAAACACCCAAATCACGACTGAGGCGCTTACCTGAAGCGTCTTCCGTGTCGCACGCGTCTCAGGCTGTAGCCAATCGGACAGCGGGAAGTGACAAACACGCATCTAAGTGATCCGCGGCGCGTGCGTCTGGGAACGCGACCGCTGGGACAGTGCGGGACACATCTGCCGCGGCGGCGGAAGTTAACAGGGCAGGATCGGAAAATGCGCAAGCACCTTCGGCCTCTCCTACGGTAGCCCTTGTGACACCTGAGAGCAGAATATATAATATATTTAAGAATAATGAACGGTTCTTGCAGAGCTAAACTGCAGCAGGACTTCTAGGGTATAAAAATATACCCATGTATAAGTTTTAGAGAAAAATATAAACCTATGGCTTTTGATGAGCAGAGGCGGCATGGAACGAATAATTCTATAAGAAACTCAGCTAATTAAAAATTAATACTTCTTGAATTAGGTCGCCTCTCACCTGGCCGAGCCGCTTCGGAATCTGACGCAACGTCCACTGCGATTGTAAAAGTTCATCGGGCAGCGGTAGTGATAGAAGACGCACAGACCTCGTCGAAGATGGAATCCAGGCTTGCAGCTGCGGCGGCAACTCTGACCGACCTTTGTGAATCCTCGTGGACAGCGCACTAGATGGCACCGACCGCGGTAGGCCCGGTATCCAGCTGCGCAGGAAATGCGCATCCGCTTGACGCATCGACTGCCACTGCGCCGGAATCCACTGGGACACCACCTTCGAGGTTTGAAGATTCGGATGATGCGAATACACCTGGCACCACGGCGCACGTACGGTCTCGGACAGTAGACTCGGTAGCAACGGTTTCCTTGCTTCTTGTAACCTCGGGGGCACCTGCGGAACAGACGCTTGATTAACTTTACGAAACGCGTTTTCATCCTCTTCACGCAGCTGTAGATGGACCGCTTGATGATACGTCTGCGTCGGGCTCGCCTTCGGAACCAGGATCGAATCTTGGATGCTGCTCTAGACGCTGCTCTTGCCAGGCTCCTTGCCTTGGCTTTCGCAAGGGCTCTTGCCCTCCTTCTGGCTTTGGCAATCGCTCTCGCCAGGGCTCTCGCTCTCCTTCTAGCAGCAGCTCTGGCTCGTCGCAGAGCCTGGGCTCGTTTCCTGGCCCATGCTTTAGCTCTTGCTGTAGCTTTCGCTCTGGCCCTTGCCACCGCTCGCGCCAAAGCTCTAGCTCTAGCTCTAACTCTGGCTCTGGCCCTCGCCAAAGCCTTGGCTCTTGCTCTTGCCAGCGCTCTTGCTCTCGCCGCGGCTTTTGCGAGTGCTCTGGCTCTAGCCCGGGCCATTGCGATCGCTCTCGCCCTGGCTCTAGCCAATGCTCTGGCCACAGCCCTGGCTCTGGCTCTGGCTCTGGCTCTAGCCCGGGCCAAGGCTCTGGCGATTGCTAAGGCTCTGGCTCTAGCTCTGCCCCTTGCTCTTTCCATTGCTTTGGCCAAAGCCCTGGCCCTAGCTCGAGCGATAGCGTGGGCTCTGGCTCTCGCTCTAGCCAGCGCCCTCGCCAAAGCCCTGGCCCTGGCTCGAGCGATGGCGCGGGCTCTTGCGCGGGCTCTCGCAGCCCGGCTTCTGGCTTCGGCAGCAGCCCTCATAGCTCTCCGCCGCGCCTCCCAAATCCGGCGCCTGAGTGCCCTGGCTCTTTCAATCGCCAGTCGCCTCAGTCGTGCCGCTCTTTGTCGTAGGCGGCGGATGCGCTTGCACGCCCATCCGCATCTGAAAAACAGACATCATGCAGTTCGATGAGATGGAGAAAATTTTAGTGTAAAATTAATTTTAATTCAATTGCGAGTCTGGCGAACCTTCTTCCCCAGCACTCTCCAAAGTCGCTGGTCAGCACCAGAAATAGACACACAGAGAGAAGTAATAGCACTGTGAGACGCATCTTGATACCTACAAAGCGCAGGATATCGCAGTAAATTGTTGGCTCGGAGCAGTCTGACACAAAAAATATATTTCAGGCAGACAAGTTGCCACACTTACCGATACGTCTTCAGTGGCGCTCAGATAATCAACTGGATTCACTGTAGCAAGCACCGAACGGTGCTGTATTTATCGGCTCTCACACGAGGCGGGTTTCACGGTGGGAGGCGAGCAGTTGACTTCGCTGCCCAGGTGGGGAGCGAAACGACGGGCGCCCGAATTCCACATGTCGCTCCGAAAGACCGACGACCCTCACCCCAGGTCCTCTGGCCTATTCTTGTGCATTGGCAGAGAATCGTGGAGGGGCTAAGAAAGACTTGAGCACTGCCCTTACAATATCAGCGGACTCTCTCATCACCGCCTTTTCCTGAGAGCGGAGGCTTTGCTGGACAAGAATCGGGCGGACAGAGCTGGACCGCAAGACATAGAAAGCACTTGCCCTGGCTGCGGTCCCTCTCCAGTCTGAGTCTGCTCAGCCAATAATGTTATTTTCATTTTCTTTGAAAATTGCTTCAGTTTGCAAAAATCTTTCAAAATTGTGCAGGTGAAGTGGAGCGAAATTATTCCATTCGAGTGCATGTCTTCTTGTCGAGAATCCTAGACGCCCCCCCTAGTGTCCTCCTAGGAACGATGCAACACTGCAACGATGCAACAATGCAACGTTGCAATTTTCGCTAGACAAAGTGCCAACAGTAAAACTTTTGCTACCCAAATTTTTGGATGTTTTCTAGTTGATTTTGAGTCTAGCTGTGGGTGAATAAAGCCTCAGGATAAAACTTGTATATTGCAAAGTACTTTTTTAGACAGTCAGAACCATCGCTGGGCAAGCTAGGATACTGTTAACTTGTCTAAGGAGGCCCAATCTCGTAAGGGTCCGGCGTTGCTGTATTCGCAAAAGAATTCACCAAGAATATCTTCAAAAAGCCCAATAAAACTACTTGTCCTTCAGCACGAACGCAACAGCGACGGCTTCCAGCGATCTCGCACTCCTGAGAGCTGCAAAGGTCGACATTAGCAAACCATATTCACTGAACTGTTAAGCGTCAAGCGTATGGCTGCTCCCAGAAGTTTGACAAGTGTAGATCAAATGCTGCTCAATTAAACAGTTCGCGTAAAAATGGGCATCGCTGATTATGTATTTGGACTGGTATGAGTACTAGCGCTCAGAAATCTGGGTAGCATCGCATAGTGACTCCATCGCTGTGCTTCATGACATCATCATTCAGTTAGAAGGGGCTCGAGACACTGACATTAAATCTGCTCACTTTGATGCTCGCTGATTCAGGCGCGTTTAAATCACTGAAAAACGATATGGGGAAATCATTAATAGGCCCACAGGTTAACATGTTTTCACTTAAAACCCTAAACACTTCTCTATGTGCTAATTAATTGTTGCCTGGTTTCAAAGGCCATTGCTATCTTTGGTAATAATAATAATAAGAATGTGGACGATGGCACATCATTTGGTGACAGTAGCCCCGCAGCCAGCAAGGAGGCAATTCTGCCCATTTCGCTGACTCCTGAGCACACACACACATATACCGTACGCAGGCACACACTCACACAGGTGTGTACATCTGCCCTGACTTTATCATCGTCAGGCAGCGTACACTTCACTGTGCCTTCGAGGTAGGCCCTCAAAGGCGTAAATTGCATGACAAGCTGCGCCTTAAATGAATGTAGTCTCCCCACGGAATTGAGCTTAGGGACCTTGGTGCGAGAGGCAAACGCCTTAGACCGCTCTGCCACTGACCCCGCTATCTTAGGTACTGGTGTACAGTATGACTAAGTAATCGGCAGGTGACGAATTAAGTACTGGATACCATCACTCGGTGATGGTACTTTTTCTAATTTTGCTCTATCTCTGATAATAAAACTAGATCTGATCATGCTTCTTAACTCTCTATCTTGTCCTTAATCTTGACTTTCCTCAACAAATCTATCCCATCGTTTCAATACTCATTCAGAAAGTTCAAACTGACGAATTAACATATTTATTTCATACTTTACACTTTCTACATATTAAAATTCCTGAGGTCAGATTCGACGCAAGGTGCTACTCGGTTGTATCTGTGGCTGTGGCTCGTGAAGCAGAGGGCAGGTGTCTTAGCCTTGTACTAAGGGCTTGGGTTCATAAAAATCGCGCGGTTGAGGTGAGACAAGCCTTGTGGCTTCTCGTACACCTTTAAGTACAGCGAATGTTGAAACTGCCTGAAGTTAGGGCAAATGAACACCAGAAGAACCATAATGACCTTGCAACATTCCTTTGAGCGTTCGCGGTCTGATTAATTAGCAGAATTGTTATTCTGCTGCAGAAAAACGCTGCGACGCTGCCAAAGGAATTACACTAGCGTACCAACAGGCTTCTGCTGCGAATCCCGAGCACTTAAATTCACTGCAGTGAATCCGGTCAAATCTGCAAGCGCAAATTTGTTTCCACTTGGGTTTGCTGCTCCAATTCTAAAAGTTTAAACATTGAAAATGCTTTCTGAAAAAAAAACGAATTTTCAAGTGCTAACTGCAATATCCAGCTAGCAGTGCCGCTATCGGGTTTAGACGGCAGCAGGACTATGGAATAACAGGAGAATCAGCCGACCTCGGATCAACAATGTTCTGACGCGCTTGCAGTTTTGGGGCGGGGGCAGGAACTTCTCCCCCGCTGATCTGGCAATCGATTTGCCGATTACCAAGACCTTTACCAGAGCCTAGAAACCGGGTGATTCTGGCCGTGAGGAGTGTTTTCGCCCGAGCCCCGAACCGCAGTGTAGGATTGGGAAGACGTGGCTGGCCTAGCAGCGTGAAGTGGAGCGGAAGGGAAGCCCGGGCTGAGCCAGCAGCTGTTTGGCACGTCTCTTCAGCCTGCCAGCTCTGGGCAGCGCTGGAGCTGGGCTGCTCAGGGAAACTGCGGAATTTTCTGCGAGGCCTAACTTCCCTCGAAGATCGATTCAGAATATTTTCAGTAATTTCGCATTTTTTGTATACGAGCTATGTGAAATCGGATCTAAATTGCGTGGGCAGATTAAACTGCCAAGAGCCATTTGGGGCAGTGCGCCCAACACGCTGTGTCAGCGACTTTTCTAACTTGCCGACTTTACGTGGGTATAAAATATTAAGCTTTGAACCTTGATGCCGATCTTTAAACTAAGCAAAAAAATTTAGAATATTATATTTACTAAGACTCATTCTGCAACACTAAAACAATTGTTCATGCGAAATGGGACTCCGGCTCTTAAAGAGCCACCTTTTAGGACAATTGAGCTTAAATGCTCGTGCACGTGCAATCCAGCAAAGCTTTTACTGGGCCTAAAATTATCCTTTCGTATTTCAGATTTCGTATTTCGTATTTTGGATTATGATAACAAAATGTATTTTCATTGTTTTAGTCGCACCAAAAAACTGAGAAAAACAAATTTATTGAACTTTACTGCGTCAACGAGGATTCGACCTTTATTTGTAGCTTCAACACAAGACTCAGTCATCAGAGTACCACCGCAGGCGGTCCCCGTAAAGCAGAGAGAAAATAATCCAACACCCGCTTAAAAGTTCAGTTTTGGAGTAAAAAGTCCCTTTCGGGTATTCCGCTCATTGCTTCTTGGATTTGACGCTCTTCCTGCTTGAAGATCGTCTCTTCCTTCGCGCAGCGCGAGCAGCCCTCCTCTTGCTCCTGCGTCCGCTCCGCTTGGCCCGGACACAACGCGCCACCAGACGACGGTTTTTCCTTCGGAAGGCGCCTCGTCTTCTGTACAGCCGGTGCAGCTTTCTCAGCTTATGCTTGAGCTTGCGAGTGAGCTTGGGAGCGACAGCTCGGCGCTTCCGGCGGCTGAGTTTCGTCAGCCGGCGGCGGGCTGCTACGAATTTCTTGATCTGACGTTTGGCCGCACGGCGGAATCGACGGTGAAGCTTGGACCGCTGCCTCCTGACAACGCATCGAGAGCCCTTACCACAGCGCTTCTTGCTGCAGGGGTCTAGAAAATATATTTCATGGGAGGGAATGAAATGAAATAAGGCTTGCTTACTTAAAAGTAGCAAATTTAGTGTATGAAGCTAAATATGTACAGTATTCATATTTCAGTTTTGATGAGTGAGTGCTAACGAAGATGAGTGCTGCATCCATGCGAGTGCATCACCCAACCTCACGTAAGGTGTTTGGTTGATTTATGGGGCTTTAACTTCAAGAGGCTCACGGGGCTCTCCTCACTAATTTAGAAAACGAGAAAGAGTTTCGAAGTGAGGAACTCACTGGTTCGCTTCTTGACGCAGGTTGCACGTGCGTGAAAACGTCTTTTGTGTCGCAGGAATCGTCTGGAGAAGCGCCTAGCCGCGCGCCAAAAGCGACGTTTTAGCGCAGCCCTCTGTCTTCGGAAGGCTCTTCGCGACCGGATTCGATATCTGTGCAGCTTTCGTCGAACTGAGCGTTTCACAGCCCTGACGCGCTTGGTGAGCTTGCGACCGCGGTGACGCTTGCTGATGGATCGGCGAACCTTTTTGTACTTCTTCGACACTCGTCTAGCAAAGCGTCGCCTCTTGTTGCGCAGATGCTTGATCAGGCGCCGAGTCTGGCGTCTGAGGCGCCTTCGGTTAATTCTTGCGTACCAACGGTAAATTCGGAATGCACGAGTAGGCACCCTTCTGACAACGCATCGCCTGCCCTTGGAGCACTTCACCTTGCTGCACTTGCCTACAATGACATGTTATGATCACGCAAATTATTTATAATTTTGTATTTGTAGGTTTTACTGTTCGAGTGCAACAAGTATATTCCTTTTTCATTAAAGTACATGACACAGCTGTAAATAGTGTACTTACTGGCTTTTCTTACACAGCGACCAACAGTTGTGGTCTTTCCATTCTTGGCCTTGATCTTCTGCACCTTGCATCTGTATCCGCGACTGCAGCGCTTTCTCCGGCAAGGATTGACGGACACGCAGAAGGCTCGGCGGACAAAGCGACGTCTGTAACGCCTAGACCTCTTGAACCTTCGAAGCCGCTTTTTTAGGGCCTTCGCAACGGTGACCCTTCGCTTGTAGAAGGATACGACTGCGCGCTTCAGTGTTCTTCGGTACCCACTTCGGATCTTTCGGTAACGCTTCAGAATTCTCTTCTTGAGCTTCTTCCTGTCGGCAGCTGTGGTCTTCTTGGCCCTTCGGTAAGCCGCCTTCAACTCGCGGAGCTGTCTTGCAACTCGCCTTTTCAATGAGTTGACGCGACGGGCAAATCTGCGTGCGTTTCTTCTGAACTTTCTGAAGACCGACTTTCTGACTCGCTTTTTCGACTTGGCGTATTTGCGTAGACTGCGTCTTGACACCCTCCGGATGGTCCGCCTGAACTTCCTTCGGAAGCGGCGAGCGGCCCGTCTGTATCTGCCCCATAGGAAGGAGCGAGATTTTCTGGCTCGTCGAACAGATCGGGACCTGGATTTGCGGCTACCCTTTCTGGCTCTCCTGTTACGGCGCGTAACAATCAATCTTCGAAGAGCTCGGCCGAACCAGCGTTTAAAAGATTTGACAGCTCGTCTCCTGCGTCGCTGCAGACGTCTGCTCTTGTACTGTCTACGCAGCTTGCGGAGTCTTGGAATGTAGCGCACAATTCGGGAGCGCAGTCGCTTGTTGCCGCGTTTCACGCTTCTTCTGTACCGCCTGAACCAACGGCGGGGAACGATAGTCGAGACGCAGCGCTTGCCCGAGCCGCACTTGACGTTCTTGCAGGACCCTAAAATTGACACGATGAATGTTCATTTTACTGCTGAAAGCCTAATTTTCAATATTTATCTATAACTTAATAACTCACTCTTGACTCGCCGGATGCATCGAGCTACAACCTTAACTCGCTTCTTGAATGCTGCTTTCCTTCCGTATTTTTTTCGCAGCGCCTTAAGCTTCCTAGCAAAACGCCTTCTTGCAAGCTTAACGGAACGTCGGTACTGTCTGCGAGCAGCTCTCCTGGCTCGCCTGAGACTCCTCACTCTGCGTCGCAGAGCTGCCCTCGGAGTGCGTCTGGCAGCAGCGCTCTTGGCCCGCCTAAGAACGGAACGGTGTCTGGCGAGGTGCTTTCGGAACTGTCTTGAAGACCTGCGGGCCTTGTCATACAGTGAGCTGAGCAGCCTTTGGCGAACCGCGCGATAAGACTTAGACAGGATTCGTTTCTCTTGGCGGAAGGCCGCAAACTTCTTGGAGAAACGCTTTACGTTTCTGCAGGCAAAGCCTGATTTGCACTTAACGCGGTAGCAGTGGTTGACTGCGCACTTTGCGATGTGCTTCACAAATCGACGTCTTCTGTATCTTCGGGAGAGACGTGCAGCTCGCTTTCTGAAGTTCCTTCTGAGGCGGCGGAGAGCTTTCTTAAAGCCTCTTCTTTGCTTGCGAAGCTTGGATCGAAGGAAGCTTCTGCGACGCTTCCAAGCCTTTCTCAGACCCTTCACTTTTTTTGCGTTGTTTGCCTTGGCAGCTATAGCAATGACCTTGCGACTCGCCTTGGCAACCAGCTTGTAAGCTGCGTGGGCGTTTCGCCTGCTTCTTCTGAAGCTCGCACGAAGAGCGTTTCGCCTTGAGTGATAGCCGCGGAAAATCTTGCGTCTGATTGAACGGAACTTGCGTCCAGTCTTGGTCAGGGTGCGCCTGACAATACACCGGGAGCCTCTTGCACAACGCTTTCTGGAGCACAAGACTGAAATCCAAAATATTAGCATCATTTTTTGGGAGGCCTGTGGGCACTCGCACATCATTTGGTAACAGCCGACCCGCAGCAAGCGAGAAGGCAACTGTACCAATTATGCTTGCTCCTGAGCACACACGCACACAGATACCGTACGCAGGCACACACTCACCCATATGACTTTCTCTTCGTCAGGCATTGTACAATCTCACTGTGCCTTGGAGGTTGGAGGCACGACAAGCCCCCAAGCTTTCTCTCCACGGCTGCGCACCAAATAGTTGTGGCCTCGCCGCGGAATCGAGCTCAGGGACTTTGGTGCGAGAGGCAAACGCGTTAATCACTATGCCACTCCCCTTAAATCCGAAAGTCGCAACGTAATGTCTGAGATGACACTCTGATAGCATCTTAGACTAAAATGAAAAAATCCCCATCAATTAATATACCTTTAGGTCTGACGCATCTGGCGACAAAACGTCGGCTGCGACGAGACAGTCGTTGGGCGACACACACGCGTCCTCTGCGGCATCTCCTGTTTTGGCACACACCTGAAAACCATATTTTGTATATATCGGATTAGTGTTAGAAAGCAAAACCATATGAGCTTCCGATAAGTAAAATGCATAAGCTGACTTACTCCTACGCCGCCGTCGGACACATCGGGCCTTTAGACCAGTCGCTCGTCTTAGTCGACGCTGTAGGAATGCTGTGGAGCGTCTGTATCTCCTACTCAGCTTAGCAAGGTAAAGTCTGTGCCTTCGGACCCTCTGGTCCCTCTGCCTTCTCTCTGCTGCAGTGGGGGTGGTCGACTTGCATCGGTAGTTGATCTCCATGTACTTAAAAGTTCCGACGCAGGGATCACCGAAGAAGGAGTTGCTTGCCAGCACTGAACACGACGCTTTACCCTGGCATGCTTTTCTGACCAAGCTGTCAGCGTTTCCAGATCGGCAGCTGATCGAGTGGATTGGTCCGTTCTTGCACAAGCTGTTGGTTGTACGGCCGTAGAGGGCAGACAGCACTTCGATTGAGGACCCGGAAGTGCATCTCAGAGTGGAAGATCCATGCTCACATGAGCGAGCCAGGTGGGTGCCTGTTTGAATTAAAATACTCAACGTTCAAAAACGACTGCGTCAGAATGACAAGTCAGAAGGGTGGTTCGAAGCCGAACTCACCACTGTATCTTGTAGTTCTTCTAGCAAAAGCGCTAAGGTAGGCATTGATGCGCTTGACGGATGCAGCCCTGCGCCTGTTGTAAGTCGCTGTAACTTTGGCCAGCAGTCGGTTGTATCGCCTGGAAGCTCTCAGCCTCTGGGATCGAGAGAAGCGGTATCGAGCAACACAGCGCCTGTTGCGGCCGCAGCGGGCAACCTCGCATGGGGCTGCGTATGGCAGAGAATCAATGATTTTACACGGCAATGAGAATCAAGGGCATAGACTTCCATGTACACATATATTCCATGCACTAAGAATTCTAGATTTACGCTTACACTTGATTGCTTTGCACCTGGCGGTTCGGACATTTCTGATCGCAGCGCCAACCCGAAGCCTGGTGTTAGTAACAACACAACGCTGACCTCGCTTGCAGACTGCCTTGCCACACAGTCCTGTGGAATGTTTTCAATGTTTTTCATGTGAAACGAAAATAAAATGAAATAACTGCGATGTCTATCATTCTATATGTAATTTTAGTTCGAAATTTACAACTTACGTCGTGGCTTTCGGACGCAGGTTGGACGATAGGCCAACTTGCCGATGAATCTCAGCTTTCTCAGTGCGCAGCGGCGTCGTCTGCCACACCTGACTCGCTTGCAGATTGCTGAATGAATTGTTTGGGTATAGATATTAATTGAAGTATTATTCAAGTTAAAATTTAATTGAAGTGTAGTATATAATAATAACGCATACCTGAACTAGCGGTGGCGAAAGCGCAGCGACCAGTTGTAGAGTGATACTTGTTGAAAATCCTCAGGATCCTAGCCTGCCTTCGTGAGTAATTCTTGGCCAGTCGGGCCAGCTGAGCCTGGAGGCGCTGCTGTCTGAGCGATCGCTCCTTAAGCATTGCTGGAGTGGGGTTGAATGTCTTGCATCGGTAGCTGATCTTCATGTACTTGTACGTGCCGACGCAGGGGTCACCAAAGACGGAGTTGCTGCTGCTGATTCTGCATGACTGTCTACCCTGGCACGAGCTTCTCACTCGGGAGGTTGCCGATGCCGCTGAGCAGTGTGTCGTTTTGATAGATTTGCTTGGACATTCAATCTTGTTGGAGCGGCCATAGAAACCAGACAGAATTTCGATTGTGTAACCATTCGGGCAGCTGATGGAAACAGTGGAGTGCTCACAAGCATGTTTGTTGCTTCTGCCTGCAAGTGTATTACTCTGCGAGTTAGTTTACTTCACAGACTTGTTTCATATCAGACCTAATAGTAATCGATCAGAAAATAGGACTTACCCGTGTAGGATGCGACAGGTTTTCTTAGGAACGCGTCAAATTCAGCCTGGGCCTTTGCCCTCTTAGCCCTGTACTGATTCAGAGCGCTGGCTGAACGACTTCTGTACGCCTTGGCTGCAGCTGCCCTTACTCGGGCCGAATAGCGGTAGCGGCGGAAGCAGGAAGTGCCACGACCGCAACGGAACTTGCCGCACTTGGCCAATTTTCTGTTTCTTCTGTTAGCTGAGAACATTAAAATACGAGCGGAGAATGTAAATTGAAGTGCTTAGTGTCAAGCGGCCTATTTATATACAAAAAAATTATTTTGCTTATATTATCTACGGCTCGTACTTCTAAAAACATTACTCACCTCGTCTTCTGGCGAATCCCCTTCTAGAATTGCGCCTTCGATTCTTTAGAGCTCTTCTTGCTCTTCTCAAAGCTCGTCTAATGCGCCTGGAAACCCGTCCTGATTTCTTCGAAGATCTTCTCCTTGTCACGCGTCTCCTCTGAGTACCTCGTCGCCTTCTAATAACAAGTCTCCTGATGGAACGCCTTCTACGTCCGAAGAAGCGCCTGGCCTTTCTGGAGCCTCGTCTAACGCGTCTTGAGAATCGTCTGGCCCGCTTGATAGCTCGTCGGCTTCCGATCACAAGTCTCCTTCTGATGGAACGCCTTCTACGTCCGAAGAAGCGCCTGGCCTTTCGGGAGCCTCGTCTAACGCGTCTTGAGAATCGTCTGGCCCGCTTGATAGCTCGTCGGCTTCCGATCACAAGTCTCCTTCTGATGGAACGCCTTCTACGTCCGAAGAAGCGCCTGGCCTTTCGGGAGCCTCGTCTAACGCGTCTTGAGAATCGTCTGGCCCGCTTGATAGCTCGTCGGCTTCCGATCACAAGTCTCCTTCTGATGGAACGCCTTCTACGTCCGAAGAAGCGCCTGGCCTTTCGGGAGCCTCGTCTAACGCGTCTTGAGAATCGTCTGGCCCGCTTGATAGCTCGTCGGCTTCTGATCGCAAGTCTCCTTCTGATGGAACGCCTTCTACGTCCGAAGAAGCGCCTGGCCTTTCGGGAGCCTCGTCTAACGCGTCTTGAGAATCGTCTGGCCCGCTTGATAGCTCGTCGGCTTCCGATCACAAGTCTCCTTCTGATGGAACGCCTTCTACGTCCGAAGAAGCGCCTGGCCTTTCGGGAGCCTCGTCTAACGCGTCTTGAGAATCGTCTGGCCCGCTTGATAGCTCGTCGGCTTCCGATCACAAGTCTCCTTCTGATGGAACGCCTTCTACGTCCGAAGAAGCGCCTGGCCTTTCGGGAGCCTCGTCTAACGCGTCTTGAGAATCGTCTGGCCCGCTTGATAGCTCGTCGGCTTCTGATCGCAAGTCTCCTTCTGATGGAACGCCTTCTACGTCCGAAGAAGCGCCTGGCCTTTCGGGAGCCTCGTCTAACGCGTCTTGAGAATCGTCTGGCCCGCTTGATAGCTCGTCGGCTTCCGATCACAAGTCTCCTTCTGATGGAACGCCTTCTACGTCCGAAGAAGCGCCTGGCCTTTCGGGAGCCTCGTCTAACGCGTCTTGAGAATCGTCTGGCCCGCTTGATAGCTCGTCGGCTTCCGATCACAAGTCTCCTTCTGATGGAACGCCTTCTACGTCCGAAGAAGCGCCTAGCCTTTCGGGAGCCTCGTCTAACGCGTCTTGAGAATCGTCTGGCCCGCTTGATAGCTCGTCGGCTTCCGATCACAAGTCTCCTTCTGATGGAACGCCTTCTACGTCCGAAGAAGCGCCTGGCCTTTCGGGAGCCTCGTCTAACGCGTCTTGAGAATCGTCTGGCCCGCTTGATAGCTCGTCGGCTTCCGATCACAAGTCTCCTTCTGATGGAACGCCTTCTACGTCCGAAGAAGCGCCTGGCCTTTCGGGAGCCTCGTCTAACGCGTCTTGAGAATCGTCTGGCCCGCTTGATAGCTCGTCGGCTTCCGATCACAAGTCTCCTTCTGATGGAACGCCTTCTACGTCCGAAGAAGCGCCTGGCCTTTCGGGAGCCTCGTCTAACGCGTCTTGAGAATCGTCTGGCAAGCTTGATAGCTCGTCGGCTTCTGGTCGCAAGTCTCCTTCTGATGGAACGCCTTCTACGTCCGAAGAAGCGCCTGGCCTTTCGGGAGCCTCGTCTAACGCGTCTTGAGAATCGTCTGGCAAGCTTGATAGCTCGTCGGCTTCTGGTCGCAAGTCTCCTTCTGATGGAACGCCTTCTACGTCCGAAGAAGCGCCTGGCCTTTCGGGAGCCTCGTCTAACACGTCTTGAGAATCGTCTGGCCCGCTTGATAGCTCGTCGGCTTCCGATCACAAGTCTCCTTCTGATGGAACGCCTTCTACGTCCGAAGAAGCGCCTGGCCTTTCGGGAGCCTCGTCTAACGCGTCTTGAGAATCGTCTGGCAAGCTTGATAGCTCGTCGGCTTCTGGTCGCAAGTCTCCTTCTGATGGAACGCCTTCTACGTCCGAAGAAGCGCCTGGCCTTTCGGGAGCCTCGTCTAACGCGTCTTGAGAATCGTCTGGCAAGCTTGATAGCTCGTCGGCTTCTGGTCGCAAGTCTCCTTCTGATGGAACGCCTTCTACGTCCGAAGAAGCGCCTGGCCTTTCGGGAGCCTCGTCTAACACGTCTTGAGAATCGTCTGGCCCGCTTGATAGCTCGTCGGCTTCTGATCGCAAGTCTCCTTCTGATTGAAAGCCTTCTACGTCCGAAGAAGCGCCTGGCCTTTCGGGAGCCTCGTCTAACACGTCTTGAGAATCGTCTGGCCCGCTTGATAGCTCGTCGGCTTCTGATCGCAAGTCTCCTTCCGATTGAACGCCTTCTACGTCCGAAGAAGCGCCTGGCCTTTCGGGAGCCTCGTCTAACGCGTCTTGAGAATCGTCTGGCCCGCTTGATAGCTCGTCGGCTTCCGATCACAAGTCTCCTTCTGATGGAACGCCTTCTACGTCCGAAGAAGCGCCTGGCCTTTCGGGAGCCTCGTCTAACGCGTCTTGAGAATCGTCTGGCCCGCTTGATAGCTCGTCGGCTTCCGATCACAAGTCTCCTTCTGATGGAACGCCTTCTACGTCCGAAGAAGCGCCTGGCCTTTCGGGAGCCTCGTCTAACGCGTCTTGAGAATCGTCTGGCAAGCTTGATAGCTCGTCGGCTTCTGGTCGCAAGTCTCCTTCTGATGGAACGCCTTCTACGTCCGAAGAAGCGCCTGGCCTTTCGGGAGCCTCGTCTAACGCGTCTTGAGAATCGTCTGGCAAGCTTGATAGCTCGTCGGCTTCTGGTCGCAAGTCTCCTTCTGATGGAACGCCTTCTACGTCCGAAGAAGCGCCTGGCCTTTCGGGAGCCTCGTCTAACACGTCTTGAGAATCGTCTGGCCCGCTTGATAGCTCGTCGGCTTCCGATCACAAGTCTCCTTCTGATGGAACGCCTTCTACGTCCGAAGAAGCGCCTGGCCTTTCGGGAGCCTCGTCTAACGCGTCTTGAGAATCGTCTGGCAAGCTTGATAGCTCGTCGGCTTCTGGTCGCAAGTCTCCTTCTGATGGAACGCCTTCTACGTCCGAAGAAGCGCCTGGCCTTTCGGGAGCCTCGTCTAACGCGTCTTGAGAATCGTCTGGCAAGCTTGATAGCTCGTCGGCTTCTGGTCGCAAGTCTTCTTCTGATGGAACGCCTTCTACGTCCGAAGAAGCGCCTGGCCTTTCGGGAGCCTCGTCTAACACGTCTTGAGAATCGTCTGGCCCGCTTGATAGCTCGTCGGCTTCTGATCGCAAGTCTCCTTCTGATTGAAAGCCTTCTACGTCCGAAGAAGCGCCTGGCCTTTCGGGAGCCTCGTCTAACACGTCTTGAGAATCGTCTGGCCCGCTTGATAGCTCGTCGGCTTCTGATCGCAAGTCTCCTTCCGATTGAACGCCTTCTACGTCCGAAGAAGCGCCTGGCCTTTCGGGAGCCTCGTCTAACGCGTCTTGAGAATCGTCTGGCCCGCTTGATAGCTCGTCGTACACTGCGCCGTCTTCTGGACACACAGCGCTTGGATCCGCGTCGAGCCCTTCGCAATCGTCGCTTGAGAGACACAAGTCGTCTTCTGAATGTTCGGCGGGCTCGCTTCACTCGCTTGCTGACTGCCTTTCTGATCTTGGACCTCTTCTTGACCAGTCTCTTTCTTGCAGCTGTCGATTTGACTCGTCGAGAGCTGCGGCGAATAGCAGCACGGAACTTGTGGATAATTTTTACCTGTTTCTTTCGGTAGGCTCGTCCGAGCTTTGAGATTCTTCGTCTGATTCTTCTGAGTCGTCGGGCATATCGTCGAACAACACAACGCTGGCGCCTTCCGCATCGTCTTCGGCCACATCTCGGCCCTTAAAGTGTGCATTAAAGTAGACCTGATTTTTGGAGGCTTTAATAAACTTAAGCTATTTGCTAAAACAGTTTTAGAATTTACGCGTACCTTTTAAGTCAATGAACTCCCCAACTTAATCAGAATATTGCTTTCAAGTTTTTGGGCAAATGCGATTTGCAGTCTCACCTCGTCTCCTTCTCAAACTGCGTCGTCTTCTGGACACACAGCGCCTGGATCCACGTCGAGCCCTTCGCAATCGTCGCTTGAGAGACACAAGTCGCTTTCTGAATGTTCGGCGGGCTCTCTTCACTCGCTTGCTGACAGCCTTTCTGATCTTGGACCTCTTCTTGGCCAGTCTCTTTCTTGCAGCTGTCGATTTGACTCGTCGAGAGCTGCGGCGAATCGCAACACGGAACTTGTGGCTGATCTTGACTTGTTTTCTCCTGTAGGCCCGTCCGAGTTTGGAGATTTTACGCCTGATTCTTCGAAGACGCCTAACAGACCGTCGGACGATGCATCGCTGACGCCTTCCACAACGCCTTCGTCCGCATCGAACTCCTTAAAGCAATATAGTAACGTGAAAACCTCGGCCATGTTACGAATCTTTCCAAAAAATGTGTTACAAAAAGTGACAGAATAGCTGACTATAATGCCGCATCATTTACCTCGTCTCTTCCAAAAAAAGCGCCGCCTTCCCCAGAAGCCGCGTTTCCTTGTTGTTCTGCGTCGTCGCCTGGACACACATCGCTTAGATCCACGTCGGGCCTTGCTCAGTCGTCGCCTTAGGGACACCAGCCGCCTCCTGAATCGTTGGCGCAGCTTTCCAGACTTCTTACTGAGAGCTCTCCTGATCTTTGAGCGTCTCTTCGAGAGTCTTTTTCGAGCCGCCACTGATTTCACGCGTCGAGAGCCCCGACGAATGGCAGCGCGGAGTTTCCGGCTGACTTTGGCGTACTTCTTCCTATAAGCGCGCCCAAGCTTGTAAATTCGACGGCTGATTCGGCGGATTTTCCGGGCTGAGCGACGAACAACGCAACGCTGACGCCGTCCGCATCTTTTGCGGCCGCATTTGATGGCTAAAATTTTTAGGAGAATGGCATTAAAGTTTCAAAAGGTATGTGATTTCATAAAACTGTACTGCAGTGGGTTTCCTAGCATTCACAGTTACTTTGCACACAGATTTTGCACAGGTGGTACACTACAGGAATCTCGGAGGCTTTGTTGCGAAAATAAACTACTGGTACGGTACTTTTACTCACACGCGGCCACGCGGCGAGCCCAGGTCTTTTTGGCGACTTTGGCCCTGATTCGCCTCGCCTTCGCCAGCTTTTGCAGACGCTTCACCGTCTTGCCCAGCTTCCTAAAGCATCGCCTGGCCCAGCGACTGAAAAATAGCGATTTAAGAAACTGACCTTAACTGCTTACTGGGAGTAGTTAGTTTATTTTCCATACAAGTCGTTTTTTACTCACTCTTTCACCCGGCGAGCGCTGCCCACATCGCTTGTGAGGGCCAGCAGCACCACCACGGAGAGTAGGAGCAGCACCGTGAGACGCATCTTGAAGTCTGAAATTCAAAGCGCAATGAAACCGGGGGTCAGACATGCAGCTCGCAGCAGGGACAGACAGATTCCACGTTGCTTTCCGCTTACCTTGCAAACGTCAGGAGACTTTGAAATCCTCCCGAACTGATGATCTCGGAGGTCTCAACCCGGCTTTCATTTATAGACGATCAGCCGGAGTCGAAGGCTCCGCTGCAACCCCAACTTCTCACAATCCTCCACAGGTGGGGAGCGGGAGGTCCTGCAACATTCGGTCAGCACCTGCTGCCGAATTTGTGACCGGGGGGTGGTGGGGGCGCAGGGCGTGGAGACGCGTGCCGCCCCAGCAGCGAGTCCGCCTGCATCCCTCGCTGCTTCTCACCGCAGCTCAAAAGCTATCAGCGCCTGGCCGCGCAGTGGGGTGGGAGGCCGGTACCCCGCCTCAACCACCACATGGAGAGCCGCAGCTTCGACCAAGCGGGCGAATCGTAAGCGGCCTCTCGACTGCTCTGATCGGCGACCGCCGCGCAGGCGGGTTCGATTTTACTCGCGGCCAAACACGTGGCCCTACGAGAGCTAGCCACTGGCTTCCCAGCGCTGCCCCTCCACCCCAGAGCTGAGCTGGTTTTCGCCAGTTCAAATTCTTGCAGGATGAGCACAAGTGTTCCGCTCCTCTGACTCCCCCTGCCAGTGCCGCAGCCACGTGGGTGGGTGGGCAGGTGAGCTCTCAAAAGTTCGCGAGTTTTACAGCTCAAGTGCACTCGAAAATTTCAATACATTGCGGGCTACTCAACGGTTTGAAGTGTTTTGCAGAATTTTCGCTGCAGCGTAATTCCTCAAGTTGCTTTCAACTTTTCAGTGGCCTCAACTGGAATCCCTTTCGGCTTCAGTTTTTATCGGAAACTGCTGAATCTGCATTTGTGTTGCGTGAAATTTTTAGCATGCTTTCAAAGCCTCTGGAAGCTGAAATTGGGATCTGGAACATCAGGATCTGGCTAAAGGAGATGGGATATGGGCACTGCTAGTACTTGACCGCTCTGAAGTAAAACCTTAAATGCTAATTTGCATGACAGAAGCATCCACACTCGCTGGGTGTTCAGTTGAGGACGAAGCACAAAAGCACGCAAGTTTTCATGTCAAAGCCAGACTGGCTTTGCAAAACTGAAAAATGTAATCAAAAGTGGCGCTTCATCGAGCCATGGAGTGTATTTTCTGTTGTTTTTCTGTTATATTTCAAATTTTTGCTAATTTGCTGGCAACTGAAAACCAGTGAGGCGGGCTGAGCCAGCTGCTGGAACCTCAGCCGCAGTCTTCCTCCGCAGAGGGCGCCGGCAGCCAGGCGGGTGCGATGCGGTGAACGGACGGCCGGCTGAAACATCGGCGCCAGACTGCTGCATTTCCGAGGACCAAAGGGAATAAAAGTGCACTGTGAAAGTAGTGACATAGCAAAAGAATTTGAGCCCAGACTTGCATAATTCATAATTCTCTGTTTGTGATCCTGTCTGGGTCGAGACCACTTGCGACTTCACTCTAAATGCGAATTGCGAAGCATCCTTGCATAGAGGAAGGCAGTTGTACACACCTGAGTGAGCGTGTGCCTGCGTACAGTATCTGCGTGCTCAGGAGTCAGTGGAATGGGCAGGGATTACTGTCACAAATGATGTGCCAGTGCCCACAGCGCCGCTGCAAAAAAATATCATTTTCCAAATTGTTCCATTGTTCCAAAGTGCAGAGCAAGCTTAGAAACCGGCAAGGAAAGTAAGTGAAGCAACACTGCGGGAAACTAGGACATCCGAGGAGCGCGTGTCACCCAAGCCAGTTCTGCAGCATGACCGCCAGCTACATTGGAACAACTTGGCCAGAACTGGACAAGGCCAAGGGAGCACGGCTGAGCAGAGTGGCTCCCGACCGCCCGTCCTCACGAGAGGCCGCGGTCAAGGCTTTCCAGCTGACAAGCGAGAGCCCGTTGAGTTCCCGGAGCAGAATTCATTTATCCCCGAGTTGCGGGCGAGGCACCTATCTCTGCTTCAACAATAACTGGCGCCTCCCTTAGCCTCCGCTCTAACACGCAATGACAGGAAGGCAAGTACAAGACAAACATTTGCTTGCGACTGAAAGGACAGGGCAGAACATTGCACACTGCCTGCTTCGGGTTCACTGAGAATTAGTTTTGCTCTGCTGCCCGCAATACCCTGTGTATTGACAAACCCATGGGCAGAATGTCCGACTGACTTGGTACTTAGCTTTCTGCCCTTCGCAGTCACTAAAATCCAAAAAAAATCGTAAATTAGGCAAACCAACAGATGCAAAAGCCAAGCTCAACTCACCGAGCATCGGATCCAAGCCTTCTGTGCGGACAGCCTGGCGGGCGCAGCTCCTTGGCTTGACCGGCTGGGTACGCGAGCGGAGCGGCTGCATGTCTCGAAGGCAGATAAGAAGGTCGGTCATCTCGGCGATTCAGGCCTTCAGGCGTTAGGCCTTCCGCATGCTGGCACAGAGGCTGCGGTCGCACGTCGCATCCGCCTTCGCCGCCGATGCTCGAGCTGGACCTTCGCTAGCCTCGATTGACTCAAGCAGCGCTCTGCGATCAGGGATTCGTGCGGGCTGAGCATTGTGCGAATAGGTCAGGGTGTGAGTTGATCAGGCTGTGAGTAGGTCAGGGTGTGAGTAGGTCAGGCTGTGAGTAGGTCAGGGTGTGAGTAGGTCAGGCTGTGAGTAGGTCAGGGTGTGAGTAGGTCAGGCTGTGAGTAGGTCAGGCTGTGAGTAGGTCAGGCTGTGAGTAGGTCAGGGTGTGAGTAGGTCAATTCACCTGTGAGTTTGTAAGCTCTCCGAGTCGGTCTGCTGGTTGGCGTTGAGGTTTCGCTTCAGCTTGCACAAGTCAACCTGGCTCACAGTCTTCAGCCTCGGCGATCCCTAAGGCGGCGTCTCGATGGACTGGAACTGCAGGGCTGAGTCCTCGGGGTCCGGCTCCCCAGTCAGCGGTTGCCGCTGTCCTGGCATGCCCGGCCGTCCACGGGTTGACGGATTTGCCGAGTTAGGGAAGCCAGAGCCTCACCCGTGTGCTCAGCCAATCATCCCTCGGATTGCGTTGGGATGCGCCATCAGCAAAGCAGGGCGCCCGGAACGCGGCTCTGGATCATCCGGGAGAGGTCTGAGAACCGTGGCTGAGTACTTTGCTTGGATGGCGAAAGCTCTGGTCTCCAAGCCGAGTTGCTCTCAATGCATGCGAGCTGCTTTTCTATTGGCTGCCGATGGACATAGACAACTGGCAGGAGCCTAAAAGCAGAAGCCCAGCAATTTTGTTTCGGTGTCTTTTTTAAGCCTGGTGCCTCAAACGGGCCGTGTGTGAAGACTGAATACTGCGTATAAACATAGCCGATAGTTATAGTGGTACTAGTAGTGCAGTATCAGTACTCAATACTGCCTGTGCGAGTAATGTATTTAGTGTTGCAAGAAAAAAATCACTTTATAAAGACATTATTTATGTCAGCAAATTTTCTCATTCACAGGCAGTGTCACAGTCACAGGCAGTGTCACAGTCACAGGCAGTGTCAGTGTCACAGGCAGTGTCACAGGCAGTGTCACAGTCACAGGCAGTGTCAGAGTCACAGGCAGTGTCACAGGCAGTGTCACAGTCACAGGCAGTGTCACAGTCACAGGCAGTGTCACAGGCAGTGTCACAGTCACAGGCAGTGTCACAGTCACAGGCAGTGTCACAGTCACAGGCAGTGTCACAGTCACAGGCAGTGTCAGTGTCACAGGCAGTGTCACAGGCAGTGTCACAGTCACAGGCAGTGTCAGAGTCACAGGCAGTGTCAGAGTCACAGGCAGTGTCACAGGCAGTGTCACAGTCACAGGCAGTGTCACAGTCACAGGCAGTGTCACAGTCACAGGCAGTGTCAGAGTCACAGGCAGTGTCAGAGTCACAGGCAGTGTCACAGGCAGTGTCACAGTCACAGGCAGTGTCACAGTCACAGGCAGTGTCACAGTCACAGGCAGTGTCAGTGTCACAGGCAGTGTCACAGGCAGTGTCACAGTCACAGGCAGTGTCAGAGTCACAGGCAGTGTCACAGGCAGTGTCACAGTCACAGGCAGTGTCACAGTCACAGGCAGTGTCACAGGCAGTGTCACAGTCACAGGCAGTGTCACAGTCACAGGCAGTGTCACAGTCACAGGCAGTGTCACAGTCACAGGCAGTGTCACAGTCACAGGCAGTGTCACAGTCACAGGCAGTGTCAGAGTCACAGGCAGTGTCACAGTCACAGGCAGTGTCACAGTCACAGGCAGTGTCAGAGTCACAGGCAGTGTCACAGTCACAGGCAGTGTCAGTCACAGGCAGTGTCACAGGCAGTGTCACAGGCAGTGTCACAGTCACAGGCAGTGTCACAGTCACAGGCAGTGTCAGAGTCACAGGCAGTGTCACAGTCACAGGCAGTGTCACAGTCACAGGCAGTGTCAGAGTCACAGGCAGTGTCACAGTCACAGGCAGTGTCACAGTCACAGGCAGTGTCAGTCACAGGCAGTGTCACAGGCAGTGTCACAGGCAGTATTACAGGCAGTGTCACAGGCAGTGTCACAGGCAGTGTCACAGGCAGTGTCACAGGCAGTATTACAGGCAGTGTCACAGGCAGTGTCACAGGCAGTGTCACAGTCACAGGCAGTGTCACAGTCACAGGCAGTGTCAGAGTCACAGGCAGTGTCACAGGCAGTGTCACAGGCAGTGTCACAGGCAGTGTCACAGGCATTGTCACAGGCAGTGTCACAGGCAGTGTCACAGGCAGTGTCACAGGCAGTGTCACAGGCATTGTCACAGGCAGTGTCACAGGCATTGTCACAGGCAGTGTCACAGGCATTGTCACAGGCAGTGTCACAGGCAGTGTCACAGGCATTGTCACAGGCAGTGTCACAGTCACAGGCAGTGTCACAGGCAGTGTCACAGGCAGTGTCACAGGCAGTGTCACAGGCAGTGTCACAGGCAGTGTCACAGTCACAGGCAGTGTCACAGGCAGTGTCACAGGCAGTGTCACAGGCATTGTCACAGGCAGTGTCACAGGCAGTGTCACAGGCATTGTCACAGGCAGTGTCACATGCAGTATTACAGGCAGTGTCACAGGCAGTGTCACAGGCAGTGTCACATGCAGTATTACAGGCAGTGTCACAGGCAGTGTCACAGGCAGTGTCAATGCAGGAACGTCTGCACTAGGCCAGCGGCAGCGAGCACAATTAGGCAGCCCAGAATCCCGGCGAAGGTCCACAGCACGATGAGGAAGTCTTTGGTGTTCATGGCGCTGCTGTCGGGCAGTCGAAAGTCTCTCTTGTAGCCGATCAAGCGAATATTCGTCTGCACACTCTTGTTGACGTCAGCAGCGGCCTCGGCACCGGACTTTGACACCGGCAGCGAGCAGATAACAGCGAGGCAGCAGCAGCCGATGGCGGCAAGCAGCCAGCCGCCGCGCGGACAGCTCATTGTGGGCGATGAGTTTTGAAAAAATGTTTGCTAAGCTGCAGCAGTTGTGGCATGTGCTCTAATGGAATGAGCTCAGTGGCATTCTCAGTCACAGTCAGTCACAGTCAGTCTCAGTCATAGACTCAGGCATAGTCTATGGCATTGGATGCATGTCAGTGGGAGGGCCCCGTTTGACTGGCGAAGTTTGCCTGGCAACAACATTTTTTAAGGCATGTGTGGAATTAGACCCACGAGCCTAAATTGAGGCTTTCCTGAGGCATTGAAGCGTTCCGGGACCACACTGAGTCACAGCTCGGCTTGCGTCATCGAGTACGGAGCTTGGCAACAGCACCTACCTAATTGGATAATCCTTGATCTATGAAGCCACGAAACTTTGTCCCGCCTGAGTTTCGGAGCCCGCTGCAGCTGCTCGAGGGCGGCGTGGGCGGCCGAGAATCCGGGCAGCTCTTATCAGCCGCTGGGACCGCGGGCAGAGCAGGCGCAGAAAGGGCGCGCGCGGGAAACTCCCGCGAACCCGCAACTATTTTTGGCAGCCCCGTGACTGCACCGCGGGCCGAGTGACTCACCAACTCAGATCCTCAAAACTGTTTCCCCATTTCCTTACTAACACGAGACACCCCTTAGATTCTCATCTTACATCCTCAGGCAGCGGGGGCCGCCTACCCGCGTCCTGACTCAGCCAGGCCTGACTCAGCTGCCCGCCTCCCGACCACCTGCCGGCGGGGCCAATGGCGCAGCCGGGCAGGACGGAGCGGCCTTCTTTATTTAAACGAGGCGGCAAAAGCAGCTCTGACTGCAGTTCATGACTCCAGCTGAGCAGCCAACTCAGAGTAGAATCCGAAGCAACTTCCGATCAGCTGAAACAGCATGTGCTACCGACAGACTCCGACAGCCTCCACCTGCTCCTGGCCGTGCCTGCTGCCGGCCCTGGCCTGCTGCCTCTGCGCCATCCTGCTGACAGCCGATGCTGCGCCGGCGGACGTCAGGTTGCCTTCCTCACCCAGTGTCTTTGACCTGCTCATGCACGGCAGCGACTCCGACTTGGCCGGCGCCGCCGACGACGCCTGGAACCCTGAAGGCCACGATCATCCCCGCCGTGTCGCCAGGGCGGCAGCAGCGAGCTTCCTGCGGCGGCTGCGCCGTCGGCCCAAGAAGTTCCCGCCGAGGAAGCCGCCTGGCATCTGGTGACGAAACAGCCAGACTGCGCAGATTCCGCCTGACTTCACCCGCTGTGCACTTCCTATGTGTACATAGACTGTACGACTGCCTCACATGTGCGCCCATGTGTACACACACATCTGTCTGCCTTGGTCACGATAATAAATATACATGATTGCACTGCCCAGTGTATGCCGAAATTCTGTGCCACCATTCGCGCTATTACTAGCTATGAAACTGCAATCCTCTGCCTAACGAGTTCACCGCTTGCCCCAAGGTCCCGCGACGAGGCGACAGTAACTCTGTCTGTCTGTCTGTCTGTCTGTCTGTCTGTCTGTCTGTCTGTCTGTCTGTCTGTCTGTCTGTCTGTCTGTCTGTCTGTCTGTCTGTCTGTCTGTCTGTCTGTCTGTCTGTCTGTCTGTCTGTCTGTCTGTCTGTCTGTCTGTCTGTCTGTCTGTCTGTCTGTCTGTCTGTCTGTCTGTCTGTCTGTCTGTCTGTCTGTCTGTCTGTCTGTCTGTCTGTCTGTCTGTCTGTCTGTCTGTCTGTCTGTCTGTCTGTCTGTCTGTCTGTCTGTCTGTCTGTCTGTCTGTCTGTCTGTCTGTCTGTCTGTCTGTCTGTCTGTCTGTCTGTCTGTCTGTCTGTCTGTCTGTCTGTCTGTCTGTCTGTCTGTCTGTCTGTCTGTCTGTCTGTCTGTCTGTCTGTCTGTCTGTCTGTCTGTCTGTCTGTCTGTCTGTCTGTCTGTCTGTCTGTCGCAAGGAATGATGATGAAGAAGTGAACACACTGACGGCGGTTGCATGGGCAGTCTAGTTGCCAGGGTGCACAATTGAGACACAATGATCTTGATCAAACTGTAATTTTATTAAAAACTGTTTGCCAGACTCGGGCAATGCGATGGCTATTGATAATATTCAGGTTGAGAACACGAAGAGAACAGACAAGTGACGCAGCGGGCCACGGAGCTGTTTGAGTTCGCGCCGCTGCAGTTTAACAAACACACCGGACTAAAGGAAACCAAGTTTAAAACCAAGTCAAACGTGGGCTGAGTGGTCAATTCAGATTTGTACACAACAGCTAGGCGATAAGCAGACGAGTAACAGTGCAGAGGGGGGGCTAAAGGACAGACAAAGGAAACAAATGAAAAAGCATACTTAAATAAAACAGACGTGGGGAAACGCAGCGGATCGTTAGTTCGTTAGTCGTTACTTCTGTATTTTTTGACTTGTTTACGAGTAATTGCCTAGTCCTATGCTACGAATTACTAATCAGAAGATTCAACTAGAATTTCTAATTTTCTGTCTTTCACACGATCCCAAAAATAAGACTATTTGCAGGACATTATTTGCAGGACATTATTTGCAGGACATTATTTGCACTAGAGCGTCACAGAATCAAAGCGCACGAGTCACCGCACGACCCCAAAGCTAGGCGTAGAGGTCCTCCCGGTCCGCCGTGAAGGTGTCGCCCTCCTGGATGCTGGCGAACTGCAGGAAGTGGCTGGGCCGGTGGCTCTCGTGGTAGAACTCCCTGGGGTTGCCCAGCTGCAGTTCGTACTTCATGGTGGGCACGTGACGCACTCCGGCAAAGTTGTAGTTCCAGGAGCCCTGCGCCGGGATCATGAAGAAGCCGAGGAAACGGTCGGACAGCAGCATCTGGCACTTCTCATAGTGCGATGGAGCGTAGCCCTGCCGCGTGGAGAAAGCAGAGCGAAAATTATGTACCGAACCTACCCGACATGTATCGAGCCTAGTCAATATAATCAGACCTACCAATCTGGTCAGACCTACCAATATGAACAGAACCTTCCCGATATGTATCGACCTCTACCAAAGCTCGCCGAAATGTAAGAAATATATCGACTTCCTCGATATGCATCGAACCAAGCAGATATGCATCGAACCAACCCGATATGTATCGAAAAAACGGATAACTATATTTGTTTCGAACTTACCTTATACGTAGGGAATTTTTTATATAGTAAACTCTATAGATATTTTACTATTCGCAAATATATACTTATAGTTAATAGCAAACAAGCCATCCGATATGTATCGAATCGAACTAATTTCTATTGGCCCTACACCGTACGCATCTCTCACCTTGGGGTTGTTGCCTCGGTCGGTGTTCTGCCGGCCCCAGTCGAGGCCGCCGCGGGTCAGCCGGTAGGCGGCCAGGGACACAGAGCCGGGCGTGAAAGAGCAGGTCATGACGGTGGTCTTCTCGGGCTCCAGCTCGTGGAAAAGGCGCGCATGCGTGGTGATGTCGTGCGGGCTGAGCTGCGGAAGCTCATTGTGTTGAGTGTGCACCCAGCCCAGCGGCTCCAGGCCCTTCAGGTGCTCGTGCTGCGGCAGGCTGGTTGGCAGCGTCACGGACTGATGGTTGCCCAACTGTGGCGGCATCACCAAGCAGCGGATTTCCTTCACCTGCGGATTATCGGGCGGCGAGCAGCCGTAGAGGAAGGCGCCGATCTGGGTGCGCAGGTCGGCCACGCAGACGAAGCGCCTGAGCACATTCTTGGGCAGGATGTAGGTGTAGCCGGCGGCTTTGACCTCGTCGGAGCTGACGTAGATGTGCTGGGTGCGCAGGTGCAGGTTGGTGGCGCTGATGGCACGAACGCGCCAGTCGGTCTTGGACGAGAAGTGCTGGGTCTCGTAGTTGGAGGTGGTGGTGGCAAGGATCTCGTCGCCGTGCTTGTTGACGGTCCTGGTGGTGGTGGCGGTGAGCTGGCTCTGCTCCTTGGTCTGCTTCTCGATCTCGGCGATCTGCTGTCGCTGCTGGCTGGGCGCGGAGATCTCCATGCCCAGGATGATGTCGCGGATCTCGGCCTGGGTGAGGCTGGCCACGTTGACGTTGTTCTTCTTGCCGTAGTCGGCCAGGATGAGGTCCTTCAGGGAGGTCTCGACCTTCATCCACTCCTGGTCGTTGAGGCTGGGCCAGATGTGGTGCGGCTCGGTGATGGTGGTCTTGTCGGGCTTCAGGATCATCTTGGCGCGGTCGTTGTTGACGTGCAGGGCGCGCAGGATGAGGATGAGGCGGCTGAAGGCCGTGTAGCTGCTGATGGTGCGCAGCCAGTCGTCGTAGAGGTTGAACAGCACCATCTGCGGCTCTGTGGCCTTCAGGATCAGATCGCCGAACTTCTCAACCTTCAGGCAGGCCTGCAGGACGGGTGGCGAGTTGGTTGGGTTGTGGATCTAGCTACGCAAAAGTGCATTGGGATAAATCAAAAGCTCACAATGAGAATGGAAGGTGGGCTGACTAACCTGGAACGGCAGCTGCAGCTCGCTGCCCTTGATGACAATGTTGGGGAAGTCCAACAGGTGAACCTCCAGCGGGTCCAGCATGCCCTTGCGAGTGGTGATGACCTGGCGCGGCTGCTCCTCCACGGGCAGAGAGCGGATGAGCGCGGCCACCTCCTCGGCGGTCTTCCACTTGGCCAGCTGGCTGAGGCGCTTCTGGCCGGACCAGACGCTGGTGTGGATGATCTTCAGGAACAGCTGCCCGGTGCGCGGGTTGAAGATGAAGATCGCTCCGTTGATCGGCTTGGTGGTCAGGTTGCCCTCGAAGGTCTTGTGGATGGTTACTCTGGAATGATGGGACAGCATTAGTTAGAAACTACACAGACTTCCGTTAATTATGACTTAGAATCCCGGTACTTTAAAACGATGCAAACTTCCGTTAACTTTGCTCGACGCAAACTTCCGTTAATTTTACTCGACGCAAACTTCCGTTAATTTTACTCGACGCAAACTTCCGTTATTTTCTAAACTACGCAAACTTCCGTTGGTTCTCTTATCGACGCATAATTCTGCTAATAATTATCGAGACAATTTAGTTAATTATTATCTACGCATAAATTCCCGTTACTTCTGGTCTAAAGGCTTTCTTTATTTCAAATATTTCCAAAAACATTCATGTCTACTGACACTAAGACTTCCCATAAGTTCACCTTACATGGATCGATAGCAGAGCACAGTTGCCAACTCACCGGTACACATTGGTGTCGTCAACAAACCAGATGATCTGGTTGGAGAACAGTTCTCCATAATTCTGCGAGCTGAGGTAGGGCTCGGTGGGCTCGGAGCTGTACAGCTGCAGGGCTTTGCGCATTCGCTCTCGCAGCACATAAAGAGCAGGATTGGCCTTCATAATCTTGCCCATGGCCTGTTGGATGAGCGGCTTGGCGCCGGGGAACCAGTTGCCGTAGGCGCTGTGCAGGTTGTAGGCCAGGTCGATGGCCAGCATGCAGCCGGTGGGTGAGGGGTAGATGCTCATGCTGTCCTGCGTGTAGTCCAAGAACTTCGCCCTGGCGTAGCGCTCGACGTCGTGCGAGTCGTAGTCGCCCCAGCGCAGCTGAATGTCGATCCAGAACTTGTTGGAGGTGGTGCCGTCCATGGTGTCCTTGGTGTCGGCCAGCAGGGAGGGCCGGGCGATGGGCCACTTGTAGGAGGCGAACAGCAGGATGTCGGCGCAGGACGAGTTCATCTTGTAAGACTTGCGTGGGTGGATTGTCTCCTTCTGCACCGTCTCGATCTCCAGGGCATCCAGCTCCTGGTCCAGCACCTGGAGATGCGGGCAGCGGTCAGTTTCTTATGAATATCTGCATCAGGGGATCATACTATTTTATTGCATGGAATGAAACCTGCAGGTTTGGAATCAGATACTAAACTATTGGATGAGATTTTATAGTTAAGCGTAATATTTGATAGTCTATAGTGAGATTTGATAGTCTATAGTGAGATTTGATAGTCTATAGTGAGATTTGATAGTCTAGGGTGAGATTTGATAGTCTAGGATGAAATTTGATACTCTAGGGTGAGATTTGATAGTCTAGGGTAAGGTTTGATACTTTAGGATCAGATTTGATAGTCTATAGTGAGATTTGATAGTCTATAGTGAGATTTGATAGTCTAGGGTAAGGTTTGATACTTTAGGATCAGATTTGATAGTCTATAGTGAGATTTGATAGTCTAGGGTAAGGTTTGATACTTTAGGATCAGATTTGATAGTCTATAGTGAGATTTGATAGTCTAGGGTGAGATTAGATAGTCTATAGTGAGATTTGATAGTCTAGGGTGAGATTTGATAGTCTAGGGTGAGATTAGATAGTCTATAGTGATATTTGAGAGTCTATAGTGAGATTTGATAGTCTAGGGTGAGATTAGATAGTCTATAGTGATATTTGAGAGTCTATTCTGAGAATTCATAGTTTAGGGTGAGATTTGATAGTCTAGGGGGGAGATTTGATATCTATTGTGAGATTAGAACGTTTGGGATGAAATTTGATAGACAGTAACATGGGATTTGGAAGTGCAGGATAATCCATGGAAGCTGTCGCTACAGACCTGGCAGATGTCCATGACGATAGACTCGTGAACCTTCTGCCACAAGTGAGCGCGGAAGATCTGGATCAGGGAGATCTTGAGCGTGGGTATCTTTCCGTGCATGAAGATGCCGGTGAGATCCAGCTGCACCTGGAAGCCCACGTACACGTTGGCACGGTTGATTGTTGGCGACCACCACAGGGTGAAGCGCCGGTTGGGGATCTGGTTCAGACCGGAGCGCTGGGCGTGGGTGAGCTTCTTGTACTTCATGGACTCCTCGAAGCCGCTGGCCTTCTCCCAGAACAGGCCCTCCCAGGTGGGGAAGTAGGTGCCCTTGAACAGGGTGTGCTCCAGGATGCCCTCCACGCCGCCGAGGGCCTGGATCATGTCGGTGCGGTAATTGTTGAGGTTCCACAGCTTGCCATCGTGCTTCTGGTGCGTCCACCAGAACGGGTTCTGCTTGAGGAGCTGGTAGGCCTTGAACTCGGTGCGCACTCGCCAGCCCTTGTCGTAGGCAAGGGTGTGCCTGTCCTTCTGGAACAGCGTGTTGATGCGCGGCACTCCGCGGTCCCACGAGTCCTCCAGGTCCTCCAGCGTCAGGCGCTTGTTCTGTGCGTTGGCTTCCGAGCGCTTCAAGGCGTACTCGGCCCACACGCGCTGCGAGTCGATGAACTCAGCCTCCCAGGGCATGATGTAGCTGCGGGTGGGGAAACAGAATCATGTCCTGTAGCTACGATTTCTGAGCTGATCTCAGCTATCTGGATGCAGGAGCTGCACAGGGATGTTCAGGGGTTGCACAGTTTCTGCAGGGGTTGCACAGTTTCTGCAGGGGTTGCACAGTTTCTGCAGTTTCTGCAGGGGTTGCACAGTTTCTGCAGGGGTTGCACAGTTTCTGCAGGGGTTGCACAGTTTCTGCAGGGGTTGCACAGTTTCTGCAGGGGTTGCACAGTTTCTGCAGGGGTTGCACAGTTTCTGCAGAGGTTGCACAGTTTCTGCAGTTTCTGCAGGGGTTTCACAGTTTCTGCAGGGATTGCACAGTTTTTGCAGGGGTTGCACAGTTTCAGCAGGGGTTGCACAGTTTCAGCAGGGGTTGCACAGTTTCTGCAGGGGTTGCACAGTTTCTGCAGGGGTTGCACAGTTTCTGCAGGGGTTCCAGACCCCTTGTAGAGAGCTTGTAGAACAGTAAAGAGAGCTTGAACTATTGACCATGAGGTCGGAAGTGAGAGCACTTTTTTCGGCAGTGCTTTAATTCACCCAGCCTTAAAATGGCTACTAGCATCAGCTGGGGAAGACGTTACCCAGAAGTCTAGCCAACCCAAGCAGTGGCCTACCGGTACAGGTTAGGGATCAGCTGGTCCTCCTCGTGTGACAGGCCGCTGCGGAAGTGAGTAATGCCGGCGTCAGTCTGCTGGGACCAGCGCAGGTCGCTCTGCGGGATGAGCACGTGGCCCATGGACAGCATGCCCAGGCCACCCAGCTCCTTGGGCGTGTAGAACACCACGGGTGGGAAGCGGGCGGGCATCTTGGAGTTCAGGCCGATCTTCACTCGAGTCTGGATCTTGTTCTCGCACTTCACCAGCAGGTCTAGCAGCTGCTGGGTGTTGACGGCAGCCTCGCGGAAGTAGGTCATGAGGCCGATGAGGGCGGTGTTCCACTTGTTGACAATCTTGGTGAAGGTGGTGGAGCCGGAGGCCATGAGGATCTGGCGCACTCGGTTCTGGAATTTGCCCAGCGAGTCGTCGGACACGCGCAGGAAGCACTGGGCGGTGCGCTCCTTGGTCACTTCGTTCTGCAGGTTCCACACGCCGTCCCGGTGGGTGAGCTCCTCGTGCTCCGTGCGGCACTTCGGCAGGATGCGGCACTCGAAGCCGCCCATGCTGAACAGCAGGTTGGGATTGTCGCGGCTGTACACGGAGACGAATGAATTCTCCCACAGCAAGGTGCACATCGACCTGCGGAATCAAATTAGGAATGCGCTACAAACTGCTGCATCTCAATTCAAATTATTTTTTAATAAAGCAAATTTCTCTAGGACTCACAGGCTATATTTGAGTAGGACTCATATTTAGGGGATGGTAGACTTAGAGCGTTGGAATCACGACTTGAAGGTCGTGGGTTCGATTCCCGACTCCATCTGAACAATTTAGCAAGACACTCAACTCTGCATTGCCTCACTTCACCCAGCTAATGAAAGACTAATTCGAGTAGGACTCACAGGTTAGGATCAGAGTAGGACTTGATACTACTCAACTCACCTGGGGATTCGGTTCTTCATATCCCAGAACACGGCGCGGCCCAGATTCACATCGTGCTTCATCAGGCGCATGCGACTGTCCCTAGGCCAGCACTTCTTATTGTTATAGCCGACAATGTTCTCATTGTTGGGATCCGGGTGCTGGTTCAGGTAGCGCTGGATGAGGTGCTTGGCATCGTCAGCGGTGAACCTGAAGAAGATCCACACCTGGTCAATGTAGCGGCAGTACATGCGGATGGGGTGGCTGGTCTCCACCTCCACGCTCTCGAACTGCAGGAAGTCGTTAGGCGCCGATGGCGGGCCGGCCAGCTCGGCTGCCCGTTCCAGGCCCAGCAGCAGCAGGTCCAGCACAAGGCCGTGGAACTGTGACACGAAGCTGGAGAACTGCAGGCCGCGGATGATGCCGTAGGCGTTGATGTGGTTCATGTCCTTGTAGTTGATGCACACGTTGTTCTTGGACGAGATGTAGTCGGCGATGTTGTGGTCCATGACCAGGCGCAGCAGGCGGTTCAGCACGGTCAGGTCGATCTTCTCGTGCATTTTCTCCAGCTGGGACTGCATCATCACGCCGCACTCGCCTTCGTCCGTCTCCCACACCTGGCTCAGGTTGTTCAGGCCTATCGCCGAATGGATTTAAAAGTCGATAACAGTATCGCATGTTGTATTTTAGGCACGTGTATTCACAGCCCCATTCAAATGAAAAAAAAAGCCTAGGGTCCCTGAGCTCGATTCCGCAGCGAGGCCACATTTATATTGAACACCGCCGCGGATAAAAGGCTTGGGGACCTGTCGTGCTATTTAAGCCCTTGAGGGCCCTTGTACACTGCCTGACGATGAGAAAGTCAGGGCTGAGGTACACACCTGTGTGAGTGTGTGCCTGCGTACGGTATCTGTGGGCGTGTGTTGCTCAGCAGTCAGCAGAATTGCCTCCTTGCTGGATACAGGTCTACTGTCACCAAATGATTCACCAGTGCCGGCTGCCCTCCTGCAAATATTATTATAATGCGTACCCTGGCACCATTTGTAGACCAGCAGGGGCACAGGCTCGCTATCCGCCGGCTTCACCCAGGGCGGGAACAGGCGCCGCTTGTCGGCCTCAAACCACAGGTACTGATCCAGGTAGGCGTCCGTGATCTTCTCCAGCGGCTCCACCTCGTACACGGGCACCACGTGGCTGTACAGATCCATGAACTCGATGCCTATCTCCTTGTAGACGCGCTGCGTGAACAGGTGCCGCTTGATGCGGGACAGGCACTCGTGCGGGTTGTCATAGGCCTGCTCAATCAGGCCAAGCTCCTCGCGCTGCGATTGGTTGAGCCGCGACTTGACACTGTAGGCCTCCTTGAGCCGCTCAAGGGCCAGGATCAGCAGCTTGGTGTCGTGCTTGTAGGTGACGGGGGGCGCCGGGATCGGCACAAAGTTGCGCGACTCCAGCCAGTGCACCAGGGTGGTGTACACCACCACAGACTCCTCCGGTGATACGTACGGCCCGTCCTTCAGGTAGTTGCTCTGGCGCTCCTGCTCGGCCTTCAGGTACAGCCGGGTCAGGCGGCCCAGGTTCTTCTTGCAGACTGTCTTATCCACGGTGGCGCCTCGCCTGATTCGCTCACGATTGTAATGCGCCGTGTTGGTCCACCAGTCCGCCTTGGCCTTCACGTAGCGCAGGATCATGTTCTCGATGGGAATCGGCATGTTCGGCACCTGCGCAGCGCAAGGGAGAAGGAATGCCGCTGAATGATTGGCTCAGAAACTGTCAGGACACAATGGGAACTGTCAGGAGACAATGGGAATTGTCAGGAGACAATGGGAATTGTCAGGAGACAATGGGAATTGTCAGGAGACAATGGGTATTGTCAGGAGACAATAGAAATTGTCAGGAGACAATGGGAATTGTCAGAAGACAATGGGAATTGTCAGGAGACAATGGTAATTGTCAGGAGACAATGGGAATTGTCAGGAGACAATGGGAATTGTCAGGAGACAATGGGAATTATCAGGAGACAATGGGAATTGTACGGAGACATGAAATTTTTCAAAAAAAGCTGAGGTTGAAGAGCGGCCTCACCTTCCACGGGATGTTGGCCTTCCAGCAGCGCCAGGCCTCGCTCAGGTGCTGCAGGATGGCGCGGGCCTTGTTCTGCTTGATGCCCTCCGGCATCATGTCGACAATGTCGTGCATGACGGCTGCTCGCAGCTCCAGGTCGTAGTGAGACTCGACTCGCTGCTTGGTGACATTTTTGGCGATGCCCTTGCTGTGGCGGCCCTCGAACTGCCTGCTGAGCAGGTTGCCCAGCCAGCGCTCCAGCAGCGGGGTGACGCCGCGAAGGAAGAACAGCCAGACGCGCCACATAGGAGCCCAGAAGCCGCAGCCGGGTCCCTTGCCGACAGAGCCGGTGTTGAACCGGTAGTAGATGACGTGCTTTAAGTCCTTGCACATGCGAATCTGGCGCATGAGTTTGTACTTGTAGCGGTACATGCCGGTCAGCTGGCCTACGTGGGCGAACAGGTACTGCAGGCCGTCAGCCAGCTGGAAGGCGTCCACATTGCCCAGGCGGTACTGCACATGGCAGTCCACAATCAGCTTCGTCAGGCGGAGAATCTCGCGGCACAGATGAAAGGCGTTGCCAAATCGGCTTTTCTTGCGCTCCTTGGTGGTGAGGGTCTTGACCGGCTTGAGGTTGAAGTTGTAGTCCAGGTGTAAGTAGTTCAGGTTCTTGCGGTGGATCAGCAGGTTCAGCATGTTGTAGCCCTGGCGGCACACTTGCAGGCCAGCCTGGGTTCGAATTCGTGAGGAGGGTGGGTGGTAAGAGATTGAGGAATCAGTTACCTCAGCTGGAAATTCTTCTTGACTGGGGCTCTGTTTATAAAAAGCGTAGCTCAGTACCTAGGAATATCGGCTTTATCTTTAAAAAAAATAAAGCATGAAAGCAAGAATCCCGCCTACCTGAGGACTGAGAGCATGAATTCAATCTATCTGAGGACTGAGAGCATGAATTCAATCTATCTGAGGATCTAAGAGCATGAATTCAATCTACCTGAGGACTGAGAGCATGAATTCAATCTATCTGAGGACTGAGAGCATGAATTCAATCTACCTGAGGACTGAGAGCATGAATTCAATCTACCTGAGGATCTGAGAGCATGAATTCAATCTACCTGAGGACTGAGAGCATGAATTCAATCTATCTGAGGACTGAGAGCATGAATTCAATCTATCTGAGGACTGAGAGCATGAATTCAATCTACCTGAGGACTGAGAGCATGAATTCAATCTACCTGAGGACTGAGAGCATGAATTCAATCTACCTGAGGACTGAGAGCATGAATTCAATCTACCTGAGGACTGAGAGCATGAATTCAATCTACCTGAGGATCTGAGAGCATGAATTCAATCCACCTGAGGATCTGAGAGCATGAATTCAATCCACCTGAGGATCTGAGAGCATGAATTCAATCTACCTGAGGACTGAGAGCATGAATTCAATCTACCTGAGGACTGAGAGCATGAATTCAATCTACCTGAGGATCTGAGAGCATGAATTCAATCTACCTGAGGATCTGAGAGCATGAATTCAATCTACCTGAGGACTGAGAGCATGAATTCAATCTACCTGAGGATCTGAGAGCATGAATTCAATCTATCTGAGGACTGAGAGCATGAATTCAATCTACCTGAGGATCTGAGAGCATGAATTCAATCCACCTGAGGATCTGAGAGCATGAATTCAATCCACCTGAGGATCTGAGAGCATGAATTCAATCCACCTGAGGATCTGAGAGCATGAATTCAATCTACCTGAGGATCTGAGAGCATGAATTCAATCTATCTGAGGACTGAGAGCATGAATTCAATCTACCTGAGGATCTGAGAACATGAATTCAATCTACCTGAGGACTGAGAACATGAATTTAATCTACCTGAGGACTGAGAGCATGAATTTAATCTACCTGAGGACTGAGAGCATGAATTTAATCTACCTGAGGACAGAGAGCATGAATTCAATCTACCTGAGGACTGAGAGCATGAAATCAATCTACCTGAGGACTGAGAGCATGAATTCAATCTACCTGAGGATCTAAGAACACATTAAAAACCAAACCCCTTACCTCAACCCAGTCCAATGTGGTCATTTGGAAGAACTTGGTGGCCTTAAAGGAGCGGAACAGGTATCTCTTCTTTTGCGGCTTCGGGTGCCGATGCTTGAGAGAGTTAAGCACGTAGCATTTGAGCAGCTTCTGGTAGGACACGCGCACTTTAACGGGCATGCCAGTGGGGCAGTGCTCGCGGTACCAGCTCTTCACCAGAGGCACATCAACAGCCCGCCTGGTGTGGCCGGAGCGCAGGCAGAATGGCCGCGGCGCCCACAGCAGGCCGATGCCATTGGCCGTGTTGTCCGTGTAGAGCGGAAAGTCGGACATGAAAGCGGACACGGTGTCCGGCAGCTCGAACTCGTCCAGCTCCTCATCTGTGAGCTGACTTTCGGCGGACTTGGCGGCCGCCTTGCGCGAGGTGATCGGGTTGATGATGGGGTCGTAGAAGAAGGCCGGCAGGTCCGGGTCTTCGGTCTTGATGAACACCACGCTGGGCGTGTGGTACCAGCTCAGGTGCACCTGGGGAATGCCAGGGTCAATGGATAAGTGGATATGCATGCTTATGACATGGAATCCACCTTTCTACTATTAGTAGGCTGACAAAATCAGAACTGACAGGCCTCAGAAGCTACAGCAGCTAAGCATAGGCAGCAACAGTTGTCGCACCCGAGGCGGTCCTCAGGCGCCGGGTCCACATGCTGGCCCGGATTCTGGACCCCTGCGCACTCATCATTGGCCATACGGGACTGACAATTCAAGAAATTTTAAAGTCATGCATTTTACAACTTAACAAAATATTGTCTAGCAATAAGCAAAACATTATTGAATACTTCTTGCGAACCCATCACAATGTTCCCTACGATTCTATCAAAAAATGCTTCCTGCGATTCTATCAGAATGCCTCCTGTGATTCTATCAGAATGCCTCCTGCTATTCTATCAGAATGCCTCCTGCGATTCTATCAGAATGCCTCCTGCGATTCTATCACAATGCCTCCTGCGATTCTATCACAATGCCTCCTGCGATTCTATCAGAATGCCTCCTGCGATTCTATCAGAATGCCTCCTGCGATTCTATCAGAATGCCTCCTGCGTCTTCTTGGCTTTCCCAATCTCACCTGGAACGGGTACGAGTTGTACAGGTACGGAAAGGCGATCCTGTACTCCGTGCGAATTGGTTGCCTGATGATAATCTTGTGAATATCGTTGAACTCGTTCCAGTCTTCATCCTCCAGGACCCGGTCCTTCACTAGGGGTTCGAACTTAGGCCCGCCAGGTATGGCCACGTTGAGCGCCTTGGCAGTGAAGAAGCTCTTCAGATCAAATAGGTAGAAATAATTGTCATCCATGAGGTCGGTGAGCAGCTGATTGCCCAGCCTGTACAGGCAGGACATGACGGGCAGGCTGAGGTTCCAGCGCCGGTAGGTGGCACCATTGACCATGCCGGTGCCCACCAGTGGCTTGTGCTCATAGAACCACTCGGCCACCGGGCCGTCCTCCTCCGGGTCGAGCTCGAGCTGCACGGCCTCCTGCGGCTCCACATCCAGGATGTTGTCGCTATAGTCCAGGGGCGGCTCCTCGTCGTCGAATGGCGGGAAGCGCATGCGCTTGAAGTGCCGCCGGTCGTATTTCTCGCGGCGCATGGCGATCCACATGGTGCCCCACTGGGCAATGTACAGCGGCTCGATCACCTGCGAACCGGGGCAGGGAATTCACCAGTTAAAAATAGCACAGCATCCCAGCATACCATTAAAAAAGAGCTAAACATTCCTCACCCAGGGAATCTCATTCACAAAGGTGATGGCGCCAGTGATGTGGTAGAGCACGCTGACGTCCCGGATCTGCTCCCACGGCATCGGCATGTTCTCCAACAGTTTGAGCAGCGCGTGCGGCATGTACTTTAGCGAGCCCAGGTAAACGCGCTTGTCGTGCCGAAACTTCCGGCTAGTCATGTCGCCGTGGTCGCGCACGATCTTGCGCACGTGCTCAGGCGGCATCTCCTCCTTCTGGGCGTCAACGAAGCCGAATTTCCGCTTCTCTGCGTAGCGCTGCTCCTGCAGCTGCGCCCATTTGCGAGCCTTCTCGCGCAGCCGCTCTTGCGACAGCTCGCCGTCTGGCGGTTGCTGCTGCTGCTGCTGAGTGGCCTGCAGCGGTGGCGGATGCGGCTGCATGGCAGCATCGCTGCTGGCAGACGCAGGCATAGCCGTCGGCACTATAATTGACGGACCAAACGGCGGCATCATTGGCGGCGGCGGCAGGGGCGGCGGCAGCGGGATGCCCGGTATGCCGGGCACCTGGCCTGCCTGCGGAATCTGGTACAGGTAGAATGCCTGCCCGAAAAGGTAGGGCGGCGGAATGTTCGACATTGGCGAGCTAGACTGGGTGCGGGATTTACTTCAGAATCTGAAAGGTGAAATATTAAAGAATATTGGCCATTCAACTGAAAGTTTTCATCATTCAACCTAGCCCAGCTGAGCCTTGTAAACTAATGTACAGGTCGGCCTCAGAAGCTACAGCAGCTAAGCATAGGCAGCAACAGTTGTCGCACCCGAGGCGGTCCTCAGGCGCCGGGTCCACATGCTGGCCCGGATTCTGGACCCCTGCGCACTCATCATTGGCCATTACTGGTCACAAAGCTAGGCTAATTCATTTATTAACTTCATTTTCATAAAGAGAAAATGGGAATCAATTGTATATACACAAATTCTCAGCTATTTTAATTTTATAGCTATAGTATTTTCATCAATAATAATAGCACCTTTTTAACTTATAACTTAGAATATTATAAATATTATAAATATTATAAATATAAATGTAAATGAATATAGGAACCAAATTAAAGAATTATATTTTCTGTATTCTTGAGTTTTTAATGTTTTAAGACCATTATAACCAATAAAATGTTTTTGTTTACCTATGTAAAAGAATAATAGATAGTACAAGTAACACAGTAAATAATTATATTAACCCAATTTACTATCAAATAGAAAAAAATTAAGAATTATAACAATTTTAAATATTTTGATAGACACCAAAAATATATATTTGAAATTTGAAATTTGTCATTCTGCCTCGACCCTTTTGCAAGTGGTATAAAAATAATCCTTTGTACAACATGGGTTAAGATTGCAATACAATGTACATTAACTATGATTAATCAATTAATCAGCCAGAACAATCAGATAAGCTGCTATAAATGTCATTTCTCAGATTGCCTAATAACTCATTGTAGTAGATAATAGTGTGAGATGCAAGACAGCACTATGTCAAAGACATTGATTTGGTATATGTTATGCCATAGGAACTTATCTCAAGGTTACTATTGATAAAGAATATCAGATATTACATAATTGGACCTACTTAGATACCTTCAATGGTTTAATTTATGAATGGTAACAGTTGGGACAACTTTAGTGTAGGACCAAGACTATAAAACATGAAGACTGTCATAGCTGAGGAAGGTTGGGGTATGACTGGTGGTCTACTATTTACAATTGTATAGCTTGGAATGGGTAGATGCAAGGTTAATATAGTTCTAGGACTAGCACACTCAATAAGAAATTATATTTCAAATTTAAGATAAAAACCTAAGTTGTTGCTCAGTCTTAGGTTCTTTAGTCTAAAGTTTTACATTATGTGAACAGCCTATGATATTTGTTCTCTTTAATCTGGAATGCCAGAGCAAATACTCACCCAACCAGAACCATTGCCAATTAGAATGCCAAGAAGGAAATATTATGGTCAATCACATTTTTCATCCATAAGCTTTGAGAATTATGCCCTTGTATTTTTAGATACAAATGTATGTTATATAGAATATATATACTCCCTTTATACATTTTAGGCTTTATCTGTAATTTATCCTATTTCATGCCATGGTAATGTTTTATGTGAAAATTATTAAAACATACTAAAGCAAAATGAAATAGTTACAAAGTCAAATAGATATAAAAATTAAAAATGATGGGTACATTGTCTCTTAATGAGCAGTCAATTAAACATTATAATAATTTACCAAAACATTTAGTCATACAAATGAATTGTCAAACTAAAATTTGTGCTTGACTGAAGCACTAGAATATTGACTTGTTTAAGACAATGTCCTTGTTTCCATGTGTTACATTTTTTACCACTTTTTCTTCATTTCAGCACAAATCAAGGCTAAACAACCACAAGCACTTATAACTAGGCTTTATCTTGATAAAAATTGCTGTCATAGGCTAACCTCTATGACCTAAGGATCGACTCAATATGATCTGATCCTATCAACAGTGGATGCTTAGTTGACTTTGCATTGACTAGCAACTTATGATCTGTCAGATCTGATAGCCAATTTATGGAACTGCAGCCACTATCCTGAAGCTTAGGCTAGCTATGCTGTTTCAACATTAGGGAAGGTAGAGCTGGCTATATCAATGGATAAGCCTGGTATTGTTTTACCTGCCAAACATAGACTATTATAGTGCTGATAATAATATACTAATAATACTATTAATGCATATTCAATTCCATAGTCTAAATCATGTAGTATATGTCCAAAAACTCAGGTATGCATTGCCATTGGTGCTAGCTCCACAATTTGGTATATATGGTTGGCATACACTTGCATCACACAGAATTTTTAGTGTGCATATTCTATGCTCAAGGTAGTTATAATGCATATGTGTAGCACTAATGACAATGTTGGACTGTTGGTGACTAATAATAGTAAACTCTATATGCTATTAGAGTTTTACTTTTTAAAACATTTTTTACAATTAATTGTGCAAACAAAATCGTTTTTTTGTGTCAACAAAATAATGTTTAGCATTCCACTTTTTTTTCTGGCATGCACACATACTGCATGATCAACTTTTCTAATTTGGTTAAGGACATAACTTATCTTCATTGAGTTAAGATACTAAATGCCAACCTCTAGGTCAGATTTACAACACAAAGCTGAAACCAGTAGGCCTAGACTACAAATCTACAATGAACAACTTGAACAAGCTCCCTTATACTTGTGGTAACTTCTAGCATACAAGGGACATGATTCTGACTTATAATGGCTATGTACTAACTATAGGCCTTATATGTTGGCTCAAACCAATGAGTGGCTGTAAAGATATTCGTTTTTATCAGGTAAGCAAAACTTAGCTATTTTGATCGACAGATAGTTTCTAAACAATACAAACAGCCTTGATATCACCTATATTTAATAGATAGCGGTCAGCGCTCTTCTTTCCATTCCAGTTTCTTTGCAAATCCTACTATGGCACTTAAATGGTATTTTTTAATATGAATTTCATGAGAACTAACAACGATTCTACGCTGGCATAATACAACCTATACATACTGATGGAATGTATAATCCATCCATCATTATTAATATGAATGTATAATGTATAATGGAGTGTAATAATCGCGATCAGCGATTATTAACATCATCTATTTCGAACTGTTGAAATTATTCACTTTGAAATGTAGCCTAAACAAAGAAAAAGTATAACATAAAGTAAGCAGATGCCAGATGTTAATGGGTGTGCTAATATTTTATAAATGTGTAAATTTGTATTCGATTCTTGCTCTTGCTCAATTTTTATATAGTGTTTCCTAAGGACCACTAGAAGAAGATCTTCTAGTGGTCCTTGGTGTTTCCATTTGCATTTTTAAGCCGGAAACATTTTTAACTAAGATATAATCATCTAAGGAAAAAAACCTTTAATTTAGAATTACTTTTTATGTTGAATATTTAATATTGCTGGTCCAAAGTAAGTCACTGTGTTTTGAAATTTTATCTTTTCATTTCTTTAAAGTGGGCTTGATTGGCATATGATTCCGGATACTGATACAATTATACTTCAAGATGAGGAGTCGAGGTACTTCGATTTTATCTACTAGGATGTACTGTATGCTGCCTAATTACTCAAGCTGGTGGCACTGGTAACGGTTTCTTTACTAGCTTTTGCGGATTGAAATAAGGAATTTTACTTTTTTACTTTTTACTTATAAAAGAAGGCTAATTCGGATATATGGAAATTCGGAAAAACTTTTAAGTTTTCTAAAAGACTTAGAATATGTTTTCCAACATATTCTAAAAAATCTTTCTTTATCGCCATCACATATTTTTTATTCACGTGACCAAACTGGCGACCAGTAATGCACCACAAATTCTGCTCATAGAATCATAATAGATATTGGACTCATCAAATCGAAAACTATATATAGATTTCTCTCAAATATATCACTGCGCCCCGCAGGGTATCATTGCGACCTTGAGAGTTCGCAATTTTAACAGATGGCATTTATTCCTGTATCTGTTTCATCTTCATTTTGTTTATTTTAGCCCAGTTTTAAACCTTCAAAACTGCTTTAGGTTTTATTTAGCTCACGAAACCGCTTAATTTTCTCAAATATTATATTCTGATATTCAGCAAATTTCCAGAATACGAATATGTGCTCCTTTTTTAATGCAAAGTTACCTCGGTTAACAAAAACTTTTGATGCAGTCCCAGATAATACTCAGGGTGCGCACAGCGCACACCTAGATAGTGAATACATGCAGTAGCTGTCTTCGTTTTAATGTAGTTTCGCCCAAATATTTAGCGACTTGTAGTTCAGTAGAGTGGTGAAATAAACGACCCTGCATGTGGTTATGGTAAAAAATCATTTGTTCTTTTGTGGTGCCCCCTGCACAATAGCTTTGCAACATTCTATCTCTGCGCGGCTCCCCGCCTCCTCTACTTTCTGCTCGCTCAAACCCCAATCAGCAGCTAAGCGGAGACCCCCAAACAATAAATAGACTTGCCTTCACGCCATTGCACTTGACAAGCTAGATGGCCTTCGCCCCACTCACTATTCTACAGAGAGCCGGCTAAATAGCCTTTAGGGACTCTCGTTGTCATGGCTACGAGAGGTGGGTACTCCCAGACCTTCTGGTTGTTGCTTGTTGGCTGAGCACATCGACAAAGCGTACAGTTTACAGCAATCTACACACGCAGAGTACAGGCAGCATCGTGGGCGATTCAGGTGAGCTTAAAAAGCATCGTTCTGCGACAAACTGAGTTAGCCTGCTCACTACTCTACTCAAGTGCAGAGTTGCTCCTAATAGCTCCACTCATTCTGCTGATACGGTGACAATGTACCGGCAGTACCAGAGCCAGAACAGAGCGTCTGCGGAGGCTGCTGCCCCGTCCAGTCCGCAGGCCGAGAAGTGCCCACATCCCGAGGACAAGGTTTTATTTCACCTGGTGCTGGGCGGCTGCTACGACCACGGCGAGTATGACTTCAGTTTCGCGGCGGAGTGCGAACCTGATGAGAGACCACTTTTAGTCCTCAAAACACTCAAGTAGGGAGTATAGAGTTAGAGAGCTGGCGATCTCAAATTCTCCTGGCTTTCCCATCCTAATTGCCTAAACTGATTGGCAGACTGCTGTGTACGTCAGCATATTACCTCTAAAGTGCACTGCTATCCCAGATATATTTTTTGAATTCACAGCAGTCACTAGGAGAGGCGCCAGCTCGAAGTGACTCGAAGCCGCACTTGCGCCAATGCCCGCAGGTTTTCGCCAACGGCGCGTCGGAAACCGGCGGCATCTTCCTGCAGAGGATCCGCGGCCAGAAAGACTGGTTCCAGCAGCGCTCGGTCACGGATGACGGCTACTATTTCCTGGGCTGGCTGGATAAGTACAGCATCGACTATCGCGAGGTGGACAAGCTGCCGGTCTAAAAAAACTCAAACGCGAGAGCCTCAGATGCGCAAAATTGCTGCTGCTTGCAAAAATGTGACTTGCCTTATCTTTCCCTGCGCCCTACGTGCGTCCTTGCTGCTTTTCCTCGCTTGCCACGGAAAGCAATAAAATACGACTCGCATCTCTGCTTAAACCAATTGTCCAGCATCCAACCCATGACACTGTTCATAGTGAGCTGCTCACCAAGACCTTATATCGTCTCTGCGTATACTGTTGTACTGTATATTGTAGGCCAACTCGAACAAGGATGCCAAATTTGGGAGATTGAGTAAGAAGGCCGTATGTTCTGCACAAGTTGACAATAAGGATGAAGCAAAGTAATTATCTTAAAATATAGATTTACAAAGCAAAGAAATCTTGCTTCTTGTGTTCAGCGAATAGTTTTGTTCCACACGAATGTTTTGATGAATAAAGCAAGACTGTCATGCATGAGAGCACATTAACCTTGAGTGCAGACTCAGAAATGATGAAAGAGAAGCAGAGATATTTTAATCCTCAAGCTAGCAGGAAATGTGGCCTCCTTGACGCTCCGATGCAGGCCTGTTAAAAGGCCCGCTGGAAGGAGATAGGGAGCCTGGGCAGGCGCTGGCAGTCTTGTTGAACCGAGCGGCTGCGGCCCATTTCAGCCTCGAAGAACTCGCCGTGGGAGGAAGGGTCACTCGGCTTCAATTATTCACAAGGAAGTGCAGCTGCATCACGCTGACTGCGGGCGGATGCGATGCTCAGCTGCGAGTGGTCGCCCGCCCTCCCACACTCGAACATTTTTCACCGTCTTTTTTTCTCAGCTCCCAAGGGAGCCTGAACAATTGCAAACGAGTGCTCAGGGCTGGTTTATTTATGCTTCAAGTCATCTAAGTGGGGAATATGCTAAAGTGCCTACGACCGGTTTTCACAACATCGAATGGATCATCTTTCCAAGAAATCTGGACAAGTCTTGTCTCATTGTGCGGTGCTGCATTCCAGCATTCCTTTCGATGCTTAACTCAATAAACGTCGTGCCACTGGTAGACGATGCTGGGCTGGTTGCGGAAGCAGTCGTTCCACTGATCGATGCCGCTGCCCTGCGCGTACCTGGCCGGTCCGATGGAGGTCTTGCCCAGCAGCCGGTGCGACCCGCGCTTGGACTTGGCGCAGATCAGCACGAAAAGGTAGACCTCATCGGTGACATCCGGCTCCAGGTGGAAGGTGAGCTCCTCACGAATGCTCGGGCTGGCCAGCCGCTCCTTGATCAGCGCAGTCTTCTTAGTCTTCACGGTTTTCTCGTTCGCCATGATGCTGGCTCGCAGATACACTGCCGCTGTGGGAATTCAGGGATGTTCAGCTTCAGAGATGAGGCTGTGGGCTAGTTTCCGTTTCACCTGGCTCGAGGGAGATCCGAGCGGCGGACTGCAGGTGAGCGGATTTCACCTCCCCCTTAGCAACAAGACAGCCCCGCGTTTTTCCTTCACTTCTCTTCTGCCAACTTAATCAAATCTTGAGTCATTGTTTACGAGTTCCAGGTTTGGAAATTTGAGTCTATGTACTGGCTTCTTTTAGGGCACTCAGTCGTATGAGTGAGGCCGCTCGTCGAAGACGATTCTTCCGCTTAACTCGCTGGAAACTCGTAACTTTTCAAAGCGCTCCTGTCCCCTAGCAGCTTCTGGGGAAGCGGGGCTCCCCCCACCGGCTTCCTGAACTCGCTGAGCTCCACTTCCCTCGCGCCAACCTGCACTCGCTTGACTGGAGCAGCTGGAGCCGACTGGAGCCGACTGGAGCCGACTGGGTGTTGCCTATTTTGTAGCCGCCGCAAACTGAAGGCCTCATTAATCAACCGAATGCAAATGGAGACTGAGCCCCATAAAACATTGCGCCTCACCATCAGTGTCCTGAACCTTCAGGTCGTGGCCCTCGATCAGACCCACCAGGAGAACCCGACGCGGTCCGTTGTAGCTCAGTGACATGTGAATGCGAGCCGGGGGGCCGCTGAGCGGTTGCTGCGGGAGAGTGCCGTTGATGGTCGGTATATGTGAGTAGTTCTGTGTCTACTAATCAATCAATAAGGCAAACAGGTGAAGCCGGAGCAGCGTGTTTGTGTGGGAGGAAGCCATACCGTCACTACTCGAGTACGTGCCTTCAGAATCCCGAATCACGACATTGCAAAACTCACTGGAAATCCTTTCATGTGAAAAAAAACAAAAAGGGAAAGGCCTCATTCCGCATTCAAAAGGCCGCTGCAGAGCTCTTCCTTATGTAATTGGAAATCTCCTTAATTACATGAGGCCGTGCCGGGCCATCCAGTGCAGGATAATGCAGCCTGGCCATAAGCTGCAGCAGACTTCGGACAAATAAAAAAATGATTCTTTATAGAAGCAATCAATAATCAGGAAATGTCTGGAATAGCTGTATAGCCATTGCCAGGTCATTCAGCAGACATAATTGCCTCAATCCCAGGCGAATCCCCAGCCCCCGCGACGATCCTCAAAATAGGTTTGCGGAGAGGCAGAGCCCCGTCTGGCCCACTGCCGAGCTGGGACAATTGTTCGCAAGGCCAGTCGAGGCTCCTGTAGCGAAGCACCTGTACCCGCGACCTCTTTGAAACAAAGAGAAGGCGCTCATTGATTCTACTCAGACTGGGCGGAGCCTCAGAGGGGCGGTGCCCACTCCCATCCCCAGCTCCGCATATCCGCCCACTCCATTCGCTTGCCGGGAACCTGAGGCATCTTCCGCTCTTTCCTCTTCCCGCCGTGGCTCTCGCTCGCCGCTCTCTGTCACGCGATCTGCGTGTCCCAGCCCCCTCCCAGCGCGGCCTTCTCTGAGATTTCGCATGTGAATAAAGAGGGTAGGCAAAAGTCAGGGCAGTGAGTAGCGGCGATGCGGTAACTCGTACGGGGCCGCAATAGGCGGCTGAGGGGGGGTACTTTCCGCCCGCGGCTACTCACGGGAGGCTTCTGCACCAAAGCGGCTTCCCTGGCTAACCCCTTGCCTTTCACCTTGGCTTTTAGCCTGATGCCAGACCTGTGGGAATATTTTCATCCTGGCTTCATTCGCTGGCTTTAAAGTGCGCCCAACAGGAGCGGGTGAAGGAAAGTTCTGCAGTCACGGCATCTCGCTCGCGCCGGCTGCAGAGAATGTAGCCACCGGTTTGTAGATTGCCGATGGCTCGCAGGGAGGAGCAGATTGAGCGCAGGGATAGGAAGGCTCACCTCCGGCTGCAGGTCTCGCCAAATCTCCCTCTGAGTAAGGTCGCCTAGGGAGCCCAGCTGCAGGGCGCAGCTTCCGATGAGGCGCGGCTTGCCCACCGTGACCTTTTCCTTGACTTTGAATAGCAGGCTGGCCTGGCTCAGCTGCTCAGGCTTGCAGGCCAGGCTGAACTGCTGGTCGAAGCGCGGGTTGCAGGCGGCGCAGACTGCGTGGGTGTTGTGCTTGGGACCCTCGCTCTGCGGCCCGGCCAGCCGGAGTGTGACGTAGAAGAAGCCGGTGTTGCGCGGCGTGCAGCGAACGAGGCAGCGCGCACTGACCACTGTGACAACCAGCAGGGCACGGGTCGGCAGCCAGCCGAGGCAGATGCACAGCTTGCCGAGAGACGTCTCGTGCGCAGCCTCATCCGACAGGTACAGCGCCGGGTCCAGGCCGAACTCCGCCCAGGCGGCTTCCTCGCGACGGGCGTCGCCAGCGGTGGGCCGGTGCAGGTCGTTGAAGGACGAGGAGCGGCGCTGCCGGCGCAGATAGCGCATGGCGGCAGTTTCGCCGGACAGCGCCGCCGGGCACTCGCTGCTCCGCCCGGCTGACGGGTGCAGTAGAGCATCCATCGTGGTCGTTGGGCCAACTCCAGAAGTGGCCGCGCCACTAATGAAACCAGCAGCCTCTGAGAGACCCTCGGTCTCAGTGCTGCCAGATATGGACCGCCGACGCCAGGAGTAAAAGGTCCTGTAGCCTCCGCCACCCTTGCCGCCTCCGCCGGTGCCGCTCTCTGCTTCGCTGGACTCCTGGCAGAGCAGCGGCCCCAGCTTTGTGGTCACTCGGCGACGCCAGCAGAAGAAGGCGAGGATCGCAGCACTGGCGAAGAAGCCGAGCAGCGAGCAGAGGACCACGGCTGCCACGTCCTGCCGCTGCATGCCACTCTACGAAGCCGCCAAGTCCGACGGTGGTTCGGCTGAGTTCTGATTCCGAGCTGTTGACGCGCCTAATTTCTGCTCAGCAGCATCTGAAATTTGAGCTTGAGCACGAAAGTCTCGAAGCTTTTCCTTGCATCGATGCCGCCCGCCCCTCTCCTTGTCCTTCACAACGGTGCGGGTGGCACAGACTGCTGCAGCCAATCGGAATCTCGGTGGAAGCTGCCATTGTAGAGGACTCGCATGACCATGCGGATTGGATGGCGAAGGAGCAAAATAGGCGAAGGCAGGAGGGAAGCGAGCAGACACGAAGCTCAGGTTCCGGATTCCGGCCCCCGCGTCGCGTCTCTTTTAATCCCTTTGCCCGCCTGAAGATGGAGGCTGAGCGGGAGCAATATTATCCCCCGGAGCGAATTGTCAGTGCGCGCTCGGGCAGTGGGGAACGCAGAGCACTCGATCGCAAGTTGATCGAGTCTCCGCAAGCACTCGCAATTCCGTCCCCGCTCACCAAAAAACTCCTTCCGGGTTGGCGTGAGGCTCCGGGGACGCCCTTGAGACCTGAAAGCTCCGGCCGGCTCGCTTGTTTGCCGAACTGCGGGTCGCGGTTTGTTTGTCCACCCTGGGCTGGGGTCGGCTGGGATAAGGAGTGATGAAGGGCGGGGCAGCTCGCAGCCCGCCATGCTTGCTGAGCTGTCAGTGGCGTCAGCGATTGATTTTCCTGCAGTTTGACGCCCTAGCAATGCGACACCCTCACTGACCGCCCTCGATAGATATTATAGGCTCGAAGGGCGGCAAAATTGCCGACTCGCTTCAGTTTTTGTACAGTTTGGAAATATTCTTCGGTCTCTACTGCCATGAGTAGGCTGTGTGGGATTTTTCAGCTAATTTTCAAATCAAGAGTCCCCTCTTGCACCATGCATTGCTTGTGAGTACTTCAGTTCTATTTTTTCCACCTGGCTGAGTGCGCTCACACCATTTTGAACTTAGGTGCGCGGTAGAAATTTCTGCTCAGAACCCCAGCGTCAGCTGCTTTTGCTATAGAAAGGCCTGAGTACTTTATAGTGTAGCAATTCATGATGTTACCTGCTTAGTTGACTTTAGTTAAGAGTAAATTTCAGCGCTTTTGGATGGTTAGCTCATGCATCATCAGCATCACATGTTCTATTTGGTACTGGCTCCTCTTTTAGCTCATGCATCATCAGCATCACATGTTCTATTTGGTACTGGCTCCTCTTTTAGCTCATGCATCATCAGCATCACATGTTCTATTTGGTACTGGCTCCTCTTTTAGCTCATGCATCATCAGCATCACATGTTCTATTTGGTACTGGCTCCTCTTTTAGCTCATGCATCATCAGCATCACATGTTCTATTTGGTACTGGCTCCTCTCTCACAATGTCGGGATAGTAACTATTTGGAATAGTACTGAATTTCCTCAGTTCTCAAATGCCCAGGCAAGCTCGGAGCACTGCCGCAGGTGACTCAGAGCCTGCACTGTAATCTTGCTGAGCTGTGTGCTTACAGAACTCATTCAGCCTGCTCTCTCCCGCCGCCTGAGACCTATTGTCAAATCTACAAGTATTTAGGTCGGGCCCGAACTTCCGCCACAATGTCGCTATTATCTGCGTGTGCTGAGCACTCTGAGGTGAGTCAACCGCAGCTACAGGCACCTGTGACTCACTCACAGCGGTACCCGCACAGTAGAATTGGGTCTGACCCGAGTTTAACCTGGCCAAAACCCCTGGCAGCCTCGGCTGGCTGATTCAGCAATTGTCCAGGGTGCGAATCAGCATAGTATATTATAATATATATATATATTATATGCATATTATATAACTGCCCCTATTGGGCCACATATGCAGCCGACACCACAGCGCAGCCTACGACTGTTCAGTCCATGGACTGGGAAGACGCCACACACACCCTCAATTACCCCAGCTCATGCTGGTAAAATAGATATTTAACAACTGAATGAACTGAAGCAATGTAGAGTTATGTCGGGAATCGAACCCTCGACCTTCAAGTCGTGAGTCCGGCACTCTAACCACTAGACCACAACTCCTGAAGTTCAGAACATCCCGGTCTACGGTGTATCAGCCAGCATGTGGGAGCTTTTACTCGTAGTCCATACCGGGACTGAGCTTCGGACTGCTCAAGCCTCAGCCCAATGAGCACAATCTGTCCTTGAGCATCTCTGGCACTTACTTCCCTAGCTGCTTCAGTTCACCCAGTTGTAGAATAGGTGAGTTTGAAAATAGCATGAGCTGGGGTAGAACTGTGGGCGTTTGTGGCGGCCTGTCAAGCCCGCGGAGTGGACAGTTGTACACAGCCTTTGGAAGTGTTAATTGCAATAGCTGCGCTGTTCCACTGGCTGGGTTAACATCTGGCCCAATTCGGCTGTGTGCTTTTTTGTTTTATTTGCTGAAATAAAAGCAAAGGTCATCCAGTGATTCTGCCAAGACCCTCTGGTCATCCAGTGATTCTGCCATGACCCTCTGGTCATTCAGTGATTATGCCATGACCCTCTGGTCATTCAGTGATTCTGCCATGACCCTCTGGTCGTCCAATGATTCTGCTATGACCCTCTGGTCATCCAGTGATTCTGCCATGACCCTCTGGTCATTCAGTGATTCTGCCATGACCCTCTGGTCATCCAGTGATTCTGCCATGACCCTCTGGTCATCCAGTGATTCTGCCATGACCCTCTGGTCATTCAGTGATTCTGCTCAGACCCCTCCATGAGCATATCCCAAAAAACTCGCTGGTAAAAATAAAATCACACAGGAACAGAAGCAATGGTCAGTCTTTCAGTCTTAATAAAACGGTTTATTAAAATTTTATTCATCAGTTCAGCAAGGATTTTTTGTTGGCACTGCAGCCGAGTTCCAAAGTTACGCCAGCCAGCTAGCCCATACTCAAAGGTAGGCATGGCGCACAGCGGTGAGCTAAATGACATGAGCAGCAGCAGGTGCGGTGCACAATGCAGATATATTATACAAGCAAATCAGGCGTGGGCCGCAAGGGGAAATACGGGAGGGATACCTGAGGAATCGCTGTACAACAATGGACTGGGAGTAAGGAGCTCTGGCTTGGAACTGCGGCTGCGGCGGTGAAGCAAGATCTGAGTAGTACAAGCTAAGAATCTCACACCTGGCTATAATGCATTGTGGACGCCCTTCTTCATTATTTAATTAAACAGACCTACAAGAGCTCTGCAGCTGCCGCAGTGCTTCCGAGCCGGGGGAGGCGGGGATCGGGACGCGGCATCTGAGTGGCCCAGGCGTGGATATGGAGATGGCAGTAAAGCATGGCATGGAAGAGGGGGCGCATTCGCAAAAGCCAAGCGATGCGGCGCATGCAGTGACGCGAGCTCCATACTGTACACAGAAATAGAGTCGACAGAAAGTGGGGCAGCAGCGGGAAGCGGGTTGGCGGGGTCGGTAGTGAGCGATCGTTTCCTGGTGGCCGCCGCATCGCGGGACGCCTGGCGGCTGCTAGGACAGACAGGCCACCGGGCCCAGTGGCGTCTCCTCGCGCGAACTCGCGGCTTCGTCCTCCAGCTCCATTGATGCGTCCAGGAAGGCGTCGGAGGATCGACTCCGCCGGACTGGCTGCTCGGCCCAGACCGGGACGGCGTCCCCGCCCTGAATGAGGACGCTCCTGGGCCGGCGGATCATGATTTCACCGTCGCCAACGGCGGCGGCCACGCCAAAGGTGAGCTTCGAGAGCGCGCTGGTGGGGCTTCGGGCGGCGGCGCCGGTCCGCTGGCGTTTCACCTCGGGCCGCTCATCCGCCGCTGCCGCAGCTGCCGCCGCGGATGCCTCGCCGGAGCGTCGGAGCTGCCGCTCGAACTCCAGCAGCTGGCCGAGGAAGTTGAAATTCGGCGATATGTGGCGCCGGTGCTGCTTAACAAACCTGCGCGAGGTGGCGGTTGGCTCCTGAGTCAAGCGGGCCAGTTCAATCAGTGCTCGGGAAAGTACGCACACAGCAATTATCCTCTACCTGTAGGCCTCGTCCTGGCTCATGCCTCGGTGCATCATGATGTAGGCAATGGAGAGCGTAGGTGACCGCGAGATGCCAGCCAGGCAGTGGACCAGGCAGCGCCCAGAGGACTCTCGGACACGCTCTGAGTCAAGTTTGCAGTGCGGGTGAGTCTTCGAAAGAACAGCATGCTATTGCGCTTGCGACAATAGGCAGTGGGGAGCGAAGAGGAACAATCGCTGGCGATGACTCACACTCCCAACTCTCCCATCGGCATTCCGCGGCCCCGCCCCAGCACCCGCCTCCCCCCAAGCAACTTAAGCAGAATGGCATGCGGCACTGATGCAAATGGGGGTCGGACCGGGGCGCAATAAAAATAGCCCTTTGATTCATTGATTGCGAAGGTCAAGCGCATACCACATCAACCCGAATGTGAGTCATCGCCTGTTTGCTAGGGTGCACGGCAGTTTGCGCTAGATCTAGATCAAATTCGCGCCTGTCTCATTTGCGTATATGACGAACATTACGTCTTTCTAGGAAAATGATGTACTCGTAAAGCAACTCTCAAAGAACAGTTTATGTTACACCGCGGAATAAATAACAGTCAATTGTCAGCGCTGTCTGCGAGCTATGAAATGCAATAAATATGTCAAACCCCTTGAGCAGTCCGGCTGCTGAGCACTCACCGAGAAAGTTGAAAGCTCGCTGGAAGTGCGGCAGAAGTTTGTCTGTGTAGCCGTCGTTGACGGGAATTCGCAGGAAGTTTGCCTCAGGCACATGCTGCGACTGGGGACAGGCGATGCTCACGTTTAGAACGTGGGTGATGCCGAAGCGCTTCATCACCTCAGCGTCAAGCGCGTCGGCCTGGGAGCCTATGTACAGATGGGCCAGCACCCGGGTTGGACCCACATTGGGCAGCTGGGCTGTCTCCATGGCCTCGCAGTCCTCGTTGCCGCTGTGCACCTGCTGCTGCTGCAGCTGCTTGGCGCCATTCGGCGACTGGAACTCCTGTAGTCCGCTGCCTGAAAGGCGGTGGTTCGAGCGCTGTTTGTCAGCCAGTTGGGCCTGGAGACCGCAGCAGGTGTGGCTGACGGCGGGTGCAGTGGCCTGTCCTGCAACAACACCGCCGCCTCCGCCGCCACCGCCGCCAAACTTGAGGCCGCATGGACGGTTCTTTCGGCATAGCACCATTTCAGATTTCGATGTAACTGACGGGGAGATAGGATCTGTTGAAGTTGTTCTGTCCCCACGGGATAATGACGGCTGTGGCAGGAATCGCAACTGCCACGGCACTGGCGAAGTGTTAAATGCAGGTCTGGGGGAGAAAGCGATCCGTAGATCTCTCTGCTAACAGGAATCCAGCTTGGCTTCTGACCCCGTAACGCGAAGTCGATCCCAATAAATGTTAGAGGTTATTCTTGCACAAGAGATTGCATAGACGCGGTGCAAACCTAAGAGGAGCGTTGGGCTGACTCGGCCAAAACAGCAGGCTGAACCAGTTTTATTCTGGCGGAGCCTAATTTTAGCCGAAAACAGCCGATGACAGCGAGGCTATTTTTAGCAACGGCCATGTACTGAAACCCCGCTTGGGCAGGAATTGGGGTGGGTGGACAGCCAGCAGCCAATGCCGGCATGCCAGACTGAGTCAGTTATTATGCTAGGGTGGAATGCGTGTACAGTGCGGACCCCACAATGCGTATTGTAGACTTTCTACCCCAGTGCCCTCGCCTAGAAACGCCAGACCTATTAGTATATTTCTAATACGCCATTTAATGCAAGGCAAAAACGTCATGCTAAAATTTAACCGGCTTAAAATAGAAGGGGGGTAAATGTGCCTCAGGAATAGAGCGGTGGCTGACGGCCTAGCCAATAATAGTTGCACTGTGCGAACAGCCACCGCCACACAATAGGAGGTGATGCTACAGAGTCACAAATTCAATGGATGGGCTGGGTGTCTGATTACAGGTGAGGCTCATTCACCCGAGTGACTCATGTGAAGGTCATGGCTAGAATGCAAACACTTCAGCCCTTATCACATTGACAGGTAAAGCTTGGGGCTTGGAGAAGCTCCAAATGCTGATAAAATCATGCAGACAAAAGTGCACTGCCTATGATATTACTTTTCTATTTATATAAGAGCGCGACTTTCGTCTTACACGCACGCTCGGCTCACGTGATTCTAGAATGCGCAGTTGGACCCCCAGATAAAGGCTTATCTATATGGCTCTGTTTTGCTGCTGGTTTCACATTTTCTCTACTTGCTTTGCTTTCGGGTTATTTAACATAACACGCTACTGACCAGTAGGGAAGGCTGCGTTTTTTGTGCGCAAAAGTGACTCAGCTGGCGGAAGTGATGATTGCATTTCTAAGGACAGAAAAGTGCAGAAATTTACTGTCAGCGAAGACGAATGAACTGAGAATGGAATGAGAGACAGAAGAGGGAGATGAGAAATGGAAACGGAGAGATGAGAGACGGAAGAGGGAGATGAGAAATGGAAACGGAGAGATGAGAGACGGAAGAGGGAGATGAGAAATGGAAACGGAGAGATGAGAGACGGAAGAGGGAGATGAGAAATGGAAACGGAGAGATTGGAGACGGAAGAGGGAGATGAGAAATGGAAACGGAGAGATCAGAGACGGAAGAGGGAGATGAGAAATGGAAACGGAGAGATTGGAGACGGAAGAGGGAGATGAGAAATGGAAACGGAGAGATTGGAGACGGAAGAGGGAGATGAGAAATGGAAACGGAGAGATTGGAGACGGAAGAGGGAGATGAGAAATGGAAACGGAGAGATTGGAGACGGAGAAGGGAAATTGGAGACGGAGAAGGGAGATTGGAGACGGAGAAGGGAGATTGGAGACGGAGAAGGGAGATTGGAGACGGAGAAGGGAGATTGGAGACGGAGAAGGGAGATTGGAGACGGAGAAGGGAGATTGGAGACGGAGGAGGGAGATTGCAGATGGAGAAGGGAGATTGGAGACGAAGAAGGGAGATTGGAGACGGAGGAGGGAGATTGCAGATGGAGAAGGGAGATTGGAGACGGAGAAGGGAGATTGGAGACGGAGAAGGGAGATTGGAGACGGAGAAGGGAGATTGGAGACGGAGAAGGGAGATTGCAGACGGAGAAGGGAGATTGGAGACGAAGAAGGGAGATTGGAGACGAAGAAGGGAGATTGGAGACGAAGAAGGGAGATTGGAGACGGAGGAGGGAGATTGCAGATGGAGAAGGGAGATTGGAGACGGAGAAGGGAGATTGGAGACGGAGAAGGGAGATTGGAGACGAAGAAGGGAGATTGGAGACGGAGGAGGGAGATTGCAGATGGAGAAGGGAGATTGGAGACGAAGAAGGGAGATTGGAGACGGAGGAGGGAGATTGCAGATGGAGAAGGGAGATTGGAGACGGAGAAGGGGGATTGGACACTGAGAAGGGAGATTGGAGACGGAGGAGGGAGATTGCAGACGGAGAAGGGAGATTGGAGACGAAGAAGGGAGATTGGAGACGGAGAAGGGAGATTGGAGACGAAGAAGGGAGATTGGAGACGGAGGAGGGAGATTGCAGATGGAGAAGGGAGATTGGAGACGAAGAAGGGAGATTGGAGACGGAGGAGGGAGATTGGAGACGAAGAAGGGAGATTGGAGACGGAGGAGGGAGATTGCAGATGGAGAAGGGAGATTGGAGACGAAGAAGGGAGATTGGAGACGGAGGAGGGAGATGAGAGACGGAGGAGGGGAGGGATGGGATACGTGAAGGGGACAGACGAATAAATTAGTTAGTAAGTTTGAGGGAAGCAAAGCAATATGCGTCCAAGGTGTGAATGCACAGAAAAAACGAACAAGGCTTTGAGCAGTGCTCACCTTTCCGCCTCTTGCGCCCGCCCAGGATGCTGGGGTTGGCGGAGATCGGGCTGAGTGGCGAGCCGAGGCTGCCGACATCCGCCGGGAGCTGCAGTCCGCCTGGTGGCTGCGGGAACTCCAGGTGCAGCCTTCCCGGCCGAGCCTTCTTTACAGTCGGCAGGGGCGCCGAGGCCGACACCGCCGTCGCTGCCGCTGTCGACGCCGCATTCTCAATCTCCTCTTCGACACGCATAGCTGCTTCTGTGGGTATTTGGGGATCTGGGATCTGGGATCTGGGATCTGGGATCTGGTGCGATGCGGGGCAGTTTAGGAATTCGATGACACGATGAGAGGAAATTATGAATCAGACAGAAGGCTTTGCTTTTCGGGGAGAAACTGCAGTGGGAAGTGACTCGCAATTTATGCCCTCACCGCCCATCGCAAGTCCGTGAGCCCCTCATGGCGGGGCGGAGTGGGGATTTCCCGGCCTGAACAAAGGCCCAGTCGGCTCGCCCCGCATTGGGCAAGCCGGACCGCTGACTCACCCCAGCTACACTGCCCCGTGCTGCTCGCGGCGGAGGGGGGGGCACGTATCGGGGTTTCCCCGGTCGTTGCCTGGCAACGCTACGCCTGGCGAGCCTCCTCTTTGGTTCCTGGGCAAATCTATTTTTAGAACACCGCTTTCATAGTAGCAGAGAAAACTGACTAATCAAGGCATCACTGTGCGCAAATTAATAGGTAGGGAAGGGGAGGGGTTGACAGGCCTCTTTAAACACTGCGGAACAGCGGACACCGGAAATCTGCCAGTCTGACTAATGGAATTAATTTCTTTCACTCACAATGTTTTGGGAAGCACCACTCAGAGTTGCGCATTTCTAACTCGCTCGCGGAGGTGGGGTGGACCGCTGTCATTTGTGACTAATTCCGAGCCAGGTAGCTGATAGCCGAAGATAAGGCTCTGATTAAGCATCCGATCAGCTCTTGTGGTGGGGCTGAATTTCACAATTAAAGTTTTACTAGGTTAAACAAGGGGCGGAATACAGCGGGCGGTCCGTGACTCATGCGCCAACAACACTACAGCCTGGCTAGTGTTCCGCTTATTCATTTGGGTAGGATCCGACAGTTGATCAGTGACCCAATCAGTTCATCAATGATCCAATCAGTTCATCAATGACCCAATCAGTTCATCAGTGACCCAATCAGTTCATCAATGACCCAATCAGTTCATCAATGACCCAATCAGTTCATCAATGACCCAATCACTTCATCAATGACCCAATCAGTTCATCAATGACCCAATCAGTTCATCAATGACCCAATCAGTTCATCAATGACCCAATTAGTTCATCAGTGACCCAATCAGTTCATCAATGACCCAATCAGTTCATCAATGACCCAATCAGTTCATCAATGACCCAATCAGTTCATCAATGACCCAATTAGTTCATCAGTGACCTTAATCAGTTCATCAATGACCCAATCACTTCATCAATGACCCAATCAGTTCATCAATGACCCAATCAGTTCATCAATGACCCAATCAGTTCATCAATGACCCAATCAGTTCATCAGTGACCTTAATCAGTTCATCAATGACCCAATAAGTTCATCAATGACCCAATCAGTTCATCAATGACCCAATAAGTTCATCAATGACCCAATAAGTTCATCAATGACCCAGTCAGTTAATCAATGAACAAATCGATTCGGCAATCATCCAATAATCTTACTAATGACCCAATTATTTCAACAATAACCCAATAATTTCACCACTGAACTAATTTTTTAAAGAGTGACCAAAGTCTCATCAATGACCCGAAAATCTCATCAATGACCCAATAATTTCACCAATGACCCAATAGTCTCATCAATGACACTTGATCGATCATCATTCACTTATTAACATTCAACTATTATAATTATTCTGTAATACTCTTAAGCAGTCACGTGACCTACACGGAGGGTACTCATGCCACAATGAGTGTCAGCCAGCGATAAGAATTGTCGCCACCCAAACCGCGGCCTGCAATTGCGGTTTCAGCGAGTGAGTCAATGGGTGCTGATGATTAACACGGCAGAACAGGCAGTGGCTGACTAAACAAAGCGCATTGCGCGTTGCAGCAGACCCCACTGACTAAGCGGGCTGGACTCCGAAAATCGGAGCAGGCTTCGGGGTGCATGGGTCACTGGACACATGCTGCTGCAGAGCATAGAGCCCGAATTAGTTAGTCCTGTGCATGCATGCGCTCTCTATAAGTGTTTTTATTTATTAGGTCTGCTAAAATTTATCATTTTAATTTGACACTAGAAATGCATTGGTTATTACATAGCAGACCTATTAGGAACCATGCCTGTAAGGAACCTATACCTGTTAGGGAACTATACCTGTTAGGAAACTATACCTGCTAGGAACCAATGTCTGTTAGGAAACTGTACCTGTCAGGAACCTATACCTGTCAGGAAACTGTACCTGTCAGGAACATATACCTGTTAGGAACCTATACCTGTTAGGAAACTATACCTGTCAGGAAACTATACCTGCTAGGAACCAATGTCTGTTAGGAAACTGTACCTGTCAGGAACCTATACCTGTCAGGAAACTGTACCTGTCAGGAACATATACCTGTTAGGAACCTATACATGTTAGGAAACTGTACCTGTTAGGAACCATGCCTGTAAGGAACCTATACCTGTTAGGGAACCATACCTGTCAGGAAACTATACCTGCTAGGAACCTATACCTGTTAGGAACCAATGTCTGTTAGGAAACTGTACCTGTTAGGAACCTATATATGTAAGGAACATATATATGTTAGGAACCTATATATGTTAGGAACCACACCTGTTAGGAAATTGTATAGTTATATAGTTACACTTGTAAAGTTATACTTGTTAGTAAACTATACCTGTTAGGATCCTATACCTGATAGGAAACTATACCTGCTACGAGTAGGAACATATACCTGTTAGGAAACTATACCTGTTAGGAAACTCTACCTGTTAGGAAACTCTACCTGTTAGGAAACTCTACCTGTTAGGAAACTCTACCTGTTAGGAAACTCTACCTGTTAGGAAACTCTACCTGTTAGGAAACTCTACCTGTTAGGAAACTCTACCTGTTAGGAAACTATACCTGTCAGGAAACTGTACCTGTTAGGAACCTATACATGTTAGGAACCACACCTGTTAGGAAATACTTGTATAGTTTTACTTGCTAGTAAACTATACCTGTTAGGATCCTATACCTGATAGGAAACTATACCTGCTACGAGTAGGAACATATACCTGTTAGGAAACTCTACCTGTTAGGAAACTATACCTGTAAGGAAACTCTACCTGTTAGGAAACTATACCTGTCAGGAAACTATACCTGTCAGGAAACTGTACCTGTTAGGAAACTCTACCTGTTAGGAAACTATACCTGTTAGGAAACTCTACCTGTTAGGAAACTATACCTGTTAGGAAACTCTACCTGTTAGAAACTCTACCTGTTAGGAACCACACCTGTTCGGAACCTATACTGGTTTGGAACCATACGCCGGTCCAAGGATCTCTGTCAGTCAGTGACAACCGGATCTGCCCTGAGCATGAATCAGTTAACGAGTCTGCGATCTGTCGTCGCACATTGGAAACTGGCATGCCCGGTTCCGTCGCACATTGGAAACTGGCATGCCCGGTTCCGATCATAGAACCCGAAAGCACAGCGCGTTTGCAAGTGTCAATAAAGGAGCTAAGTCATCGATATTTGGGAATTTATTTATGAATGCTGGGATCTGAAACCGCTCGGCAGTGAGTCAGCCAGGGTCGGCAGCTCAACACTTCACAATTCTGATCTCGATTTTTTGGCCTCAAGCTTAATCTGATAATAGAGCTGCTCCTGCTGCTGCTGTGTCCTCCCTCTAGGCGCTAATTTTCCCTGCCTCCGATAATCAGTGCCATCCTGCCGATGCGGAGATAAGCAAGTGCGGGATTGCTGGTGTGACTCAACTCCCCCCAAATGTTTGCTGAGCTCATTCATGCCTTCCTGAGCTTGAGCTGTTCGGTGACCACCGCAAAGCATTCCTTTCTTTCTTCCTTCCTTTCCATGACAAATATGCTTTGAGCTTCAGGAGATCCTCATGTGATGTGCTGAGATTCTAGAAATCCTCAGGTGAACTGCTATAAGATTCTAGGAATCCTCAGGTGATGTGCTATGAGATTCTAGGAATCCTCAGGTGATGTGCTATGAGATTCTAGGAATCCTCAGGTGATGTGCTATGAGATTCTAGGAATCCTCAGGTGATGTGCTCAAATGCAGCCCAATTGAGTCTTACGTAGGTCTGAGGTCAGAGGGCCGTGAGCTCCCCTCTCGCTGGATAAACAGGGCTGGGATCTTTTAATACCCGCTCGCAACTGCTACTTCCCCTGCGCCAGCAACAGGCATTATTAAGGCGAAATTCTCCCACAATGAGTCAGCGGGGCGCGCATTCAGTTTTTTCCTCAAATTGAAATTCCCCTAACAAAAATCTGCGGCCAGTTCTGAAGAAGCAAAACAAATTATGAAATATGAGCACGCCTCTGAGAATGGGAACTCAAATGAGCGACTCGCGCAGCTGTCAAACCTGCCGGCAGGAAAATGCAAATTTCTGCCTCGGCCCAACAATATTGATAGGCTGGGAGAAGCGCTGAGTCCGCTCAACTGATTTGAGCAGAATTACGCAACTTGAGGATCTCGTCGCGATTAATCCCGACAAAAACTGCGGCTCCTTATCCCGAAGAGTCAATTCCCTAAGTGGGGGGGGGGTCGCGCCCGGCAACGCGGAACTCCCGCCCTTTGTGAGTCATCGCCCTTCTCTCACCTTTCAGCAGGCCGTGGGATCGGAATCGGGGGGCTTTGACAAACATTTTCTCTCCCCACCTCTCCACTGAAATCCCAAATCCCAGGTTTGCACGCTGCTCTCTTCCCAGCCGGGGCGGGAGGGGATTACACAAACTCCGTGTCACTTCCCCGGCACAACTCCCGGCCCCTCGGTCTGCGCCGGCATGAAATCCACAACAACAACTCGACTGAGTCAGACAGGCAGGTGGGGCCTACTCAGGTGAGACAGGAGAAAGAGAAATGCAAGGTGAGCGAGGGAAAATAATGAGTAAGATTGACAAGGTGTGGCTAACAGATGCTGGGGCTCATCTCAGTGATATCAAAATCCCATCTCTCCCAGTTTTCGGGATCGTTTCCGAGCTACGAAGGATGTCAGATCCGGGCGCGCAAATCACCAGTTTAAAATTGCGCAGATCGCCAATCAGTGACTCAGCTCAACTGACAGATGACGCAAGGCCCGCGTGACTGACGCAAATGCCATCGGTGAGACAGGCAGGAGAAGCATTGGGAACAGGGATTGGGGTGGGCTTTGGGATTTTTGGGAATGAGAGCAGGCCAACAATGAGTTCCGCGAATGAGTAAGAGCTGTTTCAGAGGTCGCAAGTGACTAACACATTGGGGAGGGGCGACAAGTGTTGTCGGTGGCGTATGCGTGCCTGCTGGTGGCGACTGGCCTCGGAGATTACGTAATTAGTGGATTAGTAAGCCAGCCTGAATTGCTTATCATCGACAAATTATCGCCAAGCGACCTGCGCCATGCGAGCTGGGCACGGATGCGAGGCAGTTGCAAATATTGCTGACCCTTCACAGAATTACATTGTGAACTGCCTGAAAGGCGAGTTCAGGTTTTTTACCCATGATATTTACCCCTCAGGTTCACACTGACGCCAGATAAGACCCTCAGATTCGCACAGATCCCCTCAGATTCGCACAGATCCCCTCAGATTCGCACGGATCCCATCATTCTAACAGATCCTACAGATTCGCACAGATCCCCTCAGATTCGCACAGATCCCATAATTCTAACAGATCCCCTCAGATTCGCACAGATCCCATAATTCTAACAGATCCCCTCAGATTCGAACAGATCCCTCAGATTCGAACAGACCCCCTCAGATTCGAACAGATCCCCTCAGATTCGAACAGATCCCCTCAGATTCGCACAGACCCCCTCCGATTCTAACAGATCCCTCAGATTCGAACAGATCCCTCAGATTCTAACAGATCCCCTCAGATTCGAACAGATCCCCTCAGATTCGCACAGACCCCCTCAGACTCAAACAGATCCCCTCAGATTCGAACAGATCCCCTCAATTTCCAACAGATTCCTCAGATTCGAACAGATCCCTCAGATTCGAACAGATCCCTCAGATTCTAACAGATCCCTCAGATTCGAACAGATCCCTCAGATTCGAACAGATCCCTCAGATTCGAACAGATCCCATAATTCTAACAGATCCCCTCAGATTCGAACAGATCCCCTCAGATTCCAACAGATTCCTCAGATTCGAACAGATCCCATAATTCTAACAGATCCCCTCAGATTCGAACAGATCCCCTCAGATTCCAACAGATTCCTCAGATTCGAACAGATCCCATAATTCTAACAGATCCCCTCAGATTCGAACAGATCCCTCAGATTCGAACAGATCCCATAATTCTAACAGATCCCCTCAGATTCCAACAGATTCCTCAGATTCGAACAGATCCCATAATTCTAACAGATCCCTCAGATTCGAACAGATCCCCTCAGATTCGAACAGATCCCCTCAGATTCGAACAGATCCCTCAGATTCGAACAGATCCCATAATTCTAACAGATCCCCTCAGATTCCAACAGATTCCTCAGATTCGAACAGATCCCTCAGATTCGAACAGATCCCATAATTCTAACAGATCCCCTCAGATTCCAACAGATTCCTCAGATTCGAACAGATCCCTCAGATTCGAACAGATCCCCTCAGATTCGAACAGATCCCTCAGATTCGAACAGATCCCATAATTCTAACAGATCCCCTCAGATTCCAACAGATCCCTCAGATTCGCACAGACCCCCTCAGATTCGAACAGATCCCCTCAGATTCCAACAGATTCCTCAGATTCGAACAGATCCCATAATTCTAACAGATCCCATAATTCTAACAGATCCCATAATTCTAACAGATCCCATAATTCTAACAGATCCCATAATTCTAACAGATCCCATAATTCTAACAGATCCCATAATTCTAACAGATCCCATAATTCTAACAGATCCCATAATTCTAACAGATCCCATAATTCTAACAGATCCCATAATTCTAGCAGATCCCATAATTCTAACAGATCCCATAATTCTAACAGATCCTATAATTCTAACAGATCCCTCAGATTCGAACAGATCCCCTCAGATTCGAACAGACCCCCTCAGATTCGAACAGATCCCCTCAGATTCGAACAGACCCCCTCAGATTCGAACAGATCCCCTCAGATTCTAATAGATCCCTCAGATTCGAACAGATCCCCTCAGATTCGAACAGATCCCTCAGATTCGAACAGATCCCATAATTCTAACAGATCCCCTCAGATTCCAACAGATCCCTCAGATTCGCACAGACCCCCTCAGATTCGAACAGATCCCCTCAGATTCCAACAGATTCCTCAGATTCGAACAGATCCCATAATTCTAACAGATCCCATAATTCTAACAGATCCCATAATTCTAACAGATCCCATAATTCTAACAGATCCCATAATTCTAACAGATCCCATAATTCTAACAGATCCCATAATTCTAACAGATCCCATAATTCTAACAGATCCCATAATTCTAACAGATCCCATAATTCTAACAGATCCCATAATTCTAACAGATCCCATAATTCTAACAGATCCCATAATTCTAACAGATCCCATAATTCTAACAGATCCCATAATTCTAACAGATCCCATAATTCTAACAGATCCCATAATTCTAACAGATCCCATAATTCTAACAGATCCCATAATTCTAACAGATCCCATAATTCTAACAGATCCCATAATTCTAACAGATCCCATAATTCTAACAGATCCCTCAGATTCGAACAGATCCCCTCAGATTCGAACAGACCCCCTCAGATTCGAACAGATCCCCTCAGATTCGAACAGACCCCCTCAGATTCGAACAGATCCCCTCAGATTCGAACAGATCCCCTCAGATTCGAACAGACCCCCTCAGATTCGAACAGATCCCCTCAGATTCGAACAGATCCCTCAGATTCGAACAGACCCCCTCAGATTCGAACAGATCCCCTCAGATTCGAACAGATCCCCTCAGATTCGCACAGACCCCCTCAGATTCGAACAGATCCCCTCAGATTCCAACAGATTCCTCAGATTCGAACAGATCCCATAATTATAACAGATCTCATAATTCTAACAGATCCCATAATTCTAACAGATCCCATAATTCTAACAGATCCCATAATTCTAACAGATCCCATAATTCTAACAGATCCCTCAGATTCTAACAGATCCCCTCAGATTCTAACAGATCCCTCAGATTCTAACAGATCCCTCAGATTCTAACAGATCCCTCAGATTCGAACAGATCCCCTCGGATTCGAACAGATCCCCTCAGATTCCAACAGATTCCTCAGATTCGAACAGATCCCATAATTCTAACAGATCCCCTCAGATTCGAACAGATCCCCTCAGATTCCAACAGATTCCTCAGATTCGAACAGATCCCATAATTCTAACAGATCCCCTCAGATTCGAACAGATCCCTCAGATTCGAACAGATCCCATAATTCTAACAGATCCCCTCAGATTCCAACAGATTCCTCAGATTCGAACAGATCCCATAATTCTAACAGATCCCTCAGATTCGAACAGATCCACTCAGATTCGAACAGATCCCCTCAGATTCGAACAGATCCCTCAGATTCGAACAGATCCCATAATTCTAACAGATCCCCTCAGATTCCAACAGATCCCTCAGATTCGCACAGACCCCCTCAGATTCGAACAGATCCCCTCAGATTCCAACAGATTCCTCAGATTCGAACAGATCCCCTCAGATTCGAACAGATCCCTCAGATTCGAACAGATCCCATAATTCTAACAGATCCCCTCAGATTCCAACAGATCCCTCAGATTCGCACAGACCCCCTCAGATTCGCACAGACCCCCTCAGATTCGAACAGATCCCCTCAGATTCCAACAGATTCCTCAGATTCGAACAGATCCCATAATTCTAACAGATCCCATAATTCTAACAGATCCCATAATTCTAACAGATCCCATAATTCTAACAGATCCCATAATTCTAACAGATCCCATAATTCTAACAGATCCCATAATTCTAACAGATCCCATAATTCTAACAGATCCCATAATTCTAACAGATCCCATAATTCTAACAGATCCCATAATTCTAACAGATCCCCTAATTCTAGCAGATCCCATAATTCTAACAGATCCCATAATTCTAACAGATCCTATAATTCTAACAGATCCCTCAGATTCGAACAGATCCCCTCAGATTCGAACAGACCCCCTCAGATTCGAACAGATCCCCTCAGATTCGAACAGACCCCCTCAGATTCGAACAGATCCCCTCAGATTCTAACAGATCCCTCAGATTCGAACAGATCCCCTCAGATTCGAACAGATCCCTCAGATTCGAACAGATCCCATAATTCTAACAGATCCCCTCAGATTCCAACAGATCCCTCAGATTCGCACAGACCCCCTCAGATTCGAACAGATCCCCTCAGATTCGAACAGATTCCTCAGATTCGAACAGATCCCATAATTCTAACAGATCCCATAATTCTAACAGATCCCATAATTCTAACAGATCCCATAATTCTAACAGATCCCATAATTCTAACAGATCCCATAATTCTAACAGATCCCATAATTCTAACAGATCCCATAATTCTAACAGATCCCATAATTCTAACAGATCCCATAATTCTAACAGATCCCATAATTCTAACAGATCCCATAATTCTAACAGATCCCATAATTCTAACAGATCCCATAATTCTAACAGATCCCATAATTCTAACAGATCCCATAATTCTAACAGATCCCATAATTCTAACAGATCCCATAATTCTAACAGATCCCATAATTCTAACAGATCCCATAATTCTAACAGATCCCATAATTCTAACAGATCCCATAATTCTAACAGATCCCATAATTCTAACAGATCCCATAATTCTAACAGATCCCATAATTCTAAACAGATCCCATAATTCTAACAGATCCCATAATTCTAACAGATCCCATAATTCTAACAGATCCCATAATTCTAACAGATCCCATAATTCTAACAGATCCCATAATTCTAACAGATCCCATAATTCTAACAGATCCCATAATTCTAACAGATCCCATAATTCTAGCAGATCCCATAATTCTAACAGATCCCATAATTCTAACAGATCCTATAATTCTAACAGATCCCTCAGATTCGAACAGATCCCCTCAGATTCGAACAGACCCCCTCAGATTCGAACAGATCCCCTCAGATTCGAACAGACCCCCTCAGATTCGAACAGATCCCTCAGATTCTAACAGATCCCTCAGATTCGAACAGATCCCCTCAGATTCGAACAGATCCCTCAGATTCGAACAGATCCCATAATTCTAACAGATCCCCTCAGATTCCAACAGATCCCTCAGATTCGCACAGACCCCCTCAGATTCGAACAGATCCCCTCAGATTCCAACAGATTCCTCAGATTCGAACAGATCCCATAATTCGAACAGATCCCATAATTCTAACAGATCCCATAATTCTAACAGATCCCATAATTCTAACAGATCCCATAATTCTAACAGATCCCATAATTCTAACAGATCCCATAATTCTAACAGATCCCATAATTCTAACAGATCCCATAATTCTAACAGATCCCATAATTCTAACAGATCCATAATTCTAACAGATCCCATAATTCTAACAGATCCCATAATTCTAACAGATCCCATAATTCTAACAGATCCCATAATTCTAACTGATCCCATAATTCTAACAGATCCCTCAGATTCGAACAGATCCCCTCAGATTCGAAAAGACCCCCTCAGATTCGAACAGATCCCCTCAGATTCGAACAGACCCCCTCAGATTCGAACAGATCCCCTCAGATTCGAACAGATCCCCTCAGATTCGAACAGACCCCCTCAGATTCGAACAGATCCCCTCAGATTCGAACAGATCCCTCAGATTCGAACAGACCCCCTCAGATTCGAACAGATCCCCTCAGATTCGAACAGATCCCCTCAGATTCGCACAGACCCCCTCAGATTCGAACAGATCCCCTCAGATTCCAACAGATTCCTCAGATTCGAACAGATCCCATAATTCTAACAGATCTCATAATTCTAACAGATCCCATAATTCTAACAGATCCCATAATTCTAACAGATCCCATAATTCTAACAGATCCCATAATTCTAACAGATCCCTCAGATTCTAACAGATCCCCTCAGATTCTAACAGATCCCTCAGATTCTAACAGATCCCTCAGATTCTAACAGATCCCTCAGATTCGAACAGATCCCCTCGGATTCGAACAGATCCCCTCAGATTCCAACAGATTCCTCAGATTCGAACAGATCCCATAATTCTAACAGATCCCCTCAGATTCGAACAGATCCCCTCAGATTCCAACAGATTCCTCAGATTCGAACAGATCCCATAATTCTAACAGATCCCCTCAGATTCGAACAGATCCCTCAGATTCGAACAGATCCCATAATTCTAACAGATCCCCTCAGATTCCAACAGATTCCTCAGATTCGAACAGATCCCATAATTCTAACAGATCCCTCAGATTCGAACAGATCCACTCAGATTCGAACAGATCCCCTCAGATTCGAACAGATCCCTCAGATTCGAACAGATCCCATAATTCTAACAGATCCCCTCAGATTCCAACAGATTCCTCAGATTCGAACAGATCCCTCAGATTCGAACAGATCCCATAATTCTAACAGATCCCCTCAGATTCCAACAGATCCCTCAGATTCGCACAGACCCCCTCAGATTCGAACAGATCCCCTCAGATTCCAACAGATTCCTCAGATTCGAACAGATCCCCTCAGATTCGAACAGATCCCTCAGATTCGAACAGATCCCATAATTCTAACAGATCCCCTCAGATTCCAACAGATCCCTCAGATTCGCACAGACCCCCTCAGATTCGAACAGATCCCCTCATATTCCAACAGATTCCTCAGATTCGAACAGATCCCATAATTCTAACAGATCCCATAATTCTAACAGATCCCATAATTCTAACAGATCCCATAATTCTAACAGATCCCATAATTCTAACAGATCCCATAATTCTAACAGATCCCATAATTCTAACAGATCCCATAATTCTAACAGATCCCATAATTCTAACAGATCCCATAATTCTAACAGATCCCATAATTCTAACAGATCCCATAATTCTAACAGATCCCATAATTCTAACAGATCCCATAATTCTAACAGATCCCATAATTCTAACAGATCCCTCAGATTCTAACAGATCCCCTCAGATTCTAACAGATCCCTCAGATTCTAACAGATCCCTCAGATTCTAACAGATCCCTCAGATTCGAACAGATCCCCTCGGATTCGAACAGATCCCCTCAGATTCCAACAGATTCCTCAGATTCGAACAGATCCCATAATTCTAACAGATCCCCTCAGATTCGAACAGATCCCCTCAGATTCCAACAGATTCCTCAGATTCGAACAGATCCCATAATTCTAACAGATCCCCTCAGATTCGAACAGATCCCTCAGATTCGAACAGATCCCATAATTCTAACAGATCCCCTCAGATTCCAACAGATTCCTCAGATTCGAACAGATCCCATAATTCTAACAGATCCCTCAGATTCGAACAGATCCACTCAGATTCGAACAGATCCCCTCAGATTCGAACAGATCCCTCAGATTCGAACAGATCCCATAATTCTAACAGATCCCCTCAGATTCCAACAGATTCCTCAGATTCGAACAGATCCCTCAGATTCGAACAGATCCCATAATTCTAACAGATCCCCTCAGATTCCAACAGATCCCTCAGATTCGCACAGACCCCCTCAGATTCGAACAGATCCCCTCAGATTCCAACAGATTCCTCAGATTCGAACAGATCCCCTCAGATTCGAACAGATCCCTCAGATTCGAACAGATCCCATAATTCTAACAGATCCCCTCAGATTCCAACAGATCCCTCAGATTCGCACAGACCCCCTCAGATTCGAACAGATCCCCTCATATTCCAACAGATTCCTCAGATTCGAACAGATCCCATAATTCTAACAGATCCCATAATTCTAACAGATCCCATAATTCTAACAGATCCCATAATTCTAACAGATCCCATAATTCTAACAGATCCCATAATTCTAACAGATCCCATAATTCTAACAGATCCCATAATTCAAACAGATCCCATAATTCTAACAGATCCCATAATTCTAACAGATCCCATAATTCTAACAGATCCCATAATTCTAAGCAGATCCCATAATTCTAACAGATCCCATAATTCTAACAGATCCCATAATTCTAACAGATCCTCGATTAACAGATCCCCTCAGATTCTAACAGATCCCTCAGATTCTAACAGATCCCTCAGATTCTAACAGATCCCTCAGATTCGAACAGATCCCCTCGGATTCGAACAGATCCCCTCAGATTCCAACAGATTCCTCAGATTCGAACAGATCCCATAATTCTAACAGATCCCCTCAGATTCGAACAGATCCCCTCAGATTCCAACAGATTCCTCAGATTCGAACAGATCCCATAATTCTAACAGATCCCCTCAGATTCGAACAGATCCCTCAGATTCGAACAGATCCCATAATTCTAACAGATCCCCTCAGATTCCAACAGATTCCTCAGATTCGAACAGATCCCATAATTCTAACAGATCCCTCAGATTCGAACAGATCCACTCAGATTCGAACAGATCCCCTCAGATTCGAACAGATCCCTCAGATTCGAACAGATCCCATAATTCTAACAGATCCCATAATTCTAACAGATCCCATAATTCTAACAGATCCCATAATTCTAACAGATCCCATAATTCTAACAGATCCCATAATTCTAACAGATCCCATAATTCTAGCAGATCCCATAATTCTAACAGATCCCATAATTCTAACAGATCCCTCAGATTCGAACAGATCCCCTCAGATTCGAACAGACCCCCTCAGATTCGAACAGATCCCCTCAGATTCGAACAGATCCCTCAGATTCGAACAGACCCCCTCAGATTCGAACAGATCCCCTCAGATTCGAACAGATCCCTCAGATTCGCACAGACCCCCTCAGATTCGAACAGATCCCCTCAGATTCCAACAGATTCCTCAGATTCGAACAGATCCCATAATTCTAACAGATCTCATAATTCTAACAGATCCCATAATTCTAACAGATCCCATAATTCTAACAGATCCCATAATTCTAACAGATCCCATAATTCTAACAGATCCCATAATTCTAACAGATCCCATAATTCTAACAGATCCCATAATTCTAACAGATCCCATAATTCTAACAGATCCCATAATTCTAACAGATCCCATAATTCTAACAGATCCCTCAGATTCGAACAGATCCCCTCAGATTCGAACAGACCCCCTCAGATTCGAACAGATCCCCTCAGATTCGAACAGACCCCCTCAGATTCGAACAGATCCCCTCAGATTCGAACAGATCCCCTCAGATTCGAACAGACCCCCTCAGATTCGAACAGATCCCCTCAGATTCGAACAGATCCCTCAGATTCGAACAGACCCTCTCAGATTCGAACAGATCCCCTCAGATTCGAACAGATCCCCTCAGATTCGCACAGACCCCCTCAGATTCGAACAGATCCCCTCAGATTCCAACAGATTCCTCAGATTCGAACAGATCCCATAATTCTAACAGATCTCATAATTCTAACAGATCCCATAATTCTAACAGATCCCATAATTCTAACAGATCCCATAATTCTAACAGATCCCATAATTCTAACAGATCCCTCAGATTCTAACAGATCCCTCAGATTCTAACAGATCCCTCAGATTCTAACAGATCCCTCAGATTCTAACAGATCCATCAGATTCTAACAGATCCCTCAGATTCGAACAGATCCCCTCGGATTCGAACAGATCCACTCAGATTCGCACAGATCCACTCAGATTCTAACAGATCCACTCAGATTCGCACAGACCCCCTCAGATTCGCACAGACCCCCTCAGATTCGCACAAATCCCATAATTCTAACAGATCCCCTCATACTCGAACAGATCCCCTCATACTCGAACAGATCCCCTCAGATTCGAACTGACCGCTCGGGAACATTCCTGAATGTGCTTCAGAAAATGAGGACAGTAAATTCCAGGTCGCAGCCAGCAACACCCGGACAGTGGCGTAGCGTGACTGATGAGCGTCAAGTGTTGTTCCTGCTGTCAAAGAATTCTCGGCTGCCGGCCAGAAGAAGCATTCAGAATTCAGAGAAGACAGTTGGTCTCGCTCTGACAGTGACAAACGACAGCCCAGGAGCGGATCGCCTCCGGTGAGGTCGTGAGTCACCGGCTGACACGCACTCACGCAGGTTTGATTGCGCAACCCGCAATTGGAAGGGGCAAAAAAGCGAGTCTGGCTGCGATTCTGGCTACGGGTCTAGCTGCGATTCTGGCTACGGGTCTAGCTGCGATTCTGGCTACGGGTCTAGCTGCGATTCTGGCTACGGGTCTAGCTGCGATTCTGGCTACGGGTCTAGCTGCGATTCTGGCTACGGGTCTAGCTGCGATTCTGGCTACGGGTCTAGCTGCGATTCTGGCTACGGGTCTAGCTGCGATTCTGGCTACGGGTCTAGCTGCGATTCTGGCTACGGGTCTAGCTACGATTCTGGCTACGGGTCTAGCTGCGATTCTGGCTACGGGTCTAGCTGCGATTCTGGCTACGGGTCTAGCTGCGATTCTGGCTACGGGTCTAGCTGCGATTCTGGCTACGGGTCTAGCTGCGATTCTGGCTACGGGTCTAGCTGCGATTCTGGCTACGGGTCTAGCTACGATTCTGGCTACGGGTCTAGCTAGCGATTCTGGCTACGGGTCTAGCTGCGATTCTGGCTACGGGTCTAGCTGCGATTCTGGCTACGGGTCTAGCTGCGATTCTGGCTACGGGTCTAGCTAGCGATTCTGGCTACGGGTCTAGCTGCGATACTGGCTGCGTTTCTTGCTGCGATTCTATCAAGGGGGATAGAATGGGGAATCTATAGCGGGTCTGTCAGGTCAATCGCATGTTTTCCGCCTACGGAAGCGCCTGAAAAGCCGCCCCGTGACTGGTGGTGAGTCACGCAGCTTCCGCACTTTGCCTCGAACCCCAGTTTACCCGGCCTGATGCAAAACTGTTATCGGCCTGTTAAAACTAGCAAAATTCATTGCAACAGTTTCATTTATTCGGCTATTTATCCTGGCAAAGCGGGTGGCGAGGTCGCGCGGACTTCCGTTCCAGTGTGACTCATCGCTTCACTGCGCGCGCTACTGTGAGTAGCATTTTAAGCGAGCATTGTACTTTAATTTTCGAAAGACGACCTTGGGCTGCAGGTCCGGTGAGATCCGATGAGATCCGGTGAGATCCGATGAGATCCGGTGAGATCCGATGAGATCCGATGAGATCCGGTGAGATCCGATGAGTTTCGATGAGATACCAAGCCAGGTTCTCATAATCTCATCTCAAGCCGGGTTCTCATAATCTCATCCCAAGCCGGGTTCTCATAATCTCATCCCAAGCCGGGTTCTCAAAATCTCATCCCAAGCCGGGTTCTCATAAATCTCAGCCCAAGCCAGGTCCTCATAATCTCATCCCAAGCCGGGTTCTCATAATCTCATCCCAAGCCGGGTTCTCAGCTTCTTCCTCACTGCTTTCGCGGCAGCACACCCCAGGCTGGCAGCTGGAGGCAGTCAAGCACAGCCGCATGAATCGGTGAGCAGCTGCGCCATGAGTGGCATTAATAATCCGTGAAGTTTAGCCGCACTCATCAGCGGAACATCGTTGCGGCCATCGCAGCTGAACTCGGGTCTCCATTTCAGAGACTTTAAGTGCTCTGAGCAGCCGAGGGCCGCCAGCGCCCGCTTGGGCGAGCAGCAGCTGCGGCAGCGGAGAATATCATCCACGGCAAAGTTTATCAACAGCTTCGCGTACAGTCACCGTTGCCATGGTAACTCACTGGGAGTATAGAGTAGGTAGCTAGTGATGCTTGGCAACTGTCACCTCTCCTCTTCTGCTTGTCCGCATTCAGTAGCCCTTAATAATTAACCAGATTTTCATTGCTTCAGCAGCAGCTCAGATCCATGCTCAGGAAAAAACTTTCATGCGAAATTGCAAAGAAAATTCTAGAACTGTTGGAGGACTTCTTGCAGCAGCCCTTCAGGACGATGAGGCGAATTGGGAAGCTGCTGTTAGCATTGATGTTTTGATGCTATTAATAATTTTAGGACTAGTTTTGCCCCCCTTCGGGGAGCAGAAATATTTTTAATTCGTCTAGTATATACTTTTTAGCGGCTGAATTTACAGCTTTTTAAAGCTACAATGATCCCCCAGTCGACAATGATTCCCCAGTTGACAATGATCCCCCAGTTGATGATGACTCCCCATTGATGATGATCCCTAGTTGACCTCCTAGCCAACCTCAAAGGCACAGTGAGAGTCTACACTGCCCGAATTTGAGAAAGATAGGGCAGATGTGCTCACCTGTGTGAGTGTATGCCTGCGTACAGTATCTGTGTGCGTGTGTGCTCAGGAGTCAGCGAAATGGGCAGAATTGCCTCCTCGCTGGCTGCAGGTCTAGTGTCACCAGGTGATGTGCCACTGCCCGCAGCCCTCCTGCAATTTTTTATATTATTAGGATATATTATACTTTTTTAGGATAATGACTGCTCAAAAGGAGGTAAGGGCAGTCAGTTGAATTATCTGTCGGTTCAGTAAGCTGTCAGCAAGTTACCTGCTGATCAGAATTGATGGTTGCTGGGATCAACAGAAGCTGGAGACCAGACCGGAGCGGTCAGAAGTGCACATTATTTACAATACGAAGGGTGGCGAGCTGAGGCCAGTCCCACCCAAGCTGCCTTGCCCAGTGACTCGATGCCAAAGCGAGTGGCATCGATATCAGTCTAATGGACTCACAACAAGCTTCTCAAAGCACTTCAAAGCTGACCGGGTCTGCTTTTACTAGCTAGAGCCAGTCCCAAAGCCGTATGCAAACGCCACGCTTCTCAGCTTTTTTAACTGAGCAAATAAGCGGACCGCGTGAGCTGCTGCAACAGCTGCGGTTTGCAGCAGGATTGGTTGCCAGGGCCATTGTGGCCTGGGCTCAAGGCTCTAAAATGCAGGCCTGGAGAACTAAAACGGCGCTTTCACGAAGGTGCCAATTCTTACCTGGCGTTTCCGTTTCCAGGAATGCGGCTGCAGTTTCTCCCGGTAACTCTTTTGCTGCTTTTGCCGCTGAGGGACGCTATAGGTGAGCTGGACTCTATTGATGGGTCAACTGACCCTTCTACTGATGGGTCAACTAACCCTTCTACTGATGGGTCAACTAACCCTTCTACTGATGGGTCAACTGACCCTTCTACTGATGGGTCAACTGACCCTTCTACTGATGGGTCAACTGACCCTTCTACTGATGGGTCAACTGACCCTTCTACTGATGGGTCAACTGACCCCTCTACTGATGGGTAAACTTCACATTGGTGGGGCAACTGCCTTCACATTGGTGGGTCAGCTGCCCTTCACATTGGTGGGTCAACTGCCTTCACATTGGTGGTCAACTGCCTTCACATTGGTGGTCAACTGCCTTCACATAACGAGTAGTGCTCAACTGCCCTTCACATTGGTGGGTCAACTGCCCTTCACATTGGTGGGTCAACTGCCCTTCACATTGGTGGTCAACTGCCTTCACATTGGTGGGTCAACTGCCCTTCACAGAGGTGGGTCAACTGCCTTCACATTGGTGGGTCAACTGACTTCACATTGGTGGGTCACCTGCCTTCACATTGGTGGGTCACCTGCCTTCGCATTGGTGGGTCACCTGCCTTCACATTGGTGGGTCACCTGCCTTCACATTGGTGGTCAACTATCCTTCACTGTCCACTCCAGCGGCCGTGCAGAGCAGGATTGTGTGCGAGAATGCCCAGCTGAGCATCTCGTGTGCTCAGGGCACAATAAGCATCAACTTCGCCATGTTCGGCAAGTCCAGCGAGTTCAGCACCCCCTGCGTCCAGCAGACGAACACGATGAACGACTGCTGGAGCCCCAGCTCCCTGAGCCACACCCGGTCGCAGTGCCAGGGCCTGCAGGCCTGCAGTTTCATTGCTAGCAACGATGCCTTTGGCACCGACCCGTGCCCTGGCAACTACAAGTACCTGTTTGTGAACTATACCTGCACAGGTGAGTTCGTCACATAATATAATTACATTTTAAGAGTCGATTTCAAAACAATGCTATTAAGAGAGTATAAGACTGGTGGGTCCAGGTAAGCTCAGATTAAAAAATTACCTTGTTTCTATCTATTTTTTATCCTAGTTTGCTAGTTACTCCGAGAGTTGATTCCCGCCATTGCAACTGTTGTTACTTCATGCTCAAAATAAAACTCATGCAACATGAAAACAATGTCAATTAGCACAAATAAACTCGTTACCATTGTTATCGGACTCCTAACCAGAACTAGTAACTGATGCCAGGAGTTTGCCAATAACTGAGTTAACTCAGCGCTGTTCTGCTGCGATACCCAATGATTTCTCATTGTTGCCTGGTGCGATACCCTCATTTCTTAATCCTTAAATCCTTATTGTGAGCACAAAGCATTTTTTAAAGGTGTCGACAGTGCTTGTTCTAAATAGACAAGAAATTGACCATGCGACTGAAGTCCAAAAGGAGTTTAGTTACAGCTAGTAAAGTTTAAATGCTCAAGTTGCCGTACTCAAGCGGCTGGTCTAAGTCTCAGCCAGCTGGCCCCTGAGACGCACAGATACAGAATTTATTTGGCATTCAATTTGCCTTACACTCGAAAAAGTCAGGCAGGAAAGCAAAGTAAAAAATGAAACGTGGAGGCAAAGCGGGGGATGGATTTGGTCATGGCCCGCAGACAAGCAAGGCGGGAGCAGCGGAACAGGTCGGATCTGGCCACGCAGCGCTAAAAGTACAAGTCAGTAGAACAGCCAAAGAGAATTTGCCGCCATCGCAATCAAGCAGATCGAAAGCTGGCATGTCGACAATCAAAGCGACAAAAAATGCAAGCACACTTCTTTTAGTAATACAGGTCAGCTATTTTTATCGATTAGAAATAAATTATTCTACACATGGGTTCGAGTCTGAGACAATCTGAAAATGCAGCTAGTGAAGCTTAGAGCGAAATCAAAGATTTTTTAGAAGAAGGAGAGTTATGATGAATTTCATTACCTAGGACTCCCGGGACAGCACCAACCGGAACATTGGCTGCGAGTTCGCGGTCTCCCCGCTTCTCTGCGACTAGCACCTCATCCCTAGTCAGGAGGCCTTTCGCTAGGTCACGCGGGGCTCTGTCAGGTGCCTATTGAGGGACTGTCAGGTGTCAGGTGAGGTTTTGTCAGGTGAGGATCTGTCAGGTGTCAGGTGAGGATCTGTCAGGTGTCAGGTGTCAGGTGAGGATCTGTCAGGAGTCAGGTGAAGGTCTGTCAGGTGAGGATCTGTCAGGTGTCAGGTGAGGGTCTGTCAGGTGTCAGGTGAGGATCTGTCAGGAGTCAGGTGAAGGTCTGTCAGGTGAGGATCTGTCAGGTGTCAGGTGAGGGTCTGTCAGGTGTCAGGTGAGGGTCTGTCAGGTGTCAGGTGAGGATCTGTCAGGTGTCAGGTGAGGATCTGTCAGGTGTCAGGTGAGGTTTTGTCAGGTGAGGATCTGTCAGGTGTCAGGTGAGGATCTGTCAGGTGTCAGGTGTCAGGTGAGGATCTGTCAGGAGTCAGGTGAAGGTCTGTCAGGTGAGGATCTGTCAGGTGTCAGGTGAGGGTCTGTCAGGTGTCAGGTGAGGATCTGTCAGGAGTCAGGTGAAGGTCTGTCAGGTGAGGATCTGTCAGGTGTCAGGTGAGGGTCTGTCAGGTGTCAGGTGAGGGTCTGTCAGGTGTCAGGTGAGGGTCTGTCAGGTGTCAGGTGAGGATCTGTCAGGTGTCAGGTGAGGGTCTGTCAGGTGTCAGGTGAGGGTCTGTCAGGTGTCAGGTGAGGATCTGTCAGGAGTCAGGTGAAGGTCTGTCAGGTGAGGATCTGTCAGGTGTCAGGTGAGGGTCTGTCAGGAGTCAGGTGAAGGTCTGTCAGGTGAGGATCTGTCAGGTGTCAGGTGAGGGTCTGTCAGGAGTCAGGTGAAGGTCTGTCAGGTGAGGATCTGTCAGGTGTCAGGTGAGGGTCTGTCAGGAGTCAGGTGAAGGTCTGTCAGGTGAGGATCTGTCAGGTGTCAGGTGAGGGTCTGTCAGGTGAGGGTCTGTCAGGTGTCAGGTGAGGATCTGTCAGGTATCAGCAGATGGCCTGTCGGTCAGTCGCAGCCAAGGCAGAGGTAGCAGGCAAGGCGGTAAAGTTGGGTGATGGAGACGCGCAGGTAGGAGTTGATGCAGTCGCCGAAGTTATCGAAGCGGAGCAGCACGGACTGCTGCTGGTAGTCGGTGGTTTGTACCTGGCGGTAGCGGCCGAACATGCAGGCGAGGACATTGTCCAGCTGGCCGGGCCGCAGGCCGCAGAGCCAGAGGCCACGCGGCTCGAAGAATACGGCCAGCCGAAGCGGCAGTGGGCAGCGGGCGCCGGCCTCGGAGCGCCTGATGGAGCGCCGGTTGACGCACGGCGGCGGCAATCGGAGGCGACTGGAGCGGCCGCTGCGGAGCTGAAATACTAGGCTGCGGCACAGCTCGGCGCCGGGGTTCTCGGCGAACAGCAGCAGCTGCTGGAAGTCTCGTCCCGGATGTATGTACAGCACAAAGTGCCAATCCTCTCCATTGGGATTGCGGTGTTCCTGCAGCAGCTGCTCCACATCGTAGCGAGTGACGTGGACGCTGAGGGGGGACACCTCGAGGCACATGTTGTTCATCAGGCCGCCCTCCGGCTCTGCTTGCGAGCGATCGCGCAGATGCGGCTCCGGCGGCGGCTTCGGGCCTGACGACGCCGAGGCAGCGGCATTTGAAGCGGAGGAGGCGACAGTAGACAGTACAGACCGGGACCGCTGCATGTGAGAGTCAGAGAAGTGGGCGGGAAGACAATGCGTTTGTGCATAAAATGCCTCCGGCCTCAGCAAAGGCACCACTTAACTTGGGGCTGAGGGAAAACTTTTCACTCAAGTCCTGAAGCTATCACTGAGGATCTGGAAGAGTATGGGATCACTGAGGATCTGAAAGAGTATGGGATCACTGAGGATCTAAAATAGGTTGGGATAACTGCGGATCTAAAAGAGTATGTGATCACTGAGGATCTGAAAGAGTATAGGTACAATGAGGATCTGAAAGAGTATAGGTACAATGTGGATATAAAATAGGTTGGGATCACTGAGGATCTGAAAGAGGTTGGGATCACTGAGGATCTAAAAAAGTATGGGATCACTGAGGATCTGAAAGAGTATGGGATCACTGATGAGCTGAAGAACATGCGCTACTCAATACGGAGCCACAATAACTGGTCGTGGCAAGCTGAGCAACAAACCTGACGATTCTCGGGGCTCTCAGGTGGAGTTCGGGGGCCGCCACCAAAGCCGCATGGTGAGGCATTGGCTATAGTTTCTCCGGCTTCACTGATCTCGCCATCCTCCGGACCCGCCTCGTCCTCTGTTTGGATGCTCATTGGCGAGCCGAGGTCCAGGTCAATTGGATCAGGCTCCGAAGCCGAGGCATCTGATTGATCTCGGCGGCGGAGTCGGGTGGGAGAGCCAGGCAGAGCTTCGGATGCCGGCCGCTTCATCGAGGAGGCGGTCGTTGGCCCGGCAGAGACCTGCTCCTCCGGCCTCGGCGAAGGTGGCGGAGATGGCGACGCTGACGGAAGCTGCTGCGCCGATGTTGACAGGATTGGCGCCGGCGACGGTTGCGGCTCCGGCGTCGGCAGAAGCGAAGGACGCGCCTCCGACGGCTGCTTGGTCGGCTTGAGCGACTTTGGCGACTGCAGCTTCGGGCGGGGCTCCGACGGTGTAGGCGTCGACGGACCATGGAGAACGAGGCTGCGCACATCAGGCCGGACGGACTGCGAAAATGTGGGCTGGCGCAGCGGCCCAGCGGGGAGCAGTTCAACGTTGACGATCCAATCGTTCAGGAAGACGGCGTACACCTGAGAGTTGTAGACAGTGATTAGAGCACTACTGTGTACGGACACGTTTGCTTTACCGAAGCCATTAACCAACAGCACCTGAAGCCATTAACCAACAGAATCAGAAGCCATTAACCAACAGAATCAGAAGCCATTAACCAACAGAATCAGAAGCCATTAACCAACAGAATCAGAAGCCATTAACCAACAGCACCAGAAGCCATTAACCAACAGAATCAGAAGCCATTAACCAACAGCACCAGAAGCCATTAACCAACAGCACCAGAAGCCATTAACCAACAGCACCAGAAGCCATTAACCAACAGAATCAGAAGCCATTAGCCAACAAACTAAACAAACAAGCAGCAATTTGAAAACAAAGAGTCAGCCCACCTCAACGCCCTGAGCAATGAGTGCCAAAGAGCTCGAAATCTTGTCGTTCTGGTTGGGGAAGTTGATTAACGCCATGCGCGAGAAGCCGTCAGTGAAGAAGGAGCTCATGGAGATCCCGCAGCAGGCGTCTCGGACATTGGTCTCACTGGGTCCCCAAGGGTCAGTGGCGATCAGCAGGAAGTTCGAGCACTGAACGCCCACCGGCGGCGCCGCGTAGACGCTGGGCGAACGGCAAGAAGCGGAGTCCAGCTGGCAGACGTAGACCTCGTCCACGCGGCAGTTCGGGTGTCCGTTCATCAGCTTGTCCATGACATATCGTCGCTCAGGTATCGACGTGGCGGCGGGGTGCTTCCGAATTGAGTACAGCATAACAAAGTAGTTGTGCTTGCCGCTCTCATGTTTCAGCTGCGGATGGTGAATCGTCAGTGACACTCGAAAATCATACAAAATTTTAGATCTAACGACTGCCTAACTCAGATCCCGAGATCTCACCACGAAGGACGGATTGAAGGCGCGCTTGATAGCTCGCTCGTAGGAGTGGCTGCCCCGCACCAGCAGGAAGGTGGTCTTGAGGCAGCGGGTCTCCACGGTGGGCACGTAGGGCGGGTTGTCGGCCAGCTCGGGCCGGCTGAGCTTGGCGTACAGGGCCTGCTGCAGGTGCAGCTCATTGCAGATCAGCCGCGCCAGGAGGTTGCGCTCGAAGTTCAGCGCCTGCGGCCCGCCAGAAAGCTGCACCATCAGCACCTACGGGCGGATAACTCGGCAGTGGTGACTGGGAAAAGAATGCACAGTGGGTGAGGATGCACAGTGGGTGAGGATGCACAGTGGATGAGGATGAACAGTGGGTGAGGATGTAACGTACAGTGGGTGAGGATTTACAGTGGGTGAGGATGTAGTGGGTGAGGATGTACAGTGGGTGAGGATGCACAGTGGGTGAGGATGTACAGTGGGTGAGAATGTACAGTGGGTGAGGATGTACAGTGGGTGAGAATGTACAGTGGGTGAGGATGCACAGTGGGTGAGGATGTACAGTGGGTGAGGATGTACAGTGGGTGAGAATGTACAGTGGGTGAGGATGCACAGTGGGTGTACCTGAAATTGCTTGGCCTGGGCCTCTGCCAGGCCTCGCTGACGCCGGGTGAAGCTGAGGCGGTGGCAGGCCACGATGTTGAGGTGCTTGGCGCGCAGGTCGCTTATGTACTTATCGCCGGGATCGGAGGGACACTCGAACAGCAGCAGGCCGGGCAGGCAGTCCTCCTGCCATTCTGACTGCACAATCAGCGGCGCCACAGTCAGATTGAGCTTCTGCAGCAACTCGCAGGCGCCATCCGTGGCTGCCGTGTCGTCCTCAGACAGTAGCAGGAGGCCGCTGTGGGGCAGGCGGTTGTTGTCCAAGGCCTCCACTGCGCACAGGCTGCCTAGGGCTGGCTGCAGGGACAGTAGGCTGCTGAGCTTGGCTCGGGCCAACTTCTGATAGGTGTCGTGTTGCTGGGAGCCGCAGATCAGGTACAGGGCCATTCAGCTGGTGCCGGCTGCAGACTTCCAGGCTCCCCTTGGCAAGGCTGCTTGAGCAGATCAGTGTATGCGGAGGCTGAGTCGTACAACTGGCTGTTAAAGCCGTAACTCTGCAAGTCATTGAGCATGAGTATTAGACACCTGATTGATGACTAGCGCTGAGACTTTAGAACACCATATAATTAGAATAAAAGTAATTTATTACACATGCCCCAATTGAACCATGTGTAATCAATTATGTGCAGCCGACAACACAGCCGCAGCTATTGTGCGGCGCATATGAAGGCTCCGTACAGCTGTTCAGTCCATGGACTGGGCGGAGGCCATACCCAACCTCAATTACTCCAGCTTTTCCTGGCACCCATTTAACAGCTGGGTGAACTGAAGCAATGCAGTGTTAAGTGAGTTGCTACAGGACACAATTTGTTCAAGTGGATTCGGGAATCGAACCCCTGATCTACAAGTTGTGAGTCCAACGCTCTAATCACTAGGAGGCTACAACCTCCTCACAAGCCTGCAACCTCATTGTAGCCTACTATATAATAAATACAATTATACCAAAAATTATATATGTTTAAGATTCTACCACTTTAAGGAATGCAAATCAACATCAAAATGTGAATCGGGTGCTAAGATCTGAAAGTGGCGAAGTCTAGGACTGCCTAGTCTAGTCTAGAATATTATTTTAGAAACTGGGAGCAGCTGACGAAGCGGAAATGGGCTGTACGGACGAAGAGGAAAAGGAGTGGGGAAGCAGGGACAGGGGAGAGGAGCAAGGAAAAGCAACCCCCAATGAAGAAGGCAGGGAGAAAGGGGAGGGAAGTCAGTGAAAGGAAGGGATTGGTCCTATTGGTCTCAGGCTAATTGGTCCACTCATCACATAGGCCACAAACACAAACCGGAGAGGCTGTAGGCAAAGCAAAAAGATGATCCAGGTGAGCGCCACCACCGCACACCACACAAAAATAGAGCCTAAAACTGATAGAAATTTGTGTTCCGCCATAGCTACGGCTACAACTATGGGATCTTATGGCAAATATGGTAAAATAGGTGCTCTATGGAAATATGGTAGTTGCAGTCACATTCTGTAGTTTCCAGTAACTGTAGTTATATGATAATAAAGAAAAATTTGTAAGAAACAGGTGAACTAAAACAAAGATACTTGATAAACTGCAACAGATTTAAAAAAATAATTTTAATGTAAGTAAATTCTAACTTGCTTTTTACTTACTTTAAGAGGAAAAGTTACTATCGGACACTTTACTTTTCTAGTGGGTGACCCATGTTAGCTGGCTCACTAAATTATGAGCAAATAAAAGCACAATCACACCACGCAGTGCACAGGACAGTGCAAAGTGCAAAGAAAATACAAATTCATCCAATATAATCAATTTATTGAACTCAGGAATTTAATGTTGATCCTAGAATCTAATTATATGACAGGTTAAAGACATTTTTAAATTTATTACATTTAACATTTTTTCTTGTTTTTTCTTGCAAGCCCAAATTGTTTTTAGTATTAGATAGATGGAAACATAAATTTTTCATAAGGCAATTGAGAGTGTTTGTTTTAGTTTGCACCTTAATTTGCTGTCATTTATGTACTAGGCTATCTTCCTCATTCAAAATGGCTATGGACTATGGGAATATAGTAATATTGGGGTCTATATGGCTATGGATTATGGAGAATTGAAACAAGCCATAGTTTTGCTTATGGCTACAGCTATGGCACATGTACCCTCCTTACAGTGGAACACTAATAGAAATCCCATTGTACAATTACTACAAGCAACAACAGCCACTACACAGAATACTTTTCTGGGACATCCAGTTTAGGTTGCCACAGGCCACATTAGTGCCTGAGAGCTAATGGTAGGATAGGCTACTCAGACAAAATATTGGTTAAAAACCAAAAACAGTCATTCTTACTGAGATCAAAGCCAGGGATAAAGGCTCTACAGATACTGAATTCATGATCTTGAGAAGCCAGCTGCTAGGTGGAGGAGAGGTGATTGCTACTTAAATTATGAATGCTAACAAGTAAAGGTAATTAGTTCAAGAAACCTCATGACACTATGTTGGAAAGCCTGGAAATCTCATATTTATAAATGCATACAAACAATGATGGTTGGGTTCTTAGATAAGATTTTTGCTTGTTATTTGTTTAAAGGCTTTTTCAAACAAATTTAAATACAAATAATCAGTGTTGGGCACAGGTCCAATACTCTGATACTCTGATACTATCGACTATACAATTTGGGTATCAGAGTATTGGACCTCAATAATTTTTGATGGTATCAGACTATGGTATCGAGCAATACTTTTATCATATTAGGTACTCCCGTACTCAATAGTCCGATACTTTTAACAAATGCTGAATTTAAAACCACAAAAAGGCTGAACTGAAAAAATATGTATTTAAATCATGAAAAAGATGTTTGGCTAAAAATTGCAACATTTTTGCTCTTTTTTCTATAATGTGTAAGTACATAAATGTGTAAGTACGTAAATGTGTAAAACAGTTTACATTTAAATTTATATAAACATTTTTTTAATTCGAAGAAAGTCAAGTCATCAATTAATCAACTAACATGCAGTAATTGATTGCCAGTGGACTACACTACACCAATAAATTGAACTGCAATTATCCTTTCTTTAGTAGTGAGTAGTGACAGTGAAGTGAAATAGTGTAGCAATTTAGTGACATCTCTGATCTCATCTGACGTCACTTGACTCCTTTCACTATTGAGTGGTTACTGACTGATTGGTGGTGGTGACCCCTAATGGAGCAAATTTAAAAAAGCTGCGGATACTCCTGCTAGGTGCGCAGTTGTTTTTAAGAAAAAGAGCGCAAATCTGCAATTGCTATATGTCTTCAGTCTGACTCAATGTAGTAATTGATTTCATGAAAAATGTCGAAAGACCTTTTTTGATCTCCGTAGTGTATTTCTAAAAATAGAACAGGTACATGGTGATTTTGCTAAAATACGGACGCATATACCAAATGACCTTTTTTTGATCTCCATAGTGTATTTCTATAATTAGAACAGCTAAGGTTGTCTTTTCGCACTCGGGCACTGCGGAGCATGTATTCATGTAGGGGCACAAGGGCGCACTGTTTGTTATACATCTACATACTTACATACTTACGACAACTTTACAGACACAAGGCGTGGCCGCGCGGACAGGAATTGCTTTCTGCGCAGCCGCGCAGGCAATTTTTCACAAGCGCGCTGGACGCTGTCTGCAAAAACCCCTATCGGCTCCAATAGGGGTGGTGACATTGTCACATTGACATGGCCATGGGCAATGACAATGAGGATAGTTCTATTCAATGACAGAAAAAACAGGTGGAACTTGAACAGGATGACAATGATCTTTGGCCAGAGATAAGAAACTTTTTTTAATTAAAGCTATCTGCCATTATGGGCCTGTTGATGGTAGTCGCTGACATGACTCTAATGAGCCTACCTTTTCTCAGAGGCAATCAGCATCTAATGAAATTAGTGGCAAGCATTGTTAAGCATTCTGACTAGTGTATCATTTTTTATCTGACATTGCTGATGACAATTTGTGATTAGTGAGTGTTGCACCTCATGCCCGGCCGTCCTTTTGTGCAAGCCGCACACTTGTGTGCGAAAACTTTGGGGGTTGGAATGACTTGCTAATTCCTTGTTTACGCGATCTCTTGCTTGCTCCCTTTCTTGCCTCAACTTTGTACATCGACATCGCACAAATAAATAAAGCCCAAACCACGCAACACCAACCTTTGCTGCCACAACATCATAAAATCTAAAAGGCTTAATAAAACAGTTGTCTCTAAGTTTCTGTCACAAATTAAAATAGTAAGTACAGTGAAACAGTTTAGTACATGGTAAAACATACATGCGCAACCTCCCAAATCTTAGCCGGCCGTGCGACTTAGTTTTTGCTCTCATTTGCAACTTAGTTTGTTTCATTGCTCTATTTACGACTTAGTTTGCTTTGCTCTCATTTGCTCTTTTTCTCTCCCCTTTTTCCTTTTCTTCACGCCTTCCTTTTTTGTCCCTTGGTCCCCCTTTGATTTTTTTGCGCTTGGTCAATTGGTTTTTTGCGACTTACCTTGCTTGGCCGTTTCACCCGGCCGGTTTGGAGCCAATCCAAATATTGAGCATTTCAAATACAAATATTGCATAGTTGCATATTACATTGCATAATATAGAAATCAAGAATAAGATGACTAATTGTACAACGATTGAAAGAATGCTAGTCAATAATGGGTTTCTTTCATCCTATATATTTTTATTTGGCTATAATTAAATGGTAAATAGCTTAAAAAAGAGATAACTAGAGCACTGTTAAGTCAATTGTGTTGTAGAAATTAATATGCTCCCAAAGAGTGGTCAGAGTTCACAGCTTGTTGTGCACTTTTCTTTAGTGTCCTTGGTTGGCTGCAACTTATGCAAGATACAAGATCAATGCTACATGAGCACTTAGGTCATAGAATGACTATAGGGCCTATCACAAAGTCACAAATAGAAAAAATAGAAAAACTAATAATCCACTGGTTTAGTGTGAGGGACTCAAGAGGGAACTCTCAAAAATATGGCTAGAGTTAAAAGATTAAGTAATTTACTATTAGTTTTCAACTTCTATTTCAAACTAAGTAACTTCAATTTCGCCCGTGGGGAGGGTGCTTGTGTGTACTCAATTAGTAACTTCAATTTTGTCCTCAAGACCGGCCTGCCCAAGTTGGAGTAAACACCTGTACTTAGCACGAGAAATTCGAAAAGCAATCATTTTAAATCAGTGCCTTTTATTGTTTGATAAATTAAAACAAAAAATATAAACTCAAGCCCAGTTTATTTGTAGCGCCACATTTTGAGCAGGTAAAAATATGAAAATGTAATTATACTATACTTTTTTAAAGAAAGTAACTTGGCACGTAAATTAAAAGATCATTTTATATACCTCATCTATCTCCCAGATGTAATTTGTTTTTTTCTTGATACGAAGAGGATGTTTCGTATTTCAACTCTTGGAAAATACAAAAAATTCAATTGTGGGATCAATTATTCACAAAAATGTCATATCTTCTAAAAAGCTTGGGGTCTTGAATCAATTTGCCTTTTGATTTTCTGATCGCTAGACCATTTGATTTTGCCTGTTACGCCAAATTTATTAATAAGCAGTCTCTGAGTCTCTGAGGGAGCAGGTGAGTGGGTCGTCCCTGCCGTCCCTTGACTCGAACTGCGGCTACCGTAGTTAGCCAACGCTCCTTTGGTGGGTCATGGCAATGTGGTTAATAAGCCGCCTCTCAAGAGCCCCGAGACGAGTTCTGGCTGCCGACCTCTATGCAGGCCTGCTGCAGGCCAATATGTGCGGGTACCCAAGTGAACCTGACGGACTGCGAAACCAGCAATGACATCAATCTTCCTGATAATGTCCACCACGATCGGGTTGCTGACACTATTTCTGAGCAGTTGCAGACAGCTCTGACTGACACTCGCTACGGCCGCCATGGACCATTCATTGTGATGTCTCTTGAGCCAGCCGGTGGCCAACTGCACCGCTCGGAGCCCGGCCTGCGTGGACAAACACGAGTAGCCGGCCGCACCTCTCAGCTTTGCGATTTTGTTGCTATCCCCTTTGTGGTCTAATGTAGCAAATCGAACCCAGGAAGGATGTCCATAACGATACATCGCAGCACTGGTAATTGGTGGCCTCGAACAGACAAAGTAACGTCAGCCTCCCATTCACATTCTGCTGAGTCACCATTCATCATCGTGACCCTCTCGTGAACGGGACGTTTTTTAACTCCAGTAACTCGTGAAGAAACGATGGACCGCGAACAACCAGTATCTACTAAAGCAGTAACGACCAAACTATTAACATGAACACTTAACGATGGTAGGTGCGCCGGTGCACAAGGAAGCCCGTTGGCGCAAACATTCCGCGCTTCCATCACTCGTTTTTTTGAAAATCGGCGCGCTGCGGGCATCGAGCAGCCACATGTCCCGCTTTTCCACAAACAAAACAACCTTGATTCGCTCGGTTGCGTTCCATGCACTCTTTGCTCACATGGCCCTCCTTGCCGCACGAGTAGCACGACATCACTTTGTTGCGTGGGGCGAACTTTCCAGCGCTTCGCGCATTTCCTGCGCTCGAGACAACACAGCAGGACTCGCGACTGATCGTTAAGTTTCTAGCTTTCTCCGCTAGTTCATGGAGTTCGAGCTCTTTTAGAGAGCAGGAAGCGATCAGCTGCTGACTGACGGTTGCTGGAAGCCCGCGGACGAATGCGCATTTGATCCATTCTTCCCCGGGGATCTCGTCCACTAGGCGTGCAAGCCTCGTGAGATCCGCGAGAAAAACGTCCACGGACTCCCCGGGGCCGAGCCTGCGTGACACGAACTCGTCGTATGCTTTGTACTTGTTTGGGCAGAACGCTGAGGTAAGAGCCGCTTTCAGAGTTTTGTAGTCCGACTTGCTTTCCTCGTTTAGTGCCTGGTACACGGCGAACGCACCTCCCGATAGAAATAGTGGGATGAAAGCAGCCAGGTCATTCACTTTTTGGAGCTTGACAACGAGTTCGAGCTTCTGTGCCCAGCGCGAAAAATCCTCTTCACCGTCGTACTGCTTGATTATGTCGCTGAATTTGACTGCGCTTGCCATCGTTGCGTATTGCCGCGATAGCTTGTGGTCTAATGTATTTGTGTAGATAGCAAAGCCCGGGGTTACCACGAAAGCTAGAGCCGCAAACACTCTTAACGCGGTCCTCGCAAACAAACAGGTAGAACGAATTGTCTATGGGATATTTAGCTGCAACGGTCAAATACTAGTTTCTATATAATGAAAGTACAACACATATAAAAGTACAACACACCCTTCCGGGTCGTTTCCTGTGATGGCGCAGACCACAGCTCCCCTTCCTTCGCTCTCTTGACCACGGAGGTGATGACGTCGACTCCCTTTAACTTCTTGATCTCTTCATTGCCTTTGGCCAGTTTTTCTTCGCAGCTGGCACCCCGACTTCCAGAGATGGTGACAACTCTCCAGCCCTTTGTCAACAGACGTTGGCGAATACGTCTGCTAGCTAAAGCATACCTCACTGAGCCTTCTTTGCTTCTGAGCAGCCTACAAGGCGCCAGGTCCAGGTGGCTTCTCAGACAGCTCTGAGCGGGTGCAGGTTGAACTCAAGCAGTGAGGGCCACGTCAACGGGAGTGCTGGGCACGACCAAGCCATGATCCTGGCCCCATTGTTCTGCACCACCTCCAGACGTCTCCAGGACTCAGCGGTGATCCAGAGGATCCAAGCAGCAGCATTCCACTGCATCCCAGTCCTAGACAGTGCCGTCGTCTCGGCTTAGGATGTCCAATTTCTCACTGACCTTTGAGCTCATAGCTTCAGCGTGTTTATTAAAATTGATGCTCGGTTCGTTGGTCTGGCCCAGGAACTTAGGATGCTTTTTTAAAGGAGGCTCGCAACGGCTGTGCCAACAGGGTGCGCAGAGATGACAGTTGTGGGGCCAACGAGGGGCATGAATTCTAACCCGGGTTGGGGAACTTATGCCTGAGGCGTGGAGACCTCCAGTCCGCAGCCTGTCAACCGTACTTCAGCAGCACACCGCCAAGCAGGCTCCCAAGCATTATTCGAATCTGGCTGCGAACCCTACTGAGTGTCTGGATTCTGATTTGTCTGAGAAAATACGAGCTTAGTATAGTGGTGTCGCTGTTTATTCAGTGGTGTACAGTTTGTTCAGTGGTGCACAGTTTATTCAGTTTATTCATCAGAAACAGTCATAAAGTCGTTTTTCTCCGTTATGATGGAGTCATTGAGAAAAAGGAGCAATAAAACCTTCTTTGTTCATATTTGCAAGTCAGATCTAACTACAGTGGCGCAGTACTGCATGGCTTTCCAAGAAAAACTGACAGCTCTAAGTCAGATGGGCAAAGTTGCCCCGAGAGAGTCATGGCCTTCAAGCAGCGTTTTCCAGTCTAGACTCAGCTGCTCGCTCTGCTGCGTGGCGAGCACCTGCAGCGGACACGCCAGACAGGGCGTAGTTGCCGCCCTCAGATGCACCCAGCCGAGGGCTCAGATTGCAGCATGTAAAAATGAAACGCCTAAAGCCCGGCACAAAAATGAAGAATATGATAGGGTTCACCAAGCTGTTCATTGTGACCAAGAAGGAGTCCAAGAGTTGTACGAACCGCGAGCCCAACGGGTCGCCAGTGACAGAGCCCATAAGGAACAGCAGGGAGTCCAGGGCGAAGAGGGCCACAAAGGCGCAGCAGGTCACCCCGGAGGTGATGGTCAGTCGCTTGGCCGCAGAGCTGATGTTCCTATTTCCGCTCGCCTGAATCGATTTGGATCTCATCAGCTTGACAATGATTGCCGAATAGGTGCTTATAAACGTCAGGGTAGGGAAAATCCACAGTATCAGGAAGTTGGCCACACCAAAGGCGCTTAGCTGCTGCCGGTTGTAGTACTTGTAATTGCAGTACTTTTCCAATTTTCTAGTATCATTAGCTCCCTTCAACAGCCGCAAACTATAGGGAGCAAACGTTGTACAGTAGGGAACGTGAAAGAAACACAAAGACGACGCCACCAGACAGATGAGGCACCGTAGCGTGCGCTTGTGGTTCCGCTTGTACCAGAGCGGGACGCACAGACAAAGACAGCGCTCAATGGACAGTGAAACCAGGTTGTACACGCTCATGGTAACAAACGACCAGTACAGTAGCTGGCTAAACACCAGGCGGCACTCGAATTCCCAGGCCAGATCTGAAGAGGATTGATTCGGCTTCGGCACAACGTACTCACGGAATTGCAGGAACAGAATGTTCGTAGCGATGACAATCAAGTCCAGCACCGACTGGCTCCTAAACAGCGCAGCGCAGGCTTGGGTTCCAATCTTCTCCTTGAACGTGTACGCGATGAACACGGCATTGAAGAGACAGGCCGCAGACTCAACAGTGACCTCCGCAATCTTGAAGGCGCTTTTCAGATCCATGAGCTAGCGAAGCAACGGGTCCACGACCAGTAGCGAAGCGGCGCTTAGTTCTAAAATGTGATTTTGATTTTGGCTCGTGTTTTAATTCGCTTAAAGACGGCTCTGATTCGTTAGTTTGGGGGCTAAAAAGGAAGTTCAAAGTAGAACTCTTTGAGTTAATGTTTTTCGGAATTCACTTTTCAATTAATTGAAGCGGTACCATCGCACTCAATGACCTGCGCTGCACGATGCAGTTGAGAAAAAAGAACGAATTCAGCAGATAAAAACTCTGAATAAAAAGTTAAAAAATCTGACTTGCTTTTTTGTAATTTTAGATGAGTCATAAAAAAGCAAGCTGGGTTAGAAGTTTCCAGTTTCAGACTATATAAAAAGCTCAAGAAGCCGAGGCTGATTCCCACTGATGGCGCCAGGTGAGCTTCTAACACTGCATCAAGTGCTATGCGCGGAGAAAAATTTTAGAGCAAATTGCCAGCAGCTTTCATTTCCTATCGAGGTGTTTTTCTATTAGGCAAACTTTTAAACACTTACGTACGTACTTACACAGATGTCGCTCTGGATTGATTTTGAGTTGTTCGGTGATCTTTCACTAAAACAAAATTAATTCCACTTTGAATTTACGGGGTCAGCTATGCGAACAAGAGTTCGTACTCCAGATGACTTTAGGACTCTAGGAGCTTCTCTGGCCTAAACACATGAAGCCTGGGTGGGTGCTGAACGAGCCCCTTATAAGGCTTGGCCAGCTGGGGTGTTCGCAGCTGCCACTTAATATCAGATTCCAAATTTACCTTTTCGATACTTTAGTTTTATTGACCATGCTGTTGTATGGTCATGTTTTGGACTTGCTTCTCTAAGAGAGTGCTTCTATAAGACTTCTATTTTTATGTTTTCATACATTTTCTACACATTTTTACAATATTCTGGCTCTCTCTATAGATGTTTAAAACCATTTAAAGGTGAGTTGATTGCCGAAGAGAAAGAGCTAGTGCCATTGTGAAGAAGCACAGAGCGGGCAGTGTACATGTTTTTACGCCATCGCGTGTTTTTTAACTCGTTATTAAGCATTCTAAAAAAAGCATGCCATGCCTAAAACTCGGAAGACATGGCTTGAAAGGACGAAGCGTCTGTTAAAAAAATATGAAGTCAGTTTCGCCAAAGAAAAGCTGTTCCAAGACGACAAGATGAGCGGAAAAACAAGATTCGATTAGTTAAAGCTAAAAAAGACCAGCAACTGTGAGCAGAAAGTCTGGGTATTATCATCAATATGATTTTAACAATTCCAGCTGATTGATTCTGAAGATCCAAAATTCAAGAATTGTCGAAGGTTTTAACGAATGTACGTAGAAAGAATATTCTGAATTGAATAAGTCGGGTTTTTTATTAATGCACAGTACTTTTATGAAGCGATAGTCACAAAAATGTTTGCTCGCACTTCCACAAATTGCGAGAGACCGTATCAATTATCGGAGATCAAGTCTGCTCGGTCGGCAGCAGCGACTCCAGTTCTTCTGTTCTAGCGTCTTCTTCGTCGTCGTCTACCTCTGTCAACTGCATCGCCATCGGCAGAGCCACGAGCTTATGGTATGCTGAGCAGGCTAGGAGAAAGAGAAGCGCCACCATGTGATAAAAGTACGAGTACATGCGGGGCGCCTCGCTGACCGGCACCGAGGCGGAGATGATTAGCAGGGCGATGCGACTGAACAGGTTTGACAAGCCCCATACCGTGAACATGATGCCCATGACAAGTGACTCGGCACCTTTAGGCATGATCTGCTGGCTCACATCGTAGGCACCTGTCATGAGTAGCACCTCCGTGATGGCGTCCACAACTGACGCCACAGTATAAACTGCAACCCCCGTCGCTGAACTAGTTCTTCCGACAGCCGTGAAGATCATGAGGCCCACCGAAACTGCAGCTTCAAGTAGAACCCCGAGCTGCATGCGTGGCCCAATCGGCAGCTGGCGCCTGCTGAGCGAGGCTGCAATGATCAGAGCCAGACAGCTGACCAGCATTGCAGAAAGGTTCAGCATTTTTGGCGAAACAGAAAAATGACCATTCTTGTTTTCCGTTACGTTAAGGTAGAAGTTAATCTCGATTTCGTATACCATTGGCCTGGTGTCGGCGACTGTGAAAAGAAACAAAATAAGACCACAGAATATTAGAAAGTATCGCTTCAACCTACGCCGGTGTGGCATTTGAAATGACTCCTGACTGAATTGACCAGCAGGTACAAGAAATGACAATACCAGATATAGAATGCTGATGCCAATGTAAATTATTGAAGAATTCGGACCCAGCGACTCGTTTTTGTTTAACGGCATCAGCTGAAATGCGATCAGTTCTCCAGCAACGGCCATTGAGTAGTATATATTGCAGACACGATAGTGCATTGCCTATGCTTTTTGAACCAGCTGAATATGCAATATAGTATACTAGATTGGTTGAGCCCGAAGAAGACTGGTAGAAACAGCCACGTGATTATAATAAATGGTGAAGCGTAGCACATCAGGCCCAGGTACACTGACACTGCCAGGAGGATGGTCGACATCAGCATCACGCAGCCGCCAATCTGCAGGACTCGGACACAGCCGAGGTAGGCACTCGCCAGCAGTCCACCGAGAATCGGCAGCATGTATCGCGAAGTGTAAATCCACGACGTCACAGACGCGAGCGAGCTGCTAGACCTCAGCTCATTGTTGTACTGGCAAGTTAAACTTTCATTCAAAGAATTGTGACTGCCCTTGACTGACACTGACAGATTGTTTTCCACCAGGTGAAAATCGGAGGGATTTTCGATTGTGAAAATCGGCTCGATAATCTTGGTGCACAGTTTCATCAAACAGGTTACAAAAATGCCTCTCAGAGCCACTGAAAGCATTTTCTGAGCCTGCGCAGATTCGCTAACCGTCACAAGCCTGTAGCCGATCGGGTCTGCTTTGACTGCAACTAGAGCGTTGATTTCACGATGGATTTCGCAATATTTCAAAATTTTCTCGCAGTGGATATTTAAGTTGCGCTCAAAGTGTAGAGCGAAGTATTTTACTACCTGCGACATCTGCACAGACAGCAAGGTGAGTGCACCTTTTTAAAGGTACGGAGAGCGCTTAGTGTTCTAAACCTAGAATCAAGCTTTTGTATCTCTACAAAGCAGAGCGTATCAGTTGCCTTGCACACAGGACTGGACATACCACGAGACAGACAAGTTTCAAGCCTACATTTTTGCCATATACTCGTAGCTTTGTTATGCTCGGCAACCTTTACTTCGATCATATTCTCTTCGAAGCGTATTATGTTGCTGTAAGCGCTTTAGCCTTTCTTTCAGACCTTACATGCGAGCGTAATAAATTTTAAACAGAAAAGTGTGCTACTGATAAATACAGTCTCGCATTTTCAGCGTATTATTTTAGACTTTTTGCTGCACCGCGCACAAGGATGATGAAGGATATGTGAAGGATATGAAGGAACCGTGGTTTGCGTTGGCGAGTTGCATAGGAAAATCCGGTTTTGTTCTGTTGCTCTTAACCATTATTAGATATAGTACATAGTATTGTATCAAAATACCAGAGTACCAAATACCAAATACCAAAGTACCAGTAAGCTTTGCAGTACCTGCTGATTTACTAGTATGTAGGTAAAGCATGAAAGCCTGATGAAATGTGCAAATATGAAAGCAGGTCAACTTTAGGTGATGGAATCCTAAGTTATATTCACATACGAGTGCCTCGTAGCTTATTTTAACAGATTTTTACGAAATTTTACAAGACAAAACGTTCAAGTACGGGTTAATTGTCTACCAGGTGATCCGATCATCTAATGTGAAGGGTTAATTGTCTACCAGGTGATCCGATCATCTAATATGATGAGTTAAGTTTAGCACCAGTTTATTTTTTCAAAAAGCATTTTTTTGCAAAAGCAAATCCGCACAGAAAAAAAAATTCTGCATCGTCAGTGGCTGAAGTCAAGAGCTAGCACCATCCACAGCCTGCTGCTGCTGCTGCTGCTGCATGAAGGCCAGGTACTTAAGTTCATCCTCGGGCTTGCTAATCATTGCTCCAACGGCCCCGGTGTGACCGGTTTTTAGGAACTTCACATCAATTGATTCCTGTCGATGACAGAATGCAAGGTGAACAATGGAAACAAAGCTTCAATGTGCAACTGAACTGCGATTAAAAAGAAAGACAAACACTCACTCCAGTAAACAGACGCACGCTCTTCAGGATCTCTGACCGAATGAGCTCGTGGCGGAAGAAGTTGCCGCCCATGTACAGCTTGGGAATCTTTGAGGCCTGAGCGGCTATCGCCAGGTTGCTGAATGCGTTGTAGGCGAAGCTGAACACCAGAGAGTGTGCAATGTCCTCACGAGCTAGGTCAGACACTGAGGAGATTCGGCGAAGGTGAGGAAATCACTTGACGAAGAAGGATTCATTTTTTAATGACAGGCAACCCAAAGCATTAATCATAGCCTTACGCTTTTTGTCAGTGTCAATTACTTTGCCGAATGAAAAGATGGGCAGGTTCGGCGGAAACTGGCCGTACGGCGAGTTTGGGTCGTTGGCCAGGACGTCCTTGACTTCGGTATCAACGTTATTGCGCCTGCCGCGACTGGCAAGCTCCAGGATCTCATCATAGTCGTCAGTGCCGAGCAGCAGCTTGGCCAAGCCGAGGAAGCTGCGGCCGGCGAACCACAGGCCGCCCACCATGTCGGACATTCCGTTCTCCTCGATCTGAAAGTGAAGGTTCAGATTCTCCCATTTGACTAGTATTTATAAAAATTTTAAATTTGTTTCCCTAAACAAACCTTGAGAATGCCTCCACCGGATCCCATAAAAAGCATCATGCACGGAAACTTCTGACCGTGCACCAGTTCTCCCATATCCCGCTTCGCTTTCAAGACGAGCTGCTTGATAAAGTTGTTGGACTCGAGTCCTTCTAGTTCGGACATGTCGAGCTCGGGCTCCGGGTAGCAGATGTCCGCATCATCGCCGCAGCCGATGAGCCAGTGCGTGCCGCGGCCCTGCGTCAGGAACTCGTTGATGAACTGGATTCTGCGGAGAGAAACGTGGCAATCGATGTCCTTTTCAGTTCAAAACCATATGTGCGTCAGACGACCTACTAAAGTTACCTGAATGACATTCCTAAGCGGTAAACTATGCAGAGGCGTGGTCTTTTACTAGCGCCAACTAAGAAACAGCAGCACTCACTCGAGTCCCAGCTTCTCTTTGATCAGCTCTTTGTGGATGTCACAACCAGCGCCTGTCACGTGCAGCTTTGAGCCCGGCACCTGAACCACCATGCCCTTCTCTTTCAGGTAGTCCAGACCGGCCTCGAAGTGGGAGTTCTTGAACAGGGCGAAGTGCAGGTTGTAGTGCTCGTCATCCTTCACGGTGCTAAACAAGACCTTCGTCAGGGTGCAGCCTGTACGGTAAATGTGTGTTGGGCACTATCACAATATCTATATCACTGCGTCACCAAAGTCTATAACAAATAGCTCATACCTCTGTCCAATCCACCGACAACTCCGACGCCCTCAAAGTGCGACTTCTTGACAGCAACAACCTTTTCTTCCAGCAGGAACTCTTGGCTCATTCTAGGGCTTCTTTGCCTTGGCTGAAGTGCTTTCGTGAGTCTAGCTAAAATGGCTGCAAGCAAGTGTAGATTGCTGGTTTTACTGTCGATTTTATATAGAAAATGCGACTTAAAATCTGCATTCAGCTGCTCTTATCAGGTCGTCAGTGCCTGGGTCTTACCTGAAGCTCCACCTTCGGCTTATCAGTTTTGAGACTTCCAAAATTGTATTTGGGGTCTGGTGTAGAGAGGTGTGATTAGTGAAAGCAGCTCATTGCTTAAATTGGACTCCATACAAAGTAAATTATGCAATTTTTTTCATTCTGAGTCAACGTTGCTCAGCTATATAATAAACTCCTTCCTTTTTAGAGGGATATTGATTCTATAGGAATCATAGTTTATCTATTGTCTATAACTGTCAAATCAACATCATAAAAATCGTTTATGCGCGTAGAAAAATACAATACAAGTCTCTCATTTCCGATGGAGCAAAGAAAAAATGGTTTGTCCTGCTCAGCCCAGCTTAGTCTGGGTGGTATTTTAACTTTGGTCTGCAGAAATTTTGCTATTGGACTTTGAAACAGATTTCTAACCAGCCCAGTGCGTTTTGTCGAATCCACCTTTTATAACTCGATCTTGTCTAACTCGACCTTGTATAACTCGTCCTTTGAAATGGATAGAGGCTGAAAGCGGTAGAGTCGGTTATCTACCCGCCTAGCTACCCGCGGGACTACCACTGAGAGAGGGGGAGAAGAAGGGGGAGGAGATGGAGGGGCTCAGTGGAGGTTGGGAGTGGTCTTATTGGCCTCAGGCTAGCCAGTCCCACTCGTCCCATAGGCCACAGGCATGACTGCCGTGCCTACCCCAAGCTGTGCTCGAAACAGGCGAAAAGTCTAAGGGAGCATCGGATTGCCCGGAATCGGACAAGACAGGGCCTGGGTAGCCTACTGTCGTTAGTAGTGCGGTGCGCAACTGACTCCTAGCTTTTGGTAGCGGTGGTCGAATCGGTCTAGGCCCTTGCCACAGAACTGCGGAATGGCTATCGGCAAAGCGGATAGATGATCTAGATTCTAGGGTAGCGCCACCACCCAATACGCTACGTGGCCACCGCAGGCATTTGGGAACTTGGGTCCCCGGAGTACACAGCTCCTAGTTTATCACGCAGATCTGGACAAGCCGAAAATCGGGCATTACTGCAACTTCCGTTTTAGACTGGGGCGGGGGCCCAGGGTGGATCGAGACACGCCTCACAAGTGGATTCCTGCATTTGCGCTACAGGGGTCTAGAAAGGTGGTATTAAGAACTCGAAGGAGAATCCGTAGCCAGAATCTTACTCATAACACACCAGGCACATTCGATATATTAGACTGCAGCCTACACATTAGGTAACTAAAGATCCCGAATCTGTGTGAGCTGAGGAGATCAGAGGTTGGAGAGATTAAGCAGAACATCTGGCAGAGTGATTCACTAAACACTAAACTCTCGGTGTTAGAATCCGGAAGTAAGCGGGGGGAGAGTGGAAGAAGAGGCTTCCACAGGGTGACTCCAGGAGGAGCGGAAGGGGTCCAAAAGGTCTGGTTTGGGGGCAGCGCAGCGCGCTTGCTTAAATAGTCCTGCAGCTTCGCCAACCTCGACATTCATCAAACTAACCCACATTCTCGCCGGCCTGTCAGCGAGGAATCGGAGCGGCATTGCGCCACCCCGATTGCCCAATGAACTAGCGGCGAGAAACGACAGATGCCCCTCTGAGAGCAGCTGCCGGCAGTCGGCCAATAACTGCTATTCCGCCAGGACAATGGGAAGCGCAGGCGCAGACCTGCCTACAGTGACATTACATGTATCTAAAGGGGAAAGGTCAATCGAGCTGGGCTCGGATTACACTAAAGAAGTGGGGACATGAAGAATTATTGATCATTCATAACGTCCGAGTGATTCCCGATATCTGATCGCGGTTTGGAGGGGAATTATGACCTAAACTAGTTCATACAGTAAAGCTATGGGCCCGCGATCAGTCATTCCTACAGGGGTTGAGACAGATCCAGGCGAAAGGGGATCGATGGCTACTCAATTCACCGCCGCCCCAAACCCGGCCCTAAAATTAATGATCTTGCTTTTGTGGCCAGATGCTAGTCGGGTAGCGATTATAGATTGCTTAGAATTTCGAAAAATTTGGCTGGCTCACACCCGCACTCGATTCTCGTAGTACACTTCACATCACCTTGTCTAACTCGACCTTGTCTAACGGGTTAGTTGCGGCGCAAAGTGCGCGTCGAATCTTATCAACAGGCAATTATATTTTGATCTGTGCCTTTCATGCTGCGCAGTCATTATTTACTTGGCACTTTCATTATCTCTGAAGCAGTGTTTGCGCTTAAAGCCTCGCTTCTAGTCCAGTTGGCTAACTTGCACCTGCGCTTTTCGTTCTTCTGCTGGCCTGTCGTACGCAGAGCGTCGGTCAATGCTCAGGCGATGAAAGTACGCCTAAGGTTGGGCCTTGAGTGTTCTTCAAAGGTTTAGCAACTGACGATGAGAAAAAAGACACTCGCAATACATGTGCTTGTGTTCTTAAAATTTAACACGATTTGAAATTTGGCATTTATGATTCTGCAATGTGTAAAATAAAAAATATTGAAGCTTTGATTGAATACGTCGAAGTACTGGTCTCACCAAATAATCACCAAAGATTATTAAAAATAGTAAAAATTTGTATGATAATAAATTTGCGCGCGCAAAGAGAGGCCTATCTTATTACTATATTTTCTTTGGTCTCACATAGAGTTGCTTCGTGCTAGCCTTCGCAAAGCAAATTAGTAGTATTGAATCGCCAATTCTTAATGTTTTGCGAGTACTTCAATGCAACTACTTTAGGGGTGTCCGCGTTCATCATAGATTGCGGTTTACTAGAGTCGGAGCACAGTACTGAATTGGGCTTTGTAACTCCTGTAGCGCGTTGGTTGTCCTATACCAAAGCGCTGTATGCGGCCTGTAGCGCGTTGGTTGTCCTACACCAAAGCGCTGTATGCGGCCTGTAGCGCGTTGGTTGTCCTATACCAAAGCGCTGTATGCGGCCTGTAGCGCGTTGGTTGTCCTACACCAAAGCGCTGTATGCGGCCTGTAGCGCGTTGGTTGTCCTATACCAAAGCGCTGTATGCGGCCTGTAGCGCGTTGGTTGTCCTATACCAAAGCGCTGTATGCGGCCTGTAGCGCGTTGGTTGTCCTATACCAAAGCGCTGTATGCGGCCTGTAGCGCGTTGGTTGTCCTATACCAAAGCGCTGTATGCGGCCTGTAGCGCGTTGGTTGTCCTATACCAAAGCGCTGTATGCGGCCTGTAGCGCGTTGGTTGTCCTACACCAAAGCGCTGTATGCGGCCTGTAGCGCGTTGGTTGTCCTATACCAAAGCGCTGTATGCGGCCTGTAGCGCGTTGGTTGTCCTATACCAAAGCGCTGTATGCGGCCTGTAGCGCGTTGGTTGTCCTATACCAAAGCGCTGTATGCGGCCTGTAGCGCGTTGGTTGTCCTACACCAAAGCGCTGTATGCGGCCTGTAGCGCGTTGGTTGTCCTACACCAAAGCGCTGTATGCGGCACGATTCGGCGAGACGTCAAATCACCTGTTGAAAGGCTGAAAGCCCAAGAAGAGACTCTAAATTTTTCATTTATTTGTGAAATTCTGGTACCAGGTTTCCTACGTCTCGCTTAGTATTAAAGCTAGACTAAAATAAGTAAAATTCCCCACTCGTGATGAATTCCTACATTGTATAAGCAAACTGCTGCTTGATTTGCATGTCTCGTATATTTTAATAGTATTTTATCTAGTTCAAGAAAACTGGAGGACAAGACACAGATTGTTCATCGAGTCAGCATTCAAGTAATTCGAGTGTTATATTGCCAAAAGCTCCGAAAACAGTAGCAAAAGATTCGACCCTTAAGAGCTCGCTCCATGAGACACCTGCTGTAGCTGCTGCTGCTGCTGCTGCTGCTGCATGAAGGCTAGATATTTGAGCTCGTCTTCCGGTTTGCTGATCATTGCGCCAATCGCTCCGGTGTGGCCAGTCATCACAAAGTTTACAACCATCGCGTTCTGTGGAGTCAGCAGCGAAACATTGTTTAAATCCGTTTTGGATATGCGCGTTTGAATGGCGACTTGCACAATCATAAATACCGGGACGGCCTAACGAACTTACTCCAGCGAAAAGCCGCACTGTTTTTCGAATCTCCGACCGAATGAACTCGTGACGGAAGAAGTTGCCGCCCATGTACAGCTTGGATACCTTGGAAGTCTGAGCAGCCAGCGCCAGGTTGGTGAAGGCGTTGTAGGCAAAGCTGAACACCAGAGAGTTAGCAACGTCTTCGCGGGACAGGTCGGACACTTGCGAAAATAACAACTTTAATGTTTCAGTTACATAAATTGATAGATTGAAAAAAAATTTCTTGATACGATCAAGAAAATATGGTGACAGGTAAAGTGATATTAAAACGGGATGGGGTGAAGCAACATTTGTCACGCCTTACGCTTCTTATCGGTGTCAACGACCTTGCCGAAGGGAAAAATTGGCAGGTCCGGAGGAAACTGGCCGTACGGCGAGTTCGGGTCGTTGGCCAGGACGTCCTTGGCTTCGGTATCAACGTTGTTGCGCCTGCCGCGACTGGCAAGCTCCAGGATCTCATCATAGTCGTCAGTGCCGAGCAGCAGCTTGGCCAAGCCCAGGAAGCTGCGGCCGGCGAACCACAGGCCGCCCACCATGTCGGACATTCCGTTCTCCTCGATCTGAAGGTTTTGGTTTTTAAAAGTCGTTGCTTTTTCGGATGCAAAAAATAGCTTCTTATGCAAATAGTTCATGCGGATTGGTACTGGCCTTGAGAATTCCGCCTCCCGAACCCATAAACAGCATCATACAGGGGAATTTCTGGCCCGGCACAGGTTCCCCCATGTCACGCTTCCACTTCTGAATAAGTTGCTGAACGAATTTGTTGTCCTTCAGCGCCTCAAACTCGGAATCATCGAACTCGGGCTCCGGGTAGCAGATGTCCGCATCATCGGCGCAGCCAAGGAGCCAGTGGGTGCCGCGGCCCTGCGTCAGGAACTCGTTGATGAACTGGATTCTGCAGTGCAAGGAGAAATGTCTCGTAGATAGAGTTAGAGATGCAGAAGCACAAGAGGGTTAGGAAAGCCTTGAATGTACGGGCTCGCGCAAAGACGGGAGGGGCGGACAAATGTGAGCTGGGAGTTTTGTCAGCAATCTGCTGCAGGTGCAGACTACAAAGCCCAGACTCCGTCGTGTCCGACAGGAGGAACCAGGCCTGGCGCGCTGCACACTTGCTCAGCAATGTCTTGAATTCATCCGCAAAAGACAACCTTTAAAAGCGCCTCTTTCAAGCAGCCGTGGAACTGATCCTCTACGGAAACATTAATCACTAAATGCGAGCGACTGCACTCACTCGAGTCCCAGCTTCTCTTTGATCAGCTCTTTGTGGATGTCACAACCAGCGCCTGTCACGTGCAGCTTTGAGCCCGGCACCTGAACCACCATGCCCTTCTCTTTCAGGTAGTCCAGACCGGCCTCGAAGTGGGAGTTCTTGAACAGGGCGAAGTGCAGGTTGTAGTGCTCATCATCCTTCACGGTGCTAAACAAGACCTTCGTCAGGGTGCAGCCTACGAGTTAAGTTAAAAAGGGCTCATTAGGGTTAGGAGCGAATCGAATTCTCGAGCTGTCTGCATTTTAGGCTGCATGTACTTTCAGGCATTTAACTCTGTTAGGATAATTTGAGGATGTCCAGTTCAGATTAACTCTGATCATCACGAACCTCTGTCCAAGCCGCCGATCACTCCGACACCTTCGAAATGCGACTTCTTGACTGCAACGACCTTTTCTTCGAGCAAGAACTGGCTCATCTTTTGGACTCGTTGACTCTGATTTTCGGTGTGCTCATGCAATCTTGAAGCAGAAAGTGAAGTGAGGCCGATACTAGGTGTCGCACTAGCAGTTAAATAGTGCAGTCAAGAGCCAAGCTACAAAGTTCACGTGGCGGCGTCTTATCAGCTGGGGTGCACGTCAATTTCAGTTTCTGCTTGAGGTGAAAGTTTGAGCAGTTGAAAGGTTGAGCTGCTATTTTAGAGGTCTTCACCCCATTCCTGCGATTTTGCTGTTCTCTGCTGAGCAGCAGCAGTTGACTGCTCAGCAGTTGACGTATCGACCCATCGCATTGGCTCTAGTGCGCCTTGCAGACTATTGCACTCATATTGCTCGAGCTGGTACAATATAGAATCCAGAAGATACGAATTAGCAGATTATAATTTGGCACTCAAAGTTGCAGATTAAACATAAAAATTAAATATAGCATTTAACCATTAGAAATGGACTGCACCCGCCTAGGAATGTGGCGAAAGTTAGGGGACCATTGCGAACCGTATCTAATCTGCATGAACTGGGTCTGCAGTCTGGCACTGCAGATCTGGATTTGACCGGCGCAGAATGTCAGTTTTCAGTTAAGATAGCGCATCGAGAGACCTGCGATTTGATATGAAATCTCAGAAAGCTATTTTTGTCTTTCAACTCATTCAGCAATTCAACGATATGCAGCTGAAACATCGCAAGAACTGCTGAGCCAGAAGTACATTGGGTTCCAGATGCCTAGCCTAGAGAACATTGGGCTTTGAGTCTCGTTCTGTGATGCAGTCCAGGAACTTGTATCAGGCCACAGAGGTGAGGCTGTCGCACACGGATGTCAGCTGCAGGAATCTCAGCCAGCCTCTATGTGCAGCAAAAGCGGCTGCACTTGACGTACAAAATCGTCATAGATATGACATAGATACCAGCAGCTCGGCAGCTTGCGGAAGCAGTGTTGCGTTGTGCACTCGTAAGTAAGAACAAGTCCGATTCTCTTATCTGATCAAGGTTCCTATCTCTGCGACTCGCGGCAACCTTAACCATGACCGCATGACCGCAGCCGTCCACAAGTTTCCAATTAGTTAACAGCATGTTCGAATAAGTGTTCAGGTAAACACTTATCCGCTCATTTAGCTCCATCGTATAGATGTTCCGGAGGAAGCCTGCATGCACAGCTACGAATTTAGTCAGACCTGCAGTGATCCTGACTTGCTGAAGCATTTGCAGTCTGGTGGGGAATTTCGGTGAATTTTCGTAGAAGTCCTCTTTAGAAAGATGGAAAAAACCGAATACAAGTAAAGCGTACTGACTGCAATTCCAAATAAATGGATACTTTCAACCAATGATTCTTCCCCGCAGCGTTCGATGCACTTTAAGATACTTTAAGAGGCCCAAGGCTGCTGCCATTGGCAGATTGGAATTATTGTGCATCTTGCACGAAAGCAAAAGCATTCATGGCCTAGCTGCAGGACTTTGTGATAATCAGCAGCGTTAGTAAATCAAGGCGGGTTCGTCTTGAGTAGACTCAGGGATTTCCATGGCGTACAAAAATAGCCCTGAGGCTCAAATTTTCAAATCACAGTTTTGTGGATGTTTAGGTAAACTGGATGTCTAGGTAAACTGGATGTCTATAGGTAAACTGGATGTCTATAGGTAAACTGGATGTCTAGGTAAACTGGATGTCTAGGTAAACTGGATGTCTATAGGTAAACTGGATGTCTATAGGTAAACTGGATGTCTATAGGTAAACTCGATGTCTAGGTAAACTGGATGTCTAGGTAAACTGGATGTCTATAGGTAAACTGGATGTCTAGGTAAACTGGATGTCTATAGGTAAACTGGATGTCTATACGTAAACTGGATGTCTAGGTAAACTGGATGTTTAGGTAAACTGTATGTCTAGATAAACTGGATGTCTATAGGTAAACTGGATGTCTAGGTAAACTGGATGTCTATAGGTAAACTGGATGTCTATACGTAAACTGGATGTCTAGGTAAACTGGATGTCTATAGGTAAACTGGATGTCTAGGTAAACTGGATGTCTAGGTAAACTGGATGTCTAGGTAAACTGGATGTCTATAGGTAAACTGGATGTTTAGGTAAACTGGATGTTTAGGTAAACTGGATGTCTAGGTAAACTGTATGTCTAGATAAACTGGATGTCTATAGGTAAACTGGATGTCTAGGTAAACTGGATGTCTATAGGTAAACTGGATGTCTATACGTAAACTGGATGTCTAGGTAAACTGGATGTCTATAGGTAAACTGGATGTCTAGGTAAACTGGATGTCTATAGGTAAACTGGATGTCTATAGATAAACTGGATGTCTATAGGTAAACTGAATGTCTATAGGTAAACTGGATGTCTATAGGTAAACTGAATGTCTATAGGTAAACTGGATGTCTATAGGTAAACTGGATGTCTATAGGTAAACTGGATGTCTATAGGTAAACTGGATGTCTATAGGTAAACTGGATGTCTATAGGTAAACTGGATGTCTGTAGGTAAACTGGATGTCTATATGTAAACTGGATGTCTAGGTAAACTGGATGTCTATATGTAAACTGGATGTCTGTAGGTAAACTGGATGTCTATATGTAAACTGGATGTCTATAGGTAAACTGGATGTCTATATGTAAACTGGATGTCTGTAGGTAAACTGGATGTCTATAGGTAAACTGGATGTCTATAGGTAAACTGGATGTCTATAGGTAAACTGGATGTCTGTAGGTAAACTGGATGTCTATATGTAAACTGGATGTCTATAGGTAAACTGGATGTCTATATGTAAACTGGATGTCTATATGTAAACTGGATGTCTATAGGTAAACTGGATGTCTATATGTAAACTGGATGTCTGTAGGTAAACTGGATGTCTATATGTAAACTGGATGTCTATAGGTAAACTGGATGTTTAGGTAAACTGGATGTTTAGGTAAACTGGATGTCTAGGTAAACTGTATGTCTAGATAAACTGGATGTCTATAGGTAAACTGGATGTCTGTAGGTAAACTGGATGTCTATATGTAAACTGGATGTCTATAGGTAAACTGGATGTCTATATGTAAACTGGATGTCTGTAGGTAAACTGGATGTCTATAGGTAAACTGGATGTCTATAGGTAAACTGGATGTCTATAGGTAAACTGGATGTCTGTAGGTAAACTGGATGTCTATATGTAAACTGGATGTCTATAGGTAAACTGGATGTCTATATGTAAACTGGATGTCTATATGTAAACTGGATGTCTATAGGTAAACTGGATGTCTATAGGTAAACTGGATGTTTCTTGCCAATTGAAGTGCAAATGCGGTAAAAGCATCAAGGGTTCGCTATTGATAGCCATCAGCTACATGTATATGTAAATTTTATCCAGCTATGTATAGCATACAATTGTACCTTTGACCATAACAAACCCAGGGTTGGCTGGATCTGCTATTAATTTTATTAGCTTGGAGGCCCTTGAAGAGCTTTTGCGAATTTTAATAGAACTCATCGGGGCATAATTAGCTCGTATTAGCAGGTAGTATATAAACTTCGGGCCGCTGTTGTTGTTAGAGCAGATTTACACAGAAGTTTACCAGCTAGAGTTTCTCGGCTCCTCGCGAGGTGCTAATTTCTGCATATTATTTTGCAAAAGACGTGCCAAATTCTCGAGTCGAACAAAAGCAAGCGTGTACCATGTGCCCTTACTAGCTTAAGCAACCTCCTGTATTTCAGTAGCAAATGTACAGTGAGAACGTTCGCTGCGAGCACATGATAAATATGTAAACTTCAAGGAAAGGCTCGAAGTTTCTCTGCCTCTCATTCCAGTGTGCGCACAGTCTCGAGTTAGATTGGCGCCATAGTAGAAATGAGGTCTGGCTGTGTCTGGGTGTGTTTATGTAAATAAACACATAATATAAAGCAGCAGACTCACTTTAAACACTGAGGCATGGCATGCCAAGTTTCTGGATGGCTCTCCGAAAAAAGGAGCTTGCTTAAAAAATCTCTGACCGCCTGGAGACTTTTGATGGAGTCTAGCATGAGCAATGAAGCATGGCGCTGCATAATTCTGGCGAATCTGATGAAATTTGCCTGCAAGCTTGTTGAGTTTGAGTTCAGCTCATTGGATCCGATTAACTTCCGGTTGAACGATACCGGAAATGAGACTGTGTGCATCTTCGATGACAGCCAAACTGATGCCAGTGCGCCCAGGCAGAGTTTCACAGCGTGGATTTACACTGCGAGGTACACGATCCCAGTTCTGGGCGGGCTGATGTCCAGCGCTTGGCTTGGATGCACCAAGGTTCTTCAAATCGGTGGTTCCGTGATGATGCTGTCGACAGTTCTCCTATCTGTTTCTGTGTACCTCGGACTCATGTGCCAAGGATCTCCACTAATTCCTGTCACGTGGCTTCTTCTACCGTTGCTGTATGGTCTCATCCAGCCCAATATTTTGCTGACGTTGTTTCGCTGGTATCGCAGGAACAAATTAAGCACAGTGGTTACTTCGATATACTATGCTGTCGCAGCATTTGGCGAGCTGGTTTCCATGCCCTTCGCCTACACTAAGATAGTTCAGGCTTTGGGAAATAACTTCACACTGGTGCTCGTGGTTGTGAGTGCCCTCTTCTTGACGCTGACAGTGTTCTTACCAGAACTGCGAGAGGAGGAGCCGTTTGAACTTCCACGACGAAGTAGAATGATAAAGTACTTCCAAGTCTTCTCGGCGTTGATTCTCTTCTTGACCTTCGTTGGTGATGATAGATCAAAGATACACAAATTTGAAATCAGCACCTTCATGAACGAGACGATCGACATTACTGAGCACCCATGGCTGTCACCCGATTTCGTGAAAAACCTCAGCTTGATCTTCTTCGCTTTGGTGACAATTTTAGCTTCGCTCAAGAGCCGGAGAAGGCTGTCAGTGCCGTCACGCATGCTGTCCGGAGTTCTGCTGAAGGCTGCAACCGAGCTGCTTCTTGTTATAGTCACAGCGGTTGGACTGACCAGGTCATCAACTGTGGCTGTGTACTCTCTGGTCTCCATCCTCGACGGAGCGTCAGAGCTGCTGGTGATGGTCGCAGCCTACGATCTCGGGTGCTCGATCCTTCCAGGCAGCGCTCAGTGTCTGATACTCGGTGTGATGTACACTGTCAGAGGCCTTTCTAACTTCGTGAGTCGCGGGTTGCTATTTATCGCGCTTGAAATTTTCAAGGCGCGAATAGGAACCAGACCATTGTTCTTCGTGTACCATCTGATCGCTCTCCTGATGCTTATGGGCTGCTTTGCTTGCTGCAAATTACTTTCTCTGAAGATTGCAGCTAGCTTTCCCGAAACCGAAGAAGAAGAAAATGACACGGACGAAGAGCATTCGGACCAGTTTATTGACGACGATTGCTATCAGGGCTCGAACTCAGAGCGGCGCCCTTTGTTGAACGCAGCGTAAGGCTCATCAATTTGTCTATAAAAATTAGAACGTGACGCGATACATTGACACCAATACAAAAGCTAACAGCTCCTGTATTTTCTTTTTCCGCCTTGCCTTTGTTAAGCTCACTGAAATCTTTAAAAAAATTACCTGTTCAAATTTTGCCGTAGCTGCGCCTGATTGTGCTTTTATCCGTTTTTTCCGATTATTGAATTTTAATCCTGAGATCGACATACTTTTGTCACATTAATTATAATAATAAATTATACACTGGTCTTGAATCCCGACTCAACTTCTGAACTCAGCTTTGCATGTTTGAAATTCTGTTCGCTCAGGTTTCATGCATAAAAAATACAAAGTGAATGTGCGTGCTTTTTTCACAACAATATAAACAAGTCTGAGTTGTCAAAACTATTTTTGCATTTCATCACGGGTAAATGTAGACACGAAAAATAAAACGGTGAGTGAAAATATAATAGTGAGTGATGAGAAATTCTCCGGAAAATAAAACGGTGAGTGAAATTATAATAGTGAGTGGTGAGAAATTCTCCGGAAAATACAACGGTGAGTGAAAATATAACAGTGAGTGGTGAGAAATTCTCCGGAAAATACAACGGTGAGTGAAAATATAACAGTGAGTGGTGAGAAATTCTCCGGAAAATACAACGGTGAGTGAAAATATAACAGTGAGTGGTGAGAAATTCTCCGGAAAATACAACGGTGAGTGAAAATATAATAGTGAGTGGTAAGAAATTCTCCGGAAAATACAACGGTGAGTGAAAATATAATAGTGAGTGATGAGAAATTCTCCGGAAAATAAAACGGTGAGTGAAAATATAATAGTGAGTGGTGAGAAATTCTCCGGAAAATACAACGGTGAGTGAAAATATAATAGTGAGTGGTGAGAAATTCTCCGGAAAATAAGACGGTGAGTGAAAATATAATTGTGAGTGGTGAGAAATTCTCCGGAAAATAAGACGGTGAGTGAAAATATAATTGTGAGTGGTGAGAAATTCTCCGGAAAATAAAACGGTGAGTGAAAATATAATAGTGAGTGGTGAGAAATTCTCCGGAAAATAAAACGGTGAGTGAAAATATAATAGTGAGTGGTGAGAAATTCTCCGGAAAATAAAACGGTGAGTGAAAATATAATAGTGAGTGGTGAGAAATTCTCCGGAAAATACAACGGTGAGTGAAAATATAATAGTGAGTGGTAAGAAATTCTCCGGAAATCAACCGGAAAGTCTCTGAATCCTGATTTCTCTCAACAGAACTGACCTCAGGGGTTTGTGCATGGCCATTACTGGTCCCGGCTTTTTCCAGAGACAAATTTCACTCCAAACCGGGTCTCCCCGCCTGCCCCTTCTGCGGCCTAGGTGAGGAAGCCGCGGCACACCACGTCATCTTCTGTCCGTTCTTTGAGAAAGAGCGCAGACAACATCTCGCTCACCCCCAAGGGATCAACGAGCTGACCACTGCGGTGAGGATCCGCGGGCTCCAGGCCTTCATTCGACAGACCGCGCCGATGAAGATCGCCAACGCCGATGCAGCGATCCTGCCTGCTGGTGTGGGTGGACGGATCCCCAAGGTTGAGCCTCTTCTCTTTTACCTTGGGGTTGCGATAGGGGCCTAGCGGCTATTCTCGGCATTCTGCACCAGTAAGTAAGATGAGAAATTCTTCCTGGATGGCTCGTGTGCATAGCATGACAGCATATAACAGCTGTTTGTGAAAGCCGTTTTGGTAAAGAAATAAATTATTTGAGATAATTTGCGAAACCAAGTCAAGAATTGTTGGTACTCGTATTTGTGTTACTGTACGGTGGTGTACAGCAAGTAAAAAGTGGTGATTAGCAAAGTAGAGAGCAACAGTCAAAAGCTGCATGGCTGGCAAGAACTGCGAATTTGAACTCAAAAAGCAGTACATTCTTGCGCATTTTGTAGTTAAGCAAACGCTTGGAAACAATTCTCCAGCCTTTACCAGCTTAACAACAGCGGAACATCTTTGCAGCTCGCCTCATGACTGCAAGAACTACTCTCAATGCGACTACTTTAAGTAGAGTACAGTCCGATGGAGTCCATTGGAGCTCACTTGCTAAAACAGGCCGCCGCAAAAGATTCAACAACAACAACAACAACAACAACAACAAGAGACGCTAGCCCCAAGAGTCAGGGAGGCAGCGTCAGATGGCGCGCCGCAGAGCCAGCGCGCGAACATGGTCCGCGCCGGTGGCAGTGTCGGGCGCCCCAGCGTCGCTCAGCAAGCAGTCGACGTAGCGGCGGGTCCGAGCCTGGCCGCGCCTGAACGGGCCCTGCAGGGCGAGCAGCAGGACGTCCTGGGCGGGCTGGCGGCAGTAGCTCTCGACCCGAATAACGTGGCCCGCTAGTCGAAGTCGCCGCTGGCGCAGGATGGTGGACGGGCGTTGCAGCTAGGCTCTCTCGTACAGAGCCTCGGTCCCGACGCTCTCGTCAGCTCGAAAGGCCGCACGGAGCAGCCCCGAGTGCGCCGAGTCCAGCTCCCGCTCCAGCGTAGCCGTCAGCGTCCACGACTCGGCGTTGTACAGCAGGAGGGTCTCGACCACCGCCTGCCACAGCCAAGCCCTCTGTCGGTCAGGAATCGCCGTGGACTGGAGGACGGCCCGTAAAAGACGACGGAAAAAGATTCAGTTGCTTTCAGAGTTGCAGAGAATTTATTCAGCTATCCAATAAAGCGTAGTAGAAGTAGCTGCAGCTGAGCCAACTGGCTGCATATCTGGCTCAAATGTTGTCGGTGTTATTTAGTTTCTCTATCTATTTAATAGAAGCACAACTTCGCTTTATAGTAACTAAGGTAATTGCATTTGTATGCTTAAATACGAGTACTTATTTCAAAGTTTCATGATCAGCATCGCAACCTTGTAAACTATTCACAATAGTGCGTGATTCAGTTTACTGGTCCTCTGAAAGCTAAGTAAGTCTTGATAAAACCAGTGGCACTTTCAAAGACCAAAGGATGGAGAAAATCTCTAATAGGATGTACATTCGATATAGATCTTGCAGTGCGAGCTTTGATGCACGAAGAGGTGTGTAAACAAAAAGGCATACTTGTGAAACATTTATATTTTAATTCAAGTCAATACAGTCAACAGGATTTTCAATTTCGTAAATGAAAAATGCTAACAAACGCTCAAAAAATGTGCAGTATTTTCTTCGCCGGCCTGATGAAGCTACTGTACAAGCTTGTCGAGACGGAATTCAGCTCGCTGGATCCAAGCAACTTCCGTGAACTAAACAGCACAGGAAACGGCACAGACTGGAGGAAAAGCACAGAGAACTGTCGATTTAATGTCGACAGAAGTGACGACGCGTCTGGGAGCCAGTCCCTCACGAAGTGGATTTACACTGCCAGGTACCTGATTCCAGTTCTCGGAGGACTACTGTCTAGCGCGTGGCTTGGATGCAACAAGGTCCTACAGATTGGTGGCTCCCTGATGCTGCTATCTACGGTTCTTCTGTCTGTGTCAGTGTACTTCGGGCTCATCTGCCACTTCTCTCCGATAATTATCTGTGCATGGCTGCTGCTACCAGTATTCTACGGACTTATTCAGCCGAATATTTTGTTCATTATGTTCATTTGGAATCGTAGAAACAAGTTTTCCACTATTGTGTCCTCCATACACTATTCGGTCTCAACATTCGGATACCTGGTTTCCGTGGAGTTCGTATACACAAAAGCCTTTCGTTTGCTTGGCAGCAGCTTCACGCTTCTCTTCGTGGCTGTGAGTTTTATCTTTCTGACAATTATCGTAACATTACCGAAAATCCCTGAAGAGGAGCCCTTTGAACTACCGACCCGGAGAAGGATGGTGAAATACTTCCAAGTATTTTCAGCTCTGATCTTGTTCTTGACGTTTGTGAGCGACGACCGACCAACAGTTTACATAATTGAAATGAGCCACTTCACGAACTCAACGTTTGACACCGTCAATAAACCTTGGCTGGATCCAGAATGGGTTGAAAACCTGACAATGGTTGTCATGGCACCGCCGATGATACTCGCGACATTCAAGAGCCGGAGGCGTTTACCTTTTCCCTTCCGCATGTTTTTGGGGATTTTTTTAAAAGCTGCGGTCGAGTTGTTTCTGATTGTTGTTACTTTAGTCGGACTCAAAAGCAAGTCCGGAGCAGTAGCTGTGTACTCCGGAGTCTCGATATTCGACGGAATATCAGAGTTCATGTTCATGGTGGCTGCCTACGATCTCGGATGCTCGATTCTTCCCACCAGCGCCCAGTGCCTGATCCTCGGCGTCATGTACACAGTGAGAGATCTATCGAACTTGGTCAGTCACGGGCTGCTACTGATTTCCATCGAGATTTTTAAGATTCGAGCCGGCTCGAAGCCGCTGTTCTTCGTGTACCACCTGATTGCGCTCCTGGTGCTAATGGTCTGCTTTCTGTATCACAAATTCGTCACTCTGAAAATTGCTGCTCAACTTTCTGAGCCAGAAGATGATATTGCGGACGTTCACGCCCAGCTTATTGCTGACGATAGCCCTGTGAACTCGAACGACGAACGGCAATGCGTTTTAAATGCTTCATAATCTAGAGATGAGAGCCCTGCTTGGCACTCTTCTGCTTGACCTGCTTGACTTCTTCGTGATAGTATAAAGGAGTCGGGAAACGGATGTATCAATTTTGCTTGTTTATAGAAAAGTTTGCCAAAATCGAACGATAAACTAAGAAGTTAAAGCTTTTCTCGTAACAATATCTAATAAATAGAAATATACTCAGCAACAGTCAAAAGTTCCACCGTCCAAGCGAGATGGAATTTTTCTCACTTATTGTGAGTGACGCAACTTGCAGCTCGCAGCGAAGCCTATTGTCACTTGGGGGGCTTGGGTCTGTGTAATGGTACAAAACTGCGTAACGTTAAGAGTCTAAATTTTCAGACTTATCCACACACACACGATTTAAAAAATGGTCCGGCAGATGACTAATGCTGAACGATGGCGTGCTGTTGGAATGCTGGAAGTCGGTGTGTCCATCAGCGAAGTTGCTCGCAAATTTGGAAGATCGTGAGTGGCAATTCGAAAACTGCTGACAAAGTCCCGTGAAACTGGCAGCGTGGAGCACGCTGCGAAAGGCAGCCAGCGCCTTGATCTCCGTGGCTCAACAGCCAGAGCAAATCGCCGTCTGCTGCGAATAGTAAAGCGAACTCCCACCCTGCCAGCTACCCTGCTCCGTCTGATGCTTCTCTGATGAGAGAAGCAGAGCAGGAAACATCCTGAGTCGAATGCCCACATCGCCAGCCGAGAGCAGTGGGAGATGCAGCGCGTCCACTGGAGGCAGCAGCAGTGGCGATGCGTTGTTTTCACTAACGAGAGCCGTTTCCGACTTTTCCAAGCAGATGGTCGCACCCGCGTTTGGCGAGAACCGCTGCAGGAGATGCTGCAGCAGCATGTACAGTGCGCTGCCTCAGTGCACGTTTGGGCCGGCATCTCGCTACATTCAAGGACTGATATCGTATTCCTGGATGCCAAAGTGAACGCTAATAGCTACGCAGATCTTCTGCAGACTCGGTTCCTACCGTTTGCCGACGCTGCTTTCGCAACTGCATTCTCCAGGATGATAACGCGCCGCCACACCGAGCCGATGCTGTTGGTCAAGTGAAAGAGCAGCTGCAGATCCGCACTCTGCGCTGGCTTTCCCGGTCCCCAGACATGAATCCATCGAGCCTGTCTGGGACTTTCTAAAGCGCAGCATTCGAAAAGAGAATGCACCACAGAATGTTGCGGAGCTGCGTCACGCCATTGCAAAGGCTTGGCAGCAACTTCCCCAGGACTTTCTGCGCCGCCTCATCTTGGGGATGCCCCGCAGAGTCGCCGCTCTTCTGCGTGCGAGGGGATCTCACACGCCGTATTAAGCATTGCGATTCTAACTGCATATTGCAGAAAAAATGTGATTTTGTGCGACTGGCGTTTATTATTGATTCAATCGCCCCTCCCTCCTCGCGGCGTAGTTGCGTAACTCGCGGGTTGAATTGTGAGCGAGAAGTTAACTCTGACTAGGCGCGATAGGGCTGGAACTTTTGACTGTTGCTGAGTGTATGTGTATTGCCTGTGTTTCTCAGGCCGACTGCTCGCTAAGGCCGTTGTGTTTGAGGCCGGTTTGTTTGGCTCGGCCTTGACCTCACCCTTTCTCTCCCTCCTCCCCCGGCCCTGCTCAGGGTGCCCTGTCTCGCCATCGGATTGGCTGGGCGCGGGCATTGTCTGTCAAACCTTACCCCAGCCCTGCGTGGCTTTGCCCCTCCCGCCAATCAGCTCTGCGTAGCTTTGCCCGTCCACCCGGCCAGTGCGTACAACCCTTGGTGGCTTGACTCTGTGTGTGCACCGCCTCCCCTGTCTGCCCCCTTGCTGCCCTATTCGTTTGTCACTATCTGCCCGTGCCGCGGCAACTGCGCTGGCTCCGGCGAACTTTTAGATTCCATCGGTAAAAACGGTCTGTTACTGCGAAGTCTAAAGTTATTGCATACAAATAAACGAAATCGAAGTCATCCTGTGTTCCGACCGGTAAGCGCTGCATTCGTGTCTTTCCTTTCATCTCCAGCCTTTGGGGTGTTTTTAATCCGTCTTAATGCCGCTTGTGCTGCAGTCACCGCCAGCCCATGGGGTGTTTTTTAATCCGTTTTTAATGCCGCTTGTGCTGCAGTCACCGCCAGCCCATGGGGTGTTTTTTAATCCGTTTTTAATGCCGCTTGTGCTGCAGTCACCGCCAGCCCATGGGGTGTTTTTAATACCGTTTTTAATGCCGCTTGTGCTGCAGTCACCGCCAGCCCATGGGGTGTTTTTAATACCGTTTTTAATGCCGCTTGTGCTGCAGTCACCGCCAGCCCATGGGGTGTTTTTTAATCCGTTTTTAATGCCGCTTGTGCTGCAGTCACCGCCAGCCCATGGGGTGTTTTTAATACCGTTTTTAATGCCGCTTGTGCTGCAGTCACCGCCAGCCCATGGGGTGTTTTTAATACCGTTTTTAATGCCGCTTGTGCTGCAGTCACCGCCAGCCCATGGGGTGTTTTTAATACCGTTTTTAATGCCGCTTGTGCTGCAGTCACCGCCAGCCCATGGGGTGTTTTTAATGCCCAGCGAAATGTGTTCTGTACTCGATCCATCAGGCTGAATGGGTCAGATAGATGAGCAAAAATATACCTTAAATTCAACCCCTTTTGCTCTATTGAGCTGTGACAGAATTAAGACAGTGGGCTCCTAAATAGACGGATCGTCTCCACAAAATCCCACACCCATTACTGTATCTGTGATGTGAAACGGCTAGACAGACTATTGCTCGCAGATCCTAAAAACTAAGCTCTAAGCTCTATAAGGCCTTCCTATTGCTATTGCTGGCGAGAAATGAGAATAATGTGGCAGTGTTAGACAGAGTTGGAGGGGACGAAACTGCTTGAGTGCGTACCTTCTAGATTCTAGAGTGGAAAGATGCTTCAAGATATTTTCGGACATTTTGGCTCTACAAAAGGTGCTAGTGCAAGCTGATAAAGCTGCAGTTCTACTCATCGCCTCCTGAACTGTTCTAGCAAGCGTTTACTTCGGAGATGAGAGCTTCGGCATGGCACTGCATACTGCTGGCCAGTCAGATGAAGCTCTTGTGCAAGATTATCGAGATCGAATTTAGCACTCTGGATCCCAGGAACTTTCGCCGAACAAGCCCTGACAACAATGGCACAGATTCGCGAAAAATCGGCGAGTCGTGTTACTTTGATGGCAGCGAGAAGGAAAGTTCATCAGGAGCTAGCGTGACACTTTACGCAGTGGATTTACATCTCTCGATACATCATGCCGATTCTGGGTGGAGCCATATCCACTGCCTGGCTCGGATACATCAAGGTTCTTCAGATCGGGGGCTGTATCATGCTGCTATCAACAGTTCTTCTGTCAGTGTCAATGTATCTCGGCCCTATGTGCCAGGAATCTCCGATCATTCCAATCACTTGGCTGCTTCTGCCATTGTTCTTTGGACTAGTTTAGCCAAATATTCTGCTCACCATGTTTCGCTGGCACAGGTACCATAAGCTTTGTACGGTGGTTTCCACGATCTATTACGGCGCTGCCGCTTTTGGACAGTTGATCTCCACATCACTGGTCCATTTCGCCAACACTCACGCTCTTGGGAGCAATTTCGCGCTGTTGTTTGTGGCTATGAGCATCTTCTTCCTGACACTGACTATGTTTCTACCACAATTTTGGGAGGAGCGTTCCTTCGAAATGCCGACGAATCAGAGGATGATGAAGTACTTTCAAGTTTTTTCTGTTCTAATTTTATTTTTGATGTTTTTGAGTGACTCACGTTCCAAAATGTACGTGCTGGAAATAAACCACTTCTTGAATGGCACCGTTGACTTTGTCTCTCAACCGTGGCTGTCACCTGACTGGGTAAAATGCCTCAGTTTAGTGGTCCTTGCTCCACCAATGATACTCGTTGTGATTAAGAGCCGGAGAAGGCTTACCGTGTCATCCCGCATGCTGTCTGGCATTATTTTAAAGGCTGCAATGGAACTAGTCCTGCTGGTTATCAGCAAAGTAGGGCTGAGCAGTTCATTAACAGTTGGTACGTATTCTGCAATCTCTGTTATCGATGGGGTTTCTGAGTTTCTCGTGATGATCACAGCGTACGACCTTGGTTGCTCGATTTTGCCTAGCAACGCGCAGTGTCTGATCATCGGTGTCATGTTTACCATTTGGGGAATCGCGAACTTTGCTAGCTATGGATTACTCTGGATCAGTGACCAATTCAGAAGTAACAGCCCTGGATCGAGTTCGCAGTTTTTCGCCTATCATCTCATCGCCCTCCTGTCTCTATTTGCCTGCTTTGCTTACCACAAATTCTTCACGCTGCCGATTGCAGCGCAGCTTGTCGAGCGTTCGGAATATGAAGACATTGATTCAGCAGCTGATGAGCAGCTCACTGATGTCAGCTGGGTCGAATCTGCGCCAACAGTCTCAGTTATTTTTTTTCTCATCCTCATCATCTATCTCATGAGGAGCTCCTCATCTATTTTTTTCACGCCGGAGATCTCTTTCGTAAGCTGTCCCGGAGCTGCTAAAGTAACTACTGTTGCCGTTTTCATGACTTCTGTTCCAGAATTCACTTCTAAGCCCAGCAAGAAATAAATGGAAAAATCACATCAAAACGGAAGTCATATCATTAAAGCGTGGCTTGTTTGTGCATTTTTCTGCTATCCGAGACATGGTTATAGCCTGAGAAACGGCTACCACATCTACAAGTGGCGATCAAAACATTCTGCAATCTACTCTTCTGTAGCCGCTTATGATGCACGGATTAAACAGAAGTTTGATAAACTTTTTCAAAAGTATTCTTTCTTGTCGAGCAGGGGTCGGCAAACTTATTAGCGTGCGGGCCACGGAGAGAACCTAAAAAGACGACAGATGGCCGTATTAACTGTGGGAATATGAGAAAGGGGACAGATGAGACACAGGATAGATGAGACAGGGGAGAGCTGAAATCGAGGAGAGATGAGACAATTCATCTCCAGACTAGAGAGAGATGAGACAGGGAAAATATGAGACAGGTTACAATCACGGACTACTCAAGTAGACTACTCAACTACTTCAACTATCTACTAGTGGTCCTTGGTTACAATGTGTTGGAAGGGGCAACGGTCCGGATTTGGAGCTTTGAGGGCCGCATCTGGCCCGCGGACCGGAGTTTGCCGACCCTGTTAAAGAATTTCAACTGATTTTGTGATTGATATAGGCAATTACGCTTCTATTTACACTTTACTGGACACTAATCAATTTCTGTCTCCAGCCTTATTCAGGAATCGTCAAATCGTCAGGAATCGGACAATATCCGCTTCGTCATTTATATGTGCCTGCAGCTAGGCAAGAAAACTTAAAAAATTCAATTTTGAATAATTCTGACGGGCAAACGAGCAAAATAAGACGAAAGTTCGTCTGGGTGACCCTGGACATCCGTGACTGAGAAATTTTACCATTTTCTTCAACTTCCAGGGCGGGTCTATGAGACTTCCCTCAGAGTATTTCCCGCTGAGGTTGCGGATAAGTCTCGGCGCGGAAAAATCTGCGGAAAAACTTTGCTGCAGTACATTCTGGCGCGTGAAAAACGTCTGCGGGAAAGTATCGTGCTCCCGCCTGGACAGCACGCGGCGGTCGAAATTTTTTCTGAGGGCTCGGTGACCGCCAACACTGAAACCGTGCTACCGGCTCTCTCGCCAGTGGAGTGGTGCCAGGCGGCTGCTGCACCACGACAATTCAGCACCCACACTGCACTGCAGCTTCCTGGAGCAGCAAGTAGTTCAGCTGCAAATCTATTCCCCTGTTCCATTGTAAGCGATGTGCTGTAGTCTGCTGAGCAGCCTCCAGGCAATCTGTGTGGTTAGAGCAGTCTAGGTACTGTGGGAGGGTTCGGGAGTAGGGAAATTTGCGGTTACCCGTGCACACTCATTTCCACTCGCCACCCCCTCCTCTTTCTCTCTCTCGTTCCAGCTCTGTGTGCGCACTGACTCACATTGCACTCCATGGTGCAATCGCTTCGGTTCGGAAGAAGACTGGCAGAACATCGCTCAAATGCTCCTACTATGAGTAGAGCACAGTCCGAAAAATACACGGGATGGTGTTTGCATCGTGGAAGTTCACTTCAAGCACCGTAGTCGAGCACCTAGGCTAGATTTTCTTCATGCTTTTTAGTCGTAGATTTTAAGTTTAGGACATTTCTTGTGTTCATCCGAGAGACGAAAACACGCTATTTTCTAAGATTCATTAAGACTTAAGGAATTCCCATTCCCTGATCCCATCTTTGCTGGAGAAGTTAGCGATCCCAAGCCTGACTACCCGGTCGCTCCACTGCTAGGAAGCATCAGTGTTGAGGCCGGTAAAACCCCATCTGAGTCTTAGCGTTCCCTGTCTTGGTCATTTACCAATTGCGTGGAGCCACGCTACCACAGGTACAACATGAGCTAGCGAAAACTAAAACATTTCCTCAGTCACATCACAAAGCATTTGCACATCAGAATTGTTAAGTATTAAAAATGTCTCTATCCTTCATTGCCGGCACTTCACAGTACTTTTGGTGTAAGAGACACTGCCATGTGCCCAAGCAACAGAGGCAAATGGCACCAGGAGAACAAACGAGTGGGTGCAGCAACTGATATTTAAATTTAATTTGCACACTGATCCGATTGCGTTTGCACAATCTGCGGTCTCCTGCTTGTCGTCCTCACGAATAAAATTTGAGGCACCTGCAGCTAGAAACGAGTCACTGAGTGACTGCATTTTGATGTGCGGGAAGCAAGAAAATTGTTTATAAATTTAGCCCTTCTTTCACCTGCAGCCGCAATAAATCTGACGTGCAACACGACAATTCACTTGAAAGATTTTCGGTACTGTTTCTGCACTGCTGGTAACTCGCCCAGTGAAATGCTCTCCCCAGCTTGGCACTGCATTCTCATGGCCACTCAGATGAAGCTCGTCTATAAGATTGTACAAAATGAGTTTAGCTGTCTGGATCCAAGGAGCTTCCATATCACGAACCAGACGGAAAGACACGCACCGATCCAAGCAACCAAATGCTACTTTGACAGCAACCAAAGCGATGCCAGCATCACAACCAGCGGCCAGCTTTTCACGCAGTACATATACTTTGCGAGGTACATGATGCCCATTCTCGGTGGAACACTATCCAGCGCCTGGCTCGGATGCAACCGGCTTCTTCAGATCGGAGGCATTGTGATGTTTTTATCGACGGTTCTACTCTCGACCTCAGTGTATCTGGGTCTGATGTGCGGCTCCCCAATCATTCAAGTGACGTGGCTTCTCTTGCCCTTGTTTGTAGGGCTTGTGCATCCCAACGTTCTGCTCGCAATGTTCTGCTGGCATAGGAATAACAAGTTGTGCACCGCCGTCTCCCTGATCTACTATTCCACTGCTACTTTTGGAGACTTGATTTCACTTCCGGTGGTGCAACTCGCTTTCATCCGTACTTTTGGAAACGGTTTCACACTTCTGTTTGTAACACTGAGCGCCTTCTTCCTCACGCTCACTTTGTTTCTACCTGAAGTTAAGGAGGAGGAGCCTTTTATGCTGCCGACTCGAACGAGAATGCTCAAATACTTTCAGGTGTTCTCCGCGCAGATTTTATTTCTCATTTTTGTAAGTGACGCACGCGCTACAATGTACCTATCGGAAATGCGCTTATTCATGGGTGAAGCACTGGATACGGTGTCGCATCCCTGGCTGTCACCTGATTGCGTAAAACGCATTAGCTTTCTAGTCATTGCACAACCGATGATATTTGTAGTGGTCAAGCGCCGAAGGAGATTGTCTGTGCCCTCTCGAATGCTGTCGGGAATTATGCTCAAGGCTATAGTCGAGCTTTTTCTAACTGTTGTCACTGCCGGGAGACTGCTCAGTGGTTCAGCAACGGTGGCTGTGTACACAGTAGTATCCGCCCTGGACGGAGTATCTGAGTTTCTTGTAATGATCGCCGCCTACGATCTCGGGTTCTCGATCATGCCGAGCAGCGCCCAGAGTCTGATCATCGGGGTCATGTTTACAGTTTGGGGCATTGCTAACTTTGCGAGCCGCGGACTGCTCCTGCTTGTGGGCGAAATCAGCCGCAATGCAACCGGAGCGAAGCCGCAGTTCTTTGTCTATCACCTGATAGCCCTGCTGTGCCTGTTGTTTAGTATTCTGTACAACAAGTTCGTTATCTTGCCCATTGCTGATCAGCTCGTCGTTGCCGAGGACGATAGGGAAAATTTGCGAGATAACGCTGAAATCACAGACGAAGGCACAGAATTCATACAATGACAAACAAACTATGACAAGCAGTTGCACAGTTGACAAACAAACAAACTTAGCCTATTAGAGGCTATGTAAAGCCCAACAACCCAGTCATAACAATGAGCTCACCATGGGGTGCTAGCCGCCAGCTTCAACTGTTCTAGCTTGCTCAAAAAAACCAGACCGGACCGTTTTGATTTGTACCACGCCTTTGCACCCAAACTTTTGTACGTGTATTGATTTTTGCCAACTGAATGCTGAATTACAACTGTTTAAAAGTGCATTTCTTTTCAAACTTTAATTAAAACAGAAAATAAATTGAGAATTTAGTCCTGAAGATGTCCATTGTGAGTTGAAATGCATTGTCATAAGGAAATTTATTTGTATGTTGATTATTAAATTTTATTTATTTATTGTTTATTAAGCGAGCTAATTTGCCTGAGTCATACGATGAGTTCTTCTAAGGCTGATCTACTGCACTGTTTAATACACGTATATTAGAAATCGAATATACCAAAGTACAGAAAGCAAAAAGTACATTAGTAGATTGGGCGAAGCAAATAAAGTATATATATGGGTCATATCATTTCTAAAGCACTAACTTTACAGGATTATGATGTTTTTATCTCTGCAAATATTAACCAATTGTACGTAAATGTAAAACAATTTAACAGCATATGCCTTTGATTTAATCTCAAGCAACTCTGCACTTGACAAAAAAATATTTGTCAATCGTATTGCTGTATACATTCTTGTTGTTTGTTTTCCGTAACTACAAAAAATATTTTAACTTACAAAATAAAAAAATGTTTTGATAATTGCAGCTCTAGAGGAGAACTAGTAGCAGCACGCCATTTGGTAATTGACGTCTTCAGCAGAACGCAGGTTCCCGTTGCTTCAGTTGCAGCTGTGCTGGGCTTCTTCGAGAAGAGGCTGCTCTGCTTTGTCTCGCACTCGCGGCTCTTCAGGGCACTGGAAGCCGTCATCATCGTCGGTTACGGCAGTTGAAGCCAGCCTGAAGGCAAAGCAGCGATGATAGAAGAGGCTGAGCAGGAGGAGCAGCAGCATGGTCAGGTGGTAGACAAAGAAGAGCGGCTTGCGGCCAGCACGAGGCTGCAGAATCGGATTCTCTGGGGGAATGGCTCGAAACAGCATGAGCAGCAGGCGGCCGAGAATGTTGGCCAGCCCAAACACAGTAAACATAATGCCAATGACCAGTGGCTTGCTGCTCCTGTCTGACATGGCGTCCATAAGCTCATATGCAGCTACCATCGTCACTCCGGTGGCCACTCCATCCAAACAGGAGGCAGTTGTGTAAATCGCGCGGACAGCTGCAAAGCTAGAGAGCTGCTGCAGGTTGATGATCATCAGTGAGAGTGAAATACCGCATTCGACCACGATGCCTGCCTGAATTCGTTTCCTCCTGGGCAGCCGTCGGACCGGTACGCACCAGGCCGTGAAGGCTATTAGTGCACAGGTAGCTGTGATGCTAATCAGCTTGACTACTTCAGGCGACCATACCTTGACCCAGTTACTTGATTCAAGGCCCTCATCACCCAAAGACTCCAGCATGTACTGGATCTCGGCCAGGTATACAACCGGTCGGCAGTCTGACACTGCGATCACAAAGGCGATGAGCGCAGCGAAGACATGACAATAGCGAATGACTCGCGACTTCGGAGGAAACGAGTACTCTAACTCTTCCTGCAGCGTGAGAGTCAGCCAGAGGAACAGTCCGGAGATGACTGCGCCGGCGATGGTGATGTTGTCGCCCGCCCCCGCTTTGTCAAGCACGGGCAGCAGCATTCCGATGCACTCGCCTAGCACCGCCGATCCGCAGTAGACGGCCGAAACGATGGTGCAGGCCCTCGACCCGGTGCGGTGCCAACGAAAAATGGCGTGCATGGCGTTCGGGTGAACCAGAGCGAATGTGAGCGGCAGCAGAAACCAAACAGCCAGACACAGCTGCGGCCTGCTGCACATCCAGCCTACATGAACTGCCACAGACATTAGGACAGTGGACAGCAGCATGACGAAGCCGCCCAGCTTCAGCGCTCTTACATAACCAAAGCCTGCAACGGACAGTGCTCCACCGAGTACGGGCAGCAGGTACCTAGCCGACCAGATCCAGGTGAAAGCTGCCGAATGGTCCGAGGGAGTAGCGTGTGAGGTGCCGCTGGTTCTCAGGCAGCTGCTGTTGGTCCCAATGAACATGTCCGGTCTCTGAGTGGCAAACTGCAGCTCGACCACCTTGTGAATGAGCTTCATTGTTGAAGCGATTGCGACTCCGCTTATCGTGGCTGCGCGCATTGAGTGCTGGCTGAGGTGTGAACTCGAGTGGCGTCACTCTCAAATCCACTTTCATCACAAGCGTTACAATACATAGTTTAGCTTGTTTTCGTCTGGGTTCATGCAGGTAAGACAGAATTTTAAAGCCATGATTTTCATCATGTAAACAATCGCCTGCCACTAAGGAATGTGAAACTGCAGTCAACTGCAGCCCTTCAGGCGCCCATGAATATATGGCGTGCTTGCTTAGTCACAGTGAACGGCAGGCTGGCAGGCGCTGTGAATCTTCTGGGACAGGCATTAAAATAACAAGAAAAATAAGTAAATGTTGTAAAACTGTTTCGACTGGCCATCCGCATGGAACAATAGAGCATTTGAGCGAACTTTTTACATTCTCCATGCTGTACAGTGTAAGCAGACCCAAACAGGCAATGCCTTAGATGACCCTGGGCTGAACAAGGCTGGGGAGAGGTATTTAGCTATGTGCAGAGCTCAATGGGAACGCTTGCAGTCTTGACTGAATGTGCAGCCTTTGCACAATGCAATTCAAACAATAGTAGATGAGCCAGTTCTGTTTGTCTCTCTTCTGTCAGGCTCATTCAAGGGCGGTTTCTCTCTCGCTCTCATTTAAATGTTTTAAGTGCTTCGTGGAGCGCCTGGAATAGGTTGTGAGCATATGCCGAGGAACACGTACGGATCGCACCTCTGCGATCTCCATCTAGCGCTTGGCAGTTAGAGAACCATCGACCCATCAGAGCATCAAAAACAGCTGCAAAAAGAATGCCGAAACCAACTCCGGAGCAGGCTCTGGAGGCAGCCAGAGACGGAAACGTCAAGACGCTCCGCCAGCATTTGGAGGCCGGCGGTGACGCCAACTTGCGTGGCGAAAGCGGCCAGCTGACGCTGCTGCACCTGGCTGCAACTGGCGGGCACCTGGGCGCTGTGTCAGAGCTCACGCGCAGCCGCGGCTGTCGCATCAACGAGCCATCCGGTAGAAACGGCGATACAGCACTGATCATGGCGGTGAAGCGCAATCACGAATCCGTGGCCAGACATCTCCTGCTGCTTGGCGGCTGCGATCTCAACGCCCGCAACCGGGCCGGCTTCACGGCCCTGATGAAGGCGGCCAAGCGCGGGGCTGGCCAGCTGGCGTTGCTACTGATGCAGCACGGCGCTGAGTTGGAGGCCGCGTCGGAGCGCGGAGGGCACACGGCGCTCACTCTCGCGGTGACCAATCAGCGGCTGAGGATGGTTGATCTGCTGCTGCAGTTCGGTGCCAGCCTCGAGCACTGCACAGCCAGTGGCAAGACACCCGAGGATATCGCCTACGAACTCTACGCCGCAGCCGGCTCCGCTGAGAACTCGAAGTCGCATCGAATTTACGCAATTATTCTCAAAGCCAAGGATCGCAGGTTCTACTCCCATTCTAAGCTGTTTGTCTCTTGTGAATGGCATATTGCTGTCTCTTAATCGGTCTCATGAGCATCAGCAATCAGAGAGTTTTGAGGTTAAATAATAATAACTGCAGAAGGGCTGCGGGCAGTGGCACATCATATGGTGGCAGTGGACCCGCAGCCAGCGATCCCGCCCATTTCGCTGACTCCTGAGCACACACGCACGCACACATGCCCAGTTACATGCTCACACAGGTTTGTAAAACGCGCTGACTTTCTCATCGTCAGGCAGTGTGTACACTTTCACTGGAGGTTAGCCCTCAAAGTATAACGGATTAAAATTGCTTCGCCCCATGTTAGGCTGGAGTTCAGGCGCAGTACTGGCCTGCCCTCGGACGTGCTGAACAGCCAGTACCGGATCATCGAACAGATCGGCAACGGCTCCTTCGGCTCCGTGTTTCTTGTGGACAATCTGCGATGCCGAGACTTTGGCAGCGACAGTCGCGCAGTGGTGAAGGTGATGCAGCCGCGGCCCAACCGCAAAACCGCAGAATTCCACTCAGAGGGAATGCACGAGGCCAAGCTCATGCTCATGATGGACCACTCGCAGGTGGCACGCATCGTACAGTACTTCAAGTGTAAGAATCCATTGGACTGAACTCTTTATGTTACAGTGGAGGATGTGACAGTGGAGCATGTGACAGTGGAGGATGTGACAGTGGAGCATGTGACAGTGGAGGATGTGAAAATAGAGGATGTGACAATGAAGGATGACAGTAGAGGATGTGATAATGAAGGATGACAGTAGAGGATGTGACAGTGGAGGATGTGACAGTGGAGCATGTGACAGTGGAGGATGTGACAGTGGAGCATGTGACAGTGGAGGATGTGAAAGTAGAGGATGTGACAATGAAGGATGACAGTAGAGGATGTGATAATGAAGGATGACAGTAGAGGATGTGACAGTGGAGAATGTGACAGTAGAGGATGTGACAGTGGAGGATGTGACAGTGGAGGATGTGACAGTGGAGGATGTGACAGTGGAGGATGTGACAGTAGAGGATATGACAGTAGAGGATGTGACAGTGGAGGATGTGACAGTGGAGGATGTGACAGTGTAGGAATTGACAGCGGAGGATGCGAGGGTGAGAGTTTTACAGAGAGAATGTATGCTCCTATGAGTGCTCTAACTTTCCCCTTGAAAGAGCTGTGTTCCAAAGAGTTAAAATGACTTTTTAATTAGATTCGGCAGAAGTTAAAATTCACGCCACTAACCGCGTGCTGAACCAGGTCCGGCTTTTGCCCGTAAGGCTAACTAATTCTCCACTTTAGTTAGGAGACCAAGTGGAGAGATAAAATGTTTTTGGATAATCTCACCGATTTGAAACGAACGTTTGTCGAAAATAATATGACGTTTTAACCCCCCCTAAACCTTGAGTACAAGATATTGTGTGGGATGGCGCGAGTACATGGTGCGGGTGAGCGGCCCCCCACAAATGTGATGGTGCATTTTTTAAATCATGATTTAACATGTTTTATTCAACCCCTTTCGGTGTCCCAATAAAAAAGAGTGGAAATCAAGTCCGCCAATCGAGTGATCAGATCGTTGGAAACATTTCAGTGGATAAGAGCTTCTGCATCGTGATGGAGTACTGCGAGTTCGGCGACCTGGATGTGTGGATCAAGGCCCTGGATCGCAAGCACAAGCACTTCCCTGTGGCGACAGTCATTCACTGGCTCCTGCAGCTGCTGCTTGCCCTTAACTATCTGCATAGCAACAAAATTATCCATCGGGACATCAAGCCGAAGAACATTTTCCTGAAGCAGGACGCCACCGCCAAGATTGGTGACTTTGGCTTCTCTCGCCGGCTGCTAGGCGAGGGTGATTATGCTTCGACCGTGGCCGGCACCGTCGTGTACATGTGCCCCGAGATCCTGCGCAACCTCTCAAGTATCACATCTCGCATTGTCGACGTGCCCATTGAAAGTGAGTCAATGAAACGGGCTTAGCAAAATTTGGTTGGGGAACCAGGCGCAGTTGATAAAGCCATCGCCACCGAATTGACTGGCTTTGGTTGAAGACAACCACACATCTGTCCCGAAATCGTTTGACCATTTTAGAATACGACGCAAAGTGCGATGTCTGGAGCCTGGGCTGCACGCTGTACGAGCTATGCACCCTGCAGCTGCCATTTGATCCAGAAAGGCAAAAGGAACAGGTGTGCGGCAACACCGCCCTGCCGTCCTTGCCAAGACAATACCCGGATGAGCTGGACGCACTCTTTAAGTCCATGCTAGCTCGGGAGCGCAAAGAGCGAGCGAGCTGCAGGCAGCTGCTGGACAGCCACTTCACCCGCGAGAGGCTGCGGGACATGAAGGAGAACGGCTGCGCTGAGGACCTGCGGTTCCTCCAGAACAGCGCACACCTGGTCAAGCGTCAAGGATTCGCCAGCCACGTGGATGCCGACAGCGAGGCCGATAGCGACGACCGAGACACCTTGACCCCACAGGGAGCCGGCATGCACCGCCTGTGGAAGGCCGTGGACAGCGTGCTGCAGAACCAGCAGCCAGCCGGCCTGGGCCCGAACTACAATCTGCACGATGACAGCATCTCGGACACGGTACCGGGAAGCATTGTTGAGGCGCTGGCCGAGCGGGTGAAATGGTCTGGCTTCCCGCTCGAGCAGATTTATAGGCGCACTCTCGTCAACCTCGGCCAAGACGCATCGCCAGAGGCCCGGCGAAAAGACTACACAAGGTACACAGACGATCTGGACGGATGCGAGCTGGTGGAGACTCTGGTGGTCTGCGAGATGTCCCAGGAGTAGCGCCTCGACACTGAGCACCCGCGGTTACACGAAATGACAGATTTGAACTAGAAAATCTCATTTGCTGATATTTATAGCAAAGGCCAAAGCGGCTAAAAATAAAGAAAGTAAAAATATTCTCGCAAATGTACTTTCTGTTTTTCGCTGCCTTATCCAGCTAAATAGCACGGCTACAACCATAAAATGATTCAGTGTCAAAAGGTTGAAATATGCTCCTTGACTGTTTGTACCATTGCAAAGTAAAGGACCTGCTGTATGAGGTTGTAAATATGAATTTATGATGAATTATTTTTCCAAAACATGTGGCATTACAGCATGCTCGCACCAAACTTCCGTGATATTTTTACTGATTCCCAAGTACATTTTATACTACTGAATCGTCAAGTACTCCTCGATACTATGAGTAAGACATTCCGCGCATGACTCCTGTATTTACATCTAATTTCCAGTATTAGTTTACTGGTTTGAGGTTGGTGAGGGCAAGGCTATTAGACTGAGAATGTTAAATGGATGTGACAGTGGAGGATGTGACAGTGGAGGATGTGACAGTGGAGGATGTGACAGTGGAGGATGTGACAGTGGAGGATGTGACAGTAGAGGATGTGACAGTGGAGGATGTGACAGTAGAGGATGTGACAGTAGAGGATGTGACAGTGGAGGATGTGACAGTGGAGGATGTGACAGTGGAGGATGTGACAGTGGAGGATGTGACAGTGGAGGATGTGACAGTGGAGGATGTGACAGTGGAGGATGTGACAGTAGAGGATGTGACAGTGGAGGATGTGACAGTGGAGGATGTGACAGTGGAGGATGTGACAGTGGAGGATGTGACAGTAGAGGATGTGACAGTGGAGGATGTGACAGTGGAGGATGTGACAGTAGAGGATGTGACAGTGGAGGATGTGACAGTAGAGGATGTGACAGTAGAGGATGTGACAGTGGAGGATGTGACAGTAGAGGATGTGACAGTGGAGGATGTGACAGTGGAGGATGTGACAGTAGAGGATGTGACAGTGGAGGATGTGACAGTAGAGGATGTGACAGTAGAGGATGTGACAGTGGAGGATGTGACAGTGGAGGATGTGACAGTGGAGGATGTGACAGTGGAGGATGTGACAGTAGAGGATGTGACAGTAGAGGATGTGACAGTGGAGGATGTGACAGTAGAGGATGTGACAGTGGAGGATGTGACAGTGGAGGATGTGACAGTGGAGGATGTGACAGTGGAGGATGTGACAGTGGAGGATGTGACAGTGGAGGATGTGACAGCGGAGGATGTGACAGTGGAGGATGTGACAGTAGAGGATGTGACAGTAGAGGATGTGACAGTGGAGGATGTGACAGTGTAGGAATTGACAGCGGAGGATGCGAGGGTGAGAGTTTTACAGAGAGAATGTATGCTCCTATGAGTGCTCTAACTTTCCCCTTGAAAGAGCTGTGTTCCAAAGAGTTAAAATGACTTTTTAATTAGATTCGGCAGAAGTTAAAATTCACGCCACTAACCGCGTGCTGAACCAGGTCCGGCTTTTGCCCGTAAGGCTAACTAATTCTCCACTTTAGTTAGGAGACCAAGTGGAGAGATAAAATGTTTTTGGATAATCTCAATGCCAATCTCAAGCCTGGTCAGTGGGCCTCTTTAAAATGGTAGAAATACTTTCCTTGGCTTTCTGCAGACCTATCCAGGACACATAGATCGCCTCACACAAGGGCAAGGGCGATCGCATCTGTCCTGACCTTAGTTTTCGTCGTCAGACCCAATACACTCACTGTGCCCTGCTCTCATGGGAATAAATTGAGCCTCAAACCCCAGCCTTCTCTTCAGAGCTTTTTTCTGGAATTAAGAGTGCCTTATCATACTGGCCTTGGCGGACATAGCGTTTCCAGACGGTTGTCCAGTCCGCCTTGCTGCATAACGCAAGGCCTGGACGATTCGGATCCACGACGTGTTCTTCGATCTGTCCGATCAACGAGTTATCAGCGGCACCAGAGCCGCTGAATGACCTGGGCACGAACGTGCCGGCTAGCAGGCAGTCAACGAATCGCCGGGTGCCTCGCCAGTCGGCTGCCTGCAGCATCAACACCACCTGCAGGCAGTGCGCTTCGACGCGGATGATGTGGCCAGCAGACAAAGGCCGGCGCAGCGATAAACAGCCGCGTCGACTGGACGTTCCAGCGTCTCTGTCAGCATCCAGACCTCGGCATTGTATAGTGCTCCAGCGTCTCTGTCAGCATCCAGACCTCGGCATTGTATAGTGCTCCAGCGTCTCTGTCAGCATCCAGACCTCGGCATTGTATAGTGCTCCAGCGTCTCTGTCAGCATCCAGACCACGGCATTGTATAGTGTTCCAGCGTCTCTGTTAGCATCCAGACCTCGGCATTGTATAGTGTTCCAGCGTCTCTGTCAGCATCCAGACCTCGGCATTGTATAGTGCTCCAGCGTCTCTGTCAGCATCCAGACCTCGGCATTGTATAGTGCTCCAGCGTCTCTGTCAGCATCCAGACCACGGCATTGTATAGTGTTCCAGCGTCTCTGTTAGCATCCAGACCTCGGCATTGTATAGTGTTCCAGCGTCTCTGTCAGCATCCAGACCTCGGCATTGTATAGTGTTCCAGCGTCTCTGTCAGCATCCAGACCTCGGCATTGTATAGTGTTCCAGCGTCTCTGTCAGCATCCAGACCTCGGCATTGTATAGTGTTCCAGCGTCTCTGTCAGCATCCAGACCTCGGCATTGTATAGTGTTCCAGCGTCTCTGTCAGCATCCAGACCTCGGCATTGTATAGTGTTCCAGCGTCTCTGTCAGCATCCAGATCTCGGCATTGTATAGTGTTCCAGCGTCTCTGTCAGTATCCAGACCTCGGCATTGTATAGTGTTCCAGCGTCTCTGTCAGCATCCAGACCTCCGCATTGTAAAGCAGACCGCTGATGTAGGCAAACTGCTGACAGCGCGAATGTGCCGTTGCCCGTCACTCAGCGCCTCTGATAATGATTTCATTATTATATTATTGACTATATTCACGTTTACAAACATTACCTTTTTGTATATAATCAGGACCCACTGAACCACCTCTGTCCCTACTCATCAACCTCGGAAATTCGGTCACTTGTACTGGTCGCTAGCTTTACGCTGCCGCAAAATAGCAGATAAACAGGCTGCCGGATCTCGCTTAGACTTCCGTCACGTTGGGAAATGGAAAATAATTCGACTAAAATCGGGCCCGACCCGCACTCGCGATTTCTTGTCTCTCTTGGGTGTCTGCTGAAAGATTGCTCGGCCGATTCCGCCGGGACGGGAGACGGCGGTGTCACGGCGGTCTGGCCGATTCATTGCTCGTAAAAATGCGGCTTGGAAAGTGAAATTTATTGCGAATGCCGGGCAGACAGCTGGTCCGGGCGGCTCTGTGGGGACGCGGCTCATTAATCTGCGCGCCTATGATACAAAAGGACATGAGAACTGCACGCTTGCCGAGAGCAATCTGAGGCGCGTGGGGGCAACTGTCCTGCTCCTTTGTCTCCTTTGTACTGCATCACTGTCCAGCTGTTTGCTCCCGTTATTCTCAAGCTCGTCTGCTCAAGGGACTCTTCACTCCCTGATAAGCACCGAATCCGGATGATCTCCAGCGATGACATCAGATCAACATCATTTTCCCTAGTCATTTCCATTTCGCTTCCTCATATGGCAGGTAGCAACTGCAATGACCTCAGCCCCGCTGCCATTGATCCCAGGACCAGAGGAGAAGCCGCTCAACCGGGGCCGCGAAGTGCCTCCCGCTACGGCTCACTGAACTCGACCGGCTTCTAACCTGTCACAAAGCTGCGACGAACTCACTCCTGTATCGTCAAGTCAGGCATGGCTAGTGGATGGCCACAGTGAATGTGAGTGAAAGAGAGAGTGCGTGCGCAGTTCAGGTGTGAAGCCAATTTTTAGCACTTCCTCACTTTATTCGCTCTCTTTACGTCTCGGTGGCGGCGCGAAAACAAGAAAAAGAGGATCTGAGAGAGGAGGGCCGGGATTGTAAGCACCCGGCCGGGAATGATTTATGCTCGGCGCGGACACCGGACACTGGCGGTCCTGGCTGCCAGGCGACCCGGGCGAGATCGGACAGTGAGAGAAGGAAAAGGCGCAGGCGCTCGGCTCTGGGCAAACACGGCTTGGGCCTCACACGCGGCACCCCATCTGCGGCCGCCTGAAAATTGGGGGGGGGGCGGGTGGCGCGGAAGCCGCGATGCAATATGGGCTGATGAAGAGAGAACGGTACGCAAGCTGAGAGCTTGCGATGACATATTAATTGAGTTGTATCCACAGCACACACGCTCAGATGCCCTTCACTCACACGCCCACTCGCCCGAGCCTACCGCCGCGTCAATCCGCCAAGTTTTAGGACTGCCAGGGGGTGCCCCGGATCCCATTGGCCGGGCCGGCACAGGCCAGTTGTGACGAGCCGCCATTGCCCTGAAATAGGACTGCAGGCGAGGTCCGCTCAGTCCGGCCCCGGACTCGCCACACACAGCAGGCATGCTGAGCGGCGAGTGCTTCACCGTGCGCGGCTCCAACACCAGCGGGGAGCCGCTGAACGAGACGGCCTACTTTGCCAGACAGGTGTCCATGGACAAGCTCATCCTGCTCACCATTGGCACTGCCCTGGCCGGCCTCATCCTCAACATCCTATCTCTGGTGGTCTTCTTGCGCGTGTTCAGTCGCTCCAGCAGCCGCAACAACTTCCTAATGTTCTTCGTCTTTCTCACCGTGTGCGAGATCGCGTTTTGCCTGGGCAGCACGCTGTCCTATACCATCGCCATGCTCAGCAACCGCATGCGAATCCGCTGGGTGGGCTTCGACCCGCTGCTGGCTGAAAACTCGACCAGCCTGGACTACTTTTACTCGACCTACCTGCCCACTGACAGCCGCGCCCAGGCCACCGCGTTCTACCTGTTTCTGAGCTTTTCCAACTACCTTGCCGTGTTGTCCCAGTTCTCCCGCAACTGCTGGGTCGGCCTCACCGCCCTGCTGCGCTCCTACGTGGCCACGAGGCGGACCAGCGTCCACGCCGGCCGCGCCTTCAGCCTCGGCCGCGTCTCGGGCATGTTCGCCGCCAAAGTTGCTGTGGTCTTCGTACTGGGCGGTGCCCGCGCCTACATCAAGGACAGGCAGGGCTTCCTTCGGCCGGAGTTTCATGTGTGCAATGTCCAGTCGGGCGGCGGCCTCCTGCTGCTACACGTGCCGCTGGGCACGCCGCCCTTCTGGCACACGGTGAACATGCTGTGGACGCTGCTGAGCCAGACCATACCGCTGCTGGTGATCCTGTTTAGCTCCATCGTGCTGATCGTCTCGCTGCGCCGAAGCAACGCCATGGCCAACAGCTCGGAGCGCAACAAGCGCGTGACTCGCATGGTCTTCATCTTCGCTCTCGCGTTCGGCCTGCTGGAGGCGCCGCGGGCAGCCCACTACCTGCTGGAGCAGTTCGTCCGCATTTCCGACCAGAGCCTGAAGATGCGGGTGGCGCAGGTCACGTATATCCTGTCGCTGGCGGACTCCTCGGTGAATGTGTTCATCTACTTCTTCAAGGACCAGCAGTTCCGCAAGGAGATCTGCTTCAGCAGCGAGCGGAGGGCCAGCAACGCTGCAACCGGGCATGGCGTCACTGCCGCCGCGGCCGGAGTTTCAGCTGGAGGCTTCGTCGCCGCGGCTGCGACTGTCGCCGGCGAGGGAAGGTCATCGCCGCAGGAAAAGGCGGCTACCGAGGCCGAAGAGCTAAAGCCGCTGAATGACAACGGGGCCGCCGCCAACACCGCCGCAGCTACTGCCGGTGACGGGTCCGAAGAGGAAAACGGAGTGTGACCGTTGCGTTGATGGCTGCAAATACTTGACCGTGACCGCAGGTTGCAGCTGTTGTGACATGTCTTTGTGTTTGTTATTAGCTGCTGTTAGTCCAGTCTGTCTGCTTCGTGCAAACCAAAGCCCCACATTGTTGTCTCCCAGCTTGCCTCGCATATTAATCCCCTGCCGTTTATTGAATTCGTCGTTCTGTCCGCATCGCCTCCCCCGCAATGTGCCGCCGGATGTCCCTCGGCTGCCCTGACTTCATATTTAAACTGAATTGCCGAGCCACAGCCAATGCGCGTCGAATAAAAATGCCAGCCCAGTCAGACGGCGCATCAATGCTCAGGCCGAGCGGCTCTTTGACGCCTCACTTCTTTCCCGCCCGCCTCGGCAAGGCGTGGCTGCGGTCTAGTGATAAAGGGAGGAGGGCGAAACAGACAGGCTGAAGGCAAGCAATAAAGGGAAAAGTTTATTCGAGCGCTTTGCCCAGAGCGGAGATGGCGGAGAAAAGGTTTGCGATAAGTTTTCCCATCTGGCCGCGCCCGCCAGTTCCGCGCTCCGGACCAGCCGCTCGCAATCAATTCTTTGCTGCTTCTCACCCTGGCCTGGCCTGCATTCTTCTCTGTTCTGGAGGCGCGAGGAAAGAAAATCTCAGAGCGCCCGCCCACTCCCCATTGATCTTCGTGATTGCCTGAGCACTGCAGCACTGGGCGCTCCGAGAGCGGGCTCTGCTGTCAAATTGCGACAGCAGTTTGCGCATTATCGCCATTAATCGGCTGAAAATCACTGCCCGCCGCAACGCCCGTCCGACCCCCCCTCCCCGGCACAAGGCGGTCACGCGATCGAGTCTCGCTTCGGAGAGAAGCGAGCAGTCGCAGCGCCTCCGCCCGCCTCAAATAGAGAGCCGATTTCGATGGAGCAGCGGAAGACCCGCCGAGGCGGACGTACCGGGGCGGAGGGCGCCCGCATCGCACGCGGGCTCTGATGCCCCCCCACTGCCCCGGAAATTGGCGAGCCCGCCATTTACGCTCGTAGCGACCGGAGCTGACCTCACGGGCTCGATACCCGCACTACCTTCCCTACTTATTGCAGCCTTCAACTGCTACTCCCAAGCCTATTTTCCTGAACCTTTGCAGTATCTCTGTACGTCATTTCCCATCCTATTTATCCCCACTGTCAGCTCCTGCGTGCCTGCTGTGCCGTGAACAGCAGAACATGACAGGCCGAGAACGGCATTTCGGTAGTTTGGCTCGGGAATAAACCATCCAGAGGAAAACTAGGAAAACTGGGCCGCATTGTTCCTCGGCTTTGCGAGCCAGAAACGACTGCAGCCCGTCCTTACCGACCCACTTCCCAACCCGCTGCTTTCACTCTCCCACGCTGGTCCAGCGGGAGCCCAAGTCAACACGGGCACTCACCGCTGTGGGATGAGGGAGGCCGGAGGCTGCGGTTTTAATCTGTGTGGCCACGCCTGACTGGCCGGTGTTAATCCCGCAAATTTAGCTTTTTGCCAGAAGGGCGACTGCCCGAATGTTTTTTACACTCTCTGTAATTTTCCAATCGACTTCTGTGAAAGCTGCGACAGCCTTTCAGTGCCAACCGGTCAGCGCGTTATCCACCGATGGCATCTGACAGATCGATCAGGAACTGCTCGGAGATCTGCCGAGTGCTCTTTTCTTTATCATTTCCATTTGTCAGAGTCTCCGCGGGACCTGCAGCTAACAAGGTTATGAGGCGGCCGATAAGGCAGCATGCGGGTCGGCCTGCAATCACTTTCGGGCGTGGCAGCGGCCAGGGCAGCCTTTCAGTCATCTCACGTCATTAGCAGCTTCTCTGAGACCAGGCAACTCACATCCCACTTCCCAACTCACTCACCCACACACACTCACACCCTCTTTCCCTTTCTGTTCGCAATGGTTTCTCGGTCTGAGCGGTGCGTGGAGGCAGTTAATAACCTGGCAAATGAATGCCAGGCTCTTTCTGCCCCGGCACTCCAAGCCTTCCTGCGAGATGAGGCAAATGCCGGGCAGCGGGCGCTTTGGGCGCTACTCAAAGCTGCTCATTGGCCAGTGAGTACACTTTGCTGAGTTGTTGTGGCTAGTATTTAAGTTTTAATTTCGTGCTTAATTTAGCCTAAACCGCAATGAACTCAACTGCTGACACATCTAGCAACATATTTTTTGCTAAATTATTTACAGACAATGTCCCGAGAGGGCTCGAATCGAAAGGGCATCGAACTCGGGACCTTACTGACAGCTGCCAGAGAATGACAATCTGGGGCAGAAGCTCAGAAGGCTGCATGGTCTGGAAAATCGGCAGGTGAGCTGTTCTCAGGCATGCCAGGTGGGCGGCGAGCAACACTGGCCAACTCGGGGGGGGGAGGGGCTAATTTCTCACAGAGCTGATCCCCTGACACTGATCCCCTGACACTGATCCCCAAATGCGCGGTGCGCGGCTTTTTGCGTTCTTGCCTAAAATGTGGCCACCCAAGCTCCAATGCCCTGGCTGTGCCGTGGAATCAGCTCAGGCCAGTAGTTGTGGGCCAGGTAATGGCAGGGCTGGCAGCTGACAGGCCGGCTCTCAGCGGCTCAGACTTGTCACGGCCCGCCGCTACTTGGGCATGATCGATTGCAGCAGCGATTAGGCACTGGATCAGCTGGCCGGCCGCCGAGACCTTCACGGCAGGCGGCAGCCGGAGAAAGTGCAGCTGCACTGAGGCGCGAAAAGTCTCTTATCCCACACTCTGGCCCTGATCCCCTTCTCGAGAGGAGTTAGGAGTCGCGGGAGTGGCAAATATGCGGCTCAAGGGAGGGCATTGCAGCCGGGGGACCGGCCTTCCTGCAGCCAGATTAGGCTGGGCAGAGGGAATCGTAATTGAGATGGGATTAGGCGCTACTCACTGCCTAGTAACACGCTTGCCGCCATTTGCTACAGAAGTCATCATGATAGTCATGATACAGTGATATGCATGCCTGTGCGGCTGGCCAACCCACTGGACAGTGCTCACCCACCCACTGGACAGTGCTCACCCACCCACTGGACAGTGCTCACTCACCCACTGGACAGTGCTCACCCACCCACTGAACAGTGCTCACCCACCCACTGGACAGTGCTCACCCACCCACTGGACAGTGCTCACCCACCCACTGGACAGTGCTCACCCACCCACTGGATAGTGCTCACCCACCCACTGCTCACCCACCCACTGGACAGTGCTCACCCACCCACTGGACAGTGCTCACCCACCCACTGCTCACCCACCCACTGGACAGTGCTCACCCACCCACTGCTCACCCATCCACTGGACAGTGCTCACCCACCCACTGCTCACCCATCCACTGGACAGTGCTCACCCACCCAATGAACAGTGCTCACCCACCAACTAAACAGTTCTCACCAATAGCTTGGACGGTGCTCACCCACCAATTGAACAGTGCTCACCTACTGATTAAACAGTGCTCACCAACCCATGCAACAGTTTTAGTCTATGTATTGGACAGCGGGTCCAGCTCGCAGCGGACAAACGGAAGACTCATAATTTATGCCTATTGGAGACACTACTCAGTCCCTACTAAAAAATTCTCAGCCTCGCTCAGCTCGGCCAGGAGGAGCTCCGCCATCAAGGAGGCCCTCAAGTGGCGCCGATTCAGCCGCTAGCGAAGCGTCTGTGTCGCTGAAATTCCGAAAATGCCTACTGAGACAGGGAGGAGGCGTGGCGAGTAGGAGGCATCCTCTCGCTAGCCACAGAATCCCGTGCCCCCGAGAGCCTCCCAGCATCATTAGTGCCTCATCGTTGGGATTTCCCAAGGCCAGGTGAGCGGCGGGTGAAAGCGGCAGCAGCCGGCCGGGGCTGCTTCTAAGAAAAAAGTCGGGCGTGGCTTCGCTGTGCCGCGTGAGCCGTGAGCCGTGAGCCGTGAGCACAGCTGGCTACACCTGGCTGGCTTCCCTAACGATTGCGGGAGCAGGTCTGCCCGGCCCGCTGCTGGCCTCGTCGCCTGCGGTAATTTGGCTTTGCAGCAGGTTCTCATTTTGTAGCTTTCCCACCGCCTAACGAGAAGTCCCTAGGAGGCGGTGCGGCTGCATGCCGACTCCCTCTGTGGAGGTCGCGTGCGATGATTCTCCACTTTTGAGTAAAAAAACGAAACGTTTGGACTATTAAATCTACACGGACTATTACCAGTAGAGTTTGCTTTATAGATTCAAGATAAACCATATTGGATCCGAATAAATACAGTCAGAGATCCCATGAGAGCCAGTCAGAGATCCCATGAGAGCCAGTCAGAGATCCCATGAGAGCCAGTCAGAGATCCCATGAGAGCCAGTCAGAGATCCCATGAGAACCAGTCAGAGATCCCATGAGAGCCACTCAGAGATCCCATGAGAGCCAGTCAGAGATCCCATGAGAGCCAGTCAGAGATCCCATGAGAGCCAGTCAGAGATCCCATGAGAGCCAGTCAGAGATCCCATGAGAGCCAGTCAGAGATCCCATGAGAGCCAGTCAGAGATCCCATGAGAACCAGTCAGAGATCCCATGAGAACCAGTCGGAGATCCCATGAGAACCAGTCAGAGATCCCATGAGAACCAGTCAGAGATCCCATGAGAACCAGTCAGAGATCCCATGAGAACCAGTCGGAGATCCCATGAGAGCCAGTCAGAGATTTCATCATGGCTTATCAGGTTTCGGGTGAGACCTGCTCAAAGTCAAGCCAATGCTCGGTAGTTGCCAGGCCCTGTCAGTTGGAACTGAGTTCTATTCCCTGATCATGATGCAGCTGGGCTAATCACTCATAATTAGCCTGCAGTGCCCGCAGCCCCTCCAGCTAATCTGATGGCCATCCATTAAGATGGCCGTGAGCGGATGGGCCCAAATCGCTCCGCATTTGTAGGCATTGGCCCCTGGCCCTTTCTCTCCTAAAAGCCTGAAGAGTTTGGTCTCATCAGGAAATAATTAGACTGCGGCCTGAGGTTATAATTAGTACTGAACCGTTTGAATATTTGTGGCTGGGTATCAAAGCCTAATTGCTGATTTCGCAAAAAAATTATATTAAATTTCATAGTCTCTAAAACTCATTTCCGAAAAAACACAATAGCGAGAAAATTTCATGCCTGAAGCTTCGCTTAGAGATGTACCAACTTACTTGGAACTCGTAGCCGAGCGCCATTCTCTACACAGGGTAGCGCCATTCTCTGTACAGGGTAGCGCCATTCTCTACACAGGGTATCGCCATTCTCTGTACAGGTATAGATATTCTCTGTACAGGTATAGATACTCTCTGTACAGGTATCGCCATTCTCTATACAGGTATCGATATTCTCTTTACAGGTATAGATATTCTCTGTACAGGTATAGATATTCTCTGTACAGGTATCGCCATTCTCTGTACAGGTATAGATATTCTCTGTACAGGTATAGATACTCTCTGTACAGGTATCGCCATTCTCTATACAGGTATCGATATTCTCTTTACAGGTATAGATATTCTCTTTACAGGTATAGATATTCTCTGTACAGGTATCGCCATTCTCTGTACAGGTATAGATATTCTCTGTACAGGTATAGATATTCTCTGTACAGGTATCGCCATTCTCTGTACAGGTATAGATATTCTCTGTACAGGTATAGATATTATCTGTACAGGTATAGATATTCTCTGTACAGGTATCGCCATTCTCTGTACAGGTATAGATATTCTCTGTACAGGTATAGATATTATCTGTACAGGTATAGATATTCTCTGTACAGGTATCGCCATTCTCTGTACAGGTATAGATATTCTCTGTACAGGTATAGATATTATCTGTACAGGTATAGATATTCTCTGTACAGGTATCGCCATTCTCTGTACAGGTATAGATATTCTCTGTACAGGTATCGATATTCTCTATACTCTCTAACAAGTAACAAATTTGCAATGCTAAGTTGCTGCTTTCATTGGAATCGACACCTCTTGGGAAAGTACAGATGACAAGCATTGAAATTTGCTTGGCAGGGCCGCCACTGGGAAAGTGAGCTGAATTGAGACTTGGAGAAACACTTGGGACGGGCGGGAAAGGGGCCCCCCAGCAACTGGGATCTGGCAGCTGACAGCCGCCTAATTGAAGGCTGCCAGCCCGCCATCAGCTAATCAAGCCTTGCCTCAGCCTGGCCTGCAGTGAACTCCGCGGACACTCGCAGCTAATCAAGCCCCGCCTCAGCCCATCCGATTCACTCCGAGGACGCTGAGGGATCTGCGAAATGGAGAAGGGAGGAAAGCACTCTGGAAATTAATGTCTGTCTGTCTGTCTGTCTGTCTGTCTGTCTGTCTGTCTGTCTGTCTGTCTGTCTGTCTGTCTGTCTGTCTGTCTGTCTGTCTGTCTGTCTGTCTGTCTGTCTGTCTGTCTGTCTGTCTGTCTGTCTGTCTGTTAGGCTGGCTGTCGTCGGCGGCAGCGGCAGAGCCCTATTTGCACTCTTCCAAAAGAATCTCTCATGCGAGAGAGATTCGGGACTGCGGGAGGGAGGGGGACAAAGGGAGGCCTGGAGAGGCCACGGCGGCCGCACAGTCACGCCAGCACGAACTTCCTGCTGCTCGCTCGCGGATGACTTAATGCGCCGCGCAATCGGAGATGGCGGGGGAGGAGGCGGCTCGGGCCCTCGGATTTGAGAGTTGCAACTGATAAAAGCGACTCGGCAAAGCAGCTCAGCGGGCTGCCTGCCGGGCCAGCTGGGATGGCCCACAGTGCAAAGTCTGCCCGGCTTGCCGACTTGAAAGCCGATGCCGAGCTCGATTGTGACATTTTTACGAGCTCAGTTGCTCACAAAGCAGGCGGCATTGATTCTGCGATTCTGCTTTGCGCGGGGAAGACGTTTTGGCAATCAAACAATAAACACAGTTTACTGGCATTATCGATTGTGGTTGAGCACACTCGGCGAGCAGACTCAGGTGAGTGGCAGGTCGCTAACGCGCTCGCATCTCGCACCAAGGTGCGAGGCCACATTTATTTTGAGTGCATCTGCTGAAAGAAGGCTTGTCATGCAACTGATGCCGTTGAGGGGAGACAATGAGAGTGTACACTATCTGATGCCGTTGAGGGGAGACAATGAGAGTGTACACTATCTGATGCCGTTGAGGGGAGACAATGAGAGTGTACACTATCTGAGAATGTCAGGGCAAATGTACACCACTGTGTCAGGAGTCAGCGGAATGGGCGGAATTGCCTCGTGGCTGGCTGCGGGTCTAGTGTCACCAAATGAGGTGCCATTGCCCGCAGCCGCCAAATGCCCCACTGCCCTCCTGCAAGTATGATTATTACTATTATTACTAGTAATCTCTGAAGCAAGTAAACTTTGCCGGAGCAGCTGGCCTGTGAAGTGTCTTAGCAGATTAAGACCATTAGTGCCATGCAAAGTAGCAGCATTGCTACAAGATCAAAGTCGCTAGTGTCGCACTCAGTTACTCGGGACTTGTCATCACCTGGCTTGGCTGGGCAGCCCAGGCGGGGGTCGCCAGCAAGGAAAGCTCGAGCCTGCGATGAGAGCCAGCTCAGCCCGCTGCAGCCCGTGAGACTCCCGCGACTCCCGCTGCCGCCTTTCGCCATCAATAAAGCATGATGGGATTATCGGCAGAATCGAGCCGGAGGGGGACGGCCTGTGGAATCCGCTCTGGGGATCTCACCTGTTTTCCCGATTCCCATACGGACCTGAATTAGAAATTCTGGAGGTGTGACATGAGCAGCCGCCCCTCCGCTCTCATCACACCGCCAGCCTCCCAGGTGCGGGCGCCGGACCCGCTGGAGTGGCTGCTTATCAATCGCTAATTGCTGGGGCGGCTGCAGCTTTGAGTCTGAGTCTGTTAAAACACTCCGAGTGCAGCTTTGAGTCTGAGTCTGTTAAAACACTCCGAGTGCAGCTTTGAGTCTGAGTCTGTTAAAACTCTCCGAGTGCAGATTTGAGCAGGCGCCAAGCAGCAGAAGCCAGGCAAGTGAGAAGGACACGAATAACTGCCGGGCGCACGAGCGCCTAAACTGCAGCTGCTCGGCGCGTCACGGCGAGGTCGGGCGGGTGCGGAACTCAATAACTCCGCATCAAACTGAGCAGGGGAGGAGGGTCTCACATGCCGCCTTGGAGGCGCCAATTTTCATATCCTCCGCCTGGCCGCTTCGCTGTTGTCTGCTTATAATATTGGCCTGCTCACCGACTGTTCTCAACCGGCCCTATTTGCTTTGCTGTAAGAAAGTACAGCAGACCTTCTCCTAGCTCTACTCAGCAGGGGAGGCTGTTTTTCTAATAGATAATTTCTGAATAAATAACTGGAGCATTGCGGTCCTCAATGGCCGGGCAAACATGTCGCTTTGGCTTTCGACACTGCCGGCAACTCGGCGCGACTTTGTCAGGCCGATTGCGTGCCGCCCGTGACCGCCTCCCCCAGCCGCTCCGTGCCGCGCGGAAATCGAGGCCAGACAGAGTCCTTCCCACCCGAACCGCACGCACGGAGCAGTAACCCGAAGGACAGAGCTGGGTGACAAGACGGGAGAAAAGGTAAGAGCAAAATGGAACAGATAGAGCTGTGGGGAATCGAGAATAAAAGCACTGGAAATAAGTTGATGCTTGAAGATAGCGAGACATTGAAACCAGCAAAAGTGAGGCAGAGGGATAAGAATAGAGGAGATTTAGAGAGGTGAGGGGAGATGGAGGTTGAGAGGAGATGGAGGGTGAGGGGAGATGGAGATTATAGGAGGGTGAGAGGTGAGAGGAGATGGAGGGTGAGGGGAGATGGAGGGTGAGAGGAGATGGAGGGTGAGGGGAGATGGAGGGTGAGGGGAGATGGAGGGTGAGAGGAGATGGAGGGTGAGGGGAGATGGAGGGTGAGAGGAGATGGAGGGTGAGGGGAGATGGAGGGTGAGGGGAGATGGAGGGTGAGAGGAGATGGAGGGTGAGGGGAGATGGAGGGTGAGGGGAGATGGAGGGTGAGGGGAGATGGAGGGTGAGGGGAGATGGAGGGTGAGAGGAGATGGAGGGTGAGGGGAGATGGAGGGTGAGAGGAGATGGAGGGTGAGGGGAGATGGAGGGTGAGGGGAGATGGAGGGTGAGGGGAGATGGAGGGTGAGGGGAGATGGAGGGTGAGGGGAGATGGAGGGTGAGGGGAGATTATGTGTGAGAGGTGAGATATGTTGGGTGAGATTAGATGGAGATTGAGGAAAAGGAGAGAGGTGATAGAGAGTAAGGAAACAGATCTAGTGGACGGGTTAATAGAAATAGGTGTCACATAAAGCGGCAGTCCCATTGTATCAATCTACCCAGAGGGAAGCCATGATTAAAGGCTTGTCAGACTGAGCCTCCGGGTCACAGGGTTGCTGTGGCGACAAGGGCGCGGATGTGGAGGTGAGGGAGAATGAGGGTCCAGGGCAAGGGGGAAAAGATCAAGGGAAAAGTGCCAGCGCCGAGAAGGCAGGTCAATATAGTGTGTTGTTCTCAAAGAATAAATCAAAGCGGCATTTGGATGGCCCTGAGCTGGCGATTGGTATCGAGAATCCGCTGTATCTGTAAAAAGCAAATGGCGGAGAAGCAATTTATTGAGCCTTCGCAGAGGCGCGTACATGGGTCAGAACTCGGACACATTCCTCGCTGGGATGTCGAAGAGATTCTCGGCTGGCTACATACCCTATCAAAATAATGACAAAGCTAAACGGAAATAAATGGAACTAAACGATGCGCTGCACTACTTAAAGTAGAGAAGAAGGAAGGACGGAATCAGGCTAAGTCTGGCCACTTTGGCTAAAGTTCAACCATAAACAACGGCCGTCTCTTCAAAAGCTCTCGGCATTGTCAGAAACCTGGATAACACTTCCGTTGCCAACGATGTTGAGCAAGCCATTCTGGTAGCTTCGGCCAGAAGACTGCTGCGGCTGCCGATGCGCTGGGGGGCTCGGCGGTGGTGACGGGTTTGGCTGCGGCGGACGCTGCTCCTCAGCAACATGCGGAGCCCCCGTGCGGTCCAGCGGCTGCGGCAGCTGTTGTGGATTGCTGCCCTGCCGCTCCGCTCCGTGGTTCAAAATCGGCGGCGGCGCTCCGAGCTGCTGCGCCGGCTGGGCAACCAGGGTCGCATCCCGCCTGCCGTTGTTCCCCTGGGCCGCAATCGGCTTGATGACGTCCGAGGCCCTGCTTGAAGCCAAGGTGGTGCCGCGAGAGTTGAAGGCGGAGTCGCAGGCACACTGGGCTGAGAAGCGGGAGTCATGGGCTGAGTAGCGGGAGTCATAGGCTGAGTCGCGAGAGCCCTTGGCTGAGTAGCGTGAGTCATGGGCTGAGTCGCGCAATGTGCTGACGGCCTGGCTGCGGCGGTTCAGTTCAACCAGGAATTTTTCCAGCTCGGCCTCGCCGAACGGCTGTTTCTTGATGTCTCGGAACTTGTCGGAGAGTCGCTTGGAGTGGTTCTTTGCCAGGAAGTCCTCGGTGCTGAGATTTTTGGGTAAGTGCTTCTTGAAGAATTTCTTCACTCTTGGGTTGCCATTCAGGTCCTCAACGAATTCGCGGATCATTTTCGCGGACTGAACTGAAAACAAGCGATAGAAGAGCAGTTGAGTTGTTGACTGCTATATTTAATCACTCTAATAGGGCACTGATTTAGAGTTTAGCGCATTGTTACGGGGAACTTTGCAAAGTGGAGAAGACAAGGCACCTGTTGAATCATGGTCTAAAAATAGCCATGAGCTCTCTGAAGTGACAAGCAATGGAGAGCTATGAAAGACAAAAAAACGGTCGTAAAAACTATGCTATACTTCTGACACTATTATACATTATAATATGCATGGAGACACTCGTACATGAATGTAACTAATGTTCTTGTAGCTGCAGAGTTCAGGCTGCTCTCAGAAATCGCATCATAGATCCTCCTTGCAAGGACAGCAGAGGATCTGCTGTCCTTCTTTGGCTGACGGACACGAGCAAGTATCGGGGCCTCTGGTCCAGCAGGTGTCATTGCGGTGGGCCTCAGCGCTCGCAGCCTCAGCCAGCAATGCGTGGCACTAAGCCGACCGCGAAGCAGCTTGTGCCGCGGTGGCACGGGCGCAGCGAAGCTCGGGTAGAAGCTCTCGAGGCTGCAACAGCCGGAGTCAGCGCTGTCTCCGAGTGTCTGAAGCTTCTCAGGCAAATCGTGAAAGTTCCTGAGGTACTGTAGGGCCTCGTCCAGCCTGTTCTGTGAGAATTGCTGTGGACTTTGCTTGGAGAATTTATTGTAAAAGCAATGCTGCTTTAGCAATGCTGCTTTAGCAGAAGGAGCTGGTGAACATCTTGACGCAGTCGTCACCACGCCAGGAATTCAGGGCGAGAATATCTTCGCAGGGCATTCCATAGGTCTAGGCAAAAGAAAAGCAGAATAGGTTGGTGAGTTGCGCACACAGCTATCAGCTATGCCATGCTATTTGGAGAAGAAACAACACAAGCGAGTTACGTCTTAGTTATCAAGCTACTGAAAAGACTGACTCATCGATAAGCAAAAAGCAAACGACTTGGCAACCAGACTATTGAATTCCAGTAAATGCATAAAAAAACAACGTGCCACTTGAAATCCATGCGCAAGCGGCACAGTGCCAGCTTCCAAAAGCAATACAGCTGCCTGCTCAGTCCATGGACCGTACCTCACCTCACCCATCCAGATTTTTACCGCAGCTTCTCAGCCGAGGAACTGAAGCAAGGAGGAATTGGTTTGTGGGCACACATCGTTCCCCGGAGCAGAGATTTGAACCCACGACCTCTATCTTGGCCACTCTAAAGAGTATGAATCTCTAGACCACAACATGTAGGCCACAACCCCTTTTGAATTTATGAAAAGCTTTGAACGACACAGCAAATGCTTGATCCCGATGAATTGAACAAAGACTGCACTAGGTGGGCCGAGTACAATGTCAAATAAGGTCAGTTTTTTAGAAAAAACAGAGCAAAAGTCAAAATGTTTTTTGCTTTGCTCTACGTCTCAGTTTCATTTCTTAGTTGTTACATAAACTTGATAACACGGAGTGACGTCCCGATGAAAATCTGGTTTTGTGGGCAGCAGAAGCCTAATATGGAACAAAGACTAAATGAATTGTTCTTGCAGAAATGTAGCCAGCTTCATCTTCTATCGCTGGCTTCTCAAATCTATCGAAAACTGCTTGAATTATCGGTGCTGTACAGAATTGTACGAAATGGTACGGCCAGGAATTGCAGTGCATCAAACGGAATGGTACTGTCCGGTATGGAATGGTACTGTACGGTATGGAATGGTACTGTCCGGTATGGAATGGTACTGTAAAGTACGGAATAGTTTGCGGAATAGTATGGAGTTGTTTAATGCGGCTTGCAATCACAATAGTATCGAACACAGTAGCATACATTTTCTAAGACTATATCAATCAAGGCCTACCGCATTTTCCATGCAATAAAATTGCATATGAAATGTTTACGAATAAGGACAAGAAATGTACAAGAGCAGGAAGGCCCACTCAGACGGTGTACAGTATGAGACGAATGTTGGTTGTACTTTTAGCCCCACTTGGGGCCCGCACTCTGCAGCATAAGCAACGCGGATAAGTCGCAGTCGACTAAATTTTTCGTGCCACGAATGTTCAAACAGCCGTTCTGGCTGCACTGTTCGCGGCTGCTCCTCTCTTTAGCATCCACAATGGCGGCGCGCCTGCTTTGAGCGGCCCTGTGCTCGCCTCGAGCTTCCCCGCTGGCAGCCGACGGCTTGACGCAGGCGGCCGTATTAGCCAGACTGTGGCGCGGTCGTGGTGTCGGAACCTGAACACCAACCAGGGCGTTCCCGTTGCATGGCTCGCCGACGCAGATCTTTGACCTCTCGTTAGATGAGTAGCTTTCTGAGTACTGCCCACGCTCAGGACCATCAGAATAGGCGACTGAGGCCGCTTGAGAACAATCGCAAGTTTCATCACTGAGCCCTCCAAAGGAGTCCAGATTGGTTGGGTCGTCAGTGGCCGTGCAGCGCGCTAAAGTGCGTCTTGGCCGCGGTTTCGCTGGCTTGACTTCTGGCTTCTCATCCAAGATATCGTATGGGTTTTCAATGCTTTGTAGCACGTCCTGATTTGCACATGTAGGCGTCACAGAACTCATCTCGCTGCTCGATTCTGTGGGCACAGGTGGTAGAGGTCGGTCAGCTACTGAAGCCGAGGTGTTGCTGAATTTGCTGAAACCGGGCTGGCGATCCCCAAGACTGCTGACACTGTCGTATCCGGATTCAACATGGCTTCTGCGCGCCGTGAGTTGCTGGTGCTGCTTCTGGTACTTTCTGAGATAGTCCAAAGCCTCTTCCAGTTGGTTGCAAGAGAATTTCTGCCTCTTCTGCTTGGCAAACTTTTCCTTCAGGCTTCGCTCCTGCCGCTCGCTGAGGAACTCTTGAAGGCTTGAGTTCTTCGAGCAGAAGGAACCGACGTATTTCATGACGCGCTGGTCACCGGGCCAAGATTTCAAAGCCTGCTGCACTTCGAAAGACATTTTAAGATCGGATCGAGCAGCCAGGCAGTGGAGCGAATATCGCAAAAGTGGCTCTGAATGCTGTTTGCGAGCTAATACGACACCCAAAAAACAAATCGAGCGCCGAAATTCGGTGCAGCGGAGCAGATGTTTTCAGGCCAGCAGGGACTCGACCTCGTATAATTTAACCCTTTCTCACCATCGGCCAACATTGTTCTCGCTATTTTTAGCAAATTAGTTACTTGAGATGCAAATACCTTCTAAGATAGAAATGATGCAACTTTCAGAACAAACATTACTGAGAATCGCTCGTGAACTGTTAACGAGGTACATACCTCGTATTTATAAATAGCAATTAGAATAGTTTCCTCTACAAAGGAATTAAATTGAGAATAAAAGCCTCAAACGTTTCATGGAAGTCTAACGGCAGAAAGTACAAGCTACTGTGCATTAAAAACAACATGGTGTCAGAACTCATCCAGCTGAGGCATCAGCAGAGACAGCCTACATTTCGCGAGGAACATGAATGCAGTTACGAGTTTCGACCGGTCCATCGTGACTTAGTGATTTTCTTCAAAACGCAAAAGGCACGCAGATGCCTGCAGAACTACCTAATGGAAGTGCAACTGGTCACGGAGGTGCGGGAACTGGTGGAGTACCGACAGAGAATCGTCGAAAGAACCAAAGCCAGGAAGCAGCGCTTTTCGTCCGATGAGCTCACAAAGGTGCTGGACAACGCCCGACTGTGGACCCGCTGTGACAGCGCCGAGAACTACCATGAGCATGCTCCGGAGAAGCCAAAGAAGAAGCGCTGGAGCAACTCGCTGAAGGCGACCCGCACCAGCAAGGAGTTGGTGAGGTTCCTGAAAAAGGAGGGCGTCAAGTCCAGGCAGGAACTCGTGGCTAAGGCGGACATGCTGATTAATAAGTACGAAGTGAAGGCCAGACCGTTCTCCCTGCTGGACCTGAAGGAACTCGTCACCGAATTCAGCCAGCCGCCGCTGTCAGCAGAGCGAAAAAATAGCGGCACCGATGACTCGAATTCCGGTGACAGCGAGGAGACCGCGGCTCGACCGCAGCCCAAGCCGCGGCGGGCTTCGCGTCCAATTAGAAGCTGGAACTCTGTTGGCAGCCTGCCCGTGTCTGAGGAAGACGGCCTGCAGCGAGAGACTCCAGGGGGCGCTGGTGGCAGCCGGAGCGATATGCTGGACGTCGGTGTTACCCAGACTGGGGGGCTCGTCAATATAATCGGCCATGAGAACAACTTGAAGCTGGGGCTGACAGGACACAGCCAGTGGCCGGAGATAAGAGGCGCTTCTTTGTGGAGGCCACAGCGCAACTGAACTGCGAACCACTGGTCGCTCTTTTAAACGCTCTGGCAAGGTGGTCAAAATGTTTTCAATTTAGAAATCATTTAATTTTTCTGCACCACTTTTATTCTTTGGTGCTTTCCGCATCATTTCTCGTAGATAGACTTGTTGGAAACTATGCATAGACGTTTACGCTAAAGTAGAAAGCATTGAGTACTATTTTTAATTTACACTTTAACATCAAAATCAACAGTTCATCGTAAATCTAGGAGTGAGTACACCCGCTGATAATGAGAGATGCACTAACACTTGCGAGTACTAACACCTGGGAGTTGCTATGCTAGAGCAGCTCGATGCGCAAAGCAACAAAGTAGAATTCTCGAATTATAAATATATACTCGCACATCTCGCCCTTCGTTGAATGCTAACACAGAGAATGCAGCGGCTTGACAGATCTTTAATCAGAAAGCGTACCTAGGAATATACAGCACAACCCACCCAGACACAATAGGTGCGCTGAATTGCGAGCCCACTGAGCTGTGCTCACGAGTTTATTGCCCAGAGAACACTGTGCAAGCCGCAGTAAATAACTCGAGTAGAAGAAGCATTTAGGCTGCAAACTCGCATCTGTTGCAGTCCCAGTGGTTTGTGAGGATTCGCAGGATAAGTCAATGCAAACTCGCATCTGTTGCAGTCCCAGTGGTTTGTGAGGATTCACAGGATAAGTTAATGCAAACTCGGATCTGTTGCAGTCCCAGTGGTTTGTGAGGATTCACAGGATAAGTTAATGCAAACTCGGATCTGTTGCAGTCCCAGTGGTTTGTGAGGATTCACAGGATAAGTTAATGCAAACTCGGATCTGTTGCAGTCCCAGTGGTTTGTGAGGATTCACAGGATAAGTTAATGCAAACTCGGATCTGTTGCAGTCCCAGTGGTTTGTGAGGATTCACAGGATAAGTTAATGCAAACTCGGTAATCCAAAATTAGTTTCAAAACAATAAATCCACAGAGCAGCAGCGGCAGGTAATTTATTATCCGTGTATTCGGTGCACCTCTTCAGGTGAAGAAAAACAAGAGAAATACGGAAGTAGAAACTGAAGGAACACAACTCAAACAAATATCGGGTAGTCTCAATGAAAAGAGTTGCTATGCAAATAATTTTTCTGTTTTCGGTACGAAAATAGCAGGTATAACAGAGACCCGCAATCTTTCTCGGGGAAGGACAGATGTTCTGCGAGGTGGAGAATGGAACACAGCGCACGCTAGTCTTTATTCTGGGCTCCGTGCACACACGTAACAAGACACACAATTTAGCGCAGAAAGAACTGCTGCTGATCACTGGATCCACAAGAGTGGAAAGCAAGGCTGCAGATAGGAGTGAGAGACGAGCTGGAAGGCTGAGATTGGACTTAGAAGGCTGGAAGAGGAGCTGGAAGGCTGGGAGAGGAGCTGGAAGGCTGGGGGAGAAGCTAGAAGGCTGGGAGAGGAGCTGGAAGGCTGGGAGAGGATTTGGAAGGCTGGGAGAGGAGCTGGAAGGCTGGGAGAGGAGCAGGAAGGCTGGGAGAGGATTTGGAAGGCTGGGAGAGGAGCTGGAAGGCTGGGAGAGGATTTGGAAGGCTGGGAGAGGATTTGGAAGGCTGGGAGAGGAGCTGGAAGGCTGGGAGAGGATTTGGAAGGCTGGGAGAGGATTTGGAAGGCTGGGAGAGGAGCTGGAAGGCTGGGAGAGGATTTGGAAGGCTGGGAGAGGATTTGGAAGGCTGGGAGAGGATTTGGAAGGCTGGGAGAGGAGCTGGAAGGCTGGGAGAGGAGCTGGAAGGCTGGGAGAGGATTTGGAAGGCTGGGAGACGAGCTGGAAGGCTGGGAGAGAAGCTGGAAGGCTGGGATTGGACTTGGAAGGCTGGGATTGGACTTGGAAGGCTGGAAGAGGAGCTGGAAGGCTGGGAGAGGAGCTGGAAGGCTGGGAGAGGATTTGGAAGGCTGGGAGAGGAGCTGGAAGGCTGGGAGAGGAGTTGGAAGGCTGGGGGAGAAGCTGGAAGGCTGGAAGAGGAGCTGGAAGACTGGGACAGGAGCTGGAAGGCTGGGAGAGGAGCTGGAAGACTTGGAGAGGATTTTGAAGGAGGATGATGAGGACTGCCAGACCAGGTGAAGATGCACTCTAAAGACAGCAGGGTCCAACTGGCCCCACTGAGTTCCTGCTCACGAGGTTAATTATCAAGTTCTAAAAAAAAGCAAAAATCTAATAGACTGAAATAGCATGCAATATATTTCGATTGCGAGAAACAATCTTCAGGATGCCACACAGCTCTGAAATTAAGAAGCCGTTTGTTTGTGGCATAGCACACCCTGTTAGGTGAGCGGTGCAGTGAAAACGAGGTGCGATGTTTGGCTGGAGGGCGCTGGGCAGCAAGATAAAAGTGTAACTACAGACGGTAAAGCATCCAGAGATTAATGACCTGTTGCAGAACAGAGGGCAACAATAAAAAAGCACTTAGCTCAAACACAAGCAGCGCGACAGAAAGATGCCACAGAACTGAACACACACTGGCTCTGATCGAAATTTCAAGCCGAAATTGAAAGTGGAATTTCCCAGGGCACGACCTCGATAGCTGAGGCTGAAAGAGCAGCAATGCCTGCACTGAGCATTATCCGATACAAATCGCTTGAAAAACCCAGGAAAAAACGGCAAACAAAATAATATGGAGCTTTTTGGCGCGAATTTGAATTAGAAGCCAACAGCAGCTCTGTTCGAGTAAATGTCATTCATTCAGGACTACTATTAGTAAGCATTAACGAGTGCAATAAGCCAGCCAGATGATCTGAGAGTGCACGAAGGCGGAGAGTCGGCTGTGCGGTGGCTACCGCAGCTGGCTCATTGTCTAGAAACTTTGACGGGCCGCAATTTACAAGCAAAGTAAAGCAGAACTGCAGTGTTAAGTGAAGAGACTGCACTGAAGCCTGTACAGAGATTGTGTACAGACATTAGGGGTGGGGACAGTAAAGTTACAGCACTCTGACATACACTGACAGGGTAATACAGACAGTTACAGCACTCTGACATACACTGACAGGGTAATACAGACAGTTACAGCACTCTGACATACACTGACAGGGTAATACAGACAGTTACAGCACTCTGACATACACTGACAGGGTAATACAGTTACAGCAGCCACACACTGATGGCTTCTACAGTCATTCTGACATTCAGGATGAAGGCAGAGGGGGTGAAGCAGCAGGCAGGCGGGCTGGCCTCAGTGGAACAGCAGCACAGCCACGGTGATGTCATCGCGGTAGTACCTGGCCACGTTGGCTGGCGCGGAGAGCAGCTGGGTGATCATGGTTTCCGATGGCGCCGTGTCGCCGCGTTTCTGTCCGCCCAGAGCCGCCCGGACCAGCAGGGTGGCGAGGTTGGCGCCGCAGCTCCCGCTGTCCGGACCGTCTTCGACATCGCTGCCGCCGGTGCCACTGCCAAAGTTGCCGCTGTCGATGGCTGCGCCGACAACAGCGACCGCGTCCTCGGGTGTCAGGTGGTCCCAGAGACCATCGGAGGCCAGGATGAGGAACCGGTCCTCGTCGGTTATCTGGGATTGAGGAGCGGGTGACAGCGAGAGCTCGGATTGGTTGAAGCTGTCAAATCGCTCCCCACAGAAAATATAACTGGACAGATTTTGCCCTGAAGCAACAGACCTGCTGCGAGGCGAAGTCGGGCTCAGCGATCAGGTATGGCGGGGTGTAGTAGTACTGCGGCACGGGGTTGTAGCTGGCGGGCAGCTGCAGGAGGCTGCCCACGGTGCGCAGCAGGTCGGCGGACCACTTGTAGCGGATGTCGCCGAAGGCCCTCAGCGGCATGAGCTCGCCGAGCAGGCGGTCGTAGCGGACCAGGAAGTCGCGCTCGCTGACGGGATGGGAGCGCATGAGGCGCTCGAGTTCGGCAGGGTTGTCCGCGCGGTGCTCATCAGTCAGCTTTAGCGAGTACCACACCTGGTCGTGGCTGCGGCCGAGCACCGCGGCGCAGTCGCCGACGTGCAGGACGTGGAGGCGGTCGGGCGGCTCCAGCACAGCCACTGTGCCGACGCAGCCGGAGAGCGCCACACGGAGCAGGGCGCGGTTGAGCCCGGTGGAGCCGGGGCGGGGCTGCGCCGCCTCGCCGATGTCCGTGTCCAGGCGCAGCACGGCTGCCCGGAGGCGCTGGCTGAGGGACTCTGGCTCGCTCAGCGACAGCGTCTCGGAGGCGAAGGCTGACAGCTGAAGTGCGGGTCGGTGGGTGCCAGGTCAATTTTTGAAAGCTTATAGTTCAATCTGTCAGGGGCGGATAAGGCTTGGAGTGCAATCTGTCAGGGGCGGATAAGGCTTAAAGTGCGATCTGTCAGGGGCGGATAAGGCTTAAAGTGCGATCTGTCAGGGGCGGATAAGGCTTAAAGTGCGATCTGTCAGGGGCGGATAAGGCTTAAAGTGCAATCTGTCAGGGGCGGATAAGGCTTAAAGTGCAATCTGTCAGTGGCGGATGCAGCAAACCAGATGGCATCAGACCTGATGCTCATGCAGGCGGCTGAGCTCATCCACGAGACCCTCCCCGTGGGGCGCCCTGGCTATGCTCAGGCTGATAGGCTGGGCGGCCACCTTGATGTCGGCGAGTCGGTGGGAGTCGGCCATGGCCACAGCCAGGTAGTCGGGGAGGCGCAGGTGCACGGAGTTGGCGCAGGCGGGCCCGGCGTGGCCGTCGAAGACGCCGACCAATAGCGGGCCCTCAAGCGGCCGGTCCGGCGGGCCCAGCAGCAGGCGGCTGACGGCCAGCCTGCAGGCAGTTGGGGTCGGATGATGCGAGGAACTGCTGCTGCTGAAGAATAGAAGTTCTAGTAGAATTAGCCTCACCTGTCCTCCACGGGTCGGTTGCAGGGCACCTGGTTGCAGTGCACGGTGACGGGCCGGCCGGCCACAAGGGCCGTGTGCCGCTCGGCGCCCTGCCTGAGCAGGTGCCGCACCTGCTGCGGGCTGATCAGCGGGAAGTGTTGATCACCTCCGAGCGCCTCGGCCTTGGCCAGCCGAGCGGACGCGTGCAGCCAGCGGCGCAGCCAGGCCTGACGGGACGCACGCCGAAGCGTCATGGCGAGGCGGCGGCGACGGTAGAGTCGGTGCTCGAGGACGGGAAAAGCAGCTGTGGGAGCGGGTGATGTTCGTGCCCATTCTAAACGCTAGTGAAGACAGAAAATCCAGTAAAGTGCATTCCGCAGCTGCCCAAGCTTCCCCATCATCTGGCTCACGCCCCCACCTCAAAGCAAATGATATTGCTCAAAGCTATCTTCCCGGTGTTGATTGAAGAACGATAAATCCTTGAGAGATAAGAGAAAAATAGACTGAGCATTCCTGCCAAGAATCATGGCTTGAGATCTCAGACTAGCAAACACGCCCTCCTAACTGAGCAGTCTTATCAGCTGGTGGAGCACTTTGACAAAAAATCGATCAGGACTCTTCACAATGGTCTTAAAACACCACAGCTCAGTTGACACTGCTCATATTGCAGTCATAAATAATAACTTATGAAATACTTTACAACTCACGCCGGTTAGTGTGAAAATAAAATACCATCTATTAAAATAGTCGACAGATTCCTATTTGATAAACGCGAGACCCGGCAGACTACGCAAGGCATGCGATCCAGACACTGGCGACTGCTTTAGAGTTCACCTGCCTAACAAGTCAGCTGCCTAACAAGTCAGCTGCCTAACAAGTCAGCTGCCTAACAAGTCAGCTGCCTAACAAGTCAGCTGCCTAACAAGTCAACTGCCTAACAAGTCAGCTGCCTAACAAGTCAACTGCCTAACAAGTCAGCTGCCTAACAAGTCAGCTGCCTAACAAGTCAACCCTGTCTAACACCGACCCTGTCTTGTCTAACAAGTCAACTGTCTAACAAGTGTCAACCCTGTCTAACAAGTGCCAACCCTGTCTAACAAGTGCCAACAACGTCTAAAAAGGCCCAAATCGAAATACTAAAAAGCACTGACCATAGCTGGCTAAGGCAAGAAAGTAACAATTGTCAGAATCACACGCTAACACCTTGGCAATTTCTATTGTGGCAATGGAGGTCAGTGAGGTGAGGCAGTGTCTGAGAGCAGTCAGTGAGGTGAGGCAGTGGCTGAGAGCAGTCAGTGAGGTGAGGCAGTGGCTGAGAGCAGTCAGTGAGGTGAGGCAGTGTCTGAGAGCAGTCAGTGAGGTGAGGCAGTGTCTGAGAGCAGTCAGTGAGGTGAGGCAGTGTCTGAGAGCAGTCAGTGAGGTGAGGCAGTGTCTGAGAGCAGTCAGTGAGGTGAGGCAGTGTCTGATAGCAGTCAGTGAGGTGAGGCAGTGTCTGAGAGTAGTCAGTGAGGTGAGGCAGTGTCTGGTAGCAGTCAGTGAGGTGAGGCAGTGTCTGAGAGCAGTCAGTGAGGTGAGGCAATCGCGCTATTATTTTCTTAATCAGCTTCCCAAGTGCCAACGCACAGTGATAGAAATGAGTAAGCCGGTGGCCGTCTCTCGGTAGCAATGCTTGGCCAAACTGGCCAGATTTAGTTAGTGTATTTCCAAAGCCGATGAGGCAGGATTGCAGAAAAAATAAAAACAGAAACTGCCCCAGCGACTGGGGGCGCGGGTGAGGGCAATTCTTTGGGATATCGATAAGAAATGAGACAGGGGGAAGAGACCGATTTCAATACGAGTATGCTTTTATGATTGCACAAGTTATGGGATTAGTGGGTATCTGCCTACATCCTTTCTGTGTCTCCCTACATTCTGACTGTGTCTCCCTACATTCTGACAGTCTCCATACATGTTGACAGTCTCGTTACATTCTGACAGTCTACCTACATTCTGACTGTCTCCCTACATTCTGACAGTCTCCCTACATTCTGACGGTGTCCCTACATTCTGAATGTGTCTCCCTACATTCTGACTGTCTCCCTACATTCTGAATGTGTCTCCCTACATTCTGAATGTGTCTCCCTACATTCTGAATGTGTCTCCCTACATTCTGACTGTCTCCCTACATTCTGAATGTGTCTCCCTACATTCTGAATGTGTCTCCCTACATTCTGACAGTCTCCCTACATTCTGACGGTGTCCCTACATTCTGACAGTCTCCCTACATTCTGACAGTCTTCCTACATTCTGACAGTCTCCCAACATTCTGACTGTGTCCCTACATTCTGAATGTGTCTCCCTACATTCTGACAGTCTCCCTACATTCTGACAGTCTCCCTACATTCTGACTGTCTCCCTACATTCTGACAGTCTCCCTACATTCTGAATGTGTCCCTACATTCTGACAGTCTCCCTACATTCTGACTGTCTCCCTACATTCTGAATGTGTCTCCCTACATTCTGAATGTGTCCCTACATTCTGACAGTCTCCCTACATTCTGACTGTCTCCCTACATTCTGACTGTGTCCCTACATTCTGACAGTCTCCCTACATTCTGAATGTGTCTCCCTACATTCTGACAGTCTCCCTACATTCTGACAGTCTCCATACATTCTGACTGTCTCCCTACATTCTGACAGTCTCCCTACATTCTGACGGTGTCCCTACATTCTGACGGTGTCCCTACATTCTGACAGTCTCCCTACATTCTGACAGTCTCCCTACATTCTGACAGTCTCCCTACATTCTGAATGTGTCTCCCTACATTCTGACAGTCTCCCTACATTCTGACGGTGTCCCTACATTCTGACGGTGTCCCTACATTCTGACAGTCTCCCTACATTCTGACAGTCTCCCTACATTCTGACAGTCTCCCCAAGTCCTGCACCTTCCCAAAGAAAATGCCTGTGCAGGGATCTCATAAAAGCAAAATTTAATAAATAGGCGTTGAGAAAAGTGGCACGACACCTAATGAATTGCAATCCCTCAGGGCACGAATAGCTGGCTGTCCTGTGCGGTAGATATAGATATAGTGATTAGATATGGGCAGATTTATGACTGAAAGATGTAGCTTACGGCTACACTGCTAGGGTGGGCAGATCAGGTGGCTTGCAGCAGAGCATGGTCTGACTGGAAGATATTCGACTACTGAGACAGATAATTAACTAAACAGAAAGTACAAAACTGCAGATGAGAAGCTGCTGGATGTGCGTAAAGGAACTCTGAAATCTGTCAGCTATGGAAATCAAAGAAGCCAATCTTCCGGTGCCAAGAAAGCTATAATGCAGTGACTGGGGTCAGGGGGTCAGGCTGCTCAAGCTGAACTGTAGACCCGGAGTCCATAGTCGCCTGGTTCGCTCAGATGGACTGGAAATACAAGATGGGGTGGGTGGGAGAGATAGTTGACGAAGTGCTGGCAACTGAATGCAGATAATTGTGGAAAACTGTTTATTGCATCAGCAATGAGTTTTCGCTAAAATAGCAACAGAACGAGAGATAACAGCTAAAAATGATCACGTCTGACCAGGTGTTCCATGATCACGTCTGACCAGGTGTTCCATGATCACGTCTGACCAGGTGTTCCATAATCATGTCTGACCAGGTGTTCCATGATCACGTCTGACCAGGTGTTCCATGATCATGTCTGACCAGGTGTTCCATGATCATGTCTGACCAGGTGTTCCATGATCACGTCTGACCAGGTGTTCCATGATCATGTCTGACTAGGTGTTCCATAATCATGTCTGACCAGGTGTTCCATAATCACGTCTGACCAGGTGTTCCATGATCATGTCTGACCAGGTGTTCCATGATCATGTCTGACCAGGTGTTCCATGATCACGTCTGACCAGGTGTTCCATGATCATGTCTGACCAGGTGTTCCATGATCACGTCTGACCAGGTGTTCCATGATCATGTCTGACCAGGTGTTCCATGATCACGTCTGACCATGTGTTCCATGATCACGTCTGACCAGGTGTTCCATGATCATGTCTGACCAGGTGTTCCATGATCACGTCTGACCAGGTGTTCCATGATCACGTCTGACCAGGTGTTCCATGATCACGTCTGAACAGGTGTTCCATGATCATGTCTGACCAGGTGTTCCATAATCATGTCTGACCAGGTGTTCCATGATCATGTCTGACCAGGTGTTCCATGATCACGTCTGACCATGTGTTCCATGATCACGTCTGACCAGGTGTTCCATGATCATGTCTGACCAGGTGTTCCATGATCACGTCTGACCAGGTGTTCCATGATCATGTCTGACCAGGTGTTCCATGATTAAATGATGCGGCAAAAACGGAAAAAAATGAAACGATGCAAGAAAAGCGAAAACTAATAAACTGAACTTAAACCACTTAAAAGTGGTGAAACACATGGTGAAAATGGGACTCTGTGGGAAAGGCAGCCAGCACCTGGGCCGCAAAGGCTGTTAGTGGCGCTTTGGCCTGCCACACGAGCAGCTGATGGGCGCGCCAGCGGCGTAGGCCTTGTTAGCCTTGTCGTCTAGCCAGGGTAGAGTTTTCCCAACCGAAGTCTGCGTCACCACCGGTTCCAGCGGCTGCCCCGGCCAGGGTGAAAGCTTTTCGCCTTCGGGGGAGGCCGCGGGAGCAGCTTTAGAGGCGCCATAGGCAGCTGACCTATCACCGCTGCCTGGAGCTTTCTGTTAATAGTTGCGTTCGGCAGGCCGGTTATAAATTCGCAAGTGCAGGTGAGCAGGTGAGCTGGGCGTGACTGAGTATTCAAGCAGACTGAGAACAAGGTCAGGAAATACTTGACGCCAACGATTGACTCGGTTGCCAGAAATGAACATGTCTCAGTTGTAATTAGCAATACAAGACAGCACGAGTGCTCATTGAAGCTCCCAGATCTCAATGCCCGCTTTTTACCATCTACCTGCTTTCCGTCCTAAACTTTCCCATCACCTTCCCTCACTATCTTCCCATCACCTTCCCTCTCTATCTTCCAATCACCTTCCCTCCCTATCTTCCCATCACCTTCCCTCTCTATCTTCCCATCACCTTCCCTCTCTATCTTCTCTTCCCTCTTTCTCTATCTTCCCTTCGCCTTCCCTCTATCTTTCAATATACCTCTCCTCCCTCCTCTCCTCCATATCGTCATCTTCCCTCCCCCTCTCTCTTTCCTTCACATTTTCTTTACTTTACTTCCTTTCTTTTCCAACCTCGATTCCCTGCGTTCTCATTGTTCCCAAAAGCAGCTGAAGTATCTCAGTTGCCCCCGTAATCCCGGGCGCCCACCTGGAAGTACTCCTTGCTCAGACTGGGGTCCGGCTTCATGGTGCGTTCGCCGGGCCGCCAGCCGGCGGGGCAGACCACACCGTGCTTGTCGGCGTGTTGGAAGGCCTGCACGAGGCGCAGCGTCTCGTCGACTGAGCGGCCCACCGGCAGGTCGTTTAGCGTCACCTGGCGAAGCAGGCCGCGGTCGCTGATGATGAAGAGGCCGCGGTAGGCGATGCCCTCGTCTGCCTTGAGCACCCCGTAGGCGCGGCTGAGAGCCTGGTTGCGGTCAGCCAGCAGCGGCATGTTGACGCGGCCCAGGCCGCCCTCCTGCCTTGGCATGTTGGTCCAGGCCAGGTGCACAAAGTGCGAGTCGGTGCTGCAGGCCAGCAACTCGCAGTTGACCCGGCGGAATTCGTCGACTCGGTCGGAGAAAGCTACGATCTCCGTCGGGCAAACGAATGTGAAGTCGGCCGGATAGAAGAACAGCACCACATACTTGCCCGAGTAGTCGCTAAGGCGAACGTCAGCGAAACTCTGGTCGGGCATCAGGGCCTTACAGGTGAAGCCCGGGGCAGCGGAACCCGGCTGCAGCGGTGACGGCTGCGGCTGCTCCCCACCCTGCAATGTAAAAGCGAATGTACTTTAAGAATCACGGCACCTTACAATAATAAACAGTACAGTAAGCTTATCAATGCCTGGCGGTTAGTAGAAAGAAATCATTGGATGCCAGGAGGCACAAATGCTATTGCTCAACTTCGCTGCAAAATCACACCACGGGTTCGCATAAACTGATCAAAAAGTGCAGGCCCTTTTTATCAAACTAGGCCATTTGATAAGAACACAGTATTTCGCTGGGCGGAGCAGTCAAAGCAGCCGTGTGTCTTATTTTTTGGTAAGCTAATTGGAGAAACGAATGAAACGCTGATTGTTTACCAGTCTTTCGCTGCAGACAGGTTAAGCAGTTACGCGCAAATTGGACTTGGAATCTGATGTTTTAAGAATGCCAACCCGTCGTGTCAGTCTGAGAACAAAGCAAAGCAGACGCTAGCATCGTCGGTACGATAACAATGGTTAGTAAAAAGCCAATAATGGCATATTGAGCGATTGCTCAGAATCAAGTTAGTGGCGCATTAATCATGCCGTCAGTGAGCGCAGAGGCATCGAAGCGAGACCAGAGCTCCAGTGAAGGCTAGCGCGAGAAGGCATGCGAGTCACGCGCAAAAAAAAACTCAATAGAATAGACAGAATTGACCAGAAAAAATGAAAAATTAGCAGCAGCAACAGCAGTAGCAGCTGAGTGGCTGGGAGAGACTGGAAATTAGATTGGGCCAGCGACAGTTCTTCCGCTTCGGACAACTCGCCTGGCTACAGCAGGAGGGCTGGCCGGCACAGACAGGCAAGGAGAGATTGCGAGAGAGCGAAAGCGGTCTAAGCGAGTGAGCACTGGCCTGCTAGCCTGGAGAACTGGGAGGGTGAGAGCGGAGAACGAACACAAGAGCTCGCCGCCCTGAGGGCCAGCAGAATCAGCAGCTGGGCCTCCTCGTCTTCAAAAAAGGCAATTCTCCTTGCCTTTATCTCTACTTCCTCTTGCATTACTTACGACAAGCGGCTCAGCAAATTTGCCAACTTTAGGGCAGGGGTCCACCTGCTGCTGCTGCTCTTCCTCGGCAGCCGGCGGCAGGGGGCGCTTTCGGGACGATTCACCTCGGGGCATGCTGGCTGGCGCGGAGTAAAAAAATCAAAGAGACGCTTATAACCAACCCGAGCTGGAATTTAGGGAGCAAAGTGTCGGCAGAGATTGGGAAATCGGCAACAGACTTTATAAGTCTAGTCTTACAGTGACTAAGACTACACCTGTGATAATGTGATCAGGGTACTCAGGGATCTGCGAAGTCAGCTGCTATCCTAGGCTAACCAGAATCTATCTCGGTGAAGGTACTATGGGGTTATAATTCTGTATGAGGTACTATTCTGTTATTCCTGTTATACAGCTTCGTTGCAGATGCAATCGTGCAGCGAGTAACTGCAGCTAGATCAGGCGGTGCAAATAAAAATTGCTAATTAGATTAGGGAGCAATTTCATTGATATGAATTTCCTGCTATTCTACCACCTCCTGACTCCAACAATCCAATCCCATCGCATCCCAAGTAAACAATTCCAAGCGCAGGTTAAGCAGGGCAGTGACAGCAAGCACGCACTTTTCAGTGGTAGACGAAATGATTGCCAATGTGAATCCGTAGGCAATAAACAAGCGGAACAACAAACTTTTACGCTGTAATTTCCAAGTTGTTCTGATTATATTTATAAAGGTACATTTATATAAAAGGGAATAATAAAATCCTTAAAGAAAAATTCGGTACTTTGGCTGCGCTGCAAATGCAAATCTGATAGTGCCAGAGTGTTAAGGAGTTTCCGTGCGCTGCGAGAAGACCAATATAGATTCGCTGAATCTACGAGTATAAGCATTTTTGCCGACATCAAGCGGAACCGAAGTTGCTATGAAAACGCAGCAAGAAACCATAAATGAAATTCAATCGCAGATCCCCCAAGGATATAATGGCGCAGAGTCATAAATGCGATGGCATGGCTGAGAATGCGAGGAACAGAGAGGCCAGATGACATTGCATAAGCGGCTGTTATCCCCAGCACCGCAGTTACAGTGCAGACTCTCAACAGTCTTTCTAATTTCAGCGACAGCAAGTGACAACGGTTTAGCTAATGCGACAGGTGACACAGATTACTTAAACTGAAATCAGTTCGAACGATGCCCAGGGTATTAATAAGCTTTGTTAAGCCCAGCGTTCAGTGGATGGAAGGCGCAGTAGTGATAACAGTCCGAGAAGCAGCTGCGCTGTCCACCAAAATAATATATCAAATGCTACTTTAAGTTTGAAAGTATGGAAATGGAAAGTTCATCCCTTGGGGAGGACATCGTTAAGTTCTCTTTTTCACCATAGGAAATCACATCCCGCTGCACTTTTTCTCCATCCTCTCGCATGCTTCACTACGCACATATACTTGCGAGCGCCACCGATGCAGGCATAGATGAATCGGCAGATAAAAAGGATTTCATAGGGCAGCGGTCACAGTGACCAGCAAATTTAACGAACAAGCGCAATAATCTATTTTTGTCCCAATGGCTCGCAACAATGGCTTAAATTTGATAGAGCACTATACGCCTGACACAATCAAGAACTTGCCGCAATTACAAGATAGAGCTCACGCGCGCCAGCCGCTAGACACAATCGGGAAGTAGAAGATATCAGGATTTTCAAGTCGATAATTAAGCCACCGAGTTGCCTTAAATTAATAACTATTTCTGTGTCAGAAAAGGCTGTAAATCCAGCTTAATTTTGGCTGTCACACTGAGATACCCGCAAGGCTAAAATCCAAGCCTTAGCCTTAAGCCAAATCCCCAAGTACGGGATCCAGCACTGCTTAGTAGAGCAAATAATTGCTTAGCGAGAAAATAATCTTGAGCCATGGAAAACATCCAACGAGAGACAGACAAAATACTCCGTGGCAGACAGGACAACCAAAGCTGAACCATGCAGCAGTCAAATAGGAAGTTGTAGGCAGAACGCATTTTCAATCAGTGACGGACTGCTGGGGTCTGGCCCAACCATCTCGGTACCGGACACAGCTGGTCACTTGAGCAGCAAAGAGGGGCCGGCGGAGCGGGCTGACAATAGAAGTCTCGAATGGGCAAGCAGGGATGCAATTTCGCCGGCTGAGGCGGGGAAGCTTCAGGAATGAACAAAGAGAAGCTTCTGAGAGGGTAGAGGTGCGTGGCGCTAGCTAGAACTGACTTGTGCGGCTCAAATGATCCCTTGAGTGAGACAAACCCTCGTTTTGTGAAAAATTGCCTCTCAGGCAATCGAACAGTAATCGAACAGAACAATTCGAACAGTAGGAAAGGCATGGCGAGTCCATGGCAACATGCAAGTTTTTATACAAAAAAGTATTGCACCTAAAATGAGCTGGGAGCGGTTATAGCATCTGCTTAGGTGCGCTCGCGTGCGAATTAAAAACTACTCTCCACTGTAGAATTTATCAGAGAAAATTTCTAAAAAGCGTCTGGTTACTAAGCTCGTTAAGAAGAGAACAACTAATTACATAGAGCGAAATCTTCAGGAGACAATAAACTTAGCAAATTAAATAATTTCAACAAACGTGTTTAAGTTTATATTCTTACAAGGTACAGAAATAATAATGGGAAAGGAAATATCCAAGACCTCGAACACACCCAGGAAGGACCGAATACCCGAGGGTGACAGTGGAGCAGGACAAAGCAATCAGAGCTGATCAGGCTCTTAGATAAATACAACTTACCTATAGAATCGAATGGGTGACTCAAGAGTGCACGTGAGAAGCAGAGACGGGAACGGAACAGATTCGCGCTTTTTGGAGATCTGATGCGGACGGCTTGCTCAGGGGAGATGCTCAGGGGTTTTCCTTTGCTTTTCATCTTGATCTTGTTCAACGACTGAGGAAATGGACTCGGACAGGAGGGGCCGCAGTGAATGCCTTCTTGGCACAACAGCAATTCCCCTCTGCTACTAAAGGATTACTTTCGGATTCAGGGGGGAGGGGCAGACGCTGCGGACGTGGAGAGAACGAGCGCAGAAGCAGACTATTTGACAGCAAGCCGAAAAGAAATGTCACACGAGCCCCTCTTAATCTATCCCGGCTCAAGAATCATCAGCGCCACGCAGCTCCAGAGTGTTTTATGACCACAGTTAATGTACATAGGATTTCTTGATATCGACTAAATACCTGTTCACAGCAGATTAACCTCGCATGTCTGACCCGAGAGAAACGAGAGGCAGTTGGGCGTAAAAAAACAGGAGGAAATAGTTCCAGATGGCAAGATGAAAGCAAAAGATGAGACTTTAACGAGGCAGCTGTAAAACAGAGCCCAAGCGAAGCAAGAGGAGCTAAATATAAATGTTTATTTATAACTTTCATAGCTAGTACCCGATGAAGCTCGAGCACAAGCTCGATGAGGGCCTGAAAATGAAAAGGCTTTAATACGCTCGTACTATTACGACGTATGTAGCGCGGGTCGAAACTAAAGATGCTTCTTTAGCATCTGTAAAGATTACCAAGACTCTTGACAGTCTGAACAAGAGAGCTCTGGAAAATATTGATCTTAGCTACACAAGAAGCGCTTTTTTCACGACGTTGGGACTCTGTATAAAAATACCATCCTGAATCTGATGGATGACGACAGTCCGAGTGAAGCACTCAGGCAGCTCTGCGTTACGCTCGTAGAATAGCAGAGCTATAAATAGCGCAGCAGAATAGTTATAATCAATAGCACTGCATTACTCGTACAGACAACGCGGCATCAAGAAGACAATGCGCCACGCGGCACGCGGTATCTGCTGGATAGATAGAGCCATAAAGCCCACATTCAGATTGGAAAAGCAGTGGCCTGACCTGCAGCAGAGCCAGAAGGCTCGCCAATCGGTCCCAGTGCGGCATCAACTGGGCGCAGGCGGCCAGGCAGTCCATAAGCGTCGGCTGAGGCGAAATCGCAGGCAGCTTCTCCGAGGGCGGTGGCGGTGGTGGCGATGCGATTCTTAGATGGTGACATTCAACACCATCGTTGCAGCTGTCATCAGCCGCATCAACATCCGGTCCCGTCTTAAAGCCCGCCGCGGCCTCAGTGACGTCAGCGACTTCTTTATCCTCGTCATCATCTTCGTCCGCTTCGCCAGCACAAAGTCGGCGACGCTGGACGGGACAGGCACTTGCCACCGGACAGGGGATGACGAATGAGCAGTCGGGACGTTCAAGAAGGCTCACTGGGTGCAAGTGCCCAGCGGCGGGCTGCTGCTGGCGCTTATGATGCTGGTGCTGGTGCTGATGAGCAGGCGGCGAATGCACAGCCGGAGAGAAGGTAACGTGGCGAGCTCGCTCGGCGCTGGAATCGCGAGAACAGGCGGCGGCGCCAGCTGAAGTGTCGAAAAACTCTGAAGATTCGAGCGGAAGCGGAGAACTCATGATGATAGCTACAGCTGGTAGACGCAGGTGGCCAAGCCAAGCCAAGTTCAAAGAAGTCACGAGTGGGAGCAGCAGTAGCAGAAACTCGGTAGGTCTGCAGTTTGCGACTGGATCCGGCAGGGACAAACAGTTACCAGAATCGACCGGGTTGATTAAAAGCGAGGAGGGAAGGAAAAAATCCACCGACCGCTGCGAGGGAGCAGGAAATGGGGAGGCACTGGGCCGGAGCTGGCACGGCCACCAATGGGAAGAGACGACGAGGATCGAGGGCAGGGAATAAGGAAGAAGTGCCGGAGTGCAGGGACTTAGCAGCAGGAGTGCCTCAGAATGCCCCACTGGGATCAGCCGGATAGGACAAGAAGTCGAGAGGCAGAATACGGACTGGCGGGGACAGAGAAGGCATCGATCAAGCTCTGCAAGATGGGGTTGGGCTATTCGCAACACATCCCCAATCGAGCCCGTGTGCGCCCCTCAGTCAGTGTGCTCCCGAATCCCGAGCCACTTCAAAGCGGTAATGACAGTCTCAAACAAGGACCGGCACAGCTCCTACCTGCATCTGGGAGAAAAGCAAGAAATGCAGACGTGGAAAAGCTGGCATCTGGCGTGGCTGATAAATAGGTGATGAACTCGCGAGCTGCATGGACTCAATGCTCATTGCTCATATTGCCTGTCACTACACCACTCTGCCCCTCACTGTGAAAGATGATCACAAGGGCCACTCAATCAGCCGAAGCAGTGCTCCTTATTCCACCTTTTGTGAGGACACCAAAGAGCAGCTCAGAGCAAATTTTAGAGAGATGATGAGACATCGAATTACACTAATTTTTACAGAAGAATCGAACTGGCATAGTGGCATAGCTGAATACATTTTTTACAGCTATGAGAATTGCACATGCAAAGATAGACTAACAAGCAGATGTAAAGGCCAATAATTTTTATTCATAATTGATTCCAGACAATAAAAAGCCTGTAATAAATTATTAATGTGACAGTACAAAAATGCACCTACATACCAAAAATGATAAGTACATACAAAATATTTATACAAATAAAAATGCTAGTTAAATAGTTAAAAAGTATGCCAATGTAAATAAGATAAATTATAGCAAAACACTAACTTTGTACTTAGGGCTAAGCTATTCTTGACTTGACAAGACAAAAAGTAGGCTTGTATTGTTAGACAAATCACGAACAAAACTGTTTTTATTCAACATTGGGCCTATACACAATACAGACTTTAAATTCAATAAACAATAGTATTTCCATTTTTTTATTAAAAATGTAAATGTAACGCATAGCAATTTAGCAAAATATATCACCAATGTTTGATTATCTTTACTTAATTGCTCTTTACGAGCCTTTTAAAAATACTATAAAAACTTATTTAGTTTCAAAGCTAGAGAGAAGTGATTTAAACTATATGTACTTAAGAGAGTACTTAGGGGCATAGCAGAAGGGTAAGTGTTTAATGCATTTGCCTCTCACACCAAGGTCCCTAAGCTCAATTCTGCAGCCTCCAAATTATTGCAATTGCCCACAGCCCTGCTGTAAATATTATTATCATTATTAATAGGAGCACGATAGCCCTAATGCTTTATCCATTGTGTACACCACAAATTAGATAATAGGTAGATAAAAAAATTTTCTCTCTTAAAAAATACCATGTTCACCTGCACAGTATAACATTAAAATACATACATGTACAACATTGACCATAGGCACTAGCTATACATGTACCTAAGCTGTCAATCAATCAGGGGGTCAGTGGCAGAGAGGTCTTAAAACATTTGTCTCTTGCACCAAGGCCATATAAAAAAGACATTTTGTGGTAGCGTGGGTCTGCTCAGTTGATCCGCTCAGTGTAATGTACAGTGCAGGTGTTACAGTGTTACACCTGCAGGTTACAGGTGTACACCTGCACGCGCGCGTGTGATTGGCTGACGCTTTGTCAGACAACCTTTATTGTTGGCCAGCTATGATAAATACAAGCTCTCTGCCTTTGGGGTGGGGTCTTTCCCCCGAAGTGGAGTTTTCACAGTGGCGATGAGACTGAAACGATCCTGCGCAAATGAGTAGTGCAAGTGCACTAGGGCTTTTCGGCCCATACGAAGAAGGCTCTGAGCCGTGGCATTTGTACCAAGCAAGGTTAGAACAATATTTTGTTGCCAATGACGTCACTGAGGAAGCGAAAAAGCGAGCGATTCTGCTGAGTTCATACGGCAAGAAAATCTTCCATCTGGCCTTCAGTCTTCTGTCTCCTGCACAGCCATCAGCCAAGAGCTACACCGAAATTTGCGAAGCACTGAAGAGCCATTTCGAGCCTGAGGAGTCCGAGATCGTCCATCGTTACCGGTTCTGCACCAGAAATCGCAGGGAAGGTGAGGGCGTCGCTGACTTCGTCGCAGACCTCCGAGACCTGGCTCGCGACTGCAAGTTCGGCGACAGCCTGACTTCAATGCTTCGCGACAGGCTGGTGCTGGGAATCAACAACGACAGCGCACAGCGGCGGCTGCTGGCGGAGCCCGATCTCACTCTAGCGAAGGCATTGAAGCTGGCCCTGGCCCACAAGTCCGCCACCAAGGGCTGCCAGCTGGTGTCGGGAGCGAGTAAGCCAGATCCAGTCAGTCAAGAGTCCGTCAGCATTGTCAAGCAACATAAGAAGTCCTCTTCGACAAGGAGGTGCTTCAGGTGCCTGTCAACGAAGCATCTCGCTAATAAGTGCCCGTTCGCCACCCAGAAGTGCCACAAGTACTCAAAGACCGGCCACACTGCGGCTGCCTGCAAATCCCAGTCGAAGGAGGATATAAGAGAGGCTCTGCAGATGCAGGACAGCGAGGAAAAAGACAGCTGCGAGGAGGAAACGGCCCACTCTCTGTACCAGCTGTCCGGCAAGCGGGTGTCGAAGGTGCCGCCAATTACTACGACGGTCCGCATCAATGGCCGACCTGTTGTCATGGAAGTGGACACCGTAGCCTCCGTGTCCCTTGTATCCTCGAAGACCTACAGGACCGTGCTCAACTCCCAGCCAGCACTGCAGCCTGCGTCCATGCAGCTGCGAACATACTCCGGTGAGAAAGTGCCAATTGAAGGCTGCATCTGCGTTGCTGTGGAAGCTGCTGAAGCACCGCCCAAGCCACTCAGCTTCCTTGTAATTGCCGGCTGCGGATCCGACCTGCTCGGAAGAGACTGGCTGTCCGAGTTGCGGCACGACTGGAGATCAATCAAGCAGTTGGCAGCTGCTCCTGAGGTGTCGCCCAGACTGCACCAGCTGCTCGACAAGTACAGCGATGTTTTTTCGCCTGAGCTAGGAAAGTACAACGGACCGCCAGTGGGTTTGAATATGAAACCCGATGCTCAACCTCGCTTTATGAAGGCCAGCAATCTCCCCTTTACTTTGAAGGACAAGGTGGAGAGCCAACTGAACCGCGAGATCGAACAAGGAATCCTGCTGCCCGTACAGCACTCCGAGTACGCATCGCCGGTGGTGCCAGTGCTCAAGTCCGACGGCTCTGTGAGGATCTGCGCCGACTTCAAGCAGACCGTCAACCCGAACGTGGATCCCGACTCGTATCCTCTGCCGCGGATTGCAGAGCTGTTCGCGAAGCTGCCTGGTGGGCGGCACTTCACTAAGCTCGACTTGTCGCAGGCGTACATGCAGCTGCCACTCGATGAGGCCTCCCAGGAAGTCTGCACGATCAATACGCACAAGGGGCTGCTTCGGTACACGCGGCTGCCTTTCGGTGGCTCGCCAGCGGTCTGAATTTTTAAGCGGCGGATGGACTGCTTGCTGCAAGGAATCACCAGCATCACCTGCTTCATCGATGACCTCATCATCACCGGGAAGGACGACAGCAGTCATCTGAACTCCCTGGAGCAGGTTCTGGAGAAGCTGAGCCAGAGCGGCCTCCGGTGCAAGTGCCGTGCCAGTTCATGCAGACGACCATCAGTTATCTCGGTCACCGCATCGATGCCGACGGCCTGCACCCGATCAAAGACAAGGTCGAGGCAATTGTCAGCGCTCCAGCTCCCAAGGACGCAACTCAGCTGCGCAGTTTCCTAGGCATGGTAAACTACTATGGTAAGTTCCTGCCTAAATTGTCTCAAGTCCTGGCACCGCTGCACCTGTTGCTGCGCGAGCAACACCGCTGGAACTGGTGCGCTGCTCAGAACGCCGCTTTCGAGAAGTGCAAGACACTGCTGTCCTCCGCTCCGGTATTGGCGAACTTTGACGCGAGCAAAGACCTGCTGCTCGAGTGCGACGCGTCCCCCTACGGTCTGGGCGCGGTCATCAGCCACAGGATCGATCGAGCTGTCCGGCCTGTGGCCTTGCCTCGCGTACGTTGCACGACGCTAAGAAAAACTACTCGCAGCTCGAGAAGGAAGCCCTCGCGGTAGTGTTTGCGGTCAAGAAGTTCAACGCGTACCTGTTCGGCCGCCCATTTCTGCTGGTGAGTGACCACAAACTTCTGCTTGGATTGCTTGCTGAGAACAAGGCCGTGCCGGCCCTGGCATCTGGAAGAATTCAGAGGTGGGCTCTGCTGCTGTCTGGCTATAACTACCACATGGTTCACCGAGCCCGAGCCTCACTGCTGTGCGCCGATGCCCTGAGTTGCCTGCCGCTGCCCGACAAGCCGGCGACGGTCCCGAAGCTGGCAGAGCTGGTCATGCTGATAGACCACCTGGACGATGGACCTGTCACTGCAGCTCAGATACGCAGCCTGACTCGAAGGGACCCTACACTTGCCCGAGCTCTGCACTTCACGCAAATCGGCTGGCCAGAGCGGGTCAGTGACGATCTGCTGCTATACTCCAAGAGAGCGGCTGAGCTCAGTGCGCAAGACGGCTGTCTCCTGTGGGGCGCTCGAGTGGTGGTCCCGGTCGGAGCGCGAGCTGCACTGCTCCAGGTGCTGCATCAAGGTCATGCGGGGCGTCTCGCATGAAGACGTTAGCCCGAGGTTATTTCTGGTGGCCAGGATTAGACTCGGAGATTGAAAACCTGGCCAAGGCCTGCTCTGACTGTCAGGAGTTGCAGAACGCCCCGGCGCCTTCGTCAATGTTGTCGTGGCCGTGGCCTGACCGACCGTGGTCTCGAGTGCATATCGACTATGCGGGTCCGGTGTCTTGCAAGATGCTGCTGGTTGTCGTCGATGCCCATTTAAAGTGGCTGGATGTTCTTGTGGTGTCGTCAGCGACCTCAGCTGTCTCCACCCAGAAACTCTGCTCCAGCTTCGCGACGCACGGGTTGCCAGATGTGCTGCTGGTCCCGGAGCGCCTGAGCTACGGGTGACGTCATCTGTGGAAGAGACTGTTTTGATTGACTGTAGTGTTCGTACGTTTAATTTTGGATTTTGAACTTTGTTATGGCTATGGGGTATTTTCTGTTTATGTCGAACGTTGCTTTCTATCTTGTGTTGCATAGTTTTGGTGCTGGTGAACTATTATTTTTTTTTAAGTTATTTATTGAGTTATTGTTCCTCACTATAAAATTTGTTGCTCTAATGGAGCTCTTGCGATCCCTGATCCCCATGTAGATAAGGAGGGATGTGGTAGTGTGGGTCTGCTCAGTGTAATGTACAGTGCAGGTGTACACCTGCAGGCGCGCATGTGATTGGCTGACGCTTTGTCAGACAACCTTTATTGTTGGCCAGCTATGCCTTTGGGGGGGTCTTACCCCCGAAGTGGAGTTTTCACACATTTTCTCTAGGTTTGTGTCCAACTCACTTTTTAGGTTGGTGCCAGTGAACATTAGTGTGACATGGCTCAGCATGGCGTGGTATAGCGCAACACCCCAACATGGCACATAATATTGCAGTGTGGCACAGAGGAAGGGTGGGGTAGGGCTTGGTGCAGCACAGTTCATGGCACTTGTGCATGAACTTTGTACTAAAATTTCAATAGGGCACCAAGGTCCCTAAGCTCAATTTTGTGGCAAGGCCACATTATTTGGGGCATAGGCCTTGGCTTATTGCGCTATTTACCCCCTTAAGGGCCAACCTAAATGGTATAGTGAAAGTGTACACTGCCTGATTATGAGAAAGTCAAGGCAAATATACCCACATTTTAAGCATATGCCTGAGTACAGTATCAGTGTCTATGCTCAGGAGTCAGAAAATTGGCATAATTGCCTAGCTGTGGGTTTAATGTCACTAAATGATATGCCATTGCCCATAGGTTCCAAATAAACACCAAAATGGACTACAATGGACCACAATGGATCCCAATGGAATACAGTAAGACCAAGGCAGTATTTTTATACTTTATTTTATTGCAAACATTGTGTTTTATTTAAAATTTACATGGTAAAGTTGTTTGATATCAGACTTTATACATGATATTATTTATTGTCAAAAGACTGAACTAGAAAAAAAAGAATATAAAAATCTTGACACTGAGTTGTTAAAATTAGTGTCTAAAATCTTCCATAGACTTTTATGTCAGTCCATCTTTTAAAATGATATGATAGTGAAAACAGAGACAAAAAACTATAAATTTTTAAGCTAGATTGTGCTGCTCTCATGTGTAACTTATTGTTAATTTTCCTAAATAGCACAAATTGTATTAGTTTCAAGTTTAAATATCATGTTATATTAAAGTAGTTAATATATTAACTAGAAATCAGCAGAGCTCTTTAAGCCCTATTATAATTTTTTATAAAACTACTGCCTTAGTCCCACTATAGTCATTTGCTGTTTATTTTGGTCTTGTTGTGGTCTGTTTCAGTGTTTACACTGACCTATAGCTCTCCTACAGTTATTATTAGCTAATGACCCAAAATGTGCAGTATATAAACATCATATTAATAGTACAATTTCCTATCCTAAATATTCTTAAGCAACAACTGCCTACTGCTCAATAGTATTGACAACTGCTAAGTCCTTAATATTAATTGGTAGTTTGCCTATAGGCATGGCTGCCATGCCCCTAACTTCCAGAATTATATATGGAAATTATGTTTTTAAGCTAGCTGCAAATAAATTTTATGAGCATGTCTATATTGTCACAGCCTTTGGGTACAGCAGCTATGCACCTAAGTTTTGTGTATATTTAAATAGCTATGGACCAGTTCAGTTTTCTATGATAGGGACTAAGAGGTGGCAAGAATAATTCCATAGTGCAGAAGGACGGGTGTACGACGGAAATTTCCGTCGTACATTGAGGTTGGTTGTCGTACATGTCGTACATCGTTCATTTTTGCAAGGGCTCTTTGTCGTACATGTCGTACCGTCGTTGGCCACAGGCCACACTGTCACTGTCGTACATCTCTGACTAGAAAGCTATATGCAATGTATGCATAGCATTTAAAAATACAATTTCGTTTTCATAATTAAATTAAATTTATTCAAAGTTCTTTTTACGAGGCACAAATAAAATATAATCTTGGCATACTTAATAATAATTTTTTATTATGTGGCACCAAATTTCACATTTTTATATTCAAGGCCACACAAATGTGCATCCGTTGTTTTAATCTTAACCTTGTTTATTTCTTTTTTGAAATGCGTATCGTTGTATCGTGTTACTGGGAATTGAATTGTGAATTAATTTATATTATATTAAATTCAATTACTTCAATTCAAGAATTAATTTACTTCAATTACTTGTAAACTTGTTATTACCACTTACAACTTATTATTACTCTTTGTCTGGGTCGGGAGTATGTGGGTTTCTGCATTGTAGTTTGTCGTACAAAAAAAAATTACTTAGTTCACTTGTGTTGTACTGTCGTACAGCAGGCTAAAACTGAAATTTGCCTTCCGTCGTACACAGAAATCCTTCTGCACCATGGGAATAATTCTACCAAATTTGAAGTCTGTCATTAAGTGTAGCTAGGCTACTAGGCCCTAGTTGTTAGGTACCAATTAATTTTAAGGCATATTTCTATATAACATTTTAACAATAAGATTTAAAATCACAGCCTAAAATAGTAATGCATAACATAACTTAACTAAGCCAAAGGATTTTAGGACCCAAAAAACGAATAAAATTACATTACAAAAGCACAGGCACTGCAACTACCTAACTGACAACTCTGTGATGGCTTTGATATAAAAACTGGTATGAAACCTTGAATAGCGACAATGTAACAGTATGTACTGATATCAATTAGGCCCTAGCAGAAGTATAAACATTCAATTGACCGACCCTTGTATGATAAAAGTTCAAAGCGATCTATTGCTGTAGATCCCTATGCAAAACATGACCTAACGTGCAAAAACCAAAAATATTGAAAAAATGCACAAACTGAAGTCATTGCAATTGATAAGCTCACATAACGATTTATCACTAATTCTACTCGAATCACTGCACATTCAACTTTACACTTAAGTATTAATAACACTGTCCCTAGAAAGTAGATTTTTCATTTAAAATTAAAAGTGCGAACTTTAAGAATGCATTGTAACAAAAAAAATAATTTTAGAAGCGAAAATTATTGTGTCACTAAATAATCATTTGATTAATGAAAATCACTATACATCGGAAGTGAAAAAATTAAATTAAAATTTTGTTGAGGACATTTTCAATACATTGAAAACTAAAGTGTTCTCCAATCTCGTCAATCCATTTTCCAAATGGATAAAGCGAGTTCGGTATAAGATAAAAGCCGGATAAAGGCAATACCCGATTTACCTGAATGGAACCATCGAAAAAAACCCAAGGAAAAACTACACTAGAAAGAAAAAACAAAGATACAACAACGAAAGTGACCGAAGGGGTCACGCTCCACTGAACCCAAACAATATATTATGAACTAATAGATGCCGGCATATACCAGCATGGTGCTGGGCTGCGTACCTGCGCCGTGGAGAGAGGCGCGCGAGGTCTTTCTTCTCAAGCCCGCTAAAGATGACTATCTGACTGTCAATGCATACCGCCCGGTTATCCTGACGTCCTTCTTTCTGTAGAGCTAAAGCGCGGGCAACCAGCACGCCTTCCGGGCTGGCCGGTCAAGAGCGCCATTCATGTCATCATGGAGGCCCTGGAACGTGGAGGCCCAGTGCTATGATCCGGCTATGCTCTTTCGGTCTTAATTCCTGGAAACGCACCCGCACCTCACTCGCTGGATCATGTAAGTGATCCGGAACAGTACTGTTGTGGCCCACCAGAACGGCTGCTGACGCTCTGCGCCGGTCCGGAAAGGGGGCCCCTTTTATGTCATTACCTAGTCTTTACGGGGGCACGGATGAAATATATTGGGCCAAACCCAACGCACTCTGGCGTTTGCAGACCCGAGAGCATCCCGATGCTCACCTGGTACCTCAGGGACGCCAGGAGAGCCGACTTCTTACCCACTGCCGTTGGTGCGGAAGAGCGCACTGGAGGCGAGACCGACGGGTCCCTCTGAGCAACACCACCTCGCGAGAGGTCGTCTGGTTGCCAGGGGCTAGCGAAATGGGTGGCTCCCACCACCTCCTCGCTGCATCCGTTCGGGCTCGTGCACCCTGCAGCTACGTCAAGTAAGTCAGTCAAGATCCCGGCCTGAGTACATAGGAAGCTAGCTCAGAAAATCAAAATCAAAGTCACGTCATTAACTTTTTTTACTATATTATACAATTTTTAAACGTGTATTTACGGCTCCATATTATTTACTGCTGCTCATGAGCAGGCATAGCTACAAACTACTGTTGCAAAGGTAAAAACCCATGCATGATAGCTTAGTGCCATATTGTGTTGGTTATTTGCGACCAAACTTGTCCCTGAAACACGCGAGCCACAAAATCAAGCAAATCGATTTACTCATAGAATTAGTCTGTCTTCATGACACCCAACAAGCTCACAAAAATACATGCTTGATACCAGAACGAAAATACCCATTTGATTAATATCGGCGAATTCCGCCATTTCAGTCACATATATGAAAAAACTCTCAGTTTGTTCAACTAAAGCGGAATATTGGGACCAGAGATTTAAGCCGGAGAAATTAGCTGCGATTCCTCAGTAAAAGCTTCTTCCTCTGGCTCCGGCTGATCCTCGAGGTCCAATTGCATCAGCGGAAAGGCAAGAGGAAAAGACACGTACCGAGTGTAGGCGAGACAGGTGACAAGCAGAAGAAAGTTGAGGGCGTGAGTTGCGCAGTGCGTGTAGTCCGAATTGCTTGTTATGGCTGGGAGGACGACTTCCATCGTAAATTCGCGCACCAAATAGCGAAGTAAATAGGCTAGACTCCATATGCTGAAAGCGATTCCCACCAGCAGGAGTTTGTGGTCTTTTGTGCTGATGGTGACGATGAACTCATACACAGCAACCATTGTGATGATCTCCGAAAAGCCGTCAAGAAACGCTGCCGAGCAGAAAATGGTGCTAGTCAGTATGGGACTGGCGGGTCCTAGGTTCGCAAAAAGCAGATCTGCCACAAAGCAAACAAGAGCAACGGTGGCTGCAATCGATATGCCAGTCTGAATTCGTATCTCGCGCGATATGAACGGAACTCGCTTTATCACACCTAAAAGAATCAAGAGTACACTGGTTCCAAGCATTGCAGCCATGTGCACAAAGCGGGGTACATCGGTTCCCTTCATTCGGCTTAGAAGACTAGCCTCAGCTGAAGTATTCTTGGCAGAGTTTCTTGAATAGATAAGCACTTCTTCCTGATAGCCATCGATGTGGCCATCGTACAATGGAATGGCGAACAGTGTGAAGGCAGTGAGAATCCGAAACCACCGAGTCAGCCGCTTCAGCGTGGGTAGCTCGACAAGATGTCTAACTGGATCTTCCTTCAATGTGGTAGAAAGCGAAAGGAAAAGCAAGCTGAGACACACACCTACTACTGTTAAGTAACCGTAGCCATGTGTGTTAGTCGTCAATTCTGAAGTGACGAACACGCCAAGCCAGATAGAAACATCGGCAGTATAGTAGTACAATGTCACCAGTACCATGAGGCTCTTTTTCTCCCAGCTCAGGCGAACAAAGCCATAGAAGAGGCATGGCAGCAGCAGACCCATGTAGAGCGGGTGCAGAATCCAGACGAATGCATAGAAGGCAGGCTTGCAGATCAGTCCCAGCGAGATGCTTCCAGCCAGCAGGGCAGCTGCCATAGACATGAGTGCGCCGCCGCCGATTAGTACAGGCCGGAACCCGATGCGCCGATTGACCATCAGACCGCCGACGACGGAGAGTGCGTACCCGAAGTGTATCGTATTCATTATTGGATTTCTCGTCACATTAGCCATTTCCGGCAGATTTTTTATGCGACAGGAGCCATTCACAGTATGGTAGACGTTGCTGTTGTAAAGCTCATATTCGAAGGTCATAAACTGGTTTACTGACTTAAGAGCAACCATTGTCAGAAGACTTGTCCAGAGCAGCGGGGACATTTTTTAAAGGACAGTTGAATTTCAATTCAATCAGCTGCAATTTCCTTGAGTACCAAGCTTTTCTCTTTCACAAAGTGAGGGCCCGATACTTAGCCACAGTAGCAAATTTGTGCAATTCTTGCACACCTCTTCATGGAAGTCTTGTGCTTGGCTAGGAAGACTGTTTACCAGCACTGCTTGCAGCATTCTACAAGCCCTCCCTCAGTGTACTGGTTTTTAAAGTGCAGTGCGTGACCACGCGACGCTGTTGCGCAGGAAGTGAACGACTGTCTTATTGCAGCCGTATTAACATTTACCTGTGTGTCCCGAGTCCGCATCACCCCAAAGTGTAGGACAGTGTTCATGTACCATCTGCACTTCTCATCACATGTACACTCTCCCTCCTGCTCTCTCCGATGTGCACTTCAAACCCTACCTCAATCTGGCAATTTGGCCCTCCAGTTATTACGTAACAACTTCTCTGAGTACAGCGTACTCTGAACTGAATGTCTGATTGGTCATTTTTTTATCAAATATTTGATTTCAAATTATACTTATTATATAATTACTATTATAATTTTTTTCTGATAACGAAGTGATTTTACATTTTATATCTATTTACGTTACAAACAATGAAATTTTTACAAAATATGCCGTCGGTCTTCTATCGTACGAGTATCAACCATGACATTCCGAACACGTTTCTTAAATTCCCAACGTGTTTGCAACAGCAGTAGTGTAGTGTCAGCTTGTTTGCCCTTCTATTATTCAGTACTTATTTTTAGACACGTGTATTTTGCTAAGTCACCCACGCCAAGCCGGGCCGGACCAGCTGGAGGAACGGACGCCCACCACCCCGCGAGCGCTACCCCTGGGCTACGGTCCCGGCCAATCAGCGAGCGATCCGGCCTCACTACCTGTCTACCCTCGGCAAGAAGCGACCCCGGGGCTCGCTTCGGTCGCAAGTCGCGGTCGCAAGTCTACTGTGATTTGTCGCCTTGGCTCAAGCTACAGCCAGGCATCCACCTCGCCGATCGACCTAATTTGGGGTTAAAATGACTCTATATAACGAAGCGTGTTTTTGTAGTCCAAATTATCTTTTCTTCGCAATTCGCCTCACACTGTGAGAAGCACGTGCAAACCAGTCCACTTGTTTTGTCCCTCCCCGCCCGACCACGCTCCGCTTGTTCAGTTAGGTAGCTTTCGGCGCTACGCGTCTTGAGAGTGCGCCGCTGACAAGGGTGGTCTAGATAGGCGCTGGTTGTCGAAGTCAGTACGTGCTCTCTTCGGAGACTCCGCCGTCAGGCAGAAGGAGTGCCAACCGATAGGATCTGTCGGGGCAGCGCTGAAAGCAGAGACAACCGGAGCCTCTCGGGAAGAGTAGGGCGCGGATTAGGCCAGTTAAGTAAAATTGTTATATCCAAATTGTTAGACCAGACTTGCTTCTCACTGTGAGCGCGCTATAATTTATTTCTGTGTGAACATCTATTCTGTCAGTATAACTTTTAAGTCAAGTAAACGATATTCAAAGTAATTCCTATTCGTATCTGGAATCTTAGTCACAGCCGATTAGCTCACTCCTAATCAAATTATTCGAGTCTTCGCGTTCATACTGTGTTATTCTTTTTCATTGGGAGTTTCGCCGGGCCGGAGGAACACTCTGGTCTCATCGCTTATCTATTCCACTTCGCTCGCTACCAGTCTCTAACGCTATTTAATTCCAGATTTCCCTGCTGCTATTGAAACGATTGGTAGGACACCGACCCCGGTGAATAGTGAATAGTCGCTAGCTTTAAATTCCTCACGCTCCAGCTAGGACATTCATTTTATTACAGTAGTGCATTAGACTGGCAGGTCAAAAGCATTTTATTAGCAAATTCTAATTTTACTGAACTAAATTCTTGCTGGCTATTCCTTCGTACATAGCAGAGGTCGATATCGAAATCCTTGTCTTCAACAATATCCTGCAAAATTCTATCTCTGCCCTGATTTGAGTAAAGTTCTACAAACATATAGGTAGCAAGGTAGGTTTAATTTCTCAAGCCTTGATTAACGACTAATCATTGCAAGAAATAATCAAAGGAACCCGCGAAACTATTTTTAGAAAGGATGTCTTAGAAATTATCAGTTACAACAAGCCTCTGCGCCTGAACCAGGCAGGCAGCCCTTGAAATCTTTGAAGTTGGTGCAAAACTATAAATTCATCATGTGTATTTTGCCTATCTGTCCCAAACTGCGATACTACTCGTAAATAGGTGATCTTATGTGACTGGGATAGAATAGAATCAATAGAATCTCACCGACTAGGATTAAAAAACCCGGAAGTCGATTCGAATATTGAAGCGCACTTGCGTGTACTAAACTAGAGTAAATATTTCTTGCTTTGCGAGCGCTTTGTATACCTCGGCGGCCTCGTGCCAGACGTTGCCGACGACCTGGTGAAACGACGAGGACTGGCCTGGGTCGCACTTCGATCTGTGCGCTCCGTGCTCCAATCTAAGGCCCTGGACGACGGGCTCAAGGCCCGGCTGTTTCAGGCAGTCGTTGAGACTGTCCTGTTGTGCAACGCCGAGACTTGGACCCTGACGGACGCCTTGGAGAGGCAGCTGGACGCTGCGCATGCGGTCATGCTGCATGTGGCTTTCGGAGTGCGCAGCGGCCCAGGCAGCGAAACCAACGCCGCGCTCTACACTAGGGCGCGCTTGATGCGGCCTTCTGACCTGCTGCGCGGGCGGCGACTTCGATTGGCTGGCCACGTTATCCGGTCGGAGGCCCGCTGTCCTGAGCAGCTACACGACGTGCTGCTGCTCAAGCTGCAGGGACCGCGCAGGCGAGGTCAAGGGCGAACGGTGCGATACCCTGACCGGCTTCTGAGGGACGCTGGCGCCCCAGACCAAGCAGGGGTATGCGACTTTTTGAGGGCGATGGCCCAGAGACGCGCTTTCTGACTGCTCCCCCCTTTCTGGCCACTGCGTGGCTGGCGGGAGCAGTACCTTGTTATTGTTGTTGCAGTGTAAGCTTTAATAAAATTGTTAGCGTAGAAAGAAAAAACTCAGTCAATGTCTGGCGACTCCATGCGCGAAAGGCTGTTAGCCAGTTGAAAGGACACGTGGCGACTGTAAACGAGGCCCAGGGCTGCCAGCAGAAGACTGAGGGCGGGCCTGACGCAAATCGCACATCGCTTGCCCGTTGTCAGCCGAAGCAGCAAAAAGTTCACGGTGAAGCGTCTCAGTAGGAACTGGACAATGCCAGACAGGCTCCATACGTTGAATAAAATGCCAATCAAGAACTGCTTCTGATTCATTGGGCTGATTTCATCCAGAAATTAAAAAATCTACGCTTTCAGAACAAATCTGGCGACTCCGTCAATGAAGGCTGCAGTGCAGAAAATCAATGTGTTGAGAACTGGCGACGAAGGTCCTCGGACGCTCAGAACGATTTCAGTGATGAAGCAGGTCAGACTAGAAATGATTGCAAGGACTGCTCCCAGCTTGATTCTGATTTCATATGAGATAAATTGCATGCGGGCAGAGATTCCCAGAGCCGGCTATGGAAATTATTTCTGCCGAAAGGAAAATGCAGTACGCTGGATTGAAAGGACTTTTTATCTTTCGTAAAAGACTCAGCTCAGCTCAAGCTCAGCTCAATCCTGGTGGCCAGGATTGGACAAGCAGCTGGAGGTGGCCGTCAAGTCCTGCCGGATCTGCGCCCTCAACCAGGCTGACCCACCCAAGGCGCCGGTGCAACCGTGGCCGTTTCCGTCAGAGCCGTGGGCGCGGCTACATCTGGACTTCGCCGGTCCGGTTAACGGCCGCACCTACCTGGTGATCGTAGACGCCTTCAGCAAGTGGCCGGAAGTTTTCCAAGTGCACAACACGACGTCTGCGGCCACGATCGACCGGCTCCGCGAGGTCTTTGCCAGACTGGGCATCCCCCGAGTGCTGGTCTCTGACAACGGTGCGCAGTTCGCCTCTGCGGAGTTCACGGAGTTCACCAGGCGCAACGGAATCCGCCATATCTTCTCCGCGCCGTTCCACCCTGCTACGAACGGCCAGGCGGAGAGATTCGTGCAGGTGCTCAAGCGACACCTCCTCAAGAGCGGGCACTCGACGGCAGCACTGCAGCAGATGCTGATGTCATACCGCAACACGCCGCACTCAATCACCGGCGACGCTCCCAGCCAGCTGCTCATCGGCTGCAAACTGCGCAATCGGCTCGACCTGCTGATGCCATCGCTGGTGAGCAACATGCAGCGGCGCCACGAACGCCAGGTGGAGCAACAGCCGCAGGCGCGCGAGTTCCAAGCCGGCGACCGAATTCTACTGCGCGACTTCAGCTCCAACGCAAGGACTGGCGGCGGAACCCGCTGGGCCGAAGGCACCGTCGTGTCCGCCGGGTCCCGCAACTGCGACGTCGAGGTCGGCGGCGCCCTCTATCGGCGGCACACTGACCAGTTGCTGACGAGCTCGCTGCCGGATGCTACCCTGGAGCCACCGGCCAGAATCGCTGATGAGCCGCCGCTGCCGCCCACCGAGCCAAGCGGAGGCAACGGCAGCAACGATGCGCCGCCGGATGCCGCGGTCGCCGAAGCCGCTGACAGGTCGGCCAGCCCGACCAGGCGCTACCCTGAACGTCTGCAGCTTTGATGATTGACTTGACTCTGACTCTGATTGCATAACGAACTTTGGGGATGCTTAGAACCTTAGGGGGGAGATGTCGGATAGCTTAGCAAAAGTACTATTTGCGCGCCACTCTATGACAGCTAGTTATTGTCATTCCAATACTCGCTATTTGCTATCTGCATGGCTATAGTTCACGTGCACCCATGTCACCCCACTGTGCTGTTTTTTAGATTTCCAATGCTTACTTTCTCTCACTGGTGCAAGGCGCTGTAGCACCCACCCCTAATCTCCTAACAATGCTGAGTCAGCCATTGAGTCGTACTAGTACAATAAATATGACTGCGCGGACGCTAATGAATGCGTGCTTGTTTTCTACTCCTAACTTACTCGTCTCAGAACCCATAATTTCACAATTTTCATAACTGAGAGAGTTAGCAGGTTGCTCACAATTGCCATTTTCCTATTTCTCTAGCTTGACTGAGTCTTGGGAGCTTCGCTTTGCGTTTTTGGTTCACAAAAACTAACTATCTAGCGATGACCGTCAGTCATCAGTCTTTTTAACATATCATGGAAGGCTATTCACAGATCTGAGGACGTTGCTATTGCTGACCACAGAGATAGGCAAAATACACATGATGAATTTATAGTTTTGCACCAACTCAAAGATTTCAAGGGCTGCCTGCCTGGTTCAGGCGCAGAAGCTTGTTGTAACTGATCATTTCTAAGACATTCTTTTAGTTTCGCGCGAGTTCCACTAATTATTTCTTATAAAAATTAGTAGTTGATCAAGGCTTGAGAAATTAAACCTACCTTCCATCCTCCATCCTCCATCAGGCCTCCTGATCACTCCGCTCAGACGGCAGCAGCGCTCTGCTCGCCTCCTGCCCTTCGGCCTCATGCCAGCCATCCTGCTGCAGCGGGAACGCCAGAGGAAACGCTAGCCATTGCGTATAGGCCAGGCAAGCAGGTGACAGCACTAAATCGATGACGTGGTCTAGATGAGCCACAATGACCCAATCGTTCTCGCTCATTCCAGCGCCTCCGCTAGCAATCCTAGTGACTGCGACACCGACGAACTTTCTAAACAGGCCGGACAGAGTGCAGGCAGAGAAGGTGATGCCGACAAGCAGCAGCTTGTGTTGTGTTGTTGAAATAGCATCTAAAAAACAAACTCGTAGAGCGCCACCACGCTGATAGACTCCGATATTCCGGCGAGAAATGACGCAGTCCCGAACACACTATACGCAGCTGCTGGTCCCCACGATCCAGCCGTGTTTCCGAGGACCAGGTAGGCGGTGACGCAACTCAGTGAGGCTGCGGCCGCTGTGGTGACGCCCAACATGATTCGGTGCTGATTTGACGGAAGGCGGATGCAGGGCGCGGCACCCATCACTGCCAGAGAGCAGGCAGCCGCCAAAATGCCTGCTGTGTTTGCGTTTCGAGTCAGGTTAACCTTCTCTGCCCACGACTGCCACTTGGGCTCTGTCCCGCTATGGTTTAAAGTGGCCGCTAAGTACCGGATCTCGTAGCGATAATCTGTTACGTGATAATCGTTTAGTTGAGCGACAAAAACTGTAAATACCGCGAGAATTCTCACATACCGCATCAGACGGCTAAGAGTCATCTGCTCAAGCTTAGATGGTCCTGGCTCCCCTTGGAGTCTACATGATAAGACCGTGAAAGCTAGAAAGAGACAGACTCCTATGACTGACACCAGGGGGTCGACTTTCTCGCCCGGAATTCTAATCTTCAGCAGAACTGTGGAGTCTAAAATCAATAAAGCTTGTGAAGCCAAATAGTATAACAGAATGAGCAGCAATGCGGCTTTTGGGCCCGTTGCTCCAACGAACAAAGCTGTAGAACAGGCCAGATAAAAGCAGGCCATTGTACAGCGGATATGGAATCCAGGATGTATAGTATAATTCAGGTCTGCAGGTAAGACCCAGCTTGGTCACGAGGATAACCAGGCATGAGCCAATCGTCATCAAGACGCCTCCGTACCACAGGATGTTCCGGTACTCGAGTACTTGGCCCAGCAGGCCGCCAACGACTCCCAGTAAGTAGGGCAGGGCTAGGTTAGCAGCAGCGGTGCCACAGGCCATAGCAATTCGTATTGGCGCAGTGCAGAAAACTGAGCTTTTTATCATGCTGATGAAGTAGCCCAGAATCCCAAGTCTGCGAGCTAATCAGTCTGGTAATATTAAGCAACATGCGAATTTGCGAAATCTAAAAGTAACAGCTTCCAGAGCGTCAGAGATTATTTTTTGCCTTTAAATTCGTGCTTACTGCGTACACGAGCTCGTGTATTATCCTTGTCAGTAGCACATTTGAACACAAGTTCTTGGAACAAAAAGCACTTCGGAAGCCAGGATTTGTTGTGAAAATATGATTTTTAATTGTAATAATTGGGAAGGGTTTTGCTAAGCATCGCAAAGTGCCAGTACTTGAATTCATCGCATAGTGGGATGATACAGTACGGCTGTCGCTGTTGCACAATAACGCGTGTCCGCAGAGCCTTAATAGACCTCGCTGTTTTCCCCTGGGGAGAGACCACGGGGCTATGTCAAATGCCCACTGCCAACTTCACGACAGCTCCCAAGTCAGATGACCGATTTTGGTGAAAGTCCACCATACGGATCAGGATTTTCCGCCCGATACGATGAACTAACTTTCAAAGCCACATGAAGTCAGCATCGTCCAGATATTCAGCGTTTCTTGTCGAAGACCCTGGTAACAAGGAGAACCAACATTGCTCCGTATAAACCTCTGGCAAGTCCATTTTAACTCAATATGAGAATTAACTATATGAATCAATACAATATAATCAATAATACAAGCCGACATGGTTACATTTTGAAATTTGGCGAGCAGAAAAACGATGCCCGTTTTGGTTGTTTTTGCCACCTGAACCCGACGAGACCAGGGCGCTCATTATTAACTCATGAGCTCAGCATCTCAACGATGCCGATGTTTGGTGATTCTGAAAGCTGTTTTATCGGATAGAGCGGAGAACCTTGTGTGCTCGATTTTCATGGCGATTGGCTAAATATTTTGGCAAATGCAAAAATAAGAAAAATGTGGGCATTTGGAATCCCTCGTGGTCTCTCTACTGTTAAAGCTTCAACAAACTATGACTCAACCAACCATTGTCGAATAATATCTGAGCTGAAACATCTGCCAGGTAGACTATGCAGGTCTTTGTGGTCAGTTCTAGTTAGCTGCTATAACAAAATGTCGAAAACGTTTTCCCGTACACTTGCACGCTTCTGTCATAGTCAGAGCTGGTGCGGCTCCTTGGGGCTGTGAGCCCCGCCGGCATTGTCCGCGCCACCTTCGCCACCCTCACCGCCGAGCCCCTGTGCCTGGTGCTGCAGCTCCAGGGTGCAGCGACGAGATGCGCTGGTCATGTCCGCATACTTCGGATGCCGGGCCGTGAAGTACCAGGCCAGAAAGAAGAAGGCGCAGGCGGGTACCAAGGCGGCGGTGGTGAAGCCGACAAACGAGTAGCGGAAGCGCTGTGTGTCGAAGAACAGGCAGGTCCGCTTGTAGCTGGGCCGCGGGTCGTAGAACAGGCAGGCTCGGTCGAACAGGTGGCCAACGAACGGTGGAACCCAGATGCCTGGGAGAACAGGGAATGGAAAGCTATTTGCGTGACCCAGAGGAGAAAGGACATAAGGCCATGAGCAGTGAGCAAACCCAGCTGCCCACCTCCCAGACTGAACATGAAGGAAGTGACACCCAAGCCGAGCGCCTTGTCCCGAGGCCGCACGCAGCGCAGCTGCAGCACCGCCTCCTGTGATCGGGCACTCAGGCGCACCAGCTTGATGAGGGTGAACACAGCCACGAACGCGTAAACGCTTGAGCTGCACTCGTCTGAGCAGAGTAGGTTGCTACGCAGCCGCAGTTGGGACAGCGGGAAGCTGTCCACGGCCCCTGTGCTCAAGGCGGCAGTGCTGTTGTATACGCAGGAGCAGGACACGTTGCCGCGGTTCTGCGATTGAGAAAGTGAAAATTGGAAAGCTAAAATTGAAGAGTTTAGCTTTGTAGAGCCATTCAATTCCTGCTGACTTACCACGTGGCAGTTGGCGGCGCACGGGCTGAAGAAGTTCCGACCGTCGATGCAGATTGGCTTGAAGGCAGCGGCGCTGCAGTTGCAGCCTGAACGGAAGGCTGACAGCTGGGAGAGGCCCGTATCACCGCTAGCCATACAATCGGGGATAAAGCTGCGACTTCTGTATAAATATGCGTAAATCCTCGTTAGATTTGTGATGACTTTCGCGGGATATTTCTCCGAAATTCTCCCCCAATCTCCCAATTTGCCAAAGTTCAGTTTCACAGCCACGAGAATCTCACAGTCCGCCAGCCGGGAAGCCTCCAACCAGCTCCACCCGCGGGCAGGCGAACAGGAAGCCGACGGATGCGGCCAGCACGCCGAAGCAGTTGACGCAGGCGTGAAATTTGGCCAGCTGGGGCACCCGCCAGTTGACGCTGGCGGCGACGCAGCTGCTGATGAGGATGCCAAGCACGTTGGCCCCAGGACCAGCAATCCCAGCCAGGACTGCTGCCTCCCCGCTGGGGATGCGGAAGTGAAGCTCGAGGTACTTCACCATGTAGGCTATGATGCAGTTGATCTCCAAGAACTCGAACATGTTGCCGCACATGAGGCACACGTACACGGGGTTGCTTAGCAACCGTTTGAGAGAGCCGAGGAAGCCGCGAAGGCTATTCGGGGCAGCCTCACCTGGGGCGGCATCCGCGCTTTGTTCTTTACGACGCCCAGAGGAGCGCTTGGCGCCAAGGCGGAGGGCAACGCGGCAGAGCAGGCCGCCGCCGCCGGAACGGCTTTCGCCGGCCGCCCGTCGTCGGTACTTCTCGGCGTTAAATCGCGGCCTGGCTGGGAACAGCAGCATCGGCAGGCATAGGAGCAGCGACAGAAGGCCGACCGCGACGAAGCCCAGCCACCAGGCCGGGATGTAGGTGGAGCTGGCGCGTTCGCGGGGATCCGACGGGACCAGCTGCTCCGTGAAGCGGACGAACACCTTGGATTGCGTTTAGATCTTTGTACTCGAAATGCTTTAGACACCGTCATTCAACTTTGCTTGAGTCAATCCTAAAGTACACCTAATTCATTCAGTCAAATGTAATTAAGTTACCTAAGATCTGCTTCAACCTGTCCTACCTTGCCGTAGAGCTGGTAGCCAAGAGTCGGCGAGAGAATTTTCGCTGCGATCACGAGGCCAATAAAAACGCCCGAGAAGTCGCCGGTGATATCATCAATGAAGGCGACGCCCAGATTGAAATATGGCGCCACCGACAGGCCCTCCACGAAGCCGGAGATCAGGAACAGGCCCAGCGCCACCGAGGACTCGAGCCGGGTGTCCTGGCTGTCCGCATTAGGTGCGCCTCTTCGAACTTCCGAGGAGTTGTTGCCTGGCCCCGAAGCGGCAGGACAGACGAATCCAAGCTGCTGTGCGGCCGAAGCCCCTGCGGCCTCGTCTGCTGGCGATGGCGCAGCGCCGAACAGAAAATGCGGCAGGGCGAACAGCAGAGCCGACAGGCCGTAGCCGAAGCAGCTGAAGGCCAGCAGCCGCGGTCTGTGGCCTGTGCACAAATTCAAGAGAAAGATGAGAGAGGATGAAGCACTTGCCCGTAAGCATCGAGCAGCTAGCTGGCGCCATTCATCAAATGGATGGATGGAAGATTTTAATAATTCTAAATTCGTCGTTAAGGTACAGCTAGCTACTCATAGTAGCGAAAATGGAATCTTAATCTAATCATAGAGAGTGAAGGAAAAAGAACTCGATGGTCACGCTGAGCAAGTGAAACTTCGGAGTGAGGGCCTAGGACTGAGGTCGCTTTGAGTTGCTGAGTACGACTAGCAGACGGCGACGGTAGCTGGTGGAAGTTTGGTTGAATAATATTTTGCTCTGTGACATGACAGGGAACTAAGGCCCTTCAGACGGCAAATCCAAAAAGTACAAATTACCCAGCGATCCAAAGTAGGAGACGAGGAGGACGCTGGGCAGGTACACCAGGTCGTTAGCCATGAGCACCAGGGCGGACGTGGCCGAGTCAAAGTTGAAGCGGCGCTCGAGCTTGGTTAGGCTGGCTGACTTCAGCGAGCTTTGCAGGCCGCCGCACAGGCCGAACAGAGTCAGCAGGGCCAGGAACAGCTCGAACTGGTTGAGCCGGCGCAGGCAGCGGCTGCGGAGGAGCCAGCAGCCGCAGTCACCGCTGTCGCTATCATTGGCTGCGGCAGGCGGAGTGTCAGATAGGTTGCCTGCGCGGGTTGTAGAGACAATGCTTTCGTTTTGCTGCAGTCGCTGCTAATAATAGGCAAGGGCTCCTACAACACCCTAGCAATCTGATCCCAGTTCCTGTTGCAGTCGCTGCTAATAATAGGCAAGGGCTCCTACAACACACTAGCAATCTGATCCCAGTTCCTGTTGCAGTCGCTGCTAATAATAGGCAAGGGCTCCTACAACACACTAGCAATCTGATCCCAGTTCCTGTTGCAGTCGCTGCTAATAATAGGCAAGGGCTCCTACAACACACTAGCAATCTGATCCCAGTTCCTGTTGCAGTCGCTGCTAATAATAGGCAAGGGCTCCTACAACACACTAGCAATCTGATCCCAGTTCCTGTTGCAGTCGCTGCTAATAATAGGCAAGGGCTCCTACAACACACTAGCAATCTGATCCCAGTTCCTGTTGCAGTCGCTGCTAATAATAGGCAAGGGCTCCTACAACACACTAGCAATCTGATCCTAGTTCCTGTTGCAGTCGCTGCTAATAATAGGCAAGGGCTCCTACAACACACTAGCAATCTGATCCCAGTTCCTGTTGCAGTCGCTGCTAATAATAGGCAAGGGCTCCTACAACACACTAGCAATCTGATCCCAGTTCCTGTTGCAGTCGCTGCTAATAATAGGCAAGGGCTCCTACAACACACTAGCAATCTGATCCCAGTTCCTGTTGCAGTCGCTGCTAATAATAGGCAAGGGCTCCTACAACACACTAGCAATCTGATCCCAGTTCCTGTTGCAGTCGCTGCTAATAATAGGCAAGGGCTCCTACAACACACTAGCAATCTGATCCCAGTTCCTGTTGCAGTCGCTGCTAATAATAGGCAAGGGCTCCTACAACACACTAGCAATCTGATCCCAGTTCCTGTTGAAGATTATCTTATCGATTTCTAAGCGTTTGTGAGGTCAATTAAGATTTTGTAACACTTTCTTTTAGAATAATTTGCCTCCAGCTTGTTCATCATGAAGAGAATCATTGTGCAGTGAAAAAAGGTTTTCTTCAGTTCAGTTTTGTCAGCTGCTTAAATTCGCGCCGATGTCTGTCTAATTGAATGTTCTGGACACTTCCGTTATCACTCTTCACTGAAAGATGTTCCTGCTTGACGCAGAATGTTAAACCCGTAATAAAGATTACCAGAGGGCGGCAGCCTCGCCAAGAGAATTTCCCATCTATCAAGGCTCCTTCATCGGGTCGAGGGCCCCGCAGCGCATTTTTGGCATTTTTCCTCTTGTCGATGCCGGCGGATCGCTAAGCATGGAAACCAAACAAATGGAACAGCGGCGAGTGCGCAGATGCCTGAGGGAACATGCTGCAGCAAAGGCGGAAAGCAGAACTGGAGAGAGGAGGGCAGCGTGCGGCCTCCCTGTATTCAGCGTTTGCACGGAAGGACTAGCAGGATTATCCGGGTGGGTTCAATGCTTGGTGCTAGAGGGCAGTCCACAATGCCCTAGCAGTGTACCCAACCCTGCTGACTGCAAAAGTGCATTTGATTTGCGGGATATCGTTTACGAAGTGATGGGGAAAACTAGTTCACCCTGGGAGCTGCAGACATTTCTGCCCCAGATACTTTGATATGAAGCTGATCCAGCTGCAAGTAATAGTGTTTCTTCCGCAATTCATCTCTTTGAGGTCCAACGATCGCTGAAGTATTTCAACCACTTAAATATACAGTTCGGGGGCAAGTACAAGCTATTTAATGGCACCCACTCACTCACCAACAAGCAGCACCTTTTTATTTAATGGCACCTACTCACTCACCAACAAGCAGCACCTCAGTATTCAGAGGAGTCGCGATGTCCTCTGCCTCAGCTTCCTCCTCGGCGCCAGCATCAATGTCCTCGAATTTGTCGGCCGCAGTCAGGAAGCTGACCAGCTCCTCGTCCTTCATCGCCCTGTCGGACTTGGACTCGCGACGGTTGCTCATTTCCGACCTGGAGCACCTGAGCTGTGCGAGGCTTTCAGCACCGACTGCACTCTGGGCCCAACCGCCAGCAGAGCGGCACACTTATGGCGCATTCTTCGGAGACCTCAGCTCAGGCAGACTGGCTGCCAGCCAATAGCAGCCGGGGTTGCACAGCCTGACAGCTGGCAGAGAGAGCGAAGGAGCAGGAAAGAAGGGCCTGGCAAGCCAGAAGAGAAAGTGGTGTTAGCTTAGAATTGATTACCTACCTCAGAGAGTCGGAGTGAACGCAGCTATTATACATGGCATGGGGTGGGCGCCGAGCTCACGGGCCGCTGCGGGACAAGATAATGCTTTCTGCGGCAGGATGGCGAAGCGAGAGCTGTGGGCGGGGCGCCGAGCAAGCTAGGAAGTGCGGGCAAGCGGACCGAGTTGTGCGGCAGCATCAATGAATAGAAATGAAAACGAGAGCTGCCTTCAAGTTCATCAATCACTCGGGCCATCCATCCACCAGCTGCTCGCTGCCTGTCAGCTGTGCATGCTGTTCAATCTCTGCGATCGCACACACTCAGCAGTCTACTCCAGTGAGTAGTGAGTGAGTAGCGTGTGCATTGCAGGGAAGCAATCCGGCCACCTCCAGGCCGCGCAGCGATCATTTTTCCCAAGCGACTGGCCGATCGATGAATGACAGGCTCGGCTTTCATGAGTCCCAACAGGCCGGGCCAATCAGCCTGCAGCACCCGCTCTGACTCCCCTTTCCCAGGAGGCAGCGGCGGAGGACAGTAATTAGCACTGGGGCCGCCGCGCTCCTCTTTTGCATCCGGGCATCGACCCGGCATTTACAGAGGCGGGCAAGGGGCTCGCAAGGAAAGGAGAGACAACAGCGGGCGGGAGGAAGGAGGGAAAAGCGCCCGGGAACTCGCAGCTTCAGCAGTTTCATTCTGCGCTTCTCCAAGAGGGAATAATCCAACACAGATTTTGATTTGCCATGCCGGCAAAGAATGAGATGATTCTGTGAATGTCAGGGTCATCTAGCTTCCAGATCTCTTCTCACTGCTATAGTTCGAACACGCCAATCCACAACACTTGAAAGTCAGAAAAGCAAAACTGCAGTTGTTTGTACTGTTGGAAAGCTTTATTGAAAACATTTGAACTGCTTGAAGCAACGGGGGGCCTGACAGCTGGGCGAGCAAAGTTCCTGGGTTGGGCGATTTCCATCCCAGTGTCTGGCTTGAATTCGATTTTCCGATCTGCGGATCTCCAGAGGCGTCGATAAAAGACGAATGTTGGGGCGCTGAGAAATCACTTGAGCCCTACAGTCACGGAGATCAGAACTGTGGGACTGTACTAAGGTGCCACTGGATTCGCATTTGTCTATTGTCATGTGTCAAGGGCTTATCTGTTTATTAAGACGATTGTCTCTTTTATCGCTCAAAAGGTTTCATGGTCTCAGGTGATTCGTGTGGGGAATTGCTTAGCTGGTATGGGGCTAGAAAAGATGGCTAGCATTTCTGTTTAGGCGCGTTGTTTGTCGAGCGATCAATCGCTAACAGCCTAGCGGGGAATGTAGTTCTGATCTCCGGGTTCGCTGGGTGGGCGGTGCTCCAGGCAGCTGGTGAGCAAGGCCTATGCGGGGGGCTGGTCAGTGAGTGCTCTGGTGGGCTGTGCTGGCAGACGGCAGGCCTGGAGTCTTTGCCGTCACTTGTGCGCCAACGGCGGCATCAGGCGGTGCCAGCGGGCCGAGGCGCCCTTGGACTTGAGCATGTTCCACCAGTGCTGGTACTCCTGCCCGCCAGTGTCGGGGCCCAGGTAAACCCGGCCCATCTCCGTGCTGCTGAGGACGCCCTCGTGGCAGACGGTGATCTCCAGGCCGCCAGACCGCAGGTCGTCCTCGGCGACGCCGTTGAAGACCAGCGCCTCCTCCCAGACCGGGTTGCCGGCCATCTTGCAGTTGGAACTTTTCTTCCGTTTGGTCTTCCTGCCGCCCCGCATGGACAGCGTCACCCGGACCGTGGCATCTGCGGGCCGGTCGGAGGAGCACGATATTAACTTTTGTTGCTGCATCCATGACATGCCATGACATGCCATGACATGACATGACATGACATGACATGACATATACTTCAAATAAGATCCTCACTCTGAGCTCACTTTGCAGGGGCCGGTCCTTTGCCAGGTCGCGCAGATTCCGGGCCTTGATGATGGACACGCTGAGCCTCTTGGCAGCCGGCAGGTAGGACAGCGAGAACATCAGGTCACCGATCTTGTGCTCCTGGAAGCGATTGCCAGAAATCCTGTGCGGTTACTGTTGACTGACGGAGAGCAAAACGGGAACAAAATCAAAACAGGCAATAAAAGCACATTCGATTATCTCCCGCACTGAGGAGAACTGTGTTGTGACTTGACTCGCCATGTTTTATTCAGCGTCCGTCTGCCCCCAGAGCGGAGACACGCGAGCTGCAGCTCCGTACATCACCGGCTCCCGAGGGAGCCGCGGCTGCCGAGATGCCACGGCCGAGATGCCACATGCCCAGTGAGGCATGATGATAATGAAGTGAAACACGAAATCATGAGCGATGATGAGTGACAGATCAACAGCAAACAGGTCTGTCTTTATGAGGGTGGAGCTGCGCAGAGGCAGTGATGGGGGCTATCAATTACCACACAACCGACTTTCATAGTTTGTAGGGCCCATGAAATTAGGTACGCAGGCCTAAGACTTTGAAGATGTTAGTACAAGCAACAACTGCAGCAAGTATTTCACCTGCATGAATTAATTACCCATGTAATTTTATGTTTCTTACGTAAGCAGAAACAACAAGCAGAATTACAGTAAACAAACACAGCTAGGCTTCTACTTAAAAACTATAAAACGTTTTACATGTGAGCTTAAAGGTGGGATCAGTAGAATCAACTCTATTTGATGTGAGCTTGAGGTGTGCAACTTATCGACTACTGCCTGGCTGCTCCCGACGAAACCCAATCCTCTTCAGAGCATATGGGTGTGGTTTGCCATTGATCTCGAGGCAGTAGGGGCCTCACCATTCTCAACTGGCCTAGTGCAGTGCTTGATGCTTGTGTCATTATGAGTGTAGACCTGCGTGATTTTCTAGGCTGAACCTCAGCAACAGGCTTATCGGTTTGGGGCCATCTTCCAACTCCGATCATTGCCATCCGCATGCGGAGTGTTTGGGTGGTGATGTCTAACGATGCCATCATGGTGCCTCATCACCTTCCTCTGACGCACTTGTAATATAATTCTAGCTTTTACACCTCTCTCCCTCTTTTACAGCCTTGAGGTGGTTGCTAATATCGATCGTGTCGCAGTTCCTCCACTTCTCTCCCTCTTGTACAGTGCTTGGGGTGGTTGCTAATATCGATCGTGTCGCAGTTCCTCCACTTCTCTCCCTCTTGTACAGTGCTTGGGGTGGTTGCTAATATCGATCGTGTCGCAGTTCCTCCACTTCTCTCCCTCTTGTACAGTGCTTGGGGTGGTTGCTAATATCGATCGTGTCGCAGTTCCTCCACTTCTCTCCCTCTTGTATAGTGCTTGGGGTGGTTGCTAATATCGATCGTCTTGCATTTTCCAACTCCTCCAACCTTCAATTATCGGTCACTTTGCTTTCCCCTTTTGCTTTCTAGCAGCTGTTCAATCTGGAGTGAACTGTAAAAGCGCTGTCAATCTGTGCCTTACCGGGTCCGGGTCTTTTTCAACCGCTGACAGGCCTTTCCACAGCAATTGTCGCTCGCTGAACTCGGCGTCAGACAACGGCAGCTTCACCTGGCCCAGGCAGTCGTCCAGTGAGCAAGGATCATAGTCGAACACGGTGATCTCTAACACGCTCCAGTTCAGGTCCTGGGGCTTCACCTCGAAGATGAACTCCTCCTCGATTTCCGGGTTGAGCGTCTTTTTGTGGATCTTGGTGGTGGTCTGCGTCTTGCGGTTGGGCAGCACGGCCACCCGGCAGTAGGGATTGGCGAGGCCGCAGGAGCTGTCCTTCGGCTGCAGCTCGATGGCCTGGATGACCCGCACGGTCAAGATTCCCGTCTCCTCCTTGTAGGCCACGGAGAAGTTCAGCTGGCCAAGGTTCTCCTCCTGGATGCTCTGGATGGTGGCGTTGGCCTGGTTATACTGGGGTGAGACAAGGTGACCGAGTGAGTACAATTCTAAGAGAAAACTCTGACTCAAAGTCACTCGTTCTTAACGCTAATAGCTGGCTTTCTCGGAAGTTTGAAACTCAAGCTGACACTGTTTGACTAGAAACGTTCAGTTTAAGTCTTTACTCAAAGTCAAAGTCCGCTGATTCAGTCGAGCTCACAGACTTGACGCTCGGTGAGCAAATATTTGACTTTACCTGGGAGACCCGGCATTCGGTTTCAATAAGGCTGGCCTGATCTAATTATACTAATTGTGCCCCGCTGAGTTACGACCCCTGTGAGCAGACTTAGCCGATATTCCCTTCCCTCATACAAGTCCTCACACAAGCCCTTCTCTCTCCTTGCAGTCACACCTCGCCTTCAGAAGCGCCGCTCAGTGCGAGCCAGCGTCTCGTTATCCTCTCACCATCCCCACTCCTTGCAAATCTTCCTTCAGCCATCACTTTCTCGCCTCCATCGTCAGCTTTAATAATAATGGTAATTTTGCAGAGGCTGCGGGAGTAACGCATCAGTCAAGCCAGCGAGAAGGCCATTGCGTCAATTCCGCAAACCCTGAGCACACAGACAAGTAATTGCACACACTCACACAGAGTGTACACTTGCCTTGACTTTCTCATCGTTTGAGAGTGTACACACGCACTGGGCCTGGGGCTAAGTTGCTCTCATTGGCATTAATCGCACGACAAGCCTTACTTCTGAGCTAGGCTCCGAATGCGGAGCTCTGATAACCGATCCACAAATTTGCACCGTCCTCCGCCTTCATCAACACACCTTCAGTCAGCTTCCCTCTGCCCGAGAGTCCCGCCCTGCCCGCCAATCGCACCAGTTTGCTGTAGAGATCGGCGTTGATCTTAGAAGCGTCGATGGCGTCCTGCATGCTCGCCCGCCGTCGCTCCCGCCGGAACTCCCCGCCAGGACTGGCGACCTTGGCCCGGCCGCCAACGCCGCCGCCTCCGTCAGCCGCAGACATGGCCTTAGCTGGAGACTTCGATTCCGCTTCGTGCAGCGACGTCACAGAATTCTGGCCGGAGCCTTGGGCGTAGCGGACGCAATGTGCAGGAGAGGGAGTCGGTGAGGTGGGCTCGCTAAGCTGCGAGGTTAAAGCCGCTGGGCTTTTTGAGCAGGCCGGGCCTTTGATTCAGCCAATGGGATTGCAGCCCAGCTCAAACTCTCTCTCTGTTCCGCCCCTTGTCCTCTCCTCTCCCTATTTCCAATGCTTCATTCAATAAAATCGTCTGCTTTCTGCATTCTTAAAGAAAGAAGTTTTTGCAGCAGCAGCAGCGGCAGCGGCAGCAGCGGCAGCGGCAGTGGCTTAAAAGTCGGAAAGCGGGGCTTTTAGAAGAGTCGCAGCCTCCAGAGTGTTCCAGTCACATTTCCATGATCAAAGACTGGGCGGGAATGCCAGGCGCTTCCAGTCCCAAAGGCGACAATTCGATCCCCGGTGAAGGGGAGTGAGGAAAAGGGAATCGGGGAGTGACGGGGCCGCACGACAAGTGACTTCCCGTTTGCATCAATCATCGCGGCAGCTGAGGCGCGGGTGGGGCGAGGGGCGGCCCGAGCTCAGAACTTCAAGCTGAACTCCCTGGCACCGACTCCCACCGACTCACGTAGCTGCAAGGCTCAATCGACTCTCCTGTTTCACCTCGCCCGCCTCAAAGCGGACTGGCGGGGAGGGCGCCATCTTAGGGCACTGCTCCAGGTGAGAGAGCAGCGGCTGCTCAGGAATTCTAGTTACTACTCCAGGTGAGAGAGCCGCGGCTGCTCAGGCCTCCCAGTTACTGCTCCAGGTGAGAGAGCAGCGGAGTTGGTGCGGCAGCTCAGGCTGCCACAGCCGAGTCGCAAGCAATGGGACTGAGAATGGGGATAATCCGCCTATAGGGAAACGCGAGCTGCGCATACAAAGCGCATTTCCGCCTTCTGCCCGCTGCGTTTGCCCCTCCCGCCCCCCCCCAGCTGCTCAGCCTTCATCAGCATCCTCACTGAGTCCCGCTTCCTTGTCCCAGCTTCCTCGGCAGCGACCTGCCAATGCCAATTTCCTTTGTTCTCAGCTCAGCGCCTTCCCCCCATCCGGTATGTGTGAGCTTCCCTGCTGCGGCTGCAACTGCCCGCTGGATTTGCAAATGGAGAAGAACTCACGAATGAGAGTCCATTGCTGTGGCTTCACACACCGCCGGACTCACCCAAAATCTCCTGCATTCCCAGCACAGCATTGGCCAGGCTGAGTGCTCGCTTCCTCAGCGCCATGGGCACCGGACTGTTGCCGCGGGGACTCGGCGACTCCTGCACTGGAGAGGCTGCGTTGCGCGGACTCGGCGAGCTGTTGCTGAGGGCTGAGGAGGCGGGTGCAGTGGGTCGGCCATTGTTGCTGAGGAGGCGGGTGCATTGGGGTGGCCATTGTTGCTGAGGGTGGGTGAGGCGGGTGTGTTTATTTTTTAAACTGCGAGATGAGAAGTTTACCGCGGTAAATAGGCTTTGGACTGCACCTCGTGGCTTGTCCCTTGCCCAAATAGTTGCTTATCCCATTGTGCCATGTATCTGAAAGATTTGCGTACTAGCAATGGCAAGGATGTTATCATGTCATCTTGTCACGCGCGGAAATCATTAGGCTGCCATGGCTGACGACATCGGTCCCTCAAATGTGCACTGAATCGTGTGCAATCCTGCACTTCCCCATGACTTATTGAAAATAACTGACAACGCTCCCACAGTCTACTTTCAGTAGTGCAGCAGCTCATTCTGCCGGGCGCGAAGCGACAAGATGTGAAACACGCCCAGCCAAGCCCGCTGCGACCCTGAGAGGTGAGTGGCGAGAGCCGGGACACGGGACTCGCAGGCATCAACAGGTCAATCAGGTGTGTCAGGTGTGTCACTGGAGCACGAGCGGGAGCAAGTTCGGCTGCACTTTTTCCCATGAGGGGAAGAGATTATCCCGCTACAAGAATCCCATTAGAGCGCACTTGCACAGCGCAATGAGTTATGAGCTCGCGGACTTGTGAGCAGAGCGGAATGAGGCGGCCCGGGTACGTGCCATCCCGCTGATGCGCCCTCGGTTCTTAATGACAGAGCGGCAAACAGGTGTGCGGGCTGCGACTTCTGAGAATGTGAGTCTGAAATTGTGCTCAGAGAATCTGCGTGCGATGATGTGGCGGTAATTAACAGCACTCGCGACTGGCTTTTGTCCACCTTTGCTGCCTTTCTGCCGCTCAACACACGAGGGTGCCTGGGCCTCCGCAGGACTCCAAGCTGCTGCTCCCATCCGCAACCTCAGCCAAAGCCACCTGTGATCCGGGGCTCGCGTGTCCCTCCTGCGGCTGCTGCCCGAGTGACAGAGCACACAGTTTAATCAGATCCTCCTTGGCTGATGTGAAGCTCTGATGCTGCGCTGATGAGAATCTCCCTTGTCTCTGCGGCACTTCTGAATTAATGAGGGGCCGGTCTCTCTTATTGTTGATTTAAGAGAACACTGTCCTACTGCTCACTGTCCCTCTCACCCTCTCACCCTCTCACCCTCTCACCCTCTCACCCTCTCACCCTCTCACCCTCTCACCCTCTCACCCTCTCACCCTCTCACCCTCTCACCCTCTCACCCTCTCACCCTCTCACCCTCTCACCCTCTCACCCTCTCACCCTCTCACCCTCTCACCCTCTCACCCTCTCACCCTCTCACCCTCTCACCCTCTCACCCTCTCACCCTCTCACCCTAACTCACACTGCCGATACCACTATCTCACTGTCGCTGCAGGTCTGTTTTGCTTCGTTAACGGTGTGACTTGGCTGCAAGCGATGAGGCCCGCGACCTTCACAAGCGTGCAGCTCTGCCGAGGTGGCCGCCCGCGCTGCCCCTTTGGCCTTTGTCGCACCCAGCCCACTCGCCTCCAAAACTCTCTCATCTCGCCGCTATCCGATACGCATGTTGGAGCAACTCTTGGTGTCTGTCCCACTAAGCCGCCTGGCCCGGCCCCCCACCTTGCTGGCCTGGCCGCCTCTGCTGCTCTGGCAGCCTCTCCCGCATCAGCACTTTAACAGTCTTACAAACTGCCTGTGATCACCGCTGCTCACATACCCCATATCCAACACCCACCGTTCCTAACATACGCCATATCTAACACCCACCGTTCCTAACATACCCCATATCTAACACCCACCGTTCCTAACATACCTCATATCTAACACCCACCGTTCCTAACACACCCCATATCTAACACCCACCGTTCCTAACATACCCCATATCTAACACCCACCGTTCCTAACATACCTCATATCTAACACCCACCGTTCCTAACATACCCCATATCTAACACCCACCGTTCCTAACATACCCCATATCTAACACCCACCGTTCCTAACATACCCCATATCTAACACCCACCGTTCCTAACATACCCCATATCTAACACCCACCGTTCCTAACATACCTCATATCTAACACCCACCGTTCCTAACATACCCCATATCTAACACCCACCGTTCCTAACATACCCCATATCTAACACCCACCGTTCCTAACATACCCCATATCTAACACCCACCGTTCCTAACATACCCCATATCTAACACCCACCGTTCCTAACATACCTCATATCCAACACAAACCGTTCCTAACATACCCCATATCTAACACCCACCGTTCCTAACATACCTCATATCCAACACCCACCGTTCCTAACATACCTCATATCTAACACCCACCGTTCCTAACATACCACATATCAAACACCCACCGTTCCTAACATACCCCATATCTAACACCCACCGTTCCTAACATACCCCATATCTAACACCCACCGTTCCTAACATACCTCATATCTAACACCCACCGTTCCTAACATACCCCATATCTAACACCCACCGTTCCTAACATACCTCATATCTAACACCCACCGTTCCTAACATACCTCATATCTAACACCCACCGTTCCTAACATACCCCATATCTAACACCCACCGTTCCTAACATACCTGATATCTAACACCCACCGTTCCTAACATACCCCATATCTAACACACACCGTTCCTAACATACCCCATATCTAACACCCACCGTTCCTAACATACCTCATATCTAACACCCACCGTTCCTAACATACCCCATATCTAACACCCACCGTTCCTAACATACCTCATATCCAACACAAACCGTTCCTAACATACCCCATATCTAACACCCACCGTTCCTAACATACCCCATATCTAACACCCACCGTTCCTAACATACCCCATATCTAACACCCACCGTTCCTAACATACCCCATATCTAACACCCACCGTTCCTAAAATACCCCATATCTAACACCCACCGTTCCTAACATACCCCATATCTAACACCCACCGTTCCTAACATACCCCATATCTAACACCCACCGTTCCTAACATACCCCATATCTAACACCCACCGTTCCTAACATACCCCATATCTAACACCCACCGTTCCTAACATACCCCATATCTAACACCCACCGTTCCTAACATACCCCATATCTAACACCCACCGTTCCTAACATACCCCATATCTAACACCCACCGTTCCTAACATACCCCATATCTAACACCCACCGTTCCTAACATACCCCATGTCTAACACCCACCGTTCCTAACATACCCCATATCTAACACCCACCGTTCCTAACATACCCCATATCTAACACCCACCGTTCCTAACATACCCCATATCTAACACCCACCGTTCCTAACATACCCCATATCTAACACCCACCGTTCCTAACATACCCCATATCTAACACCCACCGTTCCTAACATACCCTATATCTAACACCCACCGTTCCTAACATACCCCATATCTAACACCCACCGTTCCTAACATACCCCATGTCTAACACCCACCGTTCCTAACATACCCCATGTCTAACACCCACCGTTCCTAACATACCCCATGTCTAACACCCACAGTCTAAAATGCCATTTTTTCGAACACTCATTGTTTCTGATGTTGGATATAGTTCATTTTCCACTCACTTCTACTTCCACTTCCTCTATCCCCTTTCTTTTCGCTTTCTCCCCCCACTGTCTCTCCTACCCCGGGTTCCCCTCCCAGCCGGTCTCCGGCTGTTTGTGGTCGATGTTCTAACACGAGTCTCTGGGAGCTGTGCTGCATGAAAGCAGTGCCCGCTCACTCTCTCCCGGACAGAAATCAATGCTTGCTGGAGCTGCTCAGGGCCACTTTGCGTGCGAGCACCTGCCCCAGCCTCCCCGCCTCATCCCGTCCCCCGAGCCAGCGTGGAAAGGCAACTCAGTTGGAAAAATTGAGAAAAACAAAATAATATTCAAAAGCGGGGGTCGCCAGAGCTGGATTGCTTTAATGTAGCTGGCCAGGTTTGAGTTCCTTTGAGCATGGCAAGGATGGGACGGCCGGCTTGTTGAGGCTGAAGAGGCTATCGGAGATTTAGTAGCGAAAAATGCCGAATGCACTTCGGACTGGCTCAGTAATGCTGGCTCATGATTGTATTCTAGAAGCCCGCACTGGCTCAGTAATGCTGGCTCATGATTGTATTCTAGAAGCCCGCACTGGCTCAGTAATGCTGGCTCATGATTGTATTCTAGAAGCCCGCACTGGCTCAGTAATGCTGACTCATGATTGTATTCTAGAAGCCCGCACTGGCTCAGTAATGCTGACTCATGATTGTATTCTAGAAGCCCGCACTGGCTCAGTAATGCTGGCTCATGATTGTATTCTAGAAGCCCGCACTGGCTCAGTAATGCTGGCTCATGATTGTATTCTAGAAGCCCGCACTGGCTCAGTAATGCTGACTCATGATTGTATTCTAGAAGCCCGCACTGGCTCAGTAATGCTGGCTCATGATTGTATTCTAGAAGCCCGCACTGGCTCAGTAATGCTGACTCATGATTGTATTCTAGAAGCCCGCACTGGATCAGTAATGCTGGCTCATGATTGTTTTCTAGAAGCCCGCACTGGCTCAGTAATGCTGGCTCATGATTGTATTCTAGAAGCCCGCACTGGCTCAGTAATGCTGGCTCATGATTGTATTCTAGAAGCCCGCACTGGCTCAGTAATGCTGGCTCATGATTGTATTCTAGAAGCCCGCACTGGCTCAGTAATGCTGACTCATGATTGTATTCTAGAAGCCCGCACTGGCTCAGTAATGCTGGCTCATGATTGTATTCTAGAAGCCCGCACTGGCTCAGTAATGCTGGCTCATGATTGTATTCTAGAAGCCCGCACTGGCTCAGTAATGCTGGCTCATTATTGTTTTCTAGAAGCCCGCACTGGCTCAGTAATGCTGGCTCATGATTGTATTCTAGAAGCCCGCACTGGCTCAGTAATGCTGGCTCATGATTGTATTCTAGAAGCCCGCACTGGCTCAGTAATGCTGACTCATGATTGTATTCTAGAAGCGCGCACTGGCTCAGTAATGCTGACTCATGATTGTATTCTAGAAGCCCGCACTGGCTCAGTAATGCTGGCTCATGATTGTATTCTAGAAGCCCGCACTGGCTCAGTAATGCTGGCTCATGATTGTATTCTAGAAGCCCGCACTGGCTCAGTAATGCTGGCTCATTATTGTTTTCTAGAAGCCCGCACTGGCTCAGTAATGCTGGCTCATTATTGTATTCTAGAAGCCCGCACTGGCTCAGTAATGCTGGCTCATGATTGTATTCTAGAAGCCCGCACTGGCTCAGTAATGCTGGCTCATGATTGTATTCTAGAAGCCCGCACTGGCTCAGTAATGCTGGCTCATGATTGTATTCTAGAAGCCCGCACTGGCGAAAGTCCGCGCTAATATCAACGGTGCCAAATGACAAATGCATTTTCACCTGGGACTTGTCGGCCAGTTGCTCAACTGAGATGTGAGTGCTGAAATAGCCACCGCTTCGGCTGCTGTGCTAGTTGGCAGCGGTTTGTGAATGCCTGATGAGCTGAGGGCTGGGGCAAAACTCGCAAAATTGATCGCTCGACAGCGCGAGTAATCGGAGGGGCTGCGAGACGGCCGGGCGGCAACAGGACCCGAGGCGGGTGCTCAGGGCCGGCTGGAGGGGCCTGGAGTGCTCCCCGAGGTGTGGACCGAAATTTCATTCTCGCGTGTCGATTCCGGAAATCCATTACGCCAAGTTCGCTACATGAAATTTCGATGCCCGGGGAGTTGAGAAACTTTGAGGAACAAGATGGGCCTTCTGGACTTCACTGATGGCGCAAAATAGCATTTTGCAAATTGATCCCATCTGGATAACTGGGGAGTATTTCTGTAGCAGACTGATCCCATCTAGATAACTGGGGAGTTTCTGTAGCAGACTGATCCCATCTAGATAACTGGGGAGTATTTGTGTAGCAGACTGATCCCATCCTGGATAAATGATGGGGATTTGTGTAGCAGACTGATCCCATCCTGGATAAATGATGGGGATTTGAGTAGCAGACTGATCCCATCCTGGATAAATGATGGGGATTTGTGTAGCAGACTGATCCCATCCTGGATAAATGATGGGGATTTGTGTAGCAGACTGATCCCATCCTGGATAAATGATGGGGATTTGTGTAGCAGACTGATCCCATCCTGGATAAATGATGGGGATTTGAGTAGCAGACTGATCCCATCCTGGATAAATGATGGGGATTTGTGTAGCAGACTGATCCCATCCTGGATAAATGATGGGGATTTGAGTAGCAGACTGATCCCATCCTGGATAAATGATGGGGATTTGAGTAGCAGACTGATCCCATCCTGGATAAATGTTGGGGATTTGAGTTGCAGACTGATCCCATTCTGGATAAATGATGGGGATTTGAGTAGCAGACTGATCCCATCCTGGATAAATGATAGGGATTTGTGTAGCAGACTGATCCCATCCTGGATAAATGATAGGGATTTGTGTAGCAGACTGATCCCATCCTGGATAAATGATAGGGATTTGTGTAGCAGACTGATCCCATCCTGGATAAATGATAGGGATTTGTGTAGCAGACTGATCCCATCCTGGATAAATGATGGGGATTTGAGTAGCAGACTGATCCCATCCTGGATAAATGATAGGGATTTGTGTAGCAGACTGATCCCATCCTGGATAAATGATAGGGATTTGTGTAGCAGACTGATCCCATCCTGGATAAATGATAGGGATTTGTGTAGCAGACTGATCCCATCCTGGATAAATGATGGGGATTTGAGTAGCAGACTGATCCCATCCTGGATAAATGATGGGGATTTGAGTAGCAGACTGATCCCATCCTGGATAAATGATGGGGATTTGTGTAGCAGACTGATCCCATCCTGGATAAATGATAGGGATTTGTGTAGCAGACTGATCCCATCCTGGATAAATGATGGGGATTTGTGTAGCAGACTGATCCCATCCTGGATAAATGATGGGGATTTGAGTAGCAGACTGATCCCATCCTGGATAAATGATGGGGATTTGAGTAGCAGACTGATCCTATCCTGGAAAAATGATGGGGATTTCTGTACCAGACTGATCCCATCCTGGATTCCATCATTGGCAATCCATCCCTGGTGGCATCTCCCTCTTTGCGGGCGGTGGCAGGCGGGCGGGGCGGCAACAGGCTGGGATGCGGTTCGGAGCTGAGCACAGAGTGCTCAGAGTCAGAAAGGCCGATTGGCATGGAACGCCAAAATTCCCTTTGAGTTGCTGGAGATGCCTTCCCGGCTCCTTCTCGGGCCCATCAAGTTGAAACTTTTCGATGGCGGGCTCATTAACTCCCACGAGGGGAGGCCACAGATCGCTTATGTGGGGAGGCCTCATCCTGAGCTAAGAAGCTGGCCTATGCGTCCACTGCTCAAGGCCGATCCCTGAGCTCCGAGCTCAGAGTGGGACCTGGCGGAGTTGGGGTGGGGCACTAATTAGCCTTCGAGTTGCCAGCCGGAAAGGTGAAGCTGCATGTTGCAAGGAATGGATATCACTAGAGAGCGGAGTGGATTTCAGGGCCCACCGGTTCGCTCAGTTAAACGACTTGTCTTCGCCGACAAGGAGCGACCAAGGAGTGCGATGAAAGAATGAGACGCCTGCGAGTTCAGCTTGGCTGCGGTCTCTCGCAGGAAGAGAAAACCCTGCTAGACTTGAAAGCGCTGAGTTCGGTGCGACTCAAATCTTTGATTAGCTCGCTTGCACAAAAAACCTGCTCAAGACTTTGAAGACTTTGAGAACGACTCAACAGAGAAATTTGAGTAAGCATTGGGACACGAAAACTCATTCGAAATGGAAGCACCGGATTGGAACGAGTAGACACGGTTGGTGCTGGACAGGAATGGACTGGAATGGACTGGAATGGACTGGAATGGACTGGAATGGACAGGAATGAATAGGCGAGGGGCAGGAGCGAAACAGGATCTGGACAGGATCGGTCGGGACATGATCGGAGCAGGAGCGGGACAGGAGCGGGACAGGAGCAGGACAGGAGCGGGACAGGAGCGGGACAGGAGCGGGACAGGAGCGGGACAGGAGCGGGACAGGAGCGGGACAGGAGTGGGACAGGAGCGGGACAGGAGCGGGACAGGAGCGGGACAGGAGCGGGACAGGAGCGGGACAGGAGCGGGACAGGAGCGGGACAGGAGCGGGACAGGAGCGGGACAGGAGCGGGACAGGAGCGGGACAGGAGCGGGACAGGAGCGGGACAGGAGCGGGACAGGAGCGGGACAGGAGCGGGACAGGAGCGGGACAGGATCGGGGCAGCGCAGGTCTTAGCGAGTGAAAGGGCAGACCAGAGCGGGCGGTTGCGCACTGGTAACAGCTCGGCTGTGAAGGCGCATGAAAGATGAATGCGCAGGGGCCCAGGGCCGGCTCTTCTTAGAACAATTTTCAGCCTTTGTGCACTGCCTCCCCCTGGGTCCTTCGTCGCAACCCTGTCCAAAAATCGAGATGCAGACTATGCGTTCCGCCTATCCCTCATAGCTGCCTGTGTGAGCAGTTCTGACTTGAGCCAGACTTGAAAAAGTCAAGTTTCCAAATTTCGTGCTGAGACTCTGATGAGCAACTGCCAGTATTCTGCCCTCCCGTCAGCTCGCATGCCTGCAGGCCATTATCACCTTTGTTTTGAGAAAACGCCAATTGCACCGAGAGATGCTCAGCTCAGCGACAACCTGAGGATGCGGATTATCGCTCATTAGTTCTCAGCGCCTTCCCATCGATCCGCCGATTCCCTCCGTTACCCTCAGCTGCCTTCTCAGCTGCTAAAAGTGCAAGCAAACGCGAGGGCGAAAGACAGATGCACCCATAATAAGAAGTCAGAGAAGCAACTCCTTGAAAGGGAGTGAAAGCAGATGCCCTTGAAAATGCGAAAACTGACGAACGTACCTTGAACACTTTCCCACTCCTTTGAGACTCACACCTTGAGACTTCTCCCACTCCATTGATAAAAATGCTTATCGGCGCCTACCTGGCGGGGGCTGTCGGGCCAGGCGAACCTGCATGATGCGCAGGTCGCGCAGCGAGTCCTCCAGGCGCTTGTCGAACACCTCGGACTGGCCGGGCGCCGGAGTGGCGAATCTGCGCCTGCGCAACGGCGACAACGAAGTGGCGTCCGAGAAGCTCGACCGCTTCGGAGCCAGCCGGGTTGGGTCGCTGACGGAGCCAGCGCCGCTGCCACCAGGGCCGTCGCCGCCTCCTACGCTGGAGTCGCCGCAGCCGCTCTGATGCGTCCCGACGCCACGGAAGCTGGAGCAGCGCCTTCCGCTGCTTGCGCTGGACAACTGATGCATTCACGCCTCCAAGCAAGTTCTCAACCGGCCAGGGAAGATTATGCTCAATTAGGAGCAGCAACTCAAACAGTTGCCTTACCTGCTATCTTTATCGGCAGCGCCAAACAAGCTGGGGGGACAGTTAGAGATACACGGATTGGACGGTGAGGAGGCGAGCCCACTACAGGAAGGCTGCGTGTTGAGTTTGCATGCCAGTTTTCAAAAGAAGTCCAGCCTCGCCCCGGACCTGCTCCGCCCCTCATTGGCTGCAGGCGGGGCAGGTCCCGGCGGGCGGAGACAGCGGGCGAGAGACACCACAAGGGACGGGCAGCAAAAGCCGAGATGAGTCGGGGCAAAAACAGGCAGAAAGCCGTTCCCCCGAGTTAGGGAAGTTTCCTTTCGCCCTCATCTGCGACTTCCCCTCCACTCTCGTATTTTACTCTCATACTCGCTGGCGTACTCTGGCTGCTTCTGCGGGCTCAGCTGCATCAGGCGCATCTCCGCCTTTGTTGTTCGCCCCGCGAGATGCGGAGAAGTGCGACTCGCGGCTAACCAGCTGCTAGATGTCGCTCACAGTGTGATGAGACATGCGGGCTTAGCCCCTGCCCATCATGCCGCCCAGGCCTAGCCCAGTGTTTGATTTCTGGAGGTACCTGTTGTGTTGCGGTTTCATTTGTTTTTTTAGACTCGCCCGATTGGGCCTGCCAGTCATTTGTGAGCAGCTGACCGGTACCAATGCAATGAGTATCCCGCATGTATTTGGGCGAGTGGCTTGAACCGGTAATTAGAAAGTGCACAGTTTGCCAGCGCGAATCCGCCATTTCCCTGGGCTTCAAAAGATTTCGTGAATTTCGCGAGATCGCTTCGGTCTTAGCGCTCTGAAGCTGGGTCTCGCAGACTCCCCCCGGACCCCGCTCACACCCACCCTACTCAGCCTCCGCTAATCCGCCAGGCGAGCCTCTGTTATCCCGGGCAAAATATTCCTCAGCTGCTCAACCGTGAGGCACTCTGGAGAAGATTAGCTCACCTGGCTTCTGCTCGTTAATGCGGGCCTTCTGTCCTCCGTTCGAATAGTTGACGCCGGCTGGCCCGAGCTGGAGACTGTCGGGCTGAGAAGGGCGTTCTCTGAGCATTCTCTGAGCATGCGGCTCGCTTAATCTTAGCCAGCCGAGGAAAATCGCTGAGAAATACACCTGAAGCAGCTCCTTGCTTACAGCGGACTTGAAGCAAAGCCACTTTGCATTTAACAAATAACGATAAAGTTAAATCGCATTGTCACTGCGTGTCTTATGAATAATGTCACAGTACAGAAATGCATTTTAACTCACTATTCACCACTAGAGGCTCTCCAATGTTCTACCTGTGAGACTCGAACTTACCACCAACCAACCGCTGGAACTGCCTCCAAACTGGTGACAATTTTCAAGACGTTACTGCAATTGCAAATTGCTCACCTGCACAGGTGTAGTTCACGAACAGGTACTTGTAGTTTTTCGGACACGGATCGCCGCCGAAGTTGGAGTTGCTGGCCACGAAGCTGCAGCTGGTCCGGTTGTCGCATTGGTTCCGCACGAAGCTCTGAGAGTTCGGACTCCAGCAGTTGGTCATGCTGTTGGTGGTCTGAGTGCAGGAGGTTGAGAACTCCTGCGACTTGCCGAACATCGCGAAGGCCGTGCTGATGAAGCCGGATAAGCAGTTGAGGTCCGCGACCGCGTTCTCGCAGACCAGCAGTGATTGGACCGCTGCGGGGAAGTCACTTACGGCTGAATCATTTCTTGCTTATCCGATCTCCTCGCACCAGTCTCCAGCTTCAACTTGGCGGATGTTCTCGCAATTATGTTGATTTCATTCTTATCAACTTTGATTCTTGCCCGTTAGCAACTTAGTGTAGTTTGAACAGTCAAATACTCTCATGTCGCTATTAAAAGTAGCATGCGTTGCACGTACGCGTTTCGTTTTGATCGTGTTTGCCCGATTGCCCGAACCGAATGGCTTGATGTGATGTGCTCCAGGGCTACTCAACTATGCTAACAAAAATGTTTGCCAGGTGTGTGCCGTGCTGCAGGGCGCATTCTAAAATGATGGCTTCCCAGAAAAAATCCTCACAATGAGCACCCAGAAATGACACAGCCGATAGTAGGCCTACTGTCAGTCAATGAAAAGTGCTCAGGCTTCATTGGCTAGTTTTGCTCATGCAGAGAGCACTCCATTGTGCTTGGTTCGCAGTGTTTCAGCGCTTCTGGTAGAGTTACCATAACCTTTGCGCATTGTTAAGGCAGTGAATGAGTTTGTGCTGAAATTAATTCAATAATCCGAGGGTCAATTCCCAATAGTTACCTGGAGACCGTAGGTACCATAGTACCACCAAACAGCACTCAACGTGCATATTGACTAATATGGACAAGCCCTGCTTAGGCCTGTGAATGCCGCACTGGCGCGTTTAAAACCTTTTCCGATCTGATCCAGTTTGTGCAACATATCCGTTCCGGTCGGAATGGTACGCAGAGCTTACCATAGACTACCATAGACATTCCAGTCTGCTAGAATTTTGGAATGGGTCTAGAGGGCTTGAGAAAAGCAGCAGAAAAAATATCTTCATGTGTGTATACTAACCAATGTACATAATGGCATCGGTATGCCACTGTAAAATCCGTCTATGGTCTGGGGTCTTGACCATAGAGTAGTTAGCTATCGAAAATACTACATTGTAGTGTATATCACGATTTTTGTCTCACTACGCTGAGTACTCGCTGAGTACTTGCTGACTCGAGGAACTAATCTGACCTGCACTATCCGGTCCGATCGTGGTGTGCCGATTGAACTCAGGCAGTCGAATGTGCCGCCGAATGATGTTGGCTTCATGCGCAACGGCTCCGTGCTTGTAGCTAAAATAGTAGAGAGAAAAGAGAGCGGTCTGAAGACTCTGTACCTACTGGATACGAAGGAGGCGGCTTCCAGAGTGCCAGTCAGATCGACGCATCATCCGTGGTGGAGGAGAAGCCATCGTGCAGAAGTGCAGATCTGCATTGACCTACAACCGATGCATGGGCGGCGTTGACCGAATGGATGGTCACATGCAGCCCCATCAACCTGGCAGAAAAACCATGAAGTGGTTTCTGAAGCTTGGTCTGCACCTGTTCCTGCAAATGGTTCGGAATGCTTGGATTGTGTACTGTCGGTGTGCCGGGCGGAAGGTTTTTTCCAAGTTTCTGGAGGCCAGCATTCGCGAATTGGTGCAGTGCACTGGAGGGAGTAGAAAGCGACCGGCTGCTGTAACTCTGGCAGTCCAGGCAATCGGTCTGATCGGCCCGCACTTTCCAACAAAAATAACGGCTCGCGAGAGTCAACCGAGACCTACGAAGCGGTGCCGCGTCTGCTATCGAGCTGGAAGCAGCAAGCGTACAATCTACTGCTGCCCGGAGTGCCCAGGTGCGCCTGGTCTGTGCCTGGAAGGCTGCTTTCAAGAATGGCACGCCTAGTTGCAGTCTGGTTGATTAACTACAAGCATTAAAAACTTAATATTATCGAATTGTTGCGAGACTAAATTAAATTCAACCATTTTAAACACGTTTTCAGTTTCAATTAGCTTAAAAAACTATTGCCAGTATAATTATTATAACTCAACCAGTCTAATATAGCAGACTTTAACCAGTGTTATCTAGCATATTTTAACCTTTCACATAGCCTAATTCGATATATCCTAAAGCGTACTGCAACCTGTCTTGGAATACAAAAATGTAAAAATATTGTTGTATGGAGAATATACGAGTATGCTTGGGTAAGCCCTGCTTACCATGACGACCGGAACGGATAAACATTTTTGGCCATAGACACTAATTTGCTTGCTTTGGGCCAGACGGGAATTGGTGTGTAAGTAGTGTGCGTGTGTGCTCAGGAATCGGTAGAATGGCTTCTCGCTGGCTGCAGGTCGACTGTCACCAAATTGTGTACCATTGCCCACAGCCCTCCAGCAAATATTCTTATTATTCTTATTAATATTAGAACTCTAGCTCGGGTATGGGGTAGCATGAGTGTATTTTGTATTGCATGCGCATATTTCACAGGCAGAGATTTCAGCAATTGGGGTACGCTGTCTATTTACATCTACTATGAAATGCAGAGCATATTTGTGGCTCTTCACACAGACGCCCGGGCCGGAAAGTCCGCGTGGCCTGTGTCTGAGTCTGAGTCGGGCAACTCAGTTTCAACAAAGCAAACAACTTACTCTCAGACTCCGTGTGCAATGTGCACCAACCTCAAATAGATTGCATGGCCCATTTTCTCAATCGAGCTGTGGATCCATGAAGCATTTACTCTGCTTCTCCTTGTCAACCACTATAACCCACCCGAGACAGCATCCAAAGCTACTTGGCTGAAGAAATGTTTGCAATGGAACACTGACAAGCTTTTGGGTAGCAACTGAAAATTCCCCATCTCAGTGAAGTCTCCTTGCATTCATGAAAAAACTCCAAGCCTCGAAGCCTTGATATGGTCTTAAGGGGTGACTCGCGCCAAGATACATTGCCACGTATCCGCGTGTGTGCTCAGGATCTGCGGAATAGGCAGAATTGACTCCGCTGGCTACGGGTCCTCTGTCACCAAATGAAGCGTCAGTGGCCGCAGTCCCCCTACAGATATCGCTATTAGGTGTGGTCTCACCTGCATCTCCAGTGCCCGCAGCGATAAGAGTGAGCACGAGTATAGCTGTGTGCCAGGGCGGAGTCATCGCGTCGCGTCTGCAGACTTGGAGAAACTTTGTTCTCCGGCACTTTCCGCACAATTTCATCATCGACTAAGCTGGTATATTGATCGATGTCTCTGCTTTCATGCCATATGACTGGTCTCAGAGGTGCTCAGGTGTAGTGGACAGAGCAGCCAACGCGAACTCCCAGGCATCAATTTGCATTGGCCAATCTGATTCTGGTTGATTCTCTGCTGAGTTTCTGGCATTAGGCTAATTAATCTTATCTGGCCTCTCTACCAAATAAGAGGCCTTTGTCCATCGGACCAAGTAAAAAGCTAAGTAAGCTAGCTTTATAAAAAGAGAATAAGAACTACGGAACCAAACGTATGTTCTGTCGACGCTTTTTGTCCCAATCGGACATTGTCGAGGTGTAAACGACGATGCTTTCCATTTTAGTAGAGCATAGAGACAAGCGAAATTATATGAAAGGTAAGCGAGCTTCTGACAATCGTTTTTGTGTTAAAAGGAATTCTGTTTGGACACTAGGAGTCAAACGGAATTCCGTGAGACTCATTAGGGGGCAAAAGGACCCATTTTGTCTCTTAAAAAGGAAGCTAACTCAAAGCCTTTCCAGTGCACTGTTTCAATTTAAAGTCGTTCGTGAATGTACCGACACAGAATATTAAGGTACATGTGCATCACGGTGCTGAGTGCAGTGTGGTTAACGCGTTTGCCTCTCGCACCAAGGTCCCTGAGAACGATTCCGAGGCCGCATTAATCCGCGGAGAGAAGGCTTGGGGGCTTGTCGTGCAATTTATCACCTTGAGCGCCAAACCTCAAAGGCAAAGTGAAAGTGTACACTGCCTGACGATGAGTCAGAAGTAGACGTCCTGTTTGAGTGTGTGCCTGCGTACTGGTATCTGTGTGCATGTGTGCTCTGAGTCACCGGAACGGGCTGCGCGTCCACTGTCACCAAATTGTGAGCCATTGCCTGCAGCCCTCCTGCAGTTGTCATTTTTATTTATGTTTATATTTATATTATTATTATTGGATGCGCATCACATACTTCAGACAGCATGTCGAGAAAAAAGACAAATAATCAAAGTTTCAATAACCAAAAAAGTTTCTCTTGAAGACAAAAAGTTCTGCTTAAAGTTAAAAAAGGCGAAAGCCTGCGGTTTTTTTTGGTGAATCTTTAGAAAAAGTGTTTTAAGCAGTTTAAAGTCCAAAAGCAGGTTACTTACGGTGTGTACTTACTAGCGCATATGTATGATCGCAAAGTGATGTCAGGCACTCCAATCAGTGCACTCGAAGTACTTAGCAATTAGTGTGAAAAACTGCAACTGACTGGAGCAGCTCACCTCCGCAGGTGTAGTTCACGAACAGGTACTTGTAGTTGCCAGAGTCATTATATCTATTTATTATATCTGTAATAACCGTGGATGCAATTGCTTAGTCTATGGTCGGACTCACGACTTGGCGGTTCGCAATGTCTAATGAACTTTTGGATGCAGCTAAATTCACTGCCGAAAATAGCTAACGTACACTCTTCTAGCGACAGTACACTCTGCTTCTTAGTTCGGAAGTTAAACAACTAAAAGATAAGGTGACTTGGGATAGGCTAGTTAAGCCTATGCAAATAAATGAAGCTATTGTCAAAACGATGTCAATACAAGCATAAAAAAGGAAAAATTAATCTAGAAATGCACCATTAACATAATACACTAATGCATAATAGCTCGTACATATCCCCCGTAAAAAAGCACTAGAGATTTCCGTTTTAACTTTCAGGTAAAAGTGGTCTTCAAATATTTGGTATCGAAACTCGAGCTCTGCGTGCAGTTTAAACGTTGCTTTAATCGTCCTAGGGGACGCCCTTCACCACATGCGCTAATTTTAAGTATTAAATTCGTTCAGAAACTTGTGAGGTAAGTGCCGACAACAATAGCACTATGGACCTGGGTTGATGGTGTAGCATTGTGTCTGAGTGCTGCATTCGCTAAAATAAATATTGCTTTTAAGAATTTGTGTCTTAAAAGTGTCTTTCAGTCAGGGTTAGCCGTGACTCAGGTAAACAGGTTGGCAGCTCAGGCCAGTTAAATCCCACACAGCCGATCTATGTGGAATCAATGGATGGAATCAGTGGAACATAGCTTTTCCATGGCATTGAAATCCAGGAGCAAACAAAAAAGCAAAGCCGATTTCAGAAGGAAAGCGGCTCAGGTAAGATTCCTTGTCAACGCAAAGCAAGGAAGAAAACATTTTCGCTGCGACAAAAGCAACAGAAGAGCGCTTTGCATCCAGAATACTAACTATACTACTAGCTCACAAAACAAGTAGTAAGGCAACGAAACAAAGCTAATGACGATTCAACCAATTGGACACAATGGGACACAAGCACCACTCTGCCTAAAAACAATAAAGAGGAGCTGAAAGTGCGCCTGAGCCGCCTCAAACCAGCTCAGCAATTACAGCAGTGCTCAGACAGCATGGCTGCGGTGAGCAACAAACGGCGCCTCCTGCTGATGTTCTCTGCTGCCGTGGCAGCCGCAGCTGGTCTGGCAGCGGGCAGCCACAGCTTCCTGCGACCAACCGCCTGCGCTGCTGGCGCGACCTCCGTGAACTCCAGCGGCGGTGTGCGAAGCCTCACAGAGTGCAGCCTCCGCTGCATCGACTTCAGTTGGTGTGCCGCACTGCTGATTGGACGGACCGGCTGCTGCGACTGCGCCCTGATCGACTGGGAGCTGTACTATGGCTCCTGGTTCGGCCATGGAGTCGTCTGTCCCAGCGGCTTGTTTGAGAAGGAGGCGTGTGAGTCGGACTCGCTCGTAAACAATGGATTTCATTGCAGCAGATAAGATGCTCGAAGTTTGAATACGAAGAATTTTTTTTTAATATTTCACCTATACAGGGCGTATCACGTACCAGGTATCAGGTATCAGGTAACAGGTATCAGGCATCAGGTGTCAGGTACCATCCGGTATCTTCAGGTATCATCAGGTATCAAGTATCAGGAAACATGTATTAGGTATGAGAAATCATGCATCCAGGTTACCGGCATCGTGTATCAGGTATCAGACATCGGATAATAAAGTACGGGAGATCAGCGAATCAACGCTTCTAAAAAGCAGATTAAATTTACGTTCTTTGGAAACTCCTCAGTGTTCAAATTTGTGAGTGACTTCTGACAAAATAATTTTCAGCCGTGGAGGTGCTGCCGTTCTCCAGCTGCGATCAGATCAGCATGAACTTCAACGCCTCTTGCGACAGAGCCATGGACGGCAGCACGCAGCAGATGTTCATCACCGGCTCGTGCTCGCACACTCCAGCAAACAACTACAACTGGTGGCGGGCCAGTTTGCCTGAGCGGGCCTTCATCGAGACCGTCGCCCTGTACAACCGTCAGGATTGCTGCCCAGAACGACTGAACAACTTCACCATCAGCATCGATGGCTCAGTGTTCGCCTATTACTTTTCTGCCAACGCGTTCTCGGTGAAGAACTTCAGCTGCGGTCGAGTCGGCCAGACGGTTCAGGTGGACCAGTACACAAGCGCCTACAATGTTCTGACCCTGTGCGAGGTGATGGTGTACGGCAGGCGTTTCCGATGAGCACTCATGATAACAATGAGCCTTTTACTATTTCATGCAATGAAATCTTATTGACAAGAGTCTAGAAACGAGCTTGTTGCAAGGGGCGTCTCTGACAACGGAATTTGTTAACTGATCGCTTTTTCCTCCTCTTCTTGATTGATGTCAACGAACGGCTCTTCAGCCTGCAAACTGGGGAAGTTAGGACCTCTAATTTATGCCAATTTGCAAGCGCAAGAAAATGCAGTTTGACAATGCTTCCTAGATGGAACAGAATCTGCAGAGTTTAACTACTCGCTTGATTAGGACGAAAGAAAACCGGATTTTGCTTCTTTGCCAAAAAATTAAACAAAAGATTTTGCTGTACAGGTACTATTTATTGTTCATTTTTTATGCTATAATGCTAAAAGTGCACAGTACTGCCGCATTCGCAGGAAGAATACAAGAGCAATCTGCCCTGCCTTGTGTTTGTGCCTGCATACAGCGATAGCCTCGACAGTGATAACTGAATCGCTGAAGGTCACACCGAGCTCTCGGGGCTGTTTTAAGGTAATTTTCGATAAAAATTGTAGCATAAAATTTGCAGGAGGGCTGTTAGCACTGGCACAAGACATGCTAACAGAAGAGGAGGGTTCCGCTGACTCCTGAGCACACACACACACAGATGCTGTAGGCAGGCACACGCTAACACAAGGTGTACATCTGCCCGGACTTTCTCATTGAAAGGCAGTGCACAGTCCCTGTGCCTTGTATGTTGGCCCTAAAATACGTAAATTTCATGACAAGCCCCCAAGCCTTCTCTCCGCTGCTGGAGTCCAAAAATGTGGCCTCACCGCGGAATCGAGCTTAAGGATCTTGTTGCGAGACGCAAACACGTTAGAGCGCTCTATGAAATGCTTATGCTGTAGTACAAGATGATAGTCTGAATCATTTATGGTTTTAAAAAAAAATTTTGTTATATTAAAACTAATATTACTGTTGTACCTGTGGTAGCGTGGCACACACAATTGATAAAATGACCAAGACAGGGAACGCTAAGACTCAGATGGGGTTTTACCGGCACACTGATGCTTCCTAGCAGTGGAGCGACCGGGTAGTCAGGCTTGGGATCGCTAACTTCTCCCGCAAAGATGGGATCAGGGATCCCAAGTAATCTCGGACTTAGTGAAATTGCGTGTTTCTGTCTCTTAGACTGAACACAAGGTAGAGTTCTAAACTCCTAACGAAACGCAAAACGCATTAATAAAATCTAGCCTAGGTGCTCGACAAGGGTGCTTGAAGTTAACTACAACGATGCAAACACCATCCCGTTTATTTTTTGGACTGTGCTCTACTCATAGTAGGAGCATTTGAGCGATGTTCTGCCAGTCTTCTTCCGAACCGAAGCGATTGCACCATGGAGTGCAATGTGAGTCAGTGCGCACACAGAGCTGGAACGAGAGAGAGAAGGAGGGGGTGGCGAGTGGAAATGAGTGTGCACGGGTAACCGCAAACATCCCTACACCCGAGCCCTCCCACGGTACCTAGACTGCTCTGACTGGAGGCTGCTCAGCATTATATATGTTTATTGCTGGTATTCTATTATATGCGATATAATATATATTCTATTTTATTATATTTTTTAAATCAAGCTCTCTATACTGAAAATAAGCTTCTTGTTCATAGGTTCCTGAGGACTACTGAGGCCATCCTTCGCTTCTTACATTTTACCTGGCACTAAGTAATATACTCTCGCCGGTGGGGAACATTTTGGCGTGAAAATTAATTGCTAATTAAAGCATTTTCCAACACCTCTGTTAGTAGGAAGCAGGAGTGCTTTGGCGGGGAAGAGCAGCAGCGATGCTTTGACGCGGACGCGCTGTTGTGGCAAACAGTTCTGACGCATGGCCAATTCTTAAGCTTCTTTCAAGAATGCTTGTCAGCAAATTTACACAACGATTCACTAGCCAGCTGTGAATTAGCCAAGAAAAAGAAAAAATATGTTATTCTCGAATTTTATCAGATGTGACAAGACAAACTTAGTCAATGTTGAATACATCTTTCAGCACCCCTCTATCGGCTGGGGAGTGCAGAGGGCCATCAAGTCCCCAGAAAAACTCAGCATGCAAAACTGCACTTTGCAAAGAAGAATAATTCAAAGCCTTCTCATTGTCACAAATTGAAGCCTAAAAAAGCACAAGCAGCTAATCCTCATCTGTTAAAAGCTAAAGACTGGCATCTAGAGATCCAGGAAGCTGATTGAAATCGCCAGCTGTACACCATCACTTCGCACAGGGTCCGGACATTGTTGCTTCTCATGTACTGGACAGCAACGGAACAGGTATAAGACTGGAAAGGAGAATGAAACAGGACAAGTCAAGGACAGAAACGGGAAAGGGAACGGGACAGGAAGGGGACAGGAAGGGGACAGGAAGGGGACAGGAAGGGGACAGGAACGGGACAGGAACGGGACAGGAAGGGGACAGGAACGGGACAGGAAGGGGACAGGAACGGGACAGGAACGGGACAGGAACGGGACAGGAAGGGGACAGGAACGGGACAGGAAGGGGACAGGAACGGGACAGGAAGGGGACAGGAACGGGACAGGAACGGGACAGGAACGGGACAGGAAGGGGACAGGAACGGGACAGGAACCGGACAGGAAGGGGACAGGAACGGGACAGGAACGGGACAGGAACAGGACAGGAACGGGACAGATCAAAGAGAGCAACTGGACAGGAACGGGACAGGGCAAGGATAAAAACGGGACAGGGCAAGGATAAAAACGGGACAGGGCAGGGATAAAAACGGGACAGGAAAAGGCGCACAATCGTGCGCACTGGCTCCTTCAACCCACCAGCGGGAAATCCGGGCAAGCGATGCGGCCCCAACTCAGCCGCATAAAATATGAATACGCCGCCTCCTGCGAGTAAATTTGCCTCCCCAAGGTATTCGCAGCTTCCTGCGACCAACCGCCTGCGCTGCTGGCGCGACCTCCGTGAACTCCAGCGGCGGTGTGCGAAGCCTCACAGAGTGCAGCCTCCGCTGCATCGACTTCAGTTGGTGTGCCGCACTGCTGATTGGACGGACCGGCTGCTGCGACTGCGCCCTGATCGACTGGGAGCTGTACTATGGCTCCTGGTTCGGCCATGGAGTCGTCTGTCCCAGCGGCTTGTTTGAGAAGGAGGCGTGTGAGTCGGACTCGCTCGTAAACAATGGATTTCATTGCAGCAGATAAGATGCTCGAAGTTTGAATACGAAGAATTTTTTTTTAATATTTCACCTATACAGGGCGTATCACGTACCAGGTATCAGGTATCAGGTAACAGGTATCAGGCATCAGGTGTCAGGTACCATCCGGTATCTTCAGGTATCATCAGGTATCAAGTATCAGGAAACATGTATTAGGTATGAGAAATCATGCATCCAGGTTACCGGCATCGTGTATCAGGTATCAGACATCGGATAATAAAGTACGGGAGATCAGCGAATCAACGCTTCTAAAAAGCAGATTAAATTTACGTTCTTTGGAAACTCCTCAGTGTTCAAATTTGTGAGTGACTTCTGACAAAATAATTTTCAGCCGTGGAGGTGCTGCCGTTCTCCAGCTGCGATCAGATCAGCATGAACTTCAACGCCTCTTGCGACAGAGCCATGGACGGCAGCACGCAGCAGATGTTCATCACCGGCTCGTGCTCGCACACTTCAGCAAGCAACTACAACTGGTGGCGGGCCAGTTTGCCCGATCGGGCCTTCATCGAGACTGTCGCCCTGTACAACCGTCAGGACTGCTGCCCAGAACGACTGAACAATTTCACCATCAGCATCGATGGCTCAGTGTTCGCCTATTACTTTTCTGCCAACGCGTTCTCGGTGAAGAACTTCAGCTGCAGTCGAGTCGGCCAGACGGTTCAGGTGGATCAGAACACGAGGAGCAACAATATCCTGACCCTGTGCGATGTGATGGTGTCGATGAGAACAATGAATTTTCATATTAATTTGTGCTCGAAAATCTCGTTGATGAGGCCAAGAGTTTTATTCGGAAGGCGGCTTGTTTAAAGCGGCGATTTTGTTGACTGGGCTTCGTAACAGAACAAGAACTCCACAATGCCTCAGCAAGTAGTTTTCCATTGTCCCAGAAAGCTGTTGCATTTTTCACAAGCCTGATCGGATTGTTAACAGTGGCATTGTGAGTAGGCGCGCTTGCCTCGTTGTGCCTCTCGGTTAGGGAAAATTTTACTCAAGGATTATGTATCAGGAAGAAACACGATTTGGCTGGTTTCCCAGAAATGAAACAGGAAAGTTTTACCAGCAGCGGTTAATTTTATAATTTAAACAAATCAATAGAACTGAATATTTCCTGGTCAAAAACGTCTACTTTTTATCTATATAATGTGAAAAATGTATGCCTAGTCACACCAAGAGTACAAATAAACTCAACGTAAGGCAAAGATTATAAATACCCTTAATATTATAAATTATAAGATTATAATATTATAAGATTATAAATAAATCTAATTATAAATTAGATTATAAATATAAAAGATTATAGATAGTGATTATAAATAAGGCAAAGATTATACGGGTATTTATAATCTTTGCCGTAAGGCTAATTTATTTTTCAACCACATTTGCTGCATATTTTAATTGCAACTTAAAATTGTGGTAATAATGCCTTCGTGTCTCACGAGCCTAAAACGTTCCATAGACAGAGCAAATTTATGTGCAGTTTGATGTACACTCGGGCAGTTTGATGTGCCATTTTTTTCCATCTGTCGATCTAGCAGAAGAGATCATCGAATTTATCATTTGCATTTCGAGCAGTGATGCACTGACATGACCCTGGCGGGTGTTGGCCGCGTGAGAGGCCGCTGGTCGATGCAGATGTTGCTTTGAAACTTTTTTAAGTTTGATGAGCCGATGAGATTCTGGGGGCAGAAGTCCTGCCCGCTGTACGCGGTCACGAAGTCAATCGAGGAGAGAGGGCTTGCAGAGGTCGGCTCCCGTGGAGCGTCTTGTTTCTTACGTCATTGATTGCACCTGGAAGACTGGACTGGATCCAGCAGCGCACGCAAGGTTTATTCATGCGATTGACGGCCTTGAGTTGAGAAACTAATTTATGTTTTTATTGAACTTTAGACCCCAAGCAGGCACGACGGCCTTGCTATTCAGAGTGGTTGAATAGCTGTGCCTCGGGAACGGGACAGGAAAGGGACAGGAACAGGACAGGAGCAAACCAGGAGCTTGCTTGAAAAAAATACGTATTACATGACAAAAAGAAGCCAATGACTTAGCCAAGGAAATCTAGATCTAGTTTTTAGATTTAGATCTCCTTGACTTAGCAACCAATGGGACACAAGCACCACTCTGCCTAAAAACAATACAGAGGAGCTGAAAGGGCGCCTGAGCCGCCTCAAATCAGCTCAGCAATTACAGCAGTGCTCAGTCAGCATGGCTGCGGTAAGCAACAAACGGCGCCTGCTGCTGATGTTCTCTGCTGCCGTGGCAGCCGCCGCTGATCTGGCAGTGGGCAGCCGCAGCTTCCTGCGACCAACCGCCTGCGCTGCTGGCGCGACCTCCGTGAACTCCAGCGGCGGTGTGCGAAGCCTCACAGAGTGCAGCCTCCGCTGCATCGACTTCAGTTGGTGTGCCGCACTGCTGGTTGGACGGACCGGCTGCTGCGACTGCGCCCTGATCGACTGGGAGCTGTACTATGGCTCCTGGTTCGGCCAGGGAGTCGTCTGTCCCAGCGGCTTGTTTGAGAAGGAGGCGTGTGAGTCGGACTCGCTCGTAAACAATGGATTTCAGTGCAGCAGATTAGAAGCAGAGAAAATTATTCCATTTCTCAGTCATACAGGGCTTATCAGATATGTGGTATCAGGGATCAGGCATTAACATATCAACGCTCGTTAAAACACTATTAAATTTGCGGTTTCTATGGAAACTATTCAGAGTTTATGTCTGCGAGTGACTGAAAACTTGGTCTGAAATAATTTTCAGCCGTGGAGGTGCTGCCGTTCTCCAGCTGCGATCAGATCAACATGACCCAGCAGGCCTCTTGCGACCGGGCCATGGACGGTAGCACGCAGCAGATGTTCATCACCGGCTCGTGCTCGCACACTCCAGTAAACAACTACAACTGGTGGCGGGCCAGTTTGCCCGAGCGGGCCTTCATCGAGACCGTCGCCCTGTACAACCGTCAGGATTGCTGCCCAGAACGACTGAACAATTTCACCATCAGCATCGATGGCTCAGTGTTCGCCTATTACTTTTCTGCCAACGCGTTCTCGGTGAAGAACTTCAGCTGCAGTCGAGTCGGCCAGACGGTTCAGGTGGACCAGTACACAAGCGCCTACAATGTTCTGACCCTGTGCGAGGTGATGGTGTACGGCAGGCGTTTCCGATGAGCACTCATGATAACAATGAGCCTTTTACTATTTCATGCAATGAAATCTTAATGACAAGAGTCTAGAAACGAGCTTGTTGCAAGGGGCGTCTCTGACAACGGAATTTGTTAACTGAACGCATTTTCCTCCTCTTCTTGATTGATGTCAACGAACGGCTCTTCAGCCTGCAAACTGGGGAAGTTAGGACCTCTAATTTATGCACGAAGGCTGCCAATTTGCAAGCGCAAGAAAATGCAGTTTGACAATGCTTCTCAGATGGAACAGAATCTGCAGAGTTATTTATTTTCACCTGGAAACGCCGGCCGTCACTGGCACTAATTTAACAGTAACTCCTCGGCTGATTAGGATGGAAAAGAACCGGATTTTGCTTCTTTGCCAAAAAAGAAAACAAAAAATTTTGCTGTACAGGTACTATTCATTGTTACTTTTTTATGCTATGATGGTAAAAGTGCACTTAGGGCTGAGTGTGGGCACTGGCTCAACATTTGGCGACAGTAGACCAGCAGCCCTGAGCACACACGCAATCATAATACCATTGAGTCCTAAGTCCCCAAGAGTGTCCTAGCTCCTGGCTCCTAGAGTTTCTGTGCCATAGAATCAAGAGTAGACTTACAGAGCTGGGATGTGAACTTGGGAGAGCTCATTAAGGTCCGTAGTGTGCCATCGAATTAGGAGTGATTTCTTGGAGCCAGGTGCTAGGAGTTGGTCTGTAGGAGTGATTTCTTGGAGCCAGGTGCTAGGAGTTGGTCAGTAGGAGTGATTTCTCGGAGCCAGGTGCTAGGAGTTGGTCATTAGCAGTGATTTCTTGGAGCCAGGTGCTAGGAGTTGGTCATTAGCAGTGATTTCTTGGAGCCAGGTGCTAGGAGTTGGTCATTAGCAGTGATTTCTCGGAGCCAGGTGCTAGGAGTTGGTCAGTAGGAGTGATTTCTGGGAGCCAGGCGCTAGGAGTTGGTCAGTAGGAGTGATTTCTTGGAGCCAGGTGCTAGGAGTTGGTCAGTAGGAGTGATTTCTTGGAGCCAGGTGCTAGGAGTTGGTCAGTAGGAGTGATTTCTCGGAGCCAGGTGCTAGGAGTTGGTCATTAGCAGTGATTTCTTGGAGCCAGGTGCTAGGAGTTGGTCAGTAGGAGTGATTTCTCGGAGCCAGGTGCTAGGAGTTGGTCATTAGCAGTGATTTCTTGGAGCCAGGTGCTAGGAGTTGGTCAGTAGGAGTGATTCCTAAAAGTGCTATAGAAGGAGCGAAATTCACTCCTTCCTCTTAGCTTGTAGTCAAGAGTTCAAGGGCCGAATTGGGCTCTTCAAAATCGGTTTCTAACTCCTAAAGTAAAGTTTTTCGAAGCGATCTCTATCGATGAATCGACGACAATGAACTTTCAAAGAGAAAGTTTAACTCTTTCCTCAGTTCCATCTCGATGCTGCTTTTGTGCTCGTCACAAGTTTTTACCCCAGCTGCCGCTGGTACCCATTTTACGGCTGGGTGAACTGAAGCACTCGGGATTCAAGTCAATTGCTGAAGGACATTGCTTCCCTTGGAATGAAATTCGAACTCCTGACCTCAGGGTTGGAGGTCCAAAGCGGTAACGTAACCAGCTCCCTCTGTTGTAAGCATCTGCCTTAAGGCTGCACTTTTGCCAGCCGACACCGCAAATCATTGCTTTTTCTATCAAACACGCCTTCAAAGGCAACCTACTTTCGAGGCTCGAAGCAAGTTATTTTGATGTCAACACATTTTGTACTTTTATTGGTTCATTCAGACTCTAACAGGGAACGTTGAGTGGAGACAACTCAATCGCCTGATCACAATTACGAGTATCAGCTCTTGCTGGCGACAGTCATTTGAGTAGATTTCGACCATGTAAGGCTTTCCCGTGTGTTGAGCTGTTTATTTTTTGCTACTAGACACACCAACACCTGATTCTCAGCTCAATGGGAGGTATTCGCAGAACTGTTTCTATGACAATCAGATGACTGCCTTTTATGCAAATATTCAGTTTTTAATGGCGTTTTCACCTGTGCGCATGCTGAGTTCCCACCATTAGGGACCACTTTAATTTACAATGTAACTTTAGGCTTCAATCGAGAGCCATTGAAAACTCTGGAAATTTCCCAGAGCCAATTGGCAAGCCTCTCTGTCCGCAAAAAACAGAGTCTGTAATCTACAACGAAAGAATGACAAAAATGCATGTCAAACTCCTCAGTTTTACTGAGACTAATAGACAATTTCAAATGCAGCCGTTTTATACTACTGCAAATCAGTAGCGAGCCCGAAGTTTAGCTTGCAAATCAGTGTGTATTTGTTATAGTCAGCAATGTACACTCCATGCTGGCAGAAAAAGCTGCTTGGCCAGGCGAGGGACCCGCACGACAGCTGGTTTTCACAGCGCATTACTACGTACAGAGGCAGAGAACTGGCCTCACAAAGCCCTGACCAGCAGCAGTTGAGGCCATTGTCCGAGGCTGATCATAAAAACTTAACGACTATGGACTCTTGGGGTTTCTTAAATTTCAAGGTCTCAGCAATGACCGTTTAGTCTAGCCTGAAAGGCAGGAAAACTTTGCTAGGCGAAGTTTCGCATTGAACAAATGGATTGTTGGCAAAGGACCCTGAGAAAGAAAATTTCCAATTTTATGCCCAGCCACTCTGCCTTGCTGAGGCCGTAGGAGATGCGGCAGCGTAGGAAGAAAGAACCATGCAGGACTCTCACGACAGCATTCAAGAAGATTAATTGTTTAATACAAATGTATAAGCTGAAAGTCGCAAAGCTCAAAATAAATAAATAAATATTCAGTAAAACTAGAATGCTACCAGACGGGAGTTTTTACAGCAACATCATCTAATAATAAAAGTATGCAGAATGGTTTCGTACACTTGACAGCTCTTTAGAATAGAAACGCAAAGACACTGGGAAAACTCCTGGCATAAAAAAGTCCGGTTTGGCTTTGCGGGGGCTGCACGGTTAGTTTTTCACACTCGCAGCAGGTAGCCGGATTTCTTCCTAGAAAGCAAATTTGAAATTTGAAATTAAGGTTTCGAATAATCTGCCAATAATAACAATAATAACAATAATAATAGTAACAATAATAATTGCAGGAGGGCTGCGGGCAAAAACACATCATTTGGTGACACTAGACCCGCAGCCAGCGAGGATGTGATTTTGTCAGTTCCTCTGACTCCTGAGCGCACGTTCAAACAGATGTGCGTAACAGCCCCCGAACTTTCTCTCCGCGGCTGCGCCCCAAATTAATGTGGTGTGAGCCGCTGAATCGAACTTAGGGACCTTGGTGCGAGAGGCACACGCATTAACCACTCTGGCACTTACTCCTATGAAAAATCAATCATTGGTGCTTGGTTATTAAACTGGGATATTATATAAACTCGGACTTGGACTCCACACTATCTCGACCCCCATCTGTGTTGCCTGACATCAAAGCGAACTTCGTGGCTCGTATTTACAAGACCATCGGGTCTCGTCTCACCGTGTCAACAGCGACTTCTGCGGCGACGCTGGCGGATGCGGCCTGCCGCGGTGCTGCGCCGGCTCCTGGGCTGAGCGCTGCGGCGAGGCAGGCGGCAGCTGCTGCGGCTGGCTCAGCGCCGGCAGGCTAGCGCTGCGGGGCAGCCGGTCCTGCCTAGAAGCCGCCAGCTGCTGGTGCGAGAAGCTGGCGCCGTGCTTCACCTTCGAGGATTTGTGAGACAGCAGCTAGATACTCGTAAGTGTTCTACTCCAGGTGCCAAGCCCTGTCCCCCCGGGAGTTGTTGCTAGCTAGCACAAACTTTAAAGTCGATATTCGCCAGCTTCGACTGTGCTCACCAGTTTGGAGAATTTCTCAATCTCTGCTCTCATCTCATCGTACGGCTGGCTGTTTGGAAACACGGTCATGCCCTGAAAGTATGAGTTGGTCAAGTGAGCTGAGCTACTGTGAGCATGCTACTCATGAAGCCAAGGATCCAATTGATGCTCACCTTCCACGGCAAAGGCTCGAAGCTGTGCGGATTCTTGCTGACGGCCAGGCCGACCTTCACCTGCTTGAGTGTGTGCCAGTGCCGCTGGTAGGCAGCCTTGTACTCCATGATCAGGTCCGTGAGAGTCTGCGTGAATGCCGGCAGAACTGGACAACAGATCTGATTCCCTGGGCATCCAACTATCATTATCCTTCTGCGCCTCATATAGCTCAAGCATTTAAACCTCTCACACCCCGCCCACCCACCCACTCACCCACTCACTCACTCACTCACTCACTCACTCACTCACTCACTCACTCACTCACTCACTCACTCACTCACTCACTCACTCACTCACTCACTCACTCACTCACTCACTCACTAACTCACTCACTCACTGAGTCGATCCTTTCTAAGAACACCTCCGAGTATGAAATTGTCGAATGAGAACAGTGATAACTAGTTTATGGCTTTAGACCTTACCTTGAAAATCAGCGGCTTGTACATCAGATCGTCCCGTCGGCTGATTCCAAGAGCGCCGAACATTCCTTTACTGTAAAGGCCCAGCACAACGTGCCGATGTACATGGCCGTTAAAGGCTGACTTGAAGCCTATTGCGAAACGGGTTAAGTCTTCAATCTTGTTGGTCAGGTATCTGAAATAGTGCATGCCATAGTTTACTACGAGCCTCGTACCTCGTAATTAAGTAATCCCAGTACCTTAAAGAAAGATCGAATGACTCACATCCCGAGGACAACAGCTTCGAGACACTTTATTGGCAGCGACTCTTTTATCATCTGCTTAGCATCTTCCATTAGCCTGCAAAATGAAGCGACAACACAGTTCGTCTTCTTGCGTTGCAGAAAACTCAACAGTAAGAGTGTATAAATATTTTTACTGCCGATTTAATTACCCTGAAAATGAGCGATACTTCTTTATCTCGAAAAACTGTGTCCCGGTATGATTGTATCTAAAAATATATGCAACAATAATTTTAATTAACAAAGTCAACTGTTGGGTGAATTGACACATATTGGTATTGTACGAGTATATAATTGTTTTGCGTTCTGAACCAGAAAATGGAATGCATTATTCTCACGTACTGCAATTCAGCGAAGTACTTTTGAATTGCCAATATCTTTGATGCTGTCGACGATCCAGTAGGGAAAGTAAGAGGAGGGACAGGAATTTTAGCCTAAAATTTAGAGCAAAAGTTTTTTTTAACGATTAAACATGAATTGCTACTTTGATAGCGATATGCACTGTTCCACAAAGTTTATTACAAATTTTAAAATGGTTGCGTGCAGAAAGAAAATTTTGACCAAAATTGATAGAGTGCTTGTTTTTTTAATTATAATATCTCAGAACATTATCAAACTCACTTCAGCCAGATCATGAGCTGGTGTGGCTCTTATGCTTCTTATCTTTTCTTTCGCTTTTGGTTGCTGATACTCTGCGAATCTCCACATGTTGCTCCATGTACCATCGTCGATCGGAAAACCATTTTTGTTTGTTAGAAACAACGTCGTCTCGTCGAATTCTGCGTTCATTACTAAATTGAAAAGTAAAAAACGACCGTTTGCATCACGATCACTGTATCTGCATCCTAATTAAAAAATAGTATTAAAAAGAACCCAAATGGCAATACTGAATTGTCTAAGGACGCGCCAAATGTCTCCCTTATTAGCTAACAAAAGAGACACCAGTGCTGTTTTATATACATATTTTCTTAGATAAAGATTATTTCTTTCCAAAAAAAATTAAGGGCTGTATAAATATTCGACAACATTTGTTGTACTGCGAAGCTTGTTTATAGTCGCACGTTTTAAAGTATTCCTTTTCTTGTAATATTTTATCATCCTGTGCCGAGACGACGCCTTTCCGTTTAGTGCCTAGTGTTGATGCCGGTTGAATAAATATATTTTACTATGGCTAAATCAGGACAAAATTACAACAGTAATAATGGTTCCTCGTATAAAAATGGCCCTGGATACTACGATGCCGAAGAGGAAGAGGAGGAAGAGTGGAACAGGGAAGACTTTCTTGACCCTGCTTGGGAAATCCAACAGAAAAAGGTAAAGTAAAACTTTCGACTGCTTTCTATAGTTTATAATACATTTTGTATATTTCTTCTTTACTTAATTTGATAAGTCTATGTGTATAATTAATTTATTCCTTTTTTAGTTTGTATAGCCCAGATATCCTTATTTACATTAAAAGGGACAGACTAATAGAAATGTAAAATAAAATTTAGTAAAACTGTAAAGCAAGATTAAGTTTCCTGAGGTTGCCATTTTAATTTCTATCAGCTAATTATCTAGCTTATTAGTAAAAAAACAACTACACTATATTTTTTAGATTGAAAGGTTTTAATATTTTTATGCCTCTGTCCTAATAGTCCATGAGTGGTATATTAATTTTTTAATGGCTAGAAAACTTATTTTTTTAAGCTTTATGTTTCGCTTAGTAGCTAGTTCTAAAAAAATATTCTTTTTAAACAATTGTACTTGTTATAACTACTTTGACAGTTATAAATTATATATCAGTTAGTCATATCTTAGCCCTAGTCGCTTCTGTATGGCATGATCCATTGTTGAGGCTTTTAGTGATGAATTGTTAGTTTATATGGTATTTTAAATATGAGAAAGTTTCTATTAACTTAAGTATTCTAAACATTTGGATATAAACATAGCATTTGGATGGCCTCTAATAGTGACTAGAATGCAGCACAAGCAAAACTATTATTGCTAATAAAAATAAAGCTATTTAGTATGGGCATTGCTGTGATGTATTAAAGCCCATTAGAAATTCTATGTTACCCAGCAACAAACCCCATTGCAACAGACATTCACAGCCTGGATCAACTCGTTTCTGCGCAAGGCCGACACCTCCATCGATGACATCACCCAGGACCTGTGCTCCGGCCTGAAGCTGATGCTGCTGCTGGAGGTGATCTCCGGCGAGGCGCTGCCCAAGCCAGAGCGCGGACGGATGCGCTTTCACAAGATCAACAATGTCAACAAGGCGCTAGAGTTCATCGAACGCAAGGGCGTCCAGCTGGTGTCCATCGGCGCCGAGGGTGAATGGGGCGGCTCGGGCTGAGGACATTGTTCTTATCTGGGGCTGCGATCTTTTACCGCTTATATCTGGGGCAGATTTTGAAATATAACTGTAGAAGGAGGTGAGATTTTGAACCCCTCCTTTAGGCTTAGTTGAGATTTTGAACCCCTACTTTGGAAGGAGGAGAGATTTTGAACTGAAAAATATTTCCCTTGCAGAAATCGTCGACGGCAACGTGAAGATGACCCTGGGCATGATCTGGACCATCATTCTGCGTTTCGCCATCCAGGACATCACGGTGGAGGGTAGGTGGCAGGGCCTTCATGCTTTGAGCAGCTGAATCGGACACCAATTGTTCCGTGAGCTGAACACCAATCTATCCGGCCATCCATTTCAGAGATGACCGCCAAGGAGGGGCTGCTGCTGTGGTGCCAGCGCAAGACCGCACCCTACAAGAATGTCAACGTGCAGAACTTTCACATGAGGTGAGGCTGGGCGCACAAGGAGATTGGGGATGGCTTCTCGCTGAGTTCTGGGCACCTGCCCCGACTGTCTCAGTGGCGCGGCTCTGTTGTTTGTTTTATTTAATAAGCCGGAAAAAACTCCCGCCTCGACAATCCCAGCTGGAAGGACGGCCTGGCCTTCTGCGCTCTGATTCACCGGCACAGGCCGGAGCTGCTGGACTATTCCAAGCTTTCGCGGGTACAGTGCCGCTTGCCAGTGTATTGAGTGCTGCGCCACTTGGCTTATCACTGTCACATTAACCACTCATGAGCTGTGCATTGCATGATCCGTGTGTGAGCTTGATGTTTCCTAGCTCAATATGAGCACTGCTTGTTGCTGAGACTTTGTGGCTCGTTGCCGTTCGGACTTGAAGCGTGGAGAGAGATACTGACAATGGACAGTTCAGGTTCGGGATGTTCTCCCGGAAGGACCCTAGTGGTGCAGGTTAAGGACCGAAAGAACTCTAGTGGTGCAGGTTAAGGACCCGAAGAACTCTAGTGGTGCAGGTTAAGGACCGGAACAGCCCAGGTGGTGCTGGTTAAGGACCGGAACAGCCCAGGTGGTGCTGGTTAAGGACCGGAACAGCCCAGGTGGTGCTGGTTAAGGACCGGAACAGCCCAGGTGGTGCTGGTTAAGGACCGGAACAGCCCAGGTGGTGCTGGTTGAGGACCGGAACAGCCCAGGTGGTGCTGGTTGAGGACCGGAACAGCCCAGGTGGTGCTGGTTGAGGACCGGAACAGCCCAGGTGGTGCTGGTTGAGGACCGGAACAGCCCAGGTGGTGCTGGTTGAGGACCGGAACAGCCCAGGTGGTGCTGGTTGAGGACCGGAACAGCCCAGGTGGTGCTGGTTGAGGACCGGAACAGCCCAGGTGGTGCTGGTTGAGGACCGGAACAGCCCAGGTGGTGCTGGTTGAGGACCGGAACAGCCCAGGTGGTGCTGGTTGAGGACCGGAACAGCCCAGTTGGTGCTGGTTAAGGACCGGAACAGCCCAGGTGGTGCTGGTTAAGGACCGGAACAGCCCAGGTGGTGCTGGTTGAGGACCGGAACAGCCCAGGTGGTGCTGGTTAAGGACCGGAACAGCCCAGGTGGTGCTGGCTGTTTATCTAGCCCTGGCTGCGTGTCCCAATATTGCAAGCATTTTTCTGTCGTCGCTTTGAATCTACTCACCAGTTTTATTTGAGCAAGCTTAAATCCAGTCAGTTTAGCTGCATGTGCAGTCCTTGCCTCCGCTGCTCCCTATTTGTACATCCGCCGGACTCATCCCTCCGAACCATTGCAGCTTCCAGGACGGCCTGGCCTTCTGTGCGCTCATTCACAGGCACAGACCGGAGCTCATTGACTATGACAAGCTCAGCAAAGTGAGTCCGATTTTGGTGGCCCTGACCCGCTAGCCCTGACCCCGACTCAAATAACCTTTTATTTATTGGCTGCATACTTTTATTAACAAGAGTTGATGTGGTTACTAACGTGTTAATATTTAAATATTGAGACATGTCTTTCTTGTTAGCGAATTCTAACAATCATTTCGAAACCAATCAAAGAATACTGAAACCTATCAGTTACTTAAAGAAAAAATATTCTTAAACATAATCTACTCGTTATTATCAATAACAAGGGCTCTCTACCATTGATTTAAAAAAACCAGAGGACAACAAAAAATAGAATTTTTCTGCAGGACAACCCACTGGAGAACCTGAACCTGGCTTTCGATGTGGCCGAGAAGCACCTGGACATCCCCAGGATGTTGGATCCCGAAGGTGAGCTGCTGTTGGGGATAACACTTTTGACAATGTCCACTCTCCAGCTCCCATGTGTCCAGTCTCCAGCTCCCATGTTTCCAGTCTCCAGCTCCCATGTGACCAGTCTCCAGCTCCCATGTGTCCACTCTCCAGCTCCCATGTGTCCAGTCTCCAGCTCCCATGTGTCCAGTCTCCAGCTCCCATGTGTCCAGACTCCAGCTCCCATGTGTCCAGTCTCCAGCTCCCATGTGTCCAGTCTCCAGTTGGCACAGACACTCCCTCCCCACCCCGCAGACATGGTGAACAACGTGAAGCCGGACGAGCGCTCGGTGATGACGTACGTGTCGGCCTATTACCACGCGTTCTCGGGCGCCCAGAAGGCGGAGACCGCCGCCAACCGGATCTGCAAGGTGCTCCGCGTCAACCAGGAGAACGAGAAGCTCATGGACCTGTACGAGCGACTGTCCAGCGACCTGCTGGCATGGATCAGGCGCACGCGGCCCATCCTGGAGGACCGCAGCACTGACAACACGCTTGACGGTGTGCGGGACCGCCTCAACCAGTTCCGCGACTACCGCCGGGCTGAGAAGCCGCCAAAGCTGGAGGAGAAGGCCCTGCTGGAGACCACCTTCAACACGCTGCAGACCCGTCTGCGCCTCAGCAACCGGCCCGCCTACCTGCCCACCGAGGGCAAGCTCGTCTCCGACATTGCCAACGCCTGGAAGGGGCTGGAGAAGGCCGAGAAGGGCTTTGAGGAATGGATGCTGGCCGAGATGCAGCGGCTGCACAGGTGAGGAGGCAGCTCAGGCTGGGATTGGCGGATGGTTATGTGAGGAGGCAGCTCAGGCTGGGGTTGCAAATGTAGGTGTGTAGGTGGGGTTTCTCTCGAGTGAGCAGTGCCTGACTGAGCAGTTATGTCACTGTCCGCAGGCTGGAGCACCTGTACAAGAAGTTCGTGCTGAAATGCGGCAACCACGAGGCCTGGATGGAGGGCAAGGAGGCCCAGCAGCAGTCGCAGGACTTCAAATCGTGCAAGCTAAACGACCTGAAGGCCATGATGAACAAGCAGGTGGCTTTCGAGGCAGATCTAGGCGCTCACCAGGAGCGGGTGGAACAGATCTGCAAGATTGCCGAGGACCTCAACAGCCTGGGCTACCATGACCTGGACTCCGTCAACTTTCGCTGCCAGGCCATCTGCGGCGCCTGGGACAGGCTGGGTGTTCTCAGCACAGCCAGGTAACGGAACTCGAATCCACACCGGAGAAAATGGCATGTTTATCATAACAGGGACAGATTGAAGTTTTCAAAAAGATGTTTCCTAGAAAGGATGTTTGCTTCCAACTAATCGTATAAACGAGAAACTTATCCTAGAAAAAGGATATGTTTCCTAGAAACGAGGAATGTTTACTATTGACGATTGCCAGGAACATGCTACGTTTCCTTTTTCATGGACACTTCCTATAAACTAGGAGTGTTTACTAGAAACGTGGGACGCTTCCTATAAACTAGGAGTGTTTACTAGAAACGTGGGACGCTTCCTATAAACTAGGAGTGTTTACTAGAAACGTGGGACGCTTCCTATAAACTAGGAGTGTTTACTAGAAACGTGGGACGCTTCCAATAAACTAGGAGTGTTCACTAGAAACGTGGGACGCTTCCAATAAACTAGGACTGTTTACTAGAAACGCGGGACGCTTCCTATAAACTAGGACTGTTCACTAGAAACGTGGGACGCTTCCAATAAACTAGGAGTGTTTACTAGAAACGTGGGACGCTTCCTATAAACTAGGAGTGTTTACTAGAAACGTGGGACGCTTCCAATAAACTAGGAGTGTTTACTAGAAACGTGGGACGCTTCCTATAAACTAGGAGTGTTTACTAGAAACGTGGGACGCTTCCTATAAACTAGGAGTGTTTACTAGAAACGTGGGACGCTTCCTATAAACTAGGAGTGTTTACTAGAAACGTGGGACGCTTCCTATAAACTAGGACTGTTTACTAGAAACGTGGGACGCTTCCAATAAACTAGGAGTGTTCACTAGAAACGTGGGACGCTTCCAATAAACTAGGAGTGTTTACTAGAAACGTGGGACGCTTCCTATAAACTAGGAGTGTTTACTAGAAACGTGGGACGCTTCCAATAAACTAGGAGTGTTTACTAGAAACGTGGGACGCTTCCAAAAAACTAGGAGTGTTTACTAGAAACGTGGGACGCTTCCAATAAACTAGGGGTGTTTACTAGAAACGTGGGACGCTTCCAATAAACTAGGACTGTTTACTAGAAACGCGGGACGCTTCCTATAAACTAGGACTGTTCACTAGAAACGTGGGACGCTTCCAATAAACTAGGAGTGTTTACTAGAAACGTGGGACGCTTCCAATAAACTAGGAGTGTTTACTAGAAACGTGGGACGCTTCCAATAAACTAGGAGTGTGTACTAGAAACGTGGGACGCTTCCAATAAACTAGGAGTGTGTACTAGAAACGTGGGACGCTTCCAATAAACTAGGAGTGTTTACTAGAAACGTGGGACGCTTCCAATAAACTAGGAGTGTTTACTAGAAACGTGGGACGCTTCCAATAAACTAGGAGTGTTTACTAGAAACGTGGGACGCTTCCTAAAAACTAGGAGTGTTTACTAGAAACGTGGGACGCTTCCAATAAACTAGGAGTGTTTACTAGAAACGTGGGACGCTTCCTATAAACTAGGAGTGTTTACTAGAAACGTGGGACGCTTCCTATAAACTAGGAGTGTTTACTAGAAACGTGGGACGCTTCCTATAAACTAGGAGTGTTTACTAGAAACGTGGGACGCTTCCTATAAACTAGTAGTGTTTACTAGAAACGTGGGACGCTTCCTATAAACTAGGACTGTTTACTAGAAACGTGGGACGCTTCCTATAAACTAGGAGTGTTTACTAGAAACGTGGGACGCTTCCTATAAACTAGGAGTGTTTACTAGAAACGTGGGACGCTTCCAATAAACTAGGAGTGTTCACTAGAAACGTGGGACGCTTCCAATAAACTAGGACTGTTTACTAGAAACGCGGGACGCTTCCTATAAACTAGGACTGTTCACTAGAAACGTGGGACGCTTCCAATAAACTAGGAGTGTTTACTAGAAACGTGGGACGCTTCCAATAAACTAGGAGTGTTTACTAGAAACGTGGGACGCTTCCAATAAACTAGGAGTGTGTACTAGAAACGTGGGACGCTTCCAATAAACTAGGAGTGTGTACTAGAAACGTGGGACGCTTCCAATAAACTAGGAGTGTTTACTAGAAACGTGGGACGCTTCCAATAAACTAGGAGTGTTTACTAGAAACGTGGGACGCTTCCAATAAACTAGGAGTGTTTACTAGAAACGTGGGACGCTTCCTATAAACTAGGAGTGTTTACTAGAAACGTGGGACGCTTCCAATAAACTAGGAGTGTTTACTAGAAACGTGGGACGCTTCCAATAAACTAGGAGTGTTTACTAGAAACGTGGGACGCTTCCAATAAACTAGGAGTGTTTACTAGAAACGTGGGACGCTTCCAATAAACTAGGACTGTTTACTAGAAACGTGGGACGCTTCCTATAAACTAGGAGTGTTTACTAGAAACGTGGGACGCTTCCAATAAACTAGGACTGTTTACTAGAAACGTGGGACGCTTCCTATAAACTAGGAGTGTTTACTAGAAACGTGGGACGCTTCCTATAAACTAGGAGTGTTTACTAGAAACGTGGGACGCTTCCTATAAACTAGGAGTGTTTACTAGAAACGTGGGACGCTTCCTATTAACTAGGAGTGTTTACTAGAAACGTGGGACGCTTCCTAAAAACGATTATGTTTCCTAGAAACGAAGCCAGGTATTTTCTTTGACTCGAAAGACTTTCCAAAAAGGCGATTCTTGAAAGTGTTGCATTTATAAATGAGAACAGTTTCTTATTTAAGAAATATTACGTTTTCAACGCTCGCTTTGCCCTCTCTTATCTGTGAAGGTCGCGGGCTCTGCGTGAGGCCGAGCACGTGCTCGAGTCGCTAGACCAGCTGCACCTGCAGTTCGCCAAGCGGGCCGCCCCTTTCAACAACTGGCTGGATGGAGCCAACGAGGACCTCATGGACTTCTTCATTGTGTACTCGGTACAGGAAGTAGAATCTCTGCAGGCCGCCCACGCCGAGTTCCGGGCCAGCCTGCCAGCTGCCGAGGCCGAGCACCGCGGCATCGCCCACATCGATGCTGAGGTGCGCGAGCTGGCGGCCGCCCATGGCCTGTCCGGGGACGCGCTGGTCAACCCGTACACCGGGCTCACCGCCAGGGTGAGCTGCTCTCACTAGCCATTCCTTGAGTAGTTGATTCTTGACTAGGTCATTCTTGACTAGGTCATTCTTGACTAGGTCATTCTTGACTTGGTCATTCTTGACTTGGTCATTTCTGACTTGGTCATTCTTGACTTGGTCATTCTTGACTAGGTCATTCTTGACTAGGTCATTCTTGACTTGGTCATTCTTGACTAGGTCATTCTTGACTTGGTCATTCTTGACTAGGTCATTCTTGACTTGGTCATTCTTGACTTGGTCATTCTTGACTTGGTCATTCTTGACTTGGTCATTCTTGACTAGGTCATTCTTGACTTGGTCATTCTTGACTTGGTCATTCTTGACTTGGTCATTCTTGACTAGGTCATTCTTGACTAGGTCATTCTTGACTAGGTCATTCTTGACTTGGTCATTCTTGACTAGGTCATTCTTGACTTGGTCATTCTTGACTTGGTCATTCTTGACTTGGTCATTCTTGACTAGGTCATTTCTGACTTGGTCATTCTTGACTTGGTCATTCTTGACTAGGTCATTCTTGACTTGGTCATTCTTGACTAGGTCATTTCTGACTTGGTCATTCTTGACTAGGACATTTCTGACTTGGTCATTCTTGACTTGGTCATTCTTGACTTGGTCATTCTTGACTTGGTCATTCTTGACTAGGTCATTCTTGACTTGGTCATTCTTGACTTGGTCATTCTTGACTAGGTCATTTCTGACTTGGTCATTCTTGACTTGGTCATTCTTGACTTGGTCATTCTTGACTTGGTCATTCTTGACTAGGTCATTTCTGACTTGGTCATTCTTGACTAGGTCATTCTTGACTTGGTCATTCTTGACTTGGTCATTCTTGACTTGGTCATTCTTGACTTGGTCATTCTTGACTTGGTCATTCTTGACGGTCATTCTTGACTAGGTCATTCTTGACTTGGTCATTCTTGACTAGGTCATTCTTGACTAGGTCATTCTTGACTTGGTCATTCTTGACTTGGTCATTCTTGACTTGGTCATTCTTGACTAGGTCATTTCTGACTTGGTCATTCTTGACTTGGTCATTCTTGACTTGGTCATTCTTGACTTGGTCATTCTTGACTTGGTCATTCTTGACTAGGTCATTCTTGACTAGGTCATTCTTGACTAGGTCATTCTTGACTTGGTCATTCTTGACTAGGTCATTCTTGACTAGGTCATTCTTGACTTGGTCATTCTTGACTTGGTCATTCTTGACTTGGTCATTCTTGACTAGGTCATTTCTGACTTGGTCATTCTTGACTTGGTCATTCTTGACTTGGTCATTCTTGACTTGGTCATTCTTGACTAGGTCATTCTTGACTTGGTCATTCTTGACTTGGTCATTCTTGACTAGGTCATTTCTGACTTGGTCATTCTTGACTTGGTCATTCTTGACTTGGTCATTCTTGACTTGGTCATTCTTGACTAGGTCATTTCTGACTTGGTCATTTCTGACTTGGTCATTCTTGACTTGGTCATTCTTGACTTGGTCATTCTTGACTAGGTCATTCTTGACTAGGTCATTCTTGACTTGGTCATTCTTGACTTGGTCATTCTTGACTAGGTCATTTCTGACTTGGTCATTCTTGACTAGGTCATTTCTGACTTGGTCATTCTTGACTTGGTCATTCTTGACTTGGTCATTCTTGACTTGGTCATTCCTGACTAGGTCATTCCTGACTAGGTCATTCTTGACTTGGTCATTTTTGACTAGGTCATTCTTGACTTGGTCATTCTTGACTAGGTCATTCTTGACTAGGTCATTCTTGACTTGGTCATTCTTGACTTGGTCATTCTTGACTAGGTCATTCTTGACTTGGTCATTCTTGACTTGGTCATTCTTGACTGGATCGAGTGAGGGCAAGCCCTGATATTTGTGGCAGAAGAAAAGTGCATCTCCAGCTACAGCACTGCAGCCTTGGGCAGTGAAGCACCCCAGCGGAGCCTCCCGCGCATGATGTACTCGGCCAGGTGGCCGGCTGTGTCTTCGCCTCGACATCTTAAAAGCCCCTCCTCTCACCCAACTGGCCTCTGCAACTTTTACCGCTGCCATCAAGCTTGGCCTTAACCATCCCGCTGCACCTTTGCCTGCACTGGCGGCCACCATGTGCAATTTTGCCCTGCCAATTCCCACCAGTCAGCCACGGTCCAGAATCCCGCGGTGCGACATCTTCTGCCCGGACTCGATACCCGCCTCCTGCAGCCTCTCTTCGTGCCATTTGCAACTCCCGGCCTCTACTTCAGCCGCTGCCCCCTCCGCACCTTCCTGCCGCAGCGTGTGCGGCCGCGAATCCGGGAAATCAATCCTTCACCCTCCCCTACCCCCGCCTGTCCCTCAGCAGCAGGCTATGGGCTTTGAGGGTCTGCCAGCGCATCCTCTGCCCTCTCCATTTCTCTCTCTCCCGCAGCCCAGCTCGGGTCCGCCATCTTTGCAGCCTGCGAGCTGCGCCAACCCTCCCCGGTCCCCCAGGCCCTGCCTCCCCAACTTGCACACTGATTCCGCCTGAATGGGGGCTGTTCACTTCCAGGTAACACGCGGCTGTGGGCGTTTCCATTTTGTCTGCTTTGTCTGTGCTGCGTAGTCGAGAAATTAGGTAGAAAGAAGTCCAGTTTACGAATTATGGATGTGCCCGAGGGCCTGGGTGGAATTGATTGTCAACCTTATGTTTGAAAATGCACGACATCAACTTCCTTAGGGGCACTGCAGGTCTGCAATTAGTAACCTCTGTCACCCCACTAATACCCTATTATAGTAAACTTATATTTCTTATCAAGGTCCCCAGCTCGAATCTGCGTGGCTAAAATTCAAGGCCTAGCTGCTCACCAATGCCTCACCGGCCTCTTTTCAGTCTTGCTGTTTTGCTTTCTATGAAATCTGTCTGCTTTCTGTCTGCCTCAACTTTCCCCATCTGAAGCGTCAGCAGACGTTTCCGTATTAAAGAATCTTCCCATGCTGCCGATGCCCTTCTTTAAGTAGTGTGCTAAGCAATTTCAATGCTTCATTCTTGTCTAACAGGAGCTGGCCTTGAAGTGGGACGAGGTGTCCTCCCGTGTGCCGGCCCGGGACCAGAGCCTGCAGCAGGAGGTGGCCAGGCAGCACCAGAACGAGCGCCTGCGACGCCAGTTCGCCGACCTCGCCAACGTGGCCGGCCCCTGGATTGAGCAGCGTCTCGACGGCGTGTCCAGCATCTGCTCCAGCGGCCGGCAGCTCAGCCTGGAGGAGCAGGACCGCCGGCTGAATGCGATTCAGGACGAGCTGCACGGATTCAAGGTGGGCTCGGAATGGGATTTTGAGTTTGAAATCCCAACTAACTGGGATCTGGAGTCTAAAATCCAAACAGATTAGGATTTGGAGTCAGAAATCCAACAGATTAGGATTTGGAGTCAGAAATCCCAACAGATTAGGATTTGGAGTCAGAAATCCCAACAGATTAGGATTTGGAGTCAGAAATCCCAACAGATTAGGATTTGGAGTCAGAAATCCCAACATATTAGGATTTGGAGTCAGAAATCCCAACAGATTGGGATTTGGAGTCAGAAATCCAAACAGATTAGGATTTGGAGTCAGAAATCCCAACAGATTAGGATTTGGAGTCAGAAATCCAAACAGATTAGGATTTGGAGTCAGAAATCCAAACAGATTAGGATTTGGAGTCAGAAATCCCAACAGATTAGGATTTGGAGTCAGAAATCCAAACAGATTAGGATTTGGAGTCAGAAATCCAAACAGATTAGGATTTGGAGTCAGAAATCCCAACAGATTAGGTTTTGGAGTCAGAAATCCCAACAGATTAGGATTTGAAGTCAGAAATCCAAACAGACGACTGGGATTTAAAGTCTGAAATCCTAATAGATTGGGTTTTGGAGTCTGAAATCCCAACAGATTGGGATTTTTAGTCTAAAATCCCAACCTAAAGGAGCTCTGAATACAAATTCCCGCCGTTTGCTTAAATATCTATTTCAAATTCCAGGCCTGTTTGTTCGCCACAATGTATACTAACCCCACCGCCACCTCCTGTCTCGACTCCAATTCAGGCCAACATCGACGAGATGGAGCGGGTGAACCAGAGCATCCAGGAGGCCTTCATCTTCGACAACCCGCATTCTCCCTACACCATGGAGACTGTGCGCGTTGGCTGGGAGCAGTTGCACACCTCCATCGCCAAGGCGCTGAATGAGGTTGCCAACCAGATCCTCACTCGGTGAGCAGCCGCCTCACTCATGAATGACCTGGATGAGCTATTGATGAATGACCTTTATGAGCTATTGATGAATGACCTGGATGAGCTATTGATGAATGACATTTATGAGCTATTGATGAATGACCTGGATGAGCTATTCATGAATGACCTGGATGAGCTATTGATGAATAACCTTGATGAGCTATTGATGAATGACCTTTATGAGCTATTGATGAATAACCTTGATGAGCTATTGATGAATGACCTTTATGAGCTATTGATGAATGACCTGGATGAGCTATTCATGAATGACCTGGATGAGCTATTCATGAATGACCTGGATGAGCACTGGCTCACCCTTCACCTTTCCTGTCGCTCCATTCGCAGAGACTCCAAGGGCATCACAAACGATGAGATGGCGGAGTTCCGCAAGTGCTTCAACCACTTCGACAAGAGCAAGACCCGCCGCCTGGACCCCATCGAGTTCAAGGCCTGCCTGGTGTCGCTAGGCTACAACATCCGCAACGACCGGCAGGGCGAGCAGGACTTCACCCGCATCATGGCGCTGGTCGACCCCAATCGCACCGGCCAGGTCGGCTTCGACGCCTTCGTTGACTTCATGACCAGCGAGAAGACGGACCAGAACACCGCCGACCAGATCATCCAGTCCTTCCGCATCCTGGCTGGCGATCTGGTGAGCATGTACTGCCTGGCCTGACTCACTTCCACCTGACTCACTCCCACCTGACTCACACCCACCTGACTCACTCCCACCTGACTCACTCCCACGTGACTCACTCCCACCTGACTCACTCCCACCTGACTCACTCCCATCTGACTCACTTCAACCTGACTCACTCCCACGTGACTCACTCCCACCTGACTCACAACCACCTGACTCACTCCCACGTGACTCACTCCCACGTGACTCACTCCCACCTGACTCACTCCCACCTGACTCACTCCCACCTGACTCACTCCCACCTGACTCACTCCCACCTGACTCACTCCCACGTGACTCACTCCCACCTGACTCACTCCCACCTGACTCACTCCCACCTGACTCACTCCCACGTGACTCACTCCCACCTGACTCACTCCCACCTGACTCACTCCCACGTGACTCACTCCCACCTGACTCACTCCCACCTGACTCACTCCCGCCTGACTTACTTCCACCTGACTCACTCCCACCTGACTCACTCCCACCTGACTCACTCCCACGTGACTCACTCCCACCTGACTCACTCCCACGTGACTCACTCCCACCTGACTCACTCCCACCTGACTCACTCCCACCTGACTCACTCCCACCTGACTCACTCCCGCCTGACCCGCTTCCACCTGACACAATCGCAACCGTTTCCGTCCATCTTTCCGCAGCCGTACGTCACCTCGGAGGTGTTGCGCCGAGAGCTGCCGCCGGACCAGGCCGAGTACTGCATCCAGCGCATGTCACCGTACGGTGGGCCCGACGCCCCTCCAGGCGCCCTGGACTACACGACCTTCTCTGCCACGCTGTATGGCGAGACCGACCTGTGAGGGAGCGGCCTTGGACTTGGATTTCAATGAAAGTACTTTTAGCCAGTTTTTCTGTTTGTCTCTCAGCCTTGCCCTCCCAGCCATTATCCTCTGCTGCATCGTTTCCCCATTGATTGAGTGCTTCAATTCAGTTTCAGTTTCCTGCTATTGGTTGCTGATTTGCTCTTATTTTCAAGCAGGACTCGCGAGAACTCACGGAACTCGCGGCTCCATTCGTGTTTTTAGTTGTTTTTTTTGTTTTTAACTAGCACTGATTCTGTTTTACCCAGTATCGGCCACTGACCAAAGCTGCTGGCTGCTATTTTACTGAGTTCTCTGACGCATTGAAAGCTTATTTCTGTGTGGCTTCATTGGCTTTTCGAATCGGGTCCTGGTGCCGGCCCTGAACTGCTCTGCCGTGCTCAACTTTTCTTACCTTTCGCTCCCGGCTCCGGTCTGTCCGGCTTGCACGAACCAATGAGGTTGGAGCCCCCTACTGATTGGCTAGGCATGTTCTTGTGTGCTTGATTTCAACAACCCTCGGGATCATCGTCGCGTTTTTTCTGGTTGTTCTAGTCATTCAACGATCGTTTCTTTTTTTATTTTTCCTATCGATGTAAGCAACTATTTCAACGAAATCAAATCTTTTTGAAAATCTATTCTCTTTCTCCCGAAAAGCACGGACGCGAGTTTTAATCGTGTTTTGCGTCACTGTCCCCGATACCTGCAATTTGAGGCACTCAATTTTGTAAATCCTTTGCTAACCCATCGAGACTTTTGAGACGATGCCCTAGCCTTAATGAATGAATCGCAACTTTCAACTCCAGGTAGCATGAGACGTATCTTTTTGATTGAAGGATTTATTTATGTTATAATATACGTCTCCTACTCCTACTACTACGAGTACTACTGCTGGTTAAGTAGTGCTGTGGGAACATTAACTTCTACTAATTTGAAGTTCAGGACTGCGCAGATGATGCTGAGTAGCTGCATGAGCACCAGCGAGTCTGACATGACCTCTGCATCTTTCGGTCCCCTGCCTCTAGAATTTCATTTCCGCAATTGGTTCTTTGTTGTGCATCGTTTCTTTTTTTAACAAGCTTTTTTAACTTCTTTTTTATTTTTACCCAAACCCTTCTGCGGCCTGGTGACTTCTCTCCGAATTTCGGGCCGCAGCCGCTTCCGCTTTTGCTTGTGAGTTTATGGCCCGTTCAACCGGTTAGCGAGCTAGTTCCTCTTTGCCTGTTTTCCTCTGGCTTTCCCTTCCATTTCTGCCCCAGTCTCAGGCCCCGAGAGTGCTCTAGCAGTATTTACTATAAGCATCAATACTACCTTTGTTTCTATCATTTTCTATACTTATAATTGCTCTTGTTATTTTTTAATTGTAGCCAGCGTCTGTACCAATCGTCTTAACAAAACTCGCTTTATGAATTGACTAATAAAAACTAACTAATTATTTATACATTTATAATATGCCAAAATCGAGCCTCTCTTTGAGTTCTTCCTGTTTGCTTGTCTTTTACTGCTCTTGTTGAAGCAGGGCTCAGGAACCGCGCCGCGCTGGAGTTTACATGAGATTTGCTGAATGTGCCGCCTGGGTGCAGCAGTCACACCAGGCTAATGCCCGCCCTGAACAGGCTGAAATCTGATATTTGGCTGATTTGGCCTGTACCGAACTGAGAAAATCCGCGTCCCCTCAAAACTGGAAACTCGAGCCGCCAGCTAAACATGCGGAGCACACGTGAGGTGGCACATTGAGATGACTCATCGCAGCCTAAAGCCCTGATTGCTGCGCAAACTCTGCAACATTCGCTGATCTTTCTCTGCTTCTCTCTTGGGGCAGAAGTCAGGCAGAAAATAGGTGTGCTAATTTTGGACCAGCCAGGTGCGTGTGCCGGGGGGCTGCTCGCGTGAATGGGCGAATGAGCGACTCTTAATCGGGCAGCACGGTGGCCGGCCGACCGCCTTTTCTGTTGCCTGCACGCAGGCATAAAAGCATCGAGCAGGGACCAACCGGCATACGATTTTGCATGAACTTGTTTGCGAGTCTGATGTTGAAGAGCACTGAGCTGAGACATGCGAGCACCGATGGACGTGCTGTCAGTGCAACCCGTTGCGGCCCAGACTGCTGGCGCCAGGTAAGTGCGTTTTCATTATCGCTGTCGTTCTTTCCGACAACACGCTGAATCATCCTGTCTGACCTTGCCGCGCTGCCGCAGCTCCGTCGAGCAGTACGGCTCCGTGCTCACACTGCGCTACCCGGCTCCCCGCCACTACAGCAGTGGCGCGGGCATGGACCCGCACGAGGAGCGGCTGGCCCTGGCACTCGGCGGCGGCCTAGCGGCGGTCCTGGTCGGCCTGGCGCTGCTGATCTGCTGCTGCCGACAGTTCAAGCTTAGCGGCCTGGCGGCTGCCCGGCGGGCCAAGTGGCGCCGACATCGTCAGCAGCTCGTCCTGCCAGGCTACCTCCTGCGGGCCCGCCAGCCAGGCCTTCGCTACCCGAATCTGATTGGCCCTGGTGCCATTGGCTTTTGGAATACTCCACCAGCTCAGCCAATCTGCGTTGTCAACAGCCTGGCCGTGACCTCGAGCACTTCCGCCACCCCAGCTAGTTTTGGAACCGGAGCCGGAAGTGGATTTGGAAATGGAACCAGAAGCGGATTTGGGAGCGGAATAGGAAGTGACACTGCAGCTGGAACCAGAAGCGGCTTTGCTGCACCAGGCAGCAGAAGAAACGGAGTCCAAGCTGAACCCGGAAGTGGAGTCGAAGTGTTCCCGCTGGGAGTCGGTGTTGGCTATAGTCGTTTAGAACGGCCGCAGCCGCAGCCGCCGCCACAGCCGAAGTTCAGGCTTCAACAGCTGAAACGGCAAGCAGCGGTCAGCCTGAGCAGCTCGGCTATTGTTTAGACAACAGAGACAACAGGAAAAGTCTAACTTCTCTTTTCAGTTGTGTCCAATGAGACTTTTATTGCCTTTATGATTTTTAAATGCTTAAATACACAACCGCTACTGCTACTTGGCATCAATGTGCAATTCATGAAAGACATGCCAGTCCTTCGTCATCGTCTAATGCCACTATAGCTCCACTATAGGACTTCTATACGTGTATGCAGTAACTGATTGCGCCACGGCTATAGGTCTCCGATTTAAAAAATATTTTATTTTTCTGAACTTTCTTCTACGTTTCTATTGGGGGTGAGTGGCAGAGCGATTAATGCGTGTGCCTCTCCCACCAAGGTCCCTCAGCTCGACTCCGAGGCGAGGCCACATTCATTTGGGGCGCAGCCGCGGAAGGAAGGCTATGGGGGTCCCTTAAGGGCCAACCTCCAAGACACATGAAGTAAGAGTGTACACTGCCTGACGATGAGAAAGTCAGGGAAGATATACCCACCTATGTGAGCGTCCGCCAAGTTACATGTCACTTCTCTTAACTGCTTAAAACTATGTCAGCTCTTGAGTTAAAGACATACTCCGGGTATGTACAATGAGATCTACTTCAGGATCTCTGTTAGAAAAGCAATCCGAGAGGTCATCATGAAACTTTGCATTATATAAGCTTTTACACTGGCTGGGAATGAATTTGTCTTTTCGTGTTATAGAACCCTCAGAAAAAAAGTGAGATTTTGAGATAGAGAGTTTAAGACTGATGCTCTGACAGGGTGACTTTGACTTTGGGGCTCACTCAAGACTCGACATGTATCAGACGCTGCGCGGGTACGATTGCGCTACTAACTCATAAAAGTGCACGCAAGCTGACTTAGCAGAAAAAATTACTGATATCGTTCACATGAAAAATTAACGGCAAACAGGCATAAGGCAGGCACCCTCGGCCATAGACTCCTAGATTAATACGCTAGTCTATGACCAAAGGGCCTGAACAGGTCCCGAGGGTGAAAAGTGAAGCAGCATTCGCTCGAAAACTTGCTAAGCTAATCCCGCTCAACTCGCTGCTTTGAAGACGCTCTCACAGGACCAAATAACTTGGTAAGTTACTTGCAATTATGCTTTGTCTTCATACATTGCACTTTATAAATGTGTAAATCTGTAAGGACAGATGCATGTAATGGCATGCATGCAATAATAATAGAGCTCTAGGTAGGTGCTAGGTGCTAGGTAGATAAAAACTTTCATTTAGTTACTTAGCCTGCATGGCAACCCCAAATCCCACCCCTCATCTGACCGCCGACAGCAATGGCTTCGATGCGCAAAGGCCGCAGGGCTGGCAAGTCCAAGAAGAGCGTTTCCAAGAGGGCTTCACCGTCCAAGGGCAGGAAGGCATCGAGGTCCGCCCGCAGGCGTGTCAAGCGCGCCTCCAAGAAGGCCCGCGCTGGTCTAGCTGGCGGTGCCCAGGCCGGCAGCAGCAAGTGACGGACTCTCCTTGGATTGATTGGCTAGGATTGACAGAGACTTATCAAATTGATCCGAATTCGACTTAGTATATTAACCAACCGCCCACACTGCATACATTTCTAAAAAATTAGCTCAATCTGAATGAAACCAGCTGTACCCGCTGTACTATGAGTGAATAGCTCTCATTAAAAATACAGATGCATCTACCTTTCTGTTCTTCCAATTAGGCAGCTCACATAAAATTTGTTTGCTTTTTTCTGTCATTTTTTATGAATCGTGGCTAAATCTATAATGTCGATTCTCAATTTAAAACATTGAAAAACATCTCAGCAAAGTGAGAGTTCTAAAAAGCACATTCATAATAGAAGGAAATTTAAAAATTAAACGTGCAGCATTCAGGAAGATCCATAAATGTATATAGATTACTGCTATTGAGTTTAGAAAAATTGGAATGTGAGAGGTTAAATACAACATAATGAAAACAATCTAAATACAATACAAGTATATTGAACACTGATGCACTTAATCTCCGAAAATATACAAGTCACAGTCGGAAATGCACAGCGTCCTTCGTACACAGTTCGTATTCCGCAGCAGAAAAAAATTAGCAATACTGTCCGAATCGCTTGTTCTAGCACAGGCTCGGAATAAAATCTACCGTCTATGGCAGTCTGGCAGGCAGTCTCGCGAAATTCGGTGCGCCCAGACTTTAGAGCTAAATGACAGCTTAGGCCATAGAACCCCAGTGCTTCGTTGACTTCGTGTGTGTCACTGTGGTTTGCACTTTAGCATCAATTTTACTGCTTGCATAATCAAATTGACTGACAAAATGCAACTATAAAATTTGACTATAAAATTACTTCAGTGATTTGCTTTTTCTCTTTCGTTTCTTCCTCGATATCACGGTACAGACCTACCAGTGTGTACCAGTATTCTTTAGCTTGGGGTACATTTATTGTAAGAGCTAGCAATCAAGATGAAAATATAATATCATATCCTTTTAGTGATATTATTTGTTTCTAACGCAGCTCGCGGCTGAAATATACGCATGACCTAATGGGTCCTTCAGTGTGGTATCATCAACGCTGCTCGACTTCTGTCCCATGTATTTTTATAACTTTATAGGTAAAGGAAAACTGACTTGCCAATTAGTACTACTCGCCAATTGCCAAAATATTGGGCTGCAATGATATTGCCAAAGCTTTGCAAAGACTCTCACAGGCCATGGCTATTACGCCAGATCCGCGAAAACATCCCACACGGGTCGACCGGTTCCTCAAGGTACTAGACGAGCCTCTTTCTCCCCCACTTTCTTCGACCGTCTTTTTGAAGACGCGCGAGCACCCAGCCAGGCGATTGGTGTGAAGCATGTTAGAGACCTGGCTCTAAAGCGCGCGATTTGACGCTCCCCCCTCTTAGCCACTTCTGTGGTCGGCGTGGGGCGTAACTATTATTATTATTATTATTATTATTATTATTATTCTTCCCCAGTGAAGAGCACGCTGTGATTCAGTATCAAATCACACAGAAATTCTCAATATACTAATAACTTTTTTAGAATACCAAAATTCATATTTGAACTGTTTAATTTCAGTAAGGATAAGCAAGCATTTGACCTAGTGCTTAGCGCTTAAGATAGGCTGCAAAGATTTCGCAACAGTCGAACTTGAGATTTTAGCAGGCATGATACACTTTTTACTCGCAATTGCTGAGTTTCCATAATCGCTGCTTCCATAATTAATTAGTAATTAACTCTTTCAAGCGCAGTATTTAAGTATATAAATAAGGTATTTAAAGCATACTGCAAGAGTCATCATCGTACAGTTCAAAAAGTACGAGTACATACTACGACGAGCACATTTATATACCTGAACATCTCCGCATGAGTTGTTGCCAAAGTAAAATCCCGGAACCCGGAAAGTTGGACAGATTTAATTTCTGCAACACCGGCTCTATGGACCCACGCACTCGTTTTGGGAGGTCCATATTAAACTATGCGCGTGTTGACTAACGAATCGCAGCTGTGGTGCATCGCTGACCACAGTCATAGGTGGTCAGCCAACTGGTCTCGAACCCAACAATCATACAACGTCGAACCCGTAAATCCGAACTGCAGCCATGACAGCTGCTGCTGCTGAGCCGCGTGAACAAGAAGAAATGCATGGACTTCTACTAGCTGTACATATCCTCAAGTATCCTGTGGTCCGACGAGTGCAATATTGAGTTGTATCATCACAGCAACGCCAGGGTATGCCGACAGAATCACGCGCAGCTGGCCTACCAGTGGCCTGGCGCAATCTGCCTACATCAGCCTGTGGGATGCATAAGAAGCTTCGGAACACCACACAACGCTTGAGGAGTAGTGGCACAGCATTTCGCCTGAGTTCTGCGCGCACAGCAGCAGTTGTGTCAAAGGGTTTAGAAAGGCAGCTACAATGATTTATGGGGAGTGATCCCTTTTTGTCGACGGGCAGATTTTATGAAAAAATAGCCAGAGTTGGCTTTGAGCCTTTGTGATAGTGATATCAAGACTGGGCTCAGAAAGGCAACCACATTGGTTTTATAGTGAATGATGCTTTTGTCCATGGACAGATTTATTGAATAATGATTTTTTTGATAACTACATAACTGCTTAGCTATTTGTACCACAACAGAATAATAATTTAAGCTTCAAAATTAGCGTTTTCTAACCAGACATTTATAGGAGATTTAGTAAAGGGGAATATTTTGTATAGGTGGGGTATATGTAGCGCTACAATACTTCTGCCCATAATCTAAAGTACGGGGGTACGCTGTCAGTATACAGAGTTTCAAATGAAATATTTAATTGCGTGCAACGGTACATTAAAACAGTACGTACTGCTGTTAAAGGAAAAAACCTGTGGTCATTATGAAGGCTGTACGCTATTTAACGTACGCAGTATTTCCCACACTTTCTATTTCAGAATAAGTAGGTCAGGTGATCTTGCTTTTAACTAATTATAACAAACAATGCATTTAACAGCTTATTGTCTACATCCCAGCGTTTTGGCCAAGCGTAACCCATGAATATTTTGATAGGATGGAAAAGCTTTCGAATAAGTTATGTAGATCTATGACTATGGGATTTCTAAAAATAAATATGGCCTTGAGAACATCCCGAGGTTGCGGAGTAACGAAGGCTACGGAGTTTTCCTATTGAACTGGTTTCAACTAGACCATCACCATTAAAATGGGCTCAAGATGATCATTTCGGTTTTTGTTCGTAAACATTTTTCTCAATAGACTCCTCTACGATCAAATCTGGGCAAGTTCAGCTGTTAACTCTCTCAGAAGTAAGAACGGCTTAGAAACTAGCTTAATGTTATAGATGTTATGTTATAGAATTAAAAGCTGTAGACTAAAAAGGCTTGAGCCTAGTCTGCCTAAGGCAAAAAACACTGAGTTGTGACTCATAAATCATAACATTTTAGTGAAATAAACCTAGCTCAAATTAAAAAATAAAAGCTAAAATACAATTTAAAGAAATATTTTTTAAAATAATATATCTAGCAAGTCAGCATGATATGTTGCCTTTGCCTATACTTTTATACCTATTTAAAAAATGTCATGATACTATACTATATATTTACAAATTTTCACTTAACATGTGTCTTAGGCTTGTCTCTAGATCCATAAACTTATTTTAGGCTAATAAATAGTTCTAATCTACTTCTATACTATATATATATTTGTTCTAAAAACTTTCAGATAGAAAGAAAAGAAATAGAAAGGCCTATCTATACTGCTATAAATTGTTTTTAGTTACTCTTAGAACTTAGAAACTTTTTTGGGTAATCTAATGTAATATTTTGGTTCAGGAGACTAAAGGGATCTTTAATTTTTTTACAAGGCCACTTGGCTTGTGTAGTTTCAGTTTGGGTGACCAATGAAAGCAAGTAAAGCAAATGTAGTAGTAAATTATCAAATTATAATTTTCATTAAATCAGTTTTGACACCTATTTTTGGCAATTTAGAGTGTGAAGCGTATTCACACCTTTGCCCCACCACCCCACCCTCACTTTATGACAAACAAAGCAAGCACAAAAGCACCTCTATATCCATATCCCACCCTTCAAGTTTTCATGTCTGTGTCAAGTTGTACATGTACACAGAAGCATCTGTTAATTGAGTCTACAGACTACAGTGCTTTTTATTAGTATATGATGAACTGACCAAACTTTAAAGCATGCCAATTGGCTGGATGACAAAGTGTCCTACCTTCAAAGTGGATGACAAAGTTGTAAGATAACAAAGTTGTAGAATGACAAAGTGTCTAGGATCTATTTAAAACTAACATTGTAGGCCTATACATATTGAAGTGTGGGGAAAAAGCAAACCTAAATGCTATCTTTTCAATTAAAGTTTTCAACTGCTGCAAGTTTGGGCAATACAAAAGTCTCTAGCTATATTTTGTTTAGGGGAACTGCAATGTATGTCTTCTATTGATGGCTCACTAAACTGAAACAATATTATAAAGGACAGAGGTTCTAGCCAAACTCAATCGCCACTAAGGCTTTGTTTTTGTGATGCCATGGCTAAAATTAAAAATGGAACAATATAGTTTGTCTTTAAAAAAGTAGGAAAATTGGCCCCTTTAAAATGGTGGTCCACTAAGCCAAAAATATAAGTATCCAGTGGCCCTATAATCCAAAAGAATGCCAAACACAGTATAGTTAATCAGTTAATGATATAAAATTGCTACCCTAATATTTGTTTATAGCCAAAGTTAATTATTTCATTGTATCAGACTGTTGCTAATTTGTTCTTTAAATAAAAATTGTGCATAAAAGTTTTGTCTAGCTATTTGCATGTAACTGTATATGTGCTGCTTCAGGGATTAGCGGAATGGGCAACTCCCGCCTCCCCACTGCGTCCATCGGACCGCCCTGCAGATAAGTCAAGTATATGTGCTGCATGTCTGCTATACTATCTGCATAATCTCTAACCTATTTAAAAATAGTATGCATATAGCTTGCCTTGGCTAACCATGGTGGTCATACATGAGCAACACCCGGCCGACCCAGCCGAACCGGCTGGGTGAAACAAGGGCCAAGCAAGGTAAGTCGCAAAAACCAATAGACCAAGCGCAAAAAAATCGAAGGGGGGACCAAGGGACAAAAAAGGAAGGCGTGAAGAAAAGGAAAAAGGGGAGAGAAAAAGAGAGCAAATGAGAGCAAACTAAGTCGTAAATAGAGCAATGAAATGAACTAAGTCGCAAATGAGAGCAAAAACTAAGTCGCACGGCCGGCTAAGATTTGGGAGGTTGCACATGTATGATGGTGGTAAAAGTCTATCATTTATTTTTTCCTGATATAATTTACCAAATTTGTTATCTTTAGCTTTTATAAAGATAAATTACAAGTTAAGCAAGTCAAGAGATTGTGGTGCAGAGCAACTTATGTTTATGATCTACCATTAATAAATTAAAATTTCTTACACTTTATATACAAAATCATAATTACAATGACAAAGTCTTGGCTAGCTATATAGCTATAGCTATGACATGTAGTCATTCTTATATTGCAAAATTTATAAGCTTAAAATGTTTAAAGATCTCTACTGCTCTAAAGAAGTTGCTTGATTTGGTACCCAATTAGATACAAGGCAAGGTTCTAAGTATAATTAAACCAGGGTTATACTATTGTTTTAATTCTTAAATGTAAGACATAGCATGTAGTATTACATAATATTTTCTAATTTCCTATTACATCATTGCATCATTCCTATTACATCATTACCTATTTCCTAAGTTAACTGATTATAGAATGTTTTGGCTTATTAAAATGACTTAAATTCTGTGTCAATCATGGCATTCTTATGTGATTAAATAATATCAATAACTGGTTGATTCCTAGGGCCATTGTCAAAAGAAACTAATGTGTAGAAAAAAGTAATTTGTAGTTAAAATGTAGTTGTTTTTGACATTAGTAAAGCTTTACACATTTAGTAACTAGGCTATAAAAAAATTACTAAACTTTAGCTTTATGAACTTTAGTGTTTGGGTCTCATAATTTGGCCTTATCAAATGACCTAAAAATACAAAGATCCAACACTTAAGCTATAGACTATTGCCTTATGGCATGTGTTAAGTTAAGCAAATGTGCCTGTACCCTATTTTTACTCAAATATCTCATACCTATGACTGTCTTGGTGCAGGTAAGACATCCCTGTGTGTCATGGGTATGTGGGTTTGAGGCTGCACAGAGCCAGAAACTAGGGAGTCCCAACATAAACTATGGGCAGCTTCAGCTCACCCAGCTTGAAAGCTGGGGCTTGCCAAAAGGCCAGTGTTATACTCAAGAAATTGAGCAAATTGATCAGGCCCTGCCTTAGTGCCCTCTGCCAGTTGCTCCGTTTGATTTGGGGCATGCAGCCAATCCAGCCATCCCTTCCTTCTGCCATTGACTGCCAAACTAAGGCACATTTTTTGTTTTTTGTATATGGCATATTGTTGCTCTTTACCTCATTAAAAGCTATTTAACTGTCCAGAAACTTAGTTGGCCAGTTTTATTAGGACTAACAAATAAGAAATAAGGTTAGTTTATAAATGTACAAACTAAAAAAATTCTAGTTGAGCTCGGGGCACATTAGAGCAAGCAGTGTTGGCAGCAGCAGCAGCACTGACACCCCCGCACCGGCCCGCAGTGAATGCTCACATCTGCAAATGCCGCCAGTGGTAATGGATGCAATTTCGGAAGAAAAAGTGGCAAAACTACTGGACTTCACCCATAAGCTGGACATCAGCCTGCTGGACTCGGTGGTGGCGCTCATGTACAGCAGCACCGGCCGGCAACAGCAGATTGCGCAGCAGGTTCTCACTACCCTTAAGGAGCACCCGGACGCGTGGACCAGGGTGGACTCGATTCTTGAGTACAGCAGTAACCAGCAGAGCAAGTACTACGCGCTGCAGATCCTGGAAAATCTCATCAAGACCCGTTGGAAGGTGCTGCCCCGCGAGCAATGCGAGGGCATCAAGCGCTACATTGTGGGCCTTGTGATCAAGACCTCGTCCAATCCCCAGATGCTGGAGAGCGAGCGCGTGTACCTGGGCAAGCTGAACATGATCCTGGTCCAGATCCTGAAGCACGAGTGGCCGAAGAACTGGCCGAGCTTCATCAGCGACATCGTCGGCAGCAGCAAGTCGAACGAGTCCCTATGCCAGAACAACATGGTCATACTCAAGTTGCTCAGCGAGGAAGTATTCGAGTTCAACTCTGGCCAGCTGACCCAGGTGAAGGCCCGCCACCTCAAGGACAACATGTGCGCCGAGTTCTCCCTGATCTTCCAGCTTTGCCAGCACGTGCTGGACAGCTCCCAGAATGCGCCACTGGTGGCTGCCACCCTGGAGACTCTGCTGAAGTTCACGCACTGGATCCCGCTAGGCTACCTGTTCCAGACCAAACTCATCACCACCCTGGTGCACAAGTTCCTCAATGTGCCCATGTTCCGCAACGTGACGCTCAAGTGCCTCACTGAGATCGCCGGAGTCCAGACCAGCGAATACAATGACCAGTTTGTGCAGCTGTTCTGCGTCACCACCGAGCGGCTCAAAGAGATGCTGCCCATCAGCACCAACATCAAGGAGGCCTACCTGCGCGGCCGGGACGACGAGCAGAACTTCATCCAGAACCTCAGCCTGTTCTATTGCACTTTCCTGCGCGAGCACGCCTCCCTGGTTGAGACCAGCCCCGCCCTGCAGGTGCGTCGGCATTGAGAAAACAATTCTGTCTGATAATGCACCTACATAATTCTATAATCTATTTATAATGCGTTTTTAGTACTCCCCAGAATTTAGCCTACTCCCTGAATTGCAAGAGTTTGTGCAAGTGGACTGTGTAAAACAATTGCAGGGCCACTTCTCGGACGCACTGACCTACCTGGTGCTCATCTCCGAGGTTGACGAAGTTGAGATCTTCAAGATCTGTCTAGAGTACTGGAACTGTCTGTGCACCGAGCTGTACAGGGAGAATCCCTTCGTCAGCGTGCTGCCCGAGGTAGGCCGGCCGGACAGGCGCCGGGTGTACTGGCCTGTGCTGTCCAACCTGCGCCGCATCATGATCAGCCGCATGGCCAAGCCCGAGGAAGTGCTGGTGGTGGAGAATGAGCAGGGCGAGGTTGTGCGCGAGTTCATGAAGGACACGGATAGCGTAGCGCTTTACAAGAGCATGCGAGAGACCCTGGTGTACCTGACCCACCTGGATCCGGTGGAGACTGAGCGCGTCATCACTGAGAAACTGCTGCGCCAGGTGGACGGTACCGAGTGGTCCTGGAAGAACCTCAGCACCCTGTGCTGGGCGGTCGGCTCCATCTCGGGCGCCATGGCCGAGGATGACGAGCGCCGCTTCATCGTAGTGGTCATCCGCGAGCTGCTGGGTCTCTGCGAGCACAAGCAGGTGAGCGGAGCGATCGCCTGAAATCTCTGAAAACGATTAATTAGCCTCCGAATCTCTGCAACCTGATAGCCTATCAAAATAACCAACCAATCCGACAGGGCAAGGACAACAAGGCCATCGTGGCGGCTAACATCATGTACGTTGTCGGCCAGTACCCCAGGTTCCTGCGTGCCCACTGGCGCTTCCTCAAGACTGTCGTCAACAAGCTGTTCGAATTCATGCACGAGACTCACGAGGGAGTGCAGGTGAGGCCTTGCCCTTTAGCTAGAATCGGGACTCCAGTCCTGCTTTTAGATTCCCATGGGGAGAATGGAGATTCCAGCCCTGCTTTTAGATTCCCATGGGGAGAATGGAGATTCCAGCCCTGCTTTTAGATTCCCATGGGGAGAATGGAGATTCCAGCCCTGCTTTTAGATTCCCATGGGGAGAATGGAGATTCCAGCCCTGCTTTTAGATTCCCATGGGGAGAATGGAGACTCCAGCCCTGCTTTTAGATTCCCATGGGGAGAATGGAGATTCCAGCCCTGCTTTTAGATTCCCATGGGGAGAATGGAGACTCCAGCCCTGCTTTTAGATTCCCATGGGGAGATAGAAGACTCGAGCCCTGCTTTTAGATCCTCATCAGAAAATGGAGACTCTAGTCCTCCTTTTAGATTCCCTTGGGGAAATTGAGACTCGAGCCCTGTTTTGGGTCCCACTTTGGGTCCCACTTGAGTCCCACTTATGATTTCGAGATTCCATGATTCGCTGATGTCAAGCACATCTTCGCACGCCCCACTCTTTTACTCGTCCAGGACATGGCCTGCGATACGTTCATCAAGATCGCCAACAAGTGCCGCCGACAATTCGTGATGCTGCAAGCTGGCGAGGTGACGCCTTTCGTCGAGGAGATCTTGTGCAACCTGAGCTCCATCATCTGCGACCTGCAGCCAGCGCAAGTGCATACCTTCTATGAGGCACTGGGCATGATGATCAGCGCCCAGCCGGACAGGCAGCAGCAGGACATCATGATCGAGCAGCTGTTTTGCCTGCCCAATCAGGTCAGTTCGGCACGAATGGTTCTCGCAGTATTGTTAAATTGCGTATTTTTGTCTTGCTACTGTCAGTAGTGCAGTTAGCTAGCATAAATCCTACATTAAATGTTGCCTCTGCCCCGCAGGTGTGGGACGGCATCATCCAGCTTGCCGCACAGAATGTTGAGAGCCTCCAGGAGCCGGACACGGTGCGCCAGCTCTCCATTCTGCTGCGCACTAACGTCAGCGCCTGCCGCAGCCTGGGCCACCCCTACGTCAGGCAGCTCGGCCGAAACTTCATGGACATGCTCAGCCTTTACAAGCTGCTCAGCGAGGACATCAGCAAGGCTGTGGCCGCCCACGGCGAGCTGGTGGCCAAGCAGCCGCTGATCCGGGCGATGCGCGGCGTCAAAAAAGAGACGCTGCGCCTCCTGGACTGCTGGGTGGGCCGCAGCAACGACCCCGCGCTGGTGTCCGATAAGTTCGTGCCTCCATTGTGCGAGGCTGTTCTGCTCGACTACCAACGGAATGTCGCCTCCGCCAGGTACGGCTGCCGCTGACCTCCTTGTTGTCGTCTAAGCACTCGCTGACCGATCTCCAGTCCTTAGTGGAGTCGCTGACCCATCTCCTGTCCTCAGTGGAGTCGCTGACCCATCTCCTGTCCTCAGTGGAGTCGCTGACCCATCTCCTGTCCTCAGTGGAGTCGCTGACCCATCTCCTGTCCTCAGTGGAGTCGCTGACCCATCTCCTGTCCTCAGTGGAGTCGCTGACCCATCTCCTCGCTGACCCATCTCCTCGCTGACCCATCTCCTCGCTGACCCATCTCCTGTCCTCAGGGAAGTCGCTGACCCATCTCCTCGCTGACCCATCTCCTCGCTGACCCATCTCCTGTCCTCAGGGAAGTCGCTGACCCATCTCCTCGCTGACCCATCTCTCCCGCCATTGATTTACCCATCAGAATTTTCGCCGAGGTGTCACTTTATTTATTTATTTTACGCCCGTCACCCGCCACAGGGAGCCCGAGGTGCTGGCTCTCCTAGCCACCATTGTTGGCAAGCTGGGTGAGCAGGCCAGCCAGCATGTTCCGCCGATGCTGGATGCAGTGTTTGAGTGCACCCTGGAGATGCTCAGCCGTGACCAGCACGAGTTCCCGGAGCACCGACTCAACCTGTTCACTCTGCTGGAGGCTGTGACGCAGAGCTGTTTCACGACCCTCATCCGCCTGCCCACCGACCGCCTCCGCATCGTGTTGGAGAGCGTCCTGTGGGCCGTGCGGCACAGCCTGCGCTCTGTCAGTGAGACCGGCCTCAGCATCGTGCTCCGCCTGCTGCAGAAGGTGGACTGCCTGGACCCCGTCAGCGCCGGCCAGTTCCACGCAAACTTCTTCATGAGCCTGCTCCAGCACCTGTTCTCAGTGCTCACTGACCCACTGCAGGCCGGCCAGTTGTCTCAGGTGAGTTGCGAATCATTAGCCCAGATTCATTAGCTGCCTGTCACTCCCAGCCAGATTGTGCTCAGCAGTCAGTCACTCTCCAGCCAGATTGTGCTCAGCAGTCAGTCACTCCCCAGCCAGATTGTCCTCAGCAGTCAGTCACTCTCCAGCCAGATTGTCCTCAGCAGTCAGTCACTCCCCAGCCAGATTGTGCTCAGCAGTCAGTCACTCCCCAGCCAGATTGTCCTCAGCAGTCAGTCACTCTCCAGCCAGATTGTCCTCAGCAGTCAGTCACTCTCCAGCCAGATTGTCCTCAGCAGTCTGTCACTCCCCAGCCAGATTGTCCTCAGCAGTCAGTCACTCTCCAGCCAGATTGTCCTCAGCAGTCAGTCACTCCCCAGCCAGATTGTCCTCAGCAGTCAGTCACTCCGCAGCCAGATTGTCCTCAGCAGTCAGTCACTCTCCAGCCAGATTGTCCTCAGCAGTCTGTCACTCTCCAGCCAGATTGTGCTCAGCAGTCAGTCACTCCCCAGCCAGATTGTCCTCAGCAGTCAGTCACTCTCCAGCCAGATTGTCCTCAGCAGTCTGTCACTCCCCAGCCAGATTGCATCTGATCCCAACCGCATGCAGGTGAGCTCGGTGCTGTGCCTGATGTTCTCCCTCTGCGAGAGGGACCGGCTGCACACGCAGCTGCAGGCCAGCTGCAGCAACAGCGAGTTTGTGCTGCAGTCGCTCAGCGCGCTGCTGTCCGAGGCCTACCCGCACCTGCAGCGGCCGCAGATCGCCGTGTTCGTTCAGGGCTGCTTCTCATTTAACGCCGACCAGAAGCGCTTCCGAGAGCACCTGCGCGACTTCCTGGTGCAGATCCGCGAGTTCACAGGCGAGGACCTCAGCGACCTGTTCCTGGAGGAGCAACAGGAGGAGATCCGCAGGGCGCAGGAGGCCAAGCTGGCCCAGCAGTGCACAGTGCCCGGCATCCTCAACCCGCACGAGGTGCAGGACGCCATGGAGGACTGAGGACTCCGCTATTTTAATACCCGCCCCAAATACCGCTCCGCATCCTCAGTGGAACTGTGCGCCCAGATCCCCGTTTGCCTTCCCTGATCCCAGCCCAGCGGTGCATTTTGCCAGCCCACATCCCACCGATCCCGAATCGCTTGTATTCCCACATTCTATCGGTCCATGCGTATTGCTGTCCGCACTTGCTGTACACAGCCGAGTGCGGTGCCCGGTTAACTGATATGCAATTTGCTGAACTGCCTCTGCTAGCAATGTGAATAGCGGCTTCCTGCCTGCCTGCCTGCCTGCCTGCCCACTTCCCTGTGTTTTATTTCCGGCGCAGAGCAAGCGGCTCCTCCCCATGACCCGCCACTTGATGCCGCCTCGACTGTTTTTTGTTCCCAGCCGGCTAATATTTTGCTCTCTTCCGCTTTCTCGTTGTGAATTCCTGCCCAAGCCACCGTCTGTCCTCTGTCTGTCCATCGGCACCTTCTACGAGATAGGATAATGCTAGCTGCCTGACGGGCCCTGCGGCCGCACCTGTTATTATTATTATAATTTTTATTACTATTACTGTTATTATTACAATACGTTTAGTCTCTTAGGCTTAAGCCGTAGAATTGACATTGATTTACTCTAGCCTCTATTCTAGTTGTGCGAGAGTGCGCGCAGATTCACTAACTCGGACTTCGCTGCTCTGTGTTGTCTCACCCTTCTCTGCTGTCTGTCTGTCTCTCTTAGCTTAGTCCCGCCTACCCTCCGGCCTGCTCTCAACTGGCGCTCGGTCTCCGCCCCGCCCGCACTGGCATCGGCTTTGCAAATGAAGCGCTACTTATCATAATAAACATAATTATTACACCTATTACTTCTAATTGTGTTTCTTAACGTCAGCTACTCGCAATGTCACTGCGGCTCCAGACTGGCCTTGACATTTCTCATTACCTGTGTCAGCATATGGGCCATGGGATAACAGCTTGTGAGTTATGGGATAACAGCTTGTGAGTCATCTGATAACAGCTTGTGAGTCATGGGATAACAGCTTGTGAGTCATGGGATAACAGCTTGTGAGTCATCTGATAACAGCTTGTGAGTCATGGGATAACAGCTTGTGAGTCATGGGATAACAGCTTGTGAGTCATGGGATTACAGCTTGTGAGTCATGTGATAACAGCTTGTGAGTCATGGAATAACAGCTTGTGAGTCATGGGATAACAGCTTGTGAGTCATGGGATAACAGCTTGTGAGTCATGGGATAACAGCTTGTGGGTCATGAGATTACAGCTTGTGAGTCATGCGATAACAGCTTGTGAGTCATGGGATAACAGCTTGTGAGTCATGTGATAACAGCTTGTGAGTCATGGGATAACAGCTTGTGGGTCATGAGATTACAGCTTGTGAGTCATGGGATAACAGCTTGTGAGTCATGGGATAATAGCTTGTGGGTCATGAGATTACAGCTTGTGAGTCATGGGGTGACAGCTTGTTGTTCATGGGGTTAATAGCTTGTGTGTTATTGGGAAGTTTGTTGGTCGTAGAGATAAAGGCTAAATTATGATTAGAAAATAACTTGTGAACAGCCTATGGGTCATGGGATAACAGCTTGTGGGTCAAAGGGATCATAGTGCTTGGTTTATGCGAATAATAGCGTATAGTAGTGAACTGAGGCAGTTAATTTACACAAAACGCGCAACTTTAATTTGGCACGAATTTGAACGCTAAAAATTGAGTTCTGTATTTATTTCGCGCCTCGACTTGCTAAATAATTAAGCATTCAATGCGTCCTATATTGGTAGTTTGCTATTGTGTGTGCATCAGCAGAAAAAAGACACCAAAGTACTTTTAAAGTCGTGAATCAAAAGGCGACATGGCAGTCTGACTAAAAGTTGCTGCAATATTCAGGAATAGGGACAAAATCAAAACTTGTGGACTTGGATTTCCAAGTCATTCTGTATTTAGGCATCAAGTTGCACAGCATGCACTTGCACATTGCTGCTGTGGGTGCTTGAAAGCAAATAAAAGCTGCAAGTTTACTCAGTGCCCAGAAGACCTTTGTTCCGCCTCGGCCTATGCAGAACTCCGCAGCCAGCTTTCTCAACTAGCGGGTGCGGCAGTGTCGCACTGATATTGACATAATTGACATAATTGACATAATTGATATAATTGATATAATAATTGCAGGAGGGCTGATTTGGTGACACTAGACCCGCAGCCAGCGAGGAGGCAATTCTGCCCATTTCGCTGACTCCTGCGCTGGCACACACACAGATACCGTACGCAGGCACACGCTCACACCGGTGTGTACATCTGCCCTTGTCGTCATGCAGTATGCACTTTCACTGCGGCTTGGAGGTTGGCCCTCGTAAATTGCTATACAAGCCCCCCAAGCCTTCTCTCCGCGGCTGCGCCCTAAATTAATATGGCCTCGCGGCGGAATCGACCTCAGGGACCTTGGTGCGTGAGGCAAACTGCTCTGCAACTCAGCCCCTGCAGCCAGGTTTTGCAAATGATTTATAATTAATCTTGTCAATTCCATGGAAGCTGCTGATGTGGCCAAAGTTTATTGGTCTGCAATTAGCAGATTTCAGTGAAAGAAATACGAAATAAATTCCGACTCGATATAGCAAAGGCCGCATGACAATCTTGGGAGTTGTAGGCCCGCAGGCTATAATATAGGGGAGTTAAGTGATCGTCTCCATTAAAAACTTAACCATTTTTGTTATAAAGTTTTTAACATTAGATTCATTTTAGTTAAGCATAAGAATGTGAGGTGTTGTGAGGTTAAAAATACCAATGTTCAGCTCACTGTAGACAGCGCAAATCCTTAGGCTCGTCATGTCTTCTAAAACCTTGAGTAGTCGTCCATCCGCAGCCGGCACTGTAACGGGCTAAACGGCGTTCAGCAGAGGCCGCTGTTCAGAATTCGAGTCTGGAACTTCACTCACGTTGCCGTCATGGGCGGCCGAATCTGGAAACTCAGAAAGCTGTGAGGCGATGGGCAGCGTGACGAATTTGTGGTAGGTGAAGCAGCTCAGGAGACACGGTATGGCGATCAGGTGGTAGACGCAGAACAGGGGCTTCTGTCCGCGTCCGCTGATTTCGTCCACGACAAGGAGAACCAGTCGACCGAAAAAGTAGCGAAGTCCCCACACCGTGAACATGACGCCTAGGATCAGGCACTGGGCACTTCCTGGCAGAATGCTGCAACCGAGGTCGTAGGCCGCGACCATCACAAGCATCTCGGACACCCCGTCCAGGATGGATACAGTGGTGTACACAGCCACTGTCGCTGACGCATTGCTCAGCCCCAATGCGGTGACAACAGCGAGAAACAGCTCGACCGCAGCCTTCAGCAGGATGCCCGGCAGCAGTCGCTTGGACACGGACAGCCTTCTCGGACTTCTGAAAGCGAAAAGTATAAACGGCGGCATCAGAACCAGCATGCTGAAGTACTGTACACAGTTGGGTGACAGCCAGGGATGCTTGGCGATGTCCACCGTCGCATTGAGGAAGTAGCTCATTTCCGCTACATAAACCTTTTCTCGCGCCTCACTTTGAAAGGCCAGGAACAGAATCAGCGCCGAGAAGACTTGGAAATACTTGACCATCCGCCTTATCGTGGGCAGTTCAAATGCCTCATCCTCACGGACTTCGGGTAGAAGCAGTGTCAGAATCAGGAAGAGAACACTGAGGGCAATGAACACAAGCGTGAACTTCTGGCCAAAAGCCCGAAAGCAGGCCAACTGCAAAAGAGGCACACTCATGAGGTCTCCCAACTCGAATGCCGCGTAGTAGATCAGGGAAACCACCGTGCACAGCTTGTCCTTTCGGTACCAGCGAAACATGGCGAGGTTAATATTCGAATGTATCAGTCCGACGAACAATGGGACGGCTAGCCAAGCTACATCGGTCATGCCGGATCTCTGACACACGAGGCCGAGTTGCACTGCCCCTGACAGGAGAACTGTAGACAGCAGCATCACGAAGCCGCCGATCTGGAGAACCCTTTTGCAACCGAGCCAAGCGCTGGACAATGCCCCTCCGACAATCGGCAGCATGTACCTGCCAACGTAAACCCACTCTGTGAATGTTAGTCCGAAGTCAGACGGGTCGTACGGTTTGCTGCCTTCAAGGCTGCAGCTCGGTCCGCTGTTCTCAGACTCCGTATTGTTTTCAAGGTGAAAGTTGCCAGGATCCAGTGTGCGGAACTCGCCTACAACAAGCAGATAGACGAGCTTCATCATACTAGCCAGGAGAATGCAGTGCCAGGCCTTGGAGTGCTGCGTCATTCTTCTGCTGCTTGATGTCATTTGCCAGAAAATTTATTAAAAAATCATAAACGCGGCCTCCAAGTTTTATCGAAGGCAGAAAAAAAATATTTGGTTCTTGTAAACTTCCTTGAAGCTCCATTTCCTTTTGGACGTCTGCAGGGTCCATCTATAATGGTTTGCAGCCAGGGCCCCAGTTTTCTAATGGTTGTTTCCGCGGAAAGTTACCAGCTTTGTTTGGTTTGTGTGCGGCTGTTGATGCGCAGCGTAGAGGCAAGGGTTTGAGAGCCAGTACAGACCTACAAGGTGAAGCTCGAGCTAGGCATAACTCTCATTCATTTGTGTTCTGCATTCTATCGATCGGACTCGTTCCTCGTTCACACGGTCAGCAAGCTGAGCAGCGATTTTCCGGGTGACGAATTTGTGGTAGGCGAAGCAGATCAGGTGGATGAAGAACAGAGGCTGTGAACCGGCTGTGTATTTGCGGCCCTTGCCAACATTCAGGAGCAATGCTCGGCTGATCAGGGACTGAGCACTGTTGGCCAGAACTGAGCACAACAGATCGAACGTAGCGCATCGTAGTGCCAGTCCTGTTGGCTCATGGCAGGCTTGTAGAATGCAGTGCCAGTCCTGTAGGCTCATGGCAGGCTTGTAGAATGCAGTGCCAGTCCTGTAGGCTCATGGCAGGCTTGCAGAATGCAGTGCCAGTCCTGTTGGCTCATGGCAGGCTTGCAGAATGCAGTGCCAGTCCTGTTGGCTCATGGCAGGCTTGCAGAATGCAGTGCCAGTCCTGTAGGCTCATGGCAGGCTTGCAGAATGCAGTGCCAGTCCTGTAGGCTCATGGCAGGCTTGCAGAATGCAGTGCCAGTCCTGTAGGCTCATGGCAGGCTTGCAGAATGCAGTGCCAGTCCTGTAGGCTCATGGCAGGCTTGCAGAATGCAGTGCCAGTCCTGTAGGCTCATGGCAGGCTTGCAGAATGCAGTGCCAGTCCTGTTGGCTCATGGCAGGCTTGCAGAATGCAGTGCCAGTCCTGTTGGCTCATGGCAGGCTTGCAGAATGCAGTGCCAGTCCTGTTGGCTCATGGCAGGCTTGCAGAATGCAGTGCCAGTCCTGTTGGCTCATGGCAGGCTTGCAGAATGCAGTGCCAGTCCTGTTGGCTCATGGCAGGCTTGCAGAATGCAGTGCCAGTCCTGTTGGCTAGGCTAACAAAGTCCCGCAGCAATAAAAGTTGTTCATCTTGTGATGCCAAGATGCAAAGCTTGCCCCTGCTTGGTAATTCAGGCGGAGTTTCAAAAGTGCCTGTAGACACCGAAAATACAAGACAAAGCCCGGAAGCCCTTTTTAATGGCAGTTGAAGCAGATTTGGTTGGCTGTTTATTGAATTGAATAATTTTGGCTCTCAAACCCAAAGAAAACAAGCCGCATACGAGCCGAATTGGCTACTCAGAGTACTAACTGATGCGCATTGTATAATACGAGTATTGCATTTCCATTTACGCTACCATACAGGGTAAAGTATCATATGTGCAGTACAAGTAATAGGAATAAAATAAATTGAACTTGCATGCATTATATTTTTTGCACTTTTAACAAACATCAGGAAAAACAACTTAGTGCCAGCGAAGCATATTTTCTAGATAAAATCTCTCTCAAAGTCGCTCTGGGGACAATCATGCCATTGCGAACCGGGATTTCAATCAATTCTTTTAGTTGTGCGATTTTGGCCGCTGCTGCTGCTGCTCTTCATCCCACTCCTGCTGTTGCTGCTGCTGCTGCTGCTCTTCCTCCCACTCCTGCTGTTGCTGCTGCTGCTGCTCTTCCTCCCACTCCTGCTGTTGCTGCTGCTGCTGCTGCCCGCCGGTCGGCTGGAAGCGCTCACTGCTGGGGTTGAGCTGGTTGCTGTGGTTGTCCAGGTCGGGCTTGTCACCAGTGCCCTGGAAGCCGCGCTGGTGACCTTGGTAGATCTCATGAGTCGCACTGGTTGGACTTGTTGTCGGCAGCCGCTTTGTGGCTCATGCTGGCAGCTAATTTGTTGAGTTTGAGTTTGTTTCAGGCTCATGCTGGCAGCTAATTTGGTGAGTTTGAGTTTGTTTCAGGCTCATGCTGGCAGCTAATTTGGTGAGTTTGAGTTTGTTTCAGACTCATGCTGGTAGCTAACCCGTGCGCATTTTATTGCCGCGCTGCCCGCCGGCCCGGGCCGCCTGCCGCCGGGTCCGTGGGCGGCGGGCCGGACCGGACCGGACCCAGCCGGAGGTAGCCAGCCCGGGCCTCACCCGCCACCCGGGTGAGCAGCTAGCGGTGAGACAGCACCGTCCGCATCTCCGCTTAGCCTGTCCCTAGCCTTGCCTATTCATTGCAGCAATCAATTTTGAATCAGCGATAGGGTCCCAACATTCCAAATTACTTTGGAATGCTTGTGACAACAATCAATTCCTTGGACTCATCAACTGGTACTATTCTGCCTGAGCGCCACTGCTCAAAACCTCTCTTATTATTCCCCATCGCTGAAACCCACTGCTATCGCTGAAACCCACTGCTATCGCTGAAACCCACTGCTATCGCTGAAACCCACTGCTATCGCTGAAACCCACTGCTATCGCTGAAACCCACTGCTATCGCTGAAACCCACTGCTATCGCTGAAAAAAGCAAGGCAAAAAAGCTACTCAGATTGGCATTCCAAAGATGTTTATTTGAAGCAATTAGCAGTGCTCATTGCAGAAGATAACACTTATCAGCAAGCCTGCTTCAATCCTGCACTTCAATATTCATTCTGATTTCCGCAGTCCGGAAAAACTTGTCACTCATTTCTCAAATCACTCTGCCCTTTTCACTCGTCTCATTCACTTCTCCGCTTCGCATGATTTCTTTGGCTGCTGCTGCTGCTGCTGCTGCTGCTGCTGCTGCTGCTGCTGCCCACCAGGTGCCTGAAAGCGCTCATTGTTGGGGTTGAGCTGGTTGCTGTGGTTGCCCAGGTCGGGTTTGTCACCGGTGCCCTGGTAGGCGGACTGGTGACCGCGGTACTCAGTATGGGTGGGGTTGCACTGGTTGGACTTGTTGTCGGCAGCCGCCTTGTCCATATTTTGGCAGTTGTATCTGCTTATCGAACGAATTATAATTTTTTTATAGGCAGACGGATGAAATGAGTAAAGATAACAGTGGGCGCCGGGCAGCCTACCTTGAATTTTGCTTTGAGATGAGATTAGAAGCTTGATGAGAGCTAGCTGAAATACCTCCTGTATTTATGATGAGGAATGAGCCCAACATGGAACTAAACCTGAGCATGCATTGGGCTATCCAATCCAGCAGTTAAAAATATCCATGACAAATGGCGGGAATAAGGAACTGCCCCGCAACCTTCCTCAGCCCGCAGGGGGTGGGGGTCGGGCTGCTCACGCGAACCCGATCCCAGCGGGACAAACCGGCCGATCAATACCGCATTTTTCAGTCGATTATCTCAACCGCAGTAGTTTGATGGGCCGTGTTTTTCATTACACCTGCCCCAACGGGTTCAGATGTGCAGCCTACAGCACAGCCGCATGGACTGGGAGGACGCTAGTTAAGTTAGCTACTGCTGGTAGCCATTTAACAGCTGGGTGCAGAACAAATGCTGAGTTAAGTGTCTTGCTACGGAACACAATTTTTTCCAAGTGGAGATGGGAATCGAACACCCGACCTTTAAGTTGTGAGTCCCACGCTTACTCCCCACTAGACCACAAACTCCTCTAATAATAGGCCCTGCCAATGCCAAGGCTACGAAAGCGCTGCCAAGCAGTCATTGCAATCTCTTTCATAAGTTTTAAGTACTCAAAGCGGAGTGAGCTACTGCAAGTAATAACCCAGGAGTAGATACGCGGTCTCGGGCTTGCAACCGCCGCTCTAAAATGAAGCCAGCTGGTTGTGTTTTCTTTCCACTGCAACAAAAGTACAAAATAATATTTTCCGGAAAGTGGTGACAACAAAAAGCAAGACGCCCGCCCCAGTCCAGAGAACTCCGGAGACTAAAGCTCAGTTAGTAAACACGCATTTTAGGGGGGTTCTCACTGGCATTGACGCTTAGTAATTTATTAGTACACGACAGTGTCTAGAAAAATTCCAAGAAAGTTTTTTTTACTAAAATTCACTATAAAACCCCTCGGCATCGCTCCAAGACCCGAAAAAATCCGGTAGTGAGAAAAATATTTTCACAACTCCAGCTCAAAATATCCTAGCGACAAATACCTTGTGCGTAAGCTGTGGCCACTTTCTCATTGCTGTTGAATCCAGTTTCAGTGTTAACTCAACATAATCTATCCTTTGTAGAAGCACTTCAACGAGCAACATGAGCGACAAAGCTGCAGCCGACAACAAGTCCAACCAGTGCAACCCCAACCACCCGGAGTTCCGCGGTCACCAGCCCGGCTATGTTGGCACCGGCGACAAGCCCGACCTGGACAACCACGGCAGACAGCTCAACCCCAATAATGAGCGCTACCAGCCACCTGGTGGGCAGGGCACTGCTGGACATCAGCAGCAGCAGCCGCGCAAATGAGCAGCACACCAGCGAGTGTTTGAGAACAAACTGCACTAAACTGCGGCTATTTATTCCCAAAGTGATGGGAAATCATTAATTACACTGTAGGACAGCCTATACGCAGTTTTTGCACAATATTTCTTCAGAAAAAATAAGTAAACATTACTTTTTTACTTTGTACGATTTGTTCAAAACATGTCTTCAACGTTTAGAACCATCTCTATGCAGCCATTGCCCAATAAGCCAAACTAAATTCACATTTACCATAAATAAAATAGTAAGGAGAAGTCATCTCCCTTATATCTAAGACCAGTAATCTAAGACCTTCGTGTTCTTCATGGTGTGAGAAGTGCCTTTTCTCTGGGCTCCTTTATGCATTTTCGCATCAACTAGCAGCCACTCAGTTTGCCGCTTTGTAAAAATTACATGACAGACGATAGACAAGATAGACAAGATAGACAAGATAGACAAGACACAGGATAGATGAGACGGGAGATATGAGACAGGGAAGAGATGAGACACAGGAGAGGTGAGACACGGGATAGACGAAACAGGGGAGGATTGAGACAGAGATGAAATGAGACGGAAAAGATGAGACGGTAGAGACAAGACACAGGACAGATGAGACCCAGGAGAGGATGAGAGTCTCCATCTCGATGAGAGAGATGAGACAGGGGAGAGATGTGACAGAGTACTATAGGTGTTGGAAGGGGCAACGGGCCGGATTTGGGAGCTTTGAGGGCCGCATTTGGCCCGCGGGCCGGAGTTTGCCGACCCCTGGACAAGATGAATGCGTAATCTATTTATAGCTCGTTTTTTCCAGGAAATTTTCACCCGAGTACTGACTGTAACTGACTGTACGAGTGAGTTTTGGTCCTCCCCAAGACCACAAGCCGAGTGCATGCGCGCATGCGGGCAGGGTTGGTTGTGCTTGCAATTTCCTGGAAATTGGAAATCGCGATTTCCTGGCCCGCTATTTCTAGGAAATGGGAGCGCATTCCAGTACGTGCGATACCTGGGTCCTCTGACAGACTGTGAACAGAGTCAATAGATTTCTTGATCTGAGTATGTTAGGTGAATAGAAGCCCCTTTGTGCGCGCATATAGTAATATTTAATCCATTATGAGCCATGTGAGACAGCCGCCAGTGTACTTTTATGTGTTAGTAATCAGATTCTACTGATTACCAAAAATCCCTTTTATAACAAATCTTTCTGGGGCCTTGCCTTTCTCACGAATGCGTTAGTTTGTGTCATTAAAAAACTAGAATCTGAATGCCATGGCACTGTCAATTTGGGCCATTCGAACCCTCTGGAAAATGCGCGAAAGAATCCAGCAACCAAACAATTAAACAAATTGGATCAGATCCCATTTTCATCATTAAAGTCCTTTGTTATTGATCTCCGGCAGTTTTGCTTCTCTAAATTGCGGATCCAAAATCTGCATCGCATTACTCATAGTAGTGAGACCTGAGTTAGAAGCGATTCGTAACATTATACTACGTTTTTATCTATCTCGTATAAAGTATATGTCCAAAGCTAACTACTTGAAGTGTATGAGTATTTGACGTATTTGATACTGATAGCAGAATTAGTTCAGTTGAATAATAATGTTTCGCTGGGAGTGTCGCAGGAGGTTTCCTTCGTTATTCCATTTTAGGATGGCCAGACATTTCTACGAAAGCAAAAGTGCAGAAAAACATCACGTGACCCTGCCCCCGGACAGCCGGCGCAGCTGAACTTTTGCAGATGCTGCAGTGGAGCCTCACTGGCTTCTTCAAGCCTCCATTTGATGAATCGAAAGCACTGAACGCACTGCTGTTCGCATAGGCCAGATAACCACAAGTCAGCCCCAGCAATGCTCCAGCAGTTGCGCAGCCAGTGAAAGCTAATGTTATCAGTGAAAGCGCGCCTGTTATCGGGCGGGCTGGGCAGAGCAGAAGGCTGCAGCTGATAGCGGGCAGGCGACACTCGGCGCACTTGACAACAAGCTCTTCTACAAGCTGCTAAAGCTCGCTCACCGAGTTTAGTCTACGGCCAACCTGACTGGCAGCCATGGAGCCCGCCGATGACGACAAGGCAGCCGTCATTGCGGAGTCACCCAACGAGCCGCCGAGAGCCGCGATGAGCCGCGGCCGCGCCGTGAAGAATCTCCTGGCTCTCGGGCTCTGCTTCGTGCTGATGTTCACCAGCTACCAGGGCCTGTCAGCCGTGCAGAGCTCCTTCAACTCGGCTGACGGCCTGGGCGCTGCCGGCCTGGCGGTCACCTACGCCAGCGTCGTGGTCTCCTCACTGGCGCTGACGCCGCTTGCGATCGGGCGGCTCGGCCCAAAGCGGACAATGGCCGCGGCCTTGTGCGGCTACCTGTTGTACCTGGGCGCCAACTTCTACCCGCACTGGGGCACCATCATCCCCGCCTCCCTGCTGCTCGGCCTCTGTGGTGCTCCGCTCTGGGCTGGCATGTCCGTCTACACCGTCCGGCTGGCTGGCTGCTTCGCCCAGGCCGAAGGCGACGGTCAGCGCAGCGTCGTATCAGTGTTCTTCGGCGTCTTCTTCACACTGTGCGCCAGCAGTGAGCGCTTGGAGTCGGGAGTGACAGAGATGGGTGACAGGGAGTGAAAGGGGAGTGACAGTGATGGGGTGACAGGAGTGAAAGTGGAGTGACAGAGATGGGTGACAGAGTGAAAGGGGAGTGACAGAGATGGGTGACAGGAAGTGAAAGGGGAGTGACAGAGATGAGTGACAGAGATGGGTGACAGGAAGTGAAAGGGGAGTGACAGAGATGAGTGACAGAGATGGGTGACAGGAAGTGAAAGGGGAGTGACAGAGATGAGTGACAGAGATGGGTGACAGGAGTGAAAAGCGAGTGACAGAGATGGGTGACAGGAAGTGAAAGGGGAGTGACAGAGATGAGTGACAGAGATGGGTGACAGGAAGTAAAAGGGGAGTGACAGAGATGAGTGACAGAGATGGGTGACAGGAAGTGAAAGGGGAGTGACAGAGATGAGTGACAGAGATGGGTGACAGGAGTGAAAAGGGAGTGACAGAGATGGGTGACAGGAAGTGAAAGGGGAGTGACAGAGATGGGTGACAGGAAGTGAAAGGGGAGTGACAGAGATGGGTGACAGGAAGTGAAAGGGGAGTGACAGAGATGGGTGACAGGAAGTGAAAGGGGAGTGACAGAGATGGGTGACAGGAGTGAAAAGGGAGTGAAATGGGCCATGAGTGACATGGGATTGACAAAGTGGTATTTGTGACTGGGATGGAGGCGATAAGCATGAAATGAGGAATGAAAAGCAGCAAAACGCCTTTCTTTGCCTTGCTGCGACAGGCAACATCTGGGGCAACCTGATTTCATACCTGACACTAAGCGGTGAGCAACAGCAGCAGGTTGCCGCGGCCAACCTCAGCTGCGGCTTCCGGTTCTGCTCCACTTCTGTGGGTATCGCCAACGGGGACGGCGGCGGCGTGGAGAGGCCACCGATGTACAAGGTTCTGTGCCGACCTGGCAAATCAATAGGCAATATGCCCTTAAATTGCTAGCTGCTAACCTAATTAACACTAGCAAGCCCAAGAATCACCCCCAGCCATCCCCAAAGAAGCCAAGCCCAGTCAGCCAATCCCAGCCAACCAGCCACCCCAGCTAGCCAGCCAAGCCGTCAGCCAATCCCAGCCAACCAGCTACCCCAGCCAGCCAGCCAAGCCCAGTCAGCCAATCCCAGCCAACCAGCCACCCCAGCCGAGCCCAGTCCAAAAAATCCCAGCCAGCCAGCCGGCCAGCCAGACAGCGAAGCCCAGTCAGCCAATCCCAATCAGCCAAACCCAGTCAGCCAATCCCAATCAGCCAAGCCCAGTCAGCCAATCCCAATCAGCCAAGCCCAGTCAGCCAATCCCAATCAGCCAAGCTCAGTCAGCCCATCCCAATCAGCCAATCATAGTAGCCAGCCGCCAAGCCAATTGATGCGCCCCGTGCTACCACAGTTCTACACGATGATGGGCTGCTTCCTGGCCAGCGGGGCGCTGTCATTCGTGGTGCTGGTGCTGCTGGTGGACCGGACCGACTCGGACGCGGAACGGCGCAGCGTCACGATGGCGCAGCTTCGCGGCAACATCGGTGCGATGGTTCGTCACATGGCCGACTGGCGCCAAGTGCTGCTTCTCTGCCTCACCATCAATGTCGGCCTCAGCCAGTCATTCGCAGTCAGCGACTTCACGGAGGTAGTCATTTTTGGGCCGACGATTAAGAGAGGAGAAAAAAAGAGAGCTCAATTTCCTGAGCCACTTCAACCCTCAAAAATGTCCCACAGGGCTTTGTGGCCTGCAGCAGCGGCATCGGCGCAGTCGGCCGGGTCATGATGTGCTATGGAGCCGGCCAGGTGCTGTCCGGGGGGCTCTTCGGATTGGCCGCCGGCAGGCTCGGCACAGTTCCGGTGCTGCTGACAGGTTAGTCTCCGATCGGCTCTGTGAGAGCTTTAATAGCTGTCTGTCAGTTGAGGCTGTCACTGTCTGTCAGGTTGAGGCTTTCACTGTCTGTCAGTTGAGGCAGTCACTGTCTGTCAGTTGAGGCTGTCACTTTCTGTCAGGTGAGGCTGTCACTGTCTGTCAGTTGATGTTGTCACTGTCTATCGAGCATGGCTGTCACTGTCTGTCGAGCATGGCTGTCACTGTCTGTCGAGCATGGCTGTCACTGTCTGTCGAGCATGGCTGTCACTGTCTGTCGAGCATGGCTGTCACTGTCTGTCGAGCATGGCTGTCACTGTCTGTCTAGCATGGCTGTCACTGTCTGTCGAGCATGGCTGTCACTGTCTGCCAGGTGAGGCGGTGATTTTCTGTCTCCTCCCCGCAGCTGGCTGCTTCCAGATTGCCATGGAGGTCGCGGCCCTGTTCTGGCAGGCGAGCCCGGAGCCCGCTGCCTACTTTTATTGCTATGCATTCGCCTGGGGCTGCGTGGACACGGTGTGGAACTCTCAGATGAACGGTGAGCCTTTTGTGTTTGACACTTGAAATTCTATTCCTCGGTTCCTAGGGGTCTATGAGAGAGGTGGCTAGAGAGAGGAGAGGACAGGGAGGAGAAGAGGGCGAGGAGTAGACAAGGAGGAGTAGACAGGGAGGAGTAGACAGGGAGGAGAGTACAGGGAGGAGAGGATAGGGAGGAGAGGACAGGGAGGAGAGGACAGGGAGGAGAGGACAGGGACGAGAGGACAGGGACGAGAGGACAGGGAGGAGAGGACAGGGAGGAGAGGACAGGGAGGAGAGGACAGGGACGAGAGGACAGGGAGGAGTAGACAGGGAGGTTTAGACAGGTAGAAGGGAAGACGGGTAGAAAGGCATCACACCAATGTAAGTTCGGTACGGTGCCGTTGGGGAGAGAATTAAGTGAAGCCGTCAGGATCCAAGCCGTGACCACCCACCCACCAGCCCTGTACAGCGAGTACTTCGCCGAGCGCACGGACGCAGCCTTCTCAGCCTACCGGTTCTTCGAGTCAATGGGCTACATACTGGGCTTCTCCTACAACAAGCTGTTATGCACGGACCAGAAGCTGGGTGTGATGCTTGCCGCGGTGTCGGCCGGCTGCCTGCTGCTGGTGGGCAGCGCAGCCGTGGACCGGCGGATGCGGCAGCTGAAGGTGGGCGGCCTCAGTCAGCAGTGAGGCAACCCGGATCCCAAACTCAGCAATGACACCGCAGCCCGTTTTGCTTAAATGCTGTGATTCTCCAGGCATTTGCTTTTGCCTTGACTTGAACCTATTGCTGATTTGTGCTGCCAAGAACTGAACCTATTGGCCACTATTGGCCAGTTAAAAATGCAGGCCCAGCTAGTGAGTTGAAGTTTTCAGTCACCACATTTTTGTTCAAGAACGCAGCAATGGACTAGGCTAGCAATCCATTCGATTCCATCACCCATGGACTAGGCTAGCAATCCATTCGATTCCATCACCAATGGACTAGGCTAGCAATCCATTCGATTCCATCACCCATGGACTAGGCTAGCAATCCATTCGATTCCATCACCCATGGACTAGGCTAGCAATCCATTCGATTCCATCACCAATGGACTAGGCTAGCAATCCATTCGATTCCATCACCCATGGACTAGGCTAGCAATCCATTCGATTCCATCACCCATGGACTAGGCTAGCAATCCATTCGATTCCATCACCAATGGACTAGGCTAGCAATCCATTCGATTCCATCACCAATGGACTAGGCTAGCAATCCATTCGATTCCATCACCCATGGACTAGGCTAGCAATCCATTCGATTCCATCACCCATGGACTAGGCTAGCAATCCATTCGATTCCATCACCCATGGACTAGGCTAGCAATCCATTCGATTCCATCACCAATGGACTAGGCTAGCAATCCATTCGATTCCATCACCCATGGACTAGGCTAGCAATCCATTCGATTCCATCACCCATGGACTAGGCTAGCAATCCATTCGATTCCATCACCCATGGACTAGGCTAGCAATCCATGCGACTCACTTCATAATTAAACTTTTTAAGCTTTAGAAGAGGCTTAAAGAAAATTTTGCCTAAAAAATTGCTTGACAAGAAAAAACAATATATTATAAGGTGTTCATGACTAATTTTTTCTGAAAAACAGAAGTGCGTAATACGCGGAGAGAGATTTCGCAGGCACTAACGCCATCTTTCGTGCAGATGCATTTAAGGCAAATGGAATTCGCGAATAAAAATATTGGAACTAATAGACAAAGAAATACGAGATACGAAATACGTAAACAAAAACAAATTGGCGGTGAATAAATGAATGCAGCATGCTAAAAACTGACAGAAAACACACCGGCGTAACAGAATGAAACATAACTGCAGATATAGAGAAAGGAGTGGCATATTGCGATAAATATTTTGCATTTGCCAATAATTCTGAGAGTAAACAGTCAGTATATTGCATAGAGTTAGCCCAACACTAGTAAGAATTTGTGCTTGCCTGCATGACAAGCAGAAATACTCTGATCCTACTGACCCATGTCATTACCCGTCTGACCCATGTCATTACCCGTCTGACCCATGTCATTACCCGTCTGACTCATGTCATTACCCGTCTGACTCATGTCATTACCCGTCTGACTCATGTCATTACCCGTCTGACTCATGTCATTACCCGTCTGACTCATGTCATTACCCGTCTGACTCATGTCATTACCCGTCTGACCCATGTCATTACCCGTCTGACTCATGTCATTACCCGTCTGACCCATGTCATTACCCGTCTGACTCATGTCATTACCCGTCTGACTCATGTCATTACCCGTCTGACTCATGTCATTACCCGTCTGACCCATGGCATTACTCGTACCTGTCTGACCCATGGCATTACCCGTCTGACCCATGGCATTACCTGTCTGACCCATGGCATTACCCGTCTGACCCATGTCATTACCCGTCTGACTCATGTCATTACCCGTCTGACTCATGTCATTACCCGTCTGACTCATGTCATTACCCGTCTGACTCATGTCATTACCCGTCTGACTCATGTCATTACCCGTCTGACCCATGTCATTACCCGTCTGACTCATGTCATTACCCGTCTGACCCATGTCATTACCCGTCTGACTCATGTCATTACCCGTCTGACTCATGTCATTACCCGTCTGACTCATGTCATTACCCGTCTGACCCATGGCATTACTCGTACCTGTCTGACCCATGGCATTACCCGTCTGACCCATGGCATTACCTGTCTGACCCATGGCATTACCCGTCTGACCTATGTCATTACCCGTCTGAGCCATGTCATTACCCGTCTGACCCATGTCATTACCCGTCTGACTCATGTCATTACCTGTCTGACCCATGTCATTACCCGTCTGACTCATGTCATTACCCGTCTGACCCATGTCATACCTGTCTGACCCATGTCATTACCTCTCTAACTTAAGTCATCACCATTAGAATATTAATCTGATAACTTACATTTGCCACTAGTACATAATGTAGAAACAGAAAAAATGGGAATAGCCAAATTGATTGCAGAGTGAGATTACAAAATCAAGACAAGTTGGCCAAAACCTTGGATGAAAAAAAGACCACTGTTTCGCAGTTTTTGTTTTTTTTTACTTGTCTTAAGTTTTCTTCACTCAGCACTCTCAGCACTTTGCATCGCGAGGCGGCGCCGAGGCCTCCACATACGGCGGCGGTTGATCCCAGTAGGCGGGATTGAACGGCGGCTGCTGCTGGTTGGCGGAATGACCGGCCTGCTGTGGCGGGTAACCAGCCTGCTGCGGCGGGTAACCAGCCTGCTGCGGCGGGTAACCAGCCTGCTGTGGCGGGTAACCAGCCTGCTGAGGCGGGTAACCAGCCTGCTGAGGCGGGTAACCAGCCTGCTGTGGCGGGTAACCAGCCTGCTGAGGCGGGTAACCAGCCTGCTGAGGCGGGTAACCAGCCTGCTGAGGCGGGTAACCAGCCTGCTGTGGCGGGTAACCAGCCTGCTGTCGCGGGTAACCAGCCTGCTGTCGCGGGTAACCAGCCTGCTGTCGCGGGTAACCAGCCTGCTGAGGCGGGTAACCAGCCTGCTGAGGCGCATTAACAACGATGGTTGGCTGCTGCTGCTGGTACACCAGAAGAGTTTGACACTGCTGCGGTGGTGGCTGATTGGCCACGCAGCAGCAGGAGGCGCGGCAGGAGTACACAGTCTGCAGAATCGCCACGATGCCCTCGAAGACGGCCACAATGATGCTGAGAATGCCAAAGACTCCCACCTCGAGTATTATGGGCCTGGCAGGCCCAATAATAAGGCTGATTAAGGCGGCCAAGATGCTGAAAACGATGCTGGTGATGACGCAGCAGAGGTTGCAGCCAGACACTGACGTGCCAACTAAGAAGCCAGTTATGCCAGACACAATGAAGAAGATGCCACCCAAGTAGTTAGCGGTGGAGGCATGGGTGGCATTGGCACTGCTTAACGCCTGAATGGCCACACCAATAGCAATTATAAATATGCCGAATGTGATCTGCAGGATGCCCAAGGTGCGCTGGCACTTGCAAACATTTGGCACCCAGTTGGCATTGCTTGCACCAATTGTGCTGGACACAGCCACTGCTGGTGCCGCAGCCTGGCCAATGATTAACTGCTGCTGCTGCAACAATGGGTTGGATATTGTGCCATGATTCAGGGCCACAACAAACCTTTTATTTAGCTTCTTCCTAGCAACATAAAATAATTTTGGTATGAACATATTTTTCAGTTTTTTTTATTATGCATACTTTACTTACTTACTTACATTACTTACATGAAAAATATTAATACTTTATTAGAACAAAGTGCGTACATACTTATAAAACAGACATAAATAGTTTTTAGTAGAAAAAATACTTTAGGCCACTTAAAAAACTTAAAACCTGAATCAACTCTTGTCAATAGTACTTATTCTTACATTACACACTAATACATAGCAGAATTAGTCTACCACTGAATGAGAGCCAGATAGCTTACCTGGGCCATATCAACCTTAAAGATCTTAATAGGCATAACAATAATAGCAAAAGCTCTGAGTACTAGTGTCAGTGCAAGCAAAACTTTATTATAGCTAAAATGTGATAAGGAAGCAGTCACACTTATTGTTTTATATTTTTTAATAAAATGTTTCAAGTTGAAAATTTAAAGCTTACAAACATAGACTGTGGAAGTGCTATTACTTATATTTATTGGCAATAATATTGCCCCAATAGACAAATAATACAATAGGCCTACTTACAACTTCTGGACTGTTAATTTCAATTAGAAATAAAAGTTATTAATTTAATGAAAATCGAATTCATCAAAACAGCCAAGTCAAGCTAATATTAGCCATAAAAATACTATACTTGTTAAAAAAAAGAAGAAATGTAAAATTATAGTAGATGGGCAAATAGATGGCTAAAATAGAATATTGGATGAGTTCATGACATAATAGCTAGCCATGTGCAAAGCCTGAACCCAAATAAAAAAGAATATGAATATGAAATAAACAATTTCACTACAAATTAAAAAACCCTTCAGTTAATGATGCCATTGTTTACATTAAATAATAGAAAATAAAAATAAGAACATCTTGATAAAATCAGAGCAAATAACTATCATTGTTTAATAAATACTGGAAAAACTAGCTAATGTAAAGATAAAGTCAATATAGCTAAAATAAGCTAAACTCTAAAAACAAGAGAGAACAAATCTTGGTTTAAAATTAAATCATTTGCTTAGATTCACACATTTCATTAAGTATAAAAACTGTCGATTCTTAACAAGATAGATACTGTCTTGATTATTGATAAACATATAACTAGGTCTAGGCATAGCTAGTAGGCCTATATGCAATATAGGTAGGTAGGCCTAGCTATATATTTAAATTTATTTTATAAAGAAAGTATAAAGCTAAAATAAAGAAGCAGTAAGTTGGTCATACAATTATAACCAACTATTTTTTTATCATATATTGATAACAAATAGATGCATTCGATTAAACAGAGATTGTAAAATTCAAGTTAGTCACTAGTTAGCTTCATACTATAATTGCTGCATGATATAGTAACTAAAATAATATGAAGATCAATTATTCATGAAAAAAATCTTCATAAAATTCGTCTAAGCAACATATTTTGTAAGTTATATCAAAAGAAGAGCTTTGTATCTGCTTCCAATAAAAATTTATCAACATTTTAAAGTGAAAAAAGTGAAAAGTTCCTATCTCGCCAGTGTATTTTTCCGTAAAAATCTGGCTTTAATAAATTTTCTAAGAAGAGAAGTCTTTGTTCGGATGTCAAATTTGAGCGACTACGGCTACTGTAAATTAAATGACAGAACTAGCAATCTCATGACCAGAATATACTAAAAAATATTAATTTATTATATTCATACAGCTTCTAATTTTCTACAATATTTCGACACTTATTCTGTTTAGCTTTTGTTTTAGTAAAGAGGTTAATAAAAACAAGAACTCGGAGGAGGTGACTTTGTCGTTGCCCTGGTTGACAAGGTGGATGACTTCAGCAAAGCAAGCATATTTTACAAAGACGATAGATGTCTCAGATGACTCTAATTTTGATTCAAAAAGAGATGCTTGAACATTAACTGCTAGAGCACTGTAGACCGGATATGAAGCCTTTAAAAGCAAGATCTTCAGCCATCGATAGTGAGGCGACCAATTCCAAGTAAGGAGCCGATGTTGAAGGAAACTGGTCGATTAGATAAAATGAGACAGACTGCTCTGTAATGCTCTTCAAATATCCAATTGGAATGCAAGCACTCTCTAATTAAAATAGTAATTAGTCGCAAAAATGATCCGCACTAAGAAAATCAGCATGCAATGCTCTCATCCAAGCGTGCTTGCTCACCTTCAAGGCGCGTTGAACAGTGTGCCTTACTGACCTTATCTGAAGCACAGGTCGCGATTTTAACTACAAGATCAATAAGCGCCCTGACTGTTAAGGGGCGGTAGGTAAAGTACTACAGGGAGGGGGTCGTGTCTGCAATTTCCCGAAATTAATTTTAAATTCTTTTTTGCGAAATTTATGAACTTACCATTTGTTTCCTTTAGAAAACCCATTAAATCTGCATGGCTTCACTTCACCCAGCTGTTGAATGGGTACGAGCTTCGGCTGGGGTAATTGAGTGGGTGCGTCGTCCCCCAGTCCATAGACTAAAAAGAGACGTACGCAGCTTTCAGATGCGGCTGTGCTGTCGGCTGCACATTGTCATATGTCATATGTCATTGTCAACAAGTGAGTCAAAATAAAGGAGATTTTACCATAGACAATTGACAATCAGGGTGCAATAATGCGCCAAAAATGCACGCTGGCGGCTTTCAGCGTGCAATAATGCAACAACACAAACTTTATATTTTACGAAAAGCAAAAGTAGCAAATAGTTGAAAATTTTTAACGAGCTCTTTGTCTAGTAGTCAGTGCTCTAGTAGTAACTCGAAAACTCAGTAACTCACTCAGTACTCATCAGTACTCACTGATCACCGAATTTGAAGTTGCAATTGCTAAAACTACCACTCAGATGAATATGTACTTGTAGCTCCGGTCGAACAGTATCGGCCGAAGATGCTTGAACGTCAACCTTGACATTTAATAGGCTCGAAAGCAGATTATAGACTAGACGGTGTGTAGAAGCTCCCATCTTGCTTTCTAAGAGTGGCATAGAAGAACTTCAGCTTTTCCGCAGCTCGTCCTCAGTGCAGGATCCAGCTTCAGAGCTTTCGAATTAGTACTCTCGAAGAAATACTTGGAAGCGGGCAATAGCCGATTCTTCTCGCTTTTCGGTAGAGATGACCTTGGTCTCCTCGTCCTGTCTGTCGACAATCGCTTGCAGTTCAGTTGTGGAACCTCCAACATCCGGAATTGATTCCGAGTCTTCACCCTCCACCAAGGGAATCAGATTGAACAGTTCTTCCAGAGTAGGTAGGAGCGGCTCAACATCGAACATCGTCCGCTCGATCAACGCACTTCTGTCCATGAGCTCTACATGCTTCTCGATTTCCGCCGTAGTCAAGCCGGTTATGCAATTGTCCGGGAATTGAGACAGATGAATCATGCTTTCAAATGAACGCGCACTGAGACGAACTAATATCGCGCTGTAGTGGAGAGAAAGATATTCCTTGCCTCCCTCAACCCTGTTCTTTGCAAATTGCCATAGACAAAAATGAATCGCCACTGTTGGCTAGTCAATATGACAATGTGATAGAGGGCTACGCGCACTCGTGGTCCTAGGCGTTGTTGCACTTGCAAGCCGTGTACTATCTTTCCATTAGACCACAATTGAGGCAGGTATATAAAATTTTTTTGTTTGAATAAATCTATTTTCCACAACTCAAAGTACACAAAAAAATCTGAGGCATAAGACCGACCAAAAATTTTTTTACAGAGCTGACTACTCCTAGTAGATGCATTTGCGGCTTTTTTTAAGAAAACGACCATGAGGAAACTTTCTCGCGATTTTTCTATAGAACTTATTTTCATGTGTTCAAGAGAGGAAATTATAACAGAAACAAAAGAGGAAGGAATCGGATGAACAGAGAAGGGATTAAAGGGGATAGGAAGAGAAGAATGGAGAAATAGGAGAGGAGAGTATGGGAAAAATTGCAGAGAGGGGAGAGCATGGGAAGACTACAGAGAGGGGAGAGCATGGGAAGACTACAGAGAGGGGAGAGCATGGGAAGACTGCAGAGAGGGGAGAGCATGGGAAGACTGCAGAGAGGGGAGAGGATGGGAAGACTGCAGAGAGGAGAGCATGGGAAAACTGCAGAGAGGGGAGAGGATGGGAAGACTGCTGAGAAGGGAGGGGAGAGGATAGAAAGAATGCAGAGAGGGTAGAGGAGGTTAAGAAAGTACAAGAGAAAACGGGAGTAGAGGGGAAGAAGCAGAGAGGGGAGAGGAGGGGAAGAAGCTGAGAGGGTAGAGGAGGGGAAGAATGCACAAGAGGGAACGGGAGTAGAGGGGAAGAAGCAGAGAGGGGAGAGGAGGGGAAGAAGCAGAGACGGTAGAGGAGGGGAAGAAGCAGAGAGGGGAGAGGAGGGGAAGAAGCTGAGAGGGGAGAGGAGGGGAAGAATGCACAAGAGGGAACAGGAGTAGAGGGGAAGAAGCAGAGAGGGGAGAGGAGGGGAAGAAGCAGAGAGGGTAGAGGAGGGGAAGAATGCAGAGAGGGTAGAGGAGGGGAAGAATGCAGAGAGGGTAGAGGAGGGGAAGAATGCAGAGAGGGTAGAGGAGGGGAAGAAGCAGAGAGGGGAGAGGAGGGGAAGAAGCAGAGAGGGTAGAGGAGGGGAAGAAGCAGAGAGGGTAGAGGAGGGGAAGAATGCAGGGAGGGTAGAGGAGGGGAAGAAGCAGAGAGGGGAGAGGAGGGGAAGAAGCAGAGAGGGTAGAGGAGGGGAAGAAGCAGAGAGAGTAGAGGAGGGGAAGAATGCAGGGAGGGTAGAGGAGGGGAAGAATGCACAAGAGGGAACGGGAGTAGAGGGGAAGAAGCAGAGAGAGGAGAGGAGTGCTGGATGTGGGCAGTGCATTGCAGGGAAAAGCAGCGAGGCAGCAGCGTGTTTAAAAATGTGCCAGAATTTGCAGAATCGAAGCCCTGTGGCTAGCACAGGGGCTGGCCTCATTTAGCAGTGCACGCAATCTTCTTTGGCATTGTAAACAATTCCGAGCAAAGAAACGCTTTTTTAAACAATGAGCAGCCCCACACGCTGTGGAATGCAATTCTACAGAGAATCTATTCTATTTTACTTTGCATTGAAGTGTTCACGACAGGGCAGCAGAGACCTGTAGCAGAAGCGATGCTGGGTGAGCGCCGGCTTTGATAATACATTTAATGCAAAGCATTTCCAAGGTTACCTTCTCCCTGGCAACGTAGACAGTAAACCCTGCCATTATGGCCACTTCAGTAAGCGCAGAAAAGTGCAACTACAAACGGCGGGCTGGCCTGTCGTTCAAATCCATTCCGATTCTTAAATTGCGCCGGAAAATCAATATCTGCCCTCTCTGGCAATTAGTCACTGCAGACGACCGCTTCCTAAAATACTGTCGCTGAATCACTCTGAGGACAGCAGGGACTCGATCTGCTCTCTAAAAAGCTTCTGCTAGCAAATCCGCTTCCACTCAACTGGCGTCTGAGACAGCTGGTGTGAAAAGGCATCAGTCTTTCTTAATCCTATTGCTGGCCTTTGTTTGTGAAAGCTTGCCAAGGCTTACAAGCGATCGGCTTATAGCGAGTCGTACTTGTCTAGAACTAATCTCTCCCCCTACGCAGTCATCACTGGTAGGCGTGCTGCTGCGGGGGAATTCCATCTAGAAAGGCCACCAGGCGCCGGCAAAATTCCACTACGCTCGCCATTGGCCCTTAACCTTAGCGACGAGCTATATTTAGAACTGGAAACCCCTATAGGTCTTCCGTACATGAAGTATCACAAAGTAGATCCCTTCGATAAACTATTGAATTTATTAGCTTTAACTGTATAGCAAAATGGCGTAAAGCAGTATATTATGTAATTAAAAAGATTTACTAGCAATGCACAGAATTATTTGTTTCAAGACTTGCAATAAGCAAGCCAGCCCCCAGGTGCAAGAATACCAGTCTGTTGCCAATAGATTCGACCTATAAATTCCATAGCTCGCCAAGAATTTTACGGCGACCTGTTCACGCAGCCTTTTCGTCGGTACCAAAGTGAGAGCGCGCCCGCCCGCTCAGTGGGCTCGAAGTCCTTCCTTCCTCCATCCGCTTCATTCGCTCATTGTTTCGGGGCAGCGCCTGCTGGCATGCGTTGCATCTGCTCGACCTCATCTCATTGAGCTCCCTCCATTCGCCGTCATCAGGTAAGCAGTTTATGGCGAATTCCAAGTACTCTCAGTGCTGCTTGATAGTCTATGGCAAAAGCTTAAATATCGAAACGGAATCGCCGCGTGCCCTTAATTAACAAAAGTGCTCGTGCACTTATTAGCAGTCAGAGTGCATGCTGGCATTGCGCAATAAGTCTGACAGCCATGCACATCCGCAATGCGCTCCGCTTGCCAATGCCAAATTTCAGTTCGCGCCATTCAGTTCGAAGAATCAGCTGAGAAAAATGACGCCATTTATTCCCGACCGACACATTCTAGCTCTGTCATGTGAGTACAAACTCGATTTCTAAGCGACCATGTCCGGGTAGCCACGAGTGCCAGATGAAGCTGTCCCCCCTAAGCCGAAACCGAAAACAGAGGGTTGTCCCAAAGCCTTTAGTAGCAGCCTCAGGTGAAGCGAAAGCCATGCACTGGGCAGGTGGCAGGGAGTGAATTTGAACAGTCCCACCGGACCAGCTGTACCTCTCCTCCCCTACCCACCGCGCAGTGGAGGAGGCGCCGTCCGCCACGCCTCGGTGGCACCCGGCCGAGAATTTCCACCGGGACTATAGGCTGGGCCGCGAGATCGGCAGCGGCGGCTTTGGCCGAGTCTTTCATGGTGTTCGCGTTGTCGACGGAGCCGAGGTGGCTGTCAAGATTATTCAGAAGGAGAAGATGTCGGCGAATTCCTGGCACCGGCTGGTGAGTCCCACCTTCTGTGTCCAGCTTTCAATGTATGCTGTATCCCAGTTTCCGAGTCCCAATGCCAGTTTCCGAGTCCCAATGCCAGTTTCCGAGTCCCAATGCCAGTTTCCGAGTCCCAATGCCAGTTTTCGAGTCCCAATGCCAGTTTTCGAGTCCCAATGCCAGTTTCCGAGTCCCAATGCCAGTTTCCGAGTCCCAACAGCTCCGCCCGTATCTCCATGCAGGCCAACGGGCAGCGCTTGCCAGTGGAGATTGTGCTGCTGCAGCGCTGCCGCAACATTCCGGGGGTCGTGCACCCCGTCGGCTACTACGAGGGCGCCAGGGAGTGGGTGATCGTGATGAAGAAGATCCGCTGCTGCAAGGACCTGTTCGATTACATCTCGGACAAGAAGTTCCTTGAGGAGGCCGAGGCCAAGCTGTTCATGCGGCAGCTGCTGCACACCCTGCTGCACTGCCACCGGGCTGGCATCCTGCACCGCGACATCAAGGACGAGAACCTGCTGGTGAATCTGGCCGAGGGCACCATCCACCTCATCGACTTCGGTTCGGGCGCATTCCTCAGGGACGCGGACTACACCGACTTTGATGGTGAGCGGGCCATCGATTTGCCACATGCGATTAGGTGGGCACAAGGACTGTTGTCCAGTGGTCCTTGGTTGGGCCCAAGGACTGCTGTCCAGTGGTCCTTGGTTGGGCCCAAGGACTGTTGTCTAGTGGTCCTTGGTTGGGCCCAAGGACTGCTGTCCAGTGGTCCTTGGTTGAGCACAAGGACTGCTGTCCAGTGGTCCTTGGTTGGGTCCAAGGACTGTTGTCCAGTGGTCCTTGGTTGGGCACAAGGACTGCTGTCCAGTGGTCCTTGGTTGGGCCCAAGGACTGTTGTCCAGTGGTCCTTGGTTTGGCACTGAGGCTCAGCCTGCTCTCCCTCCCTCTGTCCTGTGGGCTGTGGTCATCGCCGTGCGCACGTTGGCACTTTTCATTCTCATTCTATACCGTTCTTTATAAAGCAGCTGATATAACAATGGCTAATTTTGCTAAGTGCACATGAGGCACTGAGTATGAAACTATGAGCTAATCTCAGGTGCAAGCCGCAATATCTATCATATCGATAATAACTAGACAAACCAGCTGCGGGGGATGACTGATGCCAGCCGCCTTGGCAACGTGCATTTCTGCCTGACTCAATCCGGTTTGACCAGTTTGGCATGCACAGATAGCCCGGCCGGCCCCCTTATCTCTCACTGCTCGCTGAGGACCCGCCGACCTTCACCTTCGGGGTGGGGGTGGGGCCGTCACGGGGCACTCCCTCTGCACTCAGTGCTCAAGTGTGTCTCCATGCCGCATATTTTTACACCCTCCAGTCTGGCATGGGGCCGATCCCATTTATGAGGGCTGCTGCTTGGTGAACCCTGAAACATGTTTGCATTTGTGAAATGCGCGAATGTGCCGAAATGAGTCAAGAGTACGAGAGCCGGGGATCGGTGCCGGAATTGATCTGCACTACCAGGCCGCCCTGTCCCCCATTTTTAATTACCCCAGCTGGGGGAGGGGGCGGGTGCTCAGTGGTGCATTTCCCCTCCGGCAGTGCAGGGCGGGGGTGACCAGGCGGGAACAGTGCACTTCGCAGATCCGCCCGCTAGCAAAACCCCCCAGCTGCGGGGTGGGCGGCCGGCAATGAGGCGGTGCCGCTGCACTTGCCGTTAGTCACCTGGCCTGGCAGGGACAGCCCTGGCGCTGACTCACCCTCCGCATCCCACCGCACTGGCAGGCACCCGCGTGTACAGCCCGCCGGAGTGGATCCGCTGGCAGCGCTACAACGGCAAGAAGGCCGAGGTGTGGTCACTGGGCATCCTGCTCTTTGACATGGTCTGCGGCGACATTCCGTTCGAGCGGGACGACCAGATCTGCGCCTCCCGGCCATTGTTCAAGCGGAGGGTCAGCCCAGACTGCCGCGACCTAATCCACGCCTGCCTGAGCCCGGATGCCCGCTTCCGGCCTACCATTGAGGAGATGCTGCGGCACCGCTGGTTTGTCGAGGAGCCCCAGCATCTGACGCAGATGATGCAGCAGCAGAGAATGCTACAGCAGCAGCAGCAGCAGCAGCAGGTACCGCTGGCATTCGCTAGCAGGCCGATGGCAGCTTCGGCGGCCACCTCCGCCTCAGCTGTCTCGACCGTCACCGCCGCAGCCGCAGCCTCGTCAGTCTCAACGCTGCAGCCGCAGCATCCGGCGCCGCATCTGGTGCACTTCTCGTTGGCCAGCTCCGCTGAGTCGTCGGACTCACTTGAGGAGGTCGAGTCCGCCTCGTCCTGCTCGTCGGCTGCCGGCCCGGTCTTCTTCATTGGCGCCAGCGGCGGCAGCGGTGGCGGAGGTGGCGGCGGTGGCATCAGCAGCGGCATTCCATTCCTGCACCAGGACTCGGGCTACTTTGGCGCCAACTGAAGCGAGTTCGGGCGCTTTTATTGTCTGTGCAGCGAAGTGGTCGAGTCGGTCACATCGACATTAATTTCTGCGCATCCGATGCGCCCTGACAATTTTGCCTTTCTAATTGTACTTTTCACCCAGTCCCCAGCAGCTACTGTATGATTCGCTCTGTTGCCCTATTCGCTGGTGTGAAATCCACGGAGCAGAAGACTGGAGTCCCTGGTGGCCCCTCTGGCTGAACAGCTTCCGTGACTCGCTTTTCTCCGTTGAGCAGCAGCTCGCCTCGATGCCTCACCGCAATGATGTCCCATCTCCCATGTTGTCATGTTCGTCAGCATCTGTTCGCCGCTGTCGGCTGTCAGGAGCGTGGCGGCAGCTCCTGACCCCAACCGACCAGTCAATCCAGTGCCAGACGCGGATGCAAACCACACAGCGCCTACCTCTTCCGCCTCCTGCAGTCCCTTTGCATATCTGCCAGATTTGTGTTGTTGCTGCTGCTGCTGCTGCTGCTGCTGCTGCTGCTGCTGCTGCTGCTGCTGCTGCTGCTGCTGCTGCTCTGATTCGCTCGCTGATTTCAGTTTTGGCCAGTTTCTCTTTTGTTGTCCCGCTGCGGCTGCCCGGCAGTATTTCTCCCGCAGTTTTCGGCGCATTGTACATTTAGTATGAGCTCAAATCACTCGACTGTCTTTTGTGTGTCCATTCATGTCTAACTGCCTATGCGATCCTGCACTGTTCCACAATCTCCTTAAGTCCCCATGTAACTCGTCCATTGCACTCATCCCCAATTGATCACACCGGCCAGGCCTCGAGTCCTCTGAGCTGGCGGTCGTTGTTTTATGCATCTGCGCTCAATTTCTAGAGACAGATTTTATCATTAGCAGATTCTGTACAGCTTGCCCCAGTTTGTGTTGTAGCTGTGTTCCGTTGACAGAGGCATAGCAGAACAAAGACTTGCATTGCTCAATTCTGCAGCGCCAGCCGCTCCCACCAACCTCAATCGATTAGGCTGCACCTGCAGCACCCGGCCTGTGCTGCATTGTACATTTTTGTTGTCAGATTTTTCCCATCTCTGCTTGCGCATCGCCCTCCTGTTCGCTGTTCCGCTTACCATCTATGGCCCAGCTCACCAGGTGACCGGCAGCTCAGCTCAGTACAGGTAAAATGCCCCGGCTCTCGCACGGGTACCTAAATCAGTTTTATTCACTAGAGGCTGCTGTATTTCTCTCCACTGCTTTAACTTTTTTTAGTTTTAATTTTTTCCTGATTAATAACTTTTGATTTCTCGCTACTGCCTTGTCGTAAGCCCGCCTTGCAGCCCTGTACATAGCAGACTACTATCGCTTAATCCTGGATTTAATCCCAACTCAAATACAAAGCGCTTTTATTTCACATTTAAGCACTATAAAATGTTTTATTGCCAACAAAAGCCCCCTTGAACAGTGTGGACTTGCTGCTGCCTTATCATTTCGGTGGAATGTGCGACGTCGAACAGGTCGACGGTCCCTGACGCCACTTCACTGACGCAAGTTCAGTGGCTGGCCGTGTGAAAAAAAATCATTCCTGCGACGGCAAAGTACGCGGCCGCACTGGCGAGTGCCCACCCCTGCTCATGTGACACCGCATGGGAGCTGACCGGGGTCAGCCGAGGTGACCGCCCAGACAGCCCACCCAGCCCGCAGTCCTCGCGCAGCCCCTTCTCTGGCTGGCTGCCGTGGCTGGCTCTTTCCAAGCCGCACTCCTGGAGCCGCTCTCGGAGCCGGCGAGCCGGGCTTGTGGGCGGGGGGTGGCTGCCGGAGGCGGAGCAGGAGGAGTGGGCGGCCCCCTGACTGCCTCTCTCTCCCGCAATGCGCCAGTTTGGTTGCTATGCTGGGCCGGGCCAGGCAGGCAATTGTACCGGGCCACCCACCCCGCCGCACCGGGTGTTCGGTTTAGTGCAGGGAGACTGGCAGCGGCCGCTCGCCCTTGCAGCGACCCCGCACGCGAAGCGCATCTGCTGCGAGGGCTGGCATGGCCAAGCTATGGGGAACATAAAAAACGGGCCTGAAAAATGACACTGTGTAAAATTTCCATCGAAACTTGCTGGAATGACTGCCGAGCAAGAGAGTGCCTTCACAGTTGTACCCGACCGGGAGCGGAGCAGGGGAATTAATCCCGTCACTTTATTCCCCACTGTCACTGGGATTGCATGGGATTTGAAGCTTTCATCCACATTTCTGCGCGACACAATGCGATTTGGGCCAAAAATAGAACTGCTTTGTTGGATGTTTCATATTCAGTTTGAATAGCTGCTCTCTATCTTGCCTGACATGAAAATGCCACGAATCCGCCATTGTCAGCTTCACGAGCGCATCTTTTGAAACCGGTTGATGAGCTACCGACGATACTCCATCTCACTTTGCTCATCCGGCTTGCGAACCTGTCACTCAGCGAGTGCTGGGGACACTTTCTCCTCCCAGATCCCACCCGACATTCTCTACAATTCTCATCCCTAACTCCCCAACTACAATTCTCTGCACAGCGTGAAGCCCGGCTTGGGATCAGGTTGCTACGGAGTTCCGCCGGCCTCACTAAAACACGAGAGGCTTCTCTATCCTCAGGTGGTGACGCATGCCTCAATGCCTGCTTAGCGGTGCGCGCGATGCATTCGCACCAGAGCGCTTGCATACTGATGCGCGTGCTCGTCTTTGCCGTGTTCCTCCAGTCAGCTTGGTAACCAAGCAGAACCCAGTAATCTGACCTGTCACTCTCCACCGGCACATCTCCGGTGTTGCCAGGCGGGGAAGGTTGCATTTCACTGAATTTGTCTCTTGCAGACAAAGTAGCACCAGGTCGTATGGCAGCTCCGCTTGCGGTAACTACAGAACTTGGCCTTCAATCTGAGCTCCTGGAAGTTGCTTTGTGGGGCTGAAACTCCACAGCTCACTAGAAATGGAGAAGGGGGAGCCCTTGACAGCTCGCAGCTGAGTGCATTTTTTCGTAACAACTAATAGCCGTAGGGCGAGCAGGCAGGTAGTGCCGCAGGTGCAGAAGGACTGGAGAGCAGGGCGCAGCGATTGCACTGAGCCGGTGCACTAGGGCCGAGTGAGAGAAGTGAAGTGGCCAACTTAGCGGCAGCGAGGAAACCAGTGCCCGACCCCGCCTGACCTTCGGCTACTTGGGGTAGGAGTCCGAGGAGTTGACAGATGCAACAAAGACTCAGGTCATTGTGGCTGTACAGCACCAGCTGTAACTGTACTGATGGACCTGTTGAATATCAGAGGCCTGGCTTTGTGTTCGTACCCAGAGTCCAACTCAAGCTGTTCCAATTAAATGTGCTCAAAGACCCGGTGCAATTGGTGCAATCTTTATTTTCGGCTGAGTTCAGCTGCACTGGCCTTGATTTTGCTAGGAGCAGCTAACATGTGTTTTTCTCATGGCAGCAAAGTCACTGGTCTCTGCTGAGTCTTATCACGTGTCGCACTTTTTGACTATAGAAAAACTTTGTGTCAGTGGAAAGTGTTTACTTGGAATTCGCAGCTGCTCAGCACGAGATCCGGCTGCGGTGCAGCTGCACTCGCTTGGCAGCCGTTTGGCGGCGAGTTCGCGTTTAGTAGTTGAATGAGATCTTTTTGTGACAATTGTGAGTATAAAATGCCGCTAACTCAGTTTCACGGGTGATAATAGCCATTGCATGAACTGCTGATAGCTATGAGTAATGCATGGTACACTGCAGCACATGGGAGATGATGACACACTGCAGGCCAGGTGGGTGGATCTGCACTTTTCAGCTGTACAGTGGCATCAGACGGCTCATTATTGTCTGATGTCTGATCTACACCGGCCTGTACTCAGCACCCTCAGTCCGAGACATCCAAATCCCGCTACAGACTACAGACTGACATTTGGCACGATGGCGGGCCGCACAGGCTGTCAATAATTCACCCAGTGGCTGCCTGAGCCTGACGCAGCTGGAGTCCCAGCTCAACTCCGCTCTCAAAAAAATTGTAAGCCGATAGGAAGCTGCGAAACAGAAATTTAAGGGAACAGATGGGAGGGAGCTACGGGAAGAGAATACGACAAGGGATGCGGAGGAGAAGGATAGGGGAAGAGGGGAGAGCAGTCGGCCCCGATCCCCCAAGCTGCCCGCTCAGCACGCGCGGGCCCGCGACCTCGCATGACCTCAGCCGGGAGAGCAAGGAGCGAAAGGTCTGAGGGAGAACAGACAGACGGGCGGGTTCAGTGGAAGGACAGCTGAGGGTGGGAGCAGCCAGTCAGCCGAATTCCACCCGACCTGTTTCTCGATCCTATCCCCAGCCCAAGTCGCCTCAACTTCTGCAGATGAGGCAACGCGGTTGACAATGCGAGTAAAACAGGCTCCGCTTTGGGCAGCTTACTTGCCTAAGTACATGCCGACCTTTCAATTATTCATCGCGAGCTTCTCGTTTCATTGATTGGGTGAAGCGCTGGGCGGACTGCGGCTGGGGGCGCAGCCGGCATTTCTAAAAGGCCTAAATATTATCCAAGCATCAAGTGGGCCGCGGACACAACTGCTTCTAGAGCTGGACAGTAGCTGAAATGGCGAATCTGCGTCAGCTTGCCCAGCTGGCACTGACCTTCATCTCTCATTGCCTGTGTTTCCCACTCCAGCCTGTTCCGCTGCAGCTGCGCTCTTCTGGCAAGCTGTGCGGCCCCAGCCAAGCGCGGGAACTGAAATATTCGGTCCCGCCTCAGAGATTTGTTTACCTGAGGCTTCACCTCCGACCCTCAGGCCACGCAGTCCGAGCCAACTGGTGACGCAATTGACACACCGTGCTCGGTGCCAACCCTGGGGCGGAAGTCGCTTTGCATATAAGCTTGAGTTTCACAACGGCTGGTAAAGAATTAGCCGCTGCTCTTGGGCCACCTCGTCCCACTCGGGCTCACAGCTCACATAGAATTCCTTTGATTTCCTTATCGCCCGTGGGCCTAACACGGCCTGATCGGCTTACAGCTTTGTGCAGCTGCAGGCACGGAGCCTGAGACAGCAGGCGATGCGTGTCGGGGCGCACTGGTCACGTGACGCCTGGCCTGGCCGAGTCAATCGGTGCTTTTGGGGCTTGGATATTACGTAACCGAACACAGTCACATGAGCGGAAAGGGACTCGCGGCCCACCCACCGAGGGCAGCAACAGCAGCAGCAAAGTTCTGCCGCATGACTGGCTGCGCTAGACTGAGCTTTTGTTACAGAACTGATGGACGGACAGGTGTGGGGTAGGCTCTGCACAATGAACAATGTCCCCAATGAACCCAGCTCAGGGTGATGCTCTTGCATCCAGCCTGCGCGTGCTCACCCATCGAACAGGTGCTGAGCAAGGTAACAAGCCAAAATGGCCGACCCAGCAAATTAAACTGCTAGATGAAACTCTCAATTATGCAACCGTTTTCCAGGCCTTTGTGGATTGACGTTTACAGAGCGGCTTCTGCACCACGCCCTGCAGTATCGCCCTGCAGATATCAAGCAGCTGCACTCAGGCAGTGCACTTACAGTTTGTTGTCAATGATAACAAATAGCAGCGCCAGCCACAGGTAACTGAGGCGCATGGCCACACAGTTCGCACACCAAATGAAATTATGGTTAAACTGTCGCAACATCGATAAACCAGCTACAGGCCATCCATATCGGCTGCGCGGTGGACCTTTTGTGGGTCTTCACAGAGAACCCAGAGGCTTCTAATAGAGCTTTCAATTGTAGCAAATCATTTCGGATACAGACCGACTGAGTACTGGGAAACGACAATGCCTCCCTAGGAACCATACTGCCTCCCTTGGAACCCTACTACCTTGTCAGGAACCCTAATGCCTCCCCAGGAACCCTACTGCCTCCCTTGGAACCCCACTGCCTCCCCAGGAACCCTACTGCCTGCCCAGGAACCCTACTGCCTCCCTTGGAACCCCACTGCCTCCCTTGGAACCCCACTGCCTCCCCAGGAACCCTACTGCCTCCCTAGGAACCATACTGCCTCCCTTGGAACCCTACTACCTTGTCAGGAACCCTAATGCCTCCCCGGAACCCCACTGCCTCCTCAGGAACCCCACTGCCTCCCTTGGAACCCCACTGCCTCCCCAGGAACCCTACTGCCTCCCCAGGAACCCTACTGCCTCCCTAGGAACCATACTGCCTCCCTTGGAACCCTACTATCTTGTCAGGAACCCTAATGCCTCCCCCGGAACCCCACTGCCTCCCTAGGAACCCTACTGCCTCCCTTGGAACCCCACTGCCTCCCCAGGAACCCTACTGCCTCCCTTGGAACCTCACTGCCTCCCCAGGAACCCTACTGCCTCCCTAGGAACCCTAATGCCTCCTCCGGAACTCTAATGCCTCCCCAGGAACCCTACTGCCTCCCTTGGAACCTCACTGCCTCCCCAGGAACCCTACTGCCTCCCTAGGAACCCTAATGCCTCCTCCGGAACCCTACTGCCTCCCTTGGAACCTCACTGCCTCCCCAGGAACCCTACTGCCTCCCTAGGAACCTCACTGCCTCCCCAGGAACCCCCACAGTGCCTAAAGTGCAAGAAGAAGGCAGAGTAGGACAAACGGCTTCCTTAAATACTTTTATAATAGCCGCCAGCTTAATGAAGAGCCTGGCGCTCTTTGAATATGCTAATTCGCTTCTATCAGCCGCTCCCATGGCAATGCGGCCACGGCAAGTATTTGCATGCCATCGCTCACCCTCCTGAAGCTCCTTGTAGGCTGCAGGCGGCTCGGTGGGCGAGGAGCCACAGGGCACAGGGGGATGGCGAAAGTCGCTCGCTGCTCCCTCCTCGACGCGAGTATGGGAGAGTGGGGGAGTCGAGTGTTGGCGGCCCGGTGGCAGCTTTGCCAGTCTGGCCGCCCGCTTTCCTCTCCTCATTCCAAGAGTTCCCAAATCCCCACCCTGTCTGGGGGTCAGCAGCCGTCTGGGCCGGGACGCCAGTTTCTGAGGCCGCTGGGCCCAGCGTCGGAAAATTGCGGGGACAGGCAAGGAGAGGCTGGGAGGCAGGGGAAGTATTGGGAAAAGCCGGCGGGCAGCAGTCCGGTTGCACTTTTAGTGCGGAGACCGGGAGCGAGGGTTAGGGGAGTGGGGAGCAGCGAGCCGATGTGGGGCAGATCGGCGGGGCAGGGGAGAGAGGGTGACTCAGCTAAGCTGGCCGCGCAGAAGGAGTGCCAGAACTGCCGGTTGGGGGAGGCAGCCAGTTTCATTGCACCAGCCGACGGTCCTCGAGGACACAGGGGCTGCAAAAGTGCGCAGCTGGCGGACTGCGCAGGAGTGCCGCAGGAGGGGCCCGTGACGCCTGCGTGATGCCCGTGTCTGGTCCGGCTGGCCTACCGGCGCAGAAGCAGGGAGCGCAGGGCGAGAAAGGTCAGGGAAGGGCGAGGAGAGGCAGCACAGGTTCCGCCGCAGCTGGCCGGAATATTTACGGCTGCGCACGGCTCCAGGCGATTGTCGCCGGGTGCACTCTAGGCTGGGCAGATACTTCACAAGTCACGCGCCGCACAGTGAGAATAGTTAACGAGCAGCCCAGTGAGCTGCAGCTATGTAGACAGTCGAGCGAACTGTTTTGAGCTTAGCTGGGCGGAGCCGAAACTCGCTACACGCGCTAGAAACGCCTATTTCTTGTCGTCACGAGAATCAGTGGTGCACGATTACTTTTATTACGTAGCCATGCACGCATTAGACTACTGCCCGCTTTTGTTAGTAGAGCAGTGTGCGAATAATGAGTAATGACCGGCTTGGGAAAATGATCAAGTCGCAAGCAACTCGGCAGTGAGTTTCTGGCATTTTGGCATTGCTAACAGTCACTAACCTTGACTGAGTATATTGGTAACAAGGAGCAGCCGAGCATGGCCGGGGCCAATGCAAAACCAAATAGAGCAAGCGAATGCGCTGAATTAACAGTAAGAATAATCAATGTGGGTTTGCAGGGGGTAGGCAGGCCGCATACAACAGGCAAAATGATTAACTAAACCCATTCACAACAGCCGGCAAAGCGCACAGCACCGGTGTCTGAGGACGCAGCTCGGTCGCTATGCGAAACAGGGGGGGAGTCTAGGACTGGAGACTAGATTTACAGTCTGGAAGGTGAACGGGGTCGGGAAGCAGAGTTCGGATATCTAATGCTCAGAGCTGGCAGCAGCTTCGGCAGCCAGCATTGACGGCATGGACAGCATGCTGGTGTAGGGCGGCTGCACCGGGGGCGGTGGCGGCTGCGGGTTGCGCAGGCGCAGCAGGAGGCCCAGCAGGTGCTCGTCGGCCTGGGCGCCGGTGCGCTGCCAGTCCAGCTGCGGAGCCTTCTTGGTGAACAGGCGCTGCGTCAGGAGGCAGGGCGGGATGAGGTACAGCGCCGCCATGGAGTCTTCGAGCTGAACCACACCAGCGGAGTCCTTAGCAACCAGGTAGCTGAGCAGGTGCTGGAATGGTCGGGTTGCGGCGGCTGCTTTAACAGCAGCGGCGGCAGCGGCGGCCGCTTCGCCAGCGGCGGAGTCGGAACCGACTGCCTCTTCAGCTGCGGCAGCGGCGGCCGCGGCGGCTGCTGCGGCGGTGGGGCCTGGCCTGGGCACGCAGACGCAGATGCAGAAGCCTTCGACGCTGGCCAGCAAGCGGGCCAGAAGGCGGTCAGAGCTGGCCGGGGTGATGCGGACCCGCTGACGAATCTCCAGCGGGGGGTCTTCAACGTCGGCGCCCGATGCTGGCTGGAGCAGCGGTGGAGGATCGCGCAGAATGGAAGGCCGGTGGTCCTGTTCTTGGTCCCGCTCACGGCTGCCAGTTCGGCGGTATGCGCCACCGCCGCCGCCGCCGCGTCTGGCAAAGGCGGAGACCGCGGAAGGGAGCAGCGGAGTCGGGCATAGCGCCAAGGAGTCCCTAGATGGGAAGTGATCCCTCAGCAGGCGGGCTTCGCCATAGAAGTAGTGCAGAGAAGCGCAGAAGCGGGCGCCCTTGAGCTGCAGGGCGCCGGACCAGCAGGGCGGCTGCAGATTGCGCACCACGTCGCCGATGTTCGTCGCCTTGTCGATAGGCGGCGGAGGCGGTGGCGGCGGTGGCGGTGGAGGCTGCAGCACGGAGGGTTGCGACCCCCCGGAGCCGGTTGGAGCGGTCTGTAGCGGGGGCAGCGGCTTCGGACCTTCCCCGGTGTGCCTGGCCAGCAGGTCCAGCTGAATGTCGATGTCAGGCTCGGCAAAGTCAGTGCGCAGTCGCTTCTCGTCGCCATAGAAGGAGGCACCACGCAGCCGCCTGACAGCCTCGACGGCGGAGTCCTGCCGCTCGAACAGCACGTAGGCGAACTCGCGCCCAGCCGGCCAGTCCAGCCGCTCCAGCGGGCCGAAGCGCTCGCACTCGGAGCGCAGCTTGTCCTCGGAGAGCCAGCTGCCCAGGCCGCCCAGCCACAGGCAGCGGGTGGGCACCGGCTTGGCGTAGCCGATCTTGGCGATGTGGCCGCCAATGCTGCTCTGCGACAGCTGCTGCCGGGCCTTGTGCGCCATGTCCAGCGTCAGAAATTTGATGAAGGCGAACGCCTTCGCACCGGGCGACTGCATGGCGATCTTCGGCGGCCGCTTCACCTCCAAATCCTGCGGGCGGATCAGGGAAGATTATTGAGCACGGCGGGATCAGGGAGAAATACTGAAACCCATATTAATTGAATGGACAAATAGTGCGAATCCATCAGTTATCCCAGATGAGCACTGTGATCCATCAGTTATCCCAGATGAGCATTATGATCCATCAGCTATCCCAGATTAGCATTGAGGTCCATCAGCTATCCCAGATGAGCACTGTGATCCATCAGTTATTCCAGATGAGCATTGAGGCCCATCAGCTATCCCAGATGAGCATTGAGGTCCATCAGCTATCCCAGATGAGCATTGAGGTCCATCAGCTATCCCAGATGAGCATTGAGGTCCATCAGCTATCCCAGATGAGCATTATGATCCATCAGCTATCCCAGATGAGCATTGAGGTCCATCAGCTATCCCAGATGAGCATTGAGGTCCATCAGCTATCCCAGATGAGCATTGAGGTCCATCAGCTATCCCAGATGAGCATTGAGGTCCATCAGCTATCCCAGATGAGCATTGAGGTCCATCAGCTATCCCAGATGAGCATTGAGGTCCATCAGCTATCCCAGATGAGCATTGAGGTCCATCAGCTATCCCAGATGAGCATTGAGGTCCATCAGCTATCCCAGATGAGCATTGAGGTCCATCAGCTATCCCAGATTAGCATTGAGGTCCATCAGCTATCCCAGATTAGCATTGAGGTCCATCAGCTATCCCAGATGAGCATTGAGGTCCATCAGCTATCCCAGATGAGCATTGTGATCCATCAGTTATCCCAGATTAGCATTGAGGTCCATCAGCTATCCCAGATGAGCATTGAGGTCCATCTGTTTAGCGGAATTCTCATGACCCGAGAGTAGGGGCAAGTCAGTAAACAAGGAAGGAAGCGCACCTGTATGATTCCGAATTTCTCAAACTTGTGCCTGATGAGGTGCTCATCCACATCCGGCGGCATGTTGCCCAGGAAAAGCGTGCGGGTCGCTCGCTCGTCGTCTTCCGGCGCCAGGATTTCGTCCGCGGGCGGGCCTCGCCGACCGCCGAAGTCGCCGCCGCGCCTCCTGCCGGCAGTTGAGGAGCCGATTGGCAGCATGTGCTGCTGCTGCTGCTGCTGGCGCGGCGGAGTCCTCTTCCTGGAGTAGTGCGGGTCCAGGCGGCAGGGCCGGCCGTTGAAGGTGAGGCCGCCGGACTCCAGCTTGGAGGCGCGAGCCCGCCGGGCGTCGTCCTGGCGGTCGAAGTACAGGAAGGCGATCTTCTCGCCATCGAAGAAGCTGGGTGTGACCTTGACCAGGCCGAAGCGGTCGAACTCGTCGTGCATCCGCTTGCGCACCTGGTCATCGTCGGCACGCGAGTCGATGTCGCGCACGCACAGCGCTTTGTAGGGCGGCTGCTGGTCGTCGTCTTCGTGCTGGTCCCGGTCCTGGTCCCGGTCTCGGTCATGGTCCCGTTCCTGATCCCGGTGACGGTCCCGGTCGCCTGAGCGGTGCGAGGACGCGCGATCCTGATCCCGATCCCGGTCTTTGCCGCGATCCCGCTCCCGTTCCCGGTCTCGAGCCCGGTCCCGATCCTTATCTGCGTCCCGATCCCGATCTCTGTCCCGGTTCTTGTCCCGATCTCGGTCTTTGTCTCGGTTGCGATCATGATCCTTGTCTTTCTCCCTGTTTCGATCCTTGTCCTTGTCTTTGTCCCGGCTTCGATCCTTATTCTTGTCTTTGTCCTTGTCCTTAGCTCGCTCCCGGTCGCCATCGCCACGCGACTTTTTAGCGCCGCTGCGTCGGGGTGAGCGGTCGCGACTGTCAACGGAGCGCTTCATCAGCGGCTACGGCTGCTGAAAGGGAAGGGACGGGTGGCACTCGAAGGCTGGGGATGTTAGTGAGCCATTGACTTTTTCCCTGCTGCATTAAAACACCTAAATGCATTGATTTGGGTAGATTCCGAACTCAACTAACTTTCTTGGGCAGGTTCCGGACTAAAAACTGATTTGGGCAGGTTCCAAACTTGACTAACTGATTTGGGCAGGTTCCAATCTTGACTAACTGATTTGAGCAGGTTCCGGACTCAACTAACTTTCTTGGGCAGGTTCCGGACTAAAAAACTGATTTGGGCAGATTCCAAACTTGACTAACTGATTTGGGCAGAGTCCGAAATCAACAAACTGGTTTGGGCAGATTCCGGACTCAACTAACTGATTTGGGCAGATTCCGAACTTAGCTAACTGATTTGAGCAGATTCTAAACTTGACTAACTGATTTGGGCAGAGTCCGAAATCAACAAACTGGTTTGGGCAGATTCCGAACTTAGCTAACTGATTTGAGCAGATTCTAAACTTAACTAACTGATTTGGGCAGATTCCGGACTCAACTAACTGATTTAGACAGGTTCCGGAATTCAGTTCTGATTCGGAAAAGTAATACGTGAGACACATTTCACTAGCAAAAAGCGAACAGGAGTTAAGTAGAAACAAAAGCCAGCAAGACAAAGCGCAGGGCATGTCGACATAGAACAGCTGGAACAGTTTCATAATTCACAACTATGAAATCTAATGCTAGTAAAATGACAACAAAATAATGAGCTAGTGAAGTACCTTACTTGCAGGTAACTAATTGAGCAATATCAGCACACACAGAGATGGCACAGCAGCTGAGCAGGTTGGGGGATGGGTAAGGTGAGACAGAGGGGGAGTGGCCTGGAACAAGAGCGAGCGGCTTGTGACGGAACAGCGTCAGCCAGCCGGGTGAAATGCGCACCGGAGCTGTAGGAACAGTCACTGGCTGGAGAAGCAAGCGCTGAGGAAATACACGGCTCGGTTTGAAATTTGTAAGAATACTATCTAGACTTGAAATAATAAATGAAAAATTGACATCAGAGCACAGCCTGACTACAGGTGCGATGGCGAAATCGATTGGGTGAACAGATTGACAGGCGGCTAGTAACTGCGCCTCACAATGGATCTGGGTAAAGGCTGCTGGACTCAGCCAGACCGCAGCTCCCGGTCTGTCCACCGGCGAAGTCCGCAGTCCACACAGACGGCACACAGCAGGCCGAGGATGGCCCCGATACCGGCAGCCTCGGCGCCGACCACGCCGAACATCATCCGTGGCGCGAACACCTTCCAGGCCATGAGGTGGCGTCGGTGCCAGGCGGCTGCGGCCATATCGCCGAGCTGCAGGCAGGCAGCCAGCAGAAGCAGGCGGGCGAGGACACCGGCGGTCGCGCGCAGCAGGGTGCCGGATGGCAGGTCGACCAAAAGGAAGTCGCCGCTGCTCTGGTCGGCCAGAAGGCGGCGCCACTTGGACTGGGCAGCAAAAGGAAGGCGGCCGCCAGTGAGCGGCAGCAGCAGCAGCAGCAAGGGCGACGCCATTGCTGTCAGCAGCTGGCCGCAAAACATGCCGCTGAGAATAAGCGCTCCGCCGGCGACGCGGCCGGCCTGGCCGGAGGTCTCGGCATTATAGGCGATGAAGGCCGGGTCCCAGCGAATGGCAGACAAGGCAGGCTGCAGGCCGCAGGCGTAGAAGGCGGTCCAGCCGAGCAGCGGGAGGAACAGGAGATCCGGCCAGCTGGCTAGGCCGGACAGAGGGCAGCCGCGGCCGAGGCGAAGCTGGGCGGAGCGGAGCTCGGTGCGAAGCAGGGCGGCTCCGGCGCAGAGGAGGAAGCCGGGAACGGCGCGGTGGCCAGCCAGGAGCAGCGCTGCGAGGATGGCGAATAGCAGGAGGCCGCTGGTGGCTGTGCGGTACACAAAGGCAAGGCCGTAGCCCAGGTGATGATTTTCAGCGCCATCTTCGTCCGAATTGGCGATGCCGAGCAGGTCGCGGCAGATGACGGGCGCCACCTCAGTCAGGTCGGAGCCGCGGGCAAGCGCCAAAGCGATCGCCTGACGCCGCCTTTGTGTTGCCGGCTGGCGAAGCAGGAAGGCGGAGCTGGGCGCCAGCAGCAGGGTGAGGGCGCCGACAACGGCCAGCACGAGGCCGAGCCTCAGCAGCACAGGCGACGGTGGAGCGCCAGACGCCTGGAGGGCCCAGTGAATGACTGCACAGAGGCTGATGGGGATGGGCAGGTAGCTGAGGACCATCACAGCTGGAGAGCCGCCGTTGAGGTTGCCGCAGCGGCGTAGCCACCAGCGGAAGGTTGCCAGGGAGGCGAGCAGGGTCAGCACGCAGGCCAGCAGGCGGGGCTGCCCGGGGGCGGAAGCGGCAAGCCAGTCGTCGCTGTCGCGGCACCAGCCGGCGCTGCGGGCCTCCTCGCGGCATGTGGCGAGGCCGATCGCCAGACGAAGGCAGAGGGCTGCGGTGGCGTGTAGGGCGGCGGCGATGGCGCACGGGTGATCAGCCAGTGATTTGCACGGCTTGCGCCAGAGGCCATCGGTGCGGGCGCGGCGAAGGACAGCCACGCAGGTGGCGGCGGCCTGGAGCAGCAGTAGGGTCTGCAGCAGGTAAAGCAGGCAGCTGGGCTCAGCAATGATGAAGCTGTTGGACATGTGGCTTAGGGAGGCGAACCCGATGCTCAGAAGGCAGGCGATGCTAGTGACCTGCGCTAGGCGGGTCCCTGTGTCTGCCGGAGGCTCCTCGGCTGAGGGAGCGGGTCGTGAGTGGGTAGATTACGTGTCGAATATCATACAGAATACAGCACAGCCGCATGGTTACACCCCAGCAACTTACTAGAGCGGGCTGGCAGCAGGCGGGAGGCCAGGCAGGTGACGCTGGCAGCCAGGGCGGCAGCGGGGAGGCCCCATACCAGCACAGGCGGCAGAGAATCTCGGGCAATGTGGCTGGCAAAACAGGCCGCGAGAGCAGCGGCCAAGCCGACAGCGGGGCCGGCATTGCTTCGGCCGTCAACATCGCTGTAGCCTTGACCGAAGAAGGCGGCGCCAGAGAAAGCCAGGCAGACGGCGAAGGCGCACAGGGACACTCGGATGGCCGGCTCGTCGAACCGGGCCCACACGGAGCGGCAGGCGTCTTTGACATCGTCTAGCAGGCGGCGAAGGCCTTCGATATCGTTTTCCGCGGCTGCGGCTGCACCTGCTCGCAGCTCCTTCAGGCGGGCATCGGGCAAGTCAGCGTAGGCGGCCTGGTAGGTCTCCAGGAAGCGCAAGACCTGGCGTGCATTAAGTGCCATGGCATTGCGCGCCCCGGCACCGTTGTCGGTGGGACTGCTGAACAAGGCGGGCGTCACGGCGCCAAGGCTGGAGAACGGAATGGGAGCGCCGAGCAGCAGCGCTAAGGTCGGCACCAGGTCGATCTGCGCCAGCCGAGGCGGCTCGTCGCGCATCGCCAGGGCGTCCTCCTGGCTTAGCAGAGGTCGCGACTTCGACACCAAAGCTAGGCCCGCATCGGTTTCGTCAGGGCTCCCGCCTCCGTGGTCGCCACCAGCCGTCATGCCGTGATCGCCCAGCACCACCAGCAGGGTTCTGTCGTCAAGGCTTTGCAGCAGAGTCCGCAGGACGGCATCGACTTCCTTCAGCTTGCGCCGCATCTCCGGGTGTTCCGGTCCGTAGCGATGCCCGCAGTGGTCCACGCCGAGCATGTGGGCCACCAGGATGTCCCAGTCGGGGCGCTGAAGTTCCTCGGCCAGGTGCCGCTCGACTCCACGGTCCACTGTGTCCAGGTCGTGGATGTTGAAGGAGGGGAAGGGATAGGCACGACGGAAGCGGTCCGGCAGGAGGCTAAGCCAGGTGTCATCACCCATGAAGACAGCAGTTTGGTTGCCGCGGGCGCCAAGCAGCTGATCGATCAGGTTGTCCTCAAGCAGGGCGGCGCCGCCAAAGTTCGCTGAAGCATCAATGAAGGTTGGCAGAGTGCCGGTGAGAAGTGCCTTCAGCCGTTGCAAGGTGGTGGTTGGCGCGTCCGCCTCCACGTGGGCGACGAAGACGTGGCGCGGGCGGGCCTGCTGCAAGTCGTCCAGAGCCAGGATGTTGTTGGCCCAGTGGTGTCGGCCGGCCAATGATTGGTTGGGTCGGAGAAAGTCGAACCTGCGGTTTTCAGCGGGGATAACAGCAATAAGATGGCGAAACTGAACGATTCGAGATCGAACTGGGGATAAGAGGTTGGGAGGGTGCTCACTTAAGTGCATCAACCAGCAGCAGGACCAGACGGTCGAAGCGGCGCGGCAGCCAGCAGGAGTCGTCGACAGCCACAGGCCGGGTGCCAGCAAAGCTGGCGGCCTCACGGCACAGCGAACGATTCGGCAGCTCCGTGCGGGACAGCAGCAAGCCGCTGGCGAACAGTGCCGTGCTGAGGCCCACACCGGCAGCGGCCAGTACGAACAGGACAACGGAGACCGCGGTCCGGTCAGGGCCGCTGTTGCCACTACAGCTGCTGTCAACTGCCTGCAACACCAGCGATTCGCAAAGCCAATTACAAATAAGAAGCCAAGGAATTAAACTGATTGAAATGAGCTAAGAAGTTGGTGGCCCACTAACAGCCGGCGAGAAAGAATGCCACCAACAGAGCCAGATAAGGGTGCAGCGGCCGCCAACAGCCAGGAGGAGAGGGTGCAGCGGCCGCCAACAGCCAGGAGGAGAGGGTGCAGCGGCCGCCAACAGCCAGGAGGAGAGGGTGCAGCGGCCGCCAACAGCCAGGAGGAGAGGGTGCAGCGGCCGCCAACAGCCAGGAGGAGAGGGTGCAGCGGCCGCCAACAGCCAGGAGGAGAGGGTGGAGCGGCTGCCAACAGCCAGGAGGAGAGGGTGGAGCGGCTGCCAACAGCCAGGAGGAGAGGGTGGAGCGGCTGCCAACAGCCAGGAGGAGAGGGTGCAGCGGCCGCCAACAGCCAGGAGGAGAGGGTGCAGCGGCTGCCAACAGCCAGGAGGAGAGGGTGCAGCGGCTGCCAACAGCCAGGAGGAGAGGGTGCAGCGGCTGCCAACAGCCAGGAGGAGAGGGTGCAGCGGCTGCCAACAGCCAGGAGGAGAGGGTGCAGCGGCTGCCAACAGCCAGGAGGAGAGGGTGCAGCGGCTGCCAACAGCCAGGAGGAGAGGGTGCAGCAACCCATGAAGATTTGCGGATTACCAAATTCCCTAGTTTCTCAAATAACAAAAGCATATGTCTGTTAGTTCACATTCAGAAATCACGTGACGCCTCAGCCAAGCTGTGCACTTTTACTGTCTTTAGCTCCAAGATGAGGCGTAGCGAGTCAGAGAAAAACGGAGATATCGATGGGGGTCAGCTACGAAATCGCTGACCCATGATCCCATGCTCAGAGCAGGGAAATGATGCACGCATCCAGGGGACGCGGTTCCAGAGATTGGGGAAAAATGCGCACTGGTGCGGCCAGGCCAGGACTATTACAGAGCTGCGGATCCAACACGGAGATCTGCCGGGCACACCTGGCCTGCTGAACAGAATGGAGCGGGTCAGGCGGACAAAAGCGCAAAATACGATAAAAGCAAGAAAATATGTGCAAAGCAGAATTCCCTAAGTGACTATGAGATGCGACCGACCGCCCTGGGAATGCATTCACAATTAGCTGATTTAGAATTGCTTGACAAAACAATAAAAATACTGCGCCGCAGGGAGCGGATAGAACATGTGATTAAAGCGAGCTTGCACTGGCGAGCAAAAATAGCTAGTTACTGGCCAGGCTGCCGTGTAAGCCGGTAAAAATTCAAAAAATCTTAGTGCTCTTGTTTAGCAGGAGCCTCTATAAAATAGTAAAACTAGATTCGATAATGCGAAAATTAAAAATGGATTGATCTGCAACACAAAAACACTGGCCCTTTGCTTCGAGCAGTTGTGGAAATGACCGCTGGTTGCTATGCTGTAACTAAGTTTGTTGCCATGCAGTAGCCAGTCGGTTGCCATGCTGTCGCTTGCCATGTAAAACAGTTCATAGGCGTTGGTAACAGGTCATTCGAAAATAAATACATGTGAATGTCGTTAACCCTGAAAAAATTCTGCGGTAAATTCTTAAACAACCCGCGCCGGTGAAGTCCTGGTTGCTATGCACGCCAGGACCTAACAACGGACGATTGGATTGGACGTGAGCGCCGCTGCAAAGGCGACTTGGAGCGACTGCGGCGGTGCCGATTGGGCTCGCGCTCCCGATGCCGGGAAGAAGCGAAGCCTGCCCCCTCGCTCTGTCGATCGCCCGATGGTCGGCGCCGGCACTGCTTGGGCGACGCACGCGTGTCGCTGGGACCCTGCTTGGACGGTCTTGGCGAAGCCTGGGCGACCTTGGAAAACACAGCCGACCGCATCGGCTCCTGCGCTTTCAGCCGTCGACCGCTGGTTTTGTCTCTGTGACCTTTATTGTTCTTGTCGGCGGCTGATTCAAGGTCCGCAACGTAGAGCGCAACTTCAGCAGCGGCTTTCTTACCAGCCGTCACGAACTCCAGAGGCTCATCGTCGCTGACGATCTCGCCCTCCTCCACCATCTCCGTACCGGCAACTCGGGCATCGTTGGACGACGTCAAAAGCCGACGCTGCAGCTCCGCAGCTTTCGGCTTTCTGGCCAGGCGCCTCGCCAGCCTTGGCGGCGTTGAGTCTCGAACTCGAGGCGAATGTCGACTATGAAGAGGCTTCGAGTCGGCTCGATGCTGATAGCTCGAAGATGGGGACCGACGCCCAGGCCTGGGCAAGGACTCCCGACGGTCAGACCGTGACACGCCTCGATGGTTCGACCGGTCACGCCTGGACTGGACGCTGAACCCCCTGCTACGTTCCCTTGAACGCGATGTCGACTCTGGCGGGTGCCGTCTGTGCGAGGACGCCTTTGACGACCGGGACTTGGATGAGCTCTTCACGGATCGGTCAGCAGGAGACTTTGACCTCCGCCGATGCAGCTTGGAGTCGGCGGACAGCTGTTCAAGCTGAGGCGAGGCGTGCGGCGAGCTCGGCGTTTTTTGCGCCGAGGGCTGCGCGTTCGGGCGCACTGCAGGAGTGGGCGGCGGCGACATCGGCAGCGCTGGCTTGGACAACGGGGGCGTTGGCGGCGGCGTCGTCGAGGGAGTTCTCGGCCTACCGGCCTGCACAGGAGGGTCCTCGATCAAGACCTCCAAAGGCGCCTCAACAGAAGTTGGCGCCGCGATTCGAAGCGCCGGTCGATGTGGCAGACCCTCGCTCGGGTGGTCCTCAGCCGCTGCTGGCTCATCCGGAGTGTGCGCCTGGTCCGGGTGCGATGACCCAACGCCGCTGTCAACCTCGATAGCTTCCGAGTCCCGGAGATGCTGCTTTCTCGCGGCCTCCCTGGCTGCCCAGGAACGATGCATCCGCATCAGCGTACAGGCGTCGGTCGCCCGGACCTCGGCAGCGGCTTCAGATTGGGACTTTTCAGAAGCGGTTGCTGCAGCGATGGCCGAAGCCTCTTCCATTGCTTCTTCGTCGCTAACGACGACACCGGCGGCCGTTCGGTAGGTGTCTGGCACGTTGAAGATTATCTTCTGCTGCGATTGCGGGGCGGATATCTGCTTGCCGGCGCTGCTGCCGCCAGAGCTGACGACAGCCAACGAAGACGACAACGAATGCAGCTGCGGCTGTGGACTTAACAGCTGTGCCGGCGAATGCAATGGTGAGCACTCCGGGACAGATATATCGGCCTTCAGAATGGCGGGTATGTCAACAATAGGCGTTCCTGACAACTTGTTGTTATCCACATCGTCGGCAACGTCTACAACCGCTGCCTCTGACGGCGATCGAGATCGATGAGCTCCATCCTCGCAGCGCTGATGGGACCGTCGCGTGTCCCTACAAGAGTCGCGGTCCGCAAGTTTGCGCCGTCGCTGCCGCAGCTGCTGTTGCTGCTGCTTGTGTCGCATTTCCTGATAACGCTGTCGCTTTGAATATGCAACCGCAAATTGCCGCTCTCGGCTGGCATCAGAATGCGGTTGGAGCTCCTTGTGCCGTGACGACTGCCGGTCCTCTCGGCGGTGTCGCTCCGAGCTGCGGTGCGTCGTAGCTGCGGGCCTACTGACTTTCGGACTTATCGATCTGCGACACCGACGTGAATCCACCGAGGCGGCAACTGCAGCAGCTGCCGCGTCGGCCTTGGGCGGCTCAAACGGCTGCTCGTCAGGCGGCTCGGGTGACGGCGGTGTCTTCGGCCCGTTGAACGGCCTGCAGTCGAAACCATTTGCTTCGGTTGGGGTTATCGGCGAGCGGCCGCTATGCCGCTCGATAGAGCTCCGACTGCGCCGCCGGCCATGGGGCACCGGTGAGGACCCTCGCACACGTTGTCGCCGTCCCAGGTGCTGTTGCGGCTCGATTCCCCGATGCTTTGATGGCGGCGGTAGAGCGGAGTCGCGGCTGGCGTCTCGTCGCTGCTGCCGACGCCAACCAGATTCCTCTCGGCTGTTTGATCGACGCCTCTTGTGAGGGGGCGTGGACGGGGAGATACCGGAGGCCGGCTGCTGCTGCAACTGGTCGCATGTCACTGCGGCCTCCTTAACGCCATCGCCTTCATTGCCAGCTTTACCGCAGCCCACCAGCCGTTGGAATCTGTTAAAAAGGTTTTTGTTAGAAAACAGCGTGAATGAAATAACTCGAATTCCAGGAAAGCATGGGTCCAGTCAGTCCAATGACTTTTTCAGGCACCGACCTTTCGTTGAGGAATCGCAGCTTCCTCTCGTAGAGGTCCTTCTGTTCGGCCAGCAGATGGTTCAGGTTGGCCTTGTCAGCCAGTAGGGCCTTGTTCTCGCTGGCCAGAGTGCTGATGGTCTCCACCAGTTGCCGGGTCTCCTGCTCCAGGGTGTGGCAGCGAGCCCGCAGTTCCTGCGCGTGACGGGTGGGAAAAGCGGATTAAAACTGAGTTCAGTGAGTCCCAGCGCCAAATACACCAAAAGACAGCTTTCACTCACATTGTATGACGGCTCATTGGCAACACTGTCATCACAGAAATCAGTGTACAAGTCCACTAAGTCGTCATTGCTCATTTCTGATTCTGGAAAAAGGCAATAACAATGAAAATATGGCTGACTGTTGAAAAATTATAATTGGAAAATGTAATTTAATATACTTTACAAAAAGAAAACAGTTCTAGCCATTCTCAACAGATATAGTTTTTTAAATGTTTTTACTTTCCATTCAGCTACTTTTTTTAATTAATATATCTAATACATCTATCTAATATATCAACAAATTCATATAAACATAGACAAAAAATATACTCAGTAATATACTAAATTTGTAGATGGCCTATTTTGGCCAAAAAAATTGTCTATCACTAAAAACAAAGATCTGCAATTCCTGACATCTAGTACTATGCATGTGCCTAGCCTCTAAGACACCTCATCCATCTAATACATAAATAAATTAATACAAAATATTTATTTAATAGTTTATATATTTTAATATACTTATAATATAATATATATTATATTATACTATATATCATATTATAATTATATTTTATTATATTATGTATTTAAAATATTTTTTTAATTTATTATATTTTTTATTACATAAAAAATTAAAATAAACATCACCTAAATTTAATTTACATCAATAAAATGTGGATACATATACTTAGCATTTTAGCTACTAACCATCAATACACATAATAGCTATTAAAAATATTATTTTGTTTGCAATCTAATTTTTAAAGCAATAAAAAAACAATTATGCAAACTTTGAGTAAACACTTAAATTAAGAAAAATAAAATAAATGTACATTATGTTTATCTATAAAATAAAATATGTTAAATATACAAATTTGTCTTAAATATACATATGCTTACTCTATGCAGAATTATGCTTTAAATAACAAAATAGCTATTCTGAATTTTAAATTATCTACAAATGTGAATGAAAGAATGTGAAATAAAAAAAGAATAATAACCTTGATTTGTTATAGCAGTATGCACTTTAGTAATCAGTCAATAGAACCAAATAGCCTAAGCCAACACACTGTCACAATAGGATTTTATGAACTTTGGTACTAAGTACTTCAGTTCTAGTTAATGATTTTTACTAGGCCTATAGCTCCTAGCATAGGGAGTGCATTTTAGTACTATGGTTAATAGAAATGGTATTATATATGAGTAGGCTATGTAGGAAAATTACATACAATAGAATTTAAAGCATTAGAACCTTTGAATTATAAGATACAATCATGCAAATTTAGAGACTAGAACTGGAAGTGTACAAGAAAATTTTTAGAGCTAATTCAAATTAATAATTTCTCATGTATCATCACAGAATAGTCAATAATTTTTTGACTCAGGCAAGAAGCCAATTGTGAAATTGTGATATGTGTATTTGTAAACATACACAAATTAAGAAGAAAAATAAGGGAAATATTTAATTGAACATATATTTTGCTATAGGCCTAGCAGGTTTAAAAAATTGAAGCAGATTAAACAATAACATAGAATAATAACTTTACCAAGGTTCAAGTTTAATATCATCAAGAAAACAGTTTTAATGAAATTAGCAACCCAATTTAAATAATGTAATGTAATATTGTCTGTTTTGTTGATTTACACAATTTACTTAACTGCTAAGCATTTGAGATAAATTTGTAAAATTCAAAATTTAAGTATATCCGAAAATAGCTTCAGAAGTTTAAATATTTTAGTTCGATGTCAATTATCAAATTTATGAATATGACATAGTCGTTAAATTAGGCGTTTAGGCGTTCCTTTTCACCTTTTCAATTAAACTGCTCCGAATTTCTTTTGGCCATGTTGCCTCAGCACAATTATATTTCAGTAATTTAATTGAATGAATGCATTTTTAATCAAGGTTGTTTTTCCATTGACATACATGCAAGAGTGCCAATTCACTGCTACGATTCACTGCTAATCAGTTTATAATCTAGATAAATATCGATGAGGGGAAGATTTTTAATGAAACTCTACAGATCTGCTTCAATTGAATTAGCGCTTTGTTCTTGCGGGTTTTACTATAAAAACTAACAAAATTCTAGTAATGAGAGTAGTATATTTAAACTCAAGGTAAAAACGAAGCATGTATGCATTTAGTAAAAAAGCCCTGAAAACAACGATATTTTTTACAACAATATTTTTGCTTGTAAAAAATGCTCTCAATGCAATTTCTTATTTGCCTTACACATTGACAGCTGCTTCACTTGTTTTTCCCTTCCAATTCCTCAAAGCAGACAATGGCTTCTTGATACTAAATATGCACGATCATTTACATCTGATGCAATTAATAGATGTGGTGGCTGCAAGCTGTGCCATACTAAGAGTAGACCCTCTTACCTCTTAGGTATAGATACAATATGCGTTATGTAATATACATACAGTTGCAAAGGAAGTCCTCGCTTTCCTTGTTGCATCTTGTAGCAGATGTTCGCTTATGGCTTTAACCGTCAGAGAATTCTGGATTCGTTTTCAACTCAGACATTTAGCTCAGAAATACACATTATAAAGAGTATGGTCTTCATTGATGGTGATGCGCCCTCGGCATCCTGCACCATCGAACTGAAGTCAATTCAATGGTCAGCGATCGATGTTGCCAATGACTTCCCATGAGTCCGCTGCATCGTCGCCTGCACTGTCTGCCGCAATGCCGACCTGCCACCACTCATTGCTGTCGGTTGGAGCTGCAGCCTTCGGCAGCATGACAATGTCCTCGATCATGGGGTAGGCGGTGGTTTCGCGAATCCGGTAGGCCTGGCCAGCGTCGCGGAACGCGCAGCGGATCCGATCGCGCACCGTCTGGCCGCGTCCGGAGCCGCTGACCGCCGACTCGTCGCCCCAGTTGGTTTCTGGCGTGTCGGGTGGCAGGTCGTGCTGAGCAAAGGACAGCTCTGGCTGCAGCAGGATGAACCTGCAGTGAAATGCGTTATTCTTGGCTCTGTTATTGAAATTCTAGTATGCCATTTAATGAGCCACTCCTTGCAACTAACAGTACATTATCTGACATTAAAAAACCTGCTAGAAAAAACTGAGGGATTGTTTCTACCAAACTACTCAAGCTTAACTTAAGGAATCAAACCAAGAGACTCAAACCGATGCAGACTCTAACCAATGCACAGACTCCAACCCATAGACTCAGACCTAGACATTCAAGCCTAAAGACTTAAACCCAGAGACGACAACGCCAATGCAGGGACTCAAACCCAGCCAGCCAGGTGAGTTTCCCGAGCTCGCACCCATCCGCTGCGCCGTAGGCGAATCGACTGTCTTCGGGGCTGTAGAAGGGCGCGAAGGTAGTGACGAAGAAGGTCTGGTTGTGGAAGCGGAACACCCAGCCAGGCCGGTGCAGTCGCTGGGTCTCGGCCATGCAGTCTCCACCGCCATCGCTAGTGTTGCAGGCAGCCAAAGTGCTCAGAGTTCGGTAGACAGCAACGCTGAACCGGCGAAAGTCACCAGCGCATCGCTCGCCCGGCAGGCGGATGACGAAGCCGTCAAGTCCGAGCTCGCCGCAGACACGGCAGAAGAGACGCAGCCGGGGCGCGCAGGCAGCTGCGTTGGCACTCAGCGACAGGCGACGCCGCCAGGCCGGGCCGCCCCAGAGCCGGGCGCGCCGGGCAAACACGCAGGCGCTGCCTTGTCGAACCGTTTCGAAGGCTCGCAACGACTCGCAGTCCTCGTCGGTGTCGGCACCATCGATGATGTCATTCACAGTGTCGTCCAGCACCGCAGTGCGAAGCTCCAGCAGCCGCCTCTCCGGCAGGTCGGACAGCGCCCCGGTGGTGGGCTTGCCGCGCAGCGGATTCTTCCAGCGGCGCTTCGAGTCTTGGTCGGGTTGATTGACGGCGGCGACGCGGGTGGCCGACCATCGATAGCTGAGGCCTAGCACGCCAGCCAACAGCGCCGTCCACCAGCTAAGGCTGACGGAGGTGACCAGTAAACCGGCCAGGCAGGCAATGCGAATGCAGACAAGCCATGTGTTCACGGAGGACCTGAGGCGCAGCACAGTTTGCCGGCTCGGTGGTGGCACGGACTTTGTTGCTGAATCCGGGATCATTCAGCAGCGACAGCCGATTCAATTGAGCTCTGTCTAAACGCCCCAGAAATACAGTTTAATCAAAGCTGTACAGGGTATTTCTACACCAAACACGCATTGTTGCCAGCGTGGAGGGCTGAGCTGGCAGAGGGCGCTGTGAAATGCTGCTATAAATAGACACGCGGCGGTGAGGGGGGCGATACGGCCAGTTCCGCACTTGTACATTCGGTGTAGGGAGTGCTGCAGCCGTATGCGTACGAGCTGCTAGGCGTCTTTCTTGAAATGTCTGTGTGGCCCAAGCTGCTCTTAACGCAGGCGAGATGAGACCATGCACAAACTAAAAGCAGTTGGCATGTGTAATTTGCACTACAGGAGAAAGCAGTGCCGGTAGCGCTTGATATTCACGTACCACTGGAAATCACTTCGTTATTGTTTTTACTGACAAAAAGTTGTGCGTATTGTGAGGCAGTTTGACTCTTGTGACAGTCACTTTTTATCGATCTTGTTAAGATGAGGCTCAAATATACTCTGGGAGTTCTCTGAATTCGGGGGAGTGCTTCAGCGATTCGTGGCGAAATTTTCCCCGTGGCGAAGTCACAGCGCGCACGCACTTTGCGATTTTTCGAATAGCCAGATGGATTCGCGAAGAGGCTGCAGCCTCTGTGGAGAACCGCGTGGAGTGTGGAACTGCTTTAGGTTTCAACGAATGGAGCCGGAGGTTATGTGGGCGGGAGAAGCAGCTGTGTTTTTGCTGCTTGGGAGCCAATCATCTAGTAGGCACTTGCAAACGAGCAATGATCTGCGGTGTCGAAGGCTGTAAGGCTGTAAGGCATCATCGACAGCTGCATCGGCAAGGCCCAACGACGCCGGCTGCGAATCGTCAAGAAGGGGGGTCGCCGAAGAAGATCGAGCGACCGAAGACAATCCAAGGGCAGACGGTTAAGGTCCAGGGCCTGCAAGAGTCGCACACATTGCTCGCTAGGAACTCGTCATCAATGGCGCTGCAAACCGTGCCTGTAGTTCTGGCAAAAGGTGGCGGGTACGTGCGTGTACATGCCCTGATGGACGATGCAAGCATCCGCTAGTACTTGACGTGGCGGCGGAACTCGGATTGCGGATGTTGGCCAAGCGGTAGAGTTGTATGAGCAGCTTGCGGAACTCTGGAGCAAAGCAGGAATGCGAGCTTGCAAGTGGATGTCTAACGTCGTGGAGGTGCTTCACAGAGTTCCATCGGAGGCTCGCACGGCAAAGGCGCTCGGAGTGAACTGGGATGCAAAGGAGGATGCCATTGGAATTTCAATCAGCCAGATGGTGTCGACCGACCCGACGATGACCAAGAGAGTGCTGCTGCGATGAGTCGGCGAGGTCTTCGACCCCTGCGGCCGAAGCAGCCGAAGTACTTGACGGCTCCAGCAGTCGTAGGCAGCTAGTGTTGCAGTTAGCATGGCAGCAAGGCGTTGGTTGGGATGACGCACCGGATGATGGTTGGGATGACGCACCGGATGATGGTTGGGATGACGCACTGGATGATGGTTGGGATGACGCACTGGATGATGGTTGGGATGACGCACTGGATGATGGTTGGGATGACGCACTGGATGATGGTTGGGATGACGCACTGGATGATGGTTGGGATGACGCACCGGATGATGGTTGGGATGACGCACCGGATGATGGTTGGGATGACGCACCGGATGATGGTTGGGATGACGCACCGGATGATGGTTGGGATGACGCACCGGATGATGGTTGGGATGACGCACTGGATGATGGTTGGGATGACGCACCCGATGATGGTTGGGATGACGCACTGGATGATGGTTGAGATGACGCACCGGATGATGGTTGGGATGACGCACTGGATGATGGTTGGGATGACGCACCCGATGATGGTTGGGATGACGCACTGGATGATGGTTGAGATGACGCACCGGATGATGGTTGGGATGACGCACTGGATGATGGTTGGGATGACGCACTGGATGATGGTTGGGATGACGCACTGGATGATGGTTGGGATGACGCACTGGATGATGGTTGGGATGACGCACTGGATGATGGTTGGGATGACGCACTGGATGATGGTTGGGATGACGCACTGGATGATGGTTGGGATGACGCACTGGATGATGGTTGAGATGACGCACCGGATGATGGTTGGGATGACGCACTGGATGATGGTTGGGATGACGCACCCGATGATGGTTGGGATGACGCACTGGATGATGGTTGGGATGACGCACTGGATGATGGTTGGGATGACGCACTGGATGATGGTTGGGATGACGCACTGGATGATGGTTGGGATGACGCACCCGATGATGGTTGGGATGACGCACTGGATGATGGTTGGGATGACGCACCCGATGATGGTTGGGATGACGCACTGGATGATGGTTGGGATGACGCACCCGATGATGGTTGGGATGACGCACTGGATGATGGTTGGGATGACGCACTGGATGATGGTTGGGATGACGCACTGGATGATGGTTGGGATGACGCACTGGATGATGGTTGGGATGACGCACTGGATGATGGTTGGGATGACGCACTGGATGATGGTTGGGATCACGCACTGGATGATGGTTGGGATGACGCACTGGATGATGGTTGGGATGACGCACTGGATGATGGTTGGGATCACGCACTGGATGATGGTTGGGATGATGGGATCCGGAGCTAGCAGCTCATGCGGCCTTGTGGACACAGCAACTGTCGAAGGCTCCCAGCCTTGTAGTGCCTCGCTGCCTGCGTCCAGACAATGGATCAGCGGAACTGCACACGTTTGTCGACGCATCTCAGGCGGCTTATAGAGTCGTGTATCTGCGCAGCGTGAGTGGAAAAGGTGTGACGGTTCGTTTTGTGGCTTCAAAGGTGGCGCCGTTGCTCACCGTAAGCATCCTGCTAATGGATCTGAGGCTGTGGTCCTTGGATTACGGCTTGCAAGTCTAGCGGCGGAAGCATTGCAAGTCCCGATTGAGTCCGTCGGGTTTCGGAGTGATAGCCACGCGTCAAATGGAGCTTTCAGCCTCCTGTAGCGCCGCATTTTTGTGGTGCGCACGGGTGATGGTCCGGGCCGCCAAGCGAGCGCTGCACGCGATTCTAAGCAAATGCGGAGGTCAACGACGAGGAGCTGCAGTCCGTGATTATCGGAGCGGAGGCACTTATCAACTCGCGCCCAATCACCTATCAATTTGCCAACCCGAGAGACGAGGAGCCGCTGACCCCAAACCATTTTCTGCACGGTTAGGCTGGCGGTCAGTTTGCTCCGGACGTATCCGATGACATCGCTGCGGATCCAAGGCGGCGCTGGCGGCGCGTCCAAGAGCTGGTGCGGCACGCTAGACTACGCGAGTGGCTGCCTGGGCTCCAACCGAGAGCTAAATGGACGTCTCCACAGCGCGATGTGCAGCCAGATGATGTCGTCCTCGTGATTAAAGCCGACTCTCCTCGCGGGCTTTCGCCAAGTCGACGAGTCGCTGTTTGTCCGCCCGGTGAGCAACCTTTGCTTCATTGTATGATGAAGGCTGATTGATGTACTCGAGCACTGTTACGGCTTTAAAGAAGGTTGACTACTGGTTTATTGTGTTTACTGTTTGCTGTACAACAAAGCTTACTATTCTTTGTTGTGCTTGTTCTTTGTTGTTAACTCAGTATTGGTTTTCTGTGTGAAATACTGAAGTCGGTGTCAGCTTTTAGCAGTTGCTAACCATTATTCAGCTTTGACTACTTTAGACTTTTTGTTAGCTTTTTTCTCCTGGTTGAGTGTTTCTATATTAACTTGCGACGCGCGATTATTATTATTACTAATATTCTTTTTTTGGCTCCCGGTTTTGAACCAGGTGTTTTAATGTGCTCGGATTAATTGCACGCATAGTTTGCTAATCGAATTATTGTGCATTCGTCCATTTTTCACTCGAGATATTTTTGGGTGAGCTTTCTGTCTAACAGCTACTGAATTATTGTTCGAGCCTACATGCGTATCTTCTGGGCGGGAGTTGAAATTCTCGTTCTGAGAATTTTCTCGTTTTCTTGTGCTTTGGTGACAGATAAATTCTTTTGTTAGCGCGACAAAACATTTTAGCCTTGTTTTTTCTTTCTCTTGTCGAAGAGGTCTTTGTTGCTGACATATGATGTCAGGAAGGGGTATTTTGTGAAGTTATATTTTCTGACTTAAAAGTCGCGGTCAGTCTCTTACCCCATAATGTTCATTCTACCTCTGCTTCTGTTCTACCTCGTTTCATTCTGTTCATTGTCCTCTGCTTGTCACCCACCCCATTCTTGACTATGTTATACTTGTCGTTAAGAAGAGCTCTGCCCAATGTACGAGTTTTTGTTCCGTGTGTTTTTAGCTCGTATTCTGCGAGACCGCAGTTCCTATAAATAGAAGGCTTTTTAAGGACTGCTGATTTTCACACGATGGACAAGCTGGGCGATTAATTTAATTTTACGTTTTGATTTTCACTTTTTAGTCCTCATCGAAAAAAATAATAGGAGTGAAATAACTCTAGACTGGTGGTATTTAGAACGAAACGTAAACAGTCAGAGCTCCACGCTCCTGAGAACAGCGATATATATTTTATGCGACGGCACGTTGGGTGTAAGGATTAGGGGGTGATAAAATAGAGCGAACAATGATTTGAAAGTCAGCCAGTTAACCAAACGGCTGCCAGCGCGGTGTACTCAGCGTACGCGCGCTGGCTGCACATGGCTGCACCGCACAATGAAATGATATTCAGCCAGTTAACAGACAGATGCCAGCGCGGTGTACTCAGCGTATGCGCGCTGGCTGCAAGTCACTACATAACACTTCTCCCACCATAGTTCAGACGGTCTGGGCTCTTGCGGATCCTGGTCGATCTTCGAGGCACGTGCTGCGGTGATTGATCCCGCCGCTGCTGCTGCTGCGGTGCCATTGTTGGAGGCGTTGGAGGCGTTGGCGGTGGCTGATGTAGTGATGTCGGCGGCGGCGGCGGTGGGGGCGGCGGCGGTGCCAGTGGTAGGGGCGGTGGCAGTTGTGGCGGCTGACAGACCAGCCCCCGAGGCTGTTGGTCCACATTGCGGTGAGTCGTATCGCACCGCATCTGGTTTGCATGGCGCCGAACCGTTCTGTTGTCTGGCAGGTTGCACTGGTACCAGTTGCTGCCTTCAATGCCCACCACCGTTGCTCGCGTCCAGCTCCGTTCCTTTCCACAGCTGAAGTCTTGAACGAACACTGCCTCGCCCTCCGCGAAGCTCCGCCCGTGCGCCCCAGAGTCATGCTGCAGCCTTTGCTTCTCCTGGTTCTCGAGGACCCGCTTGGCAATGTCTGGCCTGGGTACATCGAGGAGCGTTCGCAGCGAACGGCGCATCAGTAGCTCACAAGGAGCCACTCCTGTCGTTGGGTGCGGCGTTGTGCGGTAACTCAGCAAGAATCTCGCCAGCTGCGTCTCCAGAGAGCTGCCGTCGCTCGCTTGTTTTTTCAGAGAGCTCTTGACGGTCTGCACAGTTCGTTCGGCTTGGCCATTCGAAGCTGGGTGGTAGGGCGGCGTGCGGATGTGCCGAATGCCGTTCTTAGCACAGAAGGTTTCGAACTCCGAGCTTGCGAAGCAGGGACCGTTGTCCGAGACAATAGCATCCGGCAGGCCGTGGGCACTGAAGGTCTGTCGTAGCTTCTCTATCGTTGCAGAGCTTGTCGTTGCCGACGTCACGTGAACGTCGATCCACTTGGAGTAGGAGTCGACTACCACCAGGAGCATTCTTCCTTGGACGGGCCCTGCGAAGTCGATGTGAATCCGCGACCAGGGCCTTGTCGGCAGCGGCCACGGTTGCAGTGGCACCTCCGGACCGACTCGCTGGTGCTTCTGGCACTCCTGGCATCCCGCTGCCTTCGCCTCGATATCACGGTCCATGCCGGGCCACCAGATGTAGCTCCTGGCCAGCGACTTCATGCGGGACGCGCCAGGGTGTGCGACGTGCAGCGATTCCAGGAGACTGGATCGACAGGCCTCCGGAATGACGACGCGGCAGCCCCAAAGAATGCAGCCGTCTTGGACCGAGAGCTCCTGTAGGCGTTTGCCGAAGGGCGTGAGGTCAGGGGACAGGGATCCCTTGTCCGGCCAGGCAGAGAGACAGAAACGAATTACCTGAGACAATGTGGCATCGCGGCGTGACCAGTTACGCACATCTGATGAAGTCACCGGACCGGCGTCGAGGCAGTCCATCACTTGAATGACTTCCGGTGGCACTGGATCGTCCTTGGGCCCGCTTGATGCAGGAAGGCGGCTCAGGGCGTCCGCCCGGAGCATAGAGGTCCCGCTGCGATGTACTAGACGGTAGCGATAGGCTGTCAGGAGCAGCGCCCATCGTTGAACTCGGCCGGACGCCAACGTTGGAAGCGGCCGTTCCTGCCCAAGGAGGCCTAACAGCGGCCGATGGTCCGTCAGCAGGTTGAACTCTTGGCCAAACAGATACTGGTGGAATTTTCTGACGCCAAAGACCAGCGCGAGTGCCTCCTTCTCCAGCTGACAGTAGTTCTTCTCAGCGGCACTGAGACTGCGCGAAGCGTACGCGATCGGTTTGTCCATGCCGTTCTGACGATGGAAGATGACAGCGCCCAGGCCGTACTGCGAGGCGTCGCACTCCAGGTAGAGGTCCTCTGCCGCATTGTAGTGCACCAGGACACTTGGATGCGTGAGTAGCTGCTTTGCTGCGGCAAACGCTTTGGCCTCACCGCGGTCCCACCGCCACTTCGAGTTTTTCTCCAGCAGCCGGTGTAGCGGTGCCAGCACGCTGGAGAGATTCGGCAGGAACTTCCCGTAATAGTTGATGAGGCCCAAGAAGCTCCTGAGCTGAGTCGTGTTCGTCGGTGCTGGTGCATCTAGCACGGCTTGGACTTTGTCGTCGAGTGGGTGCAGTCCCTCTGCGTCGATGCGGTGACCCAGGTACGTGACCTCGTCCTGGAAGAATCTGCACTTCTCGAGCTTGCAGGTCAGGCCGGATTCCTTGAAGACCCTCAGGACCTCTCTGAGATTGTGCAGATGGCTCGCGTCGTCCTCTCCCGTGATGATGACATCATCGATGAAGGATGCTGTGTGCGGAATTCCACGCAGCAGGTTGTCCATCACTCGTTGGAAGACGCTTGGGGCAATCGACACCCCAAAAGGCAGTCGGGTGTAGCGCAGGAGTCCGACGGAAGTGTTGATTGTACAGACCTCTTGGGCTTCCTCGTCCAGCGGAAGCTGCATAAATGCGTTGGTCAGGTCCAGCTTAGAGAACTTTTGCCCGCCAGTCAGCCGGGCGAACAGTTCGTCGATGTTTGGCAGGGGGTACGCCTCCGGCCGAATCGCTGTGTTGACTCCCTGCTTGAAATCTGCACAGACGCGGACGCTACCGTCCGATTTCATCACTGGCACGATCGGTGACGCCCAGTCGGAGTTCTTGACCGGCATCAGCACTCCTTGGTCGATTTCCTTCTGCAGCTGCTGTTCGACTTTTTCACGCAGCGCGAAAGGAACAGGTCGCGCCTTGAAGAACTTCGGTCTGGCGGTCTCCTTGAGACTGATAGACACTGGCTTGCCGTTGAACTCTCCCAGGCCTTGGAAGACATCTGAGAACTCCTTGATGAGCTTCTCAGCAGGGTCACCGATGCGCTTGACCGACTGCCAGTCCAGGCGCAGCTGAGCCAGCCAATCCCGACCGAGGAGGCTCGGACCGTCGCCGGCGACAACGAGAAGCCGCAGTTGCGCTTCATCAGAGTCGGCGGACACTCGCACGCGGACGGACAGCTGGCCGAGCACGCGCACGGTCTGACCGGTGTAGGTGCTGAGTTGAATCGTTGACCGGGACAGTGTAACCAGTCCGTCCAGGTTCGCCTTGAATGTGCGCTCAGACATCAGCGATACAGATGCACCTGTGTCTACCTCCATCTCGTGCTGCCGCCCTTCGATAAAAACCGATGTCCTGATCGGTGGAAAACTTGACTGCGGCCGATCCGCCCCCAGATGATAAAACGGATACGACACCTCATCTGGACTCTCTCTCTCTCTCTCTCTCTCTCTCTACTGGCCCCTCGGCCAAAGGCCATACAGGGGGCGCGCCAGCGCGCCCGTTGCCTCCAGGAAATCCAGCACCCTCTCCGGGTGCTCCTGCAACAGGGACATCGAGCCGATGCCTTCAAAGCAGCGGCGCTCCTCCTCCCATCTCGGGCAGTCCAGCAGGAAGTGTTCCGTGTTCTCGACCGGGGCTTGGCAATGTGGGCAGACCGGGCTCTCCACGCGGCCCCAGCGGTGTAGGGTGTCCCGAAGGAAAGGGGCCCGGTTGGCCCGCAGCTGATAAAGGGCCACTTCCTGGTCCCGCCGCCTCCTGTTGCTTGGCGGCAGTGGCCTGCCCCCGCAGCGCCGGTGAGGGTGCTCCGCCGGAACCTCAGCCTCGTACTGGGCTTTGGCCCGGACGACGCTCTGCCGCCGGACCGCAGCCTGAATGGCACCTGCTGAAGCCCGGGCGCCTTCCTGAGGCAGCGCGCAGCCTTCCCGGGCCAGCGAGTCGGCTTCCTCGTTCAGGTGCAGACCCGCATGTCCCGGGATCCAGATGACTGTGAGCCGGTGTTTTTCAGCCAGCTGGTGCAGCAGGGCCACTGCCTGTGCCGCCCCATGGTCGTCCTGACACCGCTCCGGGCGCTGCAGCTTCTCGAAGAGCGCGCGGGAGTCGAAGAGCAGCCAGATGGTACGATGGGTCTGCCCCTCCAGCAACTCCCACGCCGCCTGCAGCCCCGCCGCTGCCGCCGCCGCCTCTGCAGATGTTGAGCACGTGAGGCGCCCTGTCGCGACTGACCCGTTGACATCCGGGCCCGGTGCCCGCCGCCGGATCACGTAGCCGCCTCCCCCGTTCCGGACTCCTTCCTCCGCTGCCCCGTCCGTCCAAATTTGCAGGTCAGGCGGGTCCTTCTGGTGCAGGTTGTCCAGAGTGATCAGGGCTTCCTGCCTCCCCCGCCACTCCGGGTCCTCCCTCTTCGTGTTGGGCGTGCAGACAAACGACACTGCCGTACCCCTCCACGGCCTCGGCAGCATGGTCACAGGCACCCGCTCCTCGGGATTATCGGCACTCCTCCTGCAGCCACAACCCCTCAACACTTGCTTGGCGGTATCCCTCCAGCTGGGCCGCAAACCCCCGCCTCGCGCCTTCAGCCTGCGCGCCGTGCATGGCTCCTGGGCCAGGCCTCCGAGCGGATGGGCAGCCGGGAACTGCCGGCACCTGGTGAGCAGCGCAGCAGCCTTCTCCTCGCAGATGGGGCCCAGCGACAGCAGCTCCGCGTCCGTCGTCAGCGCCAGCGAACGCGCCCCTGCCCCGACCCCCGTGATGATGCGGGCCGCTTCGGCGTTCAGCCGTTCCAACCTCTGCCGGTAAGTTGGGGCCAGGAAGCTCCACCAGACCTCCGCGCAGTAGAGTCCAGCCGGCCTGACGTAGCTGCAATACAGCTGCCGCAGCGTACGAGCCTCCGCTCCCCAGGTGCGGCCTGCAACCGCACGGAGAGCGATGAGCCTGCGGCGAATGGTGGCAGCCGCAGATTGGGCGTGCTCGGCGAAGGTCAGCTGGCTGTCAAGGTGCACGCCCAGGATCTTGACCGTGCTGCTGAGCGCGATCTGCTGGCCGCCGACTGTCAGCTGCACGGGGGCCTTGCCCTTGACCTCCCCCGGGTGCGTGGTAACCAGTAGGGCTTCGGTCTTGTCGGGCGCCAGCTCGAACTGATGATCCTTGCACCAGGAAGCCACTGCATCGATGGCGGTTTGCGACAGCTCCGCCGCCTCAGCTGCAGATTTCCCAGACGCGTTGACGGTCAGATCATCCTCATCTGGACTCGCGCTCGTGGTCACCTGCTCCACCAGCTGGTGTGTCTGCTGCTGCCGCAGTGCATCTGTCTTACAGGCCTTCGCTGTGTGTCCGGTCTTGCTGCACTTAAAGCAGCGCTTGTCCACGAAGGGGCACTTGCTGGCCAGGTGACGGGTTGAGAGACAGCGAAAGCAGCGCCGACGACTTTCGGCTCCCAGCTGTCTGCTGTCTTCCTCTGGTCGCTGCCGCTCCATCCGTAGCACAGCGTCGCTTTCCGTCGATGGCGTCGGTGCTGCCGAGTTCGCTGATCCCAGCGACCGGCAGTTGATGGCTGCCGATTCGCCCGCCCGAGCGATCTCCTTTGCTGTGTCGAGGGTGAGGGTCGGCTCCATCAGCAGCCGGCGTTGGATTTGCTGATCCGCGATGCCGCACACCAGTCTGTCCCGCAGCATGTCCGACAAGCTGTTGCCAAAGTTGCAGAACTCGGCCAGCTTCCGCAGCTCTGCCAGAAACTCTGCCACAGTCTCTCCAGCACGCTGGGCTCGGTTGTTAAAGTGGAACCTTTGGACGATCTCACTTGGTCTCGGGTTGAAATGACCGCTCAGCAGTGAACAGATGTCGTCGTACGATTTGCCAGCAACTTTGGCTGGAGAGCACAGGCTTCTAGCCAATTGAAACGTCTTCCTTCCACAGACACTCAGCAGGGTTGCTCTCTTCTTGCCCTCGTCAGTGATGTCCTGGGCGAGAAAATGCTGCTCCAGGCGCTCCTGGTATTCATCCCAGGTTTCGACGGAGTCTTCAAATTCTCCGATTCCGTGGGCCGGCATGGCTGGGCCCAAGTCTCGTCGCCACTGAAATAACTCTAGACTGGTGGTATTTAGAACGAAACGTAAACAGTCAGAGCTCCACGCTCCTGAGAACAGCGATATATATTTTATGCGACGGCACGTTGGGTGTAAGGATTAGGGGGTGATAAAATAGAGCGAACAATGATTTGAAAGTCAGCCAGTTAACCAAACGGCTGCCAGCGCGGTGTACTCAGCGTACGCGCGCTGGCTGCACATGGCTGCACCGCACAATGAAATGATATTCAGCCAGTTAACAGACAGATGCCAGCGCGGTGTACTCAGCGTATACGCGCTGGCTGCAAGTCACTACATAACAAGGAGGATAATAGTATGTAGTTCAGCAACTGGAGAATAAGGTTAGGCTAATGGATGAAGCATAGACTGAATCGAAAATGATTGAAGACGTGTTAAACTGGCTGCAAGTTTTAACTGACCATGAATCGGCACTATTCACCTGATACCACAATGACTAATTTGGCGATTAGTTCTCGATATATAAAGTACCCATGTCCTGCAGGGCAGTCGCAGATGGGTAAGTTATTCTGCAGCCGTGAGCCAAACAGCGGAGACTGCAAGGTGCCACTGCAGCTGAATTCCTGTCAGCACATGCATCTGATTCTCATCTTGCCGAATTGTTTACGGCCATTGCCAACAAGCACCTTCCTGAGCTGCTGCTGGCCTGAAGGGCGGATAGAATTTTGCATTAACTGCGCCCGCTTTCCGACCTGCAGGATGAAAAGTTCCAGTGCTGCCGCATAGACTTGCTGTGAGAGCTGGGCAAGGGCTGCTGTGTTAGTCTGGGAGAGATAGAGATTGAGGGTAGACTGAGAGAGGGAAGAGAAAGCAGGGTAGACTGAGAGAGGGAAGAGAGAGCAGGGTAGACTGAGAGGGAAGAGAGAGCAGGGTAGACTGAGAGGGAAGAGAGAGCAGGGTAGACTGAGAGAGGGAAGAGAGAGCAGGGTAGACTAAGAGGGAAGAGGGAGCAGGGTAGACTGAGAGGGAAGAGAGAGCTGGGTAGACTGTGAGAGGGAAGAGAGAGTGGGCTAGACTGTGAGAGGGAAGAGGGAGCAGGGTAGACTGTGAGAGGGAAGAGAGAGTGGACTAGACTGTGAGAGGGAAGAGAGAGCAGGGTAGACTGTGAGAGGGAAGAGAGAGTGGACTAGACTGTGAGAGGGAAGAGAGAGTGGGCTAGACTGTGAGAGGGAAGAGAGAGTGGACTAGACTGTGAGAGGGAAGAGAGAGCAGGGTAGACTGTGAGAGGGAAGAGAGAGTGGGCTAGACTGTGAGAGTGAAGAGAGAGCAGGGTAGACTGAGAGGGAAGAGAGAGCAGGGTAGACTGTGAGAGGGAAGAGATAGCAGGGTAGACTGAGAGGGAAGAGAGAGAAGGGTAGACTAAGAGGGAAGAGGGAGCAGGGTAGACTGTGAGAGGGAAGAGAGAGTGGGCTAGACTGTGAGAGGGAAGAGAGAGCAGGGTAGACTGTGAGAGGGAAGAGATAGCAGGGTAGACTGTGAGAGGGAAGAGATAGCAGGGTAGACTGAGAGGGAAGAGAGAGCAGGGTAGACTGTGAGAGGGAAGAGAGAGTGGGCTAGACTGTGAGAGGGAAGAGAGAGCAGGGTAGACTAAGAGGGAAGAGGGAGCAGGGTAGACTGTGAGAGGGAAGAGAGAGTGGGCTAGACTGTGAGAGGGAAGAGAGAGCAGGGTAGACTGAGAGGGAAGAGAGAGCCAGGTAGACTGTGAGAGGGAAGAGAGAGCCAGGTAGACTGTGAGAGGGAAGAGAGAGAAGGGTAGACAGTGAGAGTGAAGAGAGAGCAGGGTAGACAGTGAGAGTGAAGAGAGAGAAGGGTAGACTGAGAGTGAAGAGAGAGCAGGGTAGACTGAGAGGGAAGAGAGAGCAGGGTAGACTAAGAGGGAAGAGAGAGCCAGGTAGACTGTGAGAGGGAAGAGAGAGAAGGGTAGACAGTGAGAGTGAAGAGAGAGCAGGGTAGACAGTGAGAGTGAAGAGAGAGAAGGGTAGACTGAGAGTGAAGAGAGAGCAGGGTAGACTGAGAGTGAAGAGAGAGCAGGGTAGACTAAGAGGGAAGAGGGAGCAGGGTAGACTAAGAGGGAAGAGAGAGCAGGGTAGACTAAGAGGGAAGAGAGAGCAGGGTAGACTAAGAGGGAAGAGAGAGCAGGGTAGACTAAGAGGGAAGAGGGAGCAGGGTAGACTGTGAGAGGGAAGAGAGAGCAGGGTAGACTGTGAGAGAGTGGGGGTAGACTTGAGAGGGAATTGAGAGCGCGGAAAACTGAGGGGAGTGCGTGTGAATATGTTGATGCGAGGGAAGCTTCTGATGTGTTAAAGTCGTTAACTCATCAAGAGACGGACATGCAGTATGGGTGAGAAATATGCCAAAAGTGACATTCCTGTATGGCAATAAGATGTGGCAAAGGCACAGTCGCAGATTCCATAATTCTCTGCAAGCAGGTCTGGCAGCCGAAGAGCTCTGAGCAGTGCCATGGTCTAAGCGAGCTACATAGGCTGCCCTGAGTCCAAGCCTTAAGGCTCATTCACACTGCAATCAAACGAGGCTGAAACACACGATTGTACATCCCTCTTATGACCATTCATTTGAACATCACAAAAATGTACACCACAAACGAGTCATTTGATGGCAGTGTGAACGAGGCTTTAGCGTTTGCTGCAACACAGGCATCACATATGTTTTATTGTGCTAGTGGTGAGGCATTCATTCTTCGCGGCAGAAACTGCGCACTTCTCGCTCTTTCTCAACCTCGGAGGGCAATCGCTGCATTTTCTCAGAGGCTCGCATGAACAGAGTCTACTCTTCTGTGCTCAACTCTAGACTAGCCGAGACAGGATTGTCTAGTCTAGAACCAACAATGCCAAACGGAACACTTCCCTAACTGGAGCAAGAATGCCCGGCTGAAGCGACAGAAGCAGTTTGTGTCTTAGTCGATTCTCGTGTTGGAAAAAAACGAGCCGGCAAAAAAGAAGTCGGCCGATTGAATTTCGCGTAGAGGCAACTTAAGTTAGCGATGTATTTTTACCCGGGGAATACAAAACAAGTCCGGCGGAGCTGTGAGCGATTACAATTTTGTACGTACTGTTTTTTAGGGGCGAAAGAGCGGAAAACAGTGAAGCAAAGCAGAAGACGGGCAGCTAGCCGGTCGCCCCTAGCAAGAAGGGGCCCAGCAACAACAGAACAGGTTGCAGTCAGGCTTGAAGGGGCCCAGCAACAACACAACAGGTTGCAGTCAGGCTGTTTGTGTAGAAAGAGAGCCAAGGGCGCCACAAGAAAAACAGAGGCGCAGCACTGGGGGCAGCACCCACAGGCTAGCAGGTACACAGCAAAAATGGTTAATAAAAGTGGAGACAAGAAGCTGATGGAAGCGACCAGCGGCAAACATTTCTCGTGAATAAGAACGGGGAACAGTCGGGAGGGAGCTGGGCGAGTAAAAAAGGCCTCACCGACCGGGAATTCAGGGAGCAGCGAGGCAAGGGAATTTAAGAGCAATTGATTAGAGCTTTGGGTGTCAGGGAATCAGTCAGCAGCCTCCTGGCCTCATCAGTAGCCAGAGGCAACCAGGCTCTCCTTGAGCTTGGACACGGCCACGTTCACCTGACCGCCGACGCTGGCACCGATCGCCGACTGGTTGGCAGCGTCGATAACATGGCCGCCGATGACGAAGCACTGAGCGCAGCCCATGACCGTCACGCTGGAGGGACCCTTCTTGCCGTCCAGCTCGCGGTTCACCAGCCTGATGGTCATGTACTTCTCGTTGTTCAGCTTGAAGGACTGGAACTCGCCGGCGTTGCTCTTGCCTAGGCCGGCAGCCAGGGCCTGCAGCTCCTCGGGCGTGGCATTGAACTTCTCGGACTTGGCCCACACGCTGCCGTCGTTGCCACAGATGGCGCCAATGTTGACGCCCGGATACTGCAGGAGGTTCGACACCCAAGAGTCCCAAGACATGGCGACGGTTGCAGCAGCTGGCGGTCACAATGGAATTCAAGGCAGAGGAGAGTATGGAGAAAGGCGAAAGGTCACTGCCGCAGTTGAATAAAAACTCCCAAGGCAAAATTTTAGCGCAAACAGGCCAGAACGGCCAGTGGCGCCGTTTTTATAAGCAAAGCTAACAACAGGCGAAGAAATTGCAGTAGGGCTGGCTGAGAATTCAGTGTACAGTGCGACACCCACCCCATGCGCACCCGCCTCCGCGCACAAGCCCAGCAGTGAGCAGCAGATTCTCACAGGCATAAACGAGGGGCCAGGCATATACCATCTGAAATGCTCTTGCATTTTCGGTCCCTGCGCTCTGCATGGTCAGCGGATAAAATCATTTCGCATCAAAGTGGCCCAGAGGGAGGGGGTGGGGGTTTATCGATCGATCAGCCCGGGCCTGGCTTTTGACAGGTGGTGGCACAGCGCCGCGCACGCGAACTGATAAACATTCTATCTTTAATTATATTTATAAAAACGATGGCAAGCGCTAGCTTTATATTTAGATTCGGGCCAGGTGGGCTGGGGTGGGCTGCTAGATGGCCAGGTGATAATTGAATGCCAAGCACACTGCACAATTCAATGTCTAAACAGTGTAAGACAAATTCACAATGCATTGGACTGCAGAATCACTTCTGCAGCTCCACGCTGTTAGCTTTGCTACAAACCCATGGCATTGATTAAGATTTTTGATAACTTTATGAACGAAATCCTTATTTTTGGACATAAAATAGTAAAAACTGTCCCTTAATTCTTAATCTTGGCGAATTTAGTTATTTGTGAACGACAGGATGCTTTGTTAAACGTGCACAATTTTCAAACACATTCTTTAATTTGGCGATCTAATTGTAGCGATCTCCCAATTCTCTAATTTGTTGGTCTTCCAATTGTCTCATCTAATTAACGACCTGTGATTTCTCTAATTCGGTGATCTCTGAAATGTCTTATCTAATTAACGACCTGTGATTTCTCTAATTCGGTGTTCTCTGAAATGTCTTATCTAATTAACGACCTGTGATTTCTCTAATTCGGTGATCTCTGAAATGTCTTGTCTAATTAACGACCTGTGATTTCTCTAATTCGGTGATCTCTGAAATGTCTTATCTAATTAACGACCTGTGATTTCTCTAATTCGGTGATCTCTGAAATGTCTTATCTAATTAACGACCTGTGATTTCTCTAATTCGGTGTTCTCTGAAATGTCTTATCTAATTAGCGACCTGTGATTTCTCTAATTCGGTGATCTTCTAATTATCTCATCTGATAATTCTTTAATAATAACAACCTGCAAATTCTTTATTTAGGTGATCTCTTAATTGTCTAATCTAATTAACGACCTGAAAATTCTCTAATTTGGTGTTCTTTTAATTGTCTTATTTAAAAATATATATTCTACTTTTCTACTTTGGTGAACTTCTAATTATCTCATTTGCTAATCAAATTCTATAATTAGGTGATCAATTCATTCTATAATCTAGTAGTTCTCTAGATCCTCAGATTAGATTATCTAATTTGGCAATTTTTTAATTCTCTAATCTGGTGCTTCTTTGATTCTCCAATCTAAGAATCAAATTATTATTAAATGGTTAAATTTTGTAATCTTGAGATGTTATCATTTCTAGAATTAGTATAATATTTTTTACAAACTCTTATAGGCCATATTTCTTTCCTAGCTATTAAATACATTGCATCGACCCATCAAGTTCAAAATCAGACAATTAATTATAGTTTCTAATGTACTTAGTGGCAGGGAGCCTCCATGATAGAAATTTCTAATGTAATCAAACAACTCATTGTGTCACACATTTGTATGTTCAAATTAGTTATAAAATGTCCTAGAAAAATTCTCTGGCTCTGTATTATGTAAAAAAAGCATGAAAAACTATTTTGAAATTTATTGAAAACTGATAAGAACTACAACAAATCAAAAGGATTGCAAAAATTAAAATCTTGCTTGTTTGCTTAGGCTGGTTAGATACATTCCCATTTACTATACAAAATATGGCAATGACTTAATTAGGCTATCCTTCAGTTTCATTTGTTTATTATTATAAACCTGTTTTAGCATGGCAAGTTATCAAGCTGCTGCCACAAATATCATTCCACTGGCTGAGGTCAGGCCAACAACAGAACTCAGCAATCAGCTATTCATGAAGGTGAAGATGTGTGGCTTGACTGTCTTAACTGCTGACACAGAAAGGCAAGAATTTCTGTGGTGCTGGCTGTACCTAGAGGATCAGCACTTTAGCAACTTCCTCTACTGGGTGACTCACTGCTACCTTGTCTAAATTATTGTGGAAAAAAAACAAATGAAACTGAAGTCAGAAGGATAGCCCTTAGTCTTAATTAGATAGCATATTATTAGGCAATGTGTTAGAATTATGTTCTAAATATAATTTTATGCCTAGAGACCCACACTTTTACCCTGTCAATTCATTATTCTTATATGCTAAGCCAGCTAGGTCTTTATCAACACAAAAAGAAAACAAGTTTGTAAGCACAGTATTGCAAACTTTTTGTAAGAGTATAGAATCAGCTAAAAATAAGTCTGCACTTTTTAATATGAAAGAAGCAGTATACATTTACAAGCAAAACAAATACTTTAGTGATCTGGCATCTAGCAATAGATTATTAATTTGAGTTTTAAAAAGGTTATAACTGTTAAATGCTAAAAAATAGTTCTGATTTTATGAATTAAATTATTTATTACATACATATCATACATGCATAAAATGAAATTTCGGTTGGAACGGGCAAAATATAATATGACAAGGATGAGTGTTTATAGTGCACTTGGCATGGATGATAGATACAGCAGCGTGTAACGCACATCAATGACACAAGAAATGTACTAAACACTTATACTAGCTAGGCCCCTTAGTTAAAGTTACAGACTCGTAAAATGAGTCATCATATTTGCATGTATCAAGTACGGATAGAAAAAATATTTAACATTTTATTTTAAGTTTTATAATAAAGGAATTCAATACGTTTGTACTTTCCACGGGTGATACATGTGGTAAAAATGCAGAAAAGTTCGTTTTAGCGATATAAAAATTACCGGTGTTTTTTCACCTGAATAGTTTTTACCCATAAAAATCATAGTTCTACTGCACCTTCTTAAAAAATATTCTGTGTTTTGTCAGCCGGCCAACCAGACAGCATGCTTGAAATGTAGCGTTCAATTCTTGAGTAATAGATGTCAAGTAAGATACTGAAACATTATATTTTATTTTACAGTGTAAAACACTTGTACGAAGTCAGTACCATCTCGAAATATCATACATTTTATAACGCTAAACCATCTCATAGTCTCATTACCATGATATTACGAGATCCACTAGATCACGAAAGTATGCGAATATTAATATGAATTGATTATTCATCAATTAGAATAAATAAAAGAAATTGGAGTAACTAAATCCCCCCATACTAAATCTCGCATCGATTTCCGTTATATTCTAATCAGCCTTTGGTGCCAAAACAGTTCTAAGTTCATGATTGAAATACAAATTTTGAATTAGAGTTAGAAATTTATTTATTTAAATTTACATAAACTCCTAGTCATAGCGACGCATGGCATTACGGGCTACTTTGTGCAACGGCAACACCAATCAATCTTTACCACGTACCTAATTATGTATCCAACACGTTCGGAAAAGTACATCGGAAATGTATGTTGCAGCCATTTATAATCCTTAGAAAGGTTCTTGAATTCTTTTGTGATCTTTGATAGAGTCGAAAAAAGTCCAAGGCAATTGGCGAAACATGCACAATTCTTGGGGTATTTTTGTAGTCAAAACCGCATAGCACGACATGGCTCCGTCTGAAAAAAGCAAAAACAAAGGCACCTACTGAGGGCCGGAAAATCTGACAAGCCGCTGCTGGTGTTGCCACGGAGGGTAGCGAATCGATTTCAATTGAAAAATTCCCCGAATTTTAAGCGACTGCTAAAGTTCAGAACATTCTTTTTTGTAGTGTGCAGAAAGTAAAAATATTTAAAATTTTCTTTTGCAAGCAAATAAGACTGTACGTTTCGATCTTCGCCCCATCTTTGCATTCGGCGCACTTTGTGTGCCTTTTAACGCTCCCAACTTTAATATAGCTTCCCCGGCCTCCCACACCGATTGATTAAAAATGGGATTAGAGAATCCTGTCCCACCTGAGCAGCAGATGCGATACAGGGCGCTCTGCTCTCACAGCTGTACGAAGCTGCTAAACCAATGGCTGAGTTTGGCGGACGGCAGGGGACTCAGAGACGGAGTTGACGAGATAGAGAAGAGAGGCAGAGAGACGGAGAGGAATGGCGGGAGCGGAGGTGCGTGAGAGCAGTCGGCGGGTACCCGGGGAGTGGCTGAGGGCGAAGCGCGAGTGGAGGAGAGAGCAGGGGAGCGGGGAAGCGCCTGCACATGCTCCGTTCACACTGCAGCCGGGCAAAGCGCTTGGTTGGTGAGGCCGGCAGCCGCTAGGGGGACAATACGGTGAGTCATCGTGAGTGCGGACTGGGCTGTCCTAAGGATTCTGCGCCCTAGCCGTCCTCCCCATTTTGGCCAGTTGCTAAAAATTGCTCCCAGCGTCTGTCAGCCGAGCTCCTGAGTTGCTTCTCTTGGGCGCGTTTCGCCTTCCGTGCTCCGCCGGTCAGCGAGAAGTCTCTGCAAAAACGAAGCGGCACCGGCAATCGGGTAGACGCCACCAGACGGCCGGAGTTGTCGCATTTTTTGTAATTTTCCAGCCTAAAAGCCTCAGTCCGCACGCCCTGCCCTTCTCTGTTTCTCTTCCGCAGGTGAGTCTCGTGAATAATAATTAAGCAGCGTGCATGTTGTGCGGGTCAATCTGAGTTTGGCCAACCCTCTATGTCTCTTTTCTTCGAGTGAGTCACGGCCAAGCTGAGCGAATTATTTTTTGCCCGAGACACTGAAAGGTTTGCGTCTCCCTTAGTCGCACGACAATCGCGGAGAGAAAGAAGGCAGACCCGGTGTACGGAGCCGCACTTTGGGCAGCAAGGCGCAGCTGGGGAGCTACGTGGGCGCGCACGAGAGCAACGCGAGGCTTCCAGCACCCACCCCGCTTTTATCGCTCACCCCAGCACGTTCACGGCTGCGTCAGCTTTTTTTAAAGGCAACACCCGCCCCTCACGGAGTATAGAGAGCTCTGTGCTCAGACTGGCAGCGATCGCATTGTGAATCAGGGCGCAAACGAGCCGCACCCTTTCATTACCGCTGTAGCTCCCGTCTGTCATCGACTGAATTATCCCCTCAGCTCTTGGGAGAGGCTAGAATCGGTCTGTAGCAACTTCCTATCCTTCCACACCCTACCAACACAGAAGCCAACGGTCGAAGGTCGGAAGTTCTGCACTGTCGTTCACTACATCTGATTATCAGTCGAGTTCAACACCAACCGCCGGCCAGAGACGCGGGCGGCCTAAAAAAGCTCCGGGCCTTCAATGTCGGCGGAGGTCCGGTCGCAGAACGATGATGACCCGTCCGCTACCGCCACAACAGATCTGGAGAAAATGGCGGAACTGCGAGACGAACGGTACAGCGCGATGGAGACTGTGCTAAGCGAAGTGAAGCGGGACATGCTGAGCATCAACTCAAAGCTCCAGCTACCGGAGCAGCAGTATTCGCAGCCAGTTCCGCTGGAGTCGCCCAGTCAGGACGAGTGCCGCGAGTTCCGAGACGAGAGCCTGTCGGACTCGGACAGCCTTGACGGCGAGGGAGCCGATGGCCACGCGTACTATTCACCGCTGAAAGGTCGCTCGGGTGCCAGAAGTTCGGCAGTGCAGCCGCCGCTGTGGTCTCAGCCACGGCAGCCGCCAGATGGAGCCTCTAGCATCGAGGACCTGATGACCTCGGTGAAGTCAGACTTCACAGCCCTGGCAAGAATTTTGGACACAGAGGGAGACTCTTCTCGGCAGCCCCATCATCACTCCGGACGAGGCTCGAGTGACGACTTGCACCTCGAGAAGCTGCAGAAGGCCGGGGCGGGGCTCTCCATCACCACAAACAGCTTGGCAATGTCCGGTTCGGATGACCTGGACGCCAGCTTCACGGAGGAGTATCAAGAGGACGACCTGAAGATTGCGCTGAGGCACCGGAGGCACCCGGAGGACCGGACCCAGAGTGACCCCACCTGCGCCCGGACAATGGATCGGGACTCCTTGGAGCCACTCGAGCCGCATGACGCTGGAGTTTACGGCGCCGGCGGCCTCTGGGGAACATCGACATTCCGCAGCGGCGATGCGAACGCCACGCAGCAGGACGCCGCCTATTACCCCGAGTTCAGCGACAAAACACGTGACATCCTCATGAAGATCAAAGCCAAAAGTGGCCAGCCGCAGCAGCCGCCGTCACGTCCTCCGCCGCTACCGCCGCTGCCAAAGCCAACGGAGGGAGGAAGTACATCCTCTGGGACAGCAGCTGACGGGACGGCATCGGAGGAGACGGACGCTCCGCCAGGATCTCCGGCGGAGTCGAGTGAGGACGAAGAGAGCGACATCTCGGACTTCATCATCAACACCTACGAGAAGGACGCTTCCTACGACCAGCCGAGCTTCGAGTACCAGAGCATCCACGACATCCTGCGGGCCAGTAGCCAGATGATCGGCAGTAGCCGCTGCCTCTTCCCGATCCTGGAGGAGAGCTCCGATGAGATCAGCAGCTCTGAGGATGAGGAGGACGACGAGGATGACGAGGCATGGCTGCCGGCCGCCAAGATCGAGGAAAAGTACGCCAGCCCGATGGAGACGGAGGAGGAGGAGGTGGCGCTGCGGTCCCGAGTGGCGGCCACGCACCGAGACATCGAGATGCAGGAGATCCGCAAGAGCGACCCCGACTTCGGCTCAGCTGTCGCAGCCGCCGCAGCAGCCGCCCTCAGTCAGGAGAATCGCCTGCGGGCAGCACGCAGCGCCGAGGAACTGCAGAGCGGCGGTCTGCAGAGCGACTCCGCCACCACCTTTTACACGGCACGCGAGAGCTGCGAGTCCTTTGCCACCGTTACCGAGGGCCGCGCCGGCAGCGGTGATAACAGCCTGCGAGGCAGCCAGCTGATTGAGACTGAGGAGGAGAGCGATGAAGCAGAGTTCGAGGAGACAGGAAACGCGCTGCTAGGTGAGTGTGCGTTTTGGGCTGCCTTTCTTAAGCCTGCTGTGAATTGATCGAAAAAGTACACAGAGTACTTTAACTGATGACTGGTAGGACAATGACAGGCCGGATTTTATTCTGTACTCTGGGAACCGCATCAGAACTAACAGCGCCCCAGAACTAACGCAAATGTTGCTTCACTCTGCAAGAAGTTGCATTGTAGCAAATTCATAAAGCTGCATGAAAAATGTGCCTCCGTAAGAAGGCGTCAGAAAATGAAGGCACTCGCAATCGAGCTTGCATAATTAGCACCCAGAATCGGGAGCCTTTGCTATACAGAGCTCCGGCTTCTCTCGGCGCGGCACCGGTAGCCCATTGGACTGGAAACTGCCGCGTGCGACTCTCACCTGCCCACCAGAGGCGCTGGGCAGGTCGCCACCCCCAGGCCAGTGTGGCGTGAGAACCAGGGCTGCAACTTTACACCCAATTAGCAATAGCTATTTTAGCCCATTCGGCACCAAGGAAATCCAAAATTGGTAGAAATGGCCGTTGAGAGAACAAAGCCTCAGGTGTGGTAGCAGACTTGCTTGCTGCCTCGCCCACCTGCCTGGCCCAGTCTCTGGCAGAGCACATGTCATGTTTATTCTACCCAGCTGCTCAGCCACACGTGACTCACTGGGGCTATTTGGCATCATCCCAGTAGGGGAGGCCTGCGGTGCAGTTGGTCTCAGAAGGGCTGAGTCCATCCCCGCTGCTGGCCAGCTGAATAATTGATGCGGCAGCTGAACAAGGCGCTGAAATCTGCAATAGATGCTGGCTGGCTTTGTTGCTCTGCAGTCTATGGCAAAGCTAGTCAGCCGAGCTTATCTCACAAGGCCAGCATTGTAAAAGAATCACAGCTGGATTTAGCCTTTTGCATTTCACCCAGTCTAATCAGTTCTAATCAGTGCAAATCACTGAGTGACTCGCAAAGCACAATGTCAGCCAGAGTGCTGGTTCGCATCAGAGAGAAGCGCTGCGCAGCTTGCGGGCAGAACCTGACAATCGAGCTGCTGCCGGCCAGCCCGCTTGGGACCACGCATCGTGAGTTGTCTGCAACGCACTTGGGAGTCGAGTTTCAATAATCCACCGCTCGGGTAGGGGGTAATCTGACCCGCCTTGTGTAGGATAAAATGCCGTCCTGAGGAGAGCTGATCTGGCATCTGGGGGACTTTTATCCCCATGCCAGCTAATGAAACGGGCCGAGGCGGTCCGGAAGACACCAAATCCCCTTGGGGAATGCAATTATCTTCTTTACAGCAGACTAGGCGGCTGAGACGACTCAAACTGGCATTTAGTGCATCAGCCCGAGCTGGCGAGTTTGCAGTTTTGATTGGATCTGGCACTGGGGAGCCGCCCTGCTGTCTAGGCGGAGCCGAAGGGCGGGACTTCTCTTATCAGCGGACCGAGCTGCCTGCCTGTCTCACACTGCTCACGCTTGGCTCCAAGCGGAATAGGCACAGACAACTGAGCTGAGCAATGCTGTGTGAGCATACAACAGACAACTGAGCTCAGCAATACTGTGTGAGCATACAACAGACAACTGAGCTCAGCAATGCTGTGTGAGCATACAACAGACAGGGAGAGGCTGGGGGGGATGGGTGGGGCCGCAAGGATCGAAGATTTCGGCGAGATCCGGCCCTGGGGGTGGGTTGCACAGAGAGCAGCTTGGCACCCGCAGCGGCCGTGAGGATCAGTTGCTCAGCTCTCATTTCGATACCCCCTTTGCAAAGAAAGAAAACAGGAGAAATACTATATTGTACCAAGGACTGTGTTAGGGGTAGAGAATGGCCAAATCGATTTATCGGTGATTTTTTCAGGGTTGTTGCCGTGCAGGCGCGGGTGGAGGTTCTGCCAGCATAAGTGCACTGAGCAGAGTGGCCGGTCCTTACAAACGGCCTTGGCGAGTTGGCAGCGGCGGGTGGGGCGGCCGCTCCCGCTAGGACCGAGCCCTTTGAACCAGGGCCGGGTGGAGAAGCGTTTGCTTTTCCCCGCTGAGATCGGTGAGAGTAAGAACACAGCTCAAGTAGCAGGTGACTTATGACTGGACAGTGCTCGCCAAGGCCACTCACTCACTCACTCACTCACTCACTCACTCACTCACTCACTCACTCACTCACTCACTCACTCACTCACTCACTCACTCACTCACTCACTCACTCACTCACTCACTCACTCACTCACTCACTCACTCACTCACTCACTCACTCACTCACTCACTCACTCACTCACTCACTCACACACTCACTCACTCACTCACTCACTCACTCACTCACTCACTCACTCACTCACTCACTCACTCACTCACTCACTCACTCACTCACTCACTCACTCACTCACTCACTCACTCACTCACTCACTCACTCACTCACTCACTCACTCACTCACTCACTCACTCACTCACTCACTCACTCACTCACTCACACACTCACTCACTCACTCACTCACTCACTCACTCACTCACTCACTCACTCACTCACTCACTCACTCACTCACTCACTCACTCACTCAGTGTACTGTATAATAAGTATTAAAGGTACCAGGTAGCAGAGAGTAGGGACAGTTGCAATCTGATCTACAGCCAGTCAAAATTAGCACCTAAGCAGTGTTTATGCCAGCTCGAATGCTAAGCAAGCCATAGTCCGTGAGTGCTTATCGGGGGAGGCTTGTGTTGCTGCGCAGGTAGGCTGAAGCGCTGAGGGCTGACACCCTCAAGCCACTGACTCAGTGCCATCGTATCTGACTGCAGCACAACCCAGCGCAGCGGTCCCTATAGAGCTCCTCATTCGCATGCGGGTTGAACAACGAACTGTAGTCATGCCTCAGCCAACTGTGAGCTACCTGCCCAGTACTAAAGCGGGCCATAAAAAGGTTGCGACATTGTGACCCACCCGCTTCCCCGTACCCGAGCTGCTTTGTTCCCAGAAGAATGCAAAAGTTCTCGGACTCACACAACCATTCCTGCCCCACCTTTCATTTATAACAGACGAGCCAATGAAGCAAGTTGCGGCTGCGGCGGCGGCGGCTGCGGCAGTTCAATCGAGCTTAGCTGAAAAAGTGAGCAGCGGGGTGTGAATGAAGACTGTTTCTACATTCCTTGCGTGCTTATTTGTCCACGGGCCTTTGCGTCTGTGCTCGGCCCCCCTTCCCGTGTTTACAATCACCGCGCGTTCGTTTTCTTCTCTGGCGCCACGCCTCAGCCTGTTCTCTCCCCGTGCGACTCCGCTGTGAGTTCTCTCGCCCGGCGGGGCCATTCGAGTCCCCTGAGCTCGCACAGATATGGCGTGCAGTCCGCCAACTCATTAGAGCGAATGCCAGTTCTTATCTGTGCGCCCTTCCCCGCCTCATTCTCCGCCACCCACCTCAACTGCCTCTGCTAACAAAAAGGCACAAGAGCTGTGATGCTCCGTTCTGCCAACAGACCGGAGGGCGGTGGCTCGGCTAACTTGTCTCTCTTGTTCCGCACTCACTCCCATCCAAGCCTGTCATTGCTTGTGCCGAGGTCAGGCTCACACCACAGCCGAGGTCATCAGAGATCAGTTTGTGCCTGAGGTTTTCTGGGCCTTTGTTTTGCTGTTGTTTTTGCTCGGGCTTTGATAGAGAGGCAGCTTGGCCGACCGACTTGTCGTGAGCAGGAAATGCAGGCAGAAACTGCGGTGAGAACCTCGGGCGCGCGGCGCTGGGCGCTTCTTCGCAGGTTCCAAAACCTATTTTGATCTTCATTTCAACCTCGTCTTTCGCCGTTTAAATTGCAGACTCCGACGCCAATGCCGCGGGCTGCCCTGAGGCGGCTGGAGCCGGAAGCGGCGGACATCGAGTACTCGACCAGCGATGAGGATGATGAGTCCAGCAGCTCCACGGCGACCTCCTCCAGTGCCACCAGGGACGGCGACGACGAATCGACTGACACGGAGCCTTCCTATGGCGAGGACGGGGTGCGTGACGAAGGAGTAGAAGCGGAAGTCACCGAGGCCGCTGACATTGCTGACAGCATCCAGCAGCCAATGGATGATGACGTTGAACAAGCGCGAAAGCGAAAAGCTCAGGAAGAGCCACCTGTGGTGAAGGTGCCGCGGCTCGATGACGAGCCATCCGTTTCTTCTGAGCAGTCGGCTGAGCAGAGCGAGTCGGAGTCAGCCTCCAGCGAGTCGTCATCTGAGCAGTCGGCAGCATCGGAAACGTCGGAGCGGTCTGGCCCGGTGGCTCCGCAGGCGAACAACAGCAGTTGCGCAGAGCTGCTGGGAGAAGTGACAGCGGTGGAGGCGGCGCCAGCAGTCGAGAAGCCCTTGACGCTGGAGCGGGTCAGCGCCAGTTCGTACCAGTATTTGCCAGCCGTTGCGCTAGATCCTTGGCGTGGGGGTAAGTACTCTAGCATTTCGTGCTTGCATCCCAGCCTAATCTCAAAGCCCTTCGACTAGCCAAATTCCGCTCTGCATGTGCGCAGAACCGAGGGGCCCCCTGCTGCGTGTGCGGTCTCTGCACGGAAGCTCGTTCATTTTTATAAAGTTCCCGCATAATTTCGTAGAGCGTCTGCAAATTCGCTCCCTGAGAGTTCGTTTTCTCTAGCGCCGAACTTTTATCCACGCCGCGAATTGCAGGTGGCGGAGCCGTCCAGGCTGTCGCATCCTCGCGGGCTCGCATCACCACGGCGAAGGGAGAACGGCTAGATCTCATCGGCATGGAAACGGCTGATGACGTAGCCGACGACTCCGAAGTCTCCGGCGGCTCAGAGGCCTTCGTCACAACGGAGGCCAGCGGCGCCAATCCCAGTGCGGCGATCGCGCGGGCTACCGCCCGAGCTGCCAGTATCGCAGGCGCGGCGCTGGCCCGCGGCCGGGCCCGCCAGGGCGCCGAGGAGTACCGCATCTTCATCTCGACCTCTTGCACTGTGCGGCCCAGCCCGGTGCTGGAGCCTAGCCGCTTGCAGATCACCGTCAGCAGCGACAGCGAACTTCAGCAGCGACAGCAGCCCGCCGATTCCAGTTTGGTAATTGGAGAGGCCGAGAAGAAGCGGGTCGTGAGTTCGCCTCGCCGTTTGGATAGTCGGGACAGCTCGGAGAACGTCTTCTCCCTGCTGCGCCTGGGCCGGCAGGACACCACACAGGAGACGATCACACAGGAGCTGCCGTCTCCAGCCAAAGGCGACAAGACCGACTACGCAGACTTCGAGGCCGTCACGCGATCCGTCATCCAGAGCCGCTACAACACTGAACGGCGCGAGGACATTGCTGACGACTACTGCCGCCGGGCATCTAAGGCCGTGCAGGCCGAGGTGCAGCTCATGGAGCAGCTGAAAGCCGACGAGTCAGCTCAGCCGACCGACCTGCTGGGCCGCATCCGCTCCGACCAGGAGCGATTTCACGACCTTAAGCGTCAGCTCGACGCTCTAAAGGCTCGCCAGCTTGCCAGGCAGCGCTTGCTGGAGACGCCGCGGGAATTGACGACGATTCCGCCTCGATCACCGACGGTTCCCTCGCCTAAGACGCCTGAAGAGCAGCGGCCGCCGACCATAAGTCCACAGAGCGGGGACTCCACCATGCTGGGCGGCAACATGGCGGAGAGCGCGTACATATCAGACAGCAGCGATCCCAGCTCGCCAACATCGGCAGAGAAAGCGAACCCGCATGAGCCGCAGCGGCTGCCCTATCGGTCTGTGCTACAGGAGGCCGCTTTGCTTCCAGGGGGTGCCCGGCCGACGCCCCGTCACCACCAGTCGTCGCTCCAGCTGGATCAGGAGCGGTTGCAGCGGGCTCGGAACGAATACTTCCGACGACCCATGTTCGATCCTGCGTCCAAAGCCGGCCAGTCCGGCTCCATGCGTTCGGGCGGCAGCAACAGCCCCAGCGACTACCGAGCTCGAAGTGCCTCCAGCACGCTCAGCAAGACCTCATCCCAAAGCATGTACCAGCTGAGGGAGCTGATGGATGACCAGAGCGCCCTGCAGGCCTACTCGCAGCTCACCGGCTCCGGCCGGCGGCGTTATATGTCCACGGACATCGACGACTTGCCGGACGACGGCAAAGCTGGCGGCACCCCCGAGGGCGGCTCGACGTACGACCTGAATGCGTTTGATACGGAGCCCGGAAACTACAAGTCTGTGTCCCTGTTTGACCTGCGGCGCAGCATGCTGGCCAACGATGCGAGAGTGGCAAATGTCACGGCCAATGACTCGAAATCGTACGTTTCGCTGATTGAGACGGACGTCGACACTGGCGAGGAGCTGAGCCACGAAATCGTGATGGAAACAGATGTGGACATCGACTCGCCGTTAAGCCCGGCGCCAAAGTCGCAGAGTTTGATGGACCTCGCCGGCATGCCGCGGCCAAATCCTGGCGGCATCTTCGACGGCCTGGGCGCCCGGGATGCCGAACTTGACAGGCGGCTTAATCGTGCCAACAGTGAGGACATGCTGGACTCGGGCGCGGCGCCCACCACCGCCAGACGAGTCAAGGCCAGCCGCAACAACTCGAAGCGCCTGCAGCAGCAGCAGCAGCAGCAGCAGGAGAAGACATTCATTCAGCGCCTGGAAGAGCGGGCAACTTCGGAGAGCGAGAAGGCCATCTGCAAGTCTCTGTCTCGGCTGGACATTCCAAAGTGGATGGACAACCTGAAGCTGAACCAGAACTCGGCTTCGGCTGTCACAGTGATGGCGTCCGCTGTAGATGCGCCTAAGCCCTGGTCTGCTAAGTACCGTGATGGACCCGGGTCGACCGCAGGAATCGATCACACCGACCAGAGCCTGCAGCCACTCATCATCCCAAAGTTTGTTAGCCTCCCTGTGCGGCCTGCCCTGTTCAGCCCAGGCTACAGCTCGCTCAGCGTCCGGCGAGACGAGGCCACCGAGAGTGACTTTGAGAGAACGCAGGTCGCGACAGAGCGGTCTCAGCCTCCGCCGCAGACAGCGCCGGAGGAGCCCAGAAAAAAGTACTTTACGGAGAGCAGCATCCGGCGAGATAGTCTGTCGGTCGCTGCGGTCGCTGCGAGTGTTCGCCAGCAGCAGGCCGCACCGCCAGCACAAGCCAGGCCGCCGATTTCACCGAGCCTGGTTCTGGCGCCGTTGAAGTTGGACCCGAGCGATTTTTTGCCGAAGACAGAAAAGTCCGCAGCCGTGGCTGACGAGCCTCGGTTAGAGCCATCCGTGGCGCCGAGAACGGCTGTCGTTTCAGAGTCGTCTGCGCTTCCACCAGCACCGTCACCGCCAAGGCTGTCGACGCTGCCGCCAGAGTTACTTGATGGCTCTTCAGACGAGTCACAGAACGTCGGTGACGATCAGCCGGTCAGCGAAGCCAGCAACATCATGTTCATCGACCGCAGCTTCCGGGAGAGCTCTGAGCAGCAGCTGCAGCAGCATTTCGGCGACACCAGCACGACCGTCTCCACTGACTTCCCCTCTGACTCCCAGTCAGACAGCGGATCCGCCTCGGCAGACAGGCAGCAGTACGAAGACGATGAGGAAACTGAATCGTCCGGCTCGTCCGAGGACTCGTCGGATGACTCGTCCACTACAGGGAGCTCGTCCTCCAAGTCATTCTCTTCCGGTTCACCGGAGACATCCGAGGCTGAGGATTCCGGTGATGAGGAGGAAGAAGTGCCGCAAAAGCCGCAGCCGCAGTCAGAGCCGCTGACGCAGACGCAGTACCAGCTGACGAACGGATCAGCTAAAAAAGGCAGCAGCGAGTTCAAAGGACCAGAGAGCGAGCAGTCAAGCAAATTGTTGAGCAGCAGCTCGCAGCTCCAGAAGAAGCAGCACAGCCGCACAGCCAGCAGCAGCAGCTCTGAGGGCAGCTCTGGTAGCAGCGGCAGCGGAAGCAGCGAAGATGAGAGCGCCGAGTCAGAGGAGGAGACGGTGATTGAGACTTCGATGATGCAGTCGCGTCTTGGGCGGCAGCCGGAGCTCGACGAGCGGCTTCTGGCCAGCCAAGCAGCGGGCGCAGCCATAGTCACCTTTGCGGACGGGCTGGGCCGGCAGTCGCAGACGGCAGCTGCGCTGGCCTACGCAGAACAGCAGCTTGCGACTGCTCGGAGCAGCAGGCTATCGGCGCCCCTAGCGGCGGCCGCCGCAGCGCTGCCCATACCGCGGTTTTCGCAGAACGGGCGCAACTCTCCGTCGGTCAGTCTCGCTACCGAGATTCCGCTAGCGGCTGGGCAGAACCGCGGCATCATCCGAGACGCCGGCCGCTACCTGGTAGAGTGCGTGAATCCCCGGTGCGCCAGGCGAGCTGAGCTGCCCGAGGCTCAGCGGAGCTTTGTGGCCTGCAGCAGCTGCTACACCTACTACTGCAGCGTGGTGTGCCGCCGGAGCCACTGGGAGGCGCACAAGCGGAACTGCGCATTCGCTCGCGCTGCCGATGCGTGCCGGAACGCTGCAAAACGCCTTCTGAATGACCACACAACCTACCGGGCCTTGTCGACGCTGGCCCGAGCTGGCAACCGCAACCTTGGTCGTGGCTGCGTCCTGCTACTGCTGGCTGACGTCGGCGACAGCTCAGCGCCGCTCCGCCCACCCGTCTTCGCGCCTGTCGGCGACCTTGGTGCCTGCGGTTTAGTAGGCGAGCAGCTCAGCGAGGTAGCCGCAGCGTGTCGCAGCTTCGATCCTTCAAACGCCTTTGTGCTCTGTGCGGGAGTCAGCGTCGGCACTGAGAGCAGTGCAGCGGGCTCAGGATCTGGAGCCCTGGTGACCGCTTGGTCTGTCCTGCGCCTCGCTCCCGAAGATCCAGCGACAAAGGAAGCGGTTGCGTCCGTTTCAGCCGCTGCAGCAGCGGCAGAGGCAGCAGCCGAGGCGGCAGCTGCGGAGGCGGAGCGTCGCCGGGAGGAGCAGATGCGGCAGTCACGCGCTGACCTGCTTGACCGAGTGCGGCGCGAGCTGCGGCAGCGGGGCGTGAGCCTGCGGCACCACTACCCGCGCCTAATGTCCGCGCTGCAGGAGTTCGTGGACACGGGCGCGGAATTCCCGCCGCAGGTTATCCGGCCTGTGGACACGACCTGCGGCAAGACCTTCGAGTACTGCGTGCAGCCCGGCGCGGATCCCGTCACCCGCTGGGTGGAGCCGCAGCAGCCACCACAGCCAGCTCCGCGCAGGCAGCAACTGCAGCCGCCGGCGCCGATTCGACGCAGCGTTGTATCAACAGACTTGTAGATTTTCCTGATGGCTAAATATTGATACGACCCGTGCAGTGATGAGTGCTTGATTACCTGTTGCCAATGTTTACTATTTTTAAATCTGAAAATCACCTTTAAAACTATCATTAAACCAAGGAATTTGTCAGCTATCAACCTGCATCGGTCATAATCGTGACCTTTGTTGCCTAGCAACTGTTGCTAAGCTGGCCGCTAAGTCGAGTGCTCAAGTATCGCATAGCCTAAAATCCCCTCAGTCAGGTATTGCTTTTGAGTCCCGTGTGCTGTTTTTTGCTTTTATTTGCCTTTTAGCCCTCCCACTCTGGTACTGTGCATTGATTGCTTGGCTTGTTCACTCCATTGTGCTCAATCCTAGCGCGTAGAATGATTGCCCCGCAATGGCCCAGCTGCTGTCACAGCCACCAATCAGATCAAAGCGGACCCGGCGGCTCCCCAGTGCGCAATCGAGTCCTGAGTACAGCTCTTGTGACATTTGAGAAGCTTTTCTTTCATTGCTTTGAATGTTTCAACTTTCGAAATGATTTCGTTCGAGCTCGCGGCTCCAGTGAGCAGTGAGCACTGCTCAGCCCAAGCTTCATCTCTTCCCCACCGCCAGTGCGCCAGGCCTTGGCCCGATTCGATTTCGATTTCTGTATCTGGGCCGCACTGATTGATTTTCGATGATTTCCGATTCGTTGCACTTTTCATTTCTGAGACATGGAAGAGACTTAAATCCCCCCTGAATTTGTGCCACCGTGTCAAGCTGTGTGATTCCCAGCTATCTAAACATTCCCTACGCAACTGGAGAAATGCGCTTAGATTTTCAAACTGTACAACTGTACTGCCTGCTTCTCACCATGCGAGTTCACCTGTCTAAAAATGCTAGCTGATTACCTGTAGCGCTACTAATTACTTATCTATTACAGCCTATGCCTTCTGACTGCGGATCACCTTTGACACTACAGTAATGGCTGCATTCCAATAGTGTAACCAACCAATATATATATCATTTTGTACATCGGCCTACCGTACACTGTACTCACTTTGCGTGGGACTATTGTGCCCCAGGTGGCAAACTAAAATAATAGAATTTGCCTTTACTTGATCCTTTCCTGAACTAACGTCAGCTGAGTATCAGCTGCGGCGGCTTAGCTGCATCCCACAGGATTCACCCCACAGACTGCACCCCACAGACTGCACCCCACAGACTGCACCCCACAGGCTGCACCCCACAGGCTGCACCCCACAGACTGCACCCCACAGGCTGCACCCCACAGACTGCACCCCACAGACTGCACCCCACAGGCTGCACCCCACAGACTGCACCCCACAGGCTGCACCCCACAGGCTGCACCCCACAGGCTGCACCCCACAGGCTGCACCCCACAGGCTGCACCCCACAGACTGCACCCCACAGGCTGCACCCCACAGACTGCACCCCACAGGCTGCACCCCACAGACTGCACCCCACAGGCTGCACTCCACAGGCTGCACCCCACAGACTGCACCCCACAGGCTGCACCCCACAGAGTCCAAGAATGACGCAGCAGATAGTCATGGAAGGAACTTCTGCTGTCGAGGACTATTTTTAGTCTCTGAGCTGCTCAGAGCAGGGAGCCAATTTTGACAGTGCTCCTTGCAGTTAATAGCTCAATCAGATTAATTAATGCTAATCTCTGACAACTGACGCGCTTGAACAGATAAGGAAACTGCAGCTAAGAATTCCGAAATATAAATTTGGGTTGAAATGCGCAGCTCAATGACTAGTAAGTAGTATGCAGTGCACATGCAATTTGAGAGCTATTAAGTATCAACTTTAAATCAAGTAGTAAAAGAACCGGCGATAAAAAAATCGACGGTCTAATAGAAGAATCAGTGAACAAATCAAGACATTTTCTGTACTTTCTAAGCACTGGAGACTGCCCGAAGGAGCCGGTGTTGGAGGCTGCCCGAAGGAGCCGGTGTTGGAGGCTGCCCGAAGGAGGCGGTGTTGGAGACTGCCCGAAGGAGCCGGTGTTGGAGACTGCCCGAAGGAGCCGGTGTTGGAGGCTGCCCGAAGGAGGCGGTGTTGGAGACTGCCCGAAGGAGCCGGTGTTGGAGGCTGCCCGAAGGAGCCGGTGTTGGAGGCTGCCCGAAGGAGGCGGTGTTGGAGACTGCCCGAAGGAGCCGGTGTTGGAGACTGCCCGAAGGAGCCGGTGTTGGAGGCTGCCCGAAGGAGGCGGTGTTGGAGACTGCCCGAAGGAGCCGGTGTTGGAGACTGCCCGAAGGAGCCGGTGTTGGAGGCTGCCCGAAGGAGCCGGTGTTGGAGGCTGCCCGAAGGAGGCGGTGTTGGAGACTGCCCGAAGGAGGCGGTGTTGGAGACTGCCCGAAGGAGGCGGTGTTGGAGGCTGCCCGAAGGTGCCGGTGTTGGAGGCTGCCCGAAGGAGGCGGTGTTGGAGACTGCCCGAAGGAGGCGGTGTTGGAGACTGCCCGAAGGAGCCGGTGTTGGAGGCTGCCCGAAGGAGGCGGTGTTGGAGACTGCCCGAAGGAGCCGGTGTTGGAGGCTGCCCGAAGGAGGCGGTGTTGGAGACTGCCCGAAGGTGCCGGTGTTGGAGACTGCCCGAAGGAGTCGGTGTTGGAGACGGCACGAATGAGCCGCAGGTCTGCAAGCCCTGGCCCGAGTCTAATTGGCGCCACAGCTCCCAATGTTCCTGGAAACTGAGTTAAATTGCAGCCAAATAAGGCTTCAGCCCCGCCCACCCCAGCAGCCATGTTTCTAGCAAAGTCAATTTCCTGCGCCCTTGAATTTCAATCTGCGGCGGCAGCCAGCCCCGTGCGATAATCCCACGGGGTTAATTTTATTTAAATTGATGACAAAACATATTTTCACGAGCACAGCTGAAATTCGGCGGGCCAGACTGATTGGGCCCGATAGGCCTGAGCTGGGCTGCTCAAAATAGACAAAGCAGACAATTCTGCAACTGCGGGTTGTTGAGTAGCGTATTTTGAGCAGGGCCGGGACTGCAGCTCGGGAATCGAATATTTATAGCCGCACAAAGCAGGGCTTTCCTACTGCAGCGGAACTAAAAAACTCAAACCCCAACTGCTCCACTAATGTTATATTGTACGTCACGTGAGCTCAAACTTTAAATTTGAAATGACCAAGTTTTGCAAACATTCCCGAAATTATTTTTCAATCGCTCGGCTTTGGCTTCTGGGACTTTAAACTGCACAACAGGTGAAACACTGCAGGTGAAACAGCCGTTCGAGAGGGTGGATTCGGAAGCCTCCCGGATTATCCGCTGTGCGCCGGCCGGCAGTGATTTAGCGATTGAGAATTCTATACCTGGCGCAGTGATTTAATTTTTTTCTATTTTTAATCAGGCTTAAGCCAGGAATCAATTGCAATGGTTGGGATTGGGAATTGTCAGGTGGAAATTGTGATAGTTGGGAATTGTGAAAGTTGAGAATCGTGATAGGTGAGCGTTATGGCAGGTGAAAATTGACAGGTGAGAATTGACAGGTGAGAATTGACAGGTGAGAATTGTGACAACTAAGAATCGTGACAGATGATAATTATGATAGGTGAGAATCGTAATATGTGAAGACCGGCTATGCGGGCATCAATGTCTGTGACCGAGGGCGCGCAGCGCCCGATGTCATAGACATTGATGCCCAAATAGCCAGTCTTCTTTGGCATTGTAATATGTCCGAAAGCGTGCTTCTAAAAATAATCACGTTAGCGGTCACCAATCAGAACGAACGAATCAAATAAATGCAGCTAGCTTGTTTTAGTCTACGCCTTTCAGCGGTCACCAATTCGAATTTAGATTGATGACCGCTAAGGCTGTCTATGGGCGAAGTTTTCTTGTCCAGATTAGTTGGAAGAAAGTGACAGAAAACTGGCACACTGAGAATAGATTAAGCTGTGATAATCGTATAAAACCTTTGGCAGAGGCATGTCTTGTCCATACCCATTAGGGTTGATTCACATGTCGCAAGGTGATGTGACTGGTTCTACCTTATACGAAATAAAGGATCGCATGGATCGTGAAAAGGATATGGACGCCATGATACTCGATGTGGACGATATGGATCAGGCGGCTCTTGCGGCCATTGACGAACTTTTTCAAGAAGATGATCCGACTATTGAGGCAATGACTGAACAGCTGAACCAACTTGAAATGGAGAATTTGCCGAAATCAGCTATGAATCAGGAGGACTGGGCTGTCCGTAAGTTTGGTGAAGTCTTGCAAGCGAAGGGTGTAGCCTGTGTTTTGGCTACTGCCGAAGTAGAACAGTTGGCTGTGGCCTTACGCATTTTCTATGCGTTCATTCGGAAGCTGGACGGCTCGTTGTATGCACCTGCTACGCTCATCACGGCCAGAGCCGGCCTTTTTCGCTACCTTCTGCGCAATCGTGGGATCATCATAATCGCTGATGAGCAATTCGCAAATGCAAACAGGATGCTCCGAGTCACTGCCAGCCTTTTGTGAAGAACGGAGGCGCCGTACGTCAGTTTGTGTCGATTGAAACGTGCGATCTAGAGAAACTACGCTATTACTTCGATCGTACCACTCCCACAAAACTACAGCACGAAGTCTACTATCTCATCGCGCTTCACTTCGGACTACGAGGACGCGAATAGCTTCGTAAGCTTTCCATGGAATCCTTTGAGAGAATTTCAATCAACGGTCGCCGAGCTTTTAAGCTAGTTCCTATGAAAACCAAAAATGTTCGGGGCAGCCTGGAGACGAAGACTAGCGAAGACAGGAAGCAGTCGGTGCTTGCTGAGACTGGAAATGCTAGTTGCCCCTATGCTGCGCTGGATACCTACATGACGAAAATCGGTGAGGCCAAGTCCAAGGAGAATGTCAACAGCGCGCATTTCTTTCTACGCCCACGCACACGTGGATTAGACGCTTCTTGGTACTTTGCAAAGCAGGTTGTTGGCACAACACGCTCGGAAATATGATGTCCGATATTTCTGCTGCTGCTGCGCTTACCAAGAGCTACACAGGACGCTGCATCCGGGCTACTCGACGCAAATGGTGTACCCCTCAAGGACATTGGATCAATTACTGGCCATAAGTCCGTGACTGCCACTGAGCGCTACATTCGGCACGGTCGGAAGCGCGATGCTGAAATGGCAAATTTGTCAAGCGTCATCAGTTCCATCGGATGCAATGACAATACCAAGGCAGTCGCATCAATCGCCTTGCCTGCCGCAAGACCCTCTGTTGGGGCTGGTGCAATGACGACTCCTGACCAGCCTGGGCCGTCGAATCCTGACCTGGACCGTACGATTCAAGCCAGAATGCATGCGATGAGTTCCGCCATCAATGGGACATTTTACAACTGTGCATTCCACCTGCACTTTTCCACTGGACCCTGAGTACTGGAACTGTTACGAAACTGTTTTCTGACATCTGTGACGTCAAGGAACATTCCTTAAAACTGACAGTTGCGCAACATTTAGAAAGCATTGATAAAATTGCTTGCAATACCAAACCTGTTCACATTCTTTTGCTTCCCCATGTTTTGCTTATATGGTCCTTAACGTTATTGTTCTAATTATTGCTATCTCTTATTAAAGTTATCCTATTAAATACAATGCAATAAAATCTATGGTTACCCCGTTTATTTGGGCCACAGAAATTAGAGGCTGTCCCAAAATTTATCTGTTGGTGACCGCTCGGGCAGAATACAATTGTGGCCTAATGTCACAGAAACTTCACATGGCAAAATTCTAATGGAAATTGTGGTTGTGGCAAAAGAGGTGTGCAGAATTTTCCGCCAGCCAATCATGAAATGCATGGCCTCCCAGCCTCCAGCCAAACATGCCGGCCCTACGCGGGCTGCTGCTCAGTGGGGAATAAAAGCCAAGCGGTCGATCTGCTCCACAGCGCCTGATAAAAAAGCTGCAAGTGAAAGGTACTACAGATTCAGAGTGCTAAGAAAATGAAATCCTCAGCCGCCGCTCTGCTGCTTCTGCTCTGCTGCGCCGTGGGACGCCAAGCTCAGGTGACGGCTCAGGGTGTCAGGGCTGAGGTTACTGTAAGACGCTAACTGTCTATCCCGATCCCCTGCAGGCGTCCCCGTTGCCGCTACCGCCGCCGTCAGATGACGACGAGTGCGCCCGCACCGGCCGCGGCTGCCTCGGTGGTGTCGCCGATATCGGCGTGATGCGCGCCGAGGTGCGCCTGATGCGGCTGCTGTTCCGCGAGATGGCTGCCTCGGTGCCCGCCGCCTGCAACTGCTCCGACGAGTCGACCAGGTGTGTGCGCAGGTGCTACTATGCCATGCTGCGCTCCGTGAACCTGGACCGCGGCCTGCAGCTGCTCAGCTGACCGGACTTTGTTGACACAGGCTAGTTAGATAGGCTGACAGCTGCCACCGATCCACCCAACAGATTTCAAAAAAATAAACTCGCTGACTCTGACACTGCGGTTCTTGGGCATTAAAAGCGTTGCAGGCTTTCATTCTTGCACTTAATTAATTTGCATTCAGCTTCCCCAATCGGCGATGAAAGCCTGCGGGGCTCCGAGCTATCCCACAATGGCTTCGACTCCTGCACGTTGGGTTTGCAAACGTTTTTAGAATTATCCAATCGAATGGAGCAACATAAAAAGCTCCGCCGCCACTCATGTCGGGTAGAAAACTGAATTATTTTGAAAGTAAATATCTATGACTTCCCTTGCGAGCTGCAGTCCAGAGCGAGTCGAGATGCTGACTCAGCAACCAACCGGTTCAGGCTGGTATTTCTGAGCACACCTGCCTCAAAAATTGACACGAAATTGCAGTTTCTTTTGTTCAACAGGAAGCTGAAAGAGGAACTGCTGCTGCAGTGAGCAGTGCTCAGATTGGGGCAAACTCCGCTTGAGCTGCGAGTCGACTTATCAATATTTAGAGAAGCGAATGAAAAGGCATCACTGCAGCAGCAGCTCAGAATCTCTCAAATTTCCCACAGAGACCGTAGAAAGCGAAGCATAGGCTGCTTGAGCTGGGCGAGCACCATGAGACACATGCCTCACGCGTCTCAACTGAGCCCCGGCTCAAGGACAATCAGAAACAGAATTGCGAATCAATGACTCTTCGATGCGAGACTGATGGTGCGGCCCATCTAACGCTTGTCGAGACGGCAACTCAGACATCAACCAGGCCAGACCACATGATAAAAACGGTGCCAAAGAATTACAACTACTGTACAGTGCTGGTAGGGCTTGGGATTAATTCAATAAATTCCTGTCAAGTCAGGCTTCCTGCTGTCACAGGTCAAGCAGAGGACAAAACCTCGGCGACCCATCAGGTGAATTTTAGCTGGAGGTGCAAAGAAGGCCGAACCAGTGCCGCAGTTCACACGGCTGAAAACAGGCAGGTCAGGCGGCAGTGGACCGAAATCAATTCACCTCGGGAGAGCTGCTGCAGTGCTCAGCCCCGCCGACCACCTGACCCACAGGCCATCAGCTAATTGCATAGGCGCATAGGAGAGACAAACAGTTATTTCGTGGAAAGAGAAAGTGCCAGCAAATTTTTAATTTCAACTAACTGTTCTCCCAGCTTTTCAATAACCAGTCAGGAGAGCTGTCACGAGAACTGTTGCTAATGAAGCTCTTAGTATCAGGTTTGCTGACACTCATCGACTGGCAGCCCGAGTCTAGCCGGCACAATTCAGGTCTAAGAGAACGCGAAGCTGTGGACAGTCATAGCAAGCATAAAATGAAGATTTTGAGCATAAGAAGAGCCTTGGAGGACTGGCCTCTGTAACTGCCTGCGTGGGTGCAAGTGAGCTGCAAGGGTTCGAGCAACCCCAAATAACTATGCGGAGAGTCCTCACGGCCTGCAAATGACTTGCCTGTACTATTAGGCGAAGCTATTCTCGGAGCAAGGCCTTGTTGATAAGCAGCATCGCTCAAACCCGGCGCCCCACTGGGACAGACAGCTAATTACTGCTGGACCCCACCTGAATAATGCAGCATCATTCATGCAACTGGGCTGCAGCGGTGCGTCACAGCCTCCACAGCGGAGAATGCTGGCCATCCATCCACCAGCCATCAGTCACATGAGCAGAGCCCGCTCGAGACGTCCGCGGACACTTAATAAAATTAGATTTTTACACAATTTCATTAATTTCGGATGTCATTCAAATAGATAATCAGCAGTAAGCACGAGGCCGGAAATTCATATTTGCTGTGAAGTGTAAGCCTTGCCTTGGAACTGAGGCATCTGGAACATTGGAACTGAGGCATCTGGAACAGTGGAACTGAGGCATCTGAAACAGTGGAACTGAGGCATCTGGAACAGTGGAACTGAGGCATCTGGAACAGTGGAACTGAGGCATCTGGAACAGTGGAACTGAGGCATCTGGAATATTGGAACTGAGGCATCTGGAACAGTGGAACTGAGGCATCTGGAACAGTGGAACTGAGGCATCTGGAACAGTGGAACTGAGGCATCTGAAACAGTGGAACTGAGGCATCTGGAACAGTGGAACTGAGGCATCTGAAACAGTGGAACTGAGGCATCTGGAACAGTGGAACCGAGGCATCTGGAACAGTGGAACTGAGGCATCTGGAACAGTGGAACTGAGGCATCTGGAACAGTGGAACTGAGGCATCTGAAACAGTGGAACTGAGGCATCTGGAACAGTGGAACTGAGGCATCTGGAACAGTGGAACTGAGGCATCTGGAACAGTGGAACCGAGGCATCTGGAACAGTGGAACTGAGGCATCTGGAACAGTGGAACTGATGCATCTGGAACAGTGGAACTGAGGCATCTGGGTTGGGTAGTGAAATGAGGCAGGGGTATTTCAGCTCTAACGGGTTCGAAATCCGAATAACCAAGCAGCTTAGGCCTGTGCAGGTGTTTGATTCAGTGCAATAGCGGAGTTGCTGCAAAACAGCTTTCTATATCGCCAGGGGTGGCTGGACAAAGCTATAACGAATTGAACAAGGAGCCAATAAAGGGTGGGAAAGTGTTGCACTCACTGGTTCCTAAGTGGGCCCACTTCGTCGATCAGTCACAGTTCTAATTGAATCTTTCCTCATCGCTTTGAACTAATTAATCAGGTGAAATGGGAATCAGTCCAATGCGCGCCTCAATGCGAGCTCAAAGCGGCAATGAGGACCAGCCGGAAATTGTGAGGCCAGCCGGGCAAATGGAAGTCCGATTGCGGGATCCCTCACAGAAATCCGGCGCCTTAGCAACCGGGCCTTCCGCAGGTGCCAGTGCTTGCCCAGCAACTGTTGCTATGGGGGCGATGCCGAACCAAGGAAATGGGTTGGAGAAAAAGCAAAGAATCCCAGCTCCTGGCGTAGGTCACCGGGACGCCGGTCTCAAAGAAGACAATCAAACCGATTTCTGTGGCTTGAGGCTGAGCCTAGAGCAAGTCAGTGTTTATTTAGCAGCTGGTCAATGCACAAAAACAATATGTAAACACACAGGTAGCTGGGACTAGCCGCATTGCACTTGTTTAGCAAGGAAAGCTCACAGGAAGCTGCTGTAACACAATAGCGCTTAGGGCTCAAAGCAGAACTAATCGCAGAACACGCAGCCCAACAGCTCTTAAGAGAATGTGAGATTACTGCAGCGCATGGCTAAAGTAAAAAAGGCGAGCACTGGAAATTGCGCAAAAATAATAAATCCGTCTGATGTAGCTAAATTGCAGCCATAGAGATGATGCTGGGGAGGCAGGGCGGGCGGGTGGGTGTCAGGGGACAAAAGGCCGGCCTGCAGCCAGCCAGCGTATCCCAGTATAAAGACATGCGAGATGCCAGGAATCTTCGATTGTGAAGCTTGAAGGATTCGAGAGTCAGAAAAGAGTCAGACCGGAAAAGTGAGATGGAAGAGTCAGACTGAGAGTCAGACTGGGAGAGTCAGACTGGGAGAGTCAGACTGGGAGAGTCAGACTGGGAGAGTCAGACTGTGAGAGTCAGACTGAGAGAGTCAGACTGGGAGAGTCAGACTGGGAGAGTCAGACTGGGAGAGTCAGACTGGGAGAGAGAGGCAGAGAGAGACAGACTGAGAGAGTCAGACTGGGAGAGTCAGACTGGGAGAGACAGACTGAGAGAGACAGACTGAGAGAGTCAGACTGGGAGAGTCAGACTGGGAGAGACAGACTGAGAGAGTCAGACAGAGAGAGACAGAGAGAGACAGACTGAGAGAGTCAGACTGGGAGAGACAGACTGAGAGAGTCAGACAGAGAGAGACAGAGAGAGACAGACTGAGAGAGTCAGACAGAGAGAGACAGACTGAGAGAGTCAGACAGAGAGAGACAGACTGGGAGAGTCAGACTGGGAGAGTCAGACTGGGAGAGTCAGACTGGGAGAGTCAGACTGGGAGAGTCAGACTGGGAGAGTCAGACTGGGAGAGACAGACTGGGAGAGACAGACTGAGAGAGTCAGACTGGGAGAGTCAGACTGGGAGAGTCAGACTGGGAGAGTCAGACTGGGAGAGACAGACTGAGAGAGTCAGACTGGGAGAGTCAGACTGGGAGAGTCACACTGAGAAAGTCAGCAATTAAAATAAATTCAATGCGTATAAGGCAATCCGAATGAGGAAAACCCCAATAAAAATGCAGGGCAGATCCGCGCCAGCCCCGATCAGGTGTCATCAGGCACTCAGCGAATCGATAAATAGAAGCGGCCTTCACGATTGTAAACAATAAAACTGCTAGCAGATTGTGACACAGAATGCAAAGACAATTCTCAAGGTCCTACTGAGATAGTAGGCTGTGTAAGATTTTACGCAACAAATCCGCAGTGGCTGATGAGGCGGCAAAATGTCTGGTTTCGCCGCGCTTTTGCAGTACGGCAAAGTTTGCGATGCAATAATACGAGTATACGGAATGTTCCCAGCGGAATAAACTAGAACTAGATCAAAGTATTACTATATTGTTATTGTAGATTGCAGATTCCCAAGAAATTGAAGATTATTTTTCACTAATATTTAGATTTGAAATCGACCGGTGAGGCAATTACTTTTTCGGCAGTTTTTCTGCAACGTAATCCGCCCAAAATCCCACAGGAATCGCAGTAAAAACTAGGTCGACTGTGTGCAAATGAATGAGCAGTAAATTAGTATGTACACTGTACACCCCAGTTGATGGCATCACACAAGTCAGGATGCCAATGCTGCCGCACAGGGCGGAGATGCCTTGCTGCGCTGTTCTTGCTGCTGCTGCTGCTGCTGCTGCTGGCCATTGTGCCTCCGGTAGGACTTGGACTGCCTGTCGAACAGCAGCGGCAGGCGGCCCAGCTGGCCGTCGTGGCGATTCTTGGCCACCTGCAGGTAGCGCTGCGGATGCGGCCGGTCATCCATGCCGGACTCGTCCTGCAGCAGCAGTACATTGTCCGCCTCCTGGGTCACCTTGCCGCCGCCGTAGACGGAGCCAACCTCCAGCAGCCTCTTCGTGTCCTCCTTGCGCGGGTGGGCCACCAGGGACACGTGCAGGCCGGTCCGGTTCACCAGCTGTCGCAGCTGGCCCACGAACCGGTCCTGCCGGAGGAACCGCTCCGTCATGGAGGCATCCGGTTCGCCGCCCAGCAGGAACTGCAGGTTGTCGATGACGGCGTGTCGGATGCCAAGCTGGCCGGTGGCCGCCGCTTCCAGGTCGCGGAGCACCGACGCTGTGGCCTGCGGTCCGTGATAATCCAGGAAGTGCATCGGCAGCGACGCGAAGGCGTCCATGACGGCGTTGATGGTGTCTGCGGACTCGCGGTGCAGCGGGCGGCCCGAGAACTGGTGCAGCATCAGCGAGCACAGGCGGTGCAGTGGCACCTCGAAGCTGCCCCACAGGGTGGGCACGCCCTGCTCGCACAGGTCCAGCGAGTACTCGGACAGTAGCGTGGTCTTGCCCGTGCCGGTCCGGCCGCACAGCACCGTCAGCTCGTGGGTGCGGAAGCCCTTCAGCAGGGCGTTGAGCTCGGTGAAGCGGGCCCAGCGCTGGCCCTGCTCCTCGTGGTGGCGTAGGAGGCCCTGCAGGGTGCGGCTGCGCAGCCGCCCAGTGAGGCCGATCACGCGGCCAGGCAGAGAGCCCGCGGCCGACGCGGCAGCTGCGGTGGACTGGGCGAAGCAGGCGGGTAGGGGTTTCACCTGAGTCCCAACCAATCATGCATTCTTTGTGCTGGGCTGGCCTTGGCCCGCTTCGCTATCAGTAGACCAGCCACTGCTCACAAGGATAAGTACAGGACCAGCCACTGCTCACAAGGATAAGTACAGGACCAGCCACTGCTCACAAGGATAAGTACAGGGCCAGCCACTGCTCACTAGGATAATTACAGGACCAGTCACTGCTCACTAGGATAAGTACAGGACCAGTCACTGCTCACTAGGATAATGTTTGTATGACCAAAGCAGAAGAAACACAAAGTCGGTTAAAAAGCCGGCAGAAGTTGTCTAGTATTTAGTAAAAACAGATCGATAAGCAGTTTTGTTAAGATTTTAAATACAGAGCAATGCACACTGGGCAGCGGAAGACATGGCGGAATGTTTGTTCGAAGACCAATCGAAAGCCTTGGGATAATGTTTACCATTTTGTGAGATTCATGTGACCTGAACTGTCAGGGCTGACAAAAATGTGCTAAAATAAAGTGAAGGCCAGTGCGATTTGCACCAATCGTCAGCAATGCGTAGGAGAAGAATAGCCAAAAATGGAAGCGCTCGGGAAGGCAAACAATTTATAAGCAAACGCAATAAGGCCGAGCAGACTACTAGCCGGTCAGTAGTAGGAAGGCGGCGCCCGCCTAGCCGCCAGGCACCAGTTGCCCTGCTCATGCCACTCGCGCAGGCAGTCCAGGCCGAGGCCGCGGGCGCAGTCGGTCAGCTCGCCCTGCCTGAACACGTGGTAGAAACGAAAGCGCCGGCCCTCGTTCACCAGCCCGCCACAGCCGCAGGCTCCGTCGCACAGGCAGTCGCCAGCAGCAGCCAGGCGTCTGGGACACGAGGAGGCGGGGAATTCGCGAATGCGAAATTCGGCGCTCGATTCGCCACAGTCGCTGTCCTCGGCGTCGTCGCTGTCCCGCAGTACGCCGACGTTTGTGCACTCCTTGTCGACTGTGGTGGCGGCGTTGCCAGAAAAAAGAGCCGACAGCAGAGGCAGCGAGAACAGACGACGGAGCCAGGGCGACTTCAATGAAACGGACGACTTCGGCTGCGCTAGCTTCGGTGACAGAGGCTCAGGGGCGCCCCAGGGAACCAGCAGATCCTGGCAGTCAGAGGAACGTTCGCGGCGCCCGGGCTGCTCGAAGGCCCAAGCGGTGACTAGAAGGCGGCCGCCGGGCCGTAGGAGGCGGGCAGCCTCGGCTAGTAGGCGACGCCGACGGTCGCGCGATGCCAGGTGGTGCACTACCGACACGCAGGTCACGGCGTCGAAGGCGGCCGAGCGCAGCGGGCAGCGGAGAGCGTCACCTCGGACCAGCAAGAGTTGCTGACGCTGCCGGCCCTGGCGCTGCTGCTTCCGCCGTTGCCAGCCGTCATTCGCAGCCAGCAGGAGGTCGAGGCAGATGTCGGCTCCGATGGCTAGGTGACCCCGCAAAGCAGCCAACCGAGCCAGGGAGGCGGCCGAGTTGCCGCAGCCGAGGTCGGCAAGCAGGCAGCCCGGCGGAAGGTCTAGCAGGAGGTCACGCACGCAGGCAGGTAGGCGACGGCCGCAGCGGGTGGCATCACTGGAGCAGGCGGCCAATGCGGGCGCCATGCAGCTATAGACCCGGTGGACGAATTTCTCTTCCAGGGCTGCCTCCGCCTCGCCAGAGCCATCCGCAGATGCAGCCAGCTGCTGCTGCCGCTGCAGTTAGCGAGAAAAACGGAAATCAGCTTGAGTTACTCATTGTGTACCACGTGGGCCACAGGAAATGCAGTTTGCTAAACCGAAGTGCATCTAATAAGAGTTCTGATTAACAAACAGGCAAAGAAAACCAACCACAACTCATTATCTTCATATACAAATGTTCAGTTTGCAACTAATGCAAAACGGGCCATTGCAGACCTTTGTATAATAACAAGCTCAATTAGTTGTGCGTTTCTGACCACAGCATCCGAGGGCAGTAATATTGTCCGTTAATAATAGAGTTCATCGTCGAGGCCATCAAAAGGCTGGTTGGCTGGGGCACAAGCACAGAACGCTGTTGACTGCACCACCCAGGCCATGGAGAAGTTCAACGTCGAGAAGGACATTGCGGCCTACATCAAGAAGGAGTTCGACAAGAAATACAACCCGACCTGGCACTGCATTGTGGATCGCAACTTCGGCAGCTACGTGACGCACGTGAGCAAGCACTTCATCTACTTCTACCAGGGACAGTTGGCCATTCTGTTGTTCAAGTCCGGCTAAACCTGCAGTTGAGAAGGGAACACTAAGGACCCTACATTCTCTGAGCTAAGGTCCGCTCCTACCCGTCCCTTTCTGTTTGTAAAGCTTGAAAAAATACATTATTATATACAAACTTCTATTTTTGTCTCCGACTGTCACTGCTTTAGTGCCACAGCAGACCCCTGTTGCTTTTCAAAGCCTTAATCTGAAAGCAAATAAAAAACTGAGCAAAAATGTGGAAATTTGTTCCAATACTCGCAGTCCGAACGGGAAACCAATGACGCGTATAACGAGAGAACGATAGCAGAACAAAGGCAAGCTTCGGCTAGAACAGCGGCAAGTCTGTTTTCAACAGTAGAGATCAAACTGTGATTAGGCGCCAGGCACTAATTAGGCACGCTGGCTAGGTCTAATGGGGCAGAAAATTGAGCATAAGACGCCCACAGCCAGTTGGCGGAAATCATCACTCAGAACCCACTATAGGCTGATTGGCTAAAAAGATAAAACTTTAGCTTTAGCTTTAGGACGAATCGTGACAATCACTATGCCGCGGTATGGCCGCCACCGCATATATTAATGCCTGCTGACTGCCTCGGAGACAAACCATGCGGAACAGAGATGAACAACTGCGGACAATTTCCCAAGCTGACCTCAAAGGTGAGGCGCGAGTCAATCAACAGGGAGATCGTGGAGCTGAAGCGATGCCTTCCGCTGCCTCGGTCTGTCACCAAGAAGCTTTCCTACTTGCACATCTTATCGCTGACAAACACATACCTGAAGAAGCTGCTGCACATGCCACCATTGCGGCCACCTGCACAGCAACATGAGCTCCTCGCTCCTAGCAACACGGAAGCGTGCGCCGCACTGGATTTTTTCTTTGTGCTGATGAACCAGCAGCTGGAAATTCTGTACATATCGGACAACTGCAACCAGTTCCTGCCCAAGACAAACACAGAGCTGATGGCGCAGTGCCGCAGCCTGGCCCAGCTGCTAGAGTTGCCTGCTAGACCGGAGCGCCTGCTGTCTCGGGGCAGCGAAGGCGGGCACGAGCTCGCTTTTCTGGTGAGCCAGACAGCCCGGCAAAAGAAGCAGCAGCAGCAATCAGCGGCAGCGGGCGAAGAAGAAGAGGATGGAGGAGCTGGCGACTTGCCAGCTGGTGAGCTCAGTTTTTGATAAGCAGCACAAACGAAAGAAGTGGGAACCATAAAAGAAACAGGAAAAGAGCGACCTCGCCAAATGACCTGAAAATTTCCGAGGAACGAGGGAGTGGGAAAGAATCAAATACTGTACATCAGTGAAGAGAACAAGTATTAAAAACAGAAGCTGGATAAACAAAAAGCTTCCAACATCCAGCAGGCGCTCAGCACGTGACCCTGAGTATCCGGGAAGTCATTCCGCCGCATATTCTTTACTACGGTAACGAGCATCAGTACAACCAGCACGAGCCCCCGGACAGTCAGCAGCACCGGCTACTCCTGGCCGAGTGCCGGATGCTACAGGACGACGCCGCACCCATGGGCACCCTGGACCTTCTGACGTTGCATGAGCCGGACATGCGGCTGCGCTCCGCCTCGCAGCTTTTCCTGGACCATTTCCCTGGCCTGGCAGCCAGGCACAGCTGGTACCAGCTGGTGCATCCGGATGACCTCGGCCTGGCCAGCTGCATGCACGCGGAGGCGCTGAACAGCCCCGATAGGCCTGCCCGCGCCGCCCTGCGGCTGCTCCGGCCAGACGGCCAACCGGGACCCGCCTGTCTGGCCAGCCTGCGGGCAGTGGCTGATGCAACATCGGGCGTTGCCACTAGCCTCCGCTGCAGCTATAGGGTAGCTTGGCCGGCCCAGCTGCCAGCCCTGCGCCTCTTCAGCCACATAAACAGGTGCCTGATCGCGCAGGAGACGGCGGCTACGCCGTCTGAGACCGGCTTCAGTCACGATGTGCAGACGGACTGGAACCCCGCCTACGTAGCCGAAGGCGCCTGGGACTTTGACTACTGCAGCTGCGACTGCTGCCATGGCGCCTACTCTAACCAGTATGCTCACTGCCACTACGACTACTGGCACTGAGCACACCTGACACAGCCTCACGACACCTGACACTGAGCCTTACCTCACATGACACTGAGCCTAACTAGACCTGATACTGAGCCTAACCACACCTGACACTGAGCCTAACCACACCTGACACTGAGCCTCATGACACCTGACACTGAGCCTCACCTCACCTGACACTGAGCCTTACCACACCTCACACTGATCCTCACCTCACCTGACACTGAGCCTTACTACACCTCACACTGAGCCTCACGACACCTGACAATGAGCCTCACGACACCTGACAATGAGCCTTACCACACCTGACACTGAGCCTCACGACACCTGACAATGAACCTCACCACAAAACTGAGATTTTCTCCGAAAGATTAAGACTGAACCAGAATGAGACAAAATGGTCACTTAAATTTAAAACAGTGCAGACCGCTAGTGGAAATGAACGCTAGCAACCTGACAACTCAATCGTGTCGCTAATGCTACCTACTGCAAATAAAATAAAAACAGACAAAGCAATCCAAAGGCCGCATTGATCAGTCAGACTCAACGAGACGGAGCGAAGCCTGCTCGAGTGTATTTGAATTTGTTTCATTCTTCCTACTTTCAGTTTTCCTATATGTTGCTGAACAATCAACTGGCCTCAATTTTAGGGCCTTAGCACTTGAAACAATTAACCTAGCTAAGGGGAATGGGACAGAGGCGGTACTTGTGGAAGTTGTCTGAATCTTATTCAGTCCTTGAGCCAATAGCGGATAAACTGAGAGCAGCAGGCAGAACAATGCAGCTGGATAGGCATAAGAGAAACTGAGTAACCATTTGTTTAGTGAGCTGCTCAAGCAGGTGGAGAGGAGCAACACTTTCTACTCGGGCGTCGTTAACAATCAGTGAGAGTTCTAGTCAGAAGGCAGATACGGGGAAGGGCAAAACTGCGGCAGGAGAGCTGCGCGAGCTGAACAGCTACTACTATCAGTACTATAACTGTGATGTGTAGAAAAAAACTGCGGCAGTCAGTAGAAAAAGGGAGAGTATAAGAAAAGATAAGCAAGCAAGCGAGCGGTCCTCCTCAGGCCGGGCTCCCATTGCAGCCAGATGCTGGCAGTCAAACTCTAGCAACTTCAGCCAGCCGTCATGCAGCACCAGCTCAGTCGTCATCGTCTCCAGCTGATCCGCGGGGCTTCGGCCCGCCGGCCGGCCGGGACATGATGATCTCATCCACGCTGAGCACGGTGCAGGCCGAGCGGCAGGCCAGACGCAGGGCCCACTGTTTCACGAGCAGCAAATCGGAGAGGCCCTTCTCGGCCACGTTGGTAACAGCGGTCTCGCCAGTCTCGGGGTCGCAGAAGACGCCGGTGTGTTTCTTGCCAGCGGCCAGCTCGGCGTGAATCTTGCTTAGTGTCTCGGCGCCGTTCAGGCAGCAGTTGGTGGCGAGGGTCTTCACTACGGCATCCAGGGCGTTAGCGAAGCGGGAGATGGCGTACTGCTCCAGGCCAGGTTCGGCCTCGGCTGCGGCGGCCAGCTTCACGGCCAAAGCGGCTTCGGTGGCGCCGCCGCCGGACACGAAGCGGGCATTGCGGGTGAGCGCCTTGTAGGTGTTGACACCATCGTCAACGGCCCGCTCGAGGTCGTCTAGTAGGTTCTCAGTGCTGGCGCGCAGCAGCACCGTTGAGATCTTGCAGTTGTCCTCCTGGCAGTGGTTTTATTGGATATTGCTAATATACAAATAGCCCATCAGCCAATTAGGTTATGTGCTTAGGCGCCCTTTAAATCAGCAAATGGAGAGAACTGATTTAGCCTCTGGTTAGGGGCGGAGCACAGTGGGTAATGAAGTGAGTTTGGTAACTAAGCATAGGTTTACTTTAACCTTTAACCACATTGACTTAATACCTATGCACAGCCGGCAATATCTGGTAGGGGAAGGAACACAGTGGGTAACATCTGGTAGGGGGAGGAACACAGTGGCTAACATCTGGTAGGGGGAGGAACACAGTGGCTAACATCTGGTAGGGGGAGGAACACAGTGGGTACATCTGGTAGGGGGAGGAACACAGTGGCTAACATCTGGTAGGGGGGAGGAACACAGTGGCTAACATCTGGTAGGGGGAGGAACACAGTGGCTAACATCTGGTAGGGGGAGGAACACAGTGGCTAACATCTGGTAGGGGGAGGAACACAGTGGGTACATCTGGTAGGGAGAGGAACACAGTGGGGTAGGTTATACAAAGATTTTGAATCAGAAAGGCCACCTTTTGAAAGATGGCAGATTGAGACAAAGTACTAAAATATGTAAAAACTGTATTTTAGCATCCGTCGCTACTGTTGCATTCTCGAATTGCTTACCTCAAAAACCACCACATTGGTGTCGCCGACCTCCTCGGTGAACACGCGCGAGCAGGAGCCCATTTCTTCGGCGGTGGGAGTGGTGAGGCGCGGCAGGGCGGTGGCGCCAGTGGCGGTGGCCAGGCGGCGCAGGTCGAACTTGGAGGACACTCGCAGCGCCATGATGTTGTAGTGGTTGAGGTAGTGCAGCGCCAGCTCGCCAATCTTGCCGCCGCTCACCACTACGCGGGCGCCGGCCTCGGACAGGGCGCGCACCTGCGCCTCCATAATGCGCTCTTCCTCAGCGGAGAAGTTGGCCAGCTCGGCCGCCGTCTCCATCAGGACGGTGCCTTTCGTCTCCGTCTGTAAGAAGTCAACCGGGCAGGCGAACACCGCAACCTTGACGCGGCCGACGTCAGTTACATGGGTGACGTCACCTTCGGCGGCGCGCCGGAAGACCATGCCGCCGATGAGGCGCGAGCCTTCGACGGAGCCGCCGAGCACTTTGCAGACGCGGACGCGGTCGACATCGAAGTGGCCGCTCAGCGGCAGCACGCTGATGCAGGCCTCGCTGATGAGGCGGGCCAGGCGGTTGTGCAGGCCGAACTGCTTGGACATCACGGCGCAGCGGATCAGCGGCTCCACCTGAGCCAGGTCACGGATATCGGTCACCTGTTGGGGAGATTGAATGGGATGGCGGTGTGCAGTCTGAGCTCACTGTGGCTACTGTGGATTTTTATTGTCGGATGTGGCACCGCGGCAACGATACACTGTGGTGAGCTGTGTCACAGGCATGGGCCCCATTTCACAGCTCAAAAGTAACAATATATGCCCTGCTCTACACAGTACTTTAGGCAGCTGACCTGTCCCACCACCTGGTCGTCCAGCATCTTCTGCGCCATCTCGTACGCCTTCTCGTAGCCGGCCACAACCTCGGTGGGGCTGAGGCCCATGCGCAGGACGCTCTCGGCCTCCTTAAGCAGGAAGCCGGCCAGCATTAGGCAGAGGTTGGTGCCGTCTCCGGCCTCCTGTTCCTGCTGCTTGCTGGCTAGCACAAGCATCTTCGCGGCCGGGTGGGCCACCTCCAGCTCCTGCAGCACGGTGGCGGCATCCTTAGTAACGAAGTACTTGCCGATATGGTTGATGACAATCTTGTTCATGCCAACTGGGCCGTAGCAGGTGCTGGTCATACCGCTTATCTGGCAGCAGGCCTCGATGTTGCGGAAGACAGCCTCGTCCATCCCGGCATAATGGCGGGCGCCGTCCTTCAGCATTGAATAGAAGCCTGGGGCTCGGGGTACGTGCAGTGCCATAATTGAGCGGAGTGGGTGGCTGCAGCTGCAAGTTGAGCAAGAGGCATTGTGCTGGCATGCATGTGCAGGTAGACATTCACTCTAAATTTCTATTTCTCTGTTGCCACGACTAGCCGCTCCCTAACAATGCAGTCCTCTAACCCTATCGTTGATGATAATCCAGCAAACAGCTGTGACCTGAGCCTACATCAAGGTCTGCATTCTTCAGCGAATCTTCAACGAAGCTAAACAAAGGCACAAATGGAAAATGGGTGAACTAAAACAAATCCGCGAGTGTATTGTTACTAGTGTATTCATCATAGCACAAATTTTGCATTTATAAATTATAAAAATCATATAAAGAAGCAGCACGAGCGCTAGAATTATGACAGGCTACTAGCCGGATTGTACTTTGCCTGTAAGAAAGCAAATTGATTGCTAATGCCAGCTACGGAATCTTCAGGGAGACGGAATCTCCCTGAAATACTACTTCCTAATTTGTGCCGACAGACTAACCGATTGGAGCGGACAGGTATAAGCCTGCTGGCCCATAAGTGTGCTAATGATTAACCCCGCTGGCTTATCAGTGTGCTAATGATTAACCCCGCTGGCTTATCAGTGTGCTGATGATTAACCCCGCTGGCTTATCAGTGTGCTGATCATTAACCCTGTTGACTTTTCAGTGTGCTGATGATTAACCCCGCTGGCTTATCAGTGTGCTGATGATTAACCCCGCTGGCTTAACAGTGTGCTGATGATTAATCCCGCTGACTTTTCAGTGTGCTGATGATTAACCCCGCTGACTTTTCAGTGGCTGGATTAGCAGCATACAGATAAGCAAATAGACAGATCGGGCCCGCCCTGATCTGCTGGGTGCCACAGCAACAGTTCAAAATGAGCGACATAATGTCGTTTAACATTCAAAAAATATAACTCGTGATATGATAAATAGTAAGTAAAAAAGGTTCAGGCAGGACGGAAGTAGAATCGCGTAAGTGAAGCCGGTTTCTATGGTACTATGCTACTAATAGCAACGGAATGGTCCACTAAAAAAACAAACCCACAGGATGGCAGTCAATGCCAGCAGGGTGAGATTTGGAATCTTTCTTGTAGAGGGCTAAATGAGTGACAGCAGCCAGGGATCCGGTATCATTTGCGGGATGCGGGCCGCTGGGAGTCCAGCACATCCTTCAGCTTGTTCTCTGTCAGTGTGAGCCGCTGCTCCAGGATGGACACGGTCTGCAATGATAGGTGTGAGCAGGGAGATGCAGGACACTGCTTATAACTGCCGTGGCGCATGATCACAACACAAACTTCTGTGGTTGAGCAAACCTGCGTGAGAATGTCCAGCTGCCTGACAACATGCTCCAGCGTGTTGGAAATCACAGGCGGCACTGAGCCCAGCTGCTGCTGCTGCTGATTCGGAGCAGCCGCTCCGTTTGCATTGACGGGAGTCGCTAGACTCGGCCGCGGTAGGCTGTCATCGAAAGCTGATGATGGACCGCGGCCGGAGCCGCCGCCGTGACGGCCAACATCGGTAACGAGGCGTGAGCTGCTAGCCAGCTCGGTTGACCGATGTCCAGCCAGCTGTTGTCCGGGTTGGCGTCCCGTCCGACTGTCCGGCTGCCTGCGAGGCTGTCCGGGCTGCGATTGAGGTGGCGGAGACTGGCTTTAAGGGATTAAACCCAAAAGAGAACTGACCAGCGGCCTCACCCAGTTGCCATGAGTATGAAATGCTCAGAAAGACTCACCTCGGCATACTCAATGGTCTCCGGCTCCTGAATGCCGGCCTCCCTGTCGAAGTTGGTCTTCCACAGGAACACCTGCTGGTCAGCACCGCCGGAGGCAAAGTTGGTGCCCTGGGCGCTGAAGGCGCAAGCGGTGACGGCGCCGTCGTGCCCGCGGAGCGTATAGATGAGCCGGCCCTCCAACAGGTCGTACAGGCGCAGGGTGGAGTCGTCACCACAGGACAGCAGAAAGTTGCCGCTAGGATGAAAGGCGATGCCGTTGACGGCACCTTCATGCACTGGGTAGTGCTGCACCAGCTTGTTCATGCGGATGTCCCAAATCTTAACGGAGCCGTCCGAGGCCGCCGCGGCCACGCAGTTGCCGGCCGGGTGAAACTGCACATTGTTGACAAGGCCACCGTGCTCCTATCCAACATGATGATAAAAATGAATAGCCATTATAAAAATGATGAAAAAAGTTGTGATTTAAGAAAAATCGAGCAAAAGTGCATTACAAGCCTTTGTAATGTGTCCAGGGGTGTCATGTGTCCAGGGGTGTCGCGATTTAGCAGTTGGATTTAGCAGCGTGAATTAATGCAGTCAAAACTTTATATTTAGAAACTTTTTGGACCAAAACTGTGTCAAAAACTCCTACCAATAATTCATTTTGAAATTTTAGCGTTTTATAACTAAGTTTGGTGTTGAACCTACAACTTAATGAGATTTGAATCCTCGTACATTCATAACGACGGCTACCAGCTCACCGGAGGGGGGCATAAAGTGATAGTTCAATCTGGTTTTATAGCTCTGCCCTCTTTCTCACGTCTTTACGCCGCCTTCTGATTGGCCGCCTCTCAACTTCTCGCCTCTTTCTCTTACCCAGTCGCGCACCTGTTATTGCACCTGTTACACCTTGTTATCTTGACAGATTTCTCTTTCTCCCACTCGACTAACTGCTGGCTAGCCTAAAAGTTATTTTTACGTATTTTTCGACAAGGAGAGAGCTTCTCTCCCACTCCGAATCACCTGGAAGGTGCTGATGCAGTCCTGTGACTGGCAGTCCCAGAGACGCACTGTCTTATCGTCGGAGCCGGATACTATGAGGCGGCCCTCCGGACTGAATTTTGCGCACTTCACCCAGTTGACGTGGCGGCTGAGGGAGAAAAGGAACTTCTGCCGGTGCACTGTCCACACCTTCACTGTCTTGTCATCCGAGGCGGTCAGTAGGCGCTCATTGTCTGCGGTGAAGTCGACCGCCCTGACGCCGGCTGTATGGCCGCGAAAGGCCGTGCTCTCGCCTTTGACACTAGGAGTCCATAGGCGGACGGTTTTGTCGCGCGAGGCCGAGGCCACTAGCTGGCCGGTGGGCGAGAAGCGCACCCCCAGCACCGGCTCCTTGTGGCCCATGAAGCGGAAGGCGCGGGACTGCGGCCTGAAGTTCCATATGGTGAGGTTGCAGTCAAGGGAACCCGAGACCAGCTGCTTTCCATTAGGCGAGAAGTCGACGCTTGTTATGGCGTCCTTGTGGCCCTTGAAGTGAATTTCTAGCGCCGGGTCCTCCTGAAAGCAGACAAAAGAGTAAAATGACTATTCTATAGATAAACCTAGCACTGTGCATACAAAAAACAGATTACAATGCATCTGGTCATGCATTTGGAAATGTACATTTACTTGTGGACTTATTGCTTACTACTAACTTGTGATTCAATATCAAGTAAAGTTAGCTCATATGAGAATAAGTCACATATTATAATTATCTATAAACTAGATAATTCTCTTCTAGATATACAATATATAATAGAGATTTGTCATATGTATAAAAATACTAATATGCTTTTTTGGTAGAAATAGCTCTAAATGTCAAAATATTTGGACCCTTAATGCTTATAAAAATAAATTAGAACTTGATATAATTTGCATTGAATGGCCACCTGAATATTATCTTGTTTGTGAACAAGTTTACTTTATGTCCCTCAATATTAATTTACAGTGTGTCAATTGATCCAAGTTAAAACTTATATCTCAAACCTATGAAAATTGTCTAGTTGACTGTTTTTGGTCTAGGCCACAACACTAGTGGTGAGATCTTTTGTCAAGAAAAATGCTATATCGAATCCCTATTGATGTTGTTTAACCTCAGGGAAGTAAGTAAAGAAAGAAGCCTCATTATTGGATGCATAAAAGCCAATGTAAGGGCATGGTATTCAGGTTTTAAAAGTTAACTATTTAGTCAACTTAAGTTAGCAACACAATATTTTAAAGCCTGCTTTCAGTCTCAAGGAAAAGCAAGCTATTTCAGTTAATTATGGTCCATATAAAGCATATTAAAATTAAAGCTGCAAAGCTCTGCAACTAAAAACTTAGGTTGTCAAATATATATTTTTACATTTTCCCTATGCATATCCATATCTTTAAAATTTTCATAAATCCAATCTACATATGTAACTAAATAAAGTTTGTGTGCTACTGTCTGAACCATATCTCACAAGCAATGACTTCAGATCAACCAATTATTGAGGGCCCAACAAAAGCCCGTAACATACTGGGGTCTAGGAAAAAAAGTAACAATACAAGGTACATAGGTGGTTGAATATATATAAGAGCATTATTTCTTAGGACACTTTCAGGGTAGAACCCCTACAGTACCCCACAAAATATAGATAGGCAATAAGGCATTTAAATATATAGAGCTTGAGTTCACATCACACCAGGGAATTACGAATTTCCAATGTTGGCAGTCTAAATAATTGTCTAACTAATATAAATTATGTGAAATCTTGGCTAGCTATCTCTAGCCCCTCCCAACAGCCAGGAAATACACAACCTACAAGGTAAATGTGACATAAAAATTTCTAAGGAAAAGACTATATATCTCAAAGTTTCCACTAGGAAAAGATCCACAATTATACAGTAATTATCAGCATTTGTTCAAATTTAGTAATTATATTTAGTATAGTAGATTGATATTACTTATAATATTACAGAAATGTACAATATTAAAATGTTTGTTCTGACAAGTTTACTATTTTTCTAGGAAAATTCACACTTAACTATAGGAACTTCTCATTTGAAGAATATTGAGGAGATAAAACTCTAATTTGACAAGTAGGCCTATCTACTTGTGTCATAGAATATTTAAAGCCCATTATAGACAACTGCCAAGCCCTTAGGTAAGAAGTGGTATATAACTAAGAATATATCCACTATGACCCATTGCACTATAGGGACAGCAGCTGTGCCAAAAGTCCACATAGCTGGAGATAGCCATTGTGACTCTAGGCAAAGAGTGAGTAAAAACTAGGCAACAGAGACATGGCAGCTATGTCCCTAGGAATTAGGAGTTAGATGTACAGCCACTGTGACCTATGTCCCTAGTCATAGAAAATTATTAATTATTCTTTGCTAGCTAATTTATAATTATGGCAATCCTCTTGTTTTGCATATTTAATTGTTTTACAAAAGATAAATACTTTCTTAACTAATGCAAGTGTAACAGGGCTTATGCCTCTACTTTTCTCTCTTGGTAGCGTATCTCTCAGCATGAACAGTTTATCTTTCTAAGGCACTGGTCTCCTATTCTCCAGTCTTTGCTAGGCGTTTTCTGTGGATCAGAGGGTCACAGCCTCAAATAACCAACTCAACACTTAAACACCTTCTTGCTCACTGCTCAGTTATAGCTTATTAGCTTTTTGCCACACTGGCACTTTGCTTTGTCCCACAGGAATTGCAGTCGTTTACATACACAGAAAAAGGTTTGTTAAAATGAATGAATTGGACAGAATATTTATAATATTTTACATATAAAAATATTTAGCGCATTTAAACAAAGAGCATAGGTACAAATTTGGCTTATTAAAAAATGATAAAAGCATCCCTACTACACAAGTAAATATTTTAACTTCAAAAAGTTTTTGAATGACATAGCAGTGCATAGAAAACTCTTTCTCTGTATTAAAAGCAATAGAGAGAAGAGAATCTGTGGGGGGACTAAGCTGGGAAGATGATTTCATTATTACCTTATTAGCTTGCCTTGCCTTGTTACCTAATTTCTTACAATCAATGTTACAATATTTTCTGGGTGGCACACTAATACACCATCTGAGTGCACAACTATGACATCTGATTGGCTTATTGGTTGTTATTTTTCTTGCTAGTCATTTTCCTTTTTTTGTTTATAACCTTTTAAACTTTCCTGGACTCAGGATTTCCCGACTTCAATCCTGACTTCTAATACAGACGCATTAGAAGTCGGGAATTCCCAACTCGAATCTGTAAGGGGGGACCATTACAAATTTGTAATATGTATATATATATTTGTATTTGTATATGTTATTCAAGTTTAAGAAAATAATATAATATTTATATTATTTGTTAAATAATATTTGTATATGTAATTAAAGTTTAAGAAAATAATTCGAGTCGGAAATGGATCTGCAAAATTTGTTATGGTCCCCCCTTACAGATTCAAGCCGGGATTCGAGTTGGGATTTGAGTCGGGATTTGAGTTGGGAATTCTTGACTTTAAATGCATCTGCACTAGAAGTCAGGATTGGAGTCGGGAAATCCTGAGTCAGGGAAAGTTTAAAAGGTTTGTTTATATTTATATTTTCTTGATAAAGAAATCATTAGGCCTAAAAGTGCCATTGTGAATTGGATTTGAATTAAATGTCAACTAGAGGATCACGAAGTTTAAATCTTGCTTTCACAAACAAAATAATTAACAATTTAACTTTAAAGACTTCAAAGTTAGATAGATTTTGTTTTAATTATAAAAAATGCTAGTGAACTGGAAAACAAAGAATTTAGGCCATACAAAAACAAAAATCCAAATGACAATAGACATAAATAATGTATCATTATTAATTCGTCTCTCTAGTGAAAATCAAAGGCGACAACTAATTCCATCTAAAAAATTAAGTTGGATGCATACTTTAATGGTTGTCAGACACTGAACTTCTTGGAAACAAGTTAATTAACTGGTTGTTATTATATATTGCAAATTGTAGACTTGACAGATAACTTTAAGAAGAATTAAAGTCTTTAAGTGTGACTCTTACTAGCAGAATTAAATAAGCTTGTTTTAACGTTTAATGTTATTGTTTGCAATCAGTATTCATTTTAATTAAATGCCTAAATTGCCTAAGAAGTCAGCTAATCCGTAGTCTACATATGTTAGAAAAGCACTGTAGCTAAATGGCATGACTACATATTTTAAGTTAAAAAGTAATACAGTTTATGTAAATAATAGACTTGATTTTCGATTTTAAATTTTATTTTGTAATTTTATAAAGTCTAAAAAAAGTGTTGCTTACAATAACTGTCTGCTACAGATAAAAGCGACTGGCTTTGTTTTACCTTGCCTAATCGACTTAATCTGATAAGCATATTTTTGCAAATTTAAATACGTGTTTCCTTCATCATTAATTTGCTTCTATATTATTTTAATTAGGACTCATTAGGAGTTAGCTCATTCACTATGCCAACTCGAATCTACTCAAACTTCTAAACGTACTGCATCTTTGCACTGATTTTCCGAATCAATGCAGTTATTTCTTCGTTGGTGACTTTAGAATAAAGTATAGAAATCGCATTAAAAAACCTTCCTTTAGGCTTCAGGGTCGACAGGCGACCTGAGTTTAGGCATTTCCTTACTATTTCCTAATAGTAAGGCTTAGAAAAATTCTCAGGTATGTTTTATACACGTTAATATATTTGTTCATTGATCTATTTGTCTAGCACATAGCAATCAGCAACTTAGCTTGCTAATAAAACTATTGTTGTGAAAAGTGTTGTGAAGATCTAGTCCAGACTCCAGCTAGGCCTATGGCTTGTTTGTAGTTTGCTATTGTAGTTCCCCGACCTTCAAGTCATGAGTCCGACGCGCCTACATTGAGAAAAATGGATAACCTTGCACCTGATCAGATGATTAAAATGATCAGATGATCATTGTCAACTAGGTGATCATTGTCAACTGGGGATCATTGTAAACTGGGTGATCATTGTCAACTGGGGTATCATTGTCAACTGAGGGATCATTGTCAACTGTGGGAACATTGTCAACTGGGGGAACATTGTCAACTAGGGGATCATCATCAGCTGGGGGATCATCAACTGGGGGATCATTGTCAACTGGGGAATCATTGTCAACTGGGAGATCATTGTCAACTGGGGGATCATTGTCAACTGGGTGATCATTGTCAACTGGGTGATCATTGTCAACTGGGTGATCATTGTAGCTTAAAAAAGCTGAAAATACAGCTGCTAAAAAGTATATACAAGACGAATTAAAAATATTTCTGTTTCCTGAAGGGGGGCAAAACATGCTAGCCTAGTTAAATATTTAAAAGTTGAATTGTTTCTAAATAGGCCTAATTGATTTTTAAGTATGCCATTGAATAAATAGATGCCATCACTAATCTATATATATAAAAGTGAAAACTCTGTCTGTCTGTCTGTCTGTGTGCAACCTTTTGTCTTTATAGACGCCGAAACCGCTCAACCAAATCGCACCAAACTTTGCACATACCTAAAACCACCTACGCTGAGTGCAATAGGCTACTCAAATTCCCGAAAAATCATTTCCTTCCTGCTCAAAAGTGCAAAAAACTGCTCAAAAATCGTCAAAAAATCACTCAATTCGATATATCGTCGCCCCACTTTGTCAGATTTTCTCCAAATTTGATCCACTTACACTTTACATGTTTTCCAACAATGCTGTCAATTTTGACCATCTCTACTAAATCCAGAGCAAAGCTGCATCATCTCAAAGTGAGTCACTTTTTGTTTTCCGAGGACAGCCACCCCAACTCCCCTCCGCCACTCTGCGGGCCAAATTTTATTACAGCCACCCCCTCCCTTCCCCGGGCGCCGAAGCCCCAGACTGTACATTGTATTTCAAGCCGTGAATGTACACAGCCCAAACCCCTAGACTGTCTAATGGCCCCCAAGCAACAGCACTGAGACTGAGTGCGGTGAGTGCGGTGGCGTCCCAGTGCGCAGGGCTCTCCGGTCGATATTTCTCTCCAAGAAAGAGAGAGGCTGGCATTGACTGGCTGTCAGAGAGGGCAATTCTGTGTCCTAGAAATGATGCCGCCAATGAAATTAACTACCAACTGCTTCAGGAGTTGCCTGCAGGTGCAGTTTTCACCTACAACGTTGACTGATGACACCGCTGTGGAGTATCCTGTTGAGTTTCTGAACTCTCTAGATCCTCCTGGAACTCCATCGCACAACTTGCAGCTGAAAGTTGGGGCACCAATTATGCTCCTCCGCAACCTGAATGCGCCAAGGCTGTGTAACGGCACCAGACTGATAGTCAGGCGGCTCTTCCCACACGTGATTGAGGCCACAATAATGACTGGATCTGGCAGAGGAGAGTCTGTGTTCGTTCCCCGGATTCCAATTATCCCCACGGACCTGCCATTTCAGTTCAAGCGACTGCAGTTCCCTGTGAGAGTGTGCTTTGTGATGACTATTAACAAGGCTCAGGGACAGTCGCTGAAGGTGGCTGGCATCAACCTGGAGACTCCTTGCTTCTCGCATGGGCAGCTTTATGTCGCCTGCTCCCGTGTTGGAACTCCAGCTGGCCTATTCATTTTCGCACCAAGGGGAAGAACGAAGAATGTGGTGTATCCCCAGGCCTTGAGGTGACTCGCAAGCAATTAATAGAAAAGTAGTCACGAATTGACCTTGACCTGTCTAACTCTGAACTCTGAAACAGTTTAATTTTGTTTCTTTGACATTGTTATTGTTATGCCATGGCTATTTTCCTTATGTATACGCGTGTACATGCATACTGTATACAGAGGCAGATTTAGGGGGGGGGCGGGGGGGGGCAGTCGCCCCCCTAAATTTTAATCATGGGAATAAGATGCCCCCACCAGGGGTGCCAGTCGCAGCACTGGCGCCCCTTTTCGGCCGCTGGTGCCCCTTTTTCAGCCGCTGGCTCCCGTTTTTCAGTCGCTGGCGCCCTTTCTTGGCTCCTGGCGCCCTTTTTCGGCCGCTGGCACCCCCTCTGTGATTCTCATGGTGCTCCCCTGACAGACCGCCCCAAAACAAAATTCCTGGATCTGCCACTGACTGTATAGAGGAGTGGCTAAGAGACATGTTTCTAAAGAAGTAATCAAGAGAGGGCTGTTTGGACAAACTTTTCACTTATTTTTTACTTAAAACGCCCTTAAACAAACTCTTCACTTTTCATTAATGCAGTAAATAAATAAATGGTGACCTTCACTATAAAGTTAATACAAAGACGTGAATTGCTTACTGCTTTGCTTTAAATTTCTGCCCCAAAAGCAACGGGCAAAAAAGCTAGTATATATATATTTGTCTATACTGTGTCTATACTCAGTCTATACTATACTAGGCCTATACTTCTGTAAGTCACCAAAATCTCTTGTTACTGAAGCAACTGTAAACAAGAAGGTCCCAGGTCATTTCAGTGACAGTCATTTCAGTGACACAATTAGTCAGATTTGTGACAACTATTTTTGCACCTAAATATGCTAAAAAACAGCCTTTCATTTTAACTATGCACACTTATAAAGTATTAATTAAATAATGCTATGAGTATTAATAAGCTGTATCACTATGATTAAGTCTGGGTTTTACTTTAAATGAGTTAAATGATTAAATTATTTAATTACTAGTCAATAGTTTCAATAGTTATTCATTCCTAATTAATGTGTATAATAATCATTTTTCAAGTTTTGGATTGACAAGGCGAGTGCAGGCTTTAAGTAGCTGCTAGATCATGGAAGGCTTTTTTCTCAGCATATTTAGGTGCAAAGAAAGTTGTCACCAAACTAACCAATTCTGTCAGCAAAATGACTGTCACTGAAATGACCTGGGACCAACAAGAGATATATTGCATAACCCAATTTGATTTGATTCAAAAAAGCAACACTTACCACACAGACTTATTTTGTGCAATAGTTTTTAGTGAACTATTATAGTAAAATAATTCAATTTTTTTAATTTTTATTTGCATTTTTGTATTTTTTTTCAAAATGCACAGCATTTCAACCAATTGTAGCTATTTCTATTTATATCTACTGTTGGTGTCGTAACTGTGCTAAATAAGAAAGTATGTATTTTAAAGATAACTCTGGTATGTAAACATTTTACATTTCCAACATATTTATTACATACATAACAAATTGCATGGCAATGTTCAAGGTTTTAATTTATTGTGTTTTTTTTATGATGTTTCCAGTTCTGCTTCTGCATTATTGCTGAAGACAAATATTTTTGCATTTGCTGATTTATGCTACTTTTATGTTAGTATATGAAATTTTCTTTACAATCTCAATAATACATTTATTGTTTTCAATTTTTAGGTGCAAGTTAAATAATCAAGCTGTGGCATGCAGTCTGTATTCCAACACCGCAGATGCAAATATATTTATAATATATATTGCATAAAAGGAATCAGTATTCAAAGGCAAGTTTATAACAATACTTATAGCTCTTTTTTCTACCTTTATCAACTGCCTGTTATGCTTTTTATGGAGTTTTTTGCATTGACTTAAATTTTTGCACAGTTTAGAGCTGTCATGACTTTCAGATATCAAATGTCATCTTCAGTGTCGTATCTGTGCTAAATTAAATTCTTTTGCCAAAACGCTAGGGACATTTTCACTTTGCTTTCAGCATCTAATATGAGTTGTCCTTTAGTAATTTGGCAGACATACTTTTTTACCTTTTCTAATTTTTATCTTTTAGATTATTCAGAAAAATGCTTCAATGAAATGATGCTTTTCAGTTCTGCTTCTGCAACATAGCTGAAGATAACTTATCTTAAAATCTTTATTCTGATTCTCACTTTGTTTGCCTACCCATATAATGCATCTGAACTGCTAACTGAACCTAAATTCGTACAATCATTTCTGCCTAATGCCTTTTTAGACTGACAATGAGTCGGCCGCCCGCAAACTCTGCTGCCGATCTGCTGGGCTGCTGTTAAAATTTAACTTTTTTGTGATTCTTTGCGATTTTCTTGGGTTTTTTTAAATAAAAAGTTGTTTTGAACTTCAAATTAAGTTACTGTTCTATTTGTGATACTCACGGTATTATGTTTTCCAATATTTTACTTTTTACCACAGGCTCGGTGCTTCGGTGATAATAAGCTAATTTTAGCTGCACTGAATTTACTTGCGTGCCCTACAATACAAGTAAAATTCACAATACACGTAAATATTATGTCAGTTTTACGGATCAGTGCTTGAGGCATGCAGATCGTTTTTCTGCAGAATTCAGTTCAAGTTTATCAAAAAATTGGCTTTTTATTGATTTACTTCTGAAGCTTTTATTCGGCTTTATTGTTTTTAATTTGTTAAAAACAACTAAACTTGATTTCCCATTTCGCACATCAACTGGACCTTCCTCGTCTCCCTTACGTTGGCACATATTGCTAGTTTTAAATAATTAAGTTCAATCGTAGTACGTATAGGGCGGGCGACTTGAAATTCCCGATAATCGGTGCTCAAATTTCACTGCCACTAAGTAAAATTTTTTTGTTTTTTTAAAACGCGCATATGTTCATTTGTTAACAGTAGGACTACCAAGCCATTTTGCCGCCCGTTTTCCTTGAAATTCCCTACCAGAAAATTTTGGCAGCGCCTGACTGCTATCAGCGTTGGGTGGTGACTGATTGGTTGACAGACTAGGCGATAGTGTCCTGTCGTTGAGCTGCGCCAATTATTTAGGCTTGTTTAGTGAAATAGAAGAAATTCGATTCAGAATGTCCTTAGTGGTCTATTTCCACCTGTTTTAGCCCTTACCACCGAAGTCTGACATGATACAGGCACATTCGGGTGACATGCTGATAAATTTTGAAGGCCTGGCAAGGCTGCACTGAGGCGCAGTGCTAATTCGTTTTTTGGGTGTATGAAATACACTTGCGCTTATGGGAAAAATTTGACCTTCAGCCAGAAACATTGAGTATCTCGACGGTCTGAAAAGCTGGCGACTTTAATTCTTTTTCAGAAGATGCGCGCCAAAAAAGTTGGCCCGTGTTTTTTTTTAAATTCCCCCCAGTCGCATGTGTAGCTCAAGGCTGATTCACTCAGCATGTAGCAACAACAACAAAAGAGATTGTTAAGCCGGTGGACAAATTCCACCCAGTTGGTGCAGGTCGGGTACTTCGGCACCACACCACAGAGAATGCACGTATCTCCGGGTGCAAGCCTGTCCCCGCCAGAGCGGACGTTCTGGGTGAATGGCTGAGCAGCGTGTCCTGAGCAGGCTGTGGGCAGTAACTCTCGAGCAGGAACACGTGGCCCGCCAGTTTATGCCTGCGCAGGATAGTGTACGGGCCCTTTCACAAAGGGCCTCGTTACCCAAGTTCTTGTTGGAAGGCAGCGCGGAGCAGCCCCGAGTGCGCCGAGTCCAGTCGCCGCTCTAGCGTGGCTGTCACGCCACGTCTCCGCGTTGTACAGCAGGACGGTCTCGACCACCGCCTACCATAGCAGAGCCCTAGCTCTGCAAGATCACGGGCCGCATTTGGACTGGAGGACGGCGCGTACCGAACGCGGTAGGCGGCCCAGGCGAGTCCTCTGCGCCACCTGAGGTCGCCTAACACGATAGGCACCAGACCACCGAGGAAGGTGAACGTTAATGATTATACGAATTGCAGATACCGAAGTGGGCAAGTAGATTAGCACTGTTGATAAGGAACTCACCGATTGGTTTTGAGACGCGAGACTGCGATTCGATCCAGGCTGCCAGTTTTCTTATTTTAAGCATGCAGATTAAGTGATCACGTACTTTACGAACTCAAATTTTTATGAGTTCTACTCGTATATTGCAAACCATCGATAAGAGACAGAATTTAAGTATAAATGCAGGCGCTTTTCCAGCCAGACCGCCAGTCGTGGACAACTGGTGCAACTGCGCCAAATTTAGAAACCAGCATGAAACAGTTTTTCGTCAAGGTCATGCACAATGGATAAGTATTATAGCAAAATACTAGTGAATTATAGCCAAGTAGATTTGGGATGTACTAATGCGCGGCCTGAGTTCTGAATTATGCATCAGCTGATTTTAGACCCCTCGCTGCCCTTCCTGCCATTCATCCTCTGCATTGAAAGTAAAAAAATGCACTTAATGCCGCAGAGCAATTTGAGCACTCGGCAACTCAAGAGTCGCCAAAATGGGACGCAAATTGTTTCTGCTGAGTCGGAAATCGAACCCCAGACCTTTAATTGTTTGAGACCCTAACCTAGGCTACTGCCCTGTTTATGCAATCATGAATATTACGACTGAAGCACTTCATTTGACTTTCTACATAAAAATCTCTGCGGTTGCTTCGGTCCCATTGTGTAAAAACTTATTCTACATGTGAAACGAAAGGGCATGGGGCTAGTATCCACTGTGCTGCACATTTTGCATTTTTTAAAGCGTTGTAACTTAATATTCTATATGCCTGCCTCTTGTGCATTGCATTGAAATACAAAAGTATTTCACCCACGGCACAGTTACACTCGCGCAGGAATTAAGTTCAAATTTACCTCTGGGAAATAAGTGACAATAGGCTCATTGAAAAGCGCGCTGTCAGCTGCCTGCTGCGCTGGACTGCTAAACTGCGGGCTGTCGGCGTTGTTTCACCTGTCTAGTGCATGCTATAGTTGCTTGCTTGTCAGTTAAAGGAGGGCTTTAACTCCCTTCTGGGAATTTTGTATCCACGTCTGCCCACTGGGCATCTATAATATGCGCATTAATTGTGTCGGATGATAACTATAGCCTGATGCGGCGCTCTCCGAGACATTGGCAAGAGCCTGCATGATATCTCGATCTCGCTCTAACTTTTCAACTCTATTCAGTTCAATTTTTATTTCTTCTCACTATCTATATCACCAGTTTATGGAGACAAAAAGTTTGATAGAAGAGGCGAGAAATGAGACGACCACCTCACCGACTGACCAGCAGTATTAGTGCCTGCATGCTATGGAGCGCATTGGGGCCCGGGGAAGGCCTGCTTTAAGTCCGTTGGACACCCCATGCCCCGATGAAAGTCACGTTTCTGTTGTGCTTAGCAACAATAAACAACAACTGGTTCTATTTATGCGACCGATGACCCAGCGAACCCACATTATCGCCAACTTTCAAGCAAGCGCTCAAAGCCCTAAAGCCGTTCACTATCGCCGCTTTCCTGTCAACTGCACCCAGCGGATCGGCCGCCATGACCGGGTCTCGACACGAGATCTCCATCTGCTCTTCTCTCGGACGCCGACTTCCCGCAGTCCTTGTGCTGCTGGCTGTGGCTGTCTGTCCTGCTGATGCCTATAGTAAGTTGCGCTGGTGTTGCTGGGATTTAGAATAGTATCTGGGAGACTAGCACGCAGGACCAAGGCTATGTACTCCAGTCACTCTGTGCTTCTGCTAGTCGACTTACTGTCGCATCTAGCAGCTGGTGCAATTCTTTACCTTTCATGCTTCGTATCACCTGGTCCGTTGGTTCAGTTTGGACTAATCCCGCTCCTTTTAATTTGTTGTTGACTAGTACGAGCTAATGATCTGCGCCCCTTTTTATCTTGTGCATGACTTCAAGCTGGGTCAAAATTTAAACTTCTAAATGGATAAAATACGAATTGAGCACGCACGTCACGATCTCAGAAAATGCCCGCTTCTCATTCAGCCTGCCCCAGCGGCTGGGCGCAGCACTTCGACAAGTGTCTCAAGGCTTATTTCAGCTCCTACAGCTACGAAGCCAGCAGCAGCTACTGCCGTTTGGGGACCGGCCAGCTCTTTGCGCCCAAGAACAGACACGACCTGAGCCTGTTCGACCACCAATTATTGTCGTATACTTTTTACGTTGATGCCAAGCGCAACGTGAGTTTAGGCGCTGGCTTCTTCGACAGCACCGGCAGTCCTGTACCTGACGACATTTTCTACATGCGGCACCTGGGCAGCGGTCTCGACTGCGCCGTCTATAGCGTGTCAGTAGTCAAGCTGGTGCCCGTAAGCTGCTCAACCTCGACAGGATTTATCTGCCAGATCCCTGCGCTGCCATCTAATGGTGCGAGCATGTTAAGAATGGGGAAGGTCTCAAAATGCAGGCAGTCAGCGATTAGTTAGTGAAGAAGCCGCTCGGCTTTGATTTGATCTCAAGTGTTAAAAGTCCAAATAGTTCGAGTTACTACTTCGAGAAATCGCACATTCAAGCTCCAAAGAAGGCAGAGAGCTCAAGTCTTATTTTATAAGATCGAATCGAATTCAGGCGCGTATCGATTTTGATTTGACCACCCTCGTGAGTATCGTCTCAGCCTGTTTGCTACACGGCCTGCCAATTTCAGACACTTGCCAGCCGTCATATGCCGTCTCCTTGAACGCGTTCTATGCAAGCTTGTACGCTTCCAGCCTGTACATCGAAAGCCCGGGCTTCTTTTGGACAGGCAGCTTCGTCATCGGCCTTCTCCCAGTTTTGCAGTCGAACAGCGCCGGATTTTCCTTGACCTTTTGTTTGGTGAGTTGCGTGGCCGCGGTCTGCTGCAGACTCATGAAGGTTCAGGGGGTTGTAGCCGAGTGGTTAGAGCTTCGGACTCACGACTTGAAGGTCGGGGGCTCGATTCCCGACTCCACTGAAGCAATTTGTGTCCCACAGTAAGACACTAAACTCTGCATTGCTTCAGTTCACCCAGCGGTTAAATGCGTACGAGCATTAGAAATTGAGGGTGAGGTGTTGTGTCCTCCTGTCTGTTATGCTCCCTGTTTTACCCTTTATGATTGTCGTTCTTGACAATCATGTCGCTTTATAACCTTTTACATCGTATCCCCAAAGTATACGTGCTGAATGTACATTGTGCCAGCATATCGAGTCAAGCCAAACTCTCCCCTCTCTCTCTCTTACGAGTATATCGATAATAAATAGCCAGATGCAATGCGTCAGATACTACAATGGACTGAGCAGCCGTACGCAGCTTTCAGACACGGCTATTACCAAGGTTCACTTTTCCGAGAGAAGATGGCATGTGCGATCACGACTCGCTTTTGTCACTAAATCCTAATTCCAAAATTGTCAGAAACTTGCAACTTAAATTTTCAGCACAATGTCTAGTCTTTTAAGCGAGAAGAGAAGTTTGGATGTTTATTTAGTTAAGTTTCGTCACACGTGTCCCACATAGTTTTTTATAAGCAAAATATCAATAATATACTATGGTGCAAATTTCTTATTGCAATCTGAATATCGATTTATTTCAATCTTAAATCCCCTTGAGTGAAGTCTCTCGGTTCGCCGGTTCTTTTCAATAAAGTCCTCTATCGGAATGAACAATGTGATAAGTTAGCAACGGCTGGACCAGCTGCATTTTCGCAGACGGCAGTCAAAACTCTCGAACGCTGCATGCGATCCACACTTTAACAGGCTTATTCAGGCTTCCAATGCTACCCACCCGGCACCGACATTGGAACGTATCAGATCTACTGGACCAGTAGTACCAATCCTGACTTCGTGGCCAATACTAGGTTTAACTATGATGCTCGCGCAGCCGTGGAGTACATCTGCCTGAGTAAGCATCATAATCATATCACTGTTTCCCTTTTTCCAACTTGGTTCGCATGTCGATTGAAATAAAAATTTAAATACTCTCTTATGACTGGTAGCTTATAAATGATTTGTTCCTCAGTATTGTTAAGGCACTTTAACAACTCAGAATTTCGAAAAATGGCTCAAAATCGTGCTCCAGAAAAAGACGAGATGACTCAGCTGATGCACGGAATCCCCGGTCGCCTCAGCGTCACCTTGACTGCCAGCAGTTTTACAAGCTTCGCTCGGCCTGAGTATGCCTTGCTGAATAACAGCTTTCGGACTGGCGGTGAGCTCCCACCTTGTGGGCCAGTAGTCTCCAGGTGCCCAGTGGAATTAGTAGATTAAAAGTGAAGCGAACTGTTAACTCCATGAAGACGTGTTAAATATAACTTTAGAGCACAATATGCCACATAGCTGGTTTAAAATGCCTTATCTAAATATAATATTGCCATATTTCAGACCACCGAGTGTGCATCGGGACCAGCAATTACTTTGGAAAGCTGGATGTGAATCTGGCGGGCGAAGCCTGCATCAACGCAACTGCAGATCCAGAGAGCACCAACGAATGCCGCCTCCACTGTGAGCGATGCCGCTGCTTCTGGATTGCAGATTCTAGTGCTCACCTGAGCTCTACATGTATAGACTCAACTACTAAGACAAGGCATAGCCATAGTGAAAGCTTTGTGGCATCTTGGCTCTTGCTTATCACCTAGAAATGGAGGGTAGATCGCAAGTTTAGAGCAAAAGCCTGGCAAAGTCGGGTAGATGTGCACACCTGCGTGAGTGAGTCGAAGGAGTCAGCGAAATTAACAAAGGAACTCATAGGGCAGTCGACTGCCACCAAATAATGCGTCATTTTTGCATGAAGCCGTGTTCCGTAATATATTAACGGTTACATAGTCGAAATTATTATATTTATTACACAAAAGTTCAATTGGATTTTCAAAATTTCAGCATTAAATTCGATCGGGTGCTTCAATGCTTCGAACTTGAGAAGCCCTTGCGAAGTTCCGGGTTGCTGTGAGTTGCTGCGGTATTACTCAGTGTGTTAGGTGATGCTTTTAACAACTTTGAGTAAAAATCAACGGTGTCTATACCCTTCAGCTATTCGTGTGGCGAGCGGCGACACGAGTCCGCATGGCGTTCGCGGACTGCAGGCCGCCTTCGGCGAGATTTTTATGAACGGCGGTCAGAAGATCCCGTTCACCGTGGACTCGCAGGACTTCAGCGTGTTCAGCACTATTCAGTTCCAGTCCGTGGTGTCTGCCGACCGGCTGTATTTTATTCTCGTCGACCTGAAGACTCCGGCTCTAGTTAGCCTCATTATGCTGCGCTCGTCCATCAGTGAGTTTCTCAAGCAGTAGCCAATTTCCAAGCATATGTTCTTGCTGCACAATCTCGTTGCACTGGCTTTGACTGGCTGTATCTTTATCCCGAAATCTGTCGTGAAATGTGCCCATTAACTTGATTGTCATTTTACCTCTTGAGATGGGTTTTGAGAGATTCCCGCGGTGTGACTTTTCATCAAACAATTACTGGCCGATATACGTTGGCAGTGTTTTTTAATCTTTAAGACGTCTTTGTATTATTAAAGCTTTGGATAGCAGTAGAAAATACAATACTGCAACCACTCGCATTTCATGAATATGACATGAATGACCACGAGGAAAGCTTCGTACCTCATATCTACCAAGCATTCTCATTGCTGTCTTCAAGGGTTTTATAAGGACATACGCTCGCAGAATATGAAAAGTGACAGAGTCTGATTTATCAAATTTCGCATAAACGGAAATACCCACACTGAAAATACATGCAGGCAGCGACATGCGCTGTCTCTGGGCAGGAGTATCGGACTCCTGGAACGCTTCGCTGAACGAGGACGCCTTCTCAGCCTGGGCAGCATGTGATGCACAGGAAGGACCCGAGACGAAGGAACTAGCTGTCTATTTGCAGTGCGGAACTGGCCGCGGCCTTCTAGGCCGGTATGTTGTCATCACGAGACGGAAGACATGCGGCTACCACCGGGTGGAAGGCCTGAAGATTCACGGCGACTTCTGTAAGCTTCTAGTGCCTCTGGCTATGAATGCTTTCGATGCTGCAGCTCAATTCGAATACTAACTGGCATGGCTTCAAGCCAGTGCACTAATTCAGGAGCGTAATCCCGCTTAACAGTAGGACTACCAAGCCATTTTGCCGCCCGTTTTTATTACAAGGTCGCCCCCTGAAATATTTTTGGCAGCGCCTGAATGCTAACAACGTTGGGTGGTGACTGATTGGTTGACAGACTAGGCGATGGTGTCCTGTCGTTGAGCTGCACCTAATATCTAGGCTTGATCAGTGAAATATAATAAATTCGCTACAGAATGTCCTTATAGACCTATTTCCACCTGTTGTAGCCCTTGAAGGTCCAGCAAGTCCGTCTACTAGATAAAGGTAGGTGACCACCGAACACGGAGATGATGCAGACACATTCGGGTGACTTGCTGATAAATTTTGAAGGCCTGGCAAGGCTGCACTGAGGCGCAGTGCTAATTCGTGTATAGGGTGTATGAAATAAACTAGCGCTTATGGGAAAAATCTGACCTTCAGCCAGAAACATTGAGTATCTCGACGGTCTGAAGAGCTGGCGACTTGATTCTTGTTTTAGAAGATGCACAACAAAAAGTTGGTCAGTGTTCTTGAGTTTCGTGTGCTTGCGTTTCTCCGTTCGGGTGTAGCAAAAAAATTGTCAGGGGGAAATCCACCTGGTAGTTCTACTGTTAATGTGTTCTCAATTAGCCAGAATCTGGATTGAAAAGGGGTCGTGCCATAAAGCTTTCGTAAAATAAGTTAGATCTTAGCTCCTGTTAATTTTGAGCTGCTTTACGCAATGCGCATGTGTCAATACTGAGGGCATACAGCTACTTGGCCTACAGCGGCAAGAACATGAAAAATCATTATAAGGAGTGCTAGGAAATGAATATTCAAATATCGAGCTTCGAAGAGTGCGCCAACGGGTGATAACGCGGGGTCTGGTTGATGCAAACTATCCAGAAACCAGACATGCTCAAACCGCACTCGGTAGCTGAGTTATTAGTCCCTGGAAATCTGCTTCTGAATCTATGTGTGCTCAGACTAGAGTGGAGTATATGCACTCACATATGCGTACTCCTCTCTGCAGACAACGATGTGAACATCCAGCCAGGGGCGAGCTACATCAGCGCTATTCCAGACTCGATGCAGCAGAGCCTACAGGCTACTGGGGCGGTCAGCTTCTCTGCCATCCTGCGAAACACCTACGGCGACTTCTTTCTCACCCAGGGCACAAAGTACAGCGAAAAGTTGGACCGGGTGAGCTGGCCATATGGAATGTGTGCATTTCAAGCAAGATTGGGACCGGGTGAGCTGGCCATATGGAATGTGTGCAGTTCAAGCAAGATTGGGACCGGGTGAGCTGGCCATATGGAATGTGTGCAGTTCAAGCAAGATTGGGACCGGGTGAGCTGGCCATATGGAATGTGTGCAGTTCAAGCAAGATTGGGACCGGGTGAGCTGGCCATATGGAATGTGTGCAGTTCAAGCAAGATTGGGACCGGGTGAGCTGGCCATATGGAATGTGTGCAGTTCAAGCAAGATTGGGACCGGGTGAGCTGGCCATATGGAATGTGTGCAGTTCAAGCAAGATTGGGACCGGGTGAGCTGGCCATATGGAATGTGTGCAGTTCAAGCAAGATTGGGACCGGGTGAGCTGGCCATATGGAATGTGTGCAGTTCAAGCAAGATTGGGACCGGGTGAGCTGGCCATATGGAATGTGTGCAGTTCAAGCAAGATTGGGACCGGGTGAGCTGGCCATATGGAATGTGTGCAGTACGCGTATTGTGAGCTCGTATTAGAACTATTACCTGCTTACTGAGATACTGAGATATAAATTCACTGTTAAAGAAAAAGTGGAATGAAGGAACTATGGTCTCACTTTGGACATATTCCACAGATTAGAATCGAAAGAAAGCTTCGGAATAAACAAACTTTCTTGAATTTCTATTGATGCCTTTTTACGAGTAATCGTACTCACGGAGATTCGAGTTGACATAGTCTATCAGCCTCCTTAAACTGTGCAAAATTTCCAGCGCTACCTTTTCCGATTCACCGGAAACTCAACAAGTAGCACCATCTACCTGTCCAAAGCGACAGCGCTGAACAAGCAGAGAACCCCACCGGAGATTAATCTGATGAGTTCTCTATTCCTGAGTCCCCCTGATACCCTGAACGCTACAGGACAGATCAGCGTGTTCGACTTCCGAAACATCACCCTTAAATTCTGCTGTAATGACAGCTCCGCCTTGAACTGGACATTCGAGGTCTATATTGATTCAGTTCTAGTCGCTGTGCTGCACGACTCAACCATTCACGGCAACTTTTCAATCAATTCAGCGGGATTTTCAAGGAAATCTACTGACAATGAGTACAACGGATTGATTGTTCGGTTCCCGATTGAAAGTATGATTGGATCGGAGATACTTCGATGAATATACATGCTCATCAGGAACAAATTTTAGATTTTCATGAATTCATATCTTTAATGCATTGCAGATACGATAAACGCTGGATTTTGGCAGTCGCCTACATACGCTGACGCGTCTGACTGGCATCAGGTAGTTTTCAGCTTGTTCATTCTGTGCCCAGAATAAATAGTTAGTTTACTCCATGACATTTGTCTTCAGCTATGAGAATACCCGTCGTAATGCAGGTCTCATTCTCAAGCTTCGTGCGGGTCTTCCTAATCGGTTACCAGGGTGGGTCGGATGCTTTCGATTCCATTGCTGGCGCGCTCAGCTTCTATCGCTACTGGTCCGCCGACCTGTTCTCCTGGATACCTTTGGACCAGAAGTACACCACTCTGGAGTACAATATCAGCGTGTTCTCCCGGCATGCAAGTCATTCGCCACTGAAGCCGCCACAGCTACTGAAAGGAATGCGGCACCAGCCCAGCACGGCCAAAATGTTCTTTCAGTTTAAGTACATGCTCTACGGAAAACTGGCTGCAGGTACGTTTGCTAATCGATTCAAGGGTTCTGGGTACTTAATGGGATGCTGGGTGGTTAGAGGATGTCTGCGACCACCCATGGAGCTCTGATTCTAGAAACATGAGAGACAGCTCCCGCCAAATCTCCATTTTCCGGACCAGAATGGGCTGATTGGCTGTCCCAAGAATGCATTAAGCGGATAGCAAATTCTAAGGCACTACTTGGAGAAAGACACTGACTTCCGTATCCTGCAACATATTTTCAAACTATTTGTTTTATTAAAAAGCTGAATAAATTCTCTACAATCTAGTTGGAGCTTGTGCACGTCTACCTGTTTTAGCTAGTGAACCAAAACTAATTTTTTTTTAAGTTTAACGAAGATGAAAATTGTTAACTTTAAGACAAGAATGTGCAATGTTGTACTGCTTTTTTTCTGTTTTTTTTCGAAAAGTTTCGAAAAGTTTATTATTATATTCGATGGGTATATTGATGTTTTCTACAAGTTAAGCTTCATTTCGCTAAAATCGGGCAACTAATCGTAATAAAAAGTGTTTTGCATAACTTTTTAAGGTCATGCACGGCTAGTGTTATATAAAATACGATTGCTTATTTAATCGTTAAAAAATGTACGATTCTGAGCCGGGAATGTGTTGTCTAAGGTAATTTTTGGTGAGATTATTTGATAAAAACTAGGATATTATATCATATAATCTCCTCGAAATAAGGAGCATTTATGGAACATTGAAGTGAACTTTGAATTCGGCTTTTAAGTTTTGCCACCACTGACTGACTGGCTGCTTCGTGACGTATCTTCATGAGAAATTAATTTTTTTGTCTATGGTCGGAATCAAATGGTCTAAACCTACATACATGTATATGTCTATCAATCAGATGGGATGCCCCGAAGAATAAGCAATCGAATTTCATATATAATGCAATATGTAATCGGCTGCAATCAATGGTCCTGGGCTCGCTACGCTCGCCTCGAGACCATTAAACGCAGCCTCGGACATTCTAACCACAGAATGTGAATTAAACGGCGTTTATTATTTACTTAAACACAGCTCAGTGGCTAAAACAGTTAGATGCACAAGCTTAAACTAAAATGTTGAGAATTCATTCAGCTCATCTTATTACGTTTTTGCAGAACATCAAAAGGAGAAAGGCAGAAAATTACTGATCCCACTGGGTTCGTTCGACCGATTTTCAGCTCATTCATCTGAGATAGATCTTTTGGCTCAGAAATTTTTTTAAGATCTTAATTTTCGTGTGCTTTTCAAAAGGAGTATTTTAATCGGTAGATAATTAGTGGGTTCATGAATTCTACTGGTCAATAGTGAATCACAACTCCCTATCTGCCGTGATGTATTGGGACATATAGCAACTTTGATTCTCGAAAAGAGGGGTTTGACGGGTAATTGGTTCTTCCGATGGGTTGGTTACCTGTGCTGGGTGTCCGCATCAGCCGGGCTTCCGGCACCGCTGATCGGAACGGTCTGTATTTACCGGGTCAATCAGCTGTGTGCAGAGCTAAAATCGAAGCTCAAACTGCTGCAACTTTCGCAGAGTATGACAGAGCTGGCTACCCCTGGCTGTTATCGCGCAACCAGCCAGCCGGTTTCATCGGCTCCAGTCTTTTCGCGACGACGGCACTAACGGATGGCCTACGCAGTCTTTTTCAAAGTGGGTCGTACGCACTTGTCGCGGCGGGAAATGGCCTTCGCTGGATTTACATAGACATGGGTTACAGCAGAAACTTCAGCCATGTTGTGACGTTTCAAACTGCGTGCAATGTTACTAATTACTATTGCTGTGAGCCTTTCTTTGATAAAATTCAGAAAACATCCTAGAGAGTAAAACAAACAAAATCAGCATTCCACTATTCACAAGCCCAAAACCTGTACGTTTCAGTGGCAAACACCATCCGTAACACAGAGTTCTATGCTCAGCTATCACAAATCGAGGCTGCCCCAAGTTTCCTAGCTGCAGACCTGTGCTACAAGCACCCGAACTCCTATCTTAACTCTGATGGAAAATATTTCGACTACCTCATGTTTGACTGCAAGAAGGTTAAAAAACAATACACTTTCCGTTCGACGTACATCTATCCAGCAAAAGGATTAAAAAAAATTAAAAAAGGAGTTCTCAATGCTCAAATTTTAGACTGCTCGCTACTTGACGGTGAAAAAGGACGATTCGATTTATGAAGCTTTGTCATTCGCCGAAATTGAAGTTTACGGAACGCTGCATTGTAAGTCTCTTCCGCAAAAGTGCATTGTACATCAAGTTACTTCTGTATTTAGGCCTTTCCATTTTTTCCTTTCTTTTCCTTTTTCTTTTTGATGTGGAAACAAGTTTCCACTTAAAGTGCGTTGTTGGCGCGTTAGAGTGGCAATCTACTCATTCTGCCACAAAATGTGCCCCATTGCCATCAGTGGCCCTGGCATGCGGCATTAAGAAAGTCCTCTTACCTCTACCCCTTGCCCCATTGCCATCAGTGGCCCTGGCATGCGGCATTAAGAAAGTCCTCTTACCTCCACCCCTTGCCCCATTGCCATCCGTGGCCCTGGCATGCGGCATCCTCTTACCTCCACCCCTTGCCCCATTGCCATCCGTGGCCCTGGCATGCGGCATTAAGAAAGTCCTCTTACCTCTACCCCTTGCCCCATTGCCATCCGTGGCCCTGGCATGCGGCATTAAGAAAGTCCTCTTACCTCCACCCCTTGCCCCATTGCCATCCGTGGCCCTGGCATGCGGCATTAAGAAAGTCCTCTTACCTCTACCCCTTGCCCCATTGCTATCCGTGGCCCTGGCATGCGGCATTAAGAAAGTCCTCTTACCTCCACCCCATTGGTGCTACCTGACATGCTTAAAAACTACTCTAACCTCCCCCATTTGTGCCATTGTGCAGCTGATGCACAGTTGAATCGGCTGGCTGAAGTGCCCGTCGGACTGGGCGAGAATGTGCCCTTTGAGTCGCTTTTCATCTCGCAGTCCATCAATTCTGGCGGAGTGTTGGCCCTGCCGCTCTCAGCCAATGAGAGACCATTCGTAGAGTCGACCACTCGGTTCTCCCCGTACAGCCCAGCATACACGTTGGTTTATTTTCCGCTGGACATGACAATCACCGGCTTCATTGTGCGAGGCAGCGGGAAACGATCATCGAGTCTCAAAAGCTACCCGACACTTGTTCTGGTCTCGTATTCCGACTCTAAATCGGTCCGAAGACCTAAGTATAATTACAACCCGGCTTCTAGCGGCAGCGAGGTAAGTGACGCGTTTTCAAAAAAGATTCTTTTCTATGGCAATTATGTCCTAATTAAATCAATAACGATATTGAGGTATGTGTCAGACTAAAAAGCCAGTGGTACGGCTTATCTAATTAGTGTTACGTACGTTTGATTTTTGCGGTTATAACAAAGGAATCGTGTGAATTGAGTATACGAGTAAAACGATTCGCTCGTAAACTCGTTTAATAAATGTGCATTGGGTCGCAGACTTAAAGAAAGCCACAATAGGGAAGCTAGAAACACATCAAATAAACATTTATTCAGTTTCTTATGTGCCCAGAAAATGAAATATATATTCTGAAATATCATTTGACTTTATAAGCTATTTTCGAATGTTAGGTTTCCCTTGTCCCGGAGCATGTCCATTTTTACAGCAAATTTTGAGTCGTTTTTATAATAAGCTCACCAAAATTTTTTAACGAGGAAGAAATTGTCTTTCATTGTAGACAGTGTACTATACTGCTCAATCAACTTCGGTTGCTCACGTGATCTACTTTCCTCGAAGTATTGTTGCGCAAATGATTACTCTGACGGCTAGAGAAGCGAGCTATGGGCAGGTTTCAATCAAGCTCGAAATACTCGGACACCCGACCGCATCACGTGAGCACATGGGCCGAAATAACTGTTGCAGTTACCTTCTAGATACATGCAGTTCCGTCCATTTGTTAAGACACTTGGTCCGATTGAATTTCTCGATCCTGGACTTGGCATTTTTCACTAGCGTTAGCAAGCCAGGTCCGAGCACCCTCTCTTTACTCTCTCCCTAGAGCCAATAAATACTTTCAACCTTCCCCGGAGACTACAAGCGCTTAGCTGGACCAACAGCCTCGCACTTAAAAAGTGCTGTTTCTATTCATTACACGTTTCCCGGCAGTGATTCCATAGCTTTCGTCTGACAGCGTAAATGATGTAGTTCATAAGTTCTCCGCCTAATGTGTTTGACCCCTTGTAATTAAAAATAAATTGCTAGAGTAATCGCACCTTCATTCCAATTAGGGTAATCTCGAAATCGACAAAGCCCCCATTTTTTCAATGCGTATTTACTGTAGTTCGCGGAGTGATCTCACCTGCCAACTACACGGTCGATAAGTATGTGAGCGGCAGTGAACAGCTGATCAGAATCGTCTTCAACGAGATTCACTACGTCACTTCCCTGAGGCTGGTCAACATCGGGCCGGACGATAGCTTCTTCGTCACATATAGCGTCGTGCACAACGGCTCCAGCAGGGAGCTGAGGGTTCCGTGGCTCGATAAACTGTACAAAGTGAGTTTGGGTGCATACACCCAACTGTGCCGCTTGTAAAATGAAAAAGTGAGGCCTAATTCTCTCCGCAGTTCGAAATAGACAAACCCGAGGAAGACTTCCTGGTTCCAGTTGTACTTTCTCCTCTGACTTTGGAGCTTCACTTCCAGCCAAACGCTACCGTTGAGCTGACCGATTTAGTCAACATCAGAGGAGAGCCTATTGAATGTGAGCAATTTGGCCGTTTCAGGCCTTGTTTTTTGTTAATTATCACAATCGTGCCGCAGCGCCCATTTGTTATTCAAGCGACACTTTCAATCGACTCTGACTATTTAGGAAAAATAAAATTGTGTTTTTGAAAAGTGATGAAAAAGTTGCCCATCAACTGGTGCACAAATTTAAAGCGGTATTCTCTCAAATCACTTCCCCTTAGCTTCTACCCCAGCATCCGTCAGGCTTGGAAGCAGCTCTGAGAGCTCTGAAGTAGGTGTTCTCTGTAGCTCTAAGTTCATAGGCTTTGCAACTCCTGGAATCCGTGAAAAAGGCCTTCCAACAATTACAGACTTTAACTTAGGAAACAAACAGAAACATCCATGGTGCAAGGTCTATTGAAAATTGCACCTCACCAGAGGAGCAGACAAACTCTTCTGACCCCAGGGTTCGAACGTAATTCTAAGACCCCAGAAGAAAAAAGCGACCTAAAAAGGAAATTCCGGAAAATGCTCCCTGCTGATTTTGTCTGCCTGGCTCCTTTGCATAGGCAAGCTAGCTACCTCAGCTGCACGCGTCACGAGCTACGTTTATAAAGATCAGCAGAAATATTACAATTCCTAGATGTCGTGATCTAGTATACCACCAGCTGTCTGAAGTCTGAAGTCTAGCAGTCTATTAGTATTTTCCCTATCGTAGATTTTTTACTTGATATTCTAGTGACTATTGCAAAAGACTCACGTCCGCAAATTTACCAGCCGAATGCCCACCCGGCTGGCAGCCCAAGTACAACATCTGCCTGCTGGTGATGTCAGCCAAGATGGACTGGAACGCCTCGCTGGACTACTGCCAGAGCCGGCATTGGAACGGCAGGAACGGCACTCTGTTCATGCCCAAGACGGCAGTCCTCAGGAACTTTGGCCACTACATGTGAGACCGGGACAGACTAATGCTTCGCATGTAATCGGATTTTATTTACACCCTAAATTAATAACTACTCTTTATTGAGACTTTGCCATTTCGCCTATAGTTTTGCGAAAAAAGCAGAAGAATTTTCTCCCGGTGCTGTAGATAGGTGGGATTGAGCGTGACGGTAAGTTTTCTAGGAGCAATCGCATAGATTATTAGTGACCTTTCGTTTTCAAATCTTAGTTTTAAGATTGAAGTGCGATCATAAAGCATAGAAGAATGAAAGTAAGGACTGCATTTCCTGGTCCACAGGGGGATGACGTTCCACGTCGGGATTCGGCGGAACGACACCGCTGACGGTCAGGTCCGCTGGTCGTGGCTGGACGGCTCGGATGTGGAGCCGGGTGCCTTCTACATGGGCCAGCCAGCTGCTTCTGACTGTGCTGCGCTCGCCACTGACCTCAGCGGTCTCTACCGCACCAGCTGCAGCTCTCCGTGCAGCTTATTGTGCCAGATCCCAAAGAAGACTTGTAAGTTCCAGTTTTGAATTATCTTGCACTATTAGACATGTGCTACTTCTGTGTTCCGCCATGACCCGCTAATTGCTAAACGCTCACGTCCTTTTTTAGGGTCCAACAGACTGCAAACAGTTATAATCAACAGCATCTATTCAATTTCTGATTGGCGCGTGCTGTCGGCTCTACCGCTCTCTGCGTTGCACCTTATTGACCATTTGCGGCTTTGGAGCCTTGACAGTGCACTTAAATATATCCCTCATACATCTAGTTCAGGGGGGAATGACTTATCCGCGCAGTATCAGTCCATAGGAGAAGAAAGTTTGCCAGCGCAAACTGCGCCCGGAAGCGCGGTCTATCAGCGGACTGCTATTTGCGATGGTGAGTCAGTCAGTTGAACATGACCAGTTTAGCTTTGAATACATTTTTCACATATTTTTGCGTGATTAAACCCTTAAGTTAGCATAATCGAGTAACAAAAATTCATTTTTTACTTCAAATCTAACAGGCTGCATGGAGCCACTTCTATATTCGGAGGCTGGGGGCCTTGACGTCATTATCAACGCATCTTCATATCACCAGCGGAGATCCCCAGACAAGGCGTTCCTTGGCAGTGTAATGTCTAGCGAATGTAAGCGAGATTTCTTCATTTGAGAAGCTGATACTTCATGACCGGCCCAGGGAAAAGACTTTAAGACCTTAAATACCTCAAAAACACACTTTCAGATCACGTTCAATGCTTTCTTTCTATGGGTGACTATCTTTACCGCGACAGTGTCTCTAGCGTTTCCGCCAGTGGCCTAGTGTGCAATAATTGGACCGACCCTCTGTACAGGAACTATAGTAATCTCTGCCGTAAGTCTCTTCCAACTATTTAGAAAAAAAAGTTCTAAATATTCTTTCAAATTATTGTTAAATTTTCCCTTGCAGTCAGCACAGCAGGCTCTTATAGCCGGTGTGTGACGTCCAAGGGCTCCGAAAACTGCTATACTCAAAACTTATGCAGTAAGCCTTTTGCTAGAAGCTTTTTATCATCAAGCATAGTAATTGCACAAATACCTGAACACTGAATACAACCAAATGCTGACAATGGCAGGTCTTGGTTATGATCCACCAAGTGGTTACTCGGATTATGCCAACGCTCTTCTAAACAAAGTTCTGTACTTCACGGGCCAGCGAGTAAGCGCATGGTACCAGACCTCCAACCCGATGGTCTGCATCATCCGCTCGGCTTACATTTCCGTTAGCACTCCAAGTAGCTTTTGGTGGCTGCTCGCTGACTTGAAGACGCAGTTCAGACTTGGCCAAATTATCCTTGTACTATGTTAGTAAATCATTGGAAACAAAAAATGATAGAAACTATCCTAAGCATAACTTATTTGCTAATAAACATATTTTAGCCTCGTCTCTGACTAGATTCGACTTTAAAGCGAGTAGCACCACCTGGAATATAACTCTTGGCGACTCAGCGTTTGACAATTGGGCGCTGGTCTATCGTTGGGCCAGCGTGGAGCCGATATCCGGTCCAGTGACAGTTGTCTTTCGAGGCCAGCCTACCGCGAGGTACTTGGCAATGCTCTCTCCCGTTGCCTTATCCAGACTCAACGTCGACACCATGCTGCTAGTTGCAGATGAAGGTAATTCTCTATTTTGTAGTTTATCGTGTTGGAGGCTTCACATTATGCCAGTAAGACGTAGTATTTTAACCGCTTGAAGCTCCTTGAAGTGCAGACGCATATGACTACTTTTAGTGTTCGAGCACGGAACGCAAGCTGATCTTCTTCGGCCTAACCGATTTCCGAGGGAATTGATGTTGAAGGCGGTGAAAGCTAGAAACATGACGTTCTACGTGCACTTGAATCGATCAGGACTGTCACTGATGCTTTCAGCATTTAATTCCGAGTCAGACATTTTAAATGAGGTACGAATAAAATTTTCTGACTAAGAAAATTAGGCAGGCGACGCAGCCAGAGATCAGCAGAGATCACTTTCCACTATCCCATGATTTCCAAAAAATAGTTTAATTGACAAGTAATAATATCAGGGCACAGGGTGAAGGCTGTGGGCATTGACAAACCAATGGCTACAGTCGGCCCACAGCCAGAGAGTTAATTCAACCCTTTCGCATACACATCTGCATCCGTATATGTGTACATCTGCCTCTTATCATTTGGCGGTGTACACTTTGGCGTTGGTCCTCATGGGCGCATACCGCACGACAAGCCCACTAGTCTTTACTCCGCGGCTGCTAAGCAAACCTTTTCCTCTGAAAATACTGCTTCCAATCCTTTATATCCGCTCCAGCGGCGCTATGAGTTCAACCTGACGGCCAGCGGCTCCTCCATCATCCTGGAAGCTGCCGCCATCAGGCAAGGCGACGCCGACCCGGCCAACCTGCGAACCGTGGGCGCGATTGAGCTGCATGACGCGACACCTGTGATTGCAGACACAGAGGAATACTTGCCGATAACACTCACCTGGACTGCTGACAACTGCAGGTTGAATTTCTTCTGTGACGGAGTGAGCCTTGGCTACGCGACCGTGCAGGCCAATGAGTCCATCAACTTCACTGCCGCCGCCTACCGCGCTCTGATTTCGTCCAGTGTCTTTAGTGGTCCCGACATCATGTTTGACATGTCGAGTAAGGCTGTTAGTCATACAAATATTCAGATATATTCGTTATTGGCTTTTGTATCTAGATCCAACCTGAAACCAATCCAGATTCACGACACCTGGGGTTCTGGAGCTGGAAAACTGCACCATCCACGATTGGGTTCAATGACTACATTCAGGTAGGAGCTAATGGAACTCATAGCATTGTGCGCTGCTTCTAGTCAGAATCAGTTTGAGCTGCGCTTTGCTTTCTGACAGTAGCCACAGCTTGTGGTATCATGGATGACAATTTGAGTACTTTGCACTAAATCTCCATGCTGTGGAGATCTCCATTGCGAGAATACATTTATATTATTTCTTAAATGGTCAATTGCGATTGATTGTGAAGACAGCTAGTACGAAAGCTTTCGATATATATTTTTAATTATGCCCTCCGTTTTAGGCTTGGTTCAGCAGCTTCGTCACTCTGTTTGTCGTTAGTGTTCAGGCTGGGACCAGCAGAACTGACTCGTATCCGGTCTATCCCAAGTTACTCCAGCTGACCTACAGCACCGACGGTCTATCACAAAATCCCTACATCCACGTGAGCTCAAGCGCAAATCCATTTTTTTTCGATTTGCTTCAACATAACTTTACAAATAAGCTTGCCACTTTTGCCAATTTAGAATATCTCTGGAACTCTGAACAAAAGTGACGTGGTCAGCAGCTACCGAGTGGTACCGGAGATTCACGCGAGAGGCTTCCGGCTGTACGTCCTGGAAGTACACGGAGCCAGGAATGAGCTGCGCTGGATGCTGTACGGCAGCAAGCAGAGTAAGGGTGCGATCATTTGCATAGAGACTCCCTATCAAGAAGTTTTGTGGTCAAGCAAGAAAGATGCCTAGGTCACAAGCACGTTGTCCTGAATGCTCCATGCATTATATTATATATTATATATTAAAATTAATTGTTTAATAGATTTATGAATAACTTTGTTCAATAAAGTTCGTATCCATTGATTCGTCTTTACATGGCCATTTTAAGCTGAGTACAGCTACCAGTATCAAGGACCGGTGTTGATCTCTCGGCATCAACGACTTCTGAGCTCAAGCCCGAGTTCCGCTGACAATCGTACTGGCGTCTTGGACGGGAACAGGTCCCCAATTCTGGACTCCCCTTGCTGGATTCACAATGCGCTGAACGCGTACGTTGCGGTGGATCTCGGATTCCCCAGATATATTGAGAGGGCCTACATCTGGGCTAGAAGTGACGACGACAAAGGTGAGTAGAAGGATTTATTAGCCAAACCATTTTTACAAGCCTCTGACAGTGAATGAAAAACTTTCAGGCTTGTTTGAGTATGACGATAACAAGTATTCCCAGGCGTACATCTCCAACTCATCAGCCAACTCGAGTGTCCAAGTAGTGGACCAGGTTTTTAATGAGACTGTTCCGCAACCCTGGATATTGAGCGTAAAGTCTGTGAGTTCGGTTCTAAGCCTCAAATATTAGGTTTGTCAGGTTTACAAAACGCTTTACATTCCTGATGTGAATTTTGCATACCTTTGCACAATCGCAGATGGCCAGATACTTCGGAGTTCGCAGCAGCGCCAACACTTCCGTGCCATTTTCGATCTGCGAGATTGAGATCTATGGTTTTCCATTGGGTGAGGCAACGTGCAGCCCAAGTCAGTAATTCAACCATTAGTCTTCTTAACTCGCGCTGTTGCAGGCTACGCACCAATTTACATTAAATTTGCCTTTATATCTTGCTCTTGCAAATCGAAAAAACGTTCCCGACTACTTCGATTGGCTCCACCAGTCTTTCCTTAGGCATTAAGTAACAATGAGAGCCTTACAACTGTCTGTGCGAACTGCTTGCATTTTTTTTAATATTCAGGGGCTTACAACTTGTAGTGCACTGCGTTGCCCTCTCCCTCCCACACTGGCATAGCGTCATTGTCAACGTGCAATGCTCTTGGCATGTACTTTGTGTTGCGTCATGCACTCATGACTGGGCTGCATGTCTGTAGCCACTGTGGCTGCGACTATACGAGTATAACAACTCAAATATACGGCCCAAGAGGCCACGTTCCTTACTCACTCAGCTGCACTACTATGGCATCGCAAGTCAGTATTCAAACCCCACCCGCACTGGACTTGCGCACGGACCCTAGCACAGCCCAAACAAAATGGAAGAAATGGCTCGCCCAGTTCCAGCTGTTCACGGTCACGGCATCGACGATAAGAAGCGGCTGCGCCAGCTGCTACTGTACACCGCCGGCGAGGACCTGCAGGCGATCGCGGCCGGCCTCACCAACGAGGCGGCGGGCAAGGACGTCGACACACTCGTTGCCGCGCTCAATCAGCACTTCGACGGCAAGCGGAATCTGCCGTTCACCCGCTACCAGTTCAGGCTCTGCACTCAGCGCCCCGGTGAGCCCGAGGCGATGGCTCCAGCGCCGCAAGGACGCCGCCGACTGCTGCGCCTTCGGAGACCTGCGAGAGTCTCTGATCCGTGATCAGGTGATTGCCTGCTGCAGCTCCGACCAGCTCCGTCGGAAGCTGCTAGCCATCGACAACGTGGACCTGGAGCAGGCGGTGCGGGCGGCCCGGGCCATGGAAGCGGCGGAGGCCCAAGCGAGCGTCATGGAGGCCAACGATGCGTCTGTGCTACGGCTCCGACGTCAGGAGGCCGGTGCAGTAGCCCATGCAGCGCGGCGGCCGACAGGGCAGCCCAGGTACATCAGGTGCGGAGCCCCCGGCCACCGCACGTGCAGCGCAGCCGAAGGCAAGACGTGCAACCTCTGCGGCAAGCGAAATCACCTGGCGAGCACCCTCAGCGAGGTCGAGCGGCGCTACGCCGTCATCATGCAAGCCCTAGAGACGGGCCACTGGCGCTGCGGCGCCGCGGCCCCGGCGCACAGCTTCCGGTCCCTGAAGGATGAGCTCAGCGTCCACGGCGACGTGGTGCTCCGGGGCAGCAAGATCGTGATCCCGGCGGAGCTGCAGCAGCTGACCATCGCACTAGCGCACCAGGGTCACCTCGGCCAGAAGAAAACGTGCGACCGGAAGTGGAAGGTCTGGTGGCCCGGCATGACATAGCAGGTCGAGGCCGTTGTCTCCCGCTGCCGCCCGTGCCAGGCGGCTCGACCGGACGGCGCCATCAAGCAGCCGCCGATGCAGCCGACACCGCTACCCCCGGGGCCATGGCAATCGCTGAGCGTGGACGTCTGCGGACCGTTCCCGACTGGCGAGAACGTGGTGGTCCTGGTGGACTACTTCAGCCGGTACCCGGACACCTACCTGGTGCGCAGCCTCACGAGCGCCAGCATCATCACCTGCGCCATGGCCTCGTTCAGTCGCTTCGGCGTGCCACGGCAGATCACCACGGACAACGCGACCTACTTCACGAGCGAGGAGTTTAAGGAGTTCCTCGACGGCCTCGGAGTCCAGCACCGCAGGGTCACCCCACTCTACCCGGCAGCGAAAGGCGAGGTCGAGCGATTCAACCGCAGCCTCAACAAGTGTGTCAACGCCGCGGCAGCGGAGGGCAAGGACTGGCGCCGGGCCATCCATGAGTGGCTGCTCGGCTACCGTAACTCGGTGCACCGCGGCACGGGCCGTTCGCCCAACGACCTCATGTTCAACAGGGCCGTCGGCGACCTTCTGCCTGCCGGCCCCGCGGAGCAGCTGGACGACGCCGGACGGCAGCTGCAGCGTCATAACCGCAGCTACAAGCAGGCGATGCGCCGCGGCCGACACGCGAAGAGCGGCAGCGCCACACGGCATCTCGGCGGGCGCCCGTGTGCTGCTCAGGAACCGCGGCAAGGCCAAACTGCGGTGCCCGTTCGACCCGCGCCCCTGGCTCGTCAAAGCGGTCCACGGCGATGCCCTGACGCTGGAGAGAGGCGAGGCCGTGCTGCTGCGGCACGTGACCGAGACCAAGCCGCTGCGCGAGTGCCCCTTGGAGCCGGACGAACCGCTGGACGGCCGGCTCGCTGATCCGCAGCCCGCCACAGACGGCGGCGCCACGGACGGTGCCATAGCGCAGAGGCCCCGTCAGGCTAAGAGGCACATCTGCTATAAGGAGAAACTGTAGTGACAGGGGCTGACAGGCATCTTTCCATGCGAACTATTTGCGGTTTATTTTGCGTTCCGATTTTTCAAGACCCACTCAATGCGCCGCGCGTTTGACCTTTTTTTACTCCGAGGGGGAGAGATGTAGTGCATTGCGTTGCCCTCTCCCTCCCACGCTGGCATAGCGTCACTGTCAACGTGCAATGCTCTTGGCATGTACTTTGTGTTATGTAATGCGCTCATGACTGGGCTGTACGTCTGTAGCCACTATGTGGCTGCTACTATATAACAACTCAAATATACGGCACAAGAGGCCACGTTCCTTACTCACTCAACTGCACTACACAACTTGAGCAAGCAATCGGATTCAAACAAAATGTATTTTTTCAAATCCAGGTCAACCCAGCGACGAAGCCTCGAGCTTGACCTTCGTGCGGACCGGCCTGGGCAGGCGGTTTCCAGCCACCGCGGTGATTCCTTCCAGGCTTCAGGAATTCGGCGGTTTCTCAGGCGATGTCTATTCTCTGTCGCTCGACTTTCCCGGGGATGAGGTCTTCAACTTTGCCATGTACCTCAGCAGCATGGACTTCACTGTGTTTCTTCCCTGCGTGTACACCGTCAGCGGCCTCATCATCCAGGGCTCTGGCCAGCTGCAGCCTCCGTTCGGTGGCCGATTCAAGAGCTTCAACCTGATGTTCGCCTATGAGAGGCGGCAAGATATGACGGACTATTACAGGGACCTCCAGACAGGCTTGCCTGTGAGTCTTGCTGATTCATGAGTTAGAGATCGGAGATCAGGGATCAGGACCTAAGGACACGCGTTATGGGGATCATTGCTCTGCTTTCAAGTACCTGAAGTCGCATATTTCTTTCAGGCCGTCTTCGATGGTCCCAGAGACGAACTGCAGAGGCGGCGCCACATTCTGTCGAACCCCTTCTTGGCACAGGCGGTAAAACTGGTGTTTCTCGGGAATCCGTCAGATCCTACAACATTCTACTTTGGCCGCGCGGCTGTGAAGCTTGACCTCATCGGATTTCCAAATGATACAAGTAAGTAAATTTAGATTTGCGATCGTAAGCTTATATCTGTCTTCCCTTGCTTGGGACCCTTAGAACAGTATAAGTTCTATTTACATTTCAAAGCCCATTTTTGAAAAGTTGAGGCATCCATAATTGGTGAAAAAGTTTTTTGTCAGGCAGCATTTTCAATTCCGTTGCCCCCTTACTCGCTGTGTTTTAATGTGAATCTCCATCGAGAAAACTCACTCGATTGCAGATAGCACACAGGTGTTGGCCACCGAACACAAAATTTCGATGGAGGACTCACGAACTATGCTGGTGGACTTTCACAACATCTACCATCTGAATTACCTCAAATTTAATCGAAGTTCCTCGGCTCCGCTGCTCTTCCACCTGAGCTTCGAAGAAGTGTATGGTGAAGTGGAGCTACTGAGGATCTATAACACCACATGGCTGGTAAGGTAACTTTTTCATTCCGTTTCTCAGTTTCTACAAGTTCTTGATCTGTCATGGATGGCTCTTGCAGTTCAACGTGACAGCCGCCATCCAGAAGGTGACGCTGCCGCAAGTCCTGCAACCGGTGAGGCTGAGGTTTCACCTGCAGAACGGCAGCGGCCCGCTAAGTCCCAGCGAATTGTCTCTCTTCGGCAAGCGAATCGTTGAGTGCCCGCTCGGCTTCACACCGAGCTTCAACGTGTGCGTCAGAGTGATCACAGTGAACGCCAGCCAGGGTGCGGCCCAGAACCACTGCAGAACGTACTTATGGGCGGGGCAGCGCGGTACTCTGTACATGCCCAAGGACGCTCTCAGCATGAGCCTTCTAAACAAGATGTGAGGATGTGACTGATGTAGAAATCACATTTTTACGTAATGTAATGATATTTTGGGCCCATTGTGAAATTATATGTTTTGAGACATACTCTCTTATGTTCTTTATGTGAGCTCACTGAGTTAACAAACGACGGCGTTGAGTTATATTTTTTGCATCATCTGAATTACCCATTTCGGTTCACCTCTACTCAAGCAGCACAAAAACATTAGTGATGGCGAATTCCAATGGCCAATTCAGAGTCAACAAAACTCAGACTGGGCTAAATCGCATTTCCAGGACTCCCTGGACAATACATGTCGGCCTTTCAAGGAACTCGAGCACTGGCCGCTGGGAGTGGTTTGATGGAGAGCCTGTCAGCCTCTCCGCCTGGGTGGTAGAGCGACAAGGCAACCGGCATGCCGCTTGGCATGTGCTGTACAATGGTCTTGTCCCTGTTGCCTCAGCTGAGTTGAGCCTCTACTTTGCCTGCCAGCTTACCATGCCTAAAAGTGAGTTTTCGTTTATTTTTTTCTTTCGGCTGGTAATACAATGCCAAATTTTTCAATGCAGGTAACGGCCAATGCGTCAGAGGTGTACTGATGCAATATGGGTACTTAGCTAGTTCTTTGGCCTCCTACAATTTACGAGACGTGAACTCCATGGCCGCGGTCTCGAGCTACAACTCCATGGACGAAAAATATCGGAACTACTCAATCTCCATAGTTTACTACTCTTCACCTTACTTTAACCTCATTGACGGATCCTATTGGCACTCAATATTCTACTTTGGAGATCCCAATGGAAAACTTGAATACGCCGTGTGCGTTAGCAAAGGTACTTCGTGGCATGGAAATATTGCTTAATTGTTTTTTGTACCTGATACACCAGATAAAGTAGTTATTAGCACAAATTCCAATTTTTCAGAATGAATTAATTATATTTTATGCGTATTTGCTTCTAAAAGATTCTTAGAAACCAATTTCGCTACTTTAGACTGCATTCAGCCGCTGCTGCCCGGAATTCCTGGGCAGCTAAAAGTGCAGCTCAGCAGTCGTGGCCGTTCGTCCTACCACCGTCCTGAGGACGCAATTATGGGTAGCATCTTGACTAGCGGCGGTGAGTTCATGGTTGATAAGACCTCGTAGGAAAATAGTTCCGCGCTCCAGTTCATCTGCTTCAGTTCACCCAGTTGTAGAATCGACACCAGAATCCAGTAGCTTCATTTCACCCAGTTGTAGAATCGACACCAGAATCCAGTAGCTTCAGTTCACCCAGTTCTAGAATCGACACCAGAATCCAGTAGCTTCATTTCACCCAGTTGTAGAATCGACACCAGAATCCAGTAGCTTCATTTCACCCAGTTGTAGAATCGACACCAGAATCCAGTAGCTTCATTTCACCCAGTTCTAGAATCGACACCAGAATCCAGTAGCTTCAGTTCATCCAGCTGTAGAATCGACACCTGAATCCAGTAGCTTCATTTCACCCAGTTGTAGAATCGACACCAGAATCCAGTAGCTTCATTTCACCCAGTTCTAGAATCGACACCAGAATCCAGTAGCTTCATTTCACCCAGTTGTAGAATCGACACCAGAATCCAGTAGCTTCATTTCACCCAGTTGTAGAATCGACACCAGAATCCAGTAGCTTCAGTTCACCCAGTTGTAGAATCGACACCAGAATCCAGTAGCTTCAGTTCACCCAGTTGTAGAATCGACGCCAGAATCCAGTAGCTTCAGTTCACCCAGTTCTAGAATCGACGCCAGAATCCAGTAGCTTCAGTTCACCCAGTTGTAGAATCGACACCAGAATCCAGTAGCTTCATTTCACCCAGTTGTAGAATCGACACCAGAATCCAGTAGCTTCAGTTCACCCAGTTGTAGAATCGACACCAGAATCCAGTAGCTTCAGTTCACCCAGTTGTAGAATCGACGCCAGAATCCAGTAGCTTCAGTTCACCCAGTTCTAGAATCGACGCCAGAATCCAGTAGCTTCAGTTCACCCAGTTCTAGAATCGACGCCAGAATCCAGTAGCTTCAGTTCACCCAGTTGTAGAATCGACACCAGAATCCAGTAGCTTCAGTTCACCCAGTTGTAGAATCGACACCAGAATCCAGTAGCTTCAGTTCACCCAGTTGTAGAATCGACACCAGAATCCTGTAGCTTCAGTTCATCCAGTTGTAGAATCGACACCAGAATCCAGTAGCTTCATTTCACCCAGTTGTAGAATCGACACCAGAATCCAGTAGCTTCAGTTCACCCAGTTGTAGAATCGACACCAGAATCCAGTAGCTTCAGTTCACCCAGTTGTAGAATCGACACCAGAATCCAGTAGCTTCAGTTCATCCAGCTGTAGAATCGACACCAGAATCCAGTAGCTTCATTTCACCCAGTTGTAGAATCGACACCAGAATCCAGTAGGTTCATTTCACCCAGTTCTAGAAACGACACCAGAATCCAGTAGCTTCAGTTCACCCAGTTGTAGAATCGACGCCAGAATCCAGTAGCTTCAGTTCACCCAGTTGTAGAATCGACGCCAGAATCCAGTAGCTTCAGTTCACCCAGTTGTAGAATCGATGCCAGAATCCAGTAGCTTCAGTTCACCCAGTTGTAGAATCGATGCCAGAATCCAGTAGCTTCAGTTCACCCAGTTCTAGAATCGACACCAGAATCCAGTAGCTTCATTTCACCCAGTTGTAGAATCGACACCAGAATCCAGTAGCTTCAGTTCACCCAGTTGTAGAATCGACACCAGAATCCAGTAGCTTCAGTTCACCCAGTTGTAGAATCGACACCAGAATCCAGTAGCTTCATTTCACCCAGTTCTAGAATCGACGCCAGAATCCAGTAGCTTCAGTTCATCCAGCTGTAGAATCGACACCAGAATCCAGTAGCTTCATTTCACCCAGTTGTAGAATCGACACCAGAATCCAGTAGCTTCAGTTCACCCAGTTGTAGAATCGACACCAGAATCCAGTAGCTTCAGTTCACCCAGTTGTAGAATCGACACCAGAATCCAGTAGCTTCATTTCACCCAGTTCTAGAATCGACACCAGAATCCAGAAGCTTCAGTTCACCCAGTTGTAGAATCGACACCAGAATCCAGTAGCTTCATTTCACCCAGTTGTAGAATCGACACCAGAATCCAGTAGCTTCATTTCACCCAGTTGTAGAATCGACACCAGAATCCAGTAGCTTCATTTCACCCAGTTCTAGAATCGACACCAGAATCCAGTAGCTTCATTTCACCCAGTTGTAGAATCGACACCAGAATCCAGTAGCTTCATTTCACCCAGTTCTAGAATCGACACCAGAATCCAGAAGCTTCAGTTCACCCAGTTGTAGAATCGACACCAGAATCCAGTAGCTTCATTTCACCCAGTTGTAGAATCGACACCAGAATCCAGTAGCTTCATTTCACCCAGTTGTAGAATCGACACCAGAATCCAGTAGCTTCATTTCACCCAGTTCTAGAATCGACACCAGAATCCAGTAGCTTCATTTCACCCAGTTGTAGAATCGACACCAGAATCCAGTAGCTTCATTTCACCCAGTTGTAGAATCGACACCAGAATCCAGTAGCTTCATTTCACCCAGTTCTAGAATCGACACCAGAATCCAGTAGCTTCAGTTCACCCAGTTGTAGAATCGACACCAGAATCCAGTAGCTTCATTTCACCCAGTTCTAGAATCGACACCAGAATCCAGTAGCTTCATTTCACCCAGTTGTAGAATCGACACCAGAATCCAGTAGCTTCAGTTCACCCAGTTGTAGAACCGACACCAGAATCCAGTAGCTTCAGTTCACCCAGTTGTAGAATCGACACCAGAATCCAGTAGCTTCAGTTCACCCAGTTGTAGAATCGACGCCAGAATCCAGTAGCTTCAGTTCACCCAGTTGTAGAATCGACGCCAGAATCCAGTAGCTTCAGTTCACCCAGTTCTAGAATCGACGCCAGAATCCAGTAGCTTCAGTTCACCCAGTTCTAGAATCGACGCCAGAATCCAGTAGCTTCAGTTCACCCAGTTGTAGAATCGACACCAGAATCCAGTAGCTTCAGTTCACCCAGTTGTAGAATCGACACCAGAATCCAGTAGCTTCAGTTCACCCAGTTGTAGAATCGACACCAGAATCCTGTAGCTTCAGTTCATCCAGTTGTAGAATCGACACCAGAATCCAGTAGCTTCATTTCACCCAGTTGTAGAATCGACACCAGAATCCAGTAGCTTCAGTTCACCCAGTTGTAGAATCGACACCAGAATCCAGTAGCTTCAGTTCACCCAGTTGTAGAATCGACACCAGAATCCAGTAGCTTCAGTTCACCCAGTTGTAGAATCGATGCCAGAATCCAGTAGCTTCAGTTCACCCAGCTGTAGAATCGACACCAGAATCCAGTAGCTTCAGTTCACCCAGCTGTAGAATCGACGCCAGAATCCTGTAGCTTCAGTTCACCCAGCTGTAGAATCGACACCAGAATCCTGTAGCTTCAGTTCATCCAGTTGTAGAATCGACACCAGAATCCAGTAGCTTCAGTTCACCCAGTTGTAGAATCGACACCAGAATCCAGTAGCTTCAGTTCACCCAGTTGTAGAATCGACACCAGAATCCAGTAGCTTCAGTTCACCCAGTTGTAGAATCGACACCAGAATCCAGTAGCTTCAGTTCACCCAGTTGTAGAATCGACACCAGAATCCAGTAGCTTCAGTTCACCCAGAATATGCTGGGTTAGAGATTTGTGTGCTGTTGCGGCCTCCTTAGCTCAGTCCACGGACTGACAGCCTGTGGAAACGCTGTTCCATTAAACCATAGGGCTAAGCCTTAACAACAGCGAATCTCTAAGCATAGGAAAGCTTCGTTATTATTGAAACTCGCGCGCCAATTGCAGCTCCATGCGTTCACAATCGCGGGGACGGCAAATTCTACCTGTATGACCTGAATGTGACAGCCGAAGGTATCGCCTGCCTCCCAGAGACTGAAGACAGTGCGGCTGGTCTGACCTACAATCGCCAGTGCTTCAGCCGTAAGCGCTTCCTAAATGATGTGCGACCTATGGCACTAGAAGACACAAACCTCACTTTCCCGTAAAATTAAACATATTCGAAGAATGTTCGAAACAGGACATGCAGCTTTAGTTGTAAAAATTCAAGTTGATTAACTGAAGAGGTGTGCTTTATTAAGCTATTATTAACTTTCTACTGACCATTGCTCCAGGGAACCCGTATGAGCAGCCTTCGTGCAACACTAATTTAGGCCGGAAAACATGCATCGATTTCAGCTGCTGTAAGCGCACAACACAATCAACCTTCCCGAATCTCTTCGGTACATAAACGTTTTTCAATTTACTAGAAGGCGCTGTTTTGTTTTCAGTCGATTACTACCATCTAGTGACCAGCGACAGGCAGATCGGCGGTCAAAATGCTGCTAGAAACAAAGCGGTGTGGATGAACGGTCGCAGCATTTCCACCACAAACACCGACAGTAGAGGCTTTATTAGAGTACTCACACCCAGCTCTCTTGCGGACACGATCACCCTTCACTGGCTGCTGGTCGACCTCAAGCTCCGCCACACGATCACTGGCGTGGAGCTGGAGCGCTCCCATGGTACGATTACTAGCTTATGCGCTAGCTTTCTCTGCCGTTATCAGTGACGATTTTAGCGCGTGAAGATTAATTGCTTTATAGAAAGTACAAGCGACGATGTAGACAACATCCCTGTATTTTAAAAGTTATTTTATATATGTTATTTGATGTAATAATAATAAGCGTGATCAAATGTGTCTACGGCCTTCTTAATCGAAAAGTTGGTTTTCTACTCGACCCCAGGCGCGGAGGACCATTTCCCACTAATCGTCATTGTCGGCAACAAGTTCAACATGTCTGCCGGCGAGACCGAGTTTCAAGACTGGCCTCTGTGCGACTCAATCGAGTTTTCCACAGGCAGTCTGCAATACAGCCTCATCTGCAGCCAGCCGATGCAGGCCAGATACGTGGCTGTCACTCGACCTGCGGACATGGGAATACTCAACTTAACAAGCCTGTTTGTTTATGCGGAGGAATGTGAGTCACCAAAAGTGTATAAGCTCGTGCTAAAAATACACTTTTTACTGCAGGGGTCGGAAAACTCGGGCTCGACCCGGCCCTAGAAGCTCCCGGCCTGTTGCCCCTTCCGATACCTACAGTATCATTTTTCATCTCTCCTGTGTCTCATCTATCCCGTGTCTCACCTCTCCCGTGTCTCATTTCTCGTGTGTCTCATCTCTTTCTTGTCTCATCTCTCCCGCATCTCATCTCTCCTGTGTCTCATTTCTCCTGTGTCTCATCTCTTACCTGTCTCATATTTTCCCTGTCCATCTCTCCTGTGTCTTATCTCTCCTATTTCATATTTCTACAGTCAATGCGGCCCGCTGTCTTCATTTAGGTTCTCTTTTTGGCCTGCTAGCTAATAAGTTTGCCGACCCCTGGTTTACTTCCTTTTTTCAACCCATCTCGCTAATATAATGTACATCTCACTCATCTACGAGCTCAATCTGAAACTCGCGATCGTAGTTATGCAACATAAATATGCCCGGTAATATTTTATATCGCGCATATACTATTCCCACTGCTTCCAGTGTACGAGTATGCCGCATATGTGGACAAGCGAGTTCATTGGTTCCCCGATGAAGCTGTTTTCGACGCCTTGGCAACACAGAACGCGACACTCTTCATACGGATTCTGTCCAGAGTGGCAAAGATTTGGCTGACCAATCAGTTTGGATATCTGGAAGCGATGACAAATGTATGTTGTTGCGATTGTGTAAAAACAATGTTCAAGTGAACGAATATTCCTTGCAATGCACTCGCGAATGCCGATTCACTATCGAATTTCAGCCGAGGTACATGGTGCTGTTGAAGGGAGACGGGCTGAGCGGGATCTCCTACTTGGGAGTTGTGGTGGAGCACAGCGACTACTCGTCTTCAAACGCGTCGTTTTACACGCTCGGATCACTGAATACCACCCTGAATCGGTCGGTGCAGTTCAACACCGACGACTTTGCTCAAGTCTGCGTCACGTGGCAGGCAGCTGGTGGAGTAACCGTGATCAGGACCTTCGTAAATGGTGTTCAAGTCGGCGAATCATCGGATGCCATCTACGGCATTCCGGTCCTGAAAGTTGGCTTTTCTAACGATGTACTGAGCTCATCGACTGGCAACATTCATGTGTATTTCAACGTTCCCAGCACCAAGAGTGTAGGATCCTTCAGACCGACGGCCTTTCAGGGAGCTAGCCTTGAACATATATACCTACAGGTTGAGTAACTGCTTTGCTGGTAAAGCTGGGCTTCAAGTATGAGAAGCCTGTTCTGTTTTTATCGTCAAATAAAAACTCCAGATCCTTCCTCAGAGAGGATAACTAACATTATAAACAAAGTAGAACTTTATTTCGTCACTGCAGGCAATATTCGACAAGTTTGTCCGCCTGCAATGGATAACACTGCTTGGTGGCCCCGGAAGTAGCTCTATCGGAGACTTCATGACCTTGGTCAGAGCTTTCAACATCACCCACAGTGATGAGGCGCGCTACTGGAGAATTTATTACGCCTCGATAGTGAGTCAGTGCAGTTTCTAAGGGACTGTCGCTGTTCTGTTGTACTTTTGCGCTATTTAAATACGACAATTTCTTTTAAACGAAAAGACGTAAAATAATGGAAATGGATTTTGTAACAGAAAAATAGCATTTTTAATTTCTTAATTCATCTAGATATAGAAAGTGCCACTAGTGCTATTAATAACAATAAGCCAGCTACGCTCGTATTATTTTTTTTTAAATGCAGCCCGTTGGAGGTCCGCGAGACAATCCCCGCCAGGCTGCCAGTTTCCGCTTTCTGCCCTTCCTATTGACTCTCGGTGTGCGGCTGTTTCCCATTCAAGCTGTCAACATCCCGGAGTTCAAGCTGCAGCTTTACGGCTGCATCTACTGTAAGCCACTACCAATGTCCCTGTCGCATTCATTTCTTCATCCGAATATCCTGTCACACTTCTCGCAGCCTCACGGGACTTTGTTCTGCCCATCTTGGTCTCCGCGGCAAAGAAGCGTCTGGCGAGCTCATCGACCACCTCCGAGTTGTACGGAAATGACGGGGTGGTCTCTACCACTTCGACTATGTCTACTGCCTTTGAGGACTATGCAAACGTGTACCACTACTGGATGCTGGACTTAGGAATTGGTACCACAGTGAAATACATCCGAGTTTTTAGCGCAATAAACAGTAAGTTTCTTCTTAAAGAGAATTATATTATTCGCATATTACTCGTTTATACTTAACTAACAGGTTGCATGATTGCTCAATCTACTCGAGAAAATTCACCATTTTGAACCATTTTTTCTTATTTATACCCCCCTCAAAGAGATTATGCAGTGGTAAAAAAAACTATTTTTTCTGATAAACCCCTATTAGGAGTTTCATTCAGAAAAATGATTCAGTAGGCACGAAATTCATAGCCACAAAAGTGCAGCTTGCCATTGGAACTTCGATTGCTTTAGATTATTACGGCGGAGACGTGTGCTCATCAAGCTCAGATAAATCTAGCTACTTCGGTAAAACCAACGTAACGATTGGCGGCATCCCCTGCCAGAACTGGAAAGCATCGACGCCCCAAACAATATCCGCGAATTGCCGAATGGACTCGAATTTCCCGAGTAACAATAGGACGGCATCAGAGAACTTTTGCCGGCGGTGTGAAACAGACGGCGGCAGCTTCTTCTGCTACACGATGGATCCCTCTGTGACGGTTCAGACCTGTCAAGTGATGCCATGTAGCGCAAGCTATTTGAGATTCGGTAATAATACTTTAGCTATCCTGGAATATATTCGCGTATGGTGCAGGAGACCACTAATGTCGAACTGAACACCTGCCATAATTAAAAATAAGTGAAAAAACTGAAACTATTTGAACACAGATTACGAGGAACTTGATTTCACGGAGATGTTTATCTCCAATACTTCAACAATCGATGATCCAGCGATCAAGGTGGTTGAGCGGCGTGGCCAAGGTCGTGTCAATGAGCACATGTGGCTTGTGGAGAACATCGACGCGGTAATGATTTTTTCTAGATGTACCTTATCTCACATTTTTAAATCCGGCAATGGAATTCTGGACTTAACAGGCTGACATTGAGCATATTTCGAGTAGAAAACCAAAGGTAAATGGCTAATTAAATTAAACTACAACACTATTTAGACTGGAGGCCAGCTGCATATACAGCCAAAGTCAGAAAGTCTAAAATAAAAGACATTGCTTTACTGACAGTCCAGGACTATACTATTTCAGAGTGCATTGATTTGATTCAGATGATAAAATACAGTCGTCACTCCTTCCTACGAAAGGTGGCCAGATATGCCGGACTCCGAAAGCTGACAGAGTACAGACGCCGCATCAGCTTTACCGAGTTCGAGGTCTTTGGCTTTCCTACCATCAGTGAGTACACAGTAAATATTACAATGTGCCTTATTAAGCTTTAATGTCAGCTCGTAACAAAACCAAACATGTCCTCCAGGTCAGCTGCATCTGTTGGGAAACCCAATCGGAATAGAAGATGGAGTCATCGAGCCTAACCAGTTCGATGCTCAGAAGGACAGAGTTGTAACTTACCCCACCTATCCTTTAGTTGCATCGCCACACATGCTTCGCCTAAACTCTCCTCAAAAGCCAATGCAGCCACCGGGAATGTTCATGAACGCGTATATTCAGCCAGGTTAGACTTTTGGGAATGATATTATGAAGCTTTTCAGCACTCAAAGGTACGAGCGAGTGTAAGTACTGCATTTTTGTTTTCAGCAAAAGTGCTAATCTACTTGACAACAAGGCACACAGTCATTGGCTTTGTGGTGCAAGGTGCGTCCATCTCGGACAACAGCAGCACTTGGAAGTCCTACTCCAGGATTTTCAACTTTTCTTATGGAGACGATCCACGGGCACTTGTACCATATCAGTCGTTTCAGAGATCAAACACGCTAAGCGTTGTGAGTTGATTCCATCGACAAGTTTTATCTGCGCTATAAGCATACTTCTTGTTATTGAATGCCAAACGTTTCGATATGAAACTCAATTTCAGCACACATTCAGTGCGGCTTATGGAGGCGAGAATCTGGCAGTCCGAGTGGACCTCCCAGTACCGATTAGGACCAGAATTGTCGAGTTTGCATTTGAAGGATCAAATTATTCGACATATATGTACTACACCATCTGGCAAAACAGAAAAGCCATTCGATTGGAAATCCTAGGCTACCCTGATGGTGAGCACTACTGAATTGTTCGACCGAACTCCTGAACTCCTAAAAATAAACGGTTGGGTTGCTGCTACCTTAGTCGAAAGGGTCGATCGCCCCGTAGGCTTCTCTAACCTTAAAGCTGTAATTTAAAAAAAAGTTTCACTTCATGTTGACTATCGTAACAAGAGAAGCCCTGGCAAATAAACACGGTAGCCCAGACAAGTAATGTGGAAATCCTTCCACAAAAATGCTTCCGCCAAGATTCCGCTGTCTCCTTCAAATTACACCTGTTTCAGGGGAAACTCCAATCCTGGAGAGTCCTCCTCTAGTTATTTTGACTCGAAGGAAACTCTTATCCAAGAGAGTCCTGCTGCTCTCACGTGTCCTTATGAAACTCTTATCCAAGAGAGTCCTGCTGCTCTCACGTGTCCTTATGAAACTCTTATCCAAGAGAGTCCTGCTGCTCTCACGTGTCCTTATGAAACTCTTATCCAAGAGAGTCCTGCTGCTCTCACGTGTCCTTATGAAACTCTTATCCAAGAGAGTCCTGCTGCTCTCACGTGTCCTTATGAAACTCTTATCCAAGAGAGTCCTGCTGCTCTCACGTGTCCTTATGAAACTCTTATCCAAGAGAGTCCTGCTGCTCTCACGTGTCCTTATGAAACTCTTATCCAAGAGAGTCCTGCTGCTCTCACGTGTCCTTATGAAACTCTTATCCAAGAGAGTCCTGCTGCTCTCACGTGTCCTTATGAAACTCTTATCCAAGAGAGTCCTGCTGCTCTCACGTGTCCTTATGAAACTCTTATCCAAGAGAGTCCTGCTGCTCTCACGTGTCCTTATGAAACTCTTATCCAAGAGAGTCCTGCTGCTCTCACGTGTCCTTATGAAACTCTTATCCAAGAGAGTCCTGCTGCTCTCACGTGTCCTTATGAAACTCTTATCCAAGAGAGTCCTGCTGCTCTCACGTGTCCTTATGAAACTCTTATCCAAGAGAGTCCTGCTGCTCTCACGTGTCCTTATGAAACTCTTATCCAAGAGAGTCCTGCTGCTCTCACGTGTCCTTATGAAACTCTTATCCAAGAGAGTCCTGCTGCTCTCACGTGTCCTTATGAAACTCTTATCCAAGAGAGTCCTGCTGCTTTCACTTGTCCTTATGAAACTCTTATCCAAGAGAGTCCTGCTGCTCTCACGTGTCCTTATGAAACTCTTATCCAAGAGAGTCCTGCTGCTCTCACGTGTCCTTATGAAACTCTTATCCAAGAGAGTCCTGCTGCTCTCACGTGTCCTTATGAAACTCTTATCCAAGAGAGTCCTGCTGCTCTCACGTGTCCTTATGAAACTCTTATCCAAGAGAGTCCTGCTGCTCTCACGTGTCCTTATGAAACTCTTATCCAAGAGAGTCCTGCTGCTCTCACGTGTCCTTATAAAACTCTTATCCAAGAGAGTCCTGCTGCTCTCACGTGTCCTTATAAAACTCTTATCCAAGAGAGTCCTGCTGCTCTCACGTGTCCTTATGAAACTCTTATCCAAGAGAGTCCTGCTGCTCTCACGTGTCCTTATGAAACTCTTATCCAAGAGAGTCCTGCTGCTCTCACGTGTCCTTATGAAACTCTTATCCAAGAGAGTCCTGCTGCTCTCACGTGTCCTTATGAAACTCTTATCCAAGAGAGTCCTGCTGCTCTCACGTGTCCTTATGAAACTCTTATCCAAGAGAGTCCTGCTGCTCTCACGTGTCCTTATAAAACTCTTATCCAAGAGAGTCCTGCTGCTCTCACGTGTCCTTAGGAAACTCTTATCCAAGAGAGTCCTGCTGCTCTCACGTGTCCTTATGAAACTCTTATCCAAGAGAGTCCTGCTGCTCTCACGTGTCCTTAGGAAACTCTTATCCAAGAGAGTCCTGCTGCTCTCACTTGTCCTTATGAAACTCTTATCCGAAAGAGTCCTGTAGTTTTCGCTCGTTGGGCTCGGTCTGATGCCTTGGTGGAGGTCCGCCGAAGTCCGTCGAAGACGTCTGAGGTTTTTGGATTCTCGGGAATCACGTATTTATAGCCGACCCCTCCCATGCGATGCCATTCGCTGAGGCTCATTCGAGCTCTCTCATTGGCCGGAATGAAGTCACAGACGGAAATTGTACGGGTGTGCCACAAGAGCGGTGGAAAAACAATGGAAATATCAGCCAACTTGCGGCTTTCGCATTCACGACCTTAAAACATTGCGACGCAATGAATAACAGAAGAGTATCCAACCTTTTTAAATCGTTCCTGTGTTTTTCAAATAGATAAAGAATGAATATGGTTCGCTAGTAATGTCACGAGTACGCTAGCTAGTACACTAGTATGCGCTAGTATGCTATGTCACGCTCACATTTTATCTGGAATCGCTTGCAGACTGCGATTTGATTGGGTTCGACCAGGTGACCGCCAGCAGTGAATCGAGTGTGCAGCTGCGCTTCGTCTTTAATGAGGTCTACCACTTCACGGGCTTCTCGCTGAACTCCAGCCTGCCCGTGGAATTCCAACTGCAGTATAAATCCATGAGGAACTGGACGTTCATCAACTTCACCGTGCTTGGAACTGTTACGGTAGGGCTTAGCATTATTGCGAGTGCTTCTTTTATCAATTTTATTGCGCACCCTGAGTTACATAACAACACAATAATTGAACTAAGGTGATGTCTTTGAATTCGTATCTTTCAACTCGAAAGCGGGATTTAATTGCGATTAGTGATTTCTTATAGTAAAAAGTTAGTACTTCGGACTGTAAAAGTTATAGAAAGGAAACATCAGGTTTGTAGGCTATATTTAATGCAAATTTCGGAGTTATGTGGCTTCTGGTGTGTCATAAGTAATGTCACTGAGGGAAAAATAGACCAACTGGCAATCCCAGATGAGCAAAGCTCTTTCAATCAACAACACCAATGTCCCCCAATATCAATCACCCTCTGGCAGTGCTCGTACAGCTTCTTGAACCTCAGCCTGCAGGTGTTTTTCCTTCAACTGCCGGAACCAGTGTAACGCTGCTTATTTGACCTCGACATGGTTTGCGAAACTTCTCTTGGAAAAGTCTGCCTTCAGTCACTTGTATAGAAACCGGTCGCACAAGCTAAAGTCTGGGCTGCAGGGACTCTGCCAGAGTAGATTCACTCGCCGTCCAGAAAATCCGAAACAACAGGTGTGCGGTCGTGCGTTATCCATCTGGCGCAGCACATCGTTCAGGTGAATCGGGTTTGACCGGAGCGAGTGCCAGAGGCCTCCAGTGTGCCGGGAAAAAGTAGATGAAATTACGGGCCATCGCCCTTAGTGTTTGGTAGAGTTGAACATATTGAGACTCGTTTGTTTGGCGTGAAGGCCACCAGTAGCATTGTCTAGTGATCTTCTTGTCTGAGATGGAGCTCCTGGTCACGGTCGGCCTGGAGTCCACAGCTTCCAGCCAGAAGCGATTGTCTGCCTTGCTGCTCTTGGCATCCAAGTGGAGCCAGGTCTGATCCTCAACAAAGAAATTATGATGTCGTCCAAGCCCCGGCTGCTGAATACCTTGCGTATCTGCTTGGCGCATTTGACATGGGCCTGACGTTGGTCTGCAGTGAGTTCTTGGGGCACCCAGACCAAGCAGACATTTCGCAGATGGAGATTCTCCGTGGTCGCTGGTGACATCGATGTTTTCTGTTTTCCTGGTTGAACATGGTTGGCCAGACCGAATCCAGGATCAGTAAAGTCCTGAAACCACCTGTAAATTGTCCTGGGAGTTGGGAAGTTGTCTGGCATTGTATTACGGAGATCTTCCTCTACTTCTGTCGCATATTTTCCAAGCTTAAAGCGAACGAAAGCGTAGAACTGGACGTGCGTCTTGTCGTGATTTATGTTGACTTTTGCTCGCCGCATAGACGCGTTTTCACATCGCGTTGCGCTTGCTAAATCTTATTAAAGAATTCTTGTGACAGATTAGGCGATAGAAATCCTACGCGAGTCTCCAACGCACTGGTATTGCTTCACAGTGATCTCTAATAGAGTTACTTCACTCCGTTGCCTCTCGCGCTAGTTTCTACTGTATTCGGCCATAGTCTAAATTTCGCCATGGTACTCGTACTTCTTAACTCTGGATTTTTTATTTCTTGCAAAGGGGCAGCGTGACTCGGTGCAAAGAGATTTATAAATATATAGTACTGCCGCCAATAGAATAAACATTCTATACGTTTTGGAAATTATTTACCTTTTCTCTTTTCTATATTTTAATGCTAGGAACTCGTGATACTGCGAGTAGTAACGACTGCTCGCACCTGTTGGTTTCTTTAGTTCTCCAGTCGACTATTTATCTAGTTAAGATTATGATTATGATTATGAGTCTCTTGTTAACACGCTTCAGAGATTTACGACTGAAATCGGGAGTAGTCAAGGACTCCCTCACCTGATTCGTTCTAACGAGCTGCGAGTCACTCTGCTGACTGGATCTGCCACGGCCCAGCAGTTCCAGTTTCGCGGCTGCGTTATCACGCAAGGTACGGATTTCATCAGCATAAAGGCAACAAAAAAATTACAAAAATTTTCATACTATTTTTTCAGAATGTCTTGAACAGCCCCTACAATCGAGGGCCTAGCCTTGTTATTTCAGTTTCGAGTGAAATGAAAATGCCCACAGACTTTCATGGCTAACGCTCCCAAGAAACCAAAACATAAGCTCTGACTTAAACCAAAGCTAAGAAGGGAGCAGTTCGCTGAAAATAGAAGTGCATCGGAGGAGGGCATGGTTTTAGATTTAGTGATAAATTTTACTGCTATGCTGAACCAAACCAGTGTATTTTGTTGCATTCAACAACCGCAGAGTGCCCCATCGGCTTCTTCCGGCACAAGGACAGCTGCTTCTGGGCTCCGTTCGGCTCCAACGGCTCCACGCCGCACACGCTGGCGCCGCCCGGCTTGGCGCGGGAAATCTGCGGCTCCATTCATTGGAATGGAAGCGGTCATCTGACCAGCCCCAGGACTATCATTGAGAACCAGCTCATTCAGAACATGCTGTGGAATGCCACTTTTGAGTAATAAGAAGCTTTTTCGATTGTACTGTACCAATATTTATTTGGTAAAATATGCTTTCCATCGAATTTTGTTACTTCGCAATTCTACCGATTGAATAGTCTTAATGTCTACAGTCACTAATTGCATTTAAATGACCCTCGTAATTAAAATCATTTATTGATCCTAGTAAGTACGAAAATGTTTCTCAAGGTTTATTCACATCGACGGTCGCTACAATAAGACAGCGGACCAGTGGCAGTGGTGGGATGGCAGTCCTGTCGAATGGAAGCACTGGCTGTTCGGTTTTCCTGGCAAAGAGTGCCTCATGATGAACGTAAGACGCGGCGGTTATTGGCATAACATCAAGTGCGACACCTATCAGTCTGTCTATCCGTTTGTGTGCGAGGTGGGCGCTCTGAACACCAACTACGCGACGGTGTCAGAGCCGATCAACCTGGTTGGGAGACCTGTCTCCTACAGCTCGATCGCTGCAGGCTTCAGCCCCACGGGAGCGAATGACGGTGACTTCACCCCGAACTTCTCGGTGAAGCCAGGGTTCGCAATCCAGGAATCGACAAGTTCGGTTCTGTCCAGCTGGTGGTGTGTCGACCTGCAGTCTGTCTACCAAGTCAGCGAGGTGTGGCTTTACACGAGAAATGATTCCAACGGTAGGACGTCTTGAAAATTGTTTCCGCTGTCTTAAACTTCGCAGTAGATTTTATCCGGCCAGCAAAGAAGCTAAGAGAATAAGAAATTCATTCAGATATTTTAGGTGACTTCGGTGTCTGGCTGTCAACGGTGAACGACTCTGACTACTCAGCTGAAACTCCGAACGCAGTGTCGTGTCCGCCAAGTCTGCAGGCCTACAAACCAGGCGATGTGATTGAGCTGATGTGCAGATTTTCCGCTCAGTTTGTGATTGTGCGGAAGAGACGCACATCATGCTGCATGTACTTGGCAGAAGTTGCGGTTCAAGCAACTAAGTGTAAGTGAAGAGAGTTTATTGGCTAGCTGACTACCTGATTGTCCATTCAGGAATCGCATAAGAAAATTTAATTCCAGTGGTGAAGCAATCGTCAAGGCAGAGCACAAAGATCTACATCAAACGAATGACGTATGTCGACAGCAACAACTTTGTGCGAAAGTATCCTTTGCTGAGCCAGTACGGTCAATTGTACGACTGCTATGCGAACCTGGCGCCCACATGCAAGTCCGTGTTCCCCTACACGGAGGCTTCTTCAAAGTTCAGCGACCTCAACAGCACACACCTAGCTGCGGGACTGGCCGCCTTTTCTATAAACCAGACGAATGGAAACATGCTGCAGTGGCTGCCGTACAGTGAGTTGATTTTGTCCGCGATGCTAATCCTGGGACGCTCGAACAAGCAAAATCACCCCTGTGTGCGATTTATAAACTTAAGACTCAGAAAAATATAAAATCTCAACACAAACTTTAGACGCAAGCTGCGATGTGGACCTTACCAATGGCATCGAAGGAGTTTTGGAAGTTAATGTTTCGTCTAATTCTGAAGTTTTTCTCTACTCGGCTAAGTCGGCACCATTCGGGATTCTAGCGTGGGGTGAGTATTACGACTGTGCATATATGGTGCTTCCAAGGTCACGAAAACATGCCATCGTTGACATTTTCTGGTATTGCAACAAAGTAAACAGTTGAACTGACGACATGGTATTGCTGTAATTCTCGCAGACGTGAGGTCTCAGCCAGTGAGACTAGAAAACTTCCGTCTTGGTCTGTGGCCGCTGGTGACGGAAACTGGTGCCAGAGATGTCGCGCCGAGCCAGCTGCACGGAAATATCAGTGGCGAGTGTTCCTGGGGCTTTGGGCCTACCTTCCGAGATAACGGCTCCCTGCGCCTCCGTGCGGCATCCACTTTGCTGCTTCCTGGCAGCGGAAGACTGATCAGCACAACTGGAGGCAGTGGATATGCCATCTGCTTCTACACTTATCTGGAACCAAATACTGGCTTCGACTTCACAGTTCCGGTGTTCGCTTCGTCCAGTGGCAGCCTGCAGTTCCGCTACGTGAACTACACCAGCTATCAGGTCACCGCAATGCGACAGTCCGGTGGGTTCGCGACTATTTCTAGCAATTTGAAGGCTGCCTACTTCTGGCACTTTTTCTGCGTGTCTGGCGATTCGGCTGCCGGTCAGCTGGTTCTGATTGAGGGCCACCGAAAAGTGTATAGCTCTTCAGTGGCAACAAATGACACCATTCGGTCGATTATTGGGTAAGCAATGTATGTACTCTGGTTTAATGCAAATGAAATTCGTTAGGAATTCGCGAATTTTTCATTTTAGAGAGACCCTAGTGTTCGGCAACATAAGCTCTTTGTTTTGCATCCAAATCTTCACCATGCCACTAAACGTTGTGCAGAGTCACTGGGCAATGCAGGAATGTGAACCCTACACTAAATGTAAGTCGCAAATAAATTTTAAGCTGAAGTTTAGTAATAAAGACTAGCACACTAAGCCCCCCTTGGGGGGCACTACTGTTCAGACAAAAAAATCTTGTGTTTTGCAGAAGGACCAAACACACCTGAAAGTAAGCAAAAACGAAAACTCACTTCGTCAGTATGAATTTCGCTGATTGTGAATATACGTGATTGCGATTCAGCGAGAATTTAAATTCGCACTAAATACAAAAATTTTAAGTCTGAGCTCGAATACATTCTGAGACATTCGGTCTGTACACCAAGAGCCCCACTGGGGCAGAATTACAAAAGTAACCTACGTTTGATACTACTCAGCTTAATGCTACTAAGGTACATGCGAATACCATCCCCTCAGCAGCAGAAAACCAGTGTCCACCCCGCAGCAGAGAACCAATGTCCCCCAGCAGCAAAGAACTAATGTCCCCCAAGCAGCAAATAACCAATGTCCCCAAGCAGCAAAGAACTATGTCCCCAAGCAGCAAAGAACTAATGTCCCCTCAGCAGCAGAGAACTAATGTCCCCCCAGCAGCAGAGAACCAATGACCCCCCAAACTGCAGAGAACTAATGTCCCCTCAGCAGCAGAGAACTAATGTCCCCCAGCAGCAGAGAACTAATGTCCCCCAGCAGCAAATAACCAATGTCCCCAAGCAGCAAAGAACTAATGTCCCCTCAGCAGCAGAGAACTAATGTCCCCCAGCAGCAGAGAACCAATGTCTCCCCAGCAGCAGAGAACCAATGTCTCCCCAGCAGCAGAGAACCAATGTCTCCCCAGCAGCAAATAACCAATGTCCGCCAGCAGCAAAGAACCAATTTCCCTCAAACAAAAGAGAACCTCCATAATACCAGAATGGAGGCTACTTGCAGGCTACCAAACCCCCAGCAAGAAACATTTGCCCTCTTTCTTTGACAGGAAACCATTGCCCCATATAGCAGAGAAATGCTTTTGCTCAGCCCAGCAGGAAACAAATAGAAACTCTTGGACACGTTTAGAAAACGGTTGGACACATTTGGAAAACTGTTAAAAACATTTAGAAAACTGTGAAAACATTCAGAAAACTGTTGGACACATTTATAGAACTGTTACACACGCTTATAAAACTGTTACACGCGTTTAGAGAACTGTTAAGCGCATTTAGAAAACTGTTAAACAAATTTAGAAAAATGTTGGACACATTTAAAAAACTCTTGGACACATTTAGAAAAACGTTGGACACATTTAGAAAAACGTTGGACACATTTAGAAAAACGTTGGACACATTTAGAAAAACGTTGGACACATTTAGAAAAACGTTGGACACATTTAAAAAAACGTTGGACACATTTAGAAAAACGTTGGACAACTTTAGAAAACTGCTAAGAACATTTATAAAACTATTAAACACATTTAGAAAACATGCGTCAAGCAGTTGTAGCAGTATCTGGTGAAATAATTGACCCATGCTTTTAGATGAGGCAGAAACAGGATCATAAGACGCATCTGAAAAAGCCGTCAGAACACACTTTAAAAGTTTGTTCAGTAGCAAATCATTGGCGAAACTATTCGTCCCGCACATTTTTTAAAGCATAGCTCGGCGTCAGAGTCGGACATGCACTCTGGCTCGAGAGTTCGTGTTTTTGTTTTAATTTTCGCTTAAAGTGAAAAATGTCTGTCGGAATATGTCTGTCGGGGAACCCATACATATTATTTTCTCACAATAAACAGTAATAATAAAGCTAACAAATATTTGCTTTGATAGTAGCTAATCAAAAGTGCTTACTATTTATACTCGAACCCAAAAATGCCAAATAAATAGAAATAATAATAACAGGAACTTACCTTTTTAACTGTTGATGATAGAAGAGAAGAAGAAAAATTAGCAGTAACAAAACTGATGCTCAAATTCGACCTGCATTCTGCAAAAAAAATAAAAGTACTTTACTTCGGAGCTAGATAAAAAGTAAGCGGCACAATGATCGAAGTCGAGACAAGGTTTGACAATATAAAGACTGCAGTTTTTGTGGATAGAATGGAGGAGGAGAGGTCTCGCTAGCATTGAGCATCATAAAAGCCCAATCATTGAAATCTGCTGCGTACGTTTTTCTTATTCAAATCAAATCAAGCCAAGAGACAAATAGATAAACGCACGTACGGGTCGAAGAGCAGTGACGCAATCCTATTATATTGAGAGTATCGGGCCTGTTCTGTGCTATACCAATGCACGCGCGGGCGAGAAAAAGCACCGATGCAATCTAATAAAACTGACAGTGTCCGGCCCTATTCTAATTTAACCTTGTTTGGCAATTGAAAGCAATAGGAAAACTCGTTTTTCGAATATTTAATACCTTAAGGATTGAAGCAAACAAAAGAAATTTTATCGGTGCAATGGTAGAAAAATTTGCAACTTTTTGGAGAAAACGCGGCAAAAAATGTTTGAGGCATTCAACCTGTGGAGTGAAATTCCATGCACAGACAGACAGACAGATTTTAGATTTACTATATAGTTGGATGATAGAAGAAGAAACCCCACCGTTACTTTACAGATTGCAAGGCCTCGCCGTCTCGCTGCAAAGGTTACTTCAGTCGACGCTTAAATTTCGGAGGCTACGACCCGAATACCCAGCCAACCTATTATAGTCATTTATATCCCCGATCCAAAGAAAACGATTTGCCAATTTATTCCAATGGTAATGGTTGTAAAAACATCCTTGTTACTCCATTCAATCTTTACTGCTACAACTCTATATATTTATATTCATACGACACATCGTTCGACACGCTAATGTGGATTTGCTGTGACGCAGACACCGGCGAGGTAGCGTCCGGGCAACACTGCACCACCTATAGTACACCTTTCTCCGGAAATTTCTGGACTCTGATTGACTCTAGTCCAACCGCCTCGTGGAGACTGCGCAGTGGTACTCTGCACGAGTCTTTGGTGGATGGCAGCGTGTATGATGCAAGAAACTTTTGTCGCAACCCTTCCGTGTCGTATTTCAGTGGCTTGAACTCAGGTGGAACTGTCGCAAACTGCATACCAATAAATTGTGACCAATGTAAGTGAATACTTGTGAATACTTTAATGCACAGATTGCAAAGGAATGAAACTCAGTTAACAACTAAGCCCGTAAAGTGAAAAATGCCTTAAAGTTAGGTATGTACGAAAATAGTATTTTACGCTTTTCTTAAAATTTCATGAATAATTTGCCTAATGCATCCTTGATTCTCGGCTGCATGGTTTAATGAGTAGTTTAACCATACTAAAATTGCATTTAACAGTAGAATTACCAAGGGGCGGGGAATTTCCCCCGATCTAAACAACGATCAGGGATCTAAACGATCCAAACAATAAATTGTCCCCTTGACAATTTTTGTGCTTGCACCCGAACGGAGCAACGCTAGCACACGAAACTCAAAAACACGGCGAGCTTTTTGTTGTGCATCTTCTAAAACAAAAATCAAGTTACCTGCTCTTCAGACCATCAAGATATTCAACGCTTCTGGCCGAAGGTCAGATTTTTATAGGAGCTAGTGTATTTCATACCCCAATACACGAATTCGCACTTCGTATCAGTTCGGCTTGGCCAGGCCTTCAAACTTGATCAGCACGTCAGCCGAAAGTGCCTGCATCAGGTCAGACTTCGGTGGTCACCGAACTTTATATAGACTGAGCTGCTGGACCTCTACTAAAATGCCACCATCAAGCATTTTCAGCATGATCCGCGCATTCGCTAAGTTCAAGTCTCTGATCAGGCCTTCTGTTTCTGTGGAAACTGCTTTCGAGCTCGATTTCGCCCTCGAACTTGTGCGGACTGGACAGCTCGAATGCGCAGCGGATAGGGCTTCTGCCACGTCGTCGATCTTCCGGCACAGAGAGTGGGCTGGAGAGGCATTGATATTCCAGGCATTTTCAAATGACATCTAAAACGTCCTTATGTTGTTTCTTGCTTTGCGCCACGAGAAAAGTTTCAGCCTTTCTTGAATTAGCCACTCCCTTGTGTCCCAACCATCGCCCTTCGGCGTTCCTACAGGAGAAGAGACCATTTGAAAAATGAGTAATTTACAAGACAAATTAATCAGAAACTAAATCAGCCCCTAACTGAAGCCCTGATGAATCAAAATTGTGCTGAAATTTTCAAAGCTCCAGCACGAAAATTTTTTAGACGATCCTAGACCAACGTTTCCCTCCTGGAAGGCGCTCTCGAGTTCTCCAAATGAGTGGCTGCAGATTGGATTCTCGAGGCAAATTCGCGCTGAGAGCATTTCTGTCGGCTCATTGCACCCGACCCTCCACTACAATTATTATATTTTTGATGGAATTCTAACCTACATTCTGGAGCATTCGAATGATGGCCTTTACTGGACTCGATATTCTTCACAGACTTTCTACTACAGGGTAAGTAAGAAGATATTGCGGCCTAAAACTTTGGTGCAATTTCCTCAAAATGTACTCGGTAAGGTTGCTGATCAGCATAAATTCTATTTATATGCTTTTTTATAGCCTGAATTAGCACTTTTACCAAGGTAGTCTAGCTTAGAAATGGTGTAAGCTGTCGACGAACGTCTAGCACTCATATTAAACTTTGCAGACCCTGTTTGGACCAAAAGCGCCGCCTTATATGGGCTACTCTGCATACAGCAGCGAGACGTCGACAGAGAGACTAATTCCATCTGTGGAGACCTTTAACATCAGGCTCTACCCTGTAATCATCCAGACCCAGGTGACGGGCAGGGTGGCCATCTTGGGCTGCCTGTCCGACTCGGTGAACCCGTTGTTGCCGCCGGAAATCCCCTTCCTGGGCTACCAGGTGACGTCGAACAAGACGGGATTCACTTCATTTTCTGCTGACAGCGTCACTTCTTCTATCAAGCTCACCTGGTCTGCCAGCAATGGCTACAACCCGGGATTCATCGCCCCCGTCGGCTCCGATGTTGTGGTGACATTCGAGACGCCTCAGCGAGTCTTTGCGGTGGTCACAGCGGGCGGCATCAATGGCAGCTACGTCTCGCGCTACTCTGTGTTCTATGGAGACTCAGGAAACTCTTCGATTCGAGCTATTAACAGCTCACAGACAGGCAACACCACCTTCCTAGGCAATTTAGAAGAGAAGCAGTGGATTCGGCAGGACTTTCAGCAGTCAGTAGTCGCCAAGCACATGGTGTTTCGGTCTCTGACATTTAATGTTACACCAGCAGTGAGGCTTGCCTTCCTTGGCTTCCCAGTTGGTGAGATGCCTCTACAAGCTTCTGTATTACAGTCATAACTACAAAATAAAATAAGAAGCGCAATTGCTATTAAAAAATGGAATACTCGCTTTAAAAATAACATGCACTTTTGTTGTTCGTAAAATATTGTGCGAAGCACAGTGAAATCAGATAGAAAACGGAGCTCTTGGACTCCTAAAGCCATGAGGTACTCTGAACAAAAATTTCAATAAACATTGCCCACAGAGTGCCAGCAAATTAGCTACGGAAGAATATTAGATGAGAGTGGGACAAATCTGGCGGACGCTGTGCAAGTCGCAGGTTCCAAGCTGCAGTGGAAATTTTCGCTTGACAATCTATTCCACTTCACCAACGTGAGCTTCAGTGCCAGCAACTGTGTTCAGCATCAGCCACTGCGAATCGAATTTTTCAATTTCATGGACAGTCGCATTGGATCTTACGTAAGAAGCTTTCCTGTAAAAGCCCATTTATGTGTTTAAAAAACTGTTAGCTCATTTTCGCGTGATCTGTGGGCCATTTTAGGTCCTTTTAAAGGATTCGGTCCTTTTTACAAACCATAGGTCATGAGTTGCTCTGAAAACGTCTCATGACAAAAGCATGTTAAATTATTTCCCTGAAACACCACAGGATCAGTCCGTTGGTTCCGGCGCGTCAAGCTTGTGGCTGAACAAGACCGTGACAGCAGTGAAGTTTTCAATTCATTGGCTAAGCGGAAATTTCTGCGATTCCATCAGTCTAAAGTTCTACGGATGCGAGGCAGACGGTGCGTAAAAGTCACATGAGTTTTTTAAGGCAAAGGGCTGGCGAATCCTTGTCCAAACCCTAGTCTAGCGCTAATGCACTTCCCTTGCAGAGTGTCCTGTGAACTTTTACTACTATAACGGCCGCTGTTTTCACCACTACGCTGCCTTCGAACCTCGCGTACAGAGATGGTTAGCCAAGGACTACTGCAGGAATGTGAGCTGGGCCGGTACGGGCCAGCTGTTCGCGCCCACCAGCCTGTACGACTACACCGTGTTGCGGATCGGCTACGCACAAGCCATGCTGTGAGAGCCCGACAAGGACGGATATAGGCAGTATTGGCATAACTGATGTGAAATAAATTCTACAGTTAGTTACGAGCACACAATGGTTAAAGTATAAGTTAGAGGGAGAAAACACCAACTATTGCGACTAAGCTTTCCGATGCGCATCTTCTGAAGCAAAAACCAAGTCACAACAACAAGAACGTCAAGATATTCAATATTTTTCTGATAGAAGGTCCATTTATTTCACAAGCGCTAATGCATTCAGTACCCCCAAGTACGCCAATTAGCATTAAATTAACCTAAACATTCATTAGCTTGTCTATCACATGTGTCATTATCATTTTAGCCTTCAGTGTTTATAAAAAGGCGAAGCTTCTAGAACTTTAAGGGGTGGCACCAGCTGACAATACGCCTTGGTTTATAATTTCTCTAATTTCGCTCATCGTACCCTGGAAAGTACGCTTGGTCCGTTAAAATAACAAAGTATATTCGAAAGTCCCCGAAGGCGTCGCCGTCGATGGCGGCGTGGTGTGGCAGTGTTTGGCTCAGTATAGGAAACGTTTCTCGTACTAGACTAAACGTACTAGAATGGGCTGAAAGGTAGCTGCTACTCGCTTAGCTACGAGTAATTACAAATGAAACCATCCGCCATTTCGTATAACATTATTGAAAAATACTATGGCGGAAGGCCTTTTTGTTTACAAGTTTGAGGAGCAGCGAAGATCATGTGCTGCATTGAGCGTATATTTATATAATAAACGAAAGCGCGAGATCGAGATAGAGCGGTGCGAAAAGGTGGCGTGACTTCGTAACCCCCCAGCTGGCTGGGTGCACCGATCCCAGCTCAACAAGACTGAGGTTGAGGGGTTTTGAGTGCGTCTGCACTGGCGCTGGGCGGTCACGTATGTTGTGGCCACCACAATTCCATAATTTAAAAAGGAATAATTCACTGCAATAATTTTCTTTATGTACTTAGTGCAAGTATACAAATTATCATATCGTTTCGAACTCACAATAGACTAAACTATATCAATATCTCCACAAATATCTCTGCGAATATTTCTACAGGACACGAGGACTAACGGCAAGTGCGTTGCCATTCCAGAACTATCAGGTTTATCTTGGTTTCCAGCTGGATACAGGAACAGGCAGGTGGGTTAACGAGCTCACTCTTCAGCCGCTAAACTGGACTCACTGGCGGTTTGGTGAGCCCAGCAGCTCGGCTGCAGCTTGTGCCTTCACCACTCTCGCAAATGAAAACTGGAGAACTGGAAGCTGCCTGGATTCCACTTTCTTGTGCGAGGTTCCAGCAGGTAAGATTAATATTAAATGATGCGAAAAGGTTATTCGCATCATCATAAGCCGACGTGTTCGAGATGCATTATTTACTAGAAGTGAATATAATATATATATATATATATAAAAGAATGAGAGAACCGAGGCAAAACATAAGATAGGAGAATTTCCAAAGTAATTCCGGTTTCATTTTCTGTGGGTTTGCTCTACCTGCTCGCATTGATAAACTTCCTATCCCTTTTCTCAGCCAAGAAATCCAGCCGAATGTGCAGCGATCCGCTATATAACGTGTACATGAACTCGCAGACGAGGCAACTGAATCAGACTGGTATGGAGAAGGTTAGCCTGCGGCCATGGCGAGCGGTTGCTGAAGCAATCAAGCACTGTCAGAGCAACACAGAGAGCTGCAGCACTATCGAAGCCTTTGACACTGAAATGACAGTGTCGAGAATGAACACCAAAGCTGCCGGATTCCGAACAGAGCTTCGCAACGCAGGATTCGTTGTCGAACAATTTTGTCGAGGTACATTTAAATGAATCGCATTTTAAAAGAGCACAGTGAAATCTAGTTTCTTAATTTAAACTACTAATATGTTGCTATCTCTTTAAGAGTATTGCTGGCTGAACTTGCTGGATAGCAAGGCGCCGAGCTCGTACAACATCAGCTCGCCACAGACGGTCAACGGCTCTCTGGAGGCCATTCCACTAGCCGCCATTCCGGTCTCTAATTCTGCCGGTTTTTGGCGAGGCTCTTCTATCACCGTAAGCACAATGAGCAAACTCAGCATGCTCATGCTTTGCTTGCCATTCACAAGGGAAGCTACTGATCTTTGCAGATTACGTTCAGGCAGAGTTATTTAATAAGTGCACTGGCCGTCACGGGCCAAGGAAGTGACTACGGCAGCTCGGGTGCTTCGATCGAGCTCACAAAGTTTCTCCTGGAGTATGCAGGCGTATCAGATGCGGGCTCATCTATGGTTATTGGTTCCATAACACCTGATGACTTGCAGGTACTCTATTTTTTTGTCCTAATAATACTGCGCATTAAAGGTTTGCAATAAGTAGCTCGTAACTTTACTTTTTTTCGTTTAAAGTAGCCTTTTAGTTTATCGCACCTTAAGAATTTCATTTACACATACAAAGCATGCGCTTCCTTCCAGGGCTACATCGACGTTCAATCGGGATATGTTAGCTGTCCAGTAATTATTGCCCTTCGTCAGGCCTTCTCGACATCAAGGATACGAATAACACAAAATGTTTCAGTTGCGCCACTGAAGCTTGAAGTGTTTGGCTGCTCTTTGCACGGTGAAGTAATTTTATGACTATAGTCATTTTACTAATAAAAATGATTTTTTACGATTTCTTCAAAAAACATTTTCCAGAGTTAAGTTGTTTCAACAAAAGCAGTCTCATTGTTGTGAATCCATCGGTTGGAAATATGCCGGTCCCCTGTCAAGACGATTGGATTCTTGTGTACAAAAACTTCAACGCCAGCTGGTCCATGAACCAAAGCTACGCCAGCTACACTAAAGGTTTCTACGATGGGGACACATTGTTAAACTCCAGTAGTTTCTGGGTTGGCACAGAGGCTCTCCAGATGCTGTCTGCTGTTGCTCGGTACCGACTGAGAATAGATATGTGGGACTCGGAGGGCCGCTTCCGATATGTAGAATGCACTGCATTCTGGGTCGACTCCGGCTATGATGGCTACCGAGCTCACTTCCAGGAGTGCAGCACCGGCTTTCTCGACGCTTGGCGTCTCATGAATCACGATGGGGCCTCGTTCTCCACGTTTGACGCTGGACCCCAGAGCAGCTGTGCAGCCATACATGGCAGCGGATGGTGGTATCGAAACACAGGCGATTGCTTTGACAGCAAGCTCACGGGCAGCGGCAATGCGACCTTCGCGAGTGTCGCCATTGCCTGGTCACAAGCATTCAAGGGTGGTCGAGTGGTAGTTAAGATAATAAATCTCAACGCCACATTTCCACGTAAGATGCGTTCGTTTGAAAGTTCACTCATGAAAATTTCCAATGGGTTCAGGGGCAAATATATAGCCACAATTCGAGACAATTTAACCAATGCTTTAATGGCGCGCCAGCTTTTTTGCATTAGAGATAAGTTACTAGTTGGGTCATATCGGCGCCTGAAAGCAGCGAAAATATTGAACTTAAAAAATTAACATAACTTTCAGCAAGAAATAAAAGCCAACAATGCGAGAGTGATCTCAGCTGCGTAGTACTACACAAAACTGTTTGCCTAGCTCCTGACGGAGATTATAAGGAGAAGCGATGCAACTGCTCACCTGGTCACAACTACCATCAAGGAAAGTGCAAGCCAGGTAATGTTGGTTTTGTATTTTGAAAGTCAGGAGTTATTGCTGGAAAATATTTTTCAAATGAATTACTTTCATTTCGACACGCCCATATAAAAATTCATGAAACCGTCACTTTGCTTTTATTTCAGTGGAAGATGTGGTGGCTCTGACAGCTTCCGTTGCCGTTAGCGCCGGTGGAAATGCCACCTTCATTAGGAGCTATCTCACGAATATGACGCAGACATTTACGTTTGCCGTCTACGGAGCGATGGCAAACTTTACAGCAGTCGAGGCGCCGAACATCAACTACAACTTCAGCGCTTTTCTCTGGCAGTCAGAAACCTCTCAGCTGCCGGATTTCATTCCATATTCCTTCCGAACCAGCTCAGTGATCGTCTTGACTGGCGATCAGCGAACTGACGGAATCGTCGGCCAGAACATGACCTTCCAGGTGATGAGCTCAGCGCAGCTCCAAACTGGAAGCAGATGCAAGGGTACAAACTACATGTGCATTGGGGTTTTTGAGACAGAGTACTCAAACTACATTGATCAGAACCACACCAACAATGTCGCATGTGCATCCTTACTGGAAGTTCGAAACTGCCAGCCGGACATCAACATCCAGCTCGTGGAGTTCTTGATCACCGACAAATCACCAGCAACATTCACCCGATCAATGCTAAACACCTTCAGCATGTGGGCTGATGTCCAACTTCTACCAGGAAGCTTCCCAGTCGAGCCTGTACTGGATGCAGATGAGAACTTTGTCTTCACTGCTCACCTGCTACATACAAACTGTTCCATAGATATGAGCTGCCTTAGAGAAAGTACAGTGCTCAATATCAGCTTACTAAGCAACCTATCTGAGGTACAACGCGGTCTTGGATTTGGTCAGTCGCTGAGATTTCGCTTGGCTGGCCAGTTTGGGCTGAACCTCAGCAACTGCGAGAGATCTCAGTATTTCTGCATTCGCGTCAGCAGCGGTGAGAATGCCAGCTTCTCGGATTCCGCGCAAGACAACAACCTGCTCTGTCGCACAGTTCCTCTCAACTGCACCCCGCTTGTGGATACGGCGGTCGACTCTGTCTCCTTTGCTGTCCGAAACGGGTCTTGGCTCGCTCGGTACAACGCAATCGTCGAATGGAGCGCACTTGTTCACCACCTCAGTGGTCTAGACATTGCCGAGGTGGCAGGCGAGAGAAATAATTTCTACCCTACCCTGTTTCTCGCTTCAGAAGACCTGAAAATTCAGACAGGGTCTCTCTGGCAGGGCTGCAGCATCGCCCAGATGCAAAGGGGCCTGGAGCCGAACGCTTCGATCGTGTTCAACTGCCAGTCCATGATGAACGTGCCCAGGGATGGATGCGAAAACCTGACCACTTTTTGTGTCGACTTTAATCAAACTGTCAACGCATCGTTCATCGAGAGCAGTTCAGCAAACAACAGAATGTGCAGATCCGGAAGCGGCTACCTTAACTGTCCGGGTCTTTCAATAGTGAACGCAACTTGCTCGCTGTCGAGTGAACTAATAGAATTCGGCAAAAGTGTCACTGCACACGCCCATTGGGACGTGGGATCGGCAGTTGAGGTGAACATCAGCTACGGGAATGGGGAAGTCTACCAGTGGGTGTGGCTGCAACAGAACCATACTGCAAGCTATTATGGCATGGGTTTTAGCAATGTCCAGCAGTACAGAAACGATATCGGACACTTCATTGTATCATGCCTGTTTAGAAATGAGCTCAGCACTTTTGTCGTCAACAGCAGCCTGCAGGTCGTTCCTCAATTGGCCGACTTCCTGGATGTCAGCTACAGCTACTATCCATATGCAGTCCCCGTCAATGTCAGCTTTTTTTTCAGAATGACAAACGGGTCCGCATATTCTCACCTGACTGTGAACTGCTCTTTGGTGACAGAGTTGAACAGAGAAAGTGAATTTCAGTTTACCATCGACAGGCAGCACTCTCACCACATTGAGCGCACTTACGTCATTGAGGAACCGTTTGTGTGGAGCAAACTCAGTTGCCGGAACCAGATCTCAACATACAACACGACGTTCTACGTGATCAAAGAAGAGAATGTGACAGGTCTGCGCATCGCCATGAACAGCAGTCTCTTTCGAACAGTTGATCAGGCCTTCATGAGCATCAGCCTCGTCTCCGGCACACACGTCTTTTATCAAGTAACTGTTGGCGACGGACGCAACGTAACTGTACCGGATCAGTCCAGACTGTCAGCTCGAACGAACGACTCGTACAATTGGAGCTATCTCAATCACGGAGTATTTGATGTCTGTGTAGTTGCATTCAATTACCACACACAGCAGTCAATGTGCATAGGGAACGTCACTGTACAGCATATGATTCAAAGTCTGAACATAACGGCCCCGAATGTCGTCAAGGTTCCTGACGGAAAATTTTTAACGATTGTTAGCCACTATCAGACACCCTTTCCAACTAACGTTACTTGTCTGATTGACTTCTTAGAGACTCCATTGATACAAGTGAGCTGGGTAAACTCCACCAGCCAGTTGCACCAGTTCACATGTCCTCGATCAGCAGTAGGTGATCCGGTCTCCATCAACATCTACTGTGAGAACCTGGTGTCCAAGGCTAGGGCCTCCACTAATGTGTCCTGTGTAGAGGCAGCGCTTGATCTGAAGCTGGACACAAGACCTGTCGCGCAGCGTGGACTGCCGCTTGAGATATTCGCAGGCCTGCTGAATGGATCTCACATGCACTTTGCATTCGACTTCGGAGACAACTCTGCAACTGAAAACTTGACTCACCCTGCGGTCTTTGCCGTGGAGCAAAGGGCTACAATCAACCATACATATAAAAATGTAGGAAACTATACTGTGCATGTGATAGCCTGGAACTCGGTTTCTGCTCTTAACTCGACCATTGGACAAATAGTGATTCTGGATCCTGTCGCGTGTACTCAAGTGAAGTACAATTCATCAGTTTTGTACACCCCTGCAATAGTCAACTTCTGGCTTGCCCACCCGTGCTATCCAGTTACGAATGTACACTGCTTCCTGGACCTCAAAGGTTTTGGTCTCATCTATCACTATGTTGATGTTTTTGGTTCCATCTCTAATGTCCATAGCGAAGTGGCCTTTCCTCGAGCTGCCATCGGCTTGCGCAACTTTACTGTCAATTGCTCAAACCTGTTGGATGGACACCTGGTGAAAACTCCAGTCGAAATTGTGCTCGATGCCGTCATCATCGGTGCATTCTATAATGACGGCCCAGTGCTGAATTACAACGCGACGACATTCATACTGAACATTACCAGATTCGGAACAAACGGCTGCTTTGTCATCAGTTTTGGTGATGGTCAGCCAGAGGTGTGCTACGGAGTTCCTGCCATGTGCCTGCCGTACGCCACTAGCCGGGGATTGAACTTTACAGAAATCAGCTACTCTGATCGTAACATCAGCATAGTCCACATGTATCCTTGGTATGGCACCTACTCAGCTAGCGTATTAGCATTCAATCATGTGAGCAATGACACAGCTGAAAGCATGGCAATCGTTTGGGACTGGCTGTGCTTTGAACCAGAGTTGAACTTTACTCTAAACAACAGCCTTCTCACTCCACGTGATCCCAAGAGCCGCGTGATTATTCGGCGCTCTGTTGGCATCAGCGTCGAGGCGGTAACAGTTCTGAACTGTACAAAGACCCGCAAGACACATTGGCTCTGGAAAATCTTCAACCATCCCAGTGGATCGGATGCGATGACGACTCTCCCCGATTCGTTCACGCTTTCCCTGGAGCCTCGAACTCTCTGGTACGGCTCATACAAGGTTTGGCTCAAACTCGCTATGCTAAACGTGAACCCACCTATCTCAACGGAGCTAGATTTTTACCTGGACGTTATAAAGACTCCACTCGAGCTGAGCAACATTTCTGGTCCTGACGTGCTCGACTACAACCAGAGCTTCAGTCTGGTACCATTAATTCGAGACTATGATGTTGAAGCAGGCAATTTCTCTGCGATGAAGTTCGTGTGGATGTGCATGCAGCTTGACGAGAACTCCAGCCTACCATTCAATCTGACCAATGAGGTGGAAATTCCCGAGAATCAGGGCGTCGAGAATTACCGTGGTTGCTATGGTATTGGACCTGGAGTGATTCTGCAAGGAAACGACACAGTTGCTAAAAATTACGTGGGAAACACTTTCCACTTTTTGCCAAATCGAACCTATTTGTTCAGGCTGGTGATCTCCAAGGACACGAGGTGGCGCTACATGGAAAAGCTGATCTTTGTGCGAGTGCAGAAGGCGCCGGAAATTCGCATGGTGTAAGAAAAAAACCGATTGGTTCTGAAAATGGACTCCTGAAATGAATCAGATACGTTTAAAAAAACTACTCGCGTACAATTTTAGCTGCCTGAAGAACTGCGACCTGAAAATCACATCTCAAAGCGAGCTGCATCTCTTGGCAATGTGCTTGAATAGCCAGTGCGGACAGAAATTCCAGCCGCTGCAGTACGCATGGAGGATGCGGCGCTTCGGTGCCAGCGCAGATGACAACTTAGCGAATGTCGTCAGGGACGGTGAGCGAAACTGGTTTGGTGCTCATTGCTGTTACTTTTATTCATACTGATTGCCTGAATCGTATATAGGAGAACCTTTCACTGATTCCTCTTTGGATAGGAAACTACACGAGAAACTTGCTGGTTCGGTTGGAGTCCACACTGCCCGACGGGACCTATTATGAGGTCTCCGTGACGGTCTCCAATGTAGGTCAGGAAGGACCAGTCACGGTGCGCAGCAACATCACCGTGAACAGCCCTCCACTGGGGGGCAACTGTACCGTGTTTCCGCTTACTGGAATTGCTATGGAAACCAAATTTCAAATCAGCTGCTTCGGCTGGAGAGAATTCGATGTATCGACAGGCGGGCTGAGCTACGAGTACCGCTTCCAGCAGAAGGGCAGCCGCCGCGCAGTTTTGCTCTTCAACGGAGGTGTCGAGACACCGCCTCTGGTTTACTTTCCCGTGGGGTCGGACAGAAATCAATGGGAAGCAACGCTTACTGCGTCCATCTACGACCCACTCGACTATCGCAGGGACTTCAGCTTTCAAGTTTTTGTAAGAATAATAACTTCCGTGCACCTATATTAGGATATGTAGGGCAATGCGCTTCGAAGACTTTGATTCTATTTGAGTCGTATCTTCAATGTATCTTCAAATTGTGCCCAGTGCTTGCTATAAAGTTATATGAGCGTAGATGTGATCGCTCAAATTGCTGCAATTTAGTCACTTTAGTTAACTTTTTTGCGAATAGTAAAAACTATTTGCAAATCGCCTTGTTGCATTTTTACGCATTTTGACTGATTCAAAATGCCTCAAACCCGTCGTTAAACAACAAGGTGCGTCCACCGAACGTCCCATCCGATGTTTTGATTTCGAAGATTTCGAATATTTTAAGCGGTGAGAATCCTGAGCTGTCGAAATACCTGGCAACTGGCGACCAGCAGAGCGCCGCCACCACGCTGATCTGCATCGGGTCGCTAATGAACGCGCCGAATGAGGAGGTTGAGGGAGCCAATGCAACCGAAGAATCCAAGGCTGCATTTCGGGCGCAGATGATGACGGTACGCAACTTTTGTGGGAGCTGGTATCACCCATTGTCCTCTGTTGAAAACTGGGCCCTCTAGAAACCAATAAGAAAGCTACGAAACTCGAAACGCAGAATAGCAGAGAAAATGTTTTAACATAAATGACAGCGAAAAGGGACATTTCTACTTTGAAATAGTTTTGATGACAATGCCTCTTTAAATTTAATGTTCCACAAGCACAAGCCTTCAGAACGCCAGAACGGACCTCAATTATTTTAGCAACGTACTGCATTCATCAACATCATCGCCAAGTTTGTGGTGAACTCAACAGACTCCTTGGAGCAGACAAATGAGCTTGTCCGCAACGCAGTAATGCGAGTTGATGAAATTTCGCTGGATTCCCAGGTAAATTGATAGTTAAATGTGTCCAATATTTTAGCTGCCATTCACAGCTCTAGTTTGATCTGAATAAATTCAGGAAGTTGTGGTCGGAACTTTCTCGACTCTTGTCAGTACTAACCAAGCATTGCGAAGATCTATGAATTCGAACGTCAGCTACTCTGTCGGTGAAGGTAATTTTTTACGCTTTATGCGTTGGATTGAAAAACTAAATTGTCATCGTAAGCGCCCTGTTTCAGATCTGGTTGGAATAGCTTCGCATATCTGGCAAGCTTCTGATGCAAGTATTAAAACTGAAAATCTGCGTCTGGCTACATTGTGCAATTCTCTCTCTAACGAAACAGCTGAGAACTGCTCAGAAGCTTTCATCCAACCTACAATTGCTAATTATTCCATGCCGAGCAACGAAACACAAAGTTTGAGTTCAAGTAACCTCACCAAGACAGTGAACCAGCGAGCCAGACGGGTGATTGACTCAGTGCTGACAAATCTGGATGATGTGACAAGCGTTGTGCTGCAGGACTCGGCCTCCGGCACGTACGCCTTCGGCGACTCCGTGCTGTCAGCCGTTGGTAAGCGCATCAGCAATGACAGCGGTCATGATTTAAGGATGGCGTCGGGCCATGGTGCCGTTACTCTTCCTGCTGGAGCAAACAGCGGCTGCAGCGTAAAGGTCTTGTTTTCCAGCAACAATCCCTACGTGTGGGAAAAATCTGCTGGAAACGTCAAATCCAATGTGATGATCCTGTCACGTGAAAAATGTACGACCGAGAGCTCAAGCTCATCAAGCACCAGCATAAATGGCACTGGAAATGGCACAGCAGCTTTCTTAATAAGGCGACGCCGAGCATCACCGTCGACGGGCACAGTTGAGCCTTATGTCCTGGCCCTACCAACCTCTGCAGCACCGATGGAGCTCGTCAACAGAACCCCAGAGCACAAATGGTACATGGCTTATCATAGCTTCAGCATCGCAAGCAGTGCAGATCTGATTCAGGTCGTGATCGCGCCTCTGAATTCCAGTCACGTGCTTGATGTTTACGTCCAGTCGATAGTTCTGCCAGGTCCAGAGAACTTCATCACGAACCATATTCTGCCACTTTCGCTGTCCAATGTCAGCAGCATCCATTCAGTTGACCCTAGAAATTTAAGCGCGACCGAGCTATGGGAATATCAAACAATGTTTTACCTTCCGAAAGGCGTACTCAATGCTTCTGCTGTGCACTATATTGGAGTGCGCCGACACAGATGTCTGAGGAGCGACCCTGCAAACTGTCCAGACCCACATTTACACTACAATATCAGCATCTCGCGTCACTCCTGCCAGAGATGGGAGCCGGAACAAAGTCTGTGGCTACCGCTGCCTGAGGAGAACTGCCAGCCACTGGGCACCGGACCGCCCAGCAAGCCAATCTTCCGTAGCAATCTCTTCGGTAGCATTGGAGTGGGAATCAACCTCACACCGAATCTGATCGACTTCGGCAAGCTGTTTGAAAACTGGCAAGGCAAGCTGGCTGAAGCAGCGGTCGTGGTGAGCACCGTGGTTGTGCTCTGGTGCCTGTTCATTCCATTCGCAGTGCTGCTTCGACGAATGGACAATCGAGACGCGTTGTTGGTAAGACGAATCGCAGTCAACATGCACACCGACATAGTCAGCTGTTTATCGTACTTTTCTTTAATTTTTTGGCTGTGCACTTTTTAGTTTGAATATCTGCCACTCAAGGACGACAAGTGCAGAGCGCATCGTTATCTACTAGATGTGTACACCAATGTCTCAAAAGGCAGTGGAACTGAGTCAAATATTTTCTTTAACCTTATCGGAACTTGTGGCCAGGTGCGAAAGCGGAAGCTGAATGATGGAGTCAGAAAGGTATTATTTCCACTCTTGATAAATATGTATCTACCTCATGCAAAAAGTGCTCAGCCGTCTCAGACGACAACACGTTCTTTATATTCTTTAGAATTTCACGGACGGTGCAATCAATCACTTTGTTATGACCTGCGACAGTCATCTTGGAGACCTTAAGCGACTGCACATCTGGCACGATGGTCACGGCTTTGCAGACCAGTGCAACTGGTTCATGAGCCGCATAATAGTCACTGATACATTTTACAATGCAAAGTAAGTTTTCCTTAACTCTTCATTTTTGTGGTGTAAGCAGAGCTAAAGAAGTGTTACTCAGCAAAGAAATAGTACGAAGATTGTGCCAAAATTGCAAGAAAGTATAATCGTCACTTTTTTCAACTGGCAGCACTAAACAAAAGATTTCATCTTGTCCCATTTTTGGTCTGGTCAGTGATTTGTGAAATGTGAAAATTCGCACAATTTCTGTTTTTTTTGGTATCGCTTTGCAAAATGAACCAAGCGGTCCTCTTGACTAATTGATTTTAATTTTCTACAGGTACTTTTTCATTCACAACGATGAGATCGGAGAAGACTCGGAGACCAATCCTGTGGTAGTGAAGCTGGCGTCCAAAGACGATATTGCCTTCTCACCTGGCCTAGTTCGGAATAACCTGTCCCGCAAGATGACAGACGATCACCTCTGGATGTCATTGATGTCGCGGAAGACCGACACGAACTTCAGTCGGCTGCAGCGACTTGGAGTTTGTTTCAGCATTCTGTTCATGACAATGATAGCAAATGCAATGTGGTATGGCGTTGGTGAAAACGGTCCGAACGCCAACACAAAAGTCCAAATCGGCCCCTTCAGCGTGTCCGTGAATGCCCTGCTAACATCTTTGCTGGGTGCGCTTTGTGTGGTTCCTGTGACGTCTGCAATCACAATTTTGTTCCTCAAGTCAGAAAAGCGCAAAAAGAGCTCAGAAAAAGCACAGAATAGCCAGCCTCCGAAAGAGTCAGTTGAGCTTGCCGAGCATCTGGATCACACCAGCGAGGGCGTGAGAGTCGACAAAGCTTGGCTGGAAAAGACAATGTGTCGCGCTGCCTTTGTGGGTGACGACGGTCGAGTTCAGAGCATCAGGCACACAGAAGCCACAGGAAAATACCAAGTCTGGCCAGAGTCCGCTGACTCGGTCAGCACACCAATCAGTTTGCCAGATGAGCTGCACAAGAAGGCAAAGAAGTTTCGACTGCCGTACTGGTTTCAATACATCGGATGGGCTCTTGTCCTAGGCAGCATGGCTGGGGCCGGCATCTTCATTGTCTTCTACGCAATGGACTGGGGAAAGAACAAGTCAGAGGAGTGGTTGGTCACTTTCTTTCTGTCGCTCTTTGAATCTCTGCTGCTCATCCAGCCGCTCAAGGTAGCCTCACTAAAATATTTTGCCTTTGTGCCTTTGCCGACACTGCTGCTGCATTACAGAATCAAATTCATTTCTCTTTCCTTCAGGTTCTGGCAATCGGAATGATCCTATCGGTGCTGCTTCGAAAGGACTACGATGCGAAAGACATGGACTTTGTGCGAGTTCGCTTCAGAGACCCCGAGACAAGATCTGGTAATTTTTGGGATGCCTTCAACGCACAATAACACTCGTATTTTCTAGTTCAATAAGAATTGATTGAAGCTAAAAATCCCACTTCTCAGACGGTTTCCGCTACCTGCACGAGGTCGAGGAGGGTGAAAAGAGTAGCGAGCTGAGGCGCAAAGCAAAGCAGACGTCCGTAGAGATCATCGGCAGCTGCTTGCTGCTCGCTCTGCTGTATTGCATCTGCTATGGCAACGTGGAGCCCTTCACCTACAGTATGCATGCTAGCATCAAAGCGCACCTTTATGATCAGAGTGACCCGCTTGTGCCGGAGACAGGCCTAGCGAATGTGCAGACACAGGGAGACTACTTTGTATTCGCCGAGAAAACTCTGCTCCCAGGCCTGTACCCAGTGGAGGCGAACGGCAAGAACCTGAGCGAGCAGGAGCGCAAGTTCATCGCGGACTTTGCAGGATTCCGTCTGGGTCACGCGACCCTTCGGCAGCTGCGTGTGGCTCCGATCAGGCGAGACTCGCTCGGCCAGTCGGCCGCATACAGCTTCGGCGCAGACAGGCGCGGCTGCTTCCACCCGGGCTGGCAGTTCGAGCGCCGCTGCAACATCTCCGATGGAATCGGCTCGCTCGATCTGGCATTCTCAGGTCTGACAGCCGAGCTCACCAGCAGCCTGCCGTACTGGGGCCAGCAGGGACTCTACTCGGGCGGTGGCTTCACCACTGTGCTACCCAATCATGGGGGTCAAGCACTGGCGCTGCTGCAGCAGCTGAAGGAGGCGAGCTGGCTCGACAACTACACTCGTGCTGTGTTTGTTGAGGCCGATCTGTTCTACCCCAATGTGAATTTGTTTACTTCTGTGATGTTCGTCACAGAGTTCTACCCATTCGGCGGTGCATACAGTGTGGCAAAGATATACACAACCAGGCTGTACAGGTGAGCAGCTTTGTCGTTGCGTTTTTATTTGGGGCATTCGATTCATCATCCTTTTTGGGCGAGTCAATGTGGTCCGAACGACTAGCACAGAAATATCGAGTTTTCAATATACGAGTAATATCTTAACTACTCGCTGAATGCACTTTCCGCAGATATGTTGGTGTCACGGGGCTTCTCGCGCTCATATCGGAGATCCTGACGGCTCTGCTCACGATTTGTCTGGTCGTGAAGGCATATTATGATTTCACTCGTGAGCGCTGGGACTACTTCAAGAACCTGTGGAACTTGTTCAATGTTGCGGCCTTTGGCTGTCTCATCGGTGCGACAGCTTTCTACGTGCTCAGATCCTTGGCAACGGTCAGTGCTCTAGAGGCGATGCAAAACTCCAAAGGCCTTAGCACCAATCTTCGGTACGTAATGAGCCTCAACGAGACCTTCTACTACCTGCTTGCCGCGGCTACATTCCTTGTTCAGCTGTCCTTCCTGAACATGGTGCGCTTCAGCCGCAGCCTGCATCACCTGCTGGGGACGCTGAGTCGCTCAATGACTCGCCTGAGATCTTTCTTCTGGGTTTTCATAATCTCATTCATGTCGTTCACGCTGCTGCACTACCTGATTCTGGGAGACCACGAGGACCAGTACAGCTCTGTGCTACAGGCCATGTCCACCCAGTTCTCCATCATGTTGGGCAAGTTCGATGTGGCCGTCATCGATCGCAACGGTCTGAAGAGTCGTCTGATTTTCCTGACCTACATCAGCTTCATCATGTTCATCGTGCTGAACATGTTCGTGGCCATCCTGAACGACAGCTATGAGGAGGTCCGGGCGGAGGCTGAGGCTTCGCCACATGAGGAGAATTTCAAGATCATAGAATACATATTGAACAGCATGAGAAAAGTGGCTCGGGGCCGTCCGGATCCCACCTATATCGAGCACTACGACGAAGGCATGTCAATTAAGTGTTTGCAAAATTAGATTTTAGAATAGCTCTATTGGTGATAGATGCGATGATCCAAGACTCTCTGGTTTTTATTGCGTTTTTGAACAGCAGCAAAATTATATTTGAGCTTTTCAGCATCGAGGTCGCAGATTCGAATTAATATTGACCTAGGTATCAACTTTGCTGTAATGTTTTAGCAGAAAATTAACCTTCTTGTGTGACCCGTGGGTCCCATTGGGTTTTAATCTGGGCTTTAGATTAAGTATCAGAACTCGTATTGGGCCAGGCTTTGAAACAGTCGAGTAATTAAAAAAATACGAAAAGAACCCAGAAAGGGAGCTTTAGAGAGACATGGCTTGAGAAAAGACACTGAGACATTGTGACAGGGGAGGGATGTCATGGGGCCCACGCACAAACTCGAGATTCACTGCGATAGAAGCGAGCAAAAGCCGGCACAGAGGCAGACAGCATTCAGAATTCATCGCAAACAACACAAATGATTTCAGAGTGGTCAGACGCGTTAGAGGACATCATACTCAAAGTGGATGAAATCGACCTTATCGCAAGTCGCCTGGTGACATTGAAACTCCAGCTGCAGAGGCAGCCACTGAGTTGTGAGAGGCAGTGAGCATCCAGTCCTTCGACACTGCTCAATCGTGTGACTACTGACTACTGCAAAATGACAAAGAGATTTAGACAAAAAATATTACTCGACATTTTTTTGTTCTTTTGTGTACATTAGTTGTCTGCGGGAAGGAAGAATGCGAAGTAGCGAATCAACCCAAAGATAAGAAGCGATAGATTTGGAGAAACAGGACCAGTACAGCTGGTTACTGGGCAGTTAGTGCGCATTCAAAATAATAGTACATCTTTCCTTCCAGTTTCTCGTGCGAAAAATAACGCGCAAATTCTTCAGAAAGAGGCAGTTAAGCTAGCGAAAACTAGAAAAGACGAACTACGAAAGCGTAAGCAACTCGCGACTGTAGTCGGACTGTGACTTCTATTCATAAACTACTGGTCACTGGCTTACAGGCTATGAATGATTCGAATTCAGCTGAGATTAATTATGAATTCAAGTTTTCATTTTCTCTAAATTATGTTTATAAGCCTTAATTTTAGTTTAATCGTTTGAATTATTTAGATGTGCTTTGCAATTCCTAATGGTTTTGATGGTAATGATTTTTCTCTGTATTTTGTGAACCAAGAAATTTAGTTTTTAAGATATGCGAAAGTTTCTATGTCGCGGCTATTCTTAATTCTATTATTTGCCGGACGTCTTGCGAAACGGAAGTCCTTATACTTTTAATGTTGTGCAGGCCGACAGCTGAAATTGCCGGCATTTTTTCATGGAACGTGTATCTCGCCCGTGCATGCGAGCTGCTCGGAATACTGGCCAGTTTAGCGTGTTGGTCGTGTTGGCGTTTTTATATTTGCACAAAAATAATTTTTTATAACATTTCCCTGTTCAAACCTAAATGATGCAGCCCATGCTGACTTGCGAGAGCCTGGGTTACTCAAACTGCTCTGTGCGGGCATCAGCACCGTATGTATTCGCACTCTTGCTCCAGCTGTTGAACAGCTCTCAGGTGGGAGCTTTTCCTCCTTCGCGAGTTCTCTAAACAATTCAGATAAAGGGTATGAAATATATACTCCTGCAAGCACCTTTGGCTGGGTACTTTTTGCTTCAGACCCAAATACATGATCTCTTTCGCCAAACATGCGGCATGGACCGAATACAGTTGACTAACGTAATGTAGGTTCGCGCTTCAGCGGGCACTTCGTTAATCACCAGTCAACTTTTCCATCAATAGAAGGAAGGGCAGAAGGGAGATACAAGAATCCAGGTTGGGTGAATCTGGGGCAAAGCCTCGGGTTAGGGCAGAAGGGAGATACAAGAATCCAGGTTGGGTGTATCTGGGGCAAAGCCTCGGGTTAGGGCAGAAGGGAGATACAAGAATCCAGGTTGGGTGTATCTGGGGCAAAGCCTCGGGTTAGGGCAGAAGGGAGATACAAGAATCCAGGTTGGGTGTATCTGGGGCAAAGCCTCGGGTTAGGGCAGAAGGGAGATACAAGAATCCAGGTTGGGTGTATCTGGGGCAAAGCCTCGGGTTAGGGCAGAAGGGAGATACAAGAATCCAGGTTGGGTGTATCTGGGGCAAAGCCTCGGGTTAGGGCAGAAGGGAGATACAAGAATCCAGGTTGGGTGTATCTGGGGCAAAGCCTCGGGTTAGGCCACAGGAGTGGCCATTAAGGAGAATTTTGTCTGAAGTGTGATTGCTCTGGGAACAGTTTAAGCAGATTTAGTCAAACCAGACGGATAGAAGGTGGCAGAAACGTAAGCCCAGTCACTTCCAGATCAGAAGTTTAGTCCAAAGCATCACAAAAGAGGAATTAAATAATTTTTCGTGATGTTTAAACATCGTTTGGTCGAATTTGATCGAATTAATTAAGAGCTGAATGGTGCCAGACGCGAGGCGAACAGCATGCAACACAAAATATTGTACTGCTTGCAAAAGGCGCATGTTTGCCAGAATTCTACGAAATGTGTTATTTGTAAATAGCAATATGTTATATCATATTTAATGATCGCAAATTAAATTGCAGATTGTTTTTGGTCTGTCGGCTTCGGGAGATCGATATCGAGCCGACTCAATAAGTCGTGTTTTTCCACCTTCCCTCCGGACTAGCTATGCTTTGCCAGCCTTATCCCTTGCTCGATTCCATAGTCCCATAATCTGAAATTTCTCAACTAGTTGCTCAACCGCCAACTGCCCGTTTCAATTACCGAAACAGAATAGATTCAGTCAATCAAATACCAGAGAGTTCCATGAGTGCACTCACCTGTGATACACAGAACTCATTCTGATGGGCATTGACACTCCGAGAGGTATTCAAGTGGGAGGAAAAGCGCGAGTTGATAAGTTTATTTTTCAGAGGGTAAATAATTTCAGAGCTGGCTGAATCCCTGGAGTTCTGAAGGAATTGCATCTTAAGATGGACGCTCGTTTTATTCTTATCTGCTCATCGAGCGGAAACAATTTTGTAGCATCATTTTGAATGTTTTTTCTTATCCTCCTTTACCTTTTTCATTCAACGTGGTTTGAAGTTAACCCCAACTGCACCAGCTACTCTTCACTCGTAGCTCCCAGTCTATGCAATGCCATCCATCAAGAATACGATTTTAAAGCAACAAGAGATGGCAATGCTGCGACCCGCAGTCTAAACTGCTTGCCTAGCTGACATCTCCAAATCTTCAACTGCACCCCAAGCAGCGCTACTGAGTGCATGACAGACTCTTGTGTGTTGGCTAACTGCACCCCAAGCAGCGCTACTGAGTGCATGACAGACTCTTGTGTGTTGGCTAACTGCACCCCAAGCAGCGCTACTGAGTGCATGACAGACTCTTGTGTGTTGGCTAACTGCACCCCAAGCAGCGCTACTGAGTGCATGACAGACTCTTGTGTGTTGGCTAACTGCACCCCAAGCAGCGCTACTGAGTGCATGACAGACTCTTGTGTGTTGGCTAACTGCACCCCAAGCAGCGCTACTGAGTGCATGACAGACTCTTGTGTGTTGGCTAGTAAAAATGTCACTTCAGAGTAGGCTACTCAGCCACAGAGGATAAAGTAACGAATCGCATCCAACATTCCTTAAACCTCCATAAGCTTTCCACATAACGTGTTCGTGGCCATCCTGAACGACATCTATGAGGAGGTCCGGGCGGAGGCTGAGGCTTCATGAAGGATGAGGATGAGATGAACTTCAAGATCATACTCGTAGAATACATATTGAGTAGCCTGGGGAAGTTAATTAATGGCGTCGATAAGTCGTCAAATTTTTGCGAGCTGAATGACGGCAAGTTTCCCAAGTCTGTTGAATTTTTTCCGATTACTCGATGGCAGAGAGAGCCCAAAGCATGGCCAGAGTACATATTCTAGAATCATGAAGCATTACAGGCGGCAAAATGCTGCATGAATTCTCTAGCCTACATCTTTAGTGCCAATTACATGCTTTGCGATGGCTGAATTTTCAGGCTGGACAAGCGCTCTGGATGAAATCGTACTGAAGCTGAACAAAATTGATAGACTGACCAGCCAGCTGGATGCCGACCAGGGAGATTTTGAGGGCGGAGCAGATTTTGACAGCGAGGACGAGTCTGGTGCCAGAGTGTCTTCTCCGCCGCTGTCCGCGGTTTGGGCTGGCAGTGTGACTCAAACTACATGAACTAGTCTAAACTTGTAACCAGTAAAGTATGACTTTCCCTGATGGTTTGCTGTTTTGTAAATCTCTCTTTTAATATTCTGCTATTCGACTAAAATTTCCTAGATTTGATGCATGTTGTTTCCTAGAAAGTTTTTTACCGTGGGCCTGACACTTTCAGCGTACGCAGGGAAGCTGGTATGACGCCGCTGTGGTGCTGGCAATCAGCTGGTGACTCAGCACTGCTTTAAGGTTAAATGGTATGCATTGAGGCGTCATTTGACATCAGTCGACCAGCACCCATGAGCGACGAGACAATTTTTCTGTTCATCCGCTGACCCCTAAGCCCACATTACATCAATGTGTAGCAGCCCTCAAGCTGTACACACACATTACGCAGCTCGAGGGCCTGACCCTCGACTTGGGGTTCGGCCCTCATTGAAGTAAACTGCACAACAAATTCCCAAGACTTCTTTGCGCCCTAAATGCAAAGGTCTCAGCTCGAGCTCAGTTAGATTTTTTTCAGCGGTAAACTCAGCCTCCAGAATTTTGGAATAAGCTTTAGTAAATTTTTCCTGACAAACTGGGCAAGTACGATCTTCAAGTACGAACAGCAGGCAAGTTATTTGCGGGTCTACTCACAGTAGTATATGATTATTTGACGCCTGTCAGAGAAACTGATATCGGGCATTGACCTCTCGGCCGATCACTTTTTTATTTTAAACTCTGCGATTTTCCGTTCTTGAACTATCAAGTTCTTTCACAGATTTATTTAAGCTAAACAAAATGGCCTGGTCTATATAGGCATCCGAATTGCACCACAAAAGCACTGGTGTAAGTGCGCCTAAATGACTTGCATGTAAATTTGTATGCATTCACTGCTTCGATCAGACTCGATCAACTTCACTCTAAAGTGCTAGTAACAAGTCCAACAATCAAGACGCTGTTTAATTAAGCAATAAATGAATAACTACTAAATAAGGGTCACTCAGAGAAACCTGCGCACTGCACATGTGCTTAAGCCTGTCATACTCGTACATGATATTTGTTTCATCAAAGAAATCAAAGCGCTCTGACTTTAAGTTCCCGATGCCAACAGGTCGGGGTCGAACAACTCGAAGCAGCTGCGATGCACCACCAGTGCAGCTATTTCCACCGTACATTTACAACTTAAGCACCTCTTATTCACCTATCATGTACATTCAGCAACTTCAGTGCACCTGCTATGTCTCAAATGTGAGCCTCCCGTTCACCTTTTGCGCACCTCCAGTGCCCTTATGCACCATTATAGTGCCCCAACCGCCGCCACCATTCAGACTTGACAGTTCCCCTAATACCTGACCACTTCACCGATGGCACACCTTTCATGCCTCTTTAAAAACATTAGTGACATTTCGGCCTAAAAAGTGCACTCTGGTTCATTTCCAAAACACGCACGAAATAGACCGCTAAAGTGCCTCTTTTTTGCACCTGTTCGCTCGCCTTTTATGCCAACGCAGGTGCATAACTTTTCCATGGGTAAACTTCTCGTTTTGCCTGCGATTGGAGCTCCACTTGTCACTTTAGCCCGCGGTTGCTTTTTCAGTTGAGAAATTTATTTTGACCGCTGAGGTTTATACAAATTTGTAAGTTCGCCGATCCCAGAACCCACGCATGAGTACATAAAGTACGCCAATAGCAGTTTGTTTGTGAAGCCGCCTCCAGTGGCTATAGGGATGGCCGCAGTTCGTCTAGTTTAAAGTTTCAAACTGTCAGCCCGCGCCCCTCATCTGATTGACTAGCGGCAGGCTGGCAGACATCGCGTTTGGGCTTTCTGAGGCAGCTGAAAACAATGAGAACTCTCGCGTTGTCGATGGAAAGCCATGCAGACTGCGTGACTTCTTTCAGCCGGTGAGACTGTGGCCCCAAGGCCTAGCCACTGCCTCATTCTTTTGTTCAAGGGGAGCCGTGGCCCAATTGTTTCCCAGCTGCCTCTCCAGCCGACCTACTCAGGTGCCCTTCAGGAAGGGGAGCTGCAGCTAGCTTGTGCCGGAGCAAAAAGCAAGTCGGAGCTGGGCGGGATTTCGCGGGAGCATGGAATGAGGGTAGGACTTGCCTTGAGACTATTCCAGCGGTAAGCGGGAATAGCATCGCGAAGCAGCTCGGCTCTCTGCTGCGCCCACACACTGGGTCTGTCGCGGTTGTCCATGACAACAGTCGCATTAAAAAGGTGGGATCTACTTAGACCTTAGGCCGCAGTTCCTTGCTGGCGCTAATAGGAGCCGCACCAATTGCCTTGGCTGAGTGTGCAAGAGGCGCGCTGAACTCAGGTAGGAAGAGAGAAAGAGAACAAGAGACAGACAGCAGACAAGCCAGGTGTGTTCATGCGTGCCGCGGAATACCGGTCGACCGCCCCGCCTCGCCTGCACAGAGCTCTGAGGGTGTGCGTGCTAGTCTAAGGCTGCGCAAGAGTTTATAAGAAAATAACTCGCTGCTTCTGCTGCTCAGACCGCTATTGTAGCCCTGTTAAGCGTTAATAAAAATTCTGTCACTTTTTTTAACTGTACGCGGGGCTGCTAGAAGCACAGTCCGACGAACGGCACTTTAAGCCCCGTACATGCAGAGTAAGTACTCATAAATACGCTTTGACAATAAAGTCGAATAGTCTTTTCCAGACAGCTGGTCCGTTGACTTAGCATCGGACAGCACATAGTTGCGATAGCCAATGTAAATAGGGGCCCAGACTTCCAAAGCAAAAAGAATCACTGTAGTTTCAGATCGCCGGGATCACCACCTGCAGCACTCCGTACCGCGCCGCGCATGCAACCGACTGTGCGCTTCGCGGAGCCTCTGGAGCTCGAACAGTCGCAGCAGTCTCCGTCACTAACCTTCCGGCTACCCAGGATCGGTCAGCTGCAGCCATCGACCGGCAGTAAAGATGCAGCCGCGGCATGCGCCATCTATGATAGGCACGGCTACTCGCCGCCTCGCTCGCCGTGAGTGTACTGCGAACCAATTCTGACTACTTGAAGTACGATTCTTGAATACATGTTTTTACATAGTAAGAGCTCGTAGTAAGCTTGGTTATATGAGCTCACGAAGTTCTCAGCGTTTCGGGGCTTGTGAACTAATAATAATAATAATAATAATAATTGCGGGAGGGCTGCGGGCAATGGCACATCGTTTAGTGACACTAGACCCGCAGCCAGCGAGGAGGCAATTCTGCCCATTTCACTGACTCCTGAGCACACACGCACACAGATACTTTTCGCAGGCACGCGCTCACACAGGTGGGTACATCTGCCGACTTTCTCATCGTCAGGCAGTGTACACTTTACTGTGCCTTGGAGGTTGGCCCTCAAGGGCGTAAATTGCACGACAAGCCCCAAGCCTTCTCTCCGCGGCTGCGCTCGTAAATGTGGCCTCGCCGTGGAATCGAACTAATTAGGGACCGTGGTGCCAGAGGCAAAGGCGTTAACCGCTCTGCTACCGACCCCCGTGAACCAACGTACCATTTCGTATCGATTAACGTACAATACTAAATTACATTAACTGAGGGCATTGGGCGAAACCGGAATGTCGCATTTTCATAGCAGTACATTCTGCCCGATTACAAAATCACCAGAGGAGACGCGGCGGCGAGCCAGTGGAAGTACCCGCTACCCAGCAAGTCTTTCAGGCTGTACATAGGGCCGCCACATCGACAGGTGGAGCAGCCGACCACAAAGCTGCCTGCCAGCCGCACCTGCGGCGGTGACACTCAAAGGTGAGGCGCTCACATCAACCTTCATACCTTCTACTTTCTTGTACTTAACTCGCATGGGCGCTAGAATCTGAGGAGATCCGAAACTAGATTAGACGCTCACAAACTAACCCCAAAAAGCCTAAGCGGACTGCAGCTTCAGCGCAGCCGCACCGAGCCTACTATCGGTGGAGAGCATCATCAGCATCCGCAGACCCCCTACGTGCAGAGTCGAGCAGAGATCTTCCTTCGTCGCCGCGTTCCACCTCCACCGATGACAGCCAACTCGGTGAGGCCACAGCTGCGGCTACGTCGGGAGGCAACAGAAATGGCAAGTCGCAGTGACGAAGAGACCGAGAGGCTGCGATGGACCATGAGCACGCAGAGGCATTGGCAGGTAGATCGCAAGGTGAGCTATTTGTAAAATGTGAAATTTTTTCCTTAGTTAAAATACACCGTTCAAGCAAAAGACATTTCGCAATGCTCGCATTTCAATAAACAGCTTCTTGCTCCTCCAACTGCAGGGCCAGCAACGGAACCAAGGTCCATTCTCCAGGGAATTCACAGTGCACGTGACAGCCCCTAGCAACTGGATGCGCATGAAGTGGGGCCGGAAGCAGCTGCACGAAGATCTGCGCACGGCGACACCCAGTGAGCAGCAGCGCAGCTACATGTACATAAAGCAGGCCTTCGGGCAGCAGCAGCCCCTGTCAGAGCATGAGTACTAGACTGCATAACGACCGGGCTACAGTTTATGACCGAGGATCCTCGACATTCAGACGCGCGAGCTGCATAACTAATATTCGTATTTTATAACTAGAGCTTGGAAAATAAGCCTGAAATGAACAGGCAAACAGTTTCCTGTACAGTCTCTCTATATGAATAAAGCAAGAACGAAAAGTAAAAAAACTAAAGTAAAAACCTGCTTTGGATTCTTATAAAAATGGCTTTGGATTTTCATGGTTCACTGCAGTCGAATTGTCACTTCGCCTTTAAGCCTTGTTGACGATTCTCCGCTGTGGTGCTTGTGGTAGTACCGACACAGAGCAGTTAAGAAATAGAGACAAAAACAAAGGCATGAAATATAATATATTGAATAGGACATTTTAGCGAATTTATTTCAAGATCTCACACGAAAAAGCTGATGCAGTAATCGGCCACTGCAAGGAAACAGGCTCGCACAAGATGGCCGCTGCGACCGGCAGATGAACGATTCCGAGCTGATCTCGCCATGCGAGCAAGTCTTTTAAGTGAAGGCTAACAGGTGCGCACTGACACTCAGATACTACACACAATCACAGGTGCTACCGACACTCACAGGTGCGCACTCACACTCAGATACTACACACAATCACAGGTGCTACCGACACTCACAGGTGCGCACTCACACTCAGATACTACACACAATCACAGGTGCTACCGACACTCACAGGTGCGCACTCACACTCAGATACTACACACAATCACAGGTGCTACCGACACTCACAGGTGCGCACTCACACTCAGATACTACACACAATCACAGGTGCTACCGACACTCACAGGTGCGCACTCACACTCAGATACTACACACAATCACAGGTGCTACCGACACTCACAGGTGAGCACTCACACTCAGATACTACACACAATCACAGGTGCTACCGACACTCACAGGTGCGCACTGACACTCAGATACTACACACAATCACAGGTGCTACCGACACTCACAGGTGCGCACTTACACTGACATGTGCTACTGACACTCACTTGATCGCGTTAAGCTCTTCCATTAAACTTAACTTGTAACAAGATAAGTTGTCTTCAATCATTGAGTCTTTAACTAACCCAAGACCAAGCGGAAGAACCTCAAACAAAAAAGTGAAAAGTAAATATGTGCAGCAAAAAAATGTACCTATTAAAAAGGCTAGCCAAATGTCCAATATTGATAAAACATTTTAACTAACTACGCATAGTTATTATTAGATGAGAAACACATAAAAAGAGACATGAGCCGTGATTTTAGGCAGATAAAGAAAACTTACTAAAAAGAGGCCGCACAATACCCTTAAGCATTTAAATGCATCAAACGCCATTAACAAACACACACACACGCACACACTCACAAACACACGCACACGCACACGCACACACTCACAAACATACGCACACACACACACGCACACTGATCAGGTGAGCCGCTCGGAACCGCTGCGACCCAGTCAAGGCCAATGGTGCATGAGAAAATTTACAAGCGCATTATGAGAAGATGCAATGAGAACAGGGTCACAAGTACAAGTACCAGGCTTCAAACTGGGCGACAATCGCGGGAGGAAGGGGCTGCGGCACCAGCGTCTGCTCGCGGTGAGAGACCGGGCCAACTTAAACTTATATAAAAAGTTGCTGCAGAAAGTTTACTGTTGTCAATGAAATAGCAGCCAGAGACTGTACAACTGCGCGAGGTCCGTGTCAACTGCAGTAAATACTCGTAGGTGGATTTCTTATAAAAAAATTCCATCTATATCTCCCCACACTACGTCCGAAATGCCTTGTCTGTGTTGTGTATAATAAGACGCTACAAATAAGTAAAAACTACAGTGTAAAAGACGACTTGGAATCCCGAGATTTCTGAATGGCTCAATGTAAAATTAAACTGCAAGATGCGCCAGCCTACTTCCAGTAGGGCTAAAGTGCTAAAATGTGAAATGCTGTCTGCTGTCCTCTGCTGTCTATCAATTAAACGGTGCGCAAGAAAACGAAATCATTTAAGATTAGTAAACTGGATACATAAGCAGAATGGGGTCAGAAACGACCGGGCCGAAACAAAGAGAGATAATGTGCGAAATTGTACATTACTAAATTAAATATTAAAGCAGCGAAATCGGAAGCAAAAAACTGCTCTAGAGAAATCAGATCGAAGAACGCGCGTATAGAACTGGGCGGGGAAAGGAGGCCCGCAGCCGTTTTGAGAGGCCTTTGAGAAAGCCTAAACACAGTCGATTTAGTTTCACCTTCAGTCGGAGTGCGTGTATCTGAAGGTGAGGTTAATGCGCGAGGCATTGGGGCTGTTGAAGGCCTGCTGGTCCTTGGGCACCGAGTGCAGCCAGTGCAGCTGCATGGAGCCCCGCATCACCAGCAGGGAGCCGTGGCGCAGCGGCAGCCGCAGGTGGCGGCCCCACTCGTTCAGCTGCCGGAATTTCGGCGGGTTTCGCTTCGTTTTCACTTCAAACTGGCGCTCGTAGCCCAGGGAGATAGACGCGATCAGCGGATGGGGCCCGAGGGTCTTCTCGTCATCCGCGTGCCACCCGATTGAGTCCCGACCGGATCTGCAGTAACAGGGTGAGCGATGCTGGCGAGCCTCATCCATCTCACCTCATAGCTGGAAAGGCCCTCCAGAGCTGGGGAGGTCTCACTCATCTCATAGTTTGGGGATCTCACTCATCTCATAGTTTGGGGATCTCACTCAACTCATAGTTTGGGGATCTCACTCATCTCATAGTTTGGGGATCTCACTTATCTCAGAGGTGGGGGATCTCACTCATCTCAGAGGTGGGGGATCTCACTCATCTCATAGTTTGGGGATCTCACTCATCTCATAGTTTGGCGGATCTCACTTGTCTGATAGTTGGGGAGATCTCACTTGTCTGATAGTTGGGGAGATCTCACTTGTCTGATAGTTGGGGAGATCTCACTTGTCTGATAGTTGGGGAGATCTCACTTGTCTGATAGTTGGGGAGATCTCACTTGTCTGATAGTTGGGGAGATCTCACTTGTCTGATAGTTGGGGAGATCTAACTTGTCTGATAGCTGGGGAGATCTCACTTGTCTGATAGTTGGGGAGATCTCACTTGTCTGATAGTTGGGGAGATCTCACTTGTCTGATAGTTGGGGAGATCTCACTTGTCTGATAGTTGGGGAGATCTCACTTGTCTGATAGTTTAGGAGATCTCACTTGTCTGATAGTTGGGGAGATCTCACTTGTCTGATAGTTGGGGAGATCTCACTTGTCTGATAGTTGGGGAGATCTCACTTGTCTGATAGTTGGGGAGATCTCACTTGTCTGATAGTTAGGGAGATCTCACTTGTCTGATAGTTGGGGAGATCTCACTTGTCTGATAGTTGGGGAGATCTCACTTGTCTGATAGTTGGGGAGATCTCACTTGTCTGATAGTTGGGGAGATCTCACTTGTCTGATAGCTGGGGAGATCTCACTTGTCTGATAGTTGGGGAGATCTCACTTGTCTGATAGTTGGGGAGATCTCACTTGTCTGATAGTTGGGGAGATCTCACTTGTCTGATAGTTGGGGAGATCTCACTTGTCTGATAGTTGGGGAGATCTCACTTGTCTGATAGTTGGGGAGATCTCACTTGTCTGATAGTTTGGGGAGATCTCACTTGTCTGATAGTTGGGGAGATCTCACTCATCTTATCGTTGGGGAGATCTCACTTGTCTGATAGTTGGGGAGATCTCACTTGTCTGATAGTTGGGGAGATCTCACTTGTCTGATAGTTGGGGAGATCTCACTCATCTTATCGTTGGGGAGATCTCACTTAACTGATAGTTGGGGAGATCTCACTTATCTCAGAGGTGGGGGATCTCACTTATCTCATAGTTTGGGAGATCTCACTTATCTGATAGTTGGGGGATCTCACTTATCTCATAGTTTGGGAGATCTCACTTATATGATAGTTAAGGAGATCTCACTTATCTCAGAGGTGGGGAGATCTCACTCATCTTATCGTTGGGGAGATCATCTTGGGGAGGGCAATGAAACATCATTCGGTGACACTAGACCCGCAGCCATCGAGGAGGCAATTCTGCCCATTCCGCTGACTCCTGAGCACACACGCACACAGATACCGTACACATGCACACACTTACACAGGTATGTGCATCTGCCCCGACTTTCTAATCGTCAGGCAGTGTACACTTTCATCGTTCCTTGGAGGTTGCCGCTCAAAGGCGTAAATTGCAAAAGCTCTCAAGCTTTCTCTCCGTGGTTGCGCCCAAAATTAATGTGGCCTCGCCACGGAATCAAGCTTAGGGACCTTGGTGCGAGAGGCGACCACGTTAACCGCTCTGCCACCGACCCCCAAGCAACTCTGGTTACCTGTACAAATTGCAGAGTAGAGAATTGAAAGTTGCGTCCAGCTTATGGGCAATGCGATCCTTTAGATCGGCCAGCCTGGGGTGCCAGACGTGATTGGCTTGCAGTTCAACTCCTGAGTAGGTGTAGGGAACGCCAAACCAGCAAGTGAGGCGGGGCTCCTTGTGGTACTCGCCGCGCACCATGGTGTCCCTCTGGCGCCACTCAAGCTCGTTGAGCAGCACTTGGAACAGGTTGTCAGCCTCGGACTGGGATAGAAAATATGGATAGTAGGACACACTGGAGTCCGGCTCGCGGTAGTGCTTGCTAAGCAGAAGGTTGCCTCCTTGCTGAAGGAATTCCTCGGGCAGGTCGGCAGCCGACTCGCTTTCAATGCTGCGGTCAAGACTGCGGTCATGGCTTCGGTCAAGGCTGCGATCGTGACCGCGATCGCGGCTGCGGTCATGTCCCCGATCGTTAACACCCCCAACTGCTCCATTGTCCTGGCAAGCAACAGAAACGGGAGGCGGCATCGAGAAGTCAATGCCAACTAGCGGTGGAGATAAAACCGTCGGAGTGGACGGAGCAGGTGGGTAGAAGCGCTGCTGCATGTAGGCCTGCTGCTGCTGTATAAAGTTCTGCTGCTGCTGAGGCAGCATTGTGGGCTGCGGCTGAAACTGTGGGCTGCTGAGGCGAAACGGCGGCACAAAGTCAGCTGCGCTTGGGTTTAATTGATATGGTTGTGGCTCGGCGCCAGGGTTGCCAGAGATCGATGCTTGAGGCGGAGGCGGAGGCGGGGGCGGAGGCGGAGGCGGAGGCGGAGGAGGCAGCTGTGGAGGTGGGGGCGGGGACAATGCTGTCGGCTGCTGCGTGGGCAGAGGCCCCTGAGGCAGCGGTATTTGAGATGGCAGCGTAGGTGACTGCGCACGCTCGCCCCGACTTGTATTGGGCATTTTGCGATCCGGAGAGTCACGCGAGTTTCCCTCTTGGCGGCGTCGGCGATGACGGTCGGAGTTGAGAACCGGGCTGCGGCGGCCCCCGCTGCTGCTACGACTACGACTGCGGCTGTGCCGGCGCTTGTGCTGTCGACCTGCAGGCAAGGCTGGCGCTGGAGAAGTGGTTGGAGAGTTCCGACGCCTGGGTGGCGGCGAGGCTGAATTAGACGACTCACGTCGATGGTGCCGCCTCCGCTCACTGGGGCTTCGATCGCGCTGGGCTTCCCGCCTCAGGCTCTTGGACTTTTTCTCCTTCTTCTTTGACTTGTCTTTCTTGCGTTTAACGCTGCGACTGGTTGCTGCTTCGTCAGGCGAACTGTCCTGCAGCTGCTGCTGGGAATCGGTTTTGCGCTTGCCCATGCGGCGGCTGCGGTGCCGGCTGAAGATGGCAAAGAGTTTTGTGATTTTGCAAAGCTAACTGCACAAATTGATTTAAGCTGCCTAAGCTAGAAAACGTTTGTTTGAGTGCGGCTCAACACATCAATTATATGCCACTCGGCTAGAAAACGCGAACTGGTAACCCTTATAGCCTAAAGTAAATAAGCACAGAATAGAACCGTTGAAGGTGCACACACCGAAAGACTTCTGGGCACCGAAACCCCAGAGTTTGTATTTGGAGTAAAAAGTAATCAGGATGCAAAGAATCAAAAAGCATATAAAAGCAGATCAAAAGCTATATTTGGTGCAGAAAGTCATTTGGCGCTTAAATTACAAGCAGCTAATTATATTTTTCGGGAAATCTCTGGTCCTATCAGGTCTGAAAAAACACGCAAGCAAATAAACAGCATCAGAGCTTACGGACAAAGCGAGCATTAGAAAGCAGTGGTCAGAGATGGCACCTTTAGTTACTTACTTGACACTGACTTTGTTTAATCAGGCTTTCTAAAATTGATTTTGATCGTCCATTCGTGACATGACTCTGGGGAAAGTAGATCGGCAACCTGTCAGCTACAGCCTGGCCTTTTACTTGGGTTTGGGGCTTTTTATTTATACAATATTCCTGATATCTCAGATATTTAATTTTATCTAGATAAATAGCCAGTAGATTACATCAGTATGAACTTATGTTTTTCATATTTCGTTCCAACTTTAAATTTGTCATAACAGGATATTGTTAAAATTTATTATAACAAAGACAAATAACTTATACGAATTTTAAACGCAGGCAGTGTGTAGATTTTAGATTCACCGAATTGACCGCAAAAGGCAGACTAACTTTGGAGTAGCAGAAAATGCACAGTCTGCTGTGAAGCAGGCACACGGAATAAAATGTTCGCCCAGCCGTGCTTAGCCAACTGAAGACTCACTCATGGATTCGTAGGTTACTCTCCGAACGCGAGACGCGCATCCGCACAGGCGTCACATTTGCCGTCAAGCAAGTCAACCGGCCGGCTGCGGAGCTGCCGTCTCCACGCTCATTGAGATAGTGAGGTCGGGGCAGCGAGCTCCTGGCGATGGAGGCAGATCGATGCAGCGTCGGATTCCTCGGCGGCGGATGCTGCTGTGGCGGAGCTGCGTTGGCGATCTGGCGCAGGTGGCGGTTCTCTTCTTCCAGAGCTGCCAAGCGTCTGCCATCCTCGGCACCGTCTGGCCCGATGTGCAGGACACCAAACAACAAGCGAAAGCCGTAGCGCGAACGCAGCAGGCACCAGATCATAGGCCCGCTGAGGACAAGCACAGTGATGAAAATGGAGTGCCAGACTGGGAGGCCCTCAATAAGGTGCCGATAGCCCAGGTTAAACGCTTTCAGGAGATCCACCAAACGTTTCATTAGGATGCTTCCGAGCAGATCGCTGGCCGCTTCTAATGGATTGACATCCCAGAAGGGGTCGACAGCCAGAGCTTCAAGCTGTTTCAAGCAGTCGTCCTTGGGTGGCGCTACGCGAACGGCGCTCGTCACCCAGAGGTGGACAGACTCCAGGAAGCCAAGTGGCTGACTTCTGGACCGGCATTCGAGTCTAGTCACCGCATGTTGCCGCCCAGCCAACGCCAGTCGGTAAAGTCTGACATAGTTCATCCCCCAGCTAGTGAGAAAGACTACTAGCAGGGACTGCCATAGTCTCAACCGGCTAAGACACAGCCAGGAAATCAACAGTATCATCGCAACCACAATGAAGGCCTGCACCGGCCACTGTGTGTCAAACAGCTGCCACCAGCGGAAGCCAGAGCTGCTGCTCCAATCAGCTGCGGGTTTTAACTTGGAAAATAGAGCCAGAAGCAGTTCATTCGCGTCCTGCAAATCTTCTACTTCCGGCTCCCGCTGCTCATTGGCGGCTGACTGCAGACGGTGTAGTTGCGCACCGTTAACTGTCCAGCCACTGCCAATGTCGAGTTTTACCTGGGCATCATCAGGCAAGCCGCGCAACTCAGCATTACGGGCCAGCACTCTGTTGAGACTGCGGACCAGAATCAGGTAGTAGGTGCGGTACGCAGTAGGTTTTGCCCCCTCTGAGGTTGAGGTCAGCTGCGGAGAAGACTCGGGCACTGACTCTAGTTTATTTAGTCCGTAGGGGTCGTACAGGCTGTCAGATGCTGCCAGCTGAAGCATTGGGAAAAGCAGCAGAAACGCTGTCATAGCTGGAAATACAATCAAACGATCGCAAATAAGATGTGATAATATCTTAGCTGTACAGGTTTAGAATGTCTCGGAAAAGGACTCTAGACGATGAATATCTCAAGCATTGCAGATGATCGATTTAAAGACAAAATGAGTGGGATGCAATGGATAAATTAAGGTGAGGTAGGTTGGTGATAGGTAAGGTAGGCTACGAAAACTAGAAAGCAAATATAATCTCGATGAAATTTTTATAGAGCAAAATAGAAACAGACAAAAACTTATAATGCCAGATAGACGGATTATGCTTACTCAGTGCTGCTTTATGATGCTTTTACATTTCACGGAACTAATTTGCGCGACGGGGCAAACAATGAAACACCGGATTAAATTGTTCTAGCTCGTATTGTGTTACGTGGAAGTAGGCGAATGTTCAATATTTTGTGCATCGTTTCAGCAAGCTGCGTATGCTGGCGTGGCAAGGGTGGCGGGATAAAAGAAACAAGAGACACCTTTGTGTCGGCATTGTGCGCCGGTAAATAAGCAAGGAAAAATTTACTCATGTGATACGCTACTGCTTTATTGAAAACCTGCATTGTTGTGAAGGAACTCATTGAAGCATTCGATTTCCATTCAAAGCGGAGGAAATTACGAGCACAAAGATAAAACAAATTAGGCAGGTGCTAATCTACATTGGAACATAAAACGGTCTTAGTTTTGTAATTTAGTTTAATGTAAAAGCTGAAGTAACGTATAGTAATATTGCGTTTCACGTCAACACAACAAGCAAATAAAGACAGCATTCTACATAGACTAAATTAAGTTTTTAACCTAACACTCTCTGATTAGAGATCCCTAAACCTGAATTTTAACTATATGTCAAGCATTTGTACTACTATGCCCTAAAAATTGCTTAATCCCCAGGCAAAGTTAAAATTACTTAGAAAATAATTCAAGGAGAAAGAAGGTAGAAATCAGCATCAAATGCGGTGGAAATTACAAAAGTACTTTCGGACTGCTGTAGCGTACTTTGTAACCCTGACAAAGACTACTAACAAAGAGAGAAATACAGCTCCGAATATAAACAAATTTTTATAACAAAGGCACAGTGGGGGAAACCAAATAGTGGCAAAACAGTAGAGAAAAAAAGAATCACACTGATTTAAAAGTATTGTCCGTTTAAAAAATAGAGAATAAAGACGAACTTACTTTTATAATAAAAAACAATAAAAGAAGAGTTTAGGGGCCTATTTTCAGAAATCGACGAAAATGAATGCACGCTTAAATTGACCACTTGCAACATGTCAGTCGATGCTTTCTGAAGTGCAATGCGCGAGCAAATATTCGACTACACGTACCGCACCAGTATTTCCTGCAATCGCTGCTAAGATCCTTAATGCCCAACGAAGAAGTCTCTTGTGGACATAACAACTTTCTGTGGACTCGCTGATGTGCATTTAGCCTTGCACGACTAGAGAACTTCAGTGGCAGCTATATTGGGTTGTCGCCAGAGCTTGGAGTCCTAGACCAGTGTCTACAACGTTGACGCGATCTCCAATAGACTCGCGGCCGTGCTGACGACATCGGATGGTGTGAGTGTTAAGATCGTCCTTCTCACGAAATACCGCGTTACACAGGCCACACTCATACATACTTTCATAATCAACAAGGACAGCTGCTGGCTGGTCGTCATCAATTTTCGAGGCAGGATTAACTCGCGGTGCATTGGGGGCTAAGCAATAGTGACGAGCAAGGTGACATGGCATCTTGAACTCCCGGCCACAATACTGGCAGCTGACTCGAGCGCAGGTATGAATTACATTGTGCTTTAGCAAATTAGCAGCTGAAGCGAAAGCTTTACCACAAACAGCGCATGAAAACGACTGGACTAGCCTCTGAGATTTCGTTTCCGCAGTGGAAATGGACTGGTTTGGCTGTAGATGGCTCTGGGTTGCATGAAAACTTGAAATATGCGCCAGCAAAGATTCCTTAAGATCAAAGCGCTCGCCACAAAGGAGGCAGTCATTAATCGATTGATTAGAGTGCGTAACTCCACGGTGCTCCGTGTGGCTAGCAATTAAGGAGTAGTCGCTATACGTACGCGTGCTAAAATTCCATTTGTATGCTCTTCTTTTTCCTCCACTTGATTCCTAAAAGGAGAATTTTGACATAATTCAGAAAATAATGTTAAATATATATAGCATAAAATTTTTGCAACTCAATGGAGCCATGACATTGAATAATAGCTTTTAAAACACACCTTTGGTTTTTCGAAAGTTCTGAATTTCACAGACTTTGACTGAGGTTCGACACCGCGACAGCTTCCCATGTGCACTCTAGCTACATTCTCGTCCTCAAAGCGCATAGCACAGTATAAGCACGGAAACCATTTACTTGGGTCATCAGTATAATCTTGTGCATCAGCCTCTTTTCCAATTTGTCGATCAGTGGGGTTCTCAGAGAAAGCGCCCTTCAAATCAAATCTGCCCCTATTTAACACCGGAAACTTGAAAGTTCCGGTAACACCAGCACCGCTGAATTCCACCTCAATTGGCGTCGTAACGCTGTGAGCTGGACCATTTTCAGGAAACTTTAGAAAATGGTGTGTGTTGAAACGATAACTCTGAGCCTTAGATGTGTAAGTAACTGCTGGCTGCAGTTGCTCATCAGCACGCACTGTTTTGTGAAGTGACGTAGATACTGCGTTAAAAGGAATTTCCTTTGCTTCGGGATTTCTCCATTGTGTAAAATGGTTTGATGGAAAAACGCTGTTTCCATAAGAATTAAGGCGAAATTTTTCGAAATGGAAAACTCGATAGTGTTGTCCGAGACTGTACCATGACATAAACGGAGTGCTACATAGGTCACATACATATTGACCGATGCGATCATTCGGTCTATGTTCTCGAGACTGGTTGGAAAGGTGCTGCTCTTTAAGCGCAACCCGCGATAGAAATGAACTTCTTAATTCGTCATTGTTCGAATGGTCACGATTAAAGTGCTCAGTGAGCTTGAATGCTGTCTCAAAAGCCGCATCGCAAAAGTGGCAGATAGACGGAATATTAGTATCTTCAGTTTGTTCGCGCTGATCCAGAACGAAGCTCACTTTATCGATTTTAGTAACAAGTTGATCAGGAGGGCCATGACATTCCGATATACAAGCGGACTGATGCGGATTGGAGCAAATTTTTTTAACGTGCTTTGCGGTCACACGCCAATCTTCATTGGGTTCATCGGATGGTATTTCATATTCAGCAAAATCCACCAAATTTGAGGCGAGCGGAGCTGTCGAAATGCCAAAAATTTCACCGACTTTTGATGGCGGCTTCTGATTTTCAGTTGTCTTTTTAAGAGATTCCAAATTAATCTGAATGGGAACGAATCGCAATGGAATGGTTCCATACTTTCCAGACTTCCATTCCTCGTACTGCTTTCTGTGAAAGTAGATGCAATGTTTCCCCATGCCTTTAGAGAAAATCCGCTCACCACAAAATGGACATGGGGTAGCCTCCTTCCTTGCTCCTGAGTTAGCACCCTTAGTATCAATTTGTGCTTCATGTTGGATCATTTTCTTGTGTTGTTTGTGATGCACTTTACTATCTGAAAGTGTTGGATTAAAAGAGCAAAGAGGAATTTGTCCATACTTTCCCTCTTTCCAAGCGTTGAACTCTTTGCGATGAGAAAACGTGCAATGACTGACGACTCCATTGGCTTTAATTTGCTTCTGACAGAATGGACACGGTAGTAAGACTAGTGGAGCGACTGCACACTGTCTGTTTAACTCGGCTGAAAACTTCTGACCATCTGCTTGAACAAAAGCTTGTGGAAAGCTTCTGTGCAAATTTCCTGGATTCGGTGAGCTTTCTACAGCAGCATGCGGGATTTCTCCAAGTAATCTGGCGTCTTCTAAAACGCGTAGTACAGCAACGGCGACATCAGCATTAGGAGGCACATAGCGAAGTTGAATCTGTCCATATTTGCCATCTTTCCAGTCAGTATATTCCTGAATGTGGTGGTTTACGCAATGCTTTGCAAGACCTTTTATAGTAGTCTTGTGAGTTATGCAAAATGGGCAGTTGATATCCAGTGGATTTTCATTAGTATTGAATTCAAACACTCCATTCATATTCACAAAGAATGGAGCTGTATTAGCCAACTGGGTCTTCAATTTAGAGCGTTTGCCTCTAAATCGACTGAACAAACGATCAGCACGATCGAGCTGGCGCTGTCGACTAACATGATCTTCTGAAATATGCTCACGAGGTGGCTGATTGTACGGAGTTGCAGAAGCGCTGGAACTGCACTCGAATGTCGTTGAAAATGGTGATACGTGATCAGGCTGGCCAGATGAATTAGTGAAGCGAAACGCGGCAATCATTTCCTGTGTAAGACAAGAAAAGCTGACTAACGGGCCAAAAAATCCTTTCTTGAAAGCCGTAAAAAGCTCAGAGTGATGCTGCATAAAGTGTTGTTCGGCATCAGAATATCCATTAGGAAGTAAGCCGCATTCAGGACAAGAAAATGTTCCATTGGATTCGACATTTGCATTCGAATGAACGGAATGAGCGCCGAAATCAGAGGCAGAAGTTCCAGCACCCGAACATTGTTCTACAACAGCAACAGTTGAAGATGGAGTTGCAGTGGCTAGACAAACATCCCTGCTTTGGGTCTCATCAAAGCCGTGCTTCTTGTACATGTGCTTTCGCAGACTTTTAATAGAAGTGAGCAATTTGGAACAGACGCAGCAGCGATAGAAACCACTGGTGGCTTCGATATCAAAATTCATTGTCGCACTTGAATCTTAAGAGCCATGAATTGGGATTGCTAAATTTTCCTAGTTTTTGTCAATCGGTCCTAGTATATACAATTTGTATGGGTACCTGTGGGAGATTCTATTGGAGGGAAATAAAATAAACGAATCAAAAGCGGTGGACGTTTTAGAGTCACATAAACGCCAAAAACGCTTATTCAACCACAGATCCAACAGTTCATAGCGCCAAAAACGCTTATTCAACCACAGATCCAACAGTTCATAGCGCCAAAAACGCTTATTCAACCACAGATCCAACAGTTCATAGCGCCAAAAACGCTTATTCAACCACAGATCCAACAGTTCATAGCGCCAAAAACGCTTATTCAACCACAGATCCAACAGTTCATAGCGCCAAAAACGCTTATTCAACCACAGATCCAACAGTTCATAGCGCCAAAAACGCTTATTCAACCACAGATCCAACAGTTCATAGCTATCTGCTCAAATCCACCTCAAAAGCTGTTCCAAAATGCAGCACTTTCCCCTTTCAGGTTGTAGGGACCAAATGTAAAGAATACTGCGACGCTTGCTAGAACGGTGTCGTGACAGGAAATGGATATACACAGCGAGCATATGAAGTTTGTTGTATCTGGAAAGTAACGGCTCAATGAGACTCCTAGCAAACTATGTATCTTGAGCTAAAAGCCGGAATTCACTGAACTAAAATCCTGCTCGTCAGCTGCTAAATATGAAGCTCAAATTCAACCCAACCAACTACAAACTACTGTATGCAAAAAGGACAGTGCGCAGAACGCTAAGTCCTAAAGCAAATATCTTAGCACAGACAGCTCTTAAAAATATACAGGCAGCGCATTTTCATAGCAATTATTTTATGTGAAATAGCACTCCACTGTCACTGTAACTCTATATAGCTTTACTGTATTAAGTACTGAGCTATACGGTTTCGCGATTCTTAACTAAAAAACACCAGCTAGTGTAAGGACTGAAAGTGAGTATATGCATTGTATGCCAAGATACGAACAAAACAGGGCCCGATATTTAAACAGTAAAAAAGATCCTTGGCAGCTGTCTGTTAGGGCTGAACCTATTGAGTGACTAATGACTAATGAGCATAGTCGCAGACAGACAGGGAAGTACGCTCGTATGAAGGTAGCAGAACTGTAGTTCGGGAGATGGCAGCACTAGCGCTTCTGTGACAAGTGCAGGTAAAACTAGCTAAAGTACGCTGCGCAGCAACACATTATTAACCAAGCAGCAATAAAGCTATTTTCTTCAAGTTAGCCTCTCCCAATTCATTGTTTTTCCGCTGTCTTGTTAAGTTTTTTACATCTGTTCCTGCGCAGCAGCTGCAACAGCACTAGCAGCATCAGCAGAAGCAGCAGAAGCAGCAACGAAGCCATTGTGAAGTCTTTGCTACCTCAATGCTCCTCGCAGTGCTTACCCACTTGCGACTGCCAACATTGCCATGGCTTTAGTTCAATCAATAATTTAGAAAATGCCAGTCTGGAAGGGACAACACTAAAGCAAGCACACCTGCTGACATCGACCACCTGGATGAATGAAAGCAGCAGGCTTCAACAACAGAAGCAGACCCCATTCCTGTGTCATTTAGCCCTAGCAAAGGGTTGAAAGACAATGGTACCCAGCTTAGAGCAAAGTTCTTCTAAAAAATGAACTACCAACAAAAAGAGTGAACTGTGTGTAAGAAGACATTCTTTTAGAGTTAACAGTTTCTGGAGGTTGCAGTTCTAGGTTAGGGTGCATAAAAATTATGAAAAATAAATCCCGACCGAACTGTATAGAAATCAAGCTTTGCTCAAGCGGCCTTCGATGAAAAAATGACTACCGAGTTGCTGAGGTGAACAAGGGCTGGGTGAGTACTCAGTGTCATCTACTCATTGGCTTGGTAACTGTGCACTAAGCAGGTGCCTGCGAGCTTCGCATGAAGAAGAGGTAGGAAGCAGAGCTTGCAATGTGAGCAAAACTCGAAGATATACATAGCTAAACTAGGCCATTAACTGCAAACAAAGCCTACAGTTAGGCTGATCTTTTTAAAAGGGATGAGCACTTTGGACTAACAGCTATAAATCTAGACCTAGGACTCAACTGCTGTGTTCGAGAAAATGTAAACCAAACGCTGTGAAACTATTAAAAAGATCGCAGGACAGTGTATTTATTTTTTAAACTTGATTTTGCCATACGACAAGGGTTGACAAGTGTTCAAGGTGGAATTACTGTGGTTAGACAGAGTTTTAAGATCTGCTACTTTAAACTGCACGGAGAGGCTGATGCATGAACACATCAGCCTCTTCGTGCTTCATCAGTATAGATGCTTTAAACTTTCTCTTGCTGCAATTTGCCTGAATTCAAATAACACGAGTAAAAATGAGCCTGCTTTAAGTTCGCTAAATCCTCGCCTCGTTTAAACGTGAACCCAAATTTTTCCAAAAATAGAGGGAACTTTAAACACAACAAAACTAAACGCATCCGACCGAGATGACAGAGGTACCAGAGTCACTTGGGTTCTTCTTCACTCGACATCGTCTTCTTGGATCTCAACCACTCTCGGCTGCTAAAAGGATAGTGAGGGGTGGCGAGATTTGACTTTACTTCCTAATGATCTGGGAGGGAGGAGGCTCAGACTGAGGATCTGGGAGGCAGGAGGATCAGACTGAGGATCTGGGAGGCAGGAGGCTCAGACTGAGGATCTGAGAGGGTGGAGGCTCAGACTGAGGATCTGGGAGGGATGAAGCTCAGACTGAGGATCTGAGAGGGTGGAGGCTCAGACTGAGGATCTGGGAGGGATGAAGCTCAGACTGAGGATCTGGGAGGGAGGCTCAAAAGAAGAAGACAGAATTGTAACAGCCAGTTCGACAGCTCACCCGGTCCTCCATGGGCACGCTGAACGTGCTGCCGCTCATCTCTCTAATAAGGGCCTCCCTCGCCTTGCTGAACTTCTGCTTAGCCTGCGGGAGGGCGGCCAGGATGAGCTCGAAGATCTGGCTGGGCAGGGTCTGCTGCAGCATCTGCAGAAGGTGGCTGGGCTGAGCGCACACTGCGATGGCAGTGGCCAGGTGCTCAACGCCGCCCTCGATGTCGCCTTGGCCGAGCAGGCTCTCCCCAGTCTGGATCTCCTCCATAAAGAAGCGCTGAACGGCTTCGGCATCGCGCAGGTCGGGCAGGTCACCTTCAGCTTTCAAGCGTCGGGCCTCTTTCTGCTGACGGCGCTCTGCGAAGAGGATTGAGTTGGGTTTGATTTCACGCGGTGCAATTACCCAGGTGTACCCCTGGGTTCAGAAACAGCTGTTGGGACATGAAAATTGCAGTTTTTACGCAAACCTGAAATTCTCCACACTAATGCACAATTCGAACCCTGTGGCGCATGGCAAAAAAAACACAGTACAATCTACAGTACAGATAATCAAGTGGCAATCAAGTCTAAGATCACTACGGTGCCCTGAAGCAGGCCTGGACTTGAAAAACATGTTCACAATATGGCTCAACAACTCCTTATTAGAACCAGGTTATTAAAAATATCCCTGGGATGAGGGAATCAAGGGTTCAGCCGGTATTAAACTGTACGACAGCAAAGCGGACTGAGCGGCAGACTAGATCATGACTGCAACGTGGCTTCAGTGGCCTGGGCATCATTAATTAGGCAGCGCTGATCAAGGCCGGACAAGTTGCCGGCACCAATGTAGGGAAGGCCTTGAACTGGCCAGGCATTTTGAGCCAGGCACGCGGCTGGAAATTCTCGCCCCCCCCCAGTTCAGCGGGGCGCGGAAAAGATGGCTTTAGGCAGAGGGATCCAGCACTGGAACTGGAGGGAATACCTAATGAGTCCGAGGCGGAACAGAGGGCACTGCTACAATAGACCTGATTTTGGTGCAGGTAGAAGTGGCTTGTTACGTATATTCTTTGTCCTGCTACCGCTTTTTCAAATTGAATATAGACCGCGAGTTTACTTATCAGATCTGGACATTCTACCATGTCTATTTAGAAATTTTTCTCTGTGAATTTCCGATCCTGACTCATCCAAACAACGGAAGTTAAAATACTTGTTAGCATTCTTCTTTTGAAGAAGCGGCAAATTTATCTCGGGTAAATGCAACGATAGGAAATTTTTACTCCGTCACGCTTTGACGAAGAGATCATTGTTAGATTCAGATGAGACTAGAGCGAAATGACGAATTCAGAGAAAATGCTATTTACAAAATACAAAGCATCCAATTCAGCTCTTGAAGCCCATTTTCTCCACTCTGGGCGTGATCTACTGCGATGATTTAGTGATCTTTGGAGAGAATCCTCGAGAGTTGCAGAAGGGCCTCGATAAAGTGTCAGAATTTTGTCAGAGCCACAAGCTAGAAATCAATATGCAAAAAACTAAGGTTATTAGCTGTTGCCCTGACCCATCAAAGACGGCTAACAAACTATTTCTGCAGGGACAACTGTTAGATAGCGTCAAAGAATGGCAATATCTTGGCTTTCACATCAATGCTAAAGGAACCGTGGATTCCCATGCCACAGAGATTAACAAAAAATGTGGATATCCTATTCTTCTCTTAAGGAAATTAGCCAGCCATGGGGCGGTCAGATACAATCAGCTCATGCTGTACTGCACAGCAATGATAGAAAGCATAGCTCTGTACGCCTCTGAGGCCTGGGGGGCTTTTGTCTCGTGGAACCTGGGTCCTTGGGACCGCTGTCTTTTTGAAAGAGTAAACATCAGGTGCTGTAAAGCCATACTACAAGTCAGCCAAAATACGGATGGCAACGGGGCCCGCTCGGAGTTAGGCAGATTGCCTTTATTATACAACATCCAGAAAAGAAGCATTTCGTACTGGGCCTCCATAACAAGCCGGCCGGACTCCATAATTTCCAAGTTATTGGCGGACCAAACATACAGTGATGTTGGAATCAAAGCAAAGACCAACAATGACGTTATGCTGAACTGCAGAGGCATTAGTCCTGCAAAAGCAATTGGAAACCACAGGAAAAATTTCGTTTCTCAGTTCGATACCCATTGGAGACAAAGGACACAGAACTCAAGCAAGCTAAGTCACTTCTATTACTCCTTCAAGCAATATTATTCAGCCGAAAAATATTTACAACAAATATACAACCCGGAGTGGAGACGTACCATAGCCTCGTTTAGACTAGGAAACCATAAGCTAGCTTGCGAGACATTGCGAACTGCGAGACCGATAATTCCGTATGTAAATAGATTATGTAGTAAGTGCAAAACAGAAGTTGAAAACGAGGTCCACTTCCTTTTTAAGTGCACTTGGAATAAATATAGCGCAGCACGTTCGAAATTTGAGACGGAAGTTTCTGGGAAAACCCCCAATTTCATATCCTTAACAGCAGAAGAAAAATCTAACTACATAATGGCTCAAGACGATAGGGAAACCGCTGAAGCTTTAGCAAAATACATCATAGAAATATCTAAAATAAGGGAACAGCTGCCCTGAGACTACGAGATCTTACTAGCATTCAACAATAGATATTTCATATTTTGTTTTATCCCTGCCGTCCCTTGTGTTTTTACTGCTCTTATTTTTAATACCTTTGCTTTCCCTTCCCAGCTCGATATTTGATTCCTACTAAACTTCGCTTTTTATGTTGCTTTTCGTTGTTCATTTAAATGTGTTGTTAAAAAAAATATTTAAAAAAAAATCAGCACCCATAGATGGCGTGCGCGTTTTAATAATAATAATAATAATAAAAACTATCTAAAAGAGCAGCTGCGCCTTTCCTTTTAATAAAAATCTGTGCGCCACGTTCAACAGAATGCGGCTAATCACGTGAACCAGTGCCGCAGCCAATAGGGGAGAACAATTCACCTAGCCAGGTGATTGATTGCCAGAAATACAAATCCTTCGAGATTTTCGACTGTAAGAATACTTGTAAAACCCTTAAGGACGCATTAACCAAATGCAAGGTGGAATATTGGCAAACAGGTGACTACTCTCATCCAATCTGATGAAGGAAGCATATGTGGAAACGCCAGGAACAGACGCTCACATCAAGTGGCTGACTAATAATACTCATAGAACAAAGGCCGCGCAGATGCAACGGGCGCACAAGTGGCAACTTCAGAATTTTGTCTCACTTAAGGTTGAGAAGCTGCGTGGCGCACATCTTCTGAGCAGGGTGTAAAGATAAAATGTGAAGCTGACAAAAACGCAAACACAAAATACCCCTCTCGGTCTACTTCAGTGCAGTTGAATGATAGATTGTGTGAAGTGAATATGCAGCTAGATGATTTGCCTATGTGGAATTTCTGTGCTACATTCTCAGTTTGCTGAAGTCCACTTGCTACAAAGCCTACTGATAATAGGCATCTCACAAAAGTAAACTGAATTAAAAAAAAAATCATTTAAAGTCAGTTATTTAACACTTTCATCTTGTTTAATTTTTCATGATTCACAAACACACTTGAAATTTACACATTTTGTCAATTCCAATTCAGGAACACTTAACCCACTTCATAAGGTTGAGATGTTTTAGATCTGCATAGGCGATGGAAGTTTCGAGATTGCACTGTTGTACTTATATCTATCCTTTTGTTTTGACAGGTTTGTCTTCAATGTTTTACAACTAAATTACTTCTGTTTCAAAGATGAGCCATAAAAAAGAGCGATAATGGAATAGTAAAACAGTAGAATAGCTTGAGTTTCACAAGCTTGATTAAATATCTAAATATATTTAAACAAAAAAGTAGGATATTCATGGTCTAATTGAAAAGTGATGAACACCTTATGTTAATTGTTTAGTTACTGACGTTTAAATTGTTACCATACTATATTAAACTGATTTCATTCACACAAAAGCAAGCAAGCTAAGCAACAAAGACAGTTTTTATTTGCAGTCATTTTTAAACAAATTTAAAATAAAGCACATTTTACATAGTCTAAAATGAATCTATTAAGTTTTGTACCTGCATATAGTACTTGCAATATAAGTACAACTGTAATATAATTAGGCCGTAAGCACATAATAACTAGGCTTTAGAGAACATTAATATTGTTGACTAGATCAGTCTATGTTTTGCATATGAGAGTACTTTGTGAATAAACTTCATTAGTAAAAAGTTACCACTTACATTACTTATTGAATATTGTCATCCTCCATTTTAATGACCTCCAAATCTTAGCCAAATTGCCAAAGCTAACAGCTAGACAACAGTAAGAATTATTTAAAATAAAAAGGATAAATAGAGAATAAAGAATGTTTCGTTATGCCTCATAAATCCCTTAACATAAAGTTACCAATTCAAACTTTATATTGCTTATACAAGTTTCCTGTAACAAACATACTCGTAATACAAATTTATCCTAAAATATTTATACAAAAAGCAACATTGTCTAATTAGTTCTAACTCTTTTAGATATCATATATGGTAAGTGTTATCATACTATAGCCATAGGTAATGCAGGGTGATCTTAGACTAAGGTCTGTATGCAGTTTATTGATTAAAGAAATTTCTATATTATGTTTAGGTAGACAAATTTGGCACCTATGTTTACCTTGGTGAACTAGAATTGTAGACTTAATTCTTTCATTTTAGGCACAAATTGCTTTCCTATACTGAGATTTTAATGCTGACTGACCAACTTTTTTTGGTCAGAACTCCAAAGCTATGACCAGAAGGCTACTTGTTCTCTTGTTCTCAGTTCTGATACATTTTTGATAACTAAATGCATTGTTGTAATACTAATCTGTATATAATTCTCATATTACAATTTATTTGCGATATTGTGACACTGTCCAGCTAACTAATTAGTGAATTAAGCCAACAAAGTAAGCAAGTGAACAAAATTAGTGCTATACAGAATTAGAAGCTATTTATAAAAACATGACCAAAACAGAGTAAAACATCAAAATAAATGAATTAAGCAAAACTGAAAGTTTGACTACTGCATGAAAGTGAAAGCTGAAAAAATGATAACAAAAATTCATATGTACAGCTGAAATCATAGTCTAAGTGAGCAAATGGTTGCAGCATGCATAGTAACAACTGTATGAAGGGTAAATTGTTTTTACACAACAGTGGCTGTAGGACGTAGCTAGAAGCTGAATTAAACAACTAAACTGTCCCCAGGCACTATCCAGCCTACAGTACATGCTAGGCATGTTTGCCTATATTGTTTAATAGGTGACATGCTGTTTGTAGCCAAATGGATAGATGAATAGATGATCCAAATGGATCAAGCCAGCCTTACCAAAGAGCAGGTGCAGCAATACATAGAATTGCAGCTCTCTGCATCTGGGCTTCTTAAACTTCTTGAACTTGGGCTTGTTTAATCATAAAATAGTTCCAGTTTTAGTAAGTGCATAAATCTGTATCTATATGTCTTTGAGGGTGCTGAGCCCAAAAAAGAAAACCACTTAGTTCCATCTACAACCTATTTCTATGGAATGGCTTCCCTAGAAATCATCACAGGATGACCACACTTTGGGGCACATAGTGAATTCGGAATTTTAGAAAACAAATTTTGTTGGATGTTTTATTTGTTGGAAAATGGCAAATACCAAATAAATAGGATTTAGCTTCAATAGAGTCAAGAGGACCTATTAAATATTACTCATATTTATTATTGGGTGGCATTGGCCTAAAAGCTTTTGCAGAGACCCCAATAAATAGGAATACCACACTAAGCCAGACATGGTGATAGAAGAGTTTCTAGTAAGGTAAATTCTCTGTGAATAGCAAATAGGATTTCACTTCAATAGAGACATCGGGGCCTATTGAAGATTTATACTATTTATTACAGGATGGGCCTAACTGCCTAAGGACTTTTGCGGGATACAAAAATATATATATCAGACAACATAACAATGATAACAAATGACAGCAACAACTACATTCTTACATTGAATGTCATGTTTTTTTTCAATTTATTGATAGATAAATTGTTGATAAATAATAGGTAAATCAATACTAATTTGAATCTTCTTTTTCATAAAAATTATAAGCTAACTTATACTAATTTCTTAAAACATATTTTAAAGTTACAGGTGGTAAGCTACAATCAGATAGTCAGTCAACAACTGACTCATAGACTAATACACCCATAGATCATAGAACCACTAGAAGACAGTAAGTGAAGTTTCAAGTCAATTTGAAAACCTAAAGTATTTTATAGGATTTCAAGTTCAAGAAGCCTCTGTATCTAGCCTTACCATTCCCTATTGGAATAAATGTCAAAAACCTATGGACGAGCAACATGGGTGTCATAAATGTGGCCCCAAAACGCAAGGTGACATGATATGCTATAATAACCTAACCAACTAACTACGATTTATAAAACAGAAAATCTTTACCCTAAGCCCTGGCAATGCCCTGCAACACATCGCGACACCAAAAAAGTCTGAAAATGTGACGGACAGTTGGACACCATTTGTCAACTTCCAATAGGGTTACCATTTGAGTGTCTGTAGCCTTGGTAGCTTCACCCACATTGTTGGTAGCATTTATAGCCTTTTTCTGAAACTATCGTACAATTAAGATACATAAAGCCTTTTAAAAGACTAAAATTATGTGATTCTTGAACCATAATCCTTTAAAATATTTTGGGCTTTTAATTGACTTCTAACTTTGTCAAGTGAGGAAAGTTTGAACAGTGGGTTGTGACTCTGCTGTAGCTTACATGTACCTTTAAAAATGAATATTTGTAAAGTACAAGTTGTCAGTAGAAGTTTGTTTAAAGTTATAATGAAAAATTATAACTTCAATAATTGTTTTACCTAATTTTATGAACAAGTGTATATAAATGAACAAGAATGAATTTTATTTCAAATTAATAAATCTAGTTGCAGCTGTTATTTAATCATAAATGTCATGGTGTATGATTCACATATATAAGGGAGGTTGTAGCCTTGTGGTTAGGGCATCAGACTCACAACTTGAAGGTTGGGGTTTGATTCCCTGACTCCAATAGAACAATTTGTGTCCTTTAGCAAGAGACTTAACTCTGCATTGCTTCAGTTCACCCAGCTGTTAAGTGGGTACCAGTATCAGCTGGGATAATTGACAGTGTGTGTGGCGTCCTCCAAGTCCATGGACTGAAAAGCTGTATGTAGCCTTCAGATATTCTACACAATAGCTGCGGCTGCGCTGTCAGGTATAATCAATTTATTATTATTATTAGGGTACTAAACTTTAGCAACTTGCTTTACCAGCTGAACCACTACTATACTGTGTGGCATAGGGCAAAGCTATACATTATCTACTAAACATTTTACCAATTATGAATGACAAATATCAAAACATGCAGCAAAAAAGCAGAAGACCATAATGTCATAGGGCTCCCTTTCTCTAGTAAATTACTTTTATTTATCCACTGCAAAATGCTTAGTTAATAGTCAACTTTTGTTATATTTAAATTTAACCAATTATAGGGAAGTATAACACTTTAATTATATATATGTATATTTAATAACTGTGGTAGCAAATCACAAGTGCCCAAGTGGTAAGACACTTTAACTCCCAAACTGTATAAAATCACTCTTTAATATTAGGCCTATTGGTTATAACCTGTCTTTAAAGCTCGAATGGATTGGAGGGTACCAGTCAAACACAACATGTATTATTTACTCTTTTGCTCTACTCCATACATGTACAACACCTGGTCGGGGAAAACAAGGGCCAAGCAAGGTAAGTCGCAAAAACCAATCAACCAAGAGCAAAAAAATCAAAGGGGGACCAGGAGACAAAAAAGGAAGGCATGAAGAAGAGGAAAAAGGGGAGAGAAAAATAGAGCAAATGAGAGCAAACTAAGTCGTGAATAGAGCAATGAAACAAACTAAGTTGTAACTGAGAACAAACTAAGTTGTAAATAGAGCAAAAACTAAGTCATACGGCTGGCTAACATTTGGGAGGTTGCACGTGTATGCTCTAGTCATAAAACTGTCTCTGAAAAACCAATCAGCTTTCCCTTTTATCACCAAATATTAACACAACACAAATGAAATTTAAGTGAAAGAACTTATTGCTTACGAAACATATATTTGTGAACTCCCGTCTTGCGGACCATTGCCTCTTAGTTCAGAAAAACATGCGCATATATAGAACAAATTCAGGTGGGCAGACATAGTTAAACAAAATGTTACAGCATATTCAAACAAAGAAAAACTATTTGCATATTTTTATTAATTTTCTAGGAATCAAACAAATGGTACTTTATACTATATCATGTGAGCAAAAGTAAAAACTAACCTACCCCAATAATAATGTTTTTTAACAAAGTAAAGTCCCAGAAATATTTAAGTTAAGATAAAACTCAATCAATAAATTATTCTTATTCTTATTACAGATAACTTCAGACTATTTTTAACAGAAAACTTAGCTAAAAGGTAAGAAATTAATTAAACTACACACATAACATTTAGAAGCTCAGTACCTGAGCCCTTTGTAACATTAAAAAGGCAATAAAAATGCATCGAAATATAGTTGTTCCTTAGAAGAAACTATATTTATAACTTGTCATAATATCAGGTTCGATATTATTAACTACCTTAGGCCCCCTATCTACTAAATATTTTACCAATTATGAATTATAAATAACAAAACATGCAGCAAAAGAGGCAAATTTACAGTGAAAATTGTCAGCCACTCACTTTCAATAAGTTTCTGCTTAAAATCTGGTGCACGACGTCGTTTTTGATCAAAATAAAGACAATAACCAAGAAATGCAGCACCAATTCCAGCTCCAATCGTCAAGTACTGCCTTCCTGATAACATTGTTTGTAAAAAATTAACTCTAAATGTATTTATTTATGAAAGATCTCACTAATATTAAATAATACTCATAAACTTTAAAAGCAAGTAGCTTTAGTTCCAGTCCAGTGTTAAGTACATATTCGATGCAAATACACACACTTTCTAAGAAAACCATAATGACGCTTTGTAACAAATTGAAGTCAATATTTAAGTAGTGATCGAACTCCTTAAAAGGTTTTTATTTCATTGTTATTATTATCAATAAAATTTATTTTTTTTTCTTCTTTCTTCTTATTTTTATTTTTATAGACAATTTGAATGAAATGTTAAGCCTAAAATTATGTACAATTAATGCTTTAACCTAGACTCAACACTCTTTGTAACATCACAAAGGCAATAAAAAGCATCGAATTATAGTCGTTCCATTAAAGAAACAATTTTTGTAGCTTTTCTTTATATCGTGTTCGAAATGGCAGGATCTGGTAAGATAGATAGTTGTGTTCTGCAATTTTTTTAGTCTGACTCTTATTACTAATATATATTATTATCTTTTGATGTGCCTTATTATGTCTAGCCTATAGACCTTTGTCCTATGGCTGTGCTAATAAGCCTAGCAAGCCTGGTTAAGAAAAAATAGGAGAGTCAAGCATTAATAACCATAAAGTATCTTCGAATTTAGACATAGGCCTAAAGAATTATTACAATGCTCTAGTTTTGCACCTTTGATTAAAAAAAATTTTTATTAAATATTAAATATTTACTTTTTATTATAACTACTTAATATAACTATTAAAACTGTTACAAAATAGTTGTAGCCAAAGTGATTTGTTGTTGCATTGGTTGTTGCCAAAGTGGTTTCTCCCAAAGTTGATCAGATTTAGGCTAACAATGTAATGAAATCATCTCTTCCTCCTAGTCTTTCTCTCTTTCTCTTTGCCTTTGGCTATAGAAAGTGCCACATAATTTGAAAACTTATGTAAGCTTGAGTATTTACTTGCATGGCTAAGAAATTTGTTATCTTTTGTAAAATAATTGAACATGTAAAACTAGAAGATTTTCTAGCTATATTTTAATGTGCTTTAATTGTATTGCAGTGTTGGAGGCTTTATATTTCTTAAATATCTTATAAAATGTGTCTAATTGTTAGCTTTTGCTCAGTTTTAAAACTTCAGCCTATTTAGAATTGCAAATAATGATTTTTGTCTGGGCTAAAAAGCACACTAACATATAGATATGAGACAGGGTCCTGTTTTCTTAGAAATCATTTTCTGAGCAAATATATTTTATGTTTCATTCTACGAAGCTTTTGTTTATATGCACCAGTTTGTTAAATCACACCGAAAATAAAATGTTTTAATGAATTCATGGAGGTGAGGACATGAGGAGGAGGAGACGTTTTTAGTATAAATACACATGAGCAAAAAGAGAAGAATCAACCTGCTCTTGTTTGAGAAAGGAGTTCAAAGTAAAGAAAGCTTGAATCTTGAAGTGTTCATATTGAAGTTATTTGAGAAAGAGACATTGCGAAAGAAAAAGTAAATAGAGTGAAGAAAAGCTGTAAATCTAGATCCACTGGTAAAGCCCAAGGACGGACTGGAGATTGAATTGAAGATTGAACTGACAATTAATTAGAAGACAGATTGAAGAGTAATTGAAGAGTGATAAAGACGGATAAAGAGTGATAAAGATGGATAAAGACCGGTAAAGAGTACTTATAAAAATAATACAGTGAAGTTATAAGTAGAAGTGAATATAGAGGATAAATACCGGCCATATTGAAAGTATACTCTACCATTTTGAATACATAAACGCTACCAATTTGAATTAAAAGTGCATTAAATGAATAAATTAAAGACATTCATAAGATTGACATAAAGACAGTACTTGAATACAGTGTATAAGCCCTAGGACAACTTTGGTAATAGCAGTATGATTAAATTAGCCCTACAACAGATATGCTCAGTTCTGATTGGCTATGCACTAAGGCATGTGCAGCTTTTATTCGAGTTGCCACTATGTAAGCTATACTGATATATGTTGCCTTTAGGAATGGTGGTATAGCTTTAAAACATTTGTGTAGGAAAGTTGTGCACATATTTTTTTAATTTGGTAATTTTTTATCTGTGATAAATGCAAGCATCCTGAATAGTGCAACTTTCAAAATGCTAAATCTAAATACATAGTATATTCATTCTATCTCAATTAACAAATACTTATTAGCCTAGCTAGCTAGTAAGGCCAATGAATCTTGACCTACTAGTTTGTAAAGAATATATTTCCAAACTGTGTTCAATAAATCTAAACTAAAGTCAAAAGCTAACCATCAGCAAAATATTTAGCTCAAATTTTGCTTATTTTATACAATTTATTATTTTTTTAATGACAAAGAGATGCTGATTTTTGGTCTTATCAGTACCTAAAGTTAAAAGGAGTAAGCTTTGTTTTAAATAGCATCTATTGAGTGTTAAAAAGGCTGAATACATTTGCTTTTACAGATGATGACTTAATGACAAGTGAAGTTCTGACTGAGTTTTTGGCTACAATTCCTGGTTAGTAGACACAGCAATCTGTTAACCATTAATAATAGTGAAGAATATGTTAACCAAAATATTTTTTTTGTTTTTAGCCTCCGAAAAGGAAATAGACCAGCTGGCCAGCTCTGCTAAGGTATTTGCCTCATGACTACTTCAGCAAGAATATTTATTTCCTATCCTATTTATTGCTGTGAATATATTAAGTTTCTTATCATTTCAGTAGCTTGACACCCCATCAGCCAAGAGTGGAAATCCAAGCCAGATAGATACCCAATAGCCAAGGGTAAGAATCCCTTTCTGACACCCAATAAGTGTGAGAATCCCTTTCTGACACCCAATAGCCAAGTGTGAGAATCCCTTTCTGACACCCAATAGCCAAGGGTGAGAATCCCTTTCTGACACAAAAAGCCAAGGGTGAGAACCCTATCTGACAACCAGTAGCTAAGGGTGAGAATCCCGCTAGATTCCAATTATAAGCTCTTATCGCTAAATAGGATTTCGCATTTCATGCCCATCGTGTTTTAACTCAATGCACGGCGTGCAGATTGTACTGCCAGTTCTGGCCGCCAAATACGAGGCCGAGCTTGACAAAGCCGATCTGGAGATGATCCACGACCTGGGCAGTCTGTCCGTGAGCCAGGTGCTGGAGAAGGTGCGCCACCTGCAGGCCCTGGTGGCCGCCTACGAAAAGGATGAGCAGCGCGAGATGCAGCGGGCCAAGCTGCTCAACATCATCGACCAGCCCGCAGGCAGCAGCGGGCAGCAGTGAGCCATTGGGCAGCTATGGAGTATTGGCTGGAGTATGGCAATTATGCACTTGTTTATTTCGCAGCTCCGATCTCATAATTATTACCTATTATGTCTAACTGCGTTGTGTCTAGTTTAAATGTTGTGAATTGTTCCTCTTTGTATTATTTATTTATTGTTGATGTATTTTTACTTTCTCCGGTTTGCTATGAATTAAACGGTGCTTTTTAAGTAACCATTTACTTGCTGTTGACATGGTAACCAAAATATAAAGGATTTTGCTCGGTCTGCATTTTGTTTAATTCTGCGTGTGAAAATATCTCCGGGCATTAATTGTGGCAGCTAAAACTAATGATTGCTTCTAATGATTTAATCGGGATGTAGCGGAGATAACAGAAAACGCTTGGTGTATTTTTTGTGGGCTTTACCTCCAGATTCCGCATTCGCATTTGGTAGGCAATATTAACCATCAAGCATCACTTTGATGACATGGTTAAATCTTAACTAGCTGCTCTAGCTTAAGGACGCTATCGCCAGTGTATGGCGTCCATCGAATCGCAACTCTATTGTTCTCTTTCATCGATTTTTACCTCGAAATTCACTCTAATTGTTTTTGATAATTAAATTAAAAAAAATTTGCACCTGCCCTGATTGGGCCAGCCGACAGCACAGCCGTTGCGTATGCTGTGTATGGCTGTTAGTCCATGGACTGGGGTGACGCCACAACCATCCTCAATACCCCAGCTAATGCTGGTGTGAACTGCAGCAATGCAGAGTTAGTCTTGCTAAAAACTTAAGTTTCTACAGTAAAGTCGGGATTCGAACCCCGACCTTCAAGTCGCGAGTCCGACGCTCTTACAACTGGCCACAACCCCTACACAAAGAGTACTGCACATTCTCCTTCATTCTAGTTTTTTTGCCCCTTGCTGTTAATTTGCGAGTAGCAACCAACCAGCAAGTTCCCCATAAAAAGGCGATCAGCTAGCCATTTAGTAGTGCGCGTCTGAGCACAGTGTTATAATAGGTACCATGCATTTACAAGCGACGCAGATTGGAGACTTTTGTTAAAGCACTCCTTGGGTTGAGCGTCAGATAAGAGAGCTCTTTATTAGATCACTCCGATGGGCTAAACATCATGCTTTGCCTTCTTTTCTTTCCGATGCCCTGTCGGCTCGCTGCAGCCACTTGTCGCCGCCATGCATGATCCGCCGGAACCCTGCCAGATCGATGCCACCGCGGTGACTCTCTCGATCCGCCAGGCGCAACATCATCTCCGCCTCCTGGTCAGTCAGGCGCTCGCCCAAGCTTAACATGGCCTGCTTCAAGTCGTTGGCGTTGATCAAATCTGTGGGGATGGTTAGTTTCAATGGCAAGCGCTTAGATGAACTCATGACGGCTGTCGTTGGTAGCGCATTATCGTACCGCAGAGTTCCCTGCTTAAAGAAGTTCAAGCTATGCAGAGCTAAGTGAGGTATTTGGATCATAATACTAATTAGGCTGAATACTTCGACGGACAATTTGTAGGCATCTCCGCCCATTTTGCTGACGCTGTCCAACAGATGTGGGAACATCTACGGGTGTCGGCCTTCGCGTTAATTTTGCGAAAACCGCCCAGTCTACTCTCGGCAGCTGAGCCCGAAATGAATGGCCTAAGAAACCTTGGTGCGAGAATCAGGCGCGTTACCGCGTGATCCCTGAGTTTTCAGGGTCTTCGAAGGGTACAAGCAGCGATACATCTTGTGATGGCAGCCTTTAGTAGCCCTGAACCTACACCCTAGCCCCGTCTCTCGTCTCCAAATTCACATAGTGCACTATTTTTCTCGTTCTAGATGCCTCTAGACACTCAGTCCCAGTGTCGTTAGCCGCACAATCCGTCCTTAAGTCGAGGTTTTACCTTTTCACTTTCTGGGCTCTCTTGCGACTCTGCGTGCCCATGCTCGATCCCCATAAGCGGCTAAGACCCAGCTCAACTCGCACTCTCATCCAGACCTGAGCAGCGTAAGTGCATACGCTGTCTGACGTTCCGCATCAACTCCATGTACGCTGTATTCCTTGCTTTGACTGACCGCCTGCATCCTCACAGTCTTGGTTGTATTTTATTTTAGAAAAAAGTAGCTACAGCAATACCTTTATAGGATGCTCAGGGAGGTTTTCGATTCTGTAGAACAAAACACCTCCATAGCCCACTTAAGACATTCTTCATGCTAGCTCACTGTCTCCATCCAAGTCGAAAAGTTTGAAAGCCTCTTCAATCTCGTTGTCTGGGACTGAGTCCGTAACGCGGTAACGCATCACCTGCTTGAATTCTTCGAAGTTCACCTCACCATTGCCGCTCTTGTCCATGGCCTGGATCATGTTCTGTGTGATTGCAATAGTCTTTGTATGACCTTGGCTTAAAGAGATTCTTGTAAGCATTTTCATGTGTAAGCAAGGAACGTTGAGCAATTCGAGTTTGCTAAGGCACAAATCCGCTCTTACCTTCAGCTCGTCTGCAGAAGGCTTGAAGCCGAATGCCCTCATCGCCCGCTCCAGCTGCTTAATGGTGATGCTGCCGCTGCCACTTTCGTCAAACAGCGAGAAGGCCTCCCGCAGCTCTTCGACCTGCTCCGGGGTTAGATCCTCCTCAGCCATGAGCTGAGCTGCGCTTGAGAACAAGGGACAGCCAACTAAGATCTCTCGGTTCACGATGGTTTGGTCAGCCCCTGTAAGCTGCAATTGTTTATAGCCTTAGCCTTATAGAATTATGGTCCAGTGCTGGGCTTCGTTTGGGCTGCGCGCCGCCACCGAGGCGCCACTGACGCCACAGCGATTAAAGCATGCGATTCGGGGCAGCTCAAAATAAAAGTGAGCAGCCCGCGTGGGTCACTCGGGTGCCAGTTTTGGTACAATAAATGTCTCATTTTATTTGGTGCCAGAAGGAATAATAGCTGTATTAATTACAGAAGAATCAACCTCGTGGGCTGCATGAAAAGCTCGTGTAACTCGAAGCTTGTAACTCTCATCAATGAGCATAGATTATTTTTTGCCGGTGAGTTTAATAGTGCTAGATAAAATATAAGCTAGTCAGAAATAAACGTTTGAAAGCTCTACAGGCTTGTGAGTTATGTGCCGCCCTGAATGAGAAAACAGGGCTTCAGCTTCTATTGACCAGATGAAACCAGATTGTGTTTCACGGTCTGCTTGTTTTCCAATTGCGGCGTATCGTTTGAAACTCCTGCACAAGCGCTGCGCAGAACTTCACGCATGAACTGTATGCTGTTCAGTTAGTCCGCATCAAGGACAACTGAAGTGTCCGCTCGTAGAAACAAACGTAACTTCAGTTGTCCTTGGTTGGCACAGGACCAGTAAAAGTGCGAAAGCGAACAGCAGCATTACTGCTGCTGCTAAATCTGGATTCCTCATTGACTGCTTGACGACGGTAATTACTACGGGTGTGTCATAAGTAATGTCACTGGTTGTTGTGCGGGAACCCAAAGCAATAATCATCCAAATATATTATATTCTGAAAGTACATTTATTGAGAAGTTGCCACCACACCTGAGCAGCAATAATGTCCATGGCCAAAACTGTCGCAAGAATTTGTTAATCAGATTTAGCAAGCGCAACACGATGAAATCTTCTTTTTGCAACGAGCAAAACTCAACATGAATCACGACAAGACGCACATCCAGTTCTACGCTTTCATTCGCTTCAAGCTTGGAAAATCTGCACTTGAAGTAGAGGAGGATCTCCGGAACACACTGCCAGACAACTGCCCAACTCGCAGGACAATTTACAGGTGGTTTCAGAACTTTACTGATCCTGGGTTCGAATTGGGAGATGCCGCCAGATCTGGACGACCATGTTCAACCAGGACAATAGAGAACATCGAAGTCATCAGCGACCTGGTCAAGGAAGACCCGCGGCAGTCTGTCAGGGAGCTAGCGGACTGCTTGGAGATTGATTTCAAGACAGTCCATCGCATCTTGACAGAGGATCTCCATCTCCGAAACGTCTGCTCGGTCTGGGTGCCCCATGACCTCACTGCGGACCAACGTCAGGCCCGTGTGAACTGCGCCAATCAGATCCGCAAGGTGTTCAGCAGCCGGGGCTTGGATGACATCCTAAACTGCCTGGTTGTTGAGGATGAGACCTGGCTCCACCTGGATGGCAAAAGCAGCAAGGCAGACAATCGCTGCTGGCTGGGAGCTGGGGACTCCAGGCTGACTGTGACCAGGAGGTCCATCTCAGACAAGAAGACCATGCTGCTGGTGGCATTCACGCCAAACAAACGAGTCTCCATCTGTACAACTCCGCCAAACACCAAGGTCGATGGCCAGTACTTCATCGACTTTGTCCGACACACTGGGAACCTCAGGCGCACGCTCCGGTCAAACCCGATTCACCTGAACGAAGTTCTGTGGCAGATGGACAACGCACGGCCCCACACCTGTCAGGCTGTTTCGGATTTTCTGGCTGGACGGCGAGTAAATCTGCTCTGGCAGAGTCCCTACAGCCCAGGCTTCAACTTGTGCGACAGGTTTCTCTTTAAATGGCTGAAGGCAGACTTTTCCCAGAGAAGTTTCGCAAACCATGATGAGGTCAAAGAAGCCGCGTTGCACTGGTTCCGACAGCTGGAGGAAAAACACCTGCAGACTGAGGTAGAGAAGCTGTACGAGCACTGCCAGAGTGTGATTGATATTGGGGGACACTATGTTGTTGATTGATACAGTTTCGTTCATCTGCGATTGTTAGTTGGTCTGTTTTACCCTCAGTGACATTACTTATGATACAGCCGAAGTATATTTTAAAGAAAATCTTCGGCGCAGCATCGCAGGCCAACAAGAACAAGCTGGATTCGATTCCGCATCGTGCAGTGAAGGCAGACACTAAAACTCTAAGAAAATCCGAGTGTATCTGATTACTACTGCACAGCAGAGCTAGCGGATGTTGCGGCGAGATATACTCGTATTTGCCTGTCTGTCCAACTGCACAGCGTGGCTTGTATTTGCTATCCGATTACCCTGACAGGCCAGGTGAACAGAAGCTGCACCAGACCCGGCAATTCGCTCATGCAGGCAGAGAGCCTGTGGCAGTGAAGGACCCCCCTGAACTCTTTACGGAAGACCTAACATTTTTTAGCTCAAACCTGCGGGACATGTCGGTACTGCTGGAATAAATAATGCTTGTTGAAACTGATCGCCTCGTGCAAGCTCATAGTCTGTAGATAAAGCAGGAATCTAATAGGCTACGCAGATATTCATTTGTATTTAGAATTACATACACGCCACAAGGACCATAAACAACAAATGCGACAATGTTGTTTCATAGTCCTTGACGCGCTAGCGTTGTTCTGAAGCATCAAAAGCGACACAGCAAAAATGATTGACTTGAAAGAAAAAAACAGTGCGAGAGTTTGAAAGCAGAAGGCACACTTTAGTAAGAGAAATTGGTCGGATTCATCGTAGAATTTCCTCACTGTCACGATAAAGCATTCAATAAATGGCTCAAATCGCTGAATAATGTGAGGTGCTGATCCTCAGCAGTTCACTGGTAACTGAGACTGGCTATACAAATTTGATACCGGACATTCGCTTTCGTCCGACATTGGTCTGACACAACTGCACTGGAAGCAGTCGAGACCCTATGGGAACTGAGGATGAAAATGGCAGCGTTGCTATGGAGACAGTTGAGTGCCAAGGCAATACAATCCTGCAATCAATGCGCCAGTTATGTCAGGGCGAAGAGGTGAGTCAGGTCAATCCAGGGGGCTCTGCGGCTCCCTGATCCTCAGGCGCGGACGGCGTCCTAGGTTTGTGACGCTTGCACTCGGGCCGCAGCGACTGAAAGAAGGCGTGATCCAAGGCCGCCTCAAGGCTGATCCGCTCCTCAGGCTCGTACTCCAGCATACGCAGCATCAGGTCGAATAGGTCCCTTGTATCTTGGGACTCGTCCTTCATGTAACGGTAGAGTGGTCGGCAGTTCTCTCTCACATACCGGCCCTCGTTGCTATGGTAGTCCCAGTCAAGTCGTCCGTGCCAAAAGTAGCTGGTTTGCGATCGGCGCGTCATGCGATACGGCACGTGGCCGAGGACTCGCTCCATCATAGCAAGATGCTCTCGGTTTTCATGAGTCTGGTATAAGGTAAATCCGGTGTACAGCTCAAATGCGATGCAGCCAATTGACCAAACGTCACAGGGTTGCGACCAGCCGAGCTCTAAAATCACCTCCGGAGCTCGATAATGACGAGTGGACACAACAGTCGAGTGATGCTCATTATCATAGGTGGCTGAGCCGAAATCGATCAGCACGACGTCAGTACAATTAACTATCTTCTCGTGCTTACGGCGCTTGGGGTTGTAGACGGTGCTGTACTCAGAGTTCAAGAACAGAATGTTCTCTGGCTTCAAATCCGTGTGCGTCAGCTGGCTATCGTGCATGAACCGGACTGCATGCACCAGCTGGTAAACAATGTGTCGCACATGGTCCATTGGATAGGGTGCGTAGTCATTGTCTTTAAGGAAGTCATACACTGATTTTCCCAGTAGCCTAAAAACGAGGCACATGTGGCCATAGTATTCAAACCAGTAGAGGAGCTTGATGCATAGGTATTGACCTTCTGGATCCTTCTCGCCCAGCTTCTTTAGAACATTTATTTCAAGCTTGGCAGCTTCTCTGTACTTTTCGACATTCTTAATAATTTTAACAGCCACACGCTCACCACTCCCGCTCTGAAGGTCAATACACTCGGTAACTTTTCCAAATGTGCCCTCACCCAAAGTTTTGGTAATCTCATACCTCTCCTGCAGTACGTCACCAAATGCATATATGAGATGCCCGTCTGAATCGTCTCTGTACGGTGACTTACTGTTCTTTCGCTGAACTCTGCGCCTGTGCGGCTCCTCACACTCTTCGTTCGCCTTCTGGCGGTCTCGACTTTTTGGAGGACTCTGCACAGACTCTGAAGCGGCTGCTTGGACAATCGTTGGCCCTAGTTTTTCGTCTATTATTGTGTGCGCGGCTTCGGATTGCATCGCGGCGGGGGCAGCTCGAGGCGGGACTTGGGAAGCATTCAGTTCTGATCCTCCTTTTGACGCCAGGTCCAGTGCTTCTTGCTGTGGCTTGCATTGTTCCCCCAACCTGGGTGCTCCTTTGTCCTCTTTCTTGGCATCCAATTCTAGCCGTGCTGCAGCTTGAAATTCTGTATCCAGTGGTTGCGACACACTAGATCTCTTCGCGGGCGCAAGCTGCTGATCACTTGTTGACCGCTGCTCAGAGCTGTCCATTGTGCTCTTGCTATTCCTCAATGCTAGGGATGCAATCTGCTGACCAAGTTTTTCTAAATCGCCTCTCAATTGGTCTAGCTGACCTTTTCGGCAATGCCTACTCACAGCCAGAGTCGGCATGTTGCCGAGTTGCCCCGCAGCTTCCGGGGGCTCAACAATAGGTGGCTCTGGCAACTCCGGATCCTTATATGTCAGAGGTATCGACGCCTCTGTCTTGGATCCGTTATAGCAACGAGACCGGCGGCATTTTTTTTTGCTGCGGCCTGAAGAAGGCTGCGACAGCATGCTGGAGCCGCTCTGCGTCATCGGCAAAAGAGCGTCGGAGGATGCTATTAGCCTAGGCTGCCATGGTGAGCTCCACGAGCTGCCGCTAAGGCGCCAATCCTGCTGAACGTCAACGAATCCGCCGAACGGTGGCGAGCTGGCGGTAGTGGTGAGGAAAGTAACCTCGCTGGATGAAGAGCTCTCTGAGCTTCCCAGCCGTTGTCTCCTCCGTCTACAACAGAGCAAGTCGCAGAATGACTCTGGAATGCAGCCAAACAGGCGACGCCGCGGAGAAGCTGCGGCTGCGTTGGTCGCTGCTCCGGATGACTGCTGCAGCCTCATCTGCTGCAGGCGGCTGCACGAGCAAGCATTTATTGTGACGCCAGTACGCCTGCCAAGATACACTCGGATGCAGCGCAACCAAGCCGGTTTTCTGCCTATCTAATGGAGCCAACAGGATACCATTGGCGCTCGCCTGATGAAGAAAGAGGGTGGTTAGGGACGGGGAGGTGGAGACGAAAGGCGAAACACGCCTCGGCGTACGCTAGCCGTGGTTGGCACTGACCACCCCCAGTCCAGCAAAGGAAGCTTAAAACCCTGGCGGGTCGAAATGGCAGCTGCCGGCGCACATTGCTTAACAACCCTAGCAATGTACCTTCCGGTGCCGATATGTACCCCAGGCGCCAGCCCAGCCAGACTGCAGCAACAGCTATTCGGTACGTAAAAGACATCGTTGCAACACTTAAGTTCCAAAATTGGATTCGCATCGATAGGTACACCACGATAATGCGATGGCACAACAGCACATGGGGCCACCTTCGGTGTGCACATGAAGTCTGTCCATGCAACAGTGCAAAAAATGCTATCTGTGGCCAGCCGCCAGCGGAGTGACGCTCGAAACGCGTACAATCGCAGGTCTGTTCCAGCCGGGCGGTTTCAGCTGCATGCGCTGGACTCTTGTTTAAACAAAAATGTGGGAAGGAGAAAACTGGGCGAACGAATGCAAGGTGGTACCCACCAGTTCACTGGGAATGCGAAGGCGAAGGAACTGGAGATCAGGATAGCAAACTGAGGGCCACTATCCGGGGTTGGCAAATGGGTGCGCAGTTCACCATCTTCGCTTTTGTTGAAGTGGACCAGTAAAAGCAATGGGAGCGAGTTTCAAGCCGCATGCATCTTATTGAGCTCGGCGCACGCTTCAGAATGAACTGGATTGCATGCTATTCGGCTATGCCTCGCGTTTTCCTCCTTAATCGCAAACGAAAATGTCACACAAATGAAGCAAACTGCCTAAATACTCCCTGGCATTTAGCCCTAGCCTTCACTGCGGCAATCAATCAAGTATTGGATTCCATGCGGATGGTTTGCACTCTGCCGTCGGCAGCCGACTGTGTCCTGCAGTTTGCTTTTTGTTTTGAAGATAGCATGAATTCATGCGAACATGAAAATATGAAAAATTTACATTTAACAATGTCTTTTAAAAATGAAAGATTCTACCATTTTTAGAAGGATTGTAGTGGGATCAGAAAAATGATTAGCAAGACTGTTTCATTAGAAATGATTGTGCCTATGGTTATAGTCCTGAGTTCACTTTGTTCTCGGTTTACACACAAGCTCTGTGTGATACACTACATTACTGCTGGTGTGTACGTGCTAAATTGCTGAAACGTGCATGGCTGTCACATTTTATACTTTTATGCTTAGTCGCAATCGTCAATCGATCAAACAAGGACTCAACGATTTAAACAAGGTGAGTGGCAGAGTGGTCCAATACGTTTGCCTATCGCACCAAGGTCCCTGAGCTCGATTCCGTGGCGAGGCCACTTTCATTTGGGGCCGCAGAGAGAAGGCTTGGAGGCTTTTCGTGAAAGTTCCGCAAAAAGGTGGCGATATGGGCATCAATTTTTGCTACTACATTTCATGATGTAACCATGTCGGCCATAATTGTTTTTGATAATGTATTGATTACGTTGTTGATTTTAACTGTTTTAACAATATGGATTCGCAAATAGTTTGACACAGAGCCATGCAGGTTGCCTTTGTCACCAGGGTCTTTGACAAGAACCGCTGATTATCTCGACGATGCTGACTCTGACGGCTTTGAAAGCTGGTTCATCGTTAAATGCAGGAAATTTTTGAACCCATATGGCAGACTTTCACGAACATCGTTCATTCAGTTTTGCAGCTATCGTGAAGTGCAGGCATTTGAAATAGCCCATGGTAAGCGATTTAAAAGCTTGAATGGGAACTACAGCAGTTATACCTATTGACTGCGTAAGATTAGGGCTTGAAGCAAATGATCCAGCATTCCAGAGACCACATTTTGTACCCCCTTACCTGACAACCCATTGTGGATGCTTGGTCGGTGTGTTGACGAAATGGGATTTCTTCCCATAACCCTTGTTGCTTCTGCTAGTCTCTGAGATGGCCTTCTTTGAATTTCTTTGCATTTAGTTTTTTTACTTTAACAACTTCCATCAATCAGTTTTAGCCTGGCTTCGAGCTTTGTTCACAACCCCGATTGTTGTGCTTCAGCTCAAGAGAGAACTCACAAAAATTGGATTTAAGAAGACATTTTAAAGTTAGGATTTGAGACCTTGCTCGAGCTGAGAAATCGGAGCAGTTATCATAAAGAAATAGAACTTAATAGTAAGAAGAGGTTGTAGCCTTGTGGTTAGAGCGCCGGACTCTCGACTTTCAAGGTCGGGGGTTCGATTCGCAACTCCACTGGAACAATTTGTGTCCAGGGACAACTAGGACAACTAAAGCCCAGACATTTAGACAGACACTTCACTCTGCATTGCTTCAGTTCACCCAGCTGTTAAATGGGTACCAGCATCAGCTGGGGTAATTGAAGGCTTGGTGCGGTGTCCCCCCCAGTCCATGGACTGAACGCAGTACGCAGTCTTCAGGTCTGCCGCGCAAGAAATGCGGCTGTGCTGTTGGAGCTACACATCTGGCCCAATTTGGTCAGGTGTATTCAAATAATTTATTATTTTTATTATTCCTAGTAAGCTAAGGTGCAGAACAATAAGAGCCGTTCTCATGCCACTGTTTTGCACTGTCTCACAGAACTCACCACAGAAGTTCTGCGCTGTGTCTGCTCAATGAATGAACGAGCCCCAGTGTACACTGCTTTAAAAAATCGGAGATCCCTGTTTGGATTGGCAGTGCTGAGTACAATGTAAATAATTATTCAATAAATAAACAAGGGGAGCTACAGGCCCAACATTACGGTCAATTAAAGGTCAATAGGTAAGTAGATCGATTAGCCAGGAAAGAATGAGATCAATGACAAATCATTCTGGCCGATGTCCAGAATGTCCTACTCTGCCAGCTGTGTCATGCACCGAGCCTGGCGAGGCCATGCTGAGAATGAGGCGGTCTAGTTGTGGTAGCTGTGGAATCTGCTGCCAGTTTGCTGCCAGCTGACATTGTGCAAGCTGGGGACAATGTTCGCTGCTGATACCTGGCTTCTCAAGGTCTGGCCACATTAACATGCCAATAGACAGAGCTCGTATCTCAATCCATAGCATCTACCTTGTCAGCCAGCCATGTCATCAGTGCGCCATGTCATTGTTCAGCTGCAGGATGCCAACAGAAAATGTCATCGTGTTGACTGCTGACAGACGACAGTGCCTTCAAGCAGAAGTTCGCTATAGGAGGCCCAATCCAAATGGCTCCTAGACCTGAACCAAGTTGCAGCCTTAGTTGCTGGCTGGACTGCACTTGCCGCAAGCCTGACCATTTCTACGGTGTTCTAAGCAAGAACCGCAAATTGTCTAGCTGTCTGACCAGAGTTTGAGAGTGACATGATAATTAAGCTGCGTGTGATTCAACATTCAGCCCATACCTCCTTTGAAGCAAAGCTTAGTTCAAACTTTTAAACAGTTATCCATAATTTTATAATTTTCTGGGTGTTCCGTTTCTTACAAAGACATTGTATGTGACAGATTCAGAAAGCAAATATTATAAGCAAGGATCTTTGAAGGATGCGTTGAAACGGCAAAAATATGCGAAAGAATCCTAATAAACATTATTTATTGATTTTTTCCGTCCTCTTATTTTATAAATAGTTGGTCCGTCCATCTACATTTCGAGGGCCGCGTGGCGCAATGGATAACGCGTCTGACTACGGATCAGAAGATTCCAGGTTCGAGTCCTGGCGTGGTCGCTTGAATAATTTTTGCAATTTCTAGTAGCAAAATTTTACATAAAATTCTTATTCTGGCGCCACAGAAATTTATTGGCGACAGAATGTAACCGAGCACGATGCAAATTAAGAAGAAGCAATAAAGTGAATGACTTGCTGTATAATACAAAGCGAGACATTTTTTGAAAGGATTTTATCAATAATTTAAGTTATTTCCTAATAATAAATTGCCAATAAGCACATGGCAACATTTAAAGCCGAAAATTATTCAGTTATTATTTATTCCCTGAGCAACTCTCTAGGCCCACTACTTCTGCTGACACTGATTCCCGATGCATAATCATAATGCACCGATATGTGTAGAAAAACTTTTACTCAGCTAATCTTAGAGTCTTAGAAACAAAAAAAATTGGTAGGGTTAACTTACCTGTAATAAAAATGCTGTAACTGTGCCATGCACATAAGAGATGACAAGCACTTTGGGAGTAAAATGTAAAAAACTATTTGAAGACTATGAAAACAAGTTTAGTCTTCACGCTCACAATTAAATCCTTACTAAGTAGTATGAGTAGCACGTTGTGGGTTCGTCGAGTAATGTAAGCCATAAAAAGAGAAGCATGGCCTGTGGATCAGAAATTAATTCATGATCATACAATTAATATTTTCCTGTAGCCGAGGTCTAAAATAAGGTTTAGAAGTATAAAATGTTTTTCTGTTCATCTAGATTGTCCTGATAAATACATTTAATGAAAATTCCACATTTTATTGTAAAGGACTGAAAACCAAAAATCGATGTGATAGTTAAAATTGACTAACTTTTTTCATTTAAAGAGGCCTAATCTCGAGCAGCATTCGAGCCACTGAACAAATTTATTTATCGCTTATCAGAAAGGTGTTGAAAATGAATCAGAATCATAATAGACAGCTTGTTAGCTAGTGCAGAATGGCTAAGAGTGTTTGGGGAACTCTAATTAAAGGGCTCACAGTGTGCTCCCAGTGCCGGGCCAGCCTAAGCGGTTGTAGATTGGATGGCGCTCCGTTTGTTCAACACTTGAGCAATAAAAGCTCAGTGCTTATAACAGGTTCTAAACAATGTATTAACAGTAGAACTACCAAAGGGGGGGAAATCCCCTGACAATTTTTATGCTGCACCCGAACGGAACGATGCAAGCACACGAAACTCAAGAACACGGGCCAACTTTTTGTTGCGCATCTTCTGAAACAAGAAACAAGTCGCCAGCTCTTCAGACCGTTGAGATATTCAATGTTCTGGCCGAAGGTCCGATTTTTCCCATAAGAGCTAGTGTATTTCATACACCCCTATACACGAATTTGCACTGCGCCTCAGTGCGGCCTTTCCAGACCTTCAAACTTTATCAGCATGTCACCCGAATGTGCTTGCATCATCTCCGACTTCGGCGGTCACCGACCTTTATCTAGACGGAGCTGCTGGACCTTCAACAAGTGGCACCAGCCGACTATGGAGTCCCTAAAGCGAATTTCTCTACTTTCGCTGATCAAGCCTCGACATTGGGCAACACTCAACTACTTTACATGCTCCTCTAGTCCGTAGTTGAGTGTTGGAGGAAAAATCCCCCCCCTTGGTATAAAAACGGGCGGCAAAATGGCTTGGTAGTCCTACTGTTAATAGTAAATAAAACTCCAGAATTGTTCTCGGTTCTACATAGCCAGCACTGAGGAATTTTTGGTCCGTCCTGAACAAAGGAAGATTCGCGCACTAAAATAAAGCTACAGTTCCAAAAAGCTGAGTGAAGTGGAGACTGGACACTGGCCAAATCGTGCTCAACTGGCGCCCTCAAACTGCACGAGTTCCGCATTCTTGGCCACAGTCTGGCCCTCGGCGAACAGCACCTTGGCAACGGTCCCTGCCTGCGGCGCCTTCACGACGTACTCCATCTTCATGGCGATCAGCGTCACCAGCGGCTCGCCCTCCTTCACTCCCTGGCCCTGCGACACCAGCACCTTCTCGATGACGCCGGGCATAGGGGCGCGAACCCCGGACCCAGAGCCGGCTGCCGCGCCGGAGACGGCGCTGCGCCATTTGGCCGGCGCGATCTGCGGAGGGAAGGAGCTCAGCTGGTCCAATGCCTACTGCTGGTCCCTTAGATGGTCCCAATGCCTACTGCTGGTCCCTTAGCTGGTCCCAATGCCTACTGCTGGTCCCTTAGATGGTCCCAATGCCTACTGCTGGTCCCTTAGCTGGTCCCAATGCCTACTGCAGGTCCCTTAGCTGGTCCCAATGCCAACCACTGGTCCCTCAGCTGGTCCCAATGCCAACCACTGGTCCCTCAGCTGGTCCCAATGCCTACCACTGGTCCCTCAGCTGGTCCCAATGCCTACCACTGGTCCCTCAGCTGGTCCCAATGCCTACCACTGGTTTCTCAATTCGCCACAATGCCCGCAGAAAAAGACACACGAAAGCGACCGCACCTGCAGCAGATGGTGGCGGTCGGCAACGAAAAGGCTCAGCGCCGATCCGTCGGCTTCCAGGAAAACGTCGAAACCGGACAGGCGGCTGCCGGTGTCCGCCTCGGCTTCAGTCGCCGCCTCGGCCGCCTCCTCGAGGACGATGCGTCGCCGGCCTTGTTCGTCAGGTGCCAGGAGGCGCGCTCGCGCCCGCAGACTCGCATTGCCATTGTCCGCGCCAACGGTCAGGAGGCCATCGGGCAAAGCTTCAACAATCAGGCGGGCCTCCTTGGCGGTCTGCCCGTCGCCCAGGCGAAAGTTCACAGCCTCTCGGTGCGCGTGGTTCAACCGAAAGTCGGCGAGGCTATCGGAAGCGGCAGCCGGCCCGCCGGCTTGTCGGCGCAGCAGGAAGAGGCCGATGGCGGCCAGGGCGAGCTCACGCGGCCCGGGTGGCGGTGCCGTCAGCAGGCTGTCGCGGTGCTGCTCGATGAAGCCAGTGTGGACGAGGCCAGCAGCAAAGTCCGGGTGGCCGGCCAGGGCCAGCAGGAAGTCGCGGTTGGTGGGCGGGCCGCAGATCTGGTAGTCGCGCAGGGCGGCCGAGAGGCGCTGCAGAGCGGCGGGCCGGTCGGGGCCCCAGACGATCAGCTTGGCGATCATCGGGTCGTAGAATACGCCGATATCGTCGCCTGCGCGAACGCCGCTGTCAACGCGAACAGCGCCAGGCATGGCGGCTGGTGCACAGAGGTGGCTGACGCGGCCGGCGGTTGGTAGGAAGCCGGCGGGTGTGTCCTCGGCATAGATGCGGGCCTCAAATGCATGCCCGTTTAGCCGAATCTGAGCGGCGAAGTGGGAGTCAGCGCTTTGGAGACTGGGCTATCAATACGGCTAAGGACTGGGCTATGGATACGGCTAAGGACTGGGCTATGGATACGGCTAAGGACTGGGCTATGGATACGGCTAAGGACTGGGCTATGGATACGGCTAAGGACTGGGCTATGGATACGGCTAAGGAGCACTGAGTTTGCGAAATGGGATTCGAGTTTGACAGCGGCAGCCCAGCCGCACCTGTTCCTGGCGCATTGGCAGGGGCTGGCCCTCGGCCACGCGGATCTGCAGCTCCACCAGGTCCACGCCGGTGATCATCTCGGAGACCGGGTGCTCCACCTGCAGGCGGGTGTTCATCTCCATGAAGAAGAAGCGTTGCTTGGTGTCCATGATGAACTCGACCGTTCCGGCGCCAACGTAGCCGACGGCCGCCGCGGCCCGGCACGCGGCTTCGCCCAGCTGGGCGCGCGTCTCCGGCGAGATGCCCGGCGCCGGTGCCTCCTCAATGACCTTCTGGTGGCGCCGCTGGACGCTGCAGTCGCGCTCGAAGAAGTACAGGTAGTTTCCGTGCTGGTCACCGAATACCTGCACCTCAACGTGGCGCGGCTGCTCAATGCACTGCTCAAGCAGCACATCGTCATTGCCGAATGACTTCAGCGCCTCCCGCCTGGCGCTGTCCAGCTGGGCGCGGAACTCGGACTCGGAGCGGGCGATGCGCATCCCCTTGCCGCCGCCACCGCGGATGGCCTGCGGGAGGTCAATTGATGATTATTGCCAGTTCAGGGTTCACGAAAACGCCCGCAACAAAAACTCCTTCACCCCATCATGGCGCCTTGTCAACTTAAAGTACTTAGCCATAGGTCATTCATTCGACCTAGCGGGTTCAAGGCAAGATTGTACAACAGAGTGCGCACCTTAATCATCACAGGGAAGCCTATCTTCTTCGCCTGCTCGAGCAGGAACTGCGGCTCCTGATTCTTGCCATGGTAACCAGCGATAACCGGCACCCCAGCCCGCTCCATAATCTCCTTGGAGGTGTTCTTGATGCCCATGTCGCGAATGGCGCTAGCCGGCGGCCCGATGAAAGCGACGCCGCTGCGGGCGCAGAGCTCGGCGAACTCGGTGTTCTCAGACAGGAAGCCGTAGCCAGGGTGGATGGCCTGGGCGCCGGACCGCATGGCAACATCGATCAGGCGGTCACCGCGCAGGTAGCTCTGGCTGGCGGGCGCCGGGCCGATGCGGTAGGCCTCTGTGGCCAGCCGGACGTGCATCGAGTCCCGGTCGGCGTCACTGTAGACGGAGACGGTCTCGATGCCCAGTCGTTGGGCGGTGCGGATCACCCGACAGGCGATCTCGCCGCGGTTGGCAACCAGCAGTTTAGAAATGCGCGCTGTTGATGGCATCGGCTGAGGATTGCAAAGTTCATTTGAGTGAGGTCAGATTTGCTGCGCACTACTTAAAGTAGGGATTACGCTCGTACATGACTTAACACGCTTTATCATTTAGAATACTTATCGCTAATGATCGCGTTATTAATGAAAATCAGATAATCAACTGGAGACTATCCACTGACACTGGAGACTATCCACTGACACTGGAGACTATCCACTGACACTGGAGACTATCCACTGACACTGGAGACTGTCCACTGACACTGGAGACTGTCCACTGACACTGGAGATTATCCACTGACACTGGAGACTACCCACTGACACTGGAGACTATCCACTGACACTGAAGATTATCCACTGACACTGGAGACTGTCCACTGACACTGGAGACTATCCACTGACACTGGAGACTGTCCACTGACACTGGAGACTATCCACTGACACTGGAGACTATCCACTGACACTGGAGACTATCCACTGACACTGGAGACTATCCACTGACACTGGATCCACTGACACTGGATCCACTGACACTGGAGACTATCCACTGATACTGGAGACTATCCACTGACACTGTAGATTATCCACTGACACTGGAGACTACCCACTGACACTGGAGACTATCCACTGACACTGGAGATTATCCACTGACACTGGAGACTGTCCACTGACACTGGAGATTATCCACTGATACTGGAGACTGTCCACTGACACTGGAGACTATCCACTGACACTGGAGACTATCCACTGACACTGGAGACTATCCACTGACACTGGAGACTATCCACTGATACTGGAGACTATCCACTGACACTGGAGACTATCCACTGACACTGGAGACTATCCACTGACACTGGAGACTATCCACTGACACTGGAGACTATCCACTGACACTGGAGACTATCCACTGATACTGGAGACTATCCACTGACACTGGAGACTATCCACTGATACTGGAGACTATCCACTGACACTGGAGACTGTCCACTGACACTGGAGATTATCCACTGACACTGGAGACTACCCACTGACACTGGAGACTATCCACTGACACTGAAGATTATCCACTGTCACTGGAGACTGTCCACTGACACTGGAGATTATCCACTGACACTGGAGACTGTCCACTGACACTGGAGACTATCCACTGACACTGGAGACTATCCACTGACACTGGAGACTATCCACGGACACTGGAGACTATCCACTGACACTGGAGACTATCCACTGACACTGGAGACTATCCACTGACACTGGAGACTATCCACTGACACTGGATCCACTGATACTGGAGACTATCCACTGAGACTGGAGACTACCCACTGACACTGGAGACTATCCACTGACACTGGAGACTATCCACTGACACTGGAGACTCGTATCCACTGACACTGGAGACTATCCACTGACACTGGGGACTATCCACTGACACTGGAGACTATCCACTGACACTGGGGACTATCCACTGACACTGGAGACTATCCACTGACACTGGAGACTATCCACTGACACTGGAGACTATCCACTGAGACTGGAGACTATCCACTGACACTGACACTCGGACTAATGAAACTGCTTAATCTTGAGAATTTCTATTCAAAAGAAAACAGGGGACATGACAAGTGGAAGCAAGTTAAATAGTGCAGGAAATCATAAGGTCAGTTTTGGGCACCGAAATACTCAAATATCAAAGAATCACAGAGCGATGCCACACAGTACAAAGAATAATGCGATTAATTCGCCCTGAATCTATTGAAAAAAGGTGGCTGCAATCAGAAGTAGTTGCGCAATCTGCTGGGACTCTGTGTCCTCCCACAAATCAAAGGTTTTAACAAGTACACGAGCAGAACTCCGATTCAAAATAGTGCTCACGAATAAGAAAGCCATCAAATGAACTCATCTGGAATCAATTAGTGATCAGAGCGAGGGGAAGCACAGTCCAAGCACATACACTGGAATCTTGAGAAAAGACAGTTCTAGAATAATCATAATACTACTATTTTTCACAATCGTTAGTAGTAAGAAAAGAAGGCAAATTATCAGTAAAAAATAATTACCAAAAGCGGGACGATGATACACAAAAAGCAAATCAAAATGACCGACTGCAGCATCACGGCCTCATTAATGCTCTGACTGAAACTGAATCACTTGAATTACTAAAAACATAACTGGAATCAGCTAATGTCTTGATTCGCTTCACAATATTTTCTGGCTACGGTGAGTATTCGATCAACGTCGATGAGAATTTGCAGGGCGAACTAAAAAACGACAAAACGACAAGTGCAGTCAGTTTCAGATGAAACTATTTGGAATTGAGAGGCTGAAGCACAATGCATTGCTGATTTATCTCATTATCTAATATAAAACTTTATAAATAGCAATCCAATTCCCCGACCAATGAGGCCAGATTAGCAATCCATCCCATTCCCTCACCAATGAGGCCAGATTAGCAATCCATCCCATTCCCTCACCAATGAGGCCAGATTAGCAATCCAATTCCCCGACCAATGAGACCAGATTAGCAATCCATCCCATTCCCTCACCAATGAGGCCAGATTAGCAATCCATCCCATTCCCTCACCAATGAGACCAGATTAGCAATCCATACCATTCCCTCACCAATGAGACCAGATTAGCAATCCATCCCATTCCCTCACCAATGAGGCCAGATTAGCAATCCATCCCATTCCCTCACCAATGAGACCAGATTAGCAATCCATCCCATTCCCTCACCAATGAGGCCAGATTAGCAATCCATCCCATTCCCTCACCAATGAGGCCAGATTAGCAATCCAATTCCCCGACCAATGAGGCCAGATTAGCAATCCATCCCATTCCCTCACCAATGAGGCCAGATTAGCAATCCATCCCATTCCCTCACCAATGAGGCCAGATTAGCAATCCATCCCATTCCCTCACCAATGAGACCAGATTAGCAATCCATCCCATTCCCTCACCAATGAGACCAGATTAGCAATCCATCCCATTCCCTCACCAATGAGGCCAGATTAGCAATCCATCCCATTCCCTCACTAATGAGACCAGATTAGCAATCCATCCCATTCCCTCACCAATGAGACCAGATTAGCAATCCATCCCATTCCCTCACCAATGAGACCAGATTAGCATATCCATCCCATTCCCTCACCAATGAGACCAGATTAGCAATCCATCCCATTCCCTCACCAATGAGGCCAGATTAGCAATCCATACCATTCCCTCACCAATGAGACCAGATTAGCAATCCATCCCATTCCCTCACTAATGAGACCAGATTAGCAATCCATTGGGCCAAATCAGGTCAATCATCCGTGCTATTGTTTTATCAGTGCGAAAGAGAACAATCTGATTGTGAACGGTCAGATCTTTTGCGTTTTCTATTGCGGCAGCCCGGAGGCTCCAGCAGAAGCTTCTGTCAGTATCCATGCAGCTGGCTCAGCGCCTGGGCTGCTCCAATCCTCACGGAGGCGGCGGGATCTTTCAGCAGGGACTCCAGGCAGGCGCAGACATGCTCAGCGCTGACGGACTGGGAGCGGAGGGCGGCCTCCGTGCAGTTGAGCAGCAGGCAGCCGGAGAGCAACGCGGCGGCTGCCCGCAGCTCCGGCCAGGCGGAGCGGAAGTAGGCCAGGCAGGCGGCGGCGTAGGCGGGCACCCGGTCCGGCTGGGCGTGACGGCAGACGTCGTGAGCGGCCTCGCCGGGGTGCCAGCAGCCGGGCCGCAGGTGCCGCTCGAGGGCCTCGGACAGGCCAGGCGCCCGCAGCAGCGGCAGCAGGACGGACAGGGCGCGCCTGGCCTCCGCGGCAGCGGCATCGTCTGGGTCGGAGCTGTGCAGCAGCAGCGGCACCAGGCTGCTCTGCGCCTGCTCGGTCAGCACCGCCTCCGAGGGCCCTGGGCGGGGTGAGTCATGGAAGCTTGAGCTCTGTGCGACAAATTTTGAGTCCATGCGCCTTCATACTCCTAGTAGAACAGCCCCCAAGAGTTTAAAGCACAGATGGATAGATAGAAATAGCAGCTGACACAGTGGGGCCAGATGTACAGCCAGTGGCACAGCCTCAGTGATTCAAGTTCAGTGCCTATTAAACAGCTGCTCAGTCCATGCATTGAGTGCAACTATGGTACCAAATTTGATGACTATCACTTCCCAGTAAGGAGCCGCAAGCTCTAACCCCGTGGGTGCAACCTGTCTTAGATCCAGCATATGAAATGAAAATCCAGAACCGCACCAGTAGCGAACTGCTGCGGCGAGCAGAAGGCGGCCAGCAGGGAGAACGCGGCCCGCCTCAGGTCGGCCGCCTCGCGCTCGAAGCAGGCCCGCGTGCGCAGGCAGACGTTGACGAGGATGGGACGCAGGTCCGGCTCAGCCAGGCAGCCCAGCAGGCAAGACATGGCGGCCATGGCAGCAGCGCAGACAGCGTCGTCACGATCGTCGATGCCGTTGAGGCAGGCGGACAGCAGGGAGGTTGCGTGAGCGCGGGCGCAGCGCGGTGCCACGGCCGACAAGGCGCGGAGGGCGGCGCGCCGAACGCTGGCCGAAGGGTCGGCGAGTCGGGTGAGCAGGGCGGACACGAGGTTGTCGCTGCCAGACGGGTCAGCGGGCAGCAGCTGCTCGGCCAGCAGGCAGGCGGTCAGCCGGTGGCACTCGTGCGCCGCCTGGACGTGTCCGAGAGCTCCGGAGCAGAGTTCCGCGGCCGCCTGAGGCCGACAGCGCAGCGCCCCGGCTAGCAGGGCGGACATGGCCGCCTGCCATTCCCCGTTGCGTTTCAGCTCCGACCAGGCGACGTCTTCGAGCACTTCGTGGCAGCCGGCGCCGGCCAGGAAGCGGCGCAGGGCCAGCTGGGCGGCCTCCGGGTTGGCGCCGCTGTCCACGATGCAATGGACGCTAGCGGACAGGCAGAGGGCCAGCAGCAGGCGGTAGAACTGGCCGAGCACCGCATCGGCTGAGCACTCCGGCTCCGACAAGATGCCGATAGCCGTCACCGCCGCCTGCGGCAGCTTTGTAGCTGCCTTCCGGCTGTCGGCCTTCTCTTCGTAGGGCAGGGCGCTGGCCAGTGTGTCCAGCAGAGTGGCTGTGAGTAGTATGGCGCGGTTATAAGGTTTGTTTCTACTGCAAGTACTAAAATAGCAGCAGAACTCACTTAAGCACTTGTGCGCATCGACACTGGCAAGCTGGTGCCAGAGCTCCCGGTCCGTCTCAGGCCAGGGAAGGTCTTTGTGAAGCAGGCAGTTCAGCACGGGCAGCAGGTGGTGCTGGCAGAGGGAGCGGACGGCCCGCAGCAGGCCGGTCCTGGCCGGCACGTCCCGGTCCAGACGGGTCAGCGCGGCGCCCATGAGGCCGACCAAGCTGTCCACCTCGTTGTATAGCTCGGCTCCACGCGACTTCACGGCGTAGCCAAGCAGCACGCAGGCCGCGCTGGCGCAGTCGGTGCGCGGCTCTCGCAGGCCGTCAACGCTAGCCGTCACCAGGCTGGCCAGCTGCGACCGCGGCTCAAGCACCCGCAGCGCCAGCTTGCCAACGTCCGACACTGCCTGAAACATCACGTTGCTGTCCGAGCGGTGCAGACGCTCCGAGATCACCGACACCGCGCCGGACACGCTCAACGACTCTTCCTGATCTGCGCACACAGGAGGGCAGGCGATGGAACGCGGTTCACTGTGCTCAGCTATGCCCTGTGCTCAGCTATGCCCTGTGCTCAGCTATGCCCTGTGCTCAGCTATGCCCTGTGCTCAGCTATGCCCTGTGCTCAGCTATGCCCTGTGCTCAGCTATGCCCTGTGCTCAGCTATGCCCTGTGCTCAGCTATGCCCTGTGCTCAGCTATGCCCTGTGCTCAGCTATGCCCTGTGCTCAGCTATGCCCTGTGCTCAGCTATGCCCTGTGCTCAGCTATGCCCTGTGCTCAGCTATGCCCTGTGCTCAGCTATGCCCTGTGCTCAGCTATGCCCTGTGCTCAGCTATGCCCTGTGCTCAGCTATGCCCTGTGCTCAGCTATGCCCTGTGCTCAGCTATGCCCTGTGCTCAGCTTTGCCCTGTGCTCAGCTTTGCCCTGTGCTCAGCTTTGCCCTGTGCTCAGGCCAAGATTGCTACCCAGTCGCAGGTACCAACCGTAGTAGATGAGGCTGAGCTTCAGCAGCAGTTCGATGCAGCGCAGGCCCAGCTCGCGCATCGGGATGGCCGGATCCGTCACCCGGGGCACCAGGCCGCCAACCAGGCTGCCCAAGTCGGGGTCCCGTGACACCGGCTTTGCGGGCTGTGGGGCGGGTTGTTGATGTCATACAGCTAGCTGAACAGAAGTCTAGAATACGATTCAGGCTCAGAGTTACAGATTCTGCAATCCTAGATTACCCTATCGAGGGAGTCAAGCAGGTGCTGGTGGAAGGCGGAAAGCAGCCGCTTGGCCAGGTGCAGGGCCCGCTCCCGCTCCAGGTCGGGCGTGGCCGCAGCGAACTCGTCCAGCAGCAGCCGCAGGAGGCGCTCCAGCTGCTGCCAGGTGGGCTGCTCCATCAGCAGCGTCTCCAGCAGCTGGGCGGCTGACTCGACAGCTGAGGCGACGCGGGCTTCTGTGGCTTCGTCGAATTTGGACTTTTTGACGCCGCCGTCCAGCGGCAGGCCGACAATCGATCGGGCGGCGTCGCGAAGCAGGCCGGCGGCTTCGGCGTCCGTTGGCAACGGGCGGAGGCGCAGGAGGCAGCCGAGGGCGCGCATGGCCGGTTCGCGCAGGTCCGCCAGCTGGTCCGGCTGGTGCAGCGCGGAGGGCGGCTCGGAGCGGAGCACCGACTGGTGGGAAAAATCGGAGCCTTGGTCAGATCATGAGCGATCAGCTCTTGGTCAGGTCATGAGCGATCAGCTCTTGGTCAGATTGGTTGGGTTCGCAGCAGATCATAAAAAAGCTGGTGATTCACTGTACCTGCAAAAACTTAAGCATCTCATCACGCTCCTTCAGCTCATAGTCCTGCCTGCCCAGCCGGCTGGGGTGGACGGCCTCTGCCACCAGCGCCAGCGTCTCCAGCAGGGCCCTCTTGGACTCGCGGCCGCCGCCGTCCTTGGCAGCCAGGTGTGGCCGCAGGTGCCGCATGATGTCGGTCTCCAGGCGCGAAATTAGCAGGTGCTTCGGCGACTGGGCGGCCACCTCGCCGCAGGCCAGCAGCACAGACAGCCGCTCCTGTGGCGAAGCTCCGCTAGAGGATGTCGCCTTCCTTAACAAGCCAACGATGCCGCCGCCGCCACCGCCACCGCTGCCGGAGCCGGAGCCTCCTGAGGCGGCGTCGCGTCCCTTGGCATAGGCGGCCAGGCGCTCCAGCACGCAGTCCATGTGCGCCGTGGCCACCAGGCCGGCGGTGCGGGCGATGGCAGCCCGCTCGTCTGCCTCGGCGTGCCGGCATGCGGTCCACATGGCGTCCAGCAGCTGCACCACCACTTCGCGCCGCTGGCAATAGGTGAGCAGCACGCCCGCCAGCGAATTGCCGAACTGCTTCTCGGCGCTGTCTCGACCGGGCGCAGAGGCCTGCTCAACCAGCTGCTGGGCCAGGCTGGTCACATACTCCACATCGTTCAGGTGCTCGCCCAGCTTCTTGACAGTCTTCAGCATCAGCTGGTGCCACTTCTCCTGCGAATCTGCAGCAGACAGGATGGCATTTGAGTAGATGGGTGCGAAAGTAGAGAAGTGTTGCATATGCTGCATGCTATGCTGCATTATTCATAGATTTATTTTCTTCTAAAAGTAGTATATGTGCCATCGGGGCAAGATGTTACCGTACACCTTGTTTGCTAGAAACTTCAATGCCCTTAAGGGTAAAGAAATATAAGAGCGAGCTTCGTGCTCATGCCAATTTGGAGCTGCTCAAATAACGCCCTTCTTCAATTCATAAACCCAAGTGCCTTCGTGTTCATCAAACGTAACAGAAGGATTATCCTCACAAATCAGTGCTTGCCTGCAGGGATTATCCTCACAAATCAGTGCTTGCCTGCAGGAATTATCCTCACAAATCAGTGATGATTGGGTATCAGGTGATGGGAGATGGTTGGGAATCAGGTGATGGGAGATGGTTGGGAATCAGGTGATGGGAGATGGTTGGGAATCAGGTGATGGGAGATGGTTGGGAATCAGGTGATGGGAGATGACCTGCTCACCATCCGGCAGGTCGCCCTCAAGGAACTCGCACAGCTTGGGCACTACCAGGTCGGTGAGGGAGGCCAGGTTTTCATGCAGGTTGGCGGCCAGACAAGCCAGGGCGCGCAGTGCGTGGCCGCTCCTTGGGTTGGGGCGGCCGGCCAGGGCCAGCAGGCGGGCAAGCAGGGCCTGCGGCTTGGGCAGGCCGTGGCACTGGTCGTAGTCAATGACGGTGTCGGCTGGGCTGAGCTGCTCCTGGAACAGGGTGTGCACGGCGCGACAGACGGCCTCGGCGGCGTCGTCGAACTCGGGCTGGATGAGAAACTCCAGCAGCGCGGGGAACAGGAAGCTGGCGCTGCCTGCCACGGTGGAGCTCATGAGCTGCAGCACGTTGGCGCAAAGCTGGCCGGCCTCCTTATCTGAGCAGCCATGCAGAACAAACTGCAGCAGCAGGCGGCCGCCCTCCAGGCCAAGGTAGCCGTGAGCGGCCATCACAATGACGGCTTGGGCCAGGGCGCGCTTTACCTGCAGCAGGAGGCGAAGTTTGGCGACATCAATTCGCAAGGGCTATCTAAGGCAGCAGTGGGATAAAGGCAGCAGTGGGATAAAGGCAGCAGTGGGATAAAGGCAGCAGTGGGACAAAGGCAGCAGTGGGACAAAGGCAGCAGTGGGATAAAGGCAGCAGTAAAATAAAGGCAGCAGTGGGATAAAGGCAACAGTAGGATAAAGGCAGCAGTGGGATAAAGGCAGCAGTGGGATAAAGGCAGCAGTGGGATAAAGGCAGCAGTGGGATAAAGGCAGCAGTGGGATAAAGGCAGCAGTAAAATAAAGGCAGCAGTGAGAAGCCAGTCAGCAGTGAGAAGCCAGTCAGCAGTGAGCAGCCAGTCAGCAGTGAGCAGCCAGTCAGCAGTGAGAGGCCAGTCAGTAGTGAGAGGCCAGTCAGTACTGAGAGGCCAGTCAGCAGTGAGCAGCCAGTCAGCAGTGAGAGGCCAGTCAGTAGTGAGAGGCCAGTCAGTACTGAGAGGCCAGTCAGCAGTGAGCAGCCAGTCAGCAGTGAGAGGCCAGTCAGTAGTGAGAGGCCAATCAGTAGTGAGAGGCCAGTCAGCAGTGAGAGGCCAGTCAGCAGTGAGAAGCCAGTCAGCAGTGAGAAGCCAGTCAGTAGTGAGAGGCCAGTCAGTAGTGAGAGGCCAGTCAGTAGTGAGAGGCCAGTCAGCAGTGAGAGGCCAGTCAGCAGTGAGAAGCCAGTCAGCAGTGAGAAGCCAGTCAGTACTGAGAGGCCAGTCAGCAGTGAAAGGCCAGTCAGCAGTGAGAGGCCAGTCAGCAGTGAGAAGCCAGTCAGCAGTGAGAAGCCAGTCAGCAGTGAAAGGCCAGTCAGCAGTGAGAGGCCAGTCAGCAGTGAGAAGCCAGTCAGCAGTGAGAAGCCAGTCAGTAGTGAGAGGCCAATCAGTAGTGAGAGGCCAGTCAGCAGTGAGAAGCCAGTCAGTAGTGAGAGGCCAGTCAGTAGTGAGAGGCCAGTCAGCAGTGAGAGGCCAGTCAGTAGTGAGAGGCCAGTCAGTAGTGAGAGGCCAGTCAGCAGTGAGAGGCCAGTCAGCAGTGAGAAGCCAGTCAGCAGTGAGAGGCCAATCAGTAGTGAGAGGCCAGTCAGCAGTGAGAGGCCAGTCAGTAGTGAGAGGCCAGTCAGTAGTGAGAGGCAGGTAGCAGTGAGATGGTGCCACGCACCTTTGGGCTGGAATCGCCTATGGCAGACTTGGTGGCGGAGAGGATGAGGGAGCTGCGGTCAGCCAGAGCCGCCTGGCAGGCGCCGACGATGTGCCTGAGCAGAGCCAGAGCGGCCAGCTTGCTGCGCTCGTTGCCTTCGAGGCGGGGCACCAGGAAGGCGACGGCGCGGTCCGGTGACAAAGTGCAAATCAGGCCGAAGCAGCGCAGCACCTGCAGGGCGGGACGGAATGCGGGGAGCAGTCAGGTGACCAGTTGTGCTGAACCAGCAAGCTAAAGAATGACAACGAATGATTGAGACCCGGCTGCCTCACCTCGTTTTGGTTTTTCAGCGCCAGCGGCGTAGGCGCCTCAGTGGCTGCCTGCGACGCCACCTCCTGGGCGAACAGCGCGGCCAGCAGCTGTTCCAGATCCTGCGGCGGCAGCGGCAGAGGAGCGTCGGGCTCGCGGAGGTCGCGATAGGCGATGAGCACGTTGGCCAGGGCGCGGCTGATGTGGAAAGGCTCCGGGTGCTTCTTGTACAGGGCCAGCATGCCGTGCACCAGGCGGGGCAGCTGCTCGGCCAGCTTCTCCCTGGAGTGGAGTGAGCTCAGCTTAATAGTCTCAATAGGAGGTCAAGGTCAAGGTCAAGGAATTTCTGAAACACTCTTAAACAACCTGAAACCCCCTTAGACAACCTGAAACCCCCCTGTGACATCCTGAAACTCCCTTTGACATGCTGAAACCCCCTTAGACATCCTTAAACAACCCTTAGACATTCGGAAACACCCTTAAACAACCTGAAACACCCACAGACATTCTGAAACACCCTCTGACATTCTGAAACACCCTCTGACATCTTGAATCACCCACAGACATTCTGAAACACCCACAGACATTCTGAAACACCCTCTGACATCTTGAAACCACCTTAGACAACCTGAAACCCTCTTAGACATCTTCAAACACCATTCAGACATGCGGCAGTCACCTGGTCAGCAGCTGGGCGCAGTTTCCTAGCGCGTCAACGATGGCCACGCGCAGCCGGGCCTCCTTGGCGGCCATCAGCCAATTGCTGAACATGAAGTCATAGGCGGACGTCACCTCGGCCGTGAATGTCTCCCGGCGGACATTGGGATCAGGCGCCCGGTCGGGATTGGCGATGTACTCAACGATGGCCTCGCAGAAGCGGCTGACGGCGTTGGCGAATACCCAGCGCATGTTGTCCAGCTTCACCGAGCCCAGCTGGGGCAGCAGGGTGCTCAGCAGCACCGGCAGGAAGGGAATCATGTCGAAGGCTGCGGGGATAGGCGATTGACACAGGTGGGTTGGGATTTGGACACTGGGGATTCCCCAAGCCTGGCTTGCCGACGAAAGGGCGGGTCAGGCGCTCACGGTTATTCACGGCCATGTTGGCCAGAGTCTGCACCACAAAGAAGTGCGGCAGGTGGCCGGGCTGCACCTTCTCGTTGAGCTTCTCCATCACGGCCGTGCAGTGCCTTGTGCTGAGCGCCACCAGGACCTCACTGGCCGCCGTCTGCCAATCGGGAATCACATCCTGCGGAAAAAATATCAAGTGCGCCTTGTGCCTACTTCCAGTAGCCTGTTGCGAGTCTGCAGGTGTCAAGCACCTGACCTCCACTCACCTTAGAGGCGGTCAGCTCGAGCACGCATTGCTGCACGGCCTCGGTCAGCAGGTCCACGGGAAAATCGTGCTCGACGTGGCTGAAGATGCGGTGCAGCGCGTTTAGAATGCAGATGCGGTGCGGCTGCGGGTGCTGCGGAGGCGGGTGGGGCTGCGGATTGTCATTTAGGAACAAAAGTGAGCCGAAGAATTTTCCGTCTGAATATCAGAGACTCACCTGTATTGCTAATTAGTGAGGGCATAATATTGCTGGATTAAAATATAACACACTTACACAATATTGAAATAGGAAGAGCAGAAAATGTTGAACGGTGTCAGAAAAAGCTAATGGGAAAATACTAGCAAACAGTATTGCGTTGCAGCGAAAACATTTCCAGTCCGGAGCCTCAACCAGCTTACCGGGACAACTCACTAAACAGATTTGCTTACCTGGACACTAATAATGCCTTTCAGTTTCTAACAGTGGGAATGCGGAGTGCGGATTATCTGTAAACAAAACTGGAAGACAGACAGACAGACAGACAGACACCCAGCACAGACTGACAGACAGACAGACACCCAGCACAGACTGACAGACAGACAGACACCCAGCACAGACAGACAGACATCCAGCACAGACAGAGAGACAGACAGACAGACAGACACCCAGCACAGACAGACAGACAGACAGACATCCAGCACAGACAGACAGACAGACATCCAGCACAGACAGACAGACAGACAGACAGTCAGACAGACAGACAGACAGACATCCAGCACAGACAGACAGACAGACAGACATCCAGCACAGACAGACAGACAGACAGACAGACAGACACCCAGCACAGACAGACAGACAGACAGACACCCAGCACAGACTGACAGACAGACAGACACCCAGCACAGACTGACAGACACCCAGAACAGACAGACAGACATCCAGCACAGACAGACAGACATCCTGCACAGACAGACAGACAGACATCCAGCACAGACAGACAGACAGACAGACAGACAGACAGACAGACAGACAGACAGACCGAGAAACAGACAGACAGACATGACTGGCTAATAAACACATGCAATAGGAATGGCGCACCTTCGAGTGCTGGCCGAGGAAGGCAACTGCTAGGCTGACAACCATATTGGGCTCCTGCTGGCCCAGGTTGAACAGGGACTCAGTCACAGCCTCGCGAACTTGATCGCTCTTGTCGCCAGCAGCAGCAAGCAGCGATTCAACGATGGCTGTGGAGTGCATATTTAGGTAGGGTATTACTATTGAAGTATTCAAGGCTGGTGTGGATGTGGTAGGTGGATTCTTACTCTGATAAGCTGATACTGATACTTTTATATTATTTTATTTGTGAAGCATCTCATATTTATAAGAAAAAAGCACCTGAGTACTGATGTATGATGCTTCTTTTTAGTCACTAAATTTAAATAGGGGAATAAAAATGTAGCTTACAGTCAATCTGGCGATTGCAAGCATATGGCCTTGCATGGGTCACTGCTTTTTTGGTTGCCATGGAACCTGAAAGAAGCAATGGTTCAAAAAAACTATCATGATATGTAAACATATTATGCCTAAATAATAAAAAGCCAGACCCATATAAGAATAATAATAATAAATTGTTATAACAGTCAATAGCAAAATACCTATGAAAATTGAACTTAGCCAGTTTATAAATTAGTTAAAATAACTTCAAATATAATATTTTGTATGATATAATGTAATTGTAAGCATAATGTTTTAAATTGGCCCTTGAAGTACTTTTACAAAATAACTAACTTTTTTAATGAAAAAATGGTCTAATTTCAAATGTGGATAAATAGCTATGTTTTGGAATTTGGAAAACTTGGCTGAACTATAGAATATATGGGCTTAGCTAGCCTAAGCTTTTATACTAAATTTAGAATACATAGTACTGTGTTCCCACCTGTTTAAATTATCATTTTTAATTAATCACACTTAGCTAGAATATAAAAATTACTTAAAATTCATGCATACCGATGTTCAGGTAACTTGAGGTAAGGCCTTATGCAAGTCCAACAAGTAGGAGAGCAAACAAAAAAAATACAGTAAACCTAAAAACTTTCATGAGAATTTGAGACCCCATACATAGGCTTAGAGTATACTTTTACAAGGTGTGAATTCTATTTTTTGCATGTATATATTTTTAATTGTGCGATTTGTCAGAAAAATCATAAAGGACATGCGCAGCTGCTACATCATTTTTAGGCATCACATTCATGTGCTAGAAGGGCACATATAGAGACTAATGTAGACAAGACTGAGGCAAAGTACAAAATATGAGTGGGTTCCACGACAGAAAATAAGACAGTTATGCATTATGAATATTGATACTTTTAAGTTTTGATACGACGCCCGCATTATTAGGCTTAACTGTTCCTCGAAAAATTCGCAATCAAAAAGAGAGTAAGAAAAAGCCTACTGAAAAAAACATTCACCTGAAAGGAAATAATCTTTGTTATTAGATTACAAATGTCAAATATAAAGGAAGTTTTTTAACTACACAGACCTTGCGCTTGCACAACTTAGTTTTAATAGATCTAACGAAAAATATTGTACTCCTCTAGGCTTAGCCTGTATTTCGTTATTCTAACTTGGTGCGTCGAGTAATCAACCGTTAAGTAGTGGGAATACCTTGTCGCAGCGGAAATGATCTACATCGAAAAGTAAACAGTACTACACAGACGTTAAAAAGTGTAACAAACCTTGCGTATATGGCCATCTTTATATTAACAGTATAAGTTTCACCGATTTTTTGCACCATCTATACGTTGGTTTGTGCTAGTCCAACCTTATTTTCTGCAAGGACATCTAGTAGTATTAGTAGATGTGATGTACTCATATTTATATTTGCACGCCAACCCCCCTTTTCCTGCCCCCACTCTCTCTCTCTTTCTCTCTCTCTCCTCCAGTGTACATTTCTTTATGCTTAAGCTCATAGTGAACAATACTCTTAATAAATACATTCGCACCGCCCAAGTAGGGGTCTGAAGACTTTTCTATACTTTCTATACTCTAACATGGCATCGCAAGCCATAGCACTCGTGCGTCTTAGCACTTTCGATGCAGGAGGTGAGCCTCACGCAGTCGTTCAACGGTGGAAGACGTGGACCCGGTGGTTCGAGAGCTACGTTATAGCAGCCGGAATCAAGGACGAGAAGCAAGCCCAAGAAATCCTGCTGTACGCGGATTCAGGACCACCTGGACAAGAAGAACCATATCCTGTTCCTGCGATATCGTATGTTCGAGACTTGCCGCCAACTGGAGGGATAAGGCATGGACACCTGGTATGGACGCCTAAAGAAGCTCGCTGATCCCTGCCAGTTCGGGGAACTCACCAGCTCCCTGATACGAGACAAAATCGTCGCCCACTGCTGTCGATCGGAGAAAACGACAGTTTTCTGCAGTCGGGCGACAGCCTGGCAGACATGCTGCTCAAGATCTGAGCCAGGGAGGCAGCAGAGCGGCAAGCTCACGTGATGGAGCAAGCCAGCTGGACAGCAGCGGCGCCCTGAGGACAACGCACAATGCCCCGCTCACAACTTGCAACCGATGCGGCAGGGCGGGGCCACGCTGAATGCGACATCGCCAGAGGCAAGTCTTGCAAGAAATGCGGCAAAATCGCGGCCTTTTCCCGCGCGCCTGCAGATCCAGAAAAACAGCTCAACTAAGCGCCATCCCTGCTGAGCAGTTGGGAATTGACGCACCTACTCGACAAGGACTCAGATCCCGGCCCAGAGGCGATCTTTCAAATCGCCAGCGAACGAGCAACTGCAAGAGTGATCACTGAGATCGGAGGAACTCCCATGAAGATTCTCATTGACAGCGGAGCTGGCTGCAACATCATGGATGTTAAAGCCTCGACCGCCGACCGGAATTGCAGCCAGCAAATAACAGGCTGTTTGCCTACGGCAGCGCCAGCCCGCTTCAACTGTTTTACAAAGTCATTCTGCCGATCAAGGTGTTCGGAGTCACCTGCAATGCCTCCTTCTTCATCCTTGACGGCAAAGGGGAAACCGTCCTGGTAAGGAAAACGGCCGGAGAAATGCAGATCCTTCGCATCGGGCCATCGAGCAAAAATCCGGCGACTCAGGTGCTCACCCTGGGCCGAGCAATGAACCCTATAGATCTACTCTATAACGAAAGCCGCCTGACGGACAGCACCCTGCCGGACCATCTACAGCTCGACCGGATCCTGACACCTGGATCGAGACCGCCCGCGAGGGTCGAGCGCATGGTATTACAGATCCAGCACATGAACTTCAGAATGGTTTATCGACCAGGATCACAAAGCGCAGCGGACATCCTCAGCCGCCAGCCGCTGGCAACGGCGCAACCAGACAAAGGCGCGTGCGACTCTGCAATGCATCAATGCAGTACTACAGGCAGCGGTGCAGCTGGCGCTCACGCTGGAAGACATCAAGCGGCACAAAGGACGACCCACTCATCAAAGCTGCCATCAGCTTAATTTGAGGAACGCGTTGGGACCTCAGCAACGCAGACGTGAGGTCGCTGCACTCCTTGCGGAACGAGCTCTCAGAGGAAGACGGTGTGTTGCTACGATCGGACAGGATCGTCGTCCCAAGCAGCCTCAGAGAGACGATGCTGCGCCTCGCGCATGCGGGGAATCTGGGACTCAGAAAGACGCTGGCCAGACTGACCAGCAAGGTCTGGTGGCCAAGAATGAACGCCGATGTGGAGGCGGCTGTCAGCAGATGCAGGATCTGCCTTGAGGCGTCCCACAAGCCGACGGTCGGCGCAACGCTTCTGCAGCCGTCCAAAATACCAAAGGGTGCCTGGCTTTCGATCCGACGACCTCCTAGGTCCGATCCAGAACAAGATGCTACTCGTCTGTGGAGACCACTACTCCCGGTACCCGGAGGTTTAAGTCCTGAAGACCACCACGGCTGAGACCATCATCCCTAGGCTGCGTGAGTTATTCTGCAAGTTCGGCCTCCCAGAGGCGATCATCACAGTTTAAGGATTTCGTCAGGAGCTTCAGAATCCGGCACCTTGCCATCACTCCGCTATATCCGGCCGCCAACGGAATGACAGAGCGGCTTAACAGGTCCATCAGCAATGTCGTCCGCGCTGCCATCACAGAGAACAGGGACTGGCGCGACGCCTTGGCCGAGTGGATGCTAGCTTACCGGACAGCGCCGCACGCAACTGCCGATCGGGAAAGCACTGCCGCCCGGGCCAGACCTGTTGGACGCGCGCAACCGCGCCAGTAGCCACTGGCACCGTGACCCAGGACACACCGGTGGCATGCAGACCGCACAGTAGAGTCTTTGACTAGTAGGCAAGTAGTGGTGGGCTACAATTACTGGTCTAACTTGGCTTTGTGATTTGATATTGCCAGTTCTCTGTAACATTAAAAATTCTATCAAAATTTGTTTATATTTGCTTAGCCGCAGGGTGTCTAGCTCGTTGGTTTTTATTGTACTGTTGAAGATCCCATTGAATTTGAGTTCTTTTTAATTGAATAATCGCGTGTGTTCATAAGCCAAAAAGATGGTCGACTTATTATTGTAAATTAAATTCAAGATAACAGGATGCAAAACTATATGCATTGCAATATTTTAGCAATGATTCAGCAGGCTGCCTTGCACTTTATTTTGCAGGCGGAAAAATTGGAACAATGCAGTTAAAGACGTCAGTTCCTTAAACCTTTAGCGAGTATATATTTTCCTTTGCATAATATTTATAGTTATTTTTCATTTGCACTTCGATCCTTTGCGGCTAGGCCCAAAGCTAATTGCTCTGCTTGAGGCATCAGCGAAAGATATGCGCTGCAATAAATGTGAACCGACGACGCGAAGGTGCTTAGTTTCGAATTTGCTCAGCAGCCATGGTGCCATGATGGACGCTAGTTTTTTTGGCGAAACGTTCTGAAAAATTGCGGTGAAAAATGCTCAGTTATAATCAAGTCAAAATGAAGCAAAAATTATCGAGGGAAGGTTTGCTTTTCTGCCAGTTGAATCTAGAAAATTGTTATTTCTACTTGAGTCTAAAGTCTAAGTTTCAATAGGGATTCGGCGACATATACATGTATAGTTATGTTTTTCACTTGATATCATGAAAGCATGGGAATGCAGATTCTGCCACACAGGATGAAAATCAGTGCATTTCATGTCATTTGGATGCATAAACTCCGGAACATATATTCGCAGCTTTTAAGTACTCATGCGAGCAGCTTATGGAGCAATGCGCCCGAATGGAGTTATTGTAATTGATAGCTACCAATAGTACAATAAACTGAAAACGCAATAAAAGCCTAATTTACCACCGCTGCCGCGCTTCCTGACCCCCGGATACCAGCTGCTGCGAAAGAAGACACTGCGGAACTCCCTGGGCCCCCAGTCGTTGAAGAAGCCGTCACCACTGACACCGGTGTCCTGACGCTGGCAGCCGGCGCCCCAGCCGACGCATGGCAAGAAGGGGAATCGCTTGGCCGGCGGTGGCTTGACGACGGCTGCATCAAAGTGTGGCGTCACGAGCAGCAGCAGCAGCAGCTGGATGACGCTCGACTTCAGCACTAAGTTCTTGTTCATCCTATGGGCACTGGAATGGCCAAATTTCTGAAGGAGGTCGCAATAAAAACTAGCGAGAGGCAAGGGATCTGTGGAAACCAAATGCAAGGTGCTTTGCTCAGCCCAAACCAGAAGAGCTGTTTGGCTTTTAGTTCTCGGAATGCACGGGTGGAGTCAAATGTTTTAAACAGGCAATACCTGGGACCAAAGACACTCCCCATCTGCAAATTTCAATTTTAAGAGAGGCCCCTCCGCTCGTTCAGCCACCAGTCTGCAATTTGAAAATTCGTTTAAGTAATTGATAATTTTTATGCAATTCACGTCAGCTGTTGGTCAATGTAAAAAAGTAGAGAAACCAAACCATTCTCCCCTTATACGATGGCGAAAGTGCACTTTCTTTGTAAAGGAGCCATCACTATAATTGCTTGTTGAAATGACGGCATTTGCTTAATCAAACAAATTGCTGCCATAGTCCCCACTAGTTCCATTTCGTCTGATGCTTTTAATAACTGCTGCCATCTAACCACAACCTCAGTAGTATGGGCTAGCAGAACCCTGCCGAACACTGCGGAGATAGGCGTAATGTAAAAAGAAATGAGGAAACGAATACACTGCTGCAGGATAGGCAGAGAGGGCGGCCTATCACTTTGCCTAGGGGGTGATGGACACAGCAGAGATAGGAGGACAGGCCTTGTATGGGGGTTTGGGGGGGCAAAGCCCCCGCATTTTAATTTCCCTTTAAGAGCCGAGTATTTCGATCCCAAATCTAATCTAAGCTTGATTGCCCGGGCCCCACAGAGCCGAGTATCTCGATCCCAAATCTAATCTAAGCTTGATTGCCCGGGCCCCACAGAGCCGAGTATCTCGATCCCAAAGTTTGTCTCCAAATTTTGAGAAAACCGACGATCGCAATCGAAAGTGACAACAGTTTTTAAAGTCGAGCCAGCTGACAGCATTGAAATTATTGAGATCAGTGATCGGTGTGGTTGGATAAGTTCGCTAGTTCTCAGAGGTTTTTGTCGGCAGTGAGTCTATTTTTATTGGGAAGCACTATTGAGCGTATTAAAAGTACTAGAACCGTTGCAAAAGAAATACAGACACCGAAAGCGCTAAAACTGAAAACGGACCGCAAAAGTAGCATAAGATGAATTTGAGAAGACTCTCAAAGCTCCTAGTTCTCAGCAATGGGGCCGTCCTCCTCCTCTTCAGCTGCGTCAGGTTCAGCGGTGGCGTCCTGGTACTGCTGGTACTCGGACACCAGGTCGTTCATGTTGCTCTCGGCCTCCGTGAACTCCATCTCGTCCATGCCTTCTCCGGTGTACCAGTGCAGGAAAGCGCGGCGTTTGTACATGGCAGAGAACTGCGTGCCGATGCGTCTGAACAGCTCCTGGATGGCGGTACTGTTGCCAACGAACGTCACGGACATTTTCAGCCCCCTCGGTGGAATGTCACACACGGCGGTCTTGCAGTTGTTGGGAATCCACTCGACAAAGTAGGAACAGTTTTTGTTCTGCACTCCGGACATCTGCTCGTCCACCTCCTTCATGGAGACGCGTCCGCGAAACATGGCAGCCACAGTGAGGTAGCGGCCGTGGCGTGGGTCGCAGGCCGCCATCATATTCTTAGTGTCGAACATCTGCTGAATGAGCTCCGCAACAGTCAAAGCACGGTATTGTTGAGAACCGCGGCTGGTCAGCGGAGCGAAGCCGGGCATGAAGAAGTGCAGGCGGGGGAAGGGCACCATGTTCACAGCCAGCTTGCGCAGGTCGGCGTTCAGCTGGCCGGGGAAGCGCAGACTAGTGGTCACGCCGGACATGGTGGCGCTGACCAGGTGGTTGAGGTCGCCGTAGCTTGGGTTCGAAAGCTTCAGCGTGCGGAAGCAGATGTCGTAGAGGGCCTCATTGTCGATACAATAGGTCTCATCGGTGTTCTCCACCAGCTGGTGCACCGACAATGTGGCATTGTAGGGCTCCACCACTGTGTCTGACACCTGAACGAGGTTGGTAAAAGCGGTGCGGTTGAGAACAACTTTTGAGGCAACTGATACGAACTTTAAATTTTTTCATAGTTTTAAATATTCCTCTACGAGCCAACCATAATCTAGGACAACTATTTATTATTCAATTATGACCTAAATGTGCTCAAACGATCGTATGACCTAATGATCTATTTATCTAATGAATGATTGGTTGATCGAATCAACTTATTCAAAAGCCAAATCTTACCAATACGTACAAATTTCTCAGATAGCTCAGGCAAAAAATCTCACCTTTGGCGATGGCACCACGCTGAAGGTGTTCATGATGCGGTCCGGGTACTCCTCCCTGATCTTGGAGATCAGCAGGGTGCCCATACCGCTGCCGGTGCCGCCGCCCAGCGAGTGGGTGAGCTGAAAGCCCTGGAGGCAGTCGCAACCTTCGGCCTCCTTGCGGACCACATCAAGCACGGAGTCCACCAGCTCGGCACCCTCGGTGTAATGACCCTTGGCCCAGTTGTTGCCAGCGCCGCTCTGGCCGAACACGAAGTTGTCCGGACGGAACAGCTGGCCGAATGAGCCGGAGCGCACGGCGTCCATTGTGCCGGGCTCCAGGTCCACCAGCACGGACCGAGGCACATACTTACCACCGCTGGCCTCGTTATAGTAGACGCTGGACCTGGCCAGCTGTATGTCAGGCGAGTCACCAGAGTAAGTGCCCGTGTTGTCGATGCCATGCTCGTCGGATATTACCTCCCAGAACTGAAGAGGTTTTTGCGATCACGGAAGTAATAAAAACTTTGCTAGGTTGAGATAAAATGGGTGAATTAAGCTATATAGGGGTCATTTTGTTACTTATTGAGCAAAAATCTCAAATTATTTCTCTGATGTACCTTTTCTCGGTCTGTTGAGTAATTACCGACAAAAAGAACTACAGTCCTGCTTAATTAGCGTTACATTTCTGACAGGAGTACAGTGGATGTGAAGCCTTGCCTGACCTCGGATTAGTCCTGAAACTCGCGAGGTCATTTTCTAGATTAATTTAGGCCAACTGAAACTAAATTATAATCGATGATTATCATTTTCAAGCGAAGTTATATTGACAGACTTGGTTGGCTCGCCTCATCAGAGAGCACTATGACACCTTGGACACCTAATTTGGTACTAACTGGGGCAGCAGCGCGGTTTGCAGGCCAGTTGAATGAATAAATGACTCACCTTGCTGCCTATCTGGTTGCCGCACTGGCCCACCTGAAGGTGCACAATCTCTCGCATGGCTAGTCTTCTTTCACCGCGTTGCAAACTGATCACTTTGTCAGCAGCTTGCTACTAGTGTTAGGCGCCTTGAGCCTGCAAAGAAGCGAAATAGTCGCAGTTATACAAAATGCGTTATCATGAATAGTGAGACAACTGTGGCACTTTAATGACTGGCCACTGCCCGGGGTTGTTGGCTGTCTGGACCTGCAACTTCCCCTTCTCACGAGAATGAGCTGAATTCCCAAGTCTTGCCTAGAGCAGGGTATCAGGCGGCTTGGGTTCAGCACTACAGCTGCTGATCAGGCACTCGATCACTGGAATTAAAGCATTGGAGAGCTTGAGCCGAGGAAGTTGGGAGAACAGGCTCAGCTGAGGATCGCTTCGCACCTGGCTAGCAGGGACAAACGCCGCACACTCAGTGAAATAGGGAGGTGGGCTCTCAATTACCTTGTATCGAAGGACGGGCGCTCTCTCTTGCCGTTTGGACTGAGTTGCGGCAAAAGCATTGCGCAAGGGTCTATATATGGTCTGCAGCAGCAGTCAGGTCTCTAGCGCGCACTTCAGCAAACAATTTGCAGCCATGACTAATGCGTAACTATACCCAACTGTGTGCAGTCGAGTCCTGGCAAATTCAACAAGCCGGAAGCTCTGTGTGCAGCACTGAATCTCTATCTATACGCTGCAGCAGGGTGCAGAAGCTGCCGTATACCTTGAGTCACTCAGGCATGAGCGGTTTGATGAAATGCTTCTGCAAATTGTTTTATTTTTATGACTGAATGCAGCCAGAGCTGCGACTGCTGCAAGCTGTATGTTTGGAAAATTGTTATTGCAATGCAGCAACTGGTTTGTGCGCAAATGCAGCAACGCCAGGGCCAGTAATTCGCACTGCATGAGCTGGCGCAGCGATACTACATTGCTTCAAGAAAACCATAACGTTCAAGGTAAACGTTATAAGTAATATGCCAGAAAATAAATATCGATTGAATTCCGCGTTTTCTTCAGTTCTCTAGCTCTAGCTGCTCTAGCCCCACTAGATGCAATATGTTTGTGAAAGCACTTTTTCTTTAATTTAGTGGAGCAAGGTGGGATATAAGGCAAAAACTTGTTCTTGCTTAAACTACACAAGTTAGAAACACACAAGCCCTTTCTTAAACCTAATCTGAAACTCTTAAACCTATATCAGAGCACACAGCGCGTCCTTTATAGATGTCATTTGCCTTATGTTGTAGAATGTTGCTACCAATGTAGTAGTTGCCGCTACCGTAGGCGGTTCGCAGGCGTGGTAGCCGGGGTTCGGGTACAGACTGCCCAAAGCTTGCCGGGGATAAGGGATGGGAAGCGGCGACCCTCGAGGCGTTCAGACACTCCGAGCGGAAACGGAATGGGCTTGGAGCGTATAGACACTCGCTAAGCCCGGCACAGAAGGATGCGCGAGTGATTTGACTGCGAGCAGGTAGCCACTCGACAGCCCCAGAGAGAGGTGGATGACGATCTGGAGGCGTACCGACGCTTCGCAGACTCGAGAGAAGACTCTGGAGGAGAAAGATGATGATGATGAGCTTTGGAAGTAGCAGATGTCGGGTAGATGAACAAGTTTGGAGTACGGACAAATACGAGCTAAATAACTCGTTAAAGCTTTTCTTACCGGGAGGGATCGAACGCTGCACTCATATCAATCGAAGTGTCTCAGGCTGCGTAATGTATTCTATAACAATCGTTCGCGCCTAACCTCCTATTTAAGCTATTGCTCTAATTCGAGACAGCGTTCTCAAGGCAGTACTCGGGCGGAGGTGCGCGGGCGAGCTGGCCACGGGCAGCGCGCGCGAATAAATAACAGCGTGGGGTGGGGGCGAGAGCATAGAGCTGGACGGGGCAGAGCGGAGCCACGCAGGGCTGGGGGTGGGGTTAAGCCACGCAGGGCTGGGGGTGGGGGCAAAACTCACAGGGTCGAGAGCCGAGAGAGAGAGAGCAAAGGAGGAAGGCTAGCCAATCGGAAGTCTCCTTGGCGAGAGACCTGATTGGGCTAGCCCCCCAAAGCGAAGACGGCGCAGGGGGCAGCCAATGGGCGAGTGAAAAACAACGAAAAGGAGGATGGGCTAATACGGGGCCGGGTAGAACTGGATTGAGCAGGTGACTGGGGTGGAAGGGTTAGAGAACGCAGGGGTCGGGGCAAGGGCATTGTGAGACGCAGCTCACAACACCCTTCCCCACAAAAAAGACTGAAGCGCCATGAAAAGCACGATAGCAATGATAATAGTGTCAAAAATACATTCAAACACAACACGGACGTAGACGAAAAGCAGAACTAACAGTTTAACTACGAATATCAAGTAACAATGAAACATACGCCGCACGCCAAGGAACAATTAGCAAATAATTGAGGCATAAGGACATATCGGATAGAAATTTTCAGTTTATGCGAGTTATGCGCGGCCGATATAGGTAGTCTGACAGTAGTGCCTCGATGTGCTTGATGTGCCTGCCAGCTCGGATCATCTACTGGTCTCACTAAGGCATCACCAGATCAACAGGCCGTTCGTCACCAGCTCGAGGTCCGCACCAGGCCGGTCATCGTTAGGTGAATATCATCATCAGGCACTTCGCTGACGGCACTTTTGCAGACGCAAACTTTTTCTCCATTTTTTGCTTGGGGTCATTCCCGGTAATCATACGGTATGGGAAAACGACAAAAATAACGAAACGAAATTAATTAATGATGATAAGAAGAGGCATGATGGAAGAAGGGGCCACGGCAAGCCTAGACATCCGTTCCGTCACCCCGCTACACGGCCGCCCAAGCCATACTACGCAGCAGCCCTAGCAGACGTCCTCCATTGAGCAGCTCAAACGTCGGGATCGCGACACTCGCGATAAACTTGGCGCTGCGTTCGAAGGCCTGCCGCTGCCAGGTTCGCTTGGCGTGCCCGTGGTACTGTTTGCTGACGTCTCGACTGATGAACATCAGGACCTGGGTCAGAAGCACCGTGATTTCTGTCCGATGATCCCGCCGCTCCAAGTGGCACAGCGCGGCTATTTTTACCAGTGTGCGGAACGTGGCGGCTGAACTTCTTTGTAGGATATTGCGCTGGGTTCGCTTTCTTAAGCGCAGCTTCTCCCGAGCTGCATCGCAAACCCAAGGCTCTTCTTCCGACCCGCTGGAGTCCGTCGCGCAGGCCACAGCTGAAACCACTGCTGGTCCGACCTCAGATGTTCGAATAGCTGGCGATATGGATGCAAGCTAGGCTAGTCGGGAGATTGATGACGGAAATGATGGCAGCGGCCAAATGATGACGCATTGCAGACGCATTGATGATTAATTGATGACGCATTTGTGGTGAATTGATAACAAATTTCTTCATAACTCAGCATCGGCTTCGTTCGGCCGAGCCTCAGTGTTAACCGGCTTAGTAGTAAACGGGCGCTCCGTAGCGTTGTGTGGCTCGGCGGTGTCGCCGTGGTCGCTGGCCGGCTGGATCAGGATCCAGATCTGGGGCATCCGGTTGCACATACTCCGGCTCCTCGGCTTGCACTGGTGCTCGGCGCCGCCACTGATATCCAGTTTCCATTAGCTCTTCTTGCTCTTCTTCGTCTTGCTCGTCTTGATTCTCATCTACCTGCCCAGCCTCCTCCTCCGGTTGCGGTACGCGACGAGCGCGCTGCTTCCGTCCAGCGTTGTCTTCGGATTCCTTCTTGTATCCGAATCCAACCCATTGTTAAAGTGAACGACTTTAGTGGGCTTCCTTCTTCCCTCCTGGCGAATTCGGTAACGAGTCTCCGTCAGCCTGTCCAGAAAAACACATGGTCCCGTCCAGGGGGAGTGAAACTTGGACTTGGCTCCTGGTTTCAGCACTGGGTCATAGACATGGACCTCATCGCCTATCTCCAATTCGCGTCCTCTAACCTGGCGGTCATACCAATCCTTTTGAACTCGTTGGTACGACCTTGCCTTTTCCCGCACTTCTTGATGGGCTGCTTCTAGAGTCTCACGCAGGCGGTGCACTTCTTCGCAGTATGGTTCGACATCAGGCGGGCGCGTCGCACCAAGGTCCACAGGTAGACTCATCTCCCGCCCATGCAGCAGGAAAAACTGTGTGTACCCGGTGCCTCGATGTACACTGGAGCGGTACGCCAAGAGTGCCGGTGCTACGAAATCATCCCATCGGCTCTGATCCGGTTCATTGGCTAGGTTAGCACGAATTACCGTTGCCAGCGTCTTGTTGAAGCTTTCCACTTGGCCGTTGCCCGAAGGGTGATAGGTGGTCGTGCGAGTCTTCCTAACTTTAAACTAGTACAAAGATGGCTGATCAGCTGTGACTCAAAGTTGGCTCCTTGGTCGGAATGAATCGTTCCTGGAGCTCCATAGTGACAAACCCACTCTTCGAACATCGCTTTCGCGCAGGTGCTAGCCAACTGATCCGGGATTGGAATCGCGACAGGCCATTTACTTTAGGCATCTTGTATCGTCAGGACATACTTGTTGCCTCTTCTGCTAGTTGGAAGCGGTCCAACTAAATCTACCATGACCTTCTCGAATACCTGGCTGCTCGAAATTGGTGTTAGGGGAGCTTTTCGACGCATCCGCGGCTTGCTTCGATTACAGTCGTCGCATCGACGAATGTACTCTTCGACTTCTCTCTTGAGTCCGGGTTTCCTAAACCGACTCTTGATCTTATCTAAGGTCTTGGCGATTCCAAAGTGCCCTCCTTCAGGTCCAGCGTGCAGTGCTTTCAGAACTTCGACGACTAGACTTTTCGGCAGCACTGGTCGCGCGGGTTGTCGACCGAGTTCTCGAATGACGAGCACACCGTCTCGCAGCTCCAAATGAGACTTCTGTGCTCAAATGGCTCTAGTTTTCGGTGAGGTTCCTTGCGGCACCTGGTCCGGTACAATTCCCCTCCGGAAAGCGCCGAGTACCGGCTCGATGTCGCCGTCTGCCTGCTGTGCCGCTTCGAGATCCTCCTTGTTAACGACTCCCAACAGGGAAGTCGCCCGGACTTCTAGCGGCTTCGGCGGTTTGCACGATGGGCAGCTTTCCATCTCCTGAAGCTTCCGCGTCGGTTTGCGTGACAATGAGTCGGCATTCGGCATTCTGTCGGCATTTCGGTCACTGAGAAGTTGAATGGCGCCAATCTCTCCATCCATCGAGCTAGCTGTCCTTCAGGTTGCTTCATACTTCTAATCCATTGTAGGCTGGAGTGGTCGGTTCTGATGTGAAATCGTCGGCCTAGGAGATAATAGCGGAACTTTTCTACGAAAGTCACTAGTGCGAGCAGCTGTATGCGAGTAGTACAGTAGTTAAACTCAGCACCGTGCAACCGTCAGCTGCCGTAGGCGATAACTCGCTCGGTACCATCCTTTTGCACTTGAGACAGGACAGCGCCAAGCCCTTGCCGGGGGCTTCCATCCGTATCCAAAATGAACTCTCCGGCATCAGCGTCGAAGTTTGGGTAGGCCATGACGCGATATCCGACGAGCTCGCTCTTGAGATGTTCGAATGTTCCATCGTGCTCATGGCCCCAGATGAATTTTTTGTCCTTTTTAGTGAGGTCGAACAGTGGTGCTATATGAAATCAAGAGAACTGCGGTATGAAGTTCCTGTAGTAGCCAGCGAGGCCTAGGAAGGACTGGAGCTCCTTGATGTTTCGGGGCGTGCTCCATTTCTCTACTTCCTCAATTTTTTCTGGGTCGGTGTCGATACCCGCTGCTGACACTACGTGTCCCAAGAATTTAACTTGATCTGCCAAAAATCTACACTTGGATGGCTTCAGCTTTAAATTGGCTGCTCTTAGTCGATGCAGGACTGCCTCCAGGTGATTGAAGTGCTCGCTGACTGTCTTCGACCAGATTATAATGTCATCGATGTACACCCACGCTGTTTTCCAGAGGAGGTCGTGCAGCACCATGCTCATCAGTCTGGTGAATGTTGCCGGTGCATTGGTCAGGCCAAATGGAAGAACCTTAAAAGCGAACTGACCTCGGTGCGGAATGACGAATGCTGTCTTATGTTGGTCTTATTTCTTAACTGCGACCTGCCAGTAGCCGGAAAAAAAGGTCTAGAGTCGAGAAAACCACAGCGCCCTTCAGTGCTTCTAGAGCGTCGTCAACGCGCGGAATGGCAATCACATCCTTGACTGTACGATTGTTTAATTCTCGGTAGTCAACACACAGACGAAGTTCACCATCCTTCTTTCTGACGCACACGATGGGTGAACTCCATGGTGACTGTGTCGGTTCGATCTTGTCCGTCGCAAGCAGTTCGTCGATCTGCCGATCCACCTCCCCTCGCCAGTGGGGTGGGAGCCGTCTTGGAGCTTGTTAGACGGGGTCTCCTTTCGTTTCGATTTCGTGTTGAACTACTTCGGTTGTGCGAAGCTGCGCGGTGCTCTCCACTAAGACATCAGAGAATTCGCTAACGAGCTTTAGGAATCTGGACTTGTCGACTTCAATTAAGTGCTTGGATCCATGCTCGTTCAATGCTGCTTCCGGGTCCCATCGCTCGCTACTTTTAACTTTAGTTTTTGCAACTGGGACTCCTTCATCAACGCTGACAGCCAGCACATCTTGAGTCGGTTCTGCCGGACGGAACCAGCCGATGGTAGAGCCCTTGGGCAGAAGCAGTTCCGTGTCGGTGACGTTAGCGAAGCGCACCGGCAGGGTGTTCCCAGCTTGAATGATGCACATGCTTCTGGCCATCAGAGGCTGTTCGTCGCTTCTCGTTCGATTGTCGGGCTCAGCTAGTCCTAGCACTCCAGAATTCTGAGTAGCCGTCTTGCGAATCTTGGCTGAGACCGTCATCTCGTGGTTAGCCGGTATGACAATATTCTCGTTTAAATACAGCCGACACACCACTGGTTTGTGTTTGGTCTCGCGAATCGGAATTTTTGAGCCATTGACGATGAAGACTCCTTCGGCGAAGTTAACAGGCATCCATGGCGACGCAGAAAGTCGGTGCCTAGCAGCAGCTCGTAACCGACTCCTTGGACAACAGCTATGGGAGTGTGCAGCACCTCATGACCCATCTGTAGAGGCAGCGAGACGCATCCCAGAACTTTCATTTAGGTTAGCTATTCGCAAGATTCAAAGTTGACCATAAGCTTAAGATCATGGAAGCCTCGTACATCAGATTGCACAAACCCGGCTTGAATGTGCAGCTTGCAGGCAGTGGGTTGAGCAGGAGCTCAGAGTACTCTGATCGAACAGTGCCTAGCGTCTCTCTTCTCCTCTCTCTCTCGGTTTATGGTAATTGGAACCCTGTCCGGAACGAATTGAACCGACTATGGACAGTACATATTTTTCTGTTAAATATACTGGTGATACAAAGCGTTGTGCACTCTATATTAAGTTTGCCCCGAAGAAGTCAGTTTGACGAACGCGTTGGCAACACAATCTATATGTTTTTGTTGGCATTTAGTTCCCTACTAATTATAATTCGGACTTTAACTTTTCTGTCAACCTGTATTTCCCAATCACTTTTAACTCATGCTCCATGAGTGCGTTTTATTAAACTAATTTGATTTGTGTAGATCCCGTGAAAATATTCGACTTTAGCGCTGATAGCATTTGAAAATACTTTAGCGCTGATCTAAAATCATCTTTAAAAGTAAAATTAAAACAAAAAAATTCAGCATTTTAGCTATTAGCTAATTTAAAGAAATAAAGATAGCGAAAAATGCCTAATAAGACAGTTTAAAACTCTTTTCGATTTTTAAAGGTTCGTTCTTTTAACATTTTTAACTAATATAATTGTGTCCGAAATTCAAAGGCATCAGCTACTTTCCATCTAGTCCTTATTAATCGAGTTTTTTTAATTATCAAGTACTTTCTCGTCTATTCGAACAAGTAATATTATAGCGTTTTAAGTTCCGCATCAGTTAACTATATACATTTATAGGCATATTATATAATTATAGTTATTATACGATAGCTAACTCTTTAGCAGTGTCTATTTCGAATCAGTGCAGTTTCATATTCAGTTGCTACGTTCACTTATTTCGATAAAGGCTTAAGCCTTCTTTTTTGTTTTAGGTAGTAAGCTCGTCTAGCTTGCCTTATACTTAGAGTAAGCCTAGCTAGCTTTAATAAGAAACTAGGTCCTTTATCTTAATGCAAAATATAAGTTGAATATTTTAGAGAGAGCCAGCCTGTTGCTTGTTGAATGAATGCATTTTGATTTTAAAACGAAAAAAACCTGTCTAAGACCTCACCCCTGAGATTTCACTATCAATTGGGCAACAAAATACACGCGATAGCCAACAGTTTTAAAGAAGCCATGAGCATTGTAACTATAGGACCAAAGCAGCTACCAGATGAATGTGCAGACTGTGGAAATAATAGTAAGTTTTCTCTTAAATAAAAAAGCAATATTACAATTTAAATATATATTTAAATATAGTCAAAATTTGTAAATTCTAAACCATTTTTTATTTATGGTCTACCCTTTTGTTTTTTTTGCTTTTAAATTTTCACTTTGGGAATTACATAAGCACACATTAGTTTTGAGTCTTGGAAGTGTACAATAAATGTTCATTGGAAAGAGTACAGATAATATACAGATAGATACAGCTAAATTTATTGTTAAAGCTTTTTGTAGTTATTATTTGGCCTATATAATATATATATATATGTTTTTCTTAACAAATCAAGTTATTAGAAAAAACAATAGTTGCTAAATAGTATCTTTATCTAGCTGATCCTCATATTAGATTACACTAGATTAGATTAGATTAGAGACAAAAATAAAAAAGCGAATGATTTAATTTCTCAATAGGTTTATAGTTTAAACCTTATGGGAATAAATGTCAAAACATGTATCCTATTGGAATAAATATAGATAACCCGTGGATGCCTGACAAATGGTCTAAAATTAGGATCCTAGACACTTCATCATCTTACAACTTCGTCATCTACTTGGAAGGTAGGGCGCTTCGTCATCCAGCCAATTGGCATACTTTAAAGTTTGGTCAGTTTGTCATCTACTAATAACAAGCAGTCAAGTTCGTCATCAATAAAGTGAGGGTGGGTGGTGGGGCAGAGGTGTGAACACACTTCACACTCTAAACTGTCAAAAAGAGGTGTCAAAACTGATTTCATTATACAAGTTGAAAGATAGGTGCCAACATGATGTGAGGAGGGGTGGGGAGGGGTGTTTCTGTTCTAACTTTGAAAACTTTTGTTTTATAGATGATGAAGTGTCTACAAGTCTAAGTCTCTTTGTCATCCACCCTCTAAGATATTGGACAGATTGTTATCTGGATGACGAAGTTGTAAGATGACAAAGTGTCCAGGTACATAAGATTATAGCTAAAAAATGGACATGACACAGAATATGTTAAGCTTGGTGTCAACCCTAAAATGTTATTTACAGTGCCATGTCTACATTGTATTGGTCACAACATTGCCTGCCTTGACTCCACAGTGAGGCGACAACAGAAATATGATGGATGGTCAGATGCCATTTGTCTACTTATTCCAGTAGGGAACCTGCAGATGCGCACTTTAGAATTAAGAAAGGATAAACAAACAAATAACAGTGGCTAATTAAGAACAGTATCTTTTCAATTTATAGAATGTCTAGTCATATAGATTAAAAAAGTCTTTACACTACTAAATAAATTCTTGAAATGCTTTGATGGCAATGTTTTCTATCAATTTAGTTAGTGATTATGTAATTTTATTTACTTTGCTTTCTCATTTTTCACTCTAGCCTTTTGATAGTGCAGTGGAATTGTACTCCCACCTCCACTTTAGCTATGGTGAAGATTGGACATTAAAAGAGTGTGGAAAGCCAGTCAGGCTTGAGTGTTTTGTGTTGTGTTGGTTTGAGATCTGGAGCTCATGTTTGAGCACCACATTGACTAGCCATCAATTTTTCATTGTTGCTACAGTACTTCAGGCTTGTGAAATGATCAAGGCAACGAATACATAGCTTTGACCAAATGGATCATAAAGTAAAGTAAAGCCAAAGAGTAGCTAGAGACACAATATTTACCTCCAGTAGTTGAGTTACCTAATAAATTAATAAATTCTATACATGCCTGTAAATTCAGGAAACTAATTCTGTTGTTATATTCCTGTACTAACTTGGCCTACTTTACAAACTACAAAATCCCACCAGACCCATCCTGGGCCTCGCTGAACTGCTGTGTGCTGCTGTGCAATGACTGCAGCTCAGTCCACAGGAGCCTTGGCCGCCACATATCTCAGGTGAAGTCGCTCACCCATCACAGATGGCGCGATACCCAGCTAAAGGTGAGAATTTTCTCTACTTCCTATCCGACCCCGTTGCTGCCTACAGCCATGCCGATTATATCAGATCTGAAAAAAACTATTGCAGATGGTCAGACAGGTGGTGGCTGGCGGCTCCAACATATTCTGGGAGTACTCAATCCTTGAGAAGCAGCGCGGCAAGGACAGCGTCAAGAAGCCACGACCAGGCGATCCAGTGCAGTGAGTTCTGTCGCTTTAGGCTTGACCCAATCCAGCGTTATCGTGTTCAAAGTGCAGTTGAACATGAGTTGCAATTGTTTATTGGTTCATGACTGACGCCACTTGCCCAATCCAACTAATGCCACAGCCCCACCAAGTCAGACTTCATCAAGCGCAAATACGAGCAGCAGGCCTTCTGCAAGCGCTACGCTGGTAAGGACGCCGAGGCGGAGGCCTCGGACGCCAGCCAGCAGCTGCACGCCAGCGCCCGGACGCCCAACGTTGAGACCTCGTTCCGCCTGCTGGCCAGAGGTGCCGATCCCAACTACCTGCACCTGGAGAAGGGCAGCTCCGCGCTGCACGTGGCCGCACAGGAGCGCCAGCCTCTGCAGGCCGAGCTGTTGCTGGTGTTCGGCGCCGATCCTGAGCTGCGCGACTCCGCCGGCCGCACCGCTCTTGACTTGGCCGAAGCTCCCAGTCCGCTGCCGGAGCTGACGCTGCTGCTGGTAGAGGCTCGCTTCGAACTGTCGGACCGCTTTGCCGAATTTCTGGTTGGCCGGGTGCCCGATCATCGTGCCGCTGCAGCTCCGAGCGGCCACTTCTTGCTGCCGCCGCCGTCAGCCAGGCTTTCCTCCGAAGTTGGCGACAACGGTGATGCTCGACTTCGCTTGGCAGCCCTGCCACCTTCGGCATTCCAGGTTGGTTTGCTTAAAAATTGTCCGCTTTGATTTGCCACTTCGATCTTACCCCGAGAGACTAAAAAATCATCTAGCTCTGCCGCCTTTTGGTCCACGTGTAAAGCTTCGACAATGTATAGCCTTACTCATCATTCACCCTAATTCATGCTTCCAGGAGCTGCTCCGCGACGCCTACGACGAGCTGGACCGTCGAGACAGCAACCGGGTGTTGCGCGATCAGCTGGGCGGCGGCGCAGAGTCCTCAGGCAGCCTTGAGCTGCTCTTCCTGCCGCTCAACCCGCACTACTCGGCCACGCGCAACCAGGGCCGGCAGAAGCTCGGGCGGCTAAGCAGCCGCGAATTCGGTGTGCTGCTGGCCGACGCTCTGGAGGAGGCGGCCAGACGGAGCGGCGTGGCGCCCGACCTGTGCGCCCGACCTTCGTCGTCAACTGCGACAACGCCTGCCGCCGTTGCAGCTGCGGCACCGGAGCTGCCAGCGCGTGCGCCACCGGCAGTCGGCGGTCTGTCGCGCAGTCTGGACAACGGATTGGCTGACGATCCGGTGTACGACTTTGTGCCAGCCGACTCGGAGTACGCCAGCATCAATCCAAACAGGCAGAGACAGGTGAGCTGTTTGGACCAGACAGTTTAGGACAATTTGAAATGTTTTTATTATCGAAAGGCGTTAAATACTGACCTGAACATCAGAGGAGGTCAAGATGCTTCTTACGGAAGGTATTTCAAATACCCACATTTTTCTGTATCTGCCAAAATATTTGACCAATCGCCATATCCAAATCCAATGCACGGTAAAATTTTCCGCTGTATCCGATGGAAAATCACTTCCTGAATCACAAAACATCGGCATCGTCGGGATATTCAACGATTCTCGTCGGGGTTTCTGGTGACAAGAGCCAAAATCCGGGCTATTCCTTCTGCTCAAAAAATTTCAGGATGCAACCTTGCCGGCTATTATTTCTGACTATATTTTATTGATTTGTAGCTTGATTGAGGTTGTAGCCTAGTGGTTAGGGCGTCGGACTCACGACTTGAAGGTCGGGGGTTCGATTACCGACTCCACTGGACCAATTTGTGTCCTTTAGCAAGACACTTAACTTTGCATTGCTTCAGTTCACCCAGCTGTTAAATGGGTACCAGCAGTGTGGTGTCCCCCCCAGTCCATGGACTGAACAGCTGTACGCAGCCTTCAGATGCGCCGCGCATTAGTTGCGGCTGTGCTGTCGGCTGCACATCTGACCCAAGGGTGGCAGGTGAAATCAGTTATTATTTATTGATTAGATTGATAACTAATATATATTTGAAGCAATAGGATAAGTTTATACAGAGCGAATGTTAGTTTTCCTTGTCACCAGGTCTTCGAAAAGAATCGCTGAATGTCTCGACGATGCTGACTTCGGACGGCTTTAAAAGTTAGTTCATCGAAAAGGGCGCAAATTTTGATCCTTTTGACTTTCACGAAAATCCACCTGAGTCTTCTGGCTCTTTCCCCAGCGGGAAAAAATTGCGTAGTCGTTCTACTGTTAATGGGCACGTCGGTAAAGATTGAACTACAGATTTTCAAAGCTTCTATTACAAGGGCGGCGGATCTGAATCCGTTTATTTCCTAATCTAAGGCCACTGTAACAGCAACGCAGGGCTGATCGCCAGGTCTTTCATGAGTTCCTACTGTCTTGCACCCTGCAGGCTGCATCTTGTTCAGCTGCTCCTGACCGCGAGGATTTAGAACAGCCTCCACTGCCGCCTCCGCCACCGCCGTCAGCGCTGTTCCAGCCTGCTGCCGCGGAGGTCGCTTCGGACCCACTCAAAGCCGCTCTGGCAGCACTTTACGGAGCCACTTCGGAGGCTGTCGCCGAGTCGGCCGCCGCGGCCACCTCCGTGTCCACCAAGAGCAGCCTCTGCCGAGTGTCCGACCTCAGCGAGTCCGCCGTCAGCGGCAATCATTTACCCGAGGCCAGCGGCGAGGTATTTAATTTTGCCATCGTGCCATGGCTACTGGCAAGTAGATGCAGTTGCGCAATGTCTAGCGTTACCTCACTTCCCCCAGGTGCCAGCCTCTCATGAAGACATCCTTCGGCTGAAGGCTTCCCACGATCGTTTGCTCATGGAAAACCAGACGCTGCGAATGCAGGTTGAGATGCTGCAAAAGCAGGTGAGACTTTGTAAGCTTATTGAGCAGATGCATTCCCGTCTGAGCTGAGCCGCTACTCACTTATTCACGTCACGCATTCGCCGCAGAACGCGGATCTTCTGGCCAAAATGCGCGACCCGGCAACGCCACCGCCACCACAGCCAGCGCCGGCATCTTCGCCTCCGCTGCCTCCTCCCGCTCCCGCCTTTGTTGCAGCGACTAGCGCTCTGGCCTCAACCCGCCTCTCTTCGTCGGCTGTGCCAGCTCCGGTTTCGCGTGCCGCCTTTCAGCAGCAGCAGCAGCAACGACCGCACACGACTATTGGGCCGCAAATGGCTGTCCAGACGTCCTACTGGGAGCCGCCTCCACCCCCGCCTCCGCCGTTGCCTATATACGATGATCCCCTTTCAGTTGCCATGGCGGCTCTAAGCGTCAGCGTCGCCAACGGTGTCATTAACGATGCTAGCGAGTCCTCGGAGTCTCCGCCCCCACCTCCGCCCCCACCACCGCTGGAGGAAGCCGACTACGACCATCCGCCGCCTGACTCTGATGAAGAGGCCGAGTGCGACCGCTTGGTGCGGGAGATTATCGGCTCCAGCCTGGCCAAGCGCGATGCCGCCGCTGCCTTCACCGCCGGCGCCCCGCTAGCAGCCCCAGCCCCGAAGCGTCAGCCGCAAGCGCTCCCTCCGCTGCGCCAGCGCCCGCCTCAGAAATTGTTTCAGCCGCCCGTGTTGTCTCCGCGCCCGAGTCCTTCCCAGTCGAAGCCACAGCCGCATTCGCAGCCGCCCACACAGGAGGAGGTGTTAGCTCTGACGGACGCGGTGACCGCCCGCATCTACAAGCTGTTGGAGGCCGCCAGGCATGGCGATCACGAGTGCTTCCCGGAATGTGCCGCGGCCATTCGCAACTCGGTGCAGCACATGGCGACTGTCATTCCCAGGGTGAGCTGTAAACCTGCCCCATTGTCTGCACCAAGGTGTCACTGCTACCGTGCCGCCAAGCTGTCCTCTAATGTCCATCATGTCTCATGCAACGCCTAATATTCCTTCGAATTATCTTGCCTTGAGTCCTAATTGTCCTTCTGATTCCCGCTAATGTCCCACTCGTCCCTCACTAATATCCCAATACTCCATCACTAATATCCCACTACTGCCTCACTAATTTCCCATCCACTACTCCCTCACTAATATCCCAATACTCCCTCACTAATATCCAACTACTCCCCACTAATACCCCACTACTGCCTCACTAATTTCCCATCCACTACTCTCTCACTAATATCCCAATACTCCCTCACTAATATCCCACTACTGCCTCACTAATTTCCCATCCACTACTCCCTCACTAATATCCCAATACTCCCTCACTAATATCCCAATACTCCCTCACTAATATCCCAATACTCCCTCACTAATATCCAACTACTCCCCACTAATATCCCACTACTCCCTCAGTAATATCCCACTACTCCCTCAGTAATATCCCACTCTCAGAGTCTCTCAGATTGCTATTTACTAATATCCCACTAGTCCCTCAAATTGAAATTTTATAAATATCCCAGTGTACCTCTAATGCCATTTCCTCGTGTCGCTCTAGTCTCTCAATGTCCCACAAGTGTGACAAGTCTGCAGACTCGGGTATTTTCCTGGCCGCCTTCTCAGGTGCGGCCGGATCAGGCCAAGGCAGTTGACGCGCTGATGTCAGCGGCAGACACCCTGGACCACGAGTGCCGTGCACGGGCCAGCACGACGGACCTGAACAGGAGCACCCAGCGGGTCATCCAGTGCTGCTTCGACATAGCCAAGGCGGCCAAGTCGCTGGTGTCTCTGTTCCAGTAGGCTGCAGTATTCAGCTCTTCCCTGGGACACGATCATTCACTCTGGCACTGCTGGCAGGGGTGCAGGGACCCTCCGAATTGTTTTATTCACTGATTTTTTTATTGAATCTTTTTTCTACGCCCGAGTGTATATAGGGGCTTTTTACTTATCTGCCGGCTCACGGCAGCGCAGACTGCCCGCCTGCTTCCTGTAAACACTCGCTGTCTCCAGCTTTTCTATCATTTTGCTGGGCCGCACCGTTGCTGCTCTGTTTTTTACAATTTTATTCCCACGGCATCCGCATCCCATCTCAGTCTCCTGATTTATCTTTTGACGGGGCTGCGTCCACCGGCGGGGATCATCGTCAGAAGCACTTTTTTGAGGATTATTCTTGAGAAATACACTGCTTACCGCTCTGTAGTATTTATATATTTATAAATTAGCATTATCTACGTGCATATAAGGCGTCTGTATATAACTTGTTTGCTTGCCGTGCTAATCAACTAATAACCACTGCCTAAGCATGCTTATTATTGTTAATAAAGTTAATAATTGGTAATAAATTGTCAACGCGTGTGCCCAGGCCTGGTCACCATAAGGCGGTACCAGCTTTTTATCCTTTTTCTCTGCTTGACATATTTGTTCCGCTGTTATTCTCCGAGGTTCTGAATAAGTGGCCTGAGTTCCTGGCCAAAAACAAAGGCAGCCAACGCTGCTGTTTTTATCACCTGCGAAATTCTACATTGCCATGTCCGACTTTCTTTGCTTTATTTTCACCTGTGCTACTTATAAAATGTTATCAGTAGTGTATAGTGTATGTAAAAATGGTAAAAGATATAGAATCTGTAACAATAAACTGAATAGTTTTTATCTACGAGCACATACTTTGTCAATCTGTACATGAGACACTCCACTACAGTTCTTATACACGAATTTGCGCCTTTCCAGTCCTCGAACAACGGCTTTGGGTCTTTTAACGACCGTCAACGGGGCGGCGGCGGCCGAGGCCGAGGCGGTGGTTGGCTGTTGTTTAGGGATGGCGGCGGTGCCCGCGGAGCCGCGACGGGCTCGAACGGCTGGTCGCAGCTGCCGAGGAACAACAGAGGCCGCGTGGCGAGCGGACCTGGCGCAGACGGCTGGTGGGGGCCCAGAGACAGTGAAAGTCGCGGGTCGAACACGACTTCAAGCAGAGTCGCTGCGGATAGGGCAGACCTCGCGTACAACGGTGACATCGGTTCTCATGTGTTCTACAGCAGGCGCAGAGGTCGCGGCGGCTTTGGAAGAGGCGGTGCCAGTCGCGAAGCTGAGCAACCGGGCGCCCACAGGACAATCGGTGACAGGCAGCAGCAGGGAGGGTCCGTTCCGCTGATGACGCTTCGTCCGCCAACGCCTCCTGCCACCTCAATGACCAGTCGGGGCAGGGGCGGCGGAGGTGTTGTCCGAGGCGGCCAGGGCGACGGCGGTGACGGCGGCGATGGCCGGCGCGGTAGGAGGCGCAGACGTCGACGCGGCCGTGGTGATTGGGGCGGTGGCGACCTCAGAGGCTTTGATCGGAGCTACTCGCCGTCCCAGGACTCGGTTGACTGGTCTGACCTGAACGAGGGCGACATGCTCCAGATGCACTTCTTCATTGACCGCTTCATCAGCTTCTGGGATAACTACGAGGATGACGATGTCGTGGCTGGTGTGGCCGATGTTGTGCTGCACATTCTGGACCAGGACAATGACCTTGCGGATGACTTTGAAAACGAGATGGAAGAGGAGGAGCTGGAGGAACGATACAGCAGCGTCAACACCGAGGAAGCGGTCGGCTTTCCCGTGCCGAGAGGCCCCCGTGACGCGCGCCGGCCGCCGTCGACAACCGCGCCCGTTTCAGCTGCGAAAGCCGAAGCTCCGAAAGCCGAAGCTCCAGCTCGATCCCCTTCCGCAGCTGCCGCCGCTGCAGCCGCCGCTACCAGTGTCACCACCAACAGCCACCAGCCGCTGAACTTGCCCAGCTGCCCCGTGTGCCTGGACACCATGGAGTCATTCTCGACCAGCAAGAAGCACCTGATGGCCACCTTCTGCGGCCATCTGTTCTGCTCGCACTGCATCAACCGGGTGGAACAGCAGGCCCGCGCCCAGGGCCGGCTCAGCTTCCCGTGCCCCGTATGCCAGACCAGCCTGCGGCCCGGCGCCAGCCACCACTCCATCTTCTGGAGCTGAGTCTGATCTTCTACCTGATGCCTTTCCCTGATGATGGAGTCGCATTTCCGTGTCCCAGAGTGAGTGAAGCTTCAGGCGTTGATCAAGACCTTGGTCAGCCTTTCTAAACCCTTGCCGGTTTTTGTGTTTCTTTCTATTTATGAAAGACAATATTTTCAGTCGATAAGTGCTCTCACTTTTTCAACCCCTGGCTCTGGTGCTTCTATTTTTGCCTCCAAACTTGCTTCCTATTTTGTTCGCGTCAGAATTTTAGATTCCCACCACTGAGCAATAGGCGCAGCTTGTTCGTGCACTTTAGAAGGCTGTGCAAGGCTGCCGCATTTTCCATTTTTTTAATAAGTACTGACAGCTGCAGAAGAAGTTGGTTTGCTTATAAAAATAAACATTAGCCGATCTAATCTGAAGCCAGCCGCAGTCAGCTCGATATGATTATTTGCCAGCGCATATTTTTGTTTTAACCATTGACGATTTGATGTCATTAGTAACCGGTGTTTTTTATTCTCAACAACTAATAACTTAAAAAAACAGCTGGGAAAATAGCTCCCTAGTACCTAAACCTCCCTAATACCTGAGCCTCCCTAACACCTGAACCTCCCTAATACCTGAGCCTCCCTAAAACCTGAACCTCCCTAATACCTGAGCCTCCCTAATACCTGAGCCTCCCTAACACCTGAACCTCCCTAATACCTGAGCCTCCCTAACACCTGAACCTCCCTAATACCTGAGCCTCCCTAACACCTGAACCTCCCTAATACCTGAGCCTCCCTAACACCTGAACCTCCCTAATACCTGAGCCTCCCTAACACCTGAACCTCCCTAATACCTGAACCTCCCTAACACCTGAACCTCCCTAATACCTGAGTCTCCCTTATTCCTGAACCTCCCTAATACCTGAGTCTCCCTTATTCCTGAACCTCCCTAATACCTGAGCCTCCCTAATTCCTGAACCTCCCTAATACCTGAGCCTCCCTAATTCCTAAACCTCCCTAATACCTGAGCCTCCCTTATTCCTAAACCTCCCTAATACCTGAGCCTCCCTAACACCTGAACCTCCCTAATACCTGAGCCTCCCTAACACCTGAACCTCCCTAATACCTGAGCCTCCCTAACACCTGAACCTCCCTAATACCTGAACCTCCCTAACACCTGAACCTCCCTAATACCTGAGTCTCCCTTATTCCTGAACCTCCCTAATACCTGAGTCTCCCTTATTCCTGAACCTCCCTAATACCTGAGCCTCCCTAATTCCTGAACCTCCCTAATACCTGAGCCTCCCTAATTCCTAAACCTCCCTAATACCTGAGTCTCCCTTATTCCTAAACCTCCCTAATACCTGAACCTCCCTAACACCTGAACCTCCCTAACACCTGAACCTCCCTAATACCTGAGCCTCCCTAATTCCTAAACCTCCCTAATACCTGAGCCTCCCTAATTCCTAAACCTCCCTAATACCTAAGCCTCCCTAATACCTGAACCTCCCTCCCTAATGCCTGAGCCTCCCTCCCTAATAACTGAGCCTCCCTCCCTAATACCTGAGCCTCCCTCCCTAATACCTGAGCCTCCCTCCCTAATAACTGAGCCTCCCTCCCTAATACCTGAGCCTCCCTCCCTAATGCCTGAGCCTCCCTCCCTAATAACTGAGCCTCCGTCCCTAATACCTGAGCCTCCCTCCCTAATACCTGAGCCTCCCTCCCTAATACCTGAGCCTCCCTCCCTAATAACTGAGCCTCCCTCCCTAATGCCTGAGCCTCCCTCCCTAATACCTGAGCCTCTCTCCCTAATACCTGAGCCTCCCTCCCTAATAACTGAGCCTCCCTCCCTAATGCCTGAGCCTCCCTCCCTAATACCTGAGCCTCCCTCCCTAATACCTGAGCCTCCCTCCCTAATACCTGAGCCTCCCTCCCTAATGCCTGAGCCTCCCTCCCTAATACCTGAGCCTCCCTCCCTAATACCTGAGCCTCCCTCCCTAATACCTGAGCCTCCCTCCCTAATACCTGAGCCTCCCTCCCTAATACCTGAGCCTCCCTCCCTAATGCCTGAGCCTCCATCCCTAATAACTGAGCCTCCCTCCCTAATACCTGAGCCTCCCTCCCACTTCATTCTTCTCTCCTTAGTGTCCATCGTTCACGCCTTGTTTTACAGATAAACCCACCAAGCCAAGATTCGTGAAGACTCACGAGGTTTAAATACATTTTTCGATTTTTTATATTACGCGTCAGTCAAATTAATCATTTTGTCTGGCATCTGGGTTCGCTTCCGGGGCATGTGTGAAATCCCACGGAACCGGCTGAGGATCCTCTGCAATTCAAAACGCAAGCTCCCAATGCCGTCCCCCTAGAGGACTGCAGACGCACTTTACCGCCTTCTCCCTGGGCTTAGGGCGCCCGCAACAGGCAAAGCGGACGGACTGGGAGGAATCGGAATGCAGTTTGTGGCGGAGGCGCCTGAGCGCTGAGGAGGGGGCGCCGGCCGGCAAAAATCGATTCGGTCTCCGCGGTGGAGAGCCAGGCGGGTGAGACAAAACGAAGGCTCGCAATCAAGGCGAAGGTCCTGGCCCTCTCCGGTCATGACTCATTTCCCCGAAACAGATCCGCCAAGTGCAGGGCCGAAATGTGCATAGGTGGGCCCGCGGCACCAGCCGCCGCTAGAGGCATTGTGTGCTACTGACTCCATTGCGGTGCCTAGCTATTGGAAATACGGAGCTTAAAGCTGTACAGGAAGCTCGCATGCTCCTAACCCAATTTTCTGCAGGAGAAAAACAAAACTGTGCAGTCAGGCGAGAGCCTAGTGCTGAGATGAAGGGCCGAGCCTCCATTGCTCATTTCTTCGGGACGAAATAAAAGGAGATGGGATGAGTTTTCCTCTTCGCAAAGGATAAAAACTCCTCGCGGATGCGGAGGGGACGATGGGGACTGGGAAGCGAAAGTAATTTAGATAAGGCAGGGAACTAATTTCGCACGACCGGGGCTTGGGCGGCCACTCACTTCACTACGGCTGACCAAAGTCGAACCCCGACCCCTCAGACTCAGAGGGTCCAGTTTTAAGGGCAAACTTCTTTTAGACTCTTAGTCTCACCAGGATCACGCGGACAGTGAGTCATTGCTGTGAGACAGTGATAGTGTGAGTCACGCCTCAAAATAAATGCACTTGACTCACCGCAGAGATTTGCGTTGGATTAAAAAAATTGAGAATGAGGAGTAATTTCTGGAGACAAATCCGAGACTTGTCTTCGTAGACCATCTAGCTGTAGAAATAAGCCCCGACGATTTCCTGGATTTGTCGGTGACTCGGTATATTCCTCAACTGACTGCGCCTCCTCTGAATGCTCCTTGATTTTCATTTCCTCTCGGCATGAGCATCGGATTAAAACTCACGCGCGCTTTAACAGTAGGACTACCGAGCCCTGTTGCCGCGCTTTTTTACCAAGCAAGAGGGGAATTTCTCCCCGATTTTGCTGCACCCCAACGGAGCAACGCAACACCAGCCCTTCAGACCGTCGAGATATTCAACGGTTCTGGCCGAATGTCTAGCGACTTGATTATTGTTTCAGAAGATGCGCAACAAAAGTTGGCCTGTGTTCTACAGTTTCGTGTGCTTGCGTTGCTCCTTTCGAGTGCAGCAAAAAGAATTGTGTCAGGGGGTCGGCATTCCCCACCACTTAGTAGTTCTACTGTTTTCTGCCAATTTTCAACTGATTGGGCGTGTTCCAGTTGCATTTTAGAACATCTTGTGCTAGCTCCAATCGAAGACAGCGAGGCTTCACCCACCACTGGAGCCAATCCGAAAGCCTTAAGAAATCTTCAAGCTACAGGCCGTGCAAACACAGCAGCTCGTGTGTTTTGTTTAAACGGATCGTTTATTCATAAACGGCTCACGGTTAGCAAACTAAGATTTCTTGGTTGCATAAAAGTCAGGTGCAGGGCAATGAACCTTGTAAATTCAGAGCACGACTTAAGCATATTCGGAGCTGAGTGAGAGCATCCGGTTGCAGCGCAGATGCAAGCAGCTTACGGCATGGCGGCAGTACATGCGCAGAAGTTTGCAATAACGCTTCACCATTATTCCGAGTTAGTTTTTGCATTTAGCCACTTAAAATTCAACAGCAGTTTTTACCTAATTAGCGGCTCCAGTTAACAAGGAAAGTGTTGCGAACACAATTAAAAACTTGTTCTACCCAGTGAAGAACTGATACATTGAGAATAACAAATGCTCAGGTTTTTCAAAGATCTCCAGGCTCAAATTGCACTCGACCGTCATTGGGAGTTTCGGGGGCGGGGGCAAAAAGCTGCTTGATGGTTTATTTATATATTGACTAAAAATTGAAGAAATTTCACTAGGAAGCGATTGATAAGCTGATAAACTGTTGCAACACTGGAGCATAAACAGCTCGGACTAGGAGCAGATCGAGGGAAAAGCAAACAGGCTGAGAAAATCAATTGTACATAGTATAAATGTGCATCAAATTATTGTAAATCATTGCATCAAAAAGACAGCTACATTAAACAGCAAAATTTCGATTCGCAGGTGGCGGCAGCAGGACGAGGGAAAGCAATAAACGGCGGCATCTCAGACAGGTTTTAGCTTGCAACAATCCCACGGCATTGAAACCCCAGCTAATGAGCTTGGACACAAGATTGATGAGGTCGCTGGGGACACTCAACGCTGCGGGTAGCGGTCCTACTTAGCACCTGGCAAATGTTGCTATGCACACCTCATTCGAGTTTACTGTCAGAGTCAGCGGCCGCACCGCAAGATAGACTGAGACGACAGCTGCGCTCAGAATCAGAGCTGGCCACTAAAAATAGAAGCACAATTGATGCTTGAGGCAGCTACCAAAAATAGGCACATTCTTGCTACTGCAGCAACAAGGAGGCGCTGACTCTTGCCGAGGCCAAATGAGGTCAGTCGGACAGCCGTGCAGCCTTTTGTAATCGTCAATTAAACGAATCCCATTTGAAGCGGGTTCTTGTACCGCACTTCTGAATATCGCTACGGTGGCGAAGAAATCTGATGATAAAAGCGGACCATGCCAAAACATGCGGCTAAAGGCAAAAGAAAATTAATCTGCTTTAATGATTGCCTAATTGAAACAAGGAGATAATTAACAAACAATCGCTCATGTAGGTTGCCGTGCCAAACGGCCACGGTGGGTGCCTGTGAGCGTGGAAACAGGGCCGAAGGGGACTACACCAGGCGGACGCAGAAGGCAAGACAGAGTTCTCAGGAGGGACTCTCGCGCTGTGGACCTCAGAGGGAGTGCAGGGCGTGATAAAGCGAAAGCAACGGCGGGCGGTTTGAAGCAGTCCACTCAGCGGCTTCATCCTCGCTAATCCACCGCCGACCAGCCTTGCTAGTTTGGCGCCAATTCAAATTCACAATATAGGCTCAAGCGGCCAGCTACATCAGAAGGCAGCAGCCGCGGCCTTTCCCGCTGCCGCCCACGCTACCCAGTTCGACCTTTTCCGCTCGTTCTGGCCGGCTGAGCGCCATCGCCACCTCGCCTTCAGTGGCCGTCGTCAAACCGTGCCTGTTAAAACCGTCGCCGCCGCCGCCACCAGCTTCGACAGTTGGCGCCACGACCAACCGGACCGTGTCCTCGAGAACACGCGGTGAAGTCTGGCCCTCCTTGCCGTTGCTGGCAGTCGGCGCAGCGGGAGAGGGAGAGGCGGCGGTTGCAGCTGACGGCGAGGCCTGGGCGCTGTGAGCGACGAAGCCCGCAGCCTCCTGGTCCAGCTGGCCGCCTGGCCTGAACGGATTGTCGCGGTCAGCGTCTTCTTCGTCCACTCGAGTCAGCCTGGTGGCCGTCATGCCAGTTGCAGCAGACCCGGCTGAAAGGCGTCGGCGTCGGTTGGCATGTGGCACAATGTGTAGGCTTTGCTGGCAGTCTGGCCTCATCATGTTTAACTGTGAGCACTGCTAAGTCTAGCCCATTTCTCAGGTTGCTTCCCACGGGTTTGACAAAAGACTCAATTGCTGCTAACTTAAACTACCAGGTCAGCACTGTTATCACTTACTCAAACAGACATGCAGCCTTTCTAACCCTAGGACTTCCTTAGAGATGCTGATTGGCTATGAGCAAACTGACCAATCGATTTATCACAATGTTAATAATGTTAATGGCCAAGTAAATTGTCAATTCAACAAAAATATTGATCTATTAATACATTGCTGTGACGATTCTGGTGATTGAATTAAATTAGATTAACTAATTAACTATAATTATTAAAAAATGTGAACAAGTAAAATAACTAATATTAAATGGGTTCCCTTTACTGATAAAGGTTTGTCTGCTAGTTTATTTTATTTCAACCAAGAGGCCAAAAGTTCACTCCAAAAAACACACTGCAAAAAGAATAACAAATTAGAAGTTATTGTCCAATCCTAAAAATGTACTTACTAAGGCTTAGCTTGCAATAGGATCAAGATTCTAATTATCTACCATGTGGATAGGCTTATCATTATTGGCTAAGTATGAAGTACTTAATGTACTTAATCAAGGCCTAGTATATTAATTAGGTTAGGTTATATTTAGACAAACTTACATGAGGACAGGTTGGGTAGTATTGTCATTAGTTTTATTTTGCTAGTTTTATTTACACAATTATCTATTTATAATTTTTTTGTTAGAGAGTCTATAGGACAATACAAAACAATTTTTATAATAATGTAACCTTTTTTATAACCTGTAAATACATGAAAGATCCCATTTTATATGGACTGATAGCTTGGCCTACACAAAGTAGCTTAGGCTTAAGTGCAAGTGGACAGGTGTTTTCAGTGAAGCAATATTGTTTTTAATGACAAAAGACATTTTACAGACAGCTTTATAAAAGAAAAACCAAGAGTGTGTCAAACAAATATTTAAAAAATCAAAGATTGTCAACAAAACAAAATGATTCAAGTTGTCACCAAAATAACTTTGGTCTGTGATCATGGATGGAAACTATTGTCCATACAAAGTAGGCCTAGCTAAGTAGTCAGATAAGAATAGGCCTATAACAGTGAAGATATCAATACCAAGGTATAGCTTATTAGTAATAAATAGGATGGGATCATTCATACTTTTTTAAACTAGAAATTCACGTTTTGATCAAACTTATTGTAAAGTTTTTATAATTGCTATAAAAACTTTATCTCTGCAATTATTGAACACTAGCTAGATACTGATATAACGCTGCACTACTACAAGCAGGACGAATTTATTCACTTGATTATTTTTCCAGCTTTTTCTCTTCTAATGGCGAATTTCGAGTACTAAACTCTTGCATGATTTATTATCACATTATTACCAATGCTTCAATGACCAATGAATGCCCACTTAAAAATTCAGTAATATTGTAAGATTCAGATGAGCCTGTGTTCGAATTAGTAGTAGTAGCAGTAGCAGCAGCAGATATTAGGCGCAGTTAATTAAACCTTATAGGCCAATACTGATTAACTTTATTATTGTTGAATGCTTATTAAGTTATTTTATAAGAAACACAGTAAACCGAGTTGGTGCATGGCCATGCATAGGTCTATTTTTTAATTGAAACTCATTCTTTACTTGATTTAAATGCCCTGAGTTTCTTATAACATTGAGGCAAAACAAACAATATTTTAGTAGCTATTTTTTAGGACAGCTGCAGTATTGAAAAAATTCACTTCATTATTAATAAATACTGTATAACAATGTTTTAATTATATTCGGAACAATGACATTATTTGTACACACATTTTTAATATTGTTCATACGTTACAATTTATTCATGATCGTTGAGCGCTCTAACTAATATGTAATTTGCTGACATGTCAGCAGCTGGCAACATAACGTAAAGTAAAGTGAGGTATCACTGATTTCATTTTTCAGTGATACCTCACTTACAAGCATTTAACTCTAATATAAAAAAATTCTCTAAAGTTAATATGGCATGCAATTTATTAAGAAATGATGAGGCATATGTTAGATTGTTAGTTTCTGGCGGCTAGGCTAGTTTGCTTCACTTATATTATTTTATGCAAAAGTAAAATGGATTGCCATTAGGTTTTGTACTTTCACAGGGTTATTTTAAAACTGATTATGTAGTAATGCTTTAATGTAGTGTATAGATATTATTATATATCTCAGTGACAATATATACGACACAATTAATAGCTATATATGTATAAAGCTATCTAAGACTTTTGTAAACAGAAAAGTGTATAGTATTTGTTTGATTTGGACTTAAGTAATAAACTTTACTTATTCAATAGCATATGCTTTTAGTCTCTGTTAAAATAACTTAACTGTTAGCTGTATTTATTTTAAATGTATTAATACTTTTTTAAATAATTAGGTTTACTATAGCTCAACTCTAGTAAAACAGTCATTTGTGCTTCTTGAATTCTCTAATTCATGAAAAGGTTTGTTAGTTGTAGTTTTTCATTAAAAAGTGTTAGAATTTGCTATTTAAAATTGCAGTAAGCATGCTATTGTTCCTAGAACAAATAATGTCTTGCTTGTTGCTTTGAATGAATGTGACACAATCAGTAGACAATATTTTATGTATGGTTATAGGCAAAATAAACTCAACTTAAACATACATGCGCAACCTCCCAAATCTTAGCCGGCCGTGCGACTTAGTTTTTGCTCTCATTTGCGACTTAGTTCATTTCATTGCTCTATTTACGACTTAGTTTGCTCTCATTTGCTCTCTTTTTCTCTCCCCTTTTTCCTTTTTTTCACGCCTTCCTTTTTTGTCCCTTGGTCCCCCCTTTGATTTTTTTGCGCTTGGTCGATTGGTTTTTGCGACTTACCTTGCTTGGCCCTCGTTTCACCTGGCCGGTTCAGCCGGGTCGGCTGGGTGTTGCGCATGTATGAACTTAAATATCAACAAAAAGAAAATATACTAACTGAAAAATTAGTACTTGGCTAATTGTGATAGGAATTTAAGATATCTATTTGTTAATTGCTTTAAATGTTTTTTTTCTAAATAAATTACATCATTATTTCATGCTTGCTATTGAAAATATTTTACTGCATTTAAACATTTCTATCCTTATTCATCATAATATATTGTTGATGATGCATGCATGACTCATTCCACTTGCTCATGCCCTCAGCCTGGAGTTGACTATTGCTAGTTGGTGCCCAGTGAGTGAAGTGTCTGCAAGTCTGTCAACGACCAACAGATGAAATGTCGGCCATCAAACCAAATGCAAATAAGCTGTTTGATAAGCTCAAGCCAACTCAGTTTCCACAGGTCAAGTCGCTATCAGCGGCTTATATGAGCAGCCCTGCAGGCAAGTTGGCATGCAAATTGTGTGCAGCCAATCTTTGCACTTGCACTGAACTAAAAGGCTAATTTATTCTCGAATCCCAACCTCAATTCATGCAGATGTCAGGCGGACACCGTCCACGGACTCGATGGACAGCGCTCAGTCAGCAAGCGAGCAGCAGGGCCGCAAGGACGCTGGCAAGCGCAAGATGACGGTGACCGACTTGGCCACACTCGTGCGCCAAAAATCAGCTACCATCGATGAGCTCAGGAGAGCGCTGGACAAGCAGAAGGCCGGTGAGCGGATTTGTGGCTTAATCCACTTGAGTGCGAAGCGCTTTCTCATAATATCACAAACTCCTGAGTCCGTGCTCAATGAAACTCCAACTGTCCCCATCATCCAGATTACGAAGGCGTTATCAGCAACTTGAGGGAGTCATTTCACTCGGCCAAGGAGGTCATGCAGAGCCAGCAGCAGCATGCCACACAGGCCATCATAGAGGTAGGCTTTGGCTGAGTTTTGCCGGGCCGCTTTTTGGGACTTTGTGATTGCTTTTGGCGCAGGGATTTCCTATGTATGCTCTTTTTAAGCAATAGTCAACCAAAAAGCAGTGAGATTTAAGCGAGTTTTACCTGGGAAGTGGCATTTAGTCTTCCAAGAGTAAACCCGATTAAAGCGCTACCATGCGAAGCGACGTTTCTGACGTCATTTGTAACGCTTTTTCTGGTGACTCAAATGCTTCCCTGATGACTCAAATGCTTCTATAATGACTCAAATGCTTCTATAATGACTCAAATGCTTCTATAATGACTCAAATGCTTCCCTGATGACTCAAATGCTTCTATAATGACTCAAATGCTTCCCTGATGACTCAAATGCTTCTATAATGACTCAAATGCTTCTATAATGACTCAAATGCTTCTATAATGACTCAAATGCTTCTATAATGACTCAAATGCTTCCCTGATGACTCAAATGCTTCTATAATGACTCAAATGCTTCCCTGATGACTCAAATGCTTCTCTAATGACTCAAATGCTTCCCTGATGACTCAAATGCTTCTCTAATGAACCAAATGCTTCTATAATGACTCAAATGCTTCTATAATGACTCAAATGCTTCCCTGATGACTCAAATGCCTCTCTAATGACTCAAATTCTTTTAACGAGTCAATTAAGCGTCCTTCGAGAAGGATTTGACGCTTTGTCGAGGCGTAACGGGTTCGCTTCGATGGAGGCGCCTAAAATAGACTGAAGAGCACGTCTGACGCTTTTCACTGTGGCAAGGTGTATGTTTCTGCTGTTTCCTTTGTGTCAGTTTTGACTTTTGACCGCTTCTGGAGTGACCCCAAATAATCCAAAGCTCCAGACAGTGGTTTGGGTTCTGTCTGGTAAATCAGCTGATTAGCCAGTCAACCCCAAATAATCCAAAGCTCCAGACAGTGGTTTGGGTTCTGTCTGGTAAATCAGCTGATCAGCCAGTCAACCCCAAATAATCCAAAGCTCCAGACAGTGGTTTGGGTTCTGTCTGGTAAATCAGCTGATCAGCCAGTCAACCCCAAATAATCCAAAGCTCCAGACAGTGGTTTCGGTTCTGTCTGGTAAATCAGCTGATCAACCAGTCAAACTTGTTCGTATTTTCGGTTGCGGCTTTGGTTTGGCAGGAGCACCCACTGGGTGACTGACTACCTGCCTGGCTGAGAAAACAATCAATCATTTAACTTGTCGACCCGCAGAATAACTCGGCTCCAGCTGCCGGCCAGGTATCTCTCACTCACCTGTCAGTTTAGATCAGTTCATTGTGACCTTGCCTGTTGCCATATTGTTACAGGTGCACATCTGTTTATTTCAATGTTGTGCTGCACTATACAGCTTTGTGATTTGTGAGCTGGGAAACTCACATTCAGGGTTTGGATAGTCAAATTCAGGGTTTCTATTGAAGTAAGAGCACCTAGAATTATTAGCGCCTATTCTAAAACCCAGTAGAATACTCGTAAATACAATGACAAGGACAAGGCCATCCATAATTGCCTGACGACTTGGAAGCCTGCAAAGTGAATTGGCCATATCCGTTTTATCGCGCACTTTCATCTCCTTGCGTGTACTCAGCATTTACAGTCCCCGCTGCGCCACCCCATGAGACATTTATTTATTCATTTAATTAGTCTATTAGTCGCCTTGACTACAGTTTTGCATTCACCTGCCTGCTCTGCTATTATGATATCATGGCAACTACAGTGCTACTTGAAATTACATTTGATTTGAGTTTGAGCACAATCGTTACGCAATTCGCACTCGCATTATTTATTGCCCGAACCCTGGGCAGCAGTACTCACGGGTTGAGCAGTGTCCGTTGCTAGGCTGGCAACTGAGCATTTAGATTTTCCTACCATCAACATTATCGCCACCGTTCTGTTAGAACATGCCTGTGTTACGTTCGGTTTATTGTTCGCAGCAATGAGGTGTTGCAAAAGCCCCATTGTGGCTTATGTTAAATCCCATGCTATATGCCGTGGCTCAGGCAGCAGCATTCCGCCCAGACTCACAATGCAGCCGCTTTCCCGCGCAGGAGAAGCAGCAGCTGTCTCAGGAGCTGAGCCGGCTGCGCGCGCAGACCAGCGAGTTCCGGCAGCAGGCCCAGCAGAAGGAGGAGGAATCTGACGAGATCCGCGACCTGGCCAGGCAGGAGCTGGCCAAGGTCAAGCACATGCTGCTGAATGCCCAGACCCAGCTGGCCGAGGCGCACAGGCAGCTGGACGCGGCCAGGTGCGAGGCGGACGCCGCCAGGCGCGAGTCGGAGCGGGCCAGGCGGGAGAGCGACCTGCGCCAGCAGCGGATGGACCGGCTGCAGGAGGAGCGCAGCCGGGAGCTGGAGGAGCGGCGCAGCCTGCAGGCCACCATCAAGTCGCTGTTGGCCGAGAAGGACGACCTGGAGCGGCGGCTTGATGAGCAGGCCGGGCAGCAGGCCAAGACACAGGTGAGAAGCGGGCTGGGGTGACTCAAAGTCTCATGGTGATTCAGCATTCATCAGCTACACTTTCCTGTTCTGCTACTCCCAGTAGGCATAATCGGACATTAGTTTCTGTTGAGTGCAAACTTTCACCTACACCGTGCCGCCTCCGCAGGCCCTGTTAGCAAATGTGGAGCGGTCTGGTGCCGAGCTGCACTCGAAGCACCTGTGCCTGCAGAAGGAGTCCGAGCAGCTGCAGGCCCGCCTGCTGCGCCTGCAGGCCGAGGCCGACGAGAAGCAGGCGGCATCAGCCGACCGGATCCGACTGCTGGAGCAGCGGGTGCAGAGTCTGGACTCCGCCGGCGGCGGACAGGTTGGGATTCGACCCTTAAGTCTGCTCATCTATGCCATAAAGGCTGTCAAGTTTGATTGCTAAATTGTTCCACGTGAGCAGACAAGCCCTTGACTCGCCTCTCCTCAGGACGAACGGCTGCGCTCCATCACGGCTGAGCGGGACCTCCTGGACAGCCGCCTGGCGGAGGCGTTGGCCCAGCTTTCCGACGCCAAGTGCGAGGCCGGCGAGCGGGCCCGCGGCCTTGAGGCCCAGCTGGCCAAGCTGAGCGCCCGCCTGGCAGACGAGCGCCAGGAGCTGCAGGAGGCGCTGCGCCAGCAGCAGCGGGAGGCCACCGGCCTGGCCGAGGCTCTGTCCGTCTCCGAGGCCAAAGCAGCCGAGTCGGCCACCCGGTCGGCCGGTCTGGAGGAGACGCTGGAGCAGCGGGAGCACGAGCTGCAGCGACTGACAGGCCGTCTGGACAATGCCCAGGCCGACCTGGATGCCGAGCGGCACAGCTTCCAGGCCGAGCTGCAGGCTTCGGCGAGGCAGCTGCAAGATGAGCGTCTGGCGCATCGGCAGGCTGTGGTGGGCAATGCACACATTCGGCCTGAATTTTGGGAGGCCTTTTGGAGAACGGTTTTTTTGGAGAACGAGCATTTGGGTGAATTTAAAGATTTGGGAGAATTTGAGGATTTGGGAGAATTTGAGGATTTGGGAGAATTTGAGGATTTGGGAGAATTTGAATATTTGGGAGAATTTGAAGATTTTGGAGAATTTGAGGATTTGGGAGAATTTAAAGATTTGGGAGAATTTGAAGATTTGGGAGAATTTGAAGATTTTGGAGAATTTGAGGATTTGGGAGAATTTAAAGATTTGGGAGAATTTGAAGATTTGGGAGAATTTGAAGATTTGGGAGAATTTGAAGATTTGGGAGAATTTGAAGATTTGGGAGAATTTGAGGATTTGGGAGAAGCCTGGCTGATGATGATTAGGCAACGCTGGTGTTCTTGTGTTGCGTATAGAATAATAGAGATTTCGAACGCTTGTTTCTTAACATTAAAAAGACTTCGATTAGAGATTCAAGAGGATTTTCTCTAATGCTCTGTGGATTTCAGTCGGCAGTTCAGGCGAAGCTGGACTCAGCCACGCACCAGCTGCAGGAGCGGGCGGACCTCATCGGCAAGCTTGAGAGGCAGGGTCAGGCTCTGACGGTGAGTAGTGAAAACTTAAAACTAATTTCGATGCTAAAGTCATGAGTACCGGCTCCGCATCGATCACCCGCAGGAGGAGTTGCAGACGCTCAACTCCGACATTGACCGGCTCAGGTCGGACCGCTTCAACCAGGACCTGCGCGTGACCGAGCTAGCATCGCTGAAGGACAGCAGCGCCGCCGAGCTACGGGATCTTCAGCGGAAGCTACAGTCTGCCAGGCGTGAGGCGGGCGCCGCCCAGGCCGAGGCTGACAAACTGCAGTCAGGTGAGCATTCAGAACAGCCTGTACTGGGAGTGGGGAAGAGAAACCGAACTGGGGATGAGGAAGAGAGGCCGAACTGAAGATGGGGAAGAGAGGCCGAACTGAAGATGGGGAAGAGAGGCCGAACTGAAGATGGGGAAGAGAGGCCGAACTGAAGATGAGGAAGAGAGGCCGAACTGAAGATGGGGAAGAGAGGCCGAACATGGATGGGGAAGAGAGGCCGAACTGAAGATGGGGAAGAGAGGCCGAACATGGATGGGGAAGAGAGGCCGAACTGAAGATGGGGAAGAGAGGCCGAACATGGATGGGGAAGAGAGGCCGAACTGAAGATGGGGAAGAGAGGCCGAACTGAAGATGAGGAAGAGAGGCCGAACTGAAGATGGGGAAGAGAGGCCGAACTGAAGATGGGGAAGAGAGGCCGAACTGAAGATGAGGAAGAGAGGCCGAACTGAAGATGGGGAAGAGAGGCCGAACATGGATGGGGAAGAGAGGCCAAGCTTGTAGTTGGAGGAGAGGTCGGACTGGAAATGGCAACCATAATAGGAATTACGTGGTTCCCACGTAATTTGCTGAATAAAATAAGTTGGAAGTCAGCCAGTGTCCATAAATGCAACCACCTGGCCCTCCAAACTCGCAGAGAAGCTGTCCCTGGAGCAGCGGTTGGCTGCAGCTGAGTCCGAGTCCCGAGCAGCCTCTGCGGCGCACCAGTCCGAGGCGGAGTCGCTGCGAGCGGAGCTGGCCTCCCTAGAGAGCCAGGCGGAGACGGCTGCCCTGACCAACAGCGAGCTGACTGAGCGGGTGCAGGAGCTGGAGCGCGAGCGGGAGACGGTGGTGGTCAGCCTGGAGACTGAGAGCGTTCGCGCCCTGCGACAGGAGGCGCAGAGCCTCGGCGACCAGCTGGCGGAGCGCAACAAGACGGTCCGGGTTCTGCAGCAGCGCCTGCTGGACATGAAGAAAACTTTGCAGCGCGAGCTCCGCCTGCAGCAGCAGCCGGGCGGCGGACGGCTGCCTAACGAATCGGCAGCCACCGACGCCGGCGTTGCCGACGATGATTCAACGGTGGCTGCTAACGGCGGCGGCGGAGGAAGCGGCCTGGAGTCAGCGGAGGGCGAGCTGGTCAACCTGATGTACCTAAAGCACGTGCTGCTGAAGTTCCTGCTGACCAGAGAGGACGAGGCGCAGCACCTGGTCCGAGCGCTGTCCGCCCTGCTGCACTGCTCGCCAGAGGAGGAGAAAATGCTGCGCAAAGCGCTGCGCCACCGCTCCGCCTGGTTTGTGTCCAAGCCGCGCCTCTCCGACCTGGTGCCACCCAACCTCTGACCTCCTCCTGACCCCCGTGTGACCCCCCCCCGCGTAAGCAGTCCAATCACGCCTGAGTACTTTAATGACCTCTACAGGCTATTCTCTGTGCAACGTGCTAGTCTTGCCCCATCCGACATCTGCTGGCATCAGCGGCCGGGACCAGCCCCGGATCCGGTTGCCAAGCTCTGTTCAGTACTTTAATTGCCTAAAACATTTGCATTGACTGTTCTGCTAGATTCCCCGTTGGCAAGCCCTGGCAACGAGCCATCAAGTATTCTCAACGATTCGCTCTCACCTGCTCCTCACCCCAAGGACAGCAGAGCTAACGAACGAACGCACCGCTCTACCGCACCATTCCATGCCTGCTACCATGTCGATCGATTGCTTCTGTGATGGCAAACATTTTTGTCCCTGCACCTGTACTCAAACTACTCAAATCCGCTTTACGGTGAACCGGCACGCTGACATGTACTCCAAGCCCCCTCACCTGTTCATGGCTGTGGCATCGCAATGTGCAGCTCTCAGCCTCCGCCCCGCTGCAGGGCTTGTTTTCCCCGCGCTTCCTCAATTGTACAGCCCGCCCAGCCGCCTCCGCGCGCTGCCGGACAATAGCTTCCCGCTTTGTTTAATTCCTTAATGCTGTTCGAATTGATTGCGAAATTGCGGTTAATTGTAGACTCTCAGCGCTCAGCTGAGCTGGTTCAGGGCTGCCTCCGTCTCCGCCGCGTGTAGCGGATTCGCTTCTCTGAGGCTGCAGTCTTTTATTCTTTCTTTTGTCTAGTGGAGATTTTTTTCTGTTTAGCCTTTTGTCTTGTCGATTCTTCCTCATCCGCCCGCTCTGGTGTTTGTTCCATTGTCCGCCCCGCCTGGCCCGCGTCCTCCACCCAGCCTGCTGCTTCTGCTGCTGCTGCATTGTTTTTGCTTGTCTTCTATATGGAAAATAAAACTGCTGTGCGCAATCAATCAAGCCGAAAACAGACGGGGAGAATTATAGAAGGACTGAAAGGTGGGGACAGAGACAGCAGGGATTTAGGCGATTATCTTGGGGATAGAGGCGGAGATGCGGATTGGTTTGAGAAGTGAAACACTGCGGTAGGCAAGCAGGGATAGCAGATTCTGTTGATTGTCTTTCACCGCTGCAGCGGACCTCGCAGGTCAGGGCTCGGTGGCTGAGAGTGCGGGAGGTGCGTTCTCTCCATGTCAGTAAATTAGGGTGTCCCAGGCACCGAACCCGCCCCAGTGGCAGCGGCTGTCAGAGTTTCCTTTTATCATCGCTCGCAGACTCAGAGCTGGAGTGAAAGCAATATTAAAACAGGATTCCTGCGTTTAGCGTCTCGGTTATTTCAGATTTGCTTCTCTGTTACTGATGGAACTGATGCTGATGGAATCCCACAGGCAGTGGTGGCTGATGGAATCCCACAGGCAGTGGAGGCTGATGGAATCCCACAGGCAGTGGAGGCTGATGGAATCCCACAGGCAGTGGTGGCTGATGGAATCCCACAGGCAGTGGAGGCTGATGGAATCCCACAGGCAGTGGAGGCTGATGGAATCCCACAGGCAGTGGTGGCTGATGGAATCCCACAGGCAGTGGAGGCTGATGGAATCCCACAGGCAGTGGAGGGGATGGAATCCCACAGGCAGTGGAGGCTGATGGAATCCCACAGGCAGTGGAGGGGATGGAATCCCACTGTCAGCACATTCGTCAATAATCCAGTACTGCACGTTGTCTCACAAAGTGGGGCAGCTTGGGTTGTAGAAATTTGTCCCCAAGCATCTGCATATCCCCTCAGTGCAATCGGTAGGCCTGTAATCTCTGGATTGCTTAGCCATCCAATCGCTAAGCAGGCCGCATCTCATTGGTCCTGCCCTGAGGAGCACCAGTTATTAAAGTAATTGATTTAGCTGTCTCTGAGAGCGGAACTGACGCCTCTGAACAGCTGGCAGCGAGCTGCAAAGCCGTCACACCCAGCCACCCACCTGATGCTGACGCAGCGCAGGCAGCAGCGCTCCGGTGCCATCTCTATCCACACCGAGAGCCGCCTGCAGCGCCTGTTACGTCGCTTCACCTCGGCGCCCTCCCAGTTGTTGACGGAGGTTCGACGACTTAGCCACGCAGCGGACGATGCAGCCGCGACTAGAGCGGCGGCTGCAGCGATAAATAGCGGTGTCTCGGACAGTTCGCCTGAGTTGATGCTCCTGTCCGGCCGGCGGCCTCGTGTGGCCAGCCTGGCCTGCCTGCTTGCCCGAACTGGCTTCGACAGGCAGGAGCTCCGGCTCATCTACCGCCGCTTCAAGTCGCTGTGCCCGTTCGGTGAGGCCTGCTTCAATCCATTTTATACCATTCCTAGCGCACCCACCTCACTCCACAAGATGTAGGACTTCAATCATTTTCTTACCCTGCCTAGCGTACCCACCTCACTCCAATGGGTGAGGGACTACAATGATTTTCTTACCCTGCCTAGCGCACCCACCTCACTCCACTGGGTGAGGGACTTCAATCATTTGCTTACCCTTCCTAGAGCACACCTCAAGCCACTGGGTGAGAGATTTCAACCCATTTCTAACCTTTCTGAGCACAACAGCTTTCACTTTCCAGCTCGATGGGAGCGTGTACTCTTCCCTGTTCTTTCTTTAATGCATTTCTATAATGCATTCGGATAAGTACTCGTATTTTGAATGCATTTCTAAATCATTAATTTAATCCTGTCAGCCACTCAGCCATCAATCTCTTGTCTGAGTGCCTGACATTACTATGTTAGAAATGTTTAGAAATTTTGCTGTTGTGAAAACTGTCTGACCCGATCTCAGCTACATTCGAGTGAATCTGGTACAGATGCAGCAAGCAAAGAGACACTGGGTTTGAAATCAGACCAATGTCTAGCAATTTCACCATGGGTTCTCAAAGTCTCGCGTTTGCTTTTTGTAGAAACAAGAATATCTGGGTCTTGTGTTTCACTTCCGCTTGTCACGCTGAGCAGTGGTGAGCAAACAGAACTCTGCCCCTTTCACTCCCACCTGCCTATCCGATGTGCACCAGCACCTGACAGGTCTGTCTAATACACCGGTGTTTCGTTGTTGCCTTGCTGGTCAAGCGCTGTGGTAGCATTGCTGATGGCCCCTTGTTTGAATGCTGAACTAGGGAGGAACTCATTGAGAAAGCTTAATATATAACTATTCTCAGCGCCAGTCAGAAATAAATTTGAGCTCAGTTATTGCAAGAGCAACTGCAGCCAGCATGTTCAGTTACTCTGTTGCCCGTCAAAGTATTAAAACTTTGTTGCGCCGTAAAATGTCTGCTAATTAGAGCATCGTGTGACAGCTGCGTGCATGTGCTGCTTCGTCTGAGAATCAGGACTCACCTGCTGCTCAACTGTACGGACTTTTCAAAGACTGGCCCACAGCATCCAGTAAACAGACAGACAACAGCTTAGCCACGATCTGGACCAGCCATCTGTGACTGCCTGGGCTTGCTAATTGTCCAGACTGGCGCAGCTGTTTGGCTTAACTGGCCAATCACAATGCGGAGTCTACGCACTCAAAGTGATACTGTATGGCCATTTACGCAGCAAGAGGTTGTAGCCTAGTGGTTAGGGCGTCGGACTCACGACTTGAAGGTCGGGGGTTCGATTCCCGACTCCACTGGACCAATTTGCGTCCTTTAGCAAGACACTTAACTCTGCATTGCTTCAGTTCACCCAGCTGTTAAATGGGTACCAGCATTAGCTGGGATAATCGAAGGTGGGTGTGGCGTCCCCCCAGTCCATGGACTGAACAGCTGTACGCAGCCTTCAGATGCGCCGCGCAATAGCTGCGGCTGTGCTGTCGGCTGCACATCTGACCCAATTGGGGCAGGTGTAATCAATCCATTGTATGGCCACTGTACCTTACCTAATGTGAGTGACATGATTCAGTGTGCGAGTGACGTGATGTTGAAAGGTTTGGAACCTTTAGAACTTGAAATGAAAATAATAGTTCTTATCATAGTCTATTAAATTGGGATTAATTAATTAATATGGGAATTAAATTGGGGATGCAGGATTAGCGGGAGGAATAGCAGGACGGGCGGGATGGGAAGATAAGAAGGGGCACAACGGATCGATATCTCGTAATTAGAATGTACAACTACGTACAGGTAAACAAGAACCGAAGGGGACGAGCAATGAATGAGGGAAGGAAAGGGGGAGAGCACTGCGCAGGCATAGATGATTCACAGTGTGACTGCCGTGATTCACAGTGTGAGTGCCGTGATTCACAGTGTGAGTGCCGTGATTCACAGTGTGAGTGCCGTGATTCACAGTGTGAGTGCCGTGATTCACAGTGTGAGTGCCGTGATTCACAGTGTGAGTGCCGTGATTTACAGTGTGAGTGCCGTGATTCATAGAGTGAGTGATTCACAGAGTGAGTGATTCACAGAGTGAGTGATTTACAGAGTGAGTGATTCACAGAGTGAGTGATTCATAGAGTGAGTGATTCACAGAGTGAGTGATTCATAGAATGAGTGATTCACAGAGTGAGTGATTCACATAGTGAGTGATTCACAGAGTGAGTGATTCACAGAGTGAGTGATTCACAGAGTGAGTGATTCACAGAGTGAGTGATTCACAGAGTGAGTGATTCACAGAGTGAGTGATTCACAGAGTGAGTGATTCATAGAGTGAGTGATTCACAGAGTGAGTGATTCACAGAGTGAGTGCCGTGATTCACAGAGTGAGTGCCGTGATTCACAGAGTGAGTGCCGTGATTCACAGAGTGAGTGCCGTGATTCAGAGTGAGTGCCGTGATTCATAGAGTGAGTGCCGTGATTCACAGAGTGAGTGCCGTGATTCACAGAGTGAGTGCCGTGATTCACAGAGTGAGTGCCGTGATTCACAGAGTGAGTGCCGTGATTCACAGAGTGAGTGCCGTGATTCATAGAGTGAGTGCCGTGATTCACAGAGTGAGTGCCGTGATTCACAGAGTGAGTGCCGTGATTCACAGAGTGAGTGCCGTGATTCACAGAGTGAGTGCCGTGATTCACAGAGTGAGTGCCGTGATTCACAGAGTGAGTGCCGTGATTCACAGAGTGAGTGATGTGATTCACAGTGAGTGGCCCACTGAGTCCTGGAAATAGATCAGTCACCTCGTTCTCAGGGATCAGTTGGGCTGCATAGCTGTCGCCGAGGGGGGCATGGAAGTTAACGGACATTCGGGTAGGCTACGTCCGCGTGGGTATCGAGGCGGCTGGCAGGCGGACACCGCGCCTCAACGGTCCCACGAACTCAGCAGGGCGCAGCCGCAGCTCATGGATAATTAACGAGCAGCTCTGACAGAATTCACTTGGCCCGAACTCTTTCCCGGCCACGTCAGCGCGCCCGCAACTCTGGCGCGTCAAGGCAGAGGCGGAGGCAGCAGCTGGCCGGGTCTCACACAGCCGGCCAGGGGGAGGTCGAGTCAGGGGGGGGGCGGGGCTGCCCGAGCCCCAGGTGAGCCGTGAGTCTTATCTAATAAAGCCAATTTGAACACAGACTAAATGGGGTGGCGAATGAAGTGAATCAAGTGCGCTGTGAGCTGCGCAAAGCGAGAAATTGGGGGAAATAAACAGCGTGTGGGGCGGGCGGGCTCGGGCACCTGGAGACTGTTCGGGTGGAGGCTCAAGAAATTCGATACGAGGCGCATTGCGGGCCGAGCGGGGTCTCCTCACGGAAGCACTGGGATTTGAGTAGACTCAATTAATCCGCAGCCCTGATATTTGAATTCGGTGGCCCATACTCCGGCAGATTAACTTGGGGGAAGGGCTGTGCCGGCTTTAAAGCGGTAGCAGCTGGAAATGTACTTTAAGCTGAACTGCATCCGAGCTGGCCGGAAAGCGACGCACTGCGAGCGGGTGCTCGGCGCAGCGCTAATTGCTGGCTAATCCGATTCCCACCGACCGGGCCTGACCTACTGCAAATCCCACTGCTAAGGTCCCAAACATTGCTCAACGCTCCCGATAAGCAAACTCTGACAATCCACCCTCCCTCTTACTTCCTATCAAGACTCTATCCCACACCCTTAATCTCTCTCATGGGATCAGTCTCACTATCTCGGATTCCTCAGGGCCAATGCAAGGACCACTGTAGTATAACTACTTTACACTGTAGTTATACTACAGTGGTCCTTGGGCCAATGTCCGATGCCGCACTAATATCTTAAAACTTTAATCCCATTCCTTATCCCACGCTCTTATCCCAATCCATCCCACTGTCCCATCAGATTTCATAACCATTGCTCTCATCCTAATCAGAGCAACTAACTCACTTAATTATTCCCTTTTTGGTACCTTTGCACTCTGGCAAACAACTACTGTCTTGATTTTTATCCATTTTCTACGCACGTATATCTCCCATTCTCTCCCTGTCCATGCAGGTTCCCAGATTTTTTCGTTCTATCGGCCGCCTCAGCCCTAAAATGCCAGCTCCCAGTCTCCCCGAGAATCCCCGCGGTGCCAGCTCATCACCTGACAAGCGCTTAGCTCCAGCGCTGACAATTTACGATTGTTCATACCGCAGTCTCCGGTCCCCAAGCACCCTCTGCCCATGCACAATTGGTTAGTAGCAGCGGCTGCCGGAAACGTGGGCTCTGCTGGGAAATGCGGTCTCCGGAGAGTGTGGGAGCTTGAGAGACCGCTGCGTTTAGCTCTAATTGGATCCCTTGGGGAGTCGGCGCGGCATATTGATTGTGCAGTGCGGCTCGGAGATGAGGAGGCCGCGAGGAAGGGAAGCAGTGAAAGCGGCAGTCCCCGAGACCCACTGAGACCGGCCAAACAGGCCCAGGCGGCAAGAAAATAGATTGATACGAGTAATAAAGGGCTGGTCGCGGCTGCACTGAGAAGCCCGGCTTTTTAAGTTGCTCGATTCCTAAGGCCACCAAAGTGTCTGTAGAAGAATATGATGCCGTTGCTTTGTCCAGTAAAAACCACAAAATGCCTCCATTACGGTAAAATTTTATGTTCATGCTTAAAATAAGAATGTCTTTGTGCCACGGAGTATTACCGTATGATTCGTAACGTATTAACTGGAGCTTAGGACACCTTCATAGTCTGAAGCCGTTGACAGCACTTCGTGACAGGCGGCATCTTAAATAGCCAGATTGACTCGGCGCCAATTCCTGGTGCCCGCAGGTGTAATGCAGGAGGAGGCTCTGCACAATGTCCTGGCGCAGATTTTCCCGCTGGGCAACGCGCACTCGTTTGCCCACTACGTCTTCTGCTGCTTTGATCGTAGCCGCTGCGGCTGTGTGACCTTCGAGCAGTTCGCCGTGTGTCTGGACACGCTACTCAAAGGCAGTCACGAGCAGCGGCTGCGTTGGATCTTCAACATGTACGACATCAACCGGGACGGTGAGATCTCGAGGCGGGAGCTGACCGAAGTTGTCGCCTCAATCTGCGACCTGCAGGGGCCGCGAGTTCGACCGCCGGCCAGCCCGGCCGCAGTACAGGCCCAGGCGGACGCCGCCTTCCACCGACTCGACCTGGACGGAGACGGCCTGATCAGCTGGGATGACTTCCGCGCCTACTGCCTACGACAGCCGGAGCTGCTGCGTGGCCTGGATTGCCTGCAGACCATCCCTCTGGCCTGACGACTCACCACAACTCCGGACTGCAGACCATCCACCTGGCCTGACGACTCACCACAACTACAGACTGCAGACCATCCACCTGAGCTGACGACTCACCACAACTACAGACTGCAGACCATCCACCTGAGCTGACGACTCACCACAAGTCCAGACACGAATTCGTACAAAGTACAAAGCATAGATTTCTTCGCACCACCCAGTAACCACAGATACTAAATACCTATGCCTATACCTATACCTACCTAAATACCTGGGTATTTAGTATCTGTGCCAGTAACCAAATGGAAGTGTTCAAAAGGTAGCGGCGAGTAGAGCGGATGCGAGTAGGTCAAGAACAAAGAATAGTGAATTTATTAGCACAAGAGCTTGTATTTAACATGCACTGCGAGCTGCAGTTCCCGAAGAACAGATGTTCACAAATAAATCAATGTATTTTACAAAAAAACTGCAACGCAAAATATTTAACAATAAAAGACAGGAGAAGACTGACAATGAGTGACTAACAAGCGAGTGGAGAACAGCAGATACAAACAATCAATAATAGTTCACACATGACTAGAAACCACAAGGGTACATAAGATGCATTAATAGGCCGACCGATGCAGGGTGGCTAGTGTTGGCAATACGCGAACTGGCAATAGGAATGGAAACTGGGGGCAAAACGGCCGCACATTATCCTCAACTGGAGCAGCTGGAGCCAGAACCGCAGTCTAATCAGGAGGCCGCAAACGAGGAGCCGGCCGAGGCGGATCGCACCGCCCAGTTGGGCGCACCAGGCGGCGCAGTCCGGTTGCTCTCCGCGCCGCCGTGGCGCTGGCAGCGGGCCAGCTGGGTGCGCTGCTTGACTGTGGCGAATCTGGCGTAGAAAACTTGATCCAGCCGGCGCTTCATCTCAGTGACCGTGTCAGACTCCCAGGCCAGGCAGCGGACCCTCAGGCTGGCCAGCTCGTCATCCGGCTCCCCGGGGTACGACGAGGCTTCGTCCTCCTCGTCCGAGGAGGTGAAATCCCGGCACAACACGGTGCGGAACTGGTCCAGCTCGTCTGGCGACATGTTCGGCAGCAGCGACTCGAAGGCCTTCTGACGCCGGCTTAGCTTCTGAGGGATGAAGGGAACAGTGTACCTGAAGGACACGTGGACGGTGGAACTGAAGGACACTGGAACAGTGGACCTGAAGGATACGTGGACTGTGTACCTGAAGGACACTGGGACAGTTTACCTGAAGGACACGTGGACGATAGAACTGATGGACACGTGGGCTGTGGAACTGAAGGACACGTGGACGGTGTACCTGATGGACACGTGGACTGTGGACCTGAAGGACACTGGAACAGTGGACCTGAAGGATAAGTGGACTGTGTACCTGAAGGACACTGGGACAGTTTACCTGAAGGACACGTGGACGATGGAACTGATGGACACGTGGGCTGTGGAACTGAAGGACACGTGGACGGTGTACCTGATGGACACGTGGACTGTGGACCTGAAGGACACGTGGACGGTGGAACTGAAGGACACGTGGACGGTGGAACTGAAGAACACTGGAACAGTGGACCTGAAGGATACGTGGACTGTGTACCTGAAGGACACTGGGACAGTTTACCTGAAGGACACGTGGACGGTGGAACTGATGGACACGTGGACAGTGTACCTGAAGGACACGGGGACAGTGTACCTGATGGACACGTGGACGGTGGAACTGAAGGACACGTGGACTGTGTACCTGAAGGACACTGGGACAGTTTACCTGAAGGACACGTGGACGGTGGAACTGAAGGACACGTGGACTGTGTACCTGAAGGACACTGGGACAGTTTACCTGAAGGACACGTGGACGGTGGAACTGAAGGACACGTGGACAGTGTACCTGAAGGACACGGGGACTGTGACCTGATGGACAAGTGGACTGTGGAGAGAGGTTCTTCGAACCAGGAAGACCAGACGTGAGAGCATCGTTGACGTCTTACCGCTTTCATTCTGTTGCATCGGGCGGCAGTGCGCCTGTTGCACTGCACCCGGCGGCCCTCCCTCACGTAGTACTGGTACAACCCTGCGGGCAGTAGGGGCGGCAATATCAATAAGAAGCGCTGATAAAAAGCAGCAGACAAGAGTCAGAGCGGCCCTCACTCTTCCACGTGTCCGGATCGGCTTCGACGCTGGAGGCTCCGGGTATGTGCTCTATGAGCCTGCTGGCCGCGCTCTGATTGGTCGGATGCTCCCAGCTGAGGGTGGTGCGGGTCACAATAATTTTCTATCAAGCTTAACCAAAATTCAAACTGGAATTGCCATCGCAAACACTCACGGCAGTGAGAAGTCAAACAAATGAGGACCGCTGCCGCGCAGCTTCTTGTAAGTCTCGTGCAGCAGAGCCTGCGAAATGATGCGAGAAGCGGTTCACGGTGAATGGCACCGCCTTGGAGGAATGCTTGTTTGCAGGCCAGGCTAATGAGTGATCTGCAGGCCAGGCTAATGAGTGATCTGCATGCCAGGCTAATTAGTGATCTGCACGACAGGCTAATGAGTGATCTGCATGCCAGGCTAATGAGTGATCTGCAGGCCAGGCTAATGAGTGATCTGCATGCCAGGCTAATGAGTGATCTGCAGGCCAGGCTAATGAGTGATCTGCATGCCAGGCTAATGAGTGATCTGCAGGCCAGGCTAATGAGTGATCTGCATGCCAGGCTAATGAGTGATCTGCATGCCAGGCTAATGAGTGATCTGCATGCCAGGCTAATGAGTGATCTGCATGCCAGGCTAATGAGTGATCTGCATGCCAGGCTAATGAGTGATCTGCATGCCAGGCTAATGAGTGATCTGCATGCCAGGCTAATTAGTGATCTGCACGACAGGCTAATGAGTGATCTGCATGCCAGGCTAATGAGTGATCTGCAGGCCAGGCTAATGAGTGATCTGCATGCCAGGCTAATGAGTGATCTGCAGGCCAGGCTAATGAGTGATCTGCATGCCAGGCTAATGAGTGATCTGCATGCCAGGCTAATGAGTGATCTGCATGCCAGGCTAATGAGTGATCTGCAGGCCAGGCTAATGAGTGATCTGCATGCCAGGCTAATTAGTGATCTGCACGACAGGCTAATTAGTGATCTGCAGGCCAGGCTAATGAGTGATCTGCATGCCAGGCTAATTAGTGATCTGCATGCCAGGCTAATGAGTGATCTGCATGCCAGGCTAATTAGTGATCTGCATGCCAGGCTAATGAGTTGTCTGCGTGGGAATTCATAGATCTGCAGGCGATTCTCACCCGGACGTCCAGGCCGCCACCAGAGCCGGTCACAGGGGCGACCTCGCTGCCAATAAGAATCGAAGAGCTGTCGACACCGACGGACCTGTCGCCGTTGAGCTGCTCGTCCTCCTCCTGATCCGCGTCCTCCTCGAAGCGGGAAGAGCCGCTGTCGATAATTTGAATCTTCGTGTCGACGCAGTCCTCAGCAGCTCCAGCTGCCTCCTCCTGCTGGCACAGGTGTCGCTTTCTGTCGCCGAGCTGCGGAGCTGGAGCCTGGCGGGGCCCTACGCTCGCCGCCGCTGGCTGGTCGGACAGCCGCTGCTCTGCACGGAGCAGTCGCCGCTGCACATCAGCGGCTGACGGCTGCATGATGTCCACCAGCTGAAGGTGCAGGCTGTTGATGAGGCGCAGTGCCGTGCACAGGTCGTCCAGCGGCATGCTGTCCAGCAGCATCCCGGCGTTCAGCAGGGTGGACTCGAACAGCGTCAGGGCGGAGAAGGTGGGCTGCTGCTGAGTCACTGCGGTGGCCATGGGGTGGATGAGACTGGACCGCTGCAAAATGGTAGCATCCGCCAGTTAGCTACGAGCACTGCATCGATGGGTCAGCCGATCTCAATGTCTACGAGTATAAAGCTAAAGCTACGAGCGTTGCTGGCATGCACCCCACCCGATGCCCTTGAACTTCTACTTTAAGTAGCAAGTCTGGGATTCACACATTTGAGATTTGTTGCAAAACAACAAGCAAAGTAAAACAGGCAGGAGCTCAAAGCAGTGATTTGTTTGGCTGGGCTTGAGTCACAGGCCGAGCACAGTTGCGAAACTCGACCGCTTGATGCGTCATGAACAGTGTGTATTTAAACATTTAACATTTGAACATTTAGGCAGTGTTACGGCTTACACAAGCAGAGACTGTTAGGGCCAGGGCCGGACAGACTGCCAATCAGTACACAGTAGAAAATGCTGGCAGGATTACATTCATGAGCTCATTGGTGAGACTGTGAGCTCGGGCAGTTTAGCTGAATTAGTTGCACGCACATAAAAACACAGAGAAGGAGCGAGTGCCTCACGAATCAGTTAATAAAACATAATAAAATAAAACTGAAATACGAGTCCGATCGCATTCAAAGGCTAAAAACCTCAGCTGAACCTTGCTTCAATTATGACCGACTACTCCGATTATACACCCAATTTGCCTTATTGCTATTATGCAGAATAGGCGATAGATAGAGAGATGCGGGGAGACATGGGTCAGCCCCTTATGCGGAGTGAGCCCCGGCCAAGCTGTCGCTTAGCACCTACAAGCTGATTCGGGTATCCTGATTCAAATTAGAAATGGCCATAACTGACGCAAGGATGCAATGATCTCAGACCAATGAGTCCGCCGTGTCATTCCATGCCGCCAGTCGGGGCAGGCTGAGCGAGTGCAATCCAGGCGGGGTCGCGCGCCCAGTCCAGCTGGTCAGCGGGCGGAGGCCGGCTGGACAGCACGGCGGGGTCTCGCTGCAGGCGGGTCACATCCGCCCGCTGCTTGTCGTCGGCCAATCGTTCGATGAAAACATCGTCAAGGCGCCGCTTCATCGCCTTGAGCTCCAGGCTCTCCCAAGGCAGGCTGCGCACCTTCATCTCTGAGTCCAGATCGGCTCCGCCCTCCTCATCCGAGCTGGTGTAGTCCCTGTTGAGCACGCTCTCAAACTTGGCCTGCGTGGCGGCGTCCAGACTGGCCTTGATGGCCTCGTAGCTCTTCTGGCGCCGGTTCAGCTTCTGCGGGGCGTGGCAGACGGAGGCTAAAAACAACATGTCCGATGTTAACTGATAGGAGAGAACTTACCGACTGGGCTATTGCCACAGGCTTCCTGATTGGACGGAACCTATTCACATGCTTCCTGATTGGACGGAACCTATACACATGCTTCCTGATTGCACGGAACCTATTCACATGCTTCCTGACTCGACGGAGCCTATTCACATTTTTACTGATGGAACAGAATAAACAGGCCTCCTGATGGGAGAGAGCATACTCATGGGCTGTTCGAATAGGCCTTAATAAAATATTTTAGCCCCATTCTGGTGCTCCTATCATTAGATAAACCTAAAAAAACGCGCACAAAAACTCTTACCCGTTTCGCTTCATAATTGTAACTCCTCTTTCTCCCACCTGGATTATCCCAATGCTATTCGCAAAAGCTTTCAATTCTGTCCCTAAAGTGGAATCCAAGGCATTAACGCCAAATGAGCAGCTAACAAGCATGCCCCAGCAGAAACAAACAATGCGGTGAATGAGACAGACTCCGGTTTCATAGATTAGCAGCTACGGTCAAATTGATCGCACTGGCAGTCACGGTGGATCAAATTGTCAAGAACAGACTCACGGATTGCACAAGAAAGATTGAGTTGAGCTTGCTCTGCTGCTGCTGCTGTTTAAAGTCTCGCTTTAGATTCTTATTAAACCAGCTGCCAAGGTACTTGAAGCTGGACTCTATAAATAAATGGCATTCGCTAAATGCATCTCAGCCGGAGGCAGCTGACAAAAACTGAGGCGCCCAGAATGGGAGTTGCTGGGCCATGCGAGAGCTCTGCATTTCAATTAATCTATTATAATATGAAAGAATCCTAAATCAAAGCAGCTACAATTGCAAAGCACACGGGCTACGCAAACTGACCAGGCTCATCCGGACAATGCTTCGAGTGTCCAGCTGGCGCTTGTTGACTTTAAAGGCGCTCTGCAGGTTCTTGCGGTAATGCCCGCCAAAGTACCTTAGCGACTGGTCTGCAGGGAGTGCGGGGCTATTATTGTGCTACAAGCTAATTTACTGAATGCTAGGATGTCCGCCACACAGGAGAAGCATTGCAGAGGCCAGATCTAACACGAGACACTTACTATGAGAGTCTGCACAGTCTGCCGACACTGCAGGCTGCGCTCTGAGCTGACGTATTTAAACTTAAGATATCTGCGATAGTAGGAGCTGAGGTAGGCCGAGCTGCCTCCTGCAAGCAGACGGCTGTTCGGCAATGCAAAACTTGCTTCTAAATACAGTTCACACAACAAACCGCTTTGCTAGGCACGTTGCAGAGGAGAGAGAGAGAACGGCTGGGGCACTGACTGGGGCGGGGATTCTGTGTGGCGCACGTACCCAGATTCGCTGGAAGCTATGTTTCTGATAGTCGTGCCTAAAGTCGCGCCGCAGTACGCAGCGAAAATAGCCCGAGTAGTAATTCTGGGCCTGCTCTGCAACGCATTGATTTTAGTCAGTTTTGCCTGACGATTCTGTCATATCAGCGTCATATTTTGGCTAGGGCAGCTGTGGGGCCCAATGACGGAGGCGGTCTAGCGCAAGTCAGACAAACAGGAGGGACCTACCAGGACGCGGCGGTACACTTTGTTGCAGGATCGCTGTTGGTTCAGCACTTTATAGTCGCGCTTGAGCACAGCGTTAAAGTACATTTTAAAGTATTTTTCGGCTATGGCTGCAAGTGCAAATGGAGGGCATTGTGAAGGCAGAGGAGCGAAACGGGGAGATGCGGGGGCGGCTCGGGCATTCCAGGGCTGAACTGAGCTGGGGCACCGACAACTACTCAAATAGTTCAAATCCGCAGCCTTACTGAGCACAGATTCTTGAAGCGGTCCATTCGCTGGTGCAACTGAGCCTGCTCAATCAACTTCTTAGCCGAGGGTTTCAGCGTCCAAGAGAAATAGTTGCTCACGTAGCCCGTGCACACCTCTGCAGGCAGATGGCGGACGCGACTGTCTTATTCGGCCAACTAGTTGTTTAACAGGGGCTAAAGGGCGTTGCTAGGGGAGACGAAGCTGGGCGCACCGGAGGCGGAGTGCTTACCAAGTTAAGGAAAATCTGCTTCTTAAAGCGGGACGCCATGACAACCTTTTTCACGCCGGGCTTCAGAGTGCAGCCAAAGTACACCGGCATGTACCTGTTGCAGCCGCCTGAAAACATTCGGTGCGCGTTGCATTGCAGATGCGGATGGGGATTTCAGCGGGGGGCGCCGGGCAGAGCAGCGCTCCCAGTTGCTTCGCGGAGGGAGGCGGGGCAGTGAGGAGTCAGTATCCTAGCAACCGCTTCTGCAGGATGGCCGATCAGATTATGCTAATTAGCTGATTAGTGTCATAGCAGACTGAGCAGCGAGCGCTCGCGCCCTCGTTAGGCGGCCCCAGAATAAACGGGGCCGATGTAATGCAATTTTAGTTAAAATTTCAGTTTCATTATTCTCAGCTCTGACTGACTTGGTCTGTGACTGTTCAGCCCTGCGCGCTCTCCCAGCGCGAGTCCGCTTCGGCCGGACAAGCCAATTTTTGGATAGATTTGATTGCGCAATACTCATCAGGCCCTGCAACGCCCTTTTTAAATAAATTGAAAACGAAAACATGGATTTAGACAAATGCACATCGAGGCACTGGGCGGTCGGTTGTCAAGAGGCATGTATGCAGATTTGACACTAGAGTGTACTAGAGTGAAGCGTGCTCATGTACTGCTTAGAGACTCACTCCTCCATGCTGCTAGGTTGGCGGGCTGTTGCGAGCTCAGGCTGAGGGCTCGGTCAATCACCCGATTGGCGGCCAGGACGTTGACGCGAGCGGAGTAGGGCAGGGAGAAGTCGAACACGTTGGTACCAGTTTCATCTTTCAGCACGCGGTAGGCCTTGCGCAAGGAGGCTTTCCATTCGTTTGAGAGCTCGCCGGAGTCCGTCAGGTCGGCGCCGCCGCTGCCGCCGACGCCTAGCCGCGGTACCTTGGCCGGCGGGCTCTGGCCGAAGGCGGTCGTGGAGGTGTTGGAGGCGTCGAACACGAGGTCCGCTTCCATCAGCACGCAGTCATCGTCCGAGTCAGCGCATGGCTCCGATTTGACAGTCGAAAATGAATTCGGTTCCGGCTTGCCAAGCTTTGAAGTACCCGGAGCACCAGCGGCTGCCGCGGCGGCGGCTGCAGCGGCAACTGCGGCCAGGCCGCCGGAGCTGTTCCCCACAGAGCGCGAGGCGGGCGGCGGGCACTGTGGAGCGGACCAGACAAGAATCATTGTGAGCAGAAACCCCTTATGTACATCGCAATTAATTTGATCCCAAATCTACAATTTCTTCACACTGAGATATGGTGACGTATCTGCATCTGTCAAGGGCGGACATTCTGGCACAGCAGTTCAGCATTCCTGCTCACTTACCTGACTGTGCTCGTCGGCGACGTTGGCCAGCCGCTGCACCGTGGGGTCCAGCACCTCCAGAAGGTGGCCGTGCAGCTGGGCGACAATCTTGAAGGCCATGAGCAGGTCGCGCACGGCCATGCTGTCAATGAGCATGGTGGCGCTACTAATGGTGCACTCGAACATGGTCAGCGGCGAGAAGGTGCTGCCGCCCTGGCTGCCAGCCGGAGTTGACGGGAATCCCATAGCGATAGACATGACGCTGGGCTAGTCCTAGATGACTGGAGGTTGAAAGAACAATCACTGCAAGCAACGCGATGGTCGGGCATGGGGTGGCTGTGAGTTATGAAATATGCAGCTGCCCGAACTATAAATAATTGGCTACATCAAATATGCCTAGCATACTAGTTAGCGTAACGGGTTGGGGTAAGCTACCTGATCTATAGAAGACTGCGAATCAACTCTTAGATACATAAAAAGAAATGGAGAGCTAAAGTTAAAGCAACATGGATTCGTGCTGTTGCTACGAGCGTAGTTAGTAGTATTTTAACAGAGACCATTTATTCAACGCCTTAGTACTACTAGGAATACATCAATCTGGTAGTTTTTACTTCCAACAATGTCCCAGAGTGCTCCTTTTGTGCCTTTTTAAAGATTTTTTAACAGTTTCACGCGCTTTACAAAATGAACTTAGCGCTTCGCTTATTAAGTAGCTCTTTTATTTATATTTATTCATATCGTGTCACAAAAACAAACAAGGAGCTGCTTAGTTAAAATTTGCAAATGCTAGTTTAACCAGCTATGTGCTTATCGGTTACATTGGAAATTCCATTTCGATTGATGGGTTATTTTGCTCGGCTAGTTGCCATCAGAAACGTCTAACTCTTATCAAATATTTGTAAATGCATTAATATTTCAGAAATTCTGGTTACTGCCTATCTGTTGCTCTTCTAATTTATCAGCGATTATTACTGACCGTCGGTTGCTATTACAATCTATCAGCGATTATTTCTGACCGTCGGTTGCTATTATAATCTATCAGCGATTATTACTGACCGTCTGTTGCTATTACAATCTATCAGCGATTATTACTGACCGTCGGTTGCTATTACAATCTATCAGCGATTATTACTGACCGTCGGTTGCTATTATAATCTATCAGCGATTATTACTGCCTATATGTTGCTCTTCTAATTTATCAGCGATTATTACTGACCGTCGTTTGCTATTACAATCTATCAGCGATTATTACTGACCGTCGGTTGCTATTACTCGTAAAATCTATTAGCGATTATTTCGGAACGTAGGTTGCTATTACAATCTATCAGCGATTATTTCTGACCGTCGGTTGCTATTACAATCTATCAGTGATTATTACTGACCGTCTGTTGCTATTACAATCTATCAGCGATTATTACTGACCGTCGGTTGCTATTATAATCTATCAGCGATTATTACTGCCTATCTGTTGCTCTTCTAATTTATCAGCGATTATTAATGACCGTCGGTTGCTATTACAATCTATCAGGGATTATTTCTGACCGTCGGTTGCTATTACAATCTATCAGCGATTATTACTGACCGTCGGTTGCTATTACTCGTAAAATCTATTAGCGATTATTTCTGAACGTCGGTTGCTATTACAATCTATCAGCGATTATTTCTGACCGTCGGTTGCTATTACAATCTATCAGTGATTATTACTGACCGTCTGTTGCTATTACAATCTATCAGCGATTATTACTGACCGTCGGTTGCTATTATAATCTATCAGCGATTATTACTGCCTATCTGTTGCTCTTCTAATTTATCAGCGATTATTACTGACCGTCTGTTGCTATTACAATCTATCAGCGATTATTACTGACCGTCGGTTGCTATTATAATCTATCAGCGATTATTACTGACCGTCTGTTGCTATTACAATCTATCAGCGATTATTACTGACCGTCGGTTGCTATTATAATCTATCAGCGATTATTACTGCCTATCTGTTGCTCTTCTAATTTATCAGCGATTATTAATGACCGTCGGTTGCTATTACAATCTATCAGGGATTATTACTGACCGTCGGTTGCTATTACAATCTATCAGCGATTATTACTGACCGTCGGTTGCTATTATAATCTATCAGCGATTATTACTGCCTATCTGTTGCTCTTCTAATTTATCAGCGATTATTACTGACCGTCGTTTGCTATTACAATCTATCAGCGATTATTACTGACCGTCGGTTGCTATTACTCGTACAATCTATTAGCGATTATTTCTGAACGTCGGTTGCTATTACAATCTATCAGCGATTATTACTGACCGTCGGTTGCTATTACAATCTATCAGTGATTATTACTGACCGTCTGTTGCTATTACAATCTATCAGCGATTATTACTGACCGTCGGTTGCTATTATAATCTATCAGCGATTATTACTGCCTATCTGTTGCTCTTCTAATTTATCAGCGATTATTACTGACCGTCGGTTGCTATTACAATCTATCAGTGATTATTACTGACCGTCTGTTGCTATTACAATCTATCAGCGATTATTACTGACCGTCGGTTGCTATTATAATCTATCAGCGATTATTACTGCCTATCTGTTGCTCTTCTAATTTATCAGCGATTATTACTGACCGTCGGTTGCTATTACAATCTATCAGCGATTATTTCTGACCGTCGGTTGCTATTACAATCTATCAGCGATTATTACTGACCGTCTGTTGCTATTACAATCTATCAGCGATTATTACTGACCGTCGGTTGCTATTATAATCTATCAGCGATTATTACTGCCTATCTGTTGCTCTTCTAATTTATCAGCGATTATTACTGACCGTCGGTTGCTATTACAATCTATCAGCGATTATTTCTGACCGTCGGTTGCTATTACAATCTATCAGCGATTATTACTGACCGTCGGTTGCTATTACAATCTATCAGTGATTATTACTGACCGTCTGTTGCTATTACAATCTATCAGCGATTATTACTGACCATGGCTTGCTATCCGAAACCAAAAGTACTCATTCCCAATTATTGGTCGCTATATCCCTATCGACGGGCTTTTATTCGCTATTCATCAGTTGTCAATAAGCCTTGATCCATTCATTAATTATCATTAACTTTGCAGTAGTTACTAATAATCCACGATAGAGAAACTAGGGCTTAAAATTTTCAGAAAAACGACATTTCGCTCGCAGCAGTATGGAATAGAGTTCGCTTTGTAAAGGATCTTAGAAACTAGGAAACAAGCTTAGATGGAAATTTCCCCAGGTGAAAGAAGGTTTCCTATATGTTGAATGTATGTTGAAAACATGCATTTTCCTATATTCTCGGAATTCTTGAGTATAAGGCTCACGAAGTTCCTAAATAGCTAATCAAGATCAATCCCGAACCAATTCAGGAGCGAGTTATTTCAATTGATTTTCCAAGTGAAAGTTAGTGGCGACTGCTATATCTGTTTAAAGTGGTGACTGCGTCTGAAAATAACAAATTTGCTATTATATAAGCAGCGGATGCACACTTACCAAATTACAGATTGCAGCAACACCGAACAAGCGCCAGAAAGCAACTGATGCGAGCTACCGCTTGGCTGCACTTTCAAGTAACAATGGACTGGCGGTTGGGGGAGAAAGAGTCGCTAAAAATTTACAATCTTGCGATTTGGAAACTACAATTGTCTAGTTGGCTGGGAGCTTTATTCAGTTTATTATCTTATCCAGTATTTTGAGGGTGAGCCCCGTTTTTTAAAAGGTCAGGTGTACTAACACGTGTACTAAACTTAAACTGCCGCGAATGCGGTTAAGAGTGGCAAGCAGAGGAAAATAATGGCATTATTAACATTAATAGGGACTAAATGGTTTTCAATATGCGGTATAACCTTACTTACATAGTATCATGGTATGCATGCCTGCGCCTTCGAGGGCTTGATGCAATAAAGAAATGCAGATAGAAAAGTACTAGTATCCAGTACTTGAATACTAGTATCCATATAATTTTAAAGCTAGGAATTGAGAAATGAGCTTACGTAGCTTAATGTATTAACACCTCGGCTTCATAGAACTGTTTCGAACCTGGCTTAGGATTGGCCGTTAGGAAGCGTGTTTCGTTAGGATAGATTACGGCGACTAGGGATTGGGAAAGCGAATTAAACAATCAGCTGCTCATCAGCTGACAGCTAATCAACTCTCACAGACAATAAGCAACTACCTAAGCAACTCAAGCTTACAGAAAGTGTAATGCGGTAAGACAACCAGAATATAATATTCGCACTCGATATTTGACCTAACTCTACCCGACTAGGACCGTGAAAAATTGAAGCGAGGAACTTATTTTATTAATGCTAGATTTATGCAAGAGTGCTATATTGTAGAGCCCAATTTATCACGAACCGTGCATAAAACTAAATGAACAAATATGGACGCAGGTGTCAAGGAAGGGAATAAAAAACTCTAAATTACTAATACTGCCTCATTTCTACCATATAGCGTGAACCAATAAAAAGGAAAGCAATACCATTTCGAGCGTAGACAGAGACCAAATTATAAATTAGGGACCTGCGCATTGTTTATTTCAGATAATAGTTCACTCGGAGACAATCTAGGCCAGTAGCAGTAACGAAATTATCATTGCGCAGGGGACTTACATAGAGCGATCGGGGCGGTTTATATTGACGAAATTGAATAAAAAGACACAAACATGCATGCCAGCATTAGATAATTTAATTGGGATTTCAAATAGTTGTGCAGAGCTTTTAGTGTTAGAGACAATGATGTGTGCTAAACACTGTTAGTAGGCAGTTTTATCAGCGTATTATCAGTAATTCTTACGATAAGTATACCTTCGAATTAAAAACTTACAAAAACAAAGAGGGTAAACTACAAATTAAGCAACGGATTGCTCCTCCCTACTCAGAATATATGGGTAAACGGACTGAGCGACTCGGTAGACGAGTTGCCTAACTAGTAATATTACGATAAACTATAACAGCAATGTGCGGCAACCAAAGATGCGGACAAGTTAAGCGGATAATAAAAGAGGGAACGATGCACGCACAACACGTAGAGCAAATTGATCGCGACTGCAAGCAAGCCAGCGAGGCAAAACAAATGGATGATGTGAGGAGTAACAGAGTAATAACTATAGCCATATGCTCAATTTGAAATTACGGCAACATGTACTTTTTAATCTGCTTAGCCTTAAAAACTGAAGTGCTTAATTATTGTCTAGAATTACGATGTATTCGGGAACTTTTGCCAAGATGTGAAAAAAGTACCTAAAATGCTATCGATAAATTAAGCTGAAAAGACTACTCATTCGACGTCTTGTCAATTTCGAAGTTGTTGAACTTTTTTCTTGGCTTACCATGTTTGTAAAAATCTGCTCTTATAGTTCGAAAAACCGAAAAAAACCAGTACTAAGATTTAGAAGGACCCGTCTGGGATTTCTGTGTTTCCTATGCGTGAAGCTATAAGACTAGACCCAGTGTTTGAATAAGATGTCCTAACCAAAGAAAGAATATTCGCTTTCTGAATGTACATTTTACAGAGCGGTAAAAAATCAACTTAGTTAAAACGCCAGGTTGCATACAAACAAGTATTAGAAACGAAAAGGACGAGGAGCAGCCTGGCCAGGGCGAGAGCCAGCAGCTGGTGGCTGCAGAAGGCCCTGGTTGCTAACTGGTCTCGGAGTGCCGAAGGATCTAATTCCGGCTGCTGGATTCGTGTATGGCGGGCCGAAAGGAGGATTGGAACGCGCAGTCTGTGGCGAAAAGTCCGTGCCACGGTTCATATCCGGCCTGTCAGCTCCAGGGCCGCTAGATTCAAAGGAATTACGCCCTGGAACATATCCGCGTCCAGCAGGCAGCATAGGGCCTCCATATGATTGCTGGAGAGACTCCATAGCGCCACCACCTCTTTCCTCCATGCGTGGTCTTTTCATTTCACCAGCGCTGTTGGCTGACTCAACAGAATTTCTTTTTCCATATTTGGAGCCTAGCTGTTGTTGCTGCTGCTGCTGCATTTGCTGGAAACGCTGTTGTTGGGGTGGCGGGGGCTGCTGCTGGTGATGCTGCAAATGCAGAGCATCAACACCCCGTCCTTGATTCGAAAACGACGGATGTTGTTGAATATTAGCGATACTAGGAGCCGGCGCTCTAGATGCTGGCGATGCGAACGGGTTGGTGAGTTGCTGCTGGGCGGCGACTGGAGCAATGCCAATCGATGGCGAAGGTCCAAAAGGTCTAATCTGTTGCTTTTGCAACATACTTGGACTCATTCTAGGCTGACCAGGTCCTGGTGGAGGCATCGACTGATATTGAGGATTATTGGGTGCCGAAAATCGAGGTCCAGAAGAGGAAGCAGATTGAGCCTGCTCGGATCTAGTAAAGTCATTAGCAAACAAGCTAGGAATGTCTCCCTGTTGCTGCCTTGCCGATTGGCTTCCCTGCTTGGCCGAAGCAGCACCTTTGTGCTGTGAATTTTGTGCAGTGCTAAAGGCGGGCGACGTGGTGCTGTGTCTGGCTTTTTGCATATTCTGTCCTGCAGCACCCTTGCCACCAGAGCTACCCGCTATGTGCCTTGACGAAGTGTTAGCAGTAGCCCTACCAGCCGAATTAGGTGTGCTAGGTTTGCTTGAAGAATTAGGCGCAGCAGCTTTGTTAGTGGCTTGGCTAGATTGATTTGCTGGACTAGCCGCAGTGCTAGCAGCTTTTTGTGATGGGCTAGATGCGGCAGCGTTGGCCGCACCGTCGCTGCCTGCAGAACCATGCCTCGAGTCTAACAGAAACGCGCCTCCAAATAGCAGTTCCTTCTGCTTTATCCATGGGAACATGCTGGCGGGAATAAAAGTAGCGCCTTCATTGGCGTCCCAGTACTTCTTAAAGTAAGAGCTGGCAATTCCAGAATTCAATTCCCAATTGGCTACTAAGGGACGAGTGTTTGGAATGCCTGTAAGTGCTTTAAAGGCATCAGAGCGAGTCTTAAATGAAACTACCGCCGTATTCACGTAGGGCTTGTAGCTGATACTGATTACAGAGCCATACTCTTCCGCTTTTTCCTTCACTTTTTTGTCACTCCAAAACTTCGGTATTTGCTTAATTATGAGTGTGGTGCTGCAAACGGCAACGTGACCATCTCTGATCTTGGGCAGACCAGGATCACCACTAGTAGTCTCGTGCTTACTCACGCCATTAGCAGTCTCCTTCGAAGGTTGGGACTCCTGAGCAGTAGTTGCTCTTTGTTCAGCCTGTTTCGCTACAGGCTGCTTAAGGGCTGCATCATTAGATGGCTCCTGTTGTGGCTGACTCTTTGGTTCAGAGGGAGCAGGGTCATTTTTAGTCTCAGAAGCTGCTGGGTTTCCTTCATTGCTCGACTTGGACATTTGAGCCCCCATCTGCTTAAAAGCATGCTCATTAACGCTACTAAAAAACTGGTTGACTTCCTTTAGACTTGCTACTAAGGCATCGCCTTTGGATTCCTTAATACAATCAAGAACCTGATTCAGAAGATGTGGGATTTTGGACGAATTCTCCGTTGCCATTGGCTGAAATTAAGGGTAAAGGGGGAAATTGAACTACTAAGATGGCCTATAAAAATTGGGAACAGAAAATTTAAGTTGTTTATGACTTCTCTTGCAAGTTTTTTATTAAGGGCAAATTTAAATAACTGCGTTTAAAAATAGAGGCGCAAGATTAGAAAACTTTTGGCTTTTACTTTGAAAACTAAAAATACATTTATAATTGTTAAATTTTGGGGGGAATTTTAAAGGCTTGAAGACAAATTCCTTTGAATAGTGAAGCACAAGGGAAAATGTAAATTAATTTTACTAACAATGGTGAATCAAAACATTTACTTTCTTGGTAAGCAAATTTAATTAGCTTTGCCAAAAGGATTCCCTTACATATAATTGTTAAAATCATTTAAATTTCAGTCATTATAATTTTTTTACTACAGCCAGTAGCTCTATGGATATTTTATACACAGCCAGTATATTAAAATAAACAACTTGTCTTTCTTACTTGTAAATACCACTTCATAATATTGAAAAAGATCAGAACCTACCACTCTATTTTAAGCTACTGAGTACCTGGTATTATTAATATGCCCTGAATGTTATGCCCTAAAGCTTACCTTACTAATCTACTTTTAATTTAAGCTACATTGTAACTGTCTGACCTATATTAAATTATTAATTCTAACCATTGTGAAATAACCTAATAAAAAAAGATGTAAGGAATTTGTACAGGTTACTTTTTATTAAACTTTGGTGAGCAATGTGCTTTTAGGTGCACTCAAAGAAATATTTTGGTATGACAATGAGACCCACTATGCTATGGCATATCAAAGAACACTGCTATAGTTAATTGTGAGCTGCCAGACCAAAAATTCCTTATGATAATATATTACATAGTAAGTGCAAATTTGAAATGGAAAACAAGGTCAAGACTTAAGTGCATTTTAAATTGGTAAAGCACTTTGCACTCAAATTTGTTTGGGAAAACCCCTAATTTCATATCCCTAACTGCAGAAGAACAATCTAACTACCTATTGGCACTAGACATCAGGGAAACCACTGAAGCACTAGCAAAGTACATTATAGAAATATCTAAAATAATATAACAGCTGCTTTGAAGCTACAAACATTTAAATAATTATCAGATTGATGTACTACTGTATTTGACTCATGTTGTCCCTGCATTTTTTCTTTTTTTAAACTCTGTGCTTCCCTTTTCAGTTGAATAAATTTCTTTTTTTACAACACTTTGTTTTCTTCTCTACTTGCTTGATTAATCAACTTCTTGAAAAAGAAAGAAATCTGTATCTATAGATAATTTGTGCATTTAAAAAATATATAATAAAACATAACCATGTGGGCCTAAGTAAATTTAGACTTTCTTGTAGAAGGTCACTTTTATAGGGAAGGTTATGCCAGAATTTTCACTTGATAACTAGTATAATTGCCTTAATAAAACTTTGTTTCCTATTGTTGACAGTTATCCATGTTTCTTACTCTTGCTAACTTAGAATGAAACATCTCTTTTTAGCTTCTTGTTTAACTTATAAAAACAGCACATTTTTTATTTCATTTTTTCTGCCAATGATTAATAATTCAATTAAATGTAAGTTTAAAAATGATAAAGCAACCCATGCTTTATTTATGCAAGAATATTAAATTCCAGGGGTGCATAACATTCCAGTTTGTCTCCAGGGACCAACATATTTCATGGGTTAATCTTTGGGTTAATATATTGGTCTAAGTCAACTGTGTTATGAGCATAGTTGCCACAGGTTGTGAAGAAATTAGTAGCGCAGAAAGGTAAAAATAGCGCAGGTTCACCAAAATGACAAAACGTGCGATATATATGACCCCCTTTGCTGCCCAGCCCCCCGCCCACGCCCAACTGCTTCTTTCTCTCCCTCTTACTGTCTGTCATCCAGACAATGACAGCAAAAGGCAGCATAAATTAATGTGCACTGAATAAGAAACCTGTTTATTTTTTAGCAAAAAATTGATTTGTCTCAGAAGGGTTTTAACTATAAAGGGAGGGGGAAGAAATCCAGACAGAAGACATCCATGGGGTGGGCCTTAATCCTTTTTAGTCTTTGGGTAGAAAAGTGGACGAGGGAGAGATTCACAGCCCAGCCAATAGCAAGTGAGCTGTGGCGTTTGACTTTAAAGTTGGGGTAAGAGAAGCGTCAAAATAAACATGGGGTTACACCAGGGGTCAGCAATCTAACTGCAACCCCTCCTCCAGAGACTTCTAGAAATAACGACTGGACCCGCAAGCCGCAAGGCACAGCGATGACTAATGTTTTCCCTGCAAGTTGAGGCCGGCATTTTTAGGGACAGATGGAAGTGCACAAACTTGTTTACTGCAGCCAGAGACTTCTAGAAGTAACAGCTTTGTTATTTATAGAAGTCTCTGCCCCTCCTCCAATGTACAGTATCAGTCTGGCGAGAGAAAAAGAATCGCATAAAGCTCAACTTGTGACAGAAATCACACTTCAGTGCAGAATTGGTCATGTTTTGCAAATAGTAGCGCAATAGCGCAGGCAATTGAGAATAGCGCAGCTGCGCTAAAATAGCGCAGCAGTGGCAACTATGGTTATGAGCCAGCCTGTTTATCTAGTCAAAATACAAAAAATACTATTTTGGTTGACATTAAAGCTGTTTGTATTTTTCTTATTGTGCAAGCTTTGTGAAGTATGTGAAGTTTGTGCTATATGTAGCTTTTTTATTATATTCTAGTAGGCATTTCCCTAGCTAATGATAGGAAGCACCTATTTACCAACTAATTAAACTAAGCAATGTAAAGTTAAGTTTCTACCAAAAGACACAATTGCTACAATATGGCATTAAATTGCCAAATTCAGCATTAAATAGAGTTCAGCATTAAACCCAGATCTTTAAGTTACACTCACTGTCAACTAAGCTAGCTCACCATTGGTCTCTATATATCAGTACATAAACAGACAACAAAGGACCTAGAGAGAGAACGCTTCTAACAAATCTAGAAAATGTTCTAATTGCTTTGAGAATAAAGAATTCAGCCATTCATTAGTTTCTATGCATTGTGTGGTAGCCTAAAGTTTATCTCTCAAACTAATGAATGTCTAACTCACAATTGAAATAATTGATGAACATTCTTAGTGCCACTATATAATGTGTAGTCTAAATTTAAGGGTTTTTACAGGTAGGCACCTAGGCAGATTGGTGCAGGTAGGCTTTAAGGTGCAGATAAAATACAGATCAAAAGTAATGCATTCACATATCTATTTAAATGATTATTTTGAAATTAAAATGGAATTTTCAGCTGGTAATTTTTAAATAATATTGTTGTCTATGCTGGTGTTAAGCTGCATTGACTCACTTAAAACATTCTATAATGATTATGATGATATAATGATATTCAAAAAATTATGATCTATCATTCTATCATATCAATCTTGTTTATGTACTATAATACTAAATTTTGAGTAGACTCTGTCTATCTGTCTGTACATTTTTGGTAACTTAGGGACACAGATGGGTCAAACTTAATGAGACTTGCACTAAAAGCCAAGTAAATAGTTTTGAAATAAGGACAATAGAAAAGGACACTAAACTGCTAATTTTAATTGATTGCATCAGTAATTTTCTCACTGTCATGTGTTATAGTAGAGGGCAGGCAGAGTTTAGGTTGAGCAATACTTTCTTTGCCTAGGCCAACTGTCTGAGTGATTTGATTTGATTTGTAAAAAACGTACTTCAATACATTTTAATACTACAATACTTCAACATAGCTTTAACTATAAGTAATAGAATGTACAGACTTCAATACAATTAAAATTGTTACACTCTGCAAAGATATTCTAATTTAAAAGGCTTTCTCAAGGCTTAATTTTAATTTAAAAGGCTTAATTTTGTTGACTTTCTCATCAAAAAGTGGCAGTGGCATTGTGAGGAAGTAAATGTCTGAACATGTTTCATGTCTGTTCTATAAATCATGTTCTAAATAATGGAAAGAGTTTTTTCTAAATATAAATGGCAACAGTTTTACATTTTATAGAAAAATTGTTTTATACTTGGTGTTGAGGCACTTATAGAAAATAGAAATTTGAAATATTATTGTAAATCACAACTATGACCCACTTGCTACTAGTTTACTAACAACTTGAACTGATTTGATTCAGAAGCAGATTTTGATACATTGATGGACACTGGAAGAATTCATATTGTAAAAAGGCAAGGATCTTCTAGCTATGAGATTATCCCAAAGCCACTTTAAGGTTTAGGAAAGGTGCATTTAGATTGAAATAATATGACTGTAAAATTACATGTACACCAAAGCTGCAGACTGTGCATTGATTTGAGATCTGATTGAACATTAAAATGAAATTGTAGCATACTGACAAAATCTTCCAGCTCTGGGGAAATTGACCTCTCTGAGGGAAATCTGCTAACAGGAAATGGAGAACAGTTCACCATATTTTGTCAGTATTCATAGCTTAGTTTTCTCTAATCTGGAATGTTGCTTTCTCTCATTCATGATTTATTTTCCCTTGTCTATGACACTGCTTTGTCTTAAGAGAGAAGCAAAGCAGAAAGACAAGAAGAGAGACAAAAGGGAAAAAGAAAAAAGACAGAAAAGAAGACAAAAAACAGAGATTAAAAAAGAAGGACAAAATCAAAGAGTAAAAGAGAGGAAGAAAAACACAGAGAAGAAAAGAAGGCAAGCAGAGAAAGAAGAAAAACAGAGAGAAAGGAGAGACAGAAGATAAGGAGAAGAAAAGCAAAGAGAAAGAGATGCAATAAAGACAGAGAAAAAGATAAGAAAACCAGGGAGGGTGGAAGAGAACCCTATTGGAGCCAATAGGGGTTTTTGCAGACAGCGTCCAGCGCACTTGTGAAAAATTGCCTGCGCGGCTGCGCAGAAAGAAATTCCTGTCCACGCGGCCGCGCCTTGTGTGTGTAAAGTTGTCGAAGTATGTAGATGTATAACAAACAGTGTGCCCTAGCTTCGCAGTGCCCGAGTGCGAAAAGACAACCTTAGCTGTTCTAATTACAGAAATACACTACGGAGATCAAAAAAGGTCATTTGATATATGCGTCTTTATTTTTTGGAAAATCACCACATACCTGTTCTATCTTTAGAAATACACTACGGAGGTCAAAAAAGGTCTTTCGACATTTTTTCATGAAATCAATTATTACATTGAGTCAGACTGAATATATATAGCAGTTGTGGATTTGCGCTCTTTTTCTTGAAAACAACTGTGCACCTGAGCACCTAGCAGGAGTGTCCTCAGCTTTTCTAAATTCGCTCCATTAGGGGAAGAGAAGAAAGTCAGAGAGAAGAAGAGAAGGGTACTACGTTATACTCCTAAGGAGGGTCAGTTTGATTAGATAAAAAGCAGTCTATATCACTTGATAAAAGAAAAGTAAACTGTCAAACTTTTGTTTCTTTTAATTTCCTGTTTTGAATTAGCAAAGAAAATAATTTTCTTTTAAATAGGGGCCATGGAATATTTTTGTGCTCAAATTGAATATTTTGAGTTTACCTAATTTTAGAGCCAGTTTTACATTAGATAGAGTCAATGAAACATGTAATATAGTGATTTATTAGATTCCACCCAAGGGGACATAGTCAAGAAGGTGGCAAGTGTATACTGGAAAAGTTCACAGAAAAAAAAGTTATATGGCAAAAAATTTTGTGCACTAAATGTACACAAAAATAAATTGTGAACCTATAAAAACCTTGCTTGTGACAGTGCAAACCTTAATGGTCTGCTTTGCAAATCAGATAAAATATTTATAGAAAAGAGTTGCAGTAGGCAATACTTGAGAGACATACAGAACAATTTAAGAAAGTGAGGTAAGGCCTAAATGCAATTCTTTTATAATTTAATTCTAGTGCAGTTGAAGTAACTGATTGCAGGTTGCAAAAATTGGCCAGGTTACACAAATTAATATTTAATTCATTTCTTGCATGTCAAAAATGCAAATTATAAATTTTCAAATTTTGTTAAGATCATCATGTGAACTGTATATCAAGTTTTCATCCTTTATTTATGTTTCATTTCTTTCACATGCTTTGATTTCTATTTATATAGGTAGTGAAATGATGTTTTAAATATTAATTATTGTAAGTGCTTATTCCCATGGTCCCGTGCTGATAATTTCAATTTTGTCCACATGGATCCATGCCGATAATTTTCTGCTTATCCACATGGCAGCTTATATGAATAGGTCTACTTTCAAGTCCCTACCTATTCTTCTCTGAGCATAAGCATACATGTGCAACCTCCAAAATCTTAGCCGGCCGTGCGACTTAGTTTTTGCTCTATTTATGACTTAGTTTGCTCCCATTTGCTCTCTTAAACTCTCCCCTTTTTCCTTTTCTTCACGCCTTCCTTTTTTGTCCCTTGGTACCCCCTTTGATTTTTTGCGTTTGGTTGCCATAGTCAGGAAGGTGGCCTCTGAGGCGGAAAATTCCGGCGCACACAAAGGGTCTCGGAGCACATCGGCGCACAAGCGCGGCGCACACAAAGGGTCTCGGCGCACATTGGCGCACAAGTGTGGCGCACACAAAGGGTCTCGGCGCACATTGGCCCATATGCTGCAGTACACACTATAAATTCCTAGAAGTCGTAATTTGTCGTAAATTGCATATTTGTTATTCTAACGGCATTTTTCAAATATTGAAATTGTTCATAATTTTTGAAATCGTATGATTGAACATCTTGTTGTATCATTGTCGTAACTCGTAAATATTTTTCGTATTTCCTGTTTCCCATCAACTGTCCGAACTGTGTTACAACTTACAATTACTGCTTTTGTTTCAATTCAGTTTTTTTCAATATTACATATATTTAGCCAACACGCCGCAGATGGCTTCCCTTCTGGACGATGCTGCACGCCTATATTTCAAAGGCGACGAAGCGCAGTCTACGTCCACATCCCGACCCACTCTTTTTTGACCCTATAGGCCGGGCAAAAAAGAAGTATTTGGTCAGCAAGGTGGTCGACGTCCACCACGCAACTTCGAAGCCACACTGCCCGTACATTGCCGGATCTGTGAATCTGTGATCTGCGATCTGCGATCTGCGATTTGTGAATGCGATAACCTAACTGTATGATGAACGTATTTTATTTCGTAACATTAATACATCATATAACCCTTAGGTTAACATAGGGTGCTTTTCTGTGTAGGGTCAGGGCTAGGGGTCAGCGCATAGACGGCACACAGATGGCACACAGATGGCGCACAGATGGCGCACAGACGGCGCACAGATTGTCCCTCCAAAATTTATTCCGGCGCACACTCTGCCACTTTCCTGACTATGGTTTGGTTGATTGGTTTTTGCGACTAACCTTGCTTGGCCCTTGTTTCACCCGGCCGGTTCTGCCGGGTGTTGCGCATGTATGAGCATAAGGTTTTTGCTTCAGATTCAGAGTATAGTGTATAGTGTACAATATCAATGCATAGGCCTAGTGTAAAAGAATAACAATGATGTGTGATAATATGTGTGACAAGTTTCGTGCTGACTAGAATTCTGCTGGTTGACTCATATGATTTTCTTTGATAGACTTCTTACTTTTTAAGTCAATACAATTTGAATGAAAACACATAACGATGACATTAATGTTGGTTAATGAATGTGTAGGTTGAAATGTAGAACACATTCGTAACACACTGGTAACTTTGTTGATCTATTGGCTTGAGGGTTCAACAAAACGTTCAAACCCGAAAGAGCCTTGTTTCAAAAAACAGAACCATGTGGATAAAATTGAAATTAACAGCACAGCATATTTATATAAAGAGTTTTAGACCTATTCATACAAGCTGCTATGTGGATAAGCAGAAAATTATTGGCATGGCTCTGTGTGGATGAAATTGAAATTAACGGCACTGCATATATAAAGAGTTGTAGACCTATTCATACAAGCTGCCGTGTGGATAAGCAGAAAATTTTCAGCACGGATCCGTGTAGATAAAATTGAAATTATCAGCACAGGACTGTGGGAATAAGCTCTGCCTTAATTATTTGAGATTCAAAATTACCCAACCTGATAGATTATTCAGAAAAATGACTTGAACAAATTCAGCTAATGCCCAAAGCGCAGAGTCTGCCTAGTTTATATCTCACTATTATTTCAAGTGATGATCTAAAACAGAGTAATAATAATATACTGTCAATAGCAAAAAAGTCCTAACTTATTTTAGCAGCAAAGTTCAAAGTTAAGCTATGCATATTTTAACCCTAACCCTAACCCTAAATTTGCGATTTCAAATCATACTTTTCGAACTATTTTAGATAACTCGTTCTAGTTTGTAGTGGCCAACACTAACAGCCAAAACTCTTTGGATTTCGATAAAATTAGGAAAATATTAATTAAAATTATTACTTAAATATTCAAGTTACACATAAAATTTAAGTAGAGTGCAGCTATTAGGAAAAGTATAGTTATTAAAAATCTTTCAATAATCGGATTCAACAAAGAAGAATATTCGAGAAGACGGATAATAGTCTCAATAAACTGTTTTATATTAAGAATAAACATTATTCAGGGATTTTGAGAATTTAAATTTAGATAAACTTTTTCTAGACTGTTCAAACTATAGCAGCTCATTTAAACAAACGCGTGCTTTTCGTACAAATTTCTAAGAGTAACGGAGCCCCATAATTTAATTTTTTTGTTATAAAAAGTTACTTAACAACTGCTGATAAAAAAAAACAAAATAAAAAAATAGAAAGGCTACATGCCTAAACCCTTTAAACCCGAAAAATTTTCCTAGCCCATCCTGAGGTAAATGACATCTCGAATCATAAATGCGCAATCATTTCTAATGGGTCGAACTTGGTTAAAACTGTTGTGGGTCGAACCAAGGACCACTGTAGTATAACACGACGGGAAACTCAAAGATCGTGTAAATTTTTTGAAGGCCGATTTCCTGACAAAAAATACATTGCGGTCGCGGAGATAGGAAAAAGTCATTTTTTTCAGCATTAATCAACTATTGCTTTTGATCTGGAGCAAGTACAAATCCGTTTATCTTAGTACAGCATGCCCAACATTAAACTTATCTTGGTAGAACATGCAACTTCTCCCTTTTTGGAAGGACCACTGGAAGTAGTATGAATAATAACCAGTGTTCCTTGAAGCCTAGCTGTAGTGTCAGCTTGTTTGCCCTTCTATCTCCCGTGTTATTATTCAATACTTATTTTTAGACACCCATGCCAAGCCGGGCTGGACCAGCCGGGGAAGCGGACGCCCACCACCCCGTGAGCGCTACCCCTGGGCTACAGTCCCGGCCAATCAGCGAGCGACCCGGCATCACTACCTGTCTACCCTCGGCAAGAAGCTACCCCGGGGCTCAGAACGGCGGTCGCAAGTCTACTGTGATTTGTCGCCTTGGCTCAAGCTACAGCCTGGCATCCGCCTCTCACCGATCGACCTTAATTTGGGGTTAACATGACTCTATAAAAGGAAGCGTTTTGCAGTGACTTTTATCGTTCTCCGCAATTCGCCTCACACTGTGAGAAGCACGTGCAACTAGTCCACTTGTTTTGTCTCTCCCCGCCCGACCACGCTCCGCTTGTTCAGTTAGGTAGCTTTCGGCGCTACGCATCTTGAGAGTGCGCCGCTGACAAGGGTGGTCTAGATAGGCGCTTGTTGTCGAAGTCAGTGCGTGCTCTCCTCGGAGACTCCGCCGTCAGGCAGAAGGAGTGCCAACCGATAGGATCTGTCGGGGCAGCGCTGAAAGCAGAGCCTCTCGGGAAGAGTAGGGCGCGGATTAGGCCAGTTTAAGTAAAATTTTTATATCCAAATTGTTAGATCAACCCTCAAACTTGCTTTTCACTGTGAGCGTGCTATAATTTATTTCCGTGTGAATATCCTCATTCTGTCAGTGTAACTTTTAAATCAAGTACAGCAAGTAAACGAGATTCAAATCAATTCCTATTCTTATCTGGAATCTTAGCGAGTCACAATTGATTAAATCACTCCCAATCAATTTATTCGAGTCTTCGTGTTCATACTGTGTTATTCTTTTTCATTGGGAGTTTCGCCGGGCCGGAGGACGACACACGGGTCTCATCGCTTATCTATTCCGCTTCGCTCGCTACCACAGTCTCTCTAACGCTATTTAATTCCAGATTTCCCTGCTGCTATTGAGACGATTGGTAGGACACCGACCCCGGTGTGAATAGTGAATACATGTAGTCGCTAGCTTTAAATTCCTCACGCTCCAGCTAGGACATTCATTTTTATTACATATCCACCACCTCAGCTTCCGCTTTCTTTTTCTTCAGCTTTAGCTGCCCTTTTTCGCCACTTCGTCCACGAGCTCGATCATTCTCGACAATGCCATAGTGCATGGCTTTTGTGATTTATGTACGTGTAGCACTACGAGTACCTTAAATGTCATGTTTATCTAGCTCCCCCCAGATTGGCCAGATTTCTCCACCCTAGTCGCTAGCGGGCTGTTACCAGCTGCCTCATGGACCGCTTTTGCTATCTTTTGCCACAAGTGCTTTTCTCCAGTTGACCCCGCGGTGGTTCATGAGCCGTTCTCCCGCCTACTGTGGCACATACTCTCCGCCACGTTTCAACGCTTTCGAATCTGCTGGAGCGAGATTGCACCCCGCAACCTCGATCGTCTGCACATCAGCATTATCCTTGCTCTGGACCAACACTCCGCCTTCGCCTGCCTCCGACTCGCTGACCGAGCCAGGAACACATCCGCTTCTCTCCCCATCTTGGTGAGCCTGCTTATTCTCCCATCTTCCTGCACTGCTCAGCGTATAACCATACATTAGCTTTCATATTTAGATGCGACCTGGTGGACAATGTTATGTTTTGTCTCCCTATATAAAAATTTTGAGAGGACATGTCCCCTAATAGTTGGCTATGCCGCTATACACATGAACTAATTCATCCACTTTTACCATTCCGGTGTGCCATTGCAGTTAAAGAACGCTTTACCACTTTATTTACCTGTTGCTCTATTATTATATACAAGAAAAGACAGATTGAATATAAGAATCAAAACATGGTCAAAAATATACAGAGGGTCTTGAGGATTTATTTAAAAATTAGAATGCTAATGTACACTATACATTCCAAATCCGAAACGGCTAGTGAAAATACACGAAGAAGCTATGCTAGAAATTAAACGTTTCGCATGCCTCTGAACATTGTGTCTACTAAACTAATTTATATGCATTTTAGTTGATTTTTCCAGAATAAGCACTAACGTCGTGCAAGAATGACACTGATAATAACTTTAGAATGGATAACAGAAAAATTGGATCTAAAAGAGGAAAATCTGGGTATGCAAGCATAATCGCATATGGCTTATTGCGGCTATCTATATGTTTATGAACAACATTTTTTAAACCAATGTAGTCTAGAACAGTTTCTTTTGATCTTGTTCTTTTTCATTAGTTTTTTAATAAGTACACATTTTAGTAAGTTATATGTAGTATTGTGTAAGAGTTGAACGACTTAACTTATGTGAGTAGAATCAGAATGCAGCATAAAGATTTGCGTTTTTTATTTTTTAGATAAAGGGCTGATAGAAAATGGCCTTCATTTTTCATTCGAATTTTTATGTTGTATTTTTGAACATTTAGTTCCATATAGAATGCTTCTAAACAAAGTCTTTCGAGCACAAGACAGATATCAATGCTCTTCTGGGCTTATGCTTAATAGTCACCAGGCAGTAAAATAAAAATGTAAAATATAGAATATTTACAGCTTTTCTGAGAGTTCGTTAAAATATTAAGTTAAAATTCTTGGTCATTTTAATTATGCATAAGTAAATCGACTTATGTCTCAACTGTTCATCGGACTTCCCGCGAAAAAAATATACTTTCACTGTGGCTTAATTATTCATAAATAATCGGTATTTTAGATAACATCAAGTCACTGTCACTACCAGGGCGTTATGACGAGAAAATATCAAGCCTTGGCTCTGCATTGGTTATGTTTAGCCGGTTAAAGAACCTGGACTTGTCTAGAAATTCATTAAGTTCATTAAGTGTAAGTGTTACTTTCCTTGTTTTTGCGTATTATATAAATTTTCCATTTCGAAGCATAGTTATTCGAATTATACGCTGTTATGCACACACTGCACCCAAATAATTTAAGTGACTGAGTTCGTCAAGACTCGATAAAAGTATTCGAAAGGTATAATTTTTCAAGAAAACGATGGGGATCGTATCCTGCCATCCACACCAGTAAAAGTGTACGCACAATCTCTATCTCAGGTACGCCCGCATAATTAGCAACCTAGCTATGCACAATATTAATTGGGATCAACGCGCTAGTCATTATTAGAACGGGTTTTAGCTTGTAGTGATTTGCTCTAAATCTAGAGCGTGACGGCTTGAAGATTTGCGGATTCGATTCCCAACACCAACGGAAAAAAATGTGTCCTTACGCAAGACTTTTACTGCATAGCTCGTAACTTTGCATTGATTCAGCTCACCCAGCTGTTAAATTAGCGGCATTTGTTTTGGTAATTGAGGGGTGTCAAGGGCTTCAATAGCTGCGGCTGTGCATGTGGCCCGATTGGGACAGGTGTAATCAAAAATATTCTAAGCTTTGTAAAGCTCAAATAAGGAATGAACCAGAAAGAAGCTTCTAATGAAAAGAAAAGTGTGCAAACAGAGTTTTTGCTATTTGGAATCCGCGCAAGCAAACACTGCGGTCAGGGCAGACTTGGAGAGGTCAAAGTGAGCATGTGATGAGCCAGCTTTCTAGCTGAAATTTTGAGGTCCGTCCATTGTGCAAACAGCACTGCGCAACCGAGGCAGTTGCTGTCAATGAATTGTGCTGCTCAGATGCTGAGTATATATAGCTTTTATTGCAGCAGAGAAGTATTTACAATAGGGCTGTTATGCAACTTTTGTGTGCAGACATGAATGAGCTTAAAGGAAACAGGCAAGGCATTCAAAATGGGCAAAAATAGTAACTTTTAGTTCTAAATTTCAATTGCACTCAAAGTTAAGTTTTTCCGTACGAAATATCGATACTGCCCATAATTCAACCACACCTTGCAACCCTTGCCACCAGGGCCTGGAGAGTCTCAGCCAACTGGCGTCATTGAACTTGTATTACAACTGCATAGACTCACTGACTGAGCTGCTCAAACTGCGCAAAAATGCCCGACTGCAGCAGCTGGACCTGCGGCTCAACCCAGTGTCTAGGAGTGAACCGGACTACCGGTTCTACCTGATACAGATGCTGCCGGAGCTCAAGCGGCTGGGTACGGTCCTGCCCGGTGTTCATACTCTGATTGTCTGTGGCCTGGGAGTGAGGCCTGCCCGGTGTTCACACTCTGATTGTCTGTGGCCTGGGAGTGAGGCCTGCCCGGTGTTCACACTCTGATTGTCTGTGGCCTGGGAGTGAGGCCTGCCCGGTGTTCACACTCTGATTGTCTGTGGCCTGGGAGTGAGGCCTGCCCGGTGTTCATACTCTGATTGTCTGTGGCCTGGGAGTGAGGCCTGCCCGGTGTTCATACTCTGATTGTCTGTGGCCTGGGAGTGAGGCCTGCCCGGTGTTCACACTCTGATTGTCTGTGGCCTGGGAGTGAGGCCTGCCCGGTGTTCATACTCTGATTGTCTGTGGCCTGGGAGTGAGGCCTGCCCGGTGTTCATACTCTGATTGTCTGTGGCCTGGGAGTGAGGCCTGCCCGGTGTTCACACTCTGATTGTCTGTGGCCTGGGAGTGAGGCCTGCCCGGTGTTCATACTCTGATTGTCTATGGCCCGGATTGAGGCCTTGCTTCCTGCCAACTGATTTAGGACTAAGGCCTGTTTCCAGGGAACTGGCTTGCTGTCCGTCAGCTCGTGTTCCCAGTTTTTCCCAGAAATTTCAAGCAAATCCCTGCAAATTGATTAATCTAGAAGTCTAATCGGTTTTCCCTCGCAGACGATCGAAGCGTGGCAGACGCGGAACGCAACTCCGCCCTGCTGCACTTCACCTCGGACCAGGCTGCCGATCTCCGAGGCCTCGTGCGGCAAGACAGGGCTTCCACTCCCAGGTGCGCTTTGATAGTTTTCATGTTTTTAGAAAGTTTTGCACCGTTAATACTACTGCTTAAAGATACTATGAGCGTTTCTTTAAGCTGCGCTATCCTAATTAAGAGGGAGAGTTAATTTCGAGTGAGCCTGGCCCAATCAAGGCCAAAAATTTCAGATAAGGGCTGCTCTCAGATAGTTTAATGCTGTTCCCGACCAATCACACTTAAGAGACGTGTGGGGGTATTCAGTACTATTCAATCGATTTTTACCAAGCACCAAGTTGTAAGTATTCCAATAATTTCAACCAGCGTTATCGACGATGATACGGAGGACGCAGCCAGCGAGCCAGCGACTTCTCCACTGCCGCCGACACGCTCGCATTCGCGCCAGCAGCCGCAGCCGTCGCCGACGCCGCCTAACCCAACAGCCGCCGCTTCGCAGGGCCGCGACTCGGCATACAGCGACTGGCTGACCGAGGTCAAGGCCCAGGGCCGCTGGGCAGTGGCCGAGTCGCCGCCTCCGCAGCCGCAGCCGAGGCATCAGCAGTCCGCGACGTCTCAGGCCACCGCTGCCGCCTCCGCAGCAGCGACCGCTAGTCGACGATTTCGCTCGGAGTCTTATGGCAGCGGTGAGTCCTGGGTTCGAATCTCAGCCTAGGGTTCGAAACCAGTCGTGTTCCATGTGCAAGGTATTTGGCCTGTAGTTGAGGCATGGAGCTCTAGAATTCTAGAAACTATAGAGACAACTTCCAACCAAACCTCCAACTTCCGAACCAGCATTCGCTGACTGGCTCGCCCAAAAATCCAATAAGCATATAGGAAATGCTGATGCAATACTTGGAGAAAAACACAGATAACTTCCATATCGTGCAACTGATTTTCACACTGTTTGTTTCATTAGAAAGCTGAATAAATTCTCGACAATCTAATTAAAGCTTGTGCGTCTACCAGTTTTAGCTACTGAGCTGTGCTTGAATAAAGTTTAAGGAACCTCGGGTTAGGGTTAGGGTTTGGTTTAGGGTTAGGCCCTGTGTTTGCATCTGATTGTCTATGGCACGGATTGGGGCCCGCGACAGCTTCGATTCTGTTAATTAATAAATTAATTAATTTATTTTTTAATTAGGCACCAACATTAGCTAAAATAGAAATTTTGGTTGGTGGACTGAGTTTCAGTAATGCAATAGCTACGGCTGCACGGCTGAACATCTTGCCCAACTGGGTTATTACTTTCACTCAGTTTATCCTATCTAATTATCATAGTAAAATTGTTGGATTTCCTTATCTGGGGCGAGTTGGCAAGTTTAGCAGTTATGGCCCCAGGTACTCTCTACTAGTTTGATTCAACTGTCAGCCAAAGGTTTAGGCTGAGTAATGAGACCGGCATTGAGGTTGGCTGCTCTCAGAGCAAGTGCTCAGCTGAGCAGCCAGGAAACAGGAAGTCTACTCGTCTGCCCTCCGCGCCCCGGAGGCGAGAAGCGGCACCCAAGGACCGTTTGGTCGCAATCAGGTAGTCTAAAAGGCCAGACACAAAAAACATTGCAGCAGCTTTTCACTTCCTCTACCTTCTTGGGCAGGTTCAGCCGCAGGCGATCAGCATATCCAGTTTCATCATCAGCAGCAGCAGCAGCATCAGCAGCAGCAGCTAGGCGATCCACGGAGCAGCGAATCATCGCTACAAGAATCCGAAAACGAAGACACAGCAGCAGCAGCTGCTAAAGCGGCTCTTAACAAAAGCATTGGTAACTATTTGAGCGCACATGAAATGTTTAGGCTGATTCTCGCAGCACTCACAATCTCTGATGGTTCTCACAATCTCTCGGATGCACAAATGATCCCGGCCTTTTCTCCAATCCTCAAATGATTCACAATAATCCTCCTGAGATATCCCATCATAACAATTTTATCGTCTCCACTCCGAGCTGCATGCCGCCAACCCCGCACCCCACTCCCCCGGCAGAAGTTGCGGCAGCGGGCGAGCGTCGGTCATCCTTGTCATTCTCCCTGGGCGCCAGTGGCGGTGTTCCTCGCCTTGTGCTGAGCGACTCGGGCCGCACCGCAGGTGCCAACCAGCTCGGAGCCGACAAGCAGCGGGTGCTGAAGAAGCGCCTGCCACGCGCCCGCTGGGAAAAGCCGCCGCCACCGCAGGCCCCGCACCCAGCGCCCGCAAGCTCCGGCAGGAAGGCGTCGGCTGCCGTAGAAGTCGCCCCGCCAGAGTCCAGTGCGATGTCAGTTCCATCGCAGCAGCTCCAGTGCGGCAGCTGCCCCGGCCTGGATCTGAGCAAGCCCTGTCCATTCCTGAACGAGCTGGCCTCCTTGGCCGAGAAGCACTGGGGCGGGCCGGGCTCGCTGATCCGCAGCCGCCGCTTCCAGGAGGCCGGCCGGGCCGTGCTGATGCAGCTGGCGCAGTTCGTCCGCAACGAGGCTGCGAGCGCCACCGCGGCAGAGGCGGTGGCCCTGAACTCCCGGCTGGCCTACCTGGAGCAGGAGAACACCCGCCTCCTGCGCGAGGTCGGACAGCTGGCTGCCAGCAGCGGCCGTCCGACCCGCCTCCAGTTCGAGTCCTCGTTGGGCTACCAGAAACAGCAGCAGCAGCAGCAGCAGCAGGAACAGCACACAGTGAGCCAGAACAAGGTGGACGAGCTCGCACGGGAAGTTGACCGACTAAAGACGAAGCTGGGATCGTTGGAGCAGGTAGAGGTGAGTTGGGAAGCATATAAAAATTGACACAAATCATCAGCCGATCAAGACCCATCAACGCATCTGCCCCCCCAACCTTCCGCTTGTCAGCTAATCAGTTCCATGCTGCAGGAGTCGCACAAGTCCCTGCTGCTCACCAATGAGCACCTCATGTCTGAACTGCGTCTCATGCGGCGCCGAGAGGACGGCCACGACGGCTCCTCGGTCGCCAGCTCCATCGGGGATCTCGCCAAGCCGTCGGGCTACGGAGGCAGGAAGGCCCGGGACCAGTCGGCCTTCGAGGAATCAGTCACTCCCAAGTCCAGCGCCTCCTCCAGCACGCTGCACGGCAGCCGCCCCTTCGGAAATGGTCGCCAGACATCTACAAGCGCCGGTGGGGGCGGCGATGGCGTCAACGGCGTCGGGGGCAGCGGCGGCAGTCTGCAGTCGGTGGGGAAGTCGAGCGGGATCTCAGCATACGCCGACTGGCGCTGAGGAAGTGACAAGATCGAACCACTGACCCTACTTGTCCTTAGACAGGTCCATATGTGCGGCTGTACAAATTTCCAGACTTGCGAGCTCGTGTGTGGGTTTTGCGGGTAGATTTTTCTGTTTGCGTTATCTTCTTTTATCTAACAGTGGTTGTCTTCCACATGACCCTGACATTTTGCATGCTGAATTCAGCTGTCGGTTCGCGTGTACTTTTATTCAAATGCTCAAATTCGCAGCTTATTCGGCTTTCTTGTGAGCCATCATTGTTCTGTCCGTGATTTTCTGCAGTGAGATACTTTAGCCCAGCGCAGGCCTCGCTGCACTTACACTGCAGTAGAAATTATAGCGTTTGTCAGTTTTCTGCATTGCAAAGCACATGCTTCTCCAAGCGCTTCAGAGCAATGCTCTAGCTCGTATGACTTTGCACTGTTTGCCAGTTGAATGCAGCTTGTCTGACGTCGCCTTTCTTAAAATCGAGAATATGAATATGATTTTATGCTCAGAGCTCTGGAAGTCCCAGATTATTTATTTGGAGCTGCGAATCTCCGCCAGTTTTATTTGTTTCGCTTAAACAAAGGAAATTTCTGCAGTGACTGTCTCCGTCTCTTGTTTTATTACTGTCTGAAAGTCTGAAGAAAATAACTATCAAGAAAATCAGCGTACGCAAGCAGGCCTACAAGTGCACTAAGCATGCTAATGAGTGGGGCTGTCTGTGTTCTCAATAATTTCAGCCTGTGCTTCCAAAACTTCAGACAGAGCAGGCGAAAGTTTTTTTCCTAAAAAAGTTGCTCTTCTAGGACTCTAAAAAGTCCTTAGCAACTCAAAAGTTTTCCTTTGTCTAAAGAGACTTCTAACATGAGTTATATTTGAGTAACTTCTAAGAGTCTGAGGCCCCGTCACCAAGGAAATCAAGCGCGGCGGAGACCACGTTGCCTACCTCGTACAGTTGTCAGCTTTCAGTCGAAATACATACAAAACGAAAAGACAGAAAGATATCATTTCGGCACACAGAGTTCAGTGTTCATTGCGCTGAAGTTGCTACGGTACCGTCACCGAAGACTCCCTCCAAGCCGAAGGACGCCGCTCTATCCCTGATGTGGCTGCCACCGCCATAGACGTAAAGAGCGATTCCGTGAAAAGTGGTTAACTCCAGCAGTGTGCGCCCGCTCGCTCTGCCGCCAAGAAGTTCCTCCGCCGGCGCCGCCACCGCCCGAACACCGTAATGCTTGCAGGCACCTAGCTCAGCGACGGCCTCAGCGACGCTGGCCGCTAGAAAGGCCAGTGGAAGCCGCGCCTGCTTGACGCTCAGCGTCAAGCAGAGTTGCAAGTCGTGGCAGGCCACAAGGACGCAGCGCTCCGCTGCTGGCAGCAGGGAGGCCAGCAGGGCATCGGCCGCCACGTTGACAGAAGCCGGATCGTCCAGCACGGCTCGAGCTATCAGTCGCGCATCAGTTGGGAGTGCTTGGCACAGTTCCTGGCAGCGCAGCTGCTCCTGAACGCCACCGCCGGTCCGCAGGACGCCAGCCTCTGAAACTCTAATCGGCAGTTCAAAGTATCTGAAGGATGGAGCCGCTGCAGCGAGCGCTGAAGTAGCCGCCGAGTAGGCGTCAGGACCCATCGGCGATAGCCATTGTGCGGGCATAGGGAGGATAATGATAGGCGAATCTGCCAAAGCTGCCGCTGCTCCGCATCGGTCCAGGAAGCGGTTCATGTCCAGCGGGCCTGTCTGGCTGCAGTGCACAAGGCGGACGTCCACTGACAGCTGTCCGATGTGTTCAGTTGATTTTGCATGAATCAGGTCACAGTTGAGAGCCCGCAGTTCGGGCGAGCTCAAGGTGACCATTGGATGCATCAGCGTCGCAACTGCCTCGACACAGCTTTCGCAATTTTTTTCGCTACTATTGTGAAAATGGAGCGAAAACCGGAAGCTAACTGGACTGTCTAAAGGCACCTGCTGAACAAATTCCACGTTGGATTCTGCGGCCTTGGCCAAACAGACCCAGTTGAGGCCGCCTTGATCGTCCATGACATCCATATGGCTAAAGCCAAGCGATTTTGCAGATTCAGACAGCTTGCTTTTTGATTGGGAGTTCAGCGGTGGAGAATAGCGAGCTGTGCCCTGCATCAGGAACGGTCCGCGGAGGTTCGGCGTCAGAGACGTTCCTTTGGCGCTCTTTGCCGAGAGCTCCACACCCATCGGAGAATCTAGCAGCTGGACCCAAGATTCTTGCAGCGTCGGGGGTCGAAAGTGCAGTAGAAGCATCGCATGGTCCCTGTCAGTCAACCAGCCAGGCTTCACAGGACCCGGCAGCTGAGGCGGCTTGGCCGGCAGCTCGCTCAGCTCTAGCAGCTGGCCTGGCTGGCCGAACAGCATGAAGCTGTTCCTTTGCTTGTACTCGGACATTCGGCGCACGAAGCCGCCCTCCCAGGCGAATAGTTCGAATTTCACCGGCCCCTCGGTGCCCGCCTCTTGTACCACAATGGCCACACGAAACTCGACGTCCTCTTCGTCGCAGTAGCTGGAGCTTACTCTGGCTTCGAAGAAGACATAGCCGGAAGCGGTCAGCTTAGCAGTGGGCGACATCGGCTCAGCGCAGTTCAAGTCCCAGTCGCCCAATTCGATGACGTTGCCGCTAATGACGGGGAACGCTGAATCTGGCAACAGGCACATGGGCACGGCGAGAAAAATCGGTAGTTGGAAGCCCACAACGCCAATCACTGTGCTGGCCGTACTGCGGTGCTCCTGGGTGTCATGCAACTCCACCAACTGTACGTGCTCGATATCAGACTTTAGGTAGACATAATCCCAACAGCCACTGACGTCTCGCGAATCAGGCGGGTCCAAATCATTCACGTTGCTGTTATTTTCTTGAGCGATTTCAATTATTTGACGCTTGTCGTCGCCACTCGCGCTGTTCCACCCTAGGTTTAAAACGTAGAATCCAGCGACTTTGTCTCCAACGTCGCCAGCAGGTGTCTTTCGACTGCCAGATGGCTTCTCAGGCTCCTCTGGCTGCAGAGAAGCATTCATAGCGACTCTGCCAAAGCCAACAAACGTCGGGGATGTCATTTTGAGCACTCGGCTCTCTGGCGTGACTGGCGGGACTGGCCTGAGATTTCGGACTCCAGGGTCGTTCACCTGCCGGACAGACAGGCGCAGGTGGTGACTCGCTACCTGGAAGCGGCAACGGTCGACGGACACTAATTCGGCTGCACCTGCGCTGATTTCCGGCTGATAGTTGGCGATGACTGTCGATGGTCCCATCCCGAATCTCATGACGATAGTGAGCGACACGTTGAGAAATCTGCTGATAGAGCAAGCTCGAATGAATCCACCGTTGCTACTCACCAGCCTATGCAAGGTCGAGCACTGGGGTGCCGATCCGAGAAGGCCTGCGAACTGATGAAGGACGCAGATGCCGAGCTCAACAGCTGTGCGAGGCCTCGCCACTGCGACAGCTTTATCGATCGGGGCTAGCCGAGAATTCGCCAGCTCAAGTGGCCAACAAAACTGCTGAGGCGACACGGGCTGCTGCCGTCTGTTGGAAGCGCTTGGCGGAATCACATGCATTGGCACGCAATGGTTCGAAGCGAACGAGCCAAATAGGTCGGGGGCCAGGACAATACGCAGTATTGCGGGCCTAGGGCCTGTGTGACAGTGCGCCTGGCACTCCTGCGGCCAAGAAAAATCTTCAATGGCTGTCGGCAGCCATTCAGATTCAGAGCAGAAGCGTGTGACTGGACAAAGCTTCTTGCCTGTGGCTGCTGTTGCATCCAGGGTGTTCTCAGAAAGTGGGCGACCGCAGACTTCCACAGCCAGATCTGATATCTCAGTGCTTTCAACGAATTTCCGAACGCATTCCAAAGCTTTGGCGGTTCGTGAGCTCTGAGGGGCTGCTATGAACTGTGCGGTGGTTGTTCCGCTAGCTTTGCTACCCCGCAGACTGGCAAGTGACGTGGCTTCGGACATGGCGAGAGCTTCAAACCGATCGATTCCCGAACTCAGAAGTGGAAAAATTTTGCGCACGCTGAGAGGCCGCTCCAGTTCTTCCTGTCGCCTCTGCTTCAGTTTTCGTAGCCGTCCTCGTCGATTCTGCTTAGCAACCAGGAACTCAATGCTGATCTCGACACCCCTGCGACAGTCCGTGTCAGTTGCTGCCGGTAAGCTGCGGGCTTCATGGTGCCCTTGAGCTCGTCTTTTGCACGCGGGCCTCTTCGCATCCGCTTGGATCTTACGAAGGGTCTGCACACTGGGCTCTGGCTGCTGTTGAACCTCTTCCTGCAGGAGTCGCTGGCTAAGCAGCTGAAGCTCATGCAGACGTCTTGTGATGCTGCGAGTGTTCCATGGGTTGGAGACTGTGGGGGAGGCTTCCTGTCGGCTTATTCGACGCTTGTTCGAGCATGGTCGCTGGCAGCGTCGCCCGGGCATCAGAAGCTCCACGCTGCCTTGCCACATCTGTAGAAGCTGATTGTGGACTGTGGTCGCTGAAGTACAGAATTCTTATGGCCAGCTTTGTAAGAATTCGGACCTGTTTAGGGCCTAATTATGAAAAGCTCCGAGTTTTCCTTCTTCTCGACCTTGCACTTCTCACTCGCAAATTACCAATGCGAAAGTCTAGAGACAAATAAATTAGAGCTCGCCTAACCGGAATTCTCGGGACAATGTTAGTCTATGGTGCAGACTCCGAAACTAATTAAGTGGAGAAGGGAAAAATGACTCAAACTATATGCTTGTCTTCTTCCTTTAATAGTTCATCATGCATTCAGCAGTAGTGTGCTGCTATCTAAATATAAGGCCTTTGAGAATCAAATTCAAGCTAGCTATTTAGGTTCGGCTTGTGACCAATAGCTCTAAGAAACAGAACCATACTCGTAGCTCGCATGTACTTAATACGCAGGTGTTCTATTGACCCGGCCAATTAAGAGTAGGACTACCAAGCCATTTGCGCCCGTTTTTATACCAAGGGGGGAATTTCCCGCCCCTCTGAAAATGTTTTTGCCAGCGCCTGGAATGCTTTAGGGGTGACTGATTGGTTGATAGACTAGTCGAGGGTGTCCTGTGGTTGAGCTGCGCCTAATAGTTAGGCTTGAACATGAAATTTGAGAAATTCGCGTCAGGGTGTCCATAGTGGCCTAGTTCCACCTGTTGTAGCTCTTGAAGATCTAGATAGATAAGAGAGATGGATCTAGATAAAGGTCGGTGACCGCCGAAGTCGGAGATGATGCAAGCACATACGGGTGACATGCTGATAAAGTTTGAAGGTCTAGAAAGGCCGCACTGAGGCGCAGTGCAAATTCGTGTATAGGGGTGTATGAAATACACTAGCTCTTATGGGAAAAATCGGACCTTCGGCCAGAAACATTGAATATCTCGACGGTCTGAAGAGCTGGCGACTTGTTTCTTGTTTCAGAAGATGCGCAACAAAAAGTTGGCCCGTGTTCTTGAGTTTTGTGTGCTTGCATTGTTAAGTTCAGGTGCTGCAAAAATTGTCAGGGGATTTCCCCCCCTTTGGTAGTTCTACTGTTAAACTGATTCTATTGAGAGCTTTATGATATGACGTCGTCGAAAATAACTGTTAAACAGAACAACAATTATTGGCGATTATTAAGCGTGTTAAAAATAGCTATATTTTATGCTATTGGAATAGAAAGAGCGTTTCAATGACATCGTTAACATCTCACATCCATTATAGTTGCTAAATTCATTAGTCATGACTAAATCAAAGTTAATCCACCAGGCTGATGCGGTAGCGGGTGGCCAGCACAGCAGGCGGTACTGCCGGCGCGAAGCTGGCAGACCACCACCGTCTCGGCTCGGGTGACAAACGGGTGTCGCCATGGAATTTGGCGGTCTCAAACGCTGAGGTCGAGCCGGCGTCGAGATCGGTGGATGGTGGCTGTGGCCGCGTTAACGGTGAGTAGTGGAATCTTCAATTCTATGGATCGAGGCTGGCGTCGGGGTTGGCAGCGGCGTACGCCCGCACATTGCCCTCGATACCTTGTGCGCTGGTACCCACATAAACCGGACCGGACGCCGTTCCTGGCAGAGCTCGTCCCAGTAGTGCGCGCCTGTCGGGTCAGCTTGGTCGGATGGGCCGCGTGGTAGTAGTGTCAGGAGGGCCGCCATATGCTGTCGATAAAGATTACTGATGTTGACTGAGCTGCAGGCGCGACTGTGGTTTATATGCCTTTTTTAAGAGCCGTCTGTTCCTGAGACTCGAGGTCATGCCGCAGATAGGATCAAGAGATGGAGCGAGAAGATAAGTGTCTTGATTTTGATGGGCGCAATGGGAGTAACAGCCTGTGTATACATTTTTCAATGACCGGCTAAGTTTTCATTTAGTATGTAAAATGGATAAGATCTTTCGTTCTGAAAATGCTCAATTCATCACTTCTTCTCACACAAGGGGTGAACGAATCTACTTAATTTTTCGTTAATTTTGAACTCGTTTTTCGCACGATTCGAAACATATACGATTCGTGTAATTCGCCCGCCCGCTCCGATCCGATGTGAGATGTGAGATGGCTTTTTCGCCCACGGTACCAAATTCTTGATGTGCAGCAAAAATTGGCTTAGAATATAGACGAATGCTTAAATTTCGGTTTATATCTGATGCGTATAGTTATCACGATCGTGTTACAACTGTAATTGTATTTGTAATTGACATCTGTCTTGTGTCAGTAAAAATATGCTAAAGCTAGTTATTTAGTAATCCTAATCACAAGCAAAAACAAACTATTATCTAATCAAACATAGGTCTACTAAGGGTCATATTTGAGGATAGCTAGCTATCTACTTTTACCCTTTTAGTGTCTGCAGTTTGTTACAACTTGTCTTCCTTTTTATTTTTAAGCCTAGCTATGCCTAGGCCTATAACAAGGCAGCTGTTATTTGTCTGGTTCACTGATATTTCTAGGAATATAGGAAATATAGGAACTGAAATATAGGAATTTCAAATCATTTTTCGATCAGAAGTAATTTAATTAGATCATACATGCGCAACCTCCCAAATCTTAGCCGGCCATGTGACTTAGTTTTTGCTCTATTTACGACTTAGTTTGCTCTCATTTGCTCTCTTTTTCTCTCCCCTTTTTCCTTTTCTTCATGCCTTCTTTTTTTGTTGCTTGATCCCCCCTTTGATTTTTTGCGCTTGGTCAATTGGTTTTTGCGTCTTACCTTGCTTGGCCCTCGTTTCACCCGGCTGGTTTGGCCGGGTCGGCTGGGTGTTGCGCATGTATGAATTAGATCACACTAGTGGTTCTTAAGATTGAAGTGAAGTTTGATACAATTAAATTACTTTTTATCAAAAAGTTATTAGAAACTTGTTATTTTAGATACAATAATGTAATAGTCCAAAGAATAACAACAAGAAAAATCAACATAGTAATCCATGTATTAATAATGTATATTTCTCTGCTTTTTTAACTGGACAAATAAATATTATCTGACTATTTGTCTAGTTAACCAGATAAATATCCAAAATTGCTATACAGGACCAATAACAACCCATACCAGCTCAACTATTTTTAGCCCAACTAGGATAGTTTGTATGTATTTAGACAATTTAGTTTACAGTGTAATGTTTGTAATGTATTTAGTTTTTAAGAATGTGTGTTTTTGTAATTGTTGATATTATGTCAGTAGGCCTACTAGGGAATAGGCTTAATCTTGGATACTAATATTAGGACTCAGAATTCTATTTGGTTGGAATCCATAGTCAGGAAGGTGGCAGAGTGTGCGCCGGAATAAATTTTGTTGGAGGGACAATCTGTGCGCCGTCTGTGCGCCATCTGTGTGCCGTCTATGCGCTGTTTCTGTCCCCTAGCCCTGACCCTACACAGAAAAGCACCCTATGTTAACCTAAGGGTTATATGATGTATTAATGTTACGAAATAAAATACGTTTATCATACAGTTAGGTTATCGCATTCACAGATCGCAGATCGCAGATATATATGTAATATTGAAAAAAACTGAATTGAAACGAAAGCAGTAATTGTAAGTTGTAACACAGTTCGGACAGTTGATGGGAAACAGGAAATACGAAAAATATTTACGAGTTACGACAATGATACAACAAGATGTTCAATCATACGATTTCAAAAATTATGAACAATTTCAATATTTGAAAAATGCCGTTAGAATAACAAATATGCAATTCACGACAAATTACGACTTCTAGGAATTTATAGTGTGTACTGCAGCTTATGGGCCAATGTGCGCCGAGACCCTTTGTGTGCGCCGCACTTGTGCGCCAATGTGTGCCGAGACCCTTTGTGTGCGCCGCGCTTGTGCGCCGATGTGCTCCGAGACCCTTTGTGTGCGCCGGAATTTTCCGCCTCAGAGGCCACCTTCCTGACTATGGGTTGGAATAGGCCTATTGTTTTGACCATTGATACAATTATAAATGAAGTGAATTTGCACTGCACTATTAGTATATGCCACTTGTGACTAATACAGTGTGTACCATCAATTTAATGAAGTATTTAACTTCTTAGACCATATTTTCCCATTTTAACAAACCAAAACTGGCCCTATTGGAATAAGTTTTCAGCTACTGCATCATCACAATCTTCAATCTCTAGTTCCTCTAGTTACATGCTTCATATCCTTGCTTGGGTTCACACTGGCCTAGTGTGTGATAAGTCAAGTTATTGTATCCTGACCTAATGAGTGTGCTGGATGATGACCACAAAAATACCACTCATTCTAAATAGGAAAACTGGCAGTGGTAGCTAACTTAGAATTATTAAATTTATAATAATAGCTATTGTATTATGTTTTATTACTTGTTTTATTGAGTTTTTTATGTCATTAGGATATATTTTTGGTAATCATTTGACTAAGTATTTTAATGATTTCTGAGATTAAAAAAGAAATACTATTCCAATTTATTGGCCTCTGAAACTGTTTAGACAATTTAAATTTCCTTTTGAATTTCCTTTATGTCCAGTTCTATTTTGTACTTAAATTTAAAAATGCTAAGTCAGCACTAGTGTTACAGAATTATATGCTAATGGTTAAGGGGCTGTAAATCGCAATGAGCTTGTCTTCTCTCATATGTGCAATTATAATTGAATAGTACCAGATTATCTTATGTCATTAAAAATAAATAGACAATGTTTTATCACTATTTTAAATCTGTCCTTGAGTTTGGCCTATGCCAGTCCTCAGTTGACATGCCACAAATGCTCAGGCCATGTTGGAACCAATCTAAGATTCTTTAGCATCATGCCTTAGATTCGTAATGACCCGGGTAAACTACAGGAGTAACTAGGCCTTTAGCCGCCTATATAAATGCCTTGTCATCTTATTAGTACTGTATTGTCCATCAAGCACTCTTTTCATTCCACTTAGTTTCAGCCGCCCACCATAGTAATCCATTTGTTGATGTGTGCCCTTGTTCTCACCCTCAGTCGAAAACGCTGTCTATGTTCCATGCCACTGGGCATTTGTTTTGCGGACCTCTCTTGCGATTCAATCGAAAGAATCGCGCGCAGAATAAAACATGAGCGGAGCCCCCTCCTAGCAATTTGTGCATCTCACTTTAAGACGATCTGAAACCTCAACGAGTGGTCTTCAATACGTAACATACTGTATACAGTTGTGCGCGATGGCCTTACCATCATTCCAGCTGGGCCAGTGGAGTCCTAGGGGCCTACCAGCAGCAGAATGAGCTCAGGCACGGACTGGGTTCGCGTATTCTTCACAGCCTCGGACTACAGCACCGTGCACTGCCACCCGGACCTCACCTGTCGGGAGCTGGTCGAGAAGATCCTTTCTAAACGCTTCCCGGAGACGCCGGACATTGTGAGGCACTACTGGATTAGCACGGAGCGGCGAAACGGCGCCATGGTGTGCCCCAATCTCACCTACTCCGAGGCCTGCGTTGTCTACGGCGGCCGCATCGCCGCCTTCTACCTGAAGCTGCGCTGGCTGCCGGCCTGCAGTCAGCGGGACCTGGCCGCTCTAGAACTCAAACTGCTCGAGTTCATCTACAAGCAGGCCAAGGAGGAGCACCTGCTCAGCGTGTCCACCGCGCAGGGGGGCCTCCGACTTGGCGTCATCAACATCGCGCTGAACCAGGAGCGGCCGCAGACAGCCAGCGAAAGTGCCATCAAGCGGGCCGCCGCGGCCGAGAGCAAAGCCATCTATAAGGGCGCCGCTCACGGGCATCACATGTTTCCCCAGGTTGTGCTGACCGACGTCAAGCCTAAGATTCTGCGACGGTACACAGCTGACAGCCTGTGCGACCTGTGGCGCAGGTCAGAGCTCAGCTGATGATTTGATGGGCGTCCCCGCGCTGTGCGCTGCTTTCACTTGCTGTTTTAACAGTCCGGGCAATTTGCCAAGCTAGAAGGAATAATAATAATAATATTTGCAGGTTAGCTGTGGGCACTGCCACATTATTAGGCAGTGTACAATTTTACAGATTTTGGAAGTTAATCCTCAGTGGCGTAAATAGCACGACAAGGCCCGAGGTCTTCTCTCCGCGGCTGCGCCACAATTAAGCGTGGCCTTACCGCCGAATCGAGCTCTGGGACCTTGGTGCGCAAACGCGTTAGACCGCTCTGGCACTCACCTCGACAGTTTATTTAGAGTGTCATTCTCTAAATATAATCACGGGTCACTAAATCTGTTGTGCGTAGCGGCGCTAGGCAAAGGCTGGAGTTGGTTCCATCGGCCCTCCTTCTGTTGACTCAGACTGGTCAAAAGCCAAAATAGTCTGCAAATGCAGCAGAAGTAGAAATTACACACTAAAGAAATACACCTGGGCTAAGTAGGGTGCGCACAGGGTCACAGCCTGATCCTTCCCCTTCTCGCAGATCACGCTCTACTCTGCTGGCCGAGTGGTTCTGCCTGATGCTGTCCGAACTGCCGGCCGCCTTCCTGCCGTCCGTGCCCTGCCGGGTGCTGCTTGGCGCTCGCGCCGACGCCCGCCTGGCCATCACGCGCGACGGCGACATCCGACTCGAGCTGCGCGACTCCGCGCCGATCAGCGTCGGCCGAGTGCAGAGCCTGGCCAGCCTGGAGCTGTGCAAGAGCCCGGAGGACAGCGGCGTCTCCCTCACCATCGCCTTCCAGCCGCCGCTAGCGTCCCTGACTGTGGTGCTGGACAGCTCCAGGCGGGCTGACGCACTCCTCCACCTGCTGCTCGATGCCGCCCACCTGTCCGGTTGCCCTGAGGCCGCCGTCACCGCCATGCACCCGGCGCACAGGTGAGGCCATCGGCAAAAAATTTTTACTCCAGTTTCAAAGAAGTTCAGAAAATGATTGAAGTTCACAAGCACTGATGATGATCCAACAGGTGCCAGCGTCTGCTTGAATGCGGCCCCGACTCTGACTACTCAGACCTGCAGCCGCCTCCTTCTGAAGCCGGCGGAGGCGCTGCCACGGGAGCTGGCGGATGGTAGGTGCCTTTGACTCATTGCCACCCATAGATCATGGATGACTGATTGATTGACCCATCCTTGAGTCATTGACTGACCCATCCTTGACTCACTGGTTGACCCATCCTTGACTCACTGATTTACCCATCCTTGACTCACTGATCGACCCATGCTTGACTCACTGGTTGATACATCCTTGAGTCACTGGTTGACCCATCCTTGACTCACTGATTTACCCATCCTTGACTCACTGATTTATCCATCCTTGACTCACTGGTTGACACATCCTTGGCTCACTGATCGACCCATGCTTGACTCACTGGTTGATACATCCTTGACTCACTGGTTGACCCATCCTTGACTCACTGATCGACCCATGCTTGACTCACTGGTTGACCCATCCTTGACTCACTGATTTACCCATCCTTGACTCACTGATTTATCCATCCTTGACTCACTGGTTGATCCATCCTTGACTCACTGATTGACCCATGCTTGACTCACTGGTTGATACATCCTTGACTCACTGGTTGATCCATCCTTGACTCACTGGTTGATCCATCCTTGACTCACTGATTGACCCATGCTTGACTCACTGGTTGATACATCCTTGACTCACTGGTTGACCCATCCTTGACTCACTGATCGACCCATGCTTGACTCACTGATTTACACATCCTTGACTCACTGATCGACCCATGCTTGACTCACTGGTTGATACATCCTTGACTCACTGGTTGACCCATCCTTGACTCACTGATTTACCCATCCTTGACTCACTGATTTATCCATCCTTGACTCACTGGTTGACACATCCTTGGCTCACTGATCGACCCATGCTTGACTCACTGGTTGATACATCCTTGACTCACTGGTTGACCCATCCTTGACTCACTGATTTACCCATCCTTGACTCACTGATTTATCCATCCTTGACTCACTGGTTGATCCATCCTTGACTCACTGATTGACCCATGCTTGACTCACTGGTTGATACATCCTTGACTCACTGGTTGACCCATCCTTGACTCACTGATCGACCCATGCTTGACTCACTGGTTGATACATCCTTGAGTCACTGGTTGACCCATCCTTGACTCACTGATTTACCCATCCTTGACTCACTGATTTATCCATCCTTGACTCACTGGTTGACACATCCTTGGCTCACTGATTTATCCATCCTTGACTCACTGGTTGACACATCCTTGGCTCACTGATCGACCCATGCTTGACTCACTGGTTGATACATCCTTGACTCACTGGTTGACCCATCCTTGACTCACTGATCGACCCATGCTTGACTCACTGGTTGACCCATCCTTGACTCACTGATTTACCCATCCTTGACTCACTGATTTATCCATCCTTGACTCACTGATTTATCCATCCTTGACTCACTGGTTGATACATCCTTGACTCGCTGGTTGACCCATCCTTGACTCACTGATTTACCCATCCTTGACTCACTGATTTATCCATCCTTGACTCACTGGTTGACCCATCCTTGACTCACTGATTTACCCATCCTTGACTCACTGATTTATCCATCCTTGACTCACTGGTTGACCCATCCTTGACTCACTGATTTACCCATCCTTGACTCACTGATTTATCCATCCTTGACTCACTGATCGACCCATGCTTGACTCACTGGTTGATACATCCTTGACTCACTGGTTGACCCATCCTTGACTCACTGATTTACCCATCCTTGACTCACTGATTTATCCATCCTTGACTCACTGGTTGATCCATCCTTGACTCACTGATTGACCCATGCTTGACTCACTGGTTGATACATCCTTGACTCACTGGTTGATCCATCCTTGACTCACTGGTTGATCCATCCTTGACTCACTGATTGACCCATGCTTGACTCACTGGTTGATACATCCTTGACTCACTGGTTGACCCATCCTTGACTCACTGATCGACCCATGCTTGACTCACTGATTTACACATCCTTGACTCACTGATCGACCCATGCTTGACTCACTGGTTGATACTTCCTTGACTCACTGGTTGACCCATCCTTGACTCACTGATTTACCCATCCTTGACTCACTGATTTATCCATCCTTGACTCACTGGTTGACACATCCTTGGCTCACTGATCGACCCATGCTTGACTCACTGGTTGATACATCCTTGACTCACTGGTTGACCCATCCTTGACTCACTGATTTACCCATCCTTGACTCACTGATTTATCCATCCTTGACTCACTGGTTGATCCATCCTTGACTCACTGATTGACCCATGCTTGACTCACTGGTTGATACATCCTTGACTCACTGGTTGACCCATCCTTGACTCACTGATCGACCCATGCTTGACTCACTGGTTGATACATCCTTGAGTCACTGGTTGACCCATCCTTGACTCACTGATTTACCCATCCTTGACTCACTGATTTATCCATCCTTGACTCACTGGTTGACACATCCTTGGCTCACTGATTTATCCATCCTTGACTCACTGGTTGACACATCCTTGGCTCACTGATCGACCCATGCTTGACTCACTGGTTGATACATCCTTGACTCACTGGTTGACCCATCCTTGACTCACTGATCGACCCATGCTTGACTCACTGGTTGACCCATCCTTGACTCACTGATTTACCCATCCTTGACTCACTGATTTATCCATCCTTGACTCACTGATCGACCCATGCTTGACTCACTGGTTGATACATCCTTGACTCGCTGGTTGACCCATCCTTGACTCACTGATTTACCCATCCTTGACTCACTGATTTATCCATCCTTGACTCACTGGTTGACCCATCCTTGACTCACTGATTTACCCATCCTTGACTCACTGATTTATCCATCCTTGACTCACTGGTTGACCCATCCTTGACTCACTGATTTACCCATCCTTGACTCACTGATTTATCCATCCTTGACTCACTGATCGACCCATGCTTGACTCACTGGTTGATACATCCTTGACTCACTGGTTGACCCATCCTTGACTCACTGATTTACCCATCCTTGACTCACTGATTTACCCATCCTTGACTCACTGATCTATCCATCCTTGACTCACTGGTTGACACATCCTTGACTCACTGATCGACCCATGCTTGACTCACTGGTTGATACATCCTTGACTCACTGGTTGATCCATCCTTGACTCACTGATTGACCCATGCTTGACTCACTGGTTGATACATCCTTGACTCACTGGTTGACCCATCCTTGACTCACTGATCGACCCATGCTTGACTTACTGGTTGACCCATCCTTGACTCACTGATCGACCCATGCTTGACTTACTGGTTGACCCATCCTTGACTCACTGATCGACCCATGCTTGACTCATCCTGACGCGTTCTGACTGACCCCACCCGCTCCGCAGGTACATCGACCGCCGTGACCTGGACCTGCTTGAGCAGCTGGGCTCCGGTGAGTTCTCTGTGGTCCATAAGGGCCTCCTGCAGCTGCCAGACGGCCGTCAGCGGCTGGTGGCCATCAAGCAGCCCCGCAGCAACATGATCTCAGGTGCGCTGGTGGCCGAAGCCGAGAGCATGCGCGAGCTATGCCATCCGCACATTGTGGAGGTGCTGGGCATTTGCAATGACTGGGTGGTGCTGGAGCTGGCTCTGCTAGGCGAGCTGCGCACCCACCTGCAGACTCGCGCGCCCGAGCGCTGCGATCCAAAACAGCTCACTGCCTTCTGCGTGCAGCTGGCAGATGCAATTCAGTACCTGCACAGCAAGGACCTGCTGCACAGGTGCGCAGCTTCATATCTAGCTATCGATGTAATGCAATTAAAATACACAGGCTACTGTTAGCAGTATGTGTAAAAAACATTTTAATTTACACCTGCCCTAATTGGGCCTTGTGTGCAGCTGACAGTACAGCCGCAGTTCAGTGATATTGTGCAGTGCATCTGAAGGCTGCATTGGGTTGCTCAGTCCTTGGACTAGGGGGGGAACGCCACACCCACCCTCAATTACCCTAGATAATGCTGTTACCCATTTAACAGCTGAGTAAAGTCGAAAATCGAACCCCCGACCTTCAGACTCGTGAGCCTGAACCTCTAGGTTCCAACCCACTGCATGCATTAAGTTAAATGAAAGTATTAAACTAGAATTAAAATGATTCATCACCAGTGCTTTGACGGTTAGCTTGATTGAATACTCCAGGGACGTGGCTTGCCGCAACGTCCTGCTGATGCAGCCGACGGTCATCAAGCTGGCCGACTTCGGCCTGAGCCGCAAGCTGGCAGCCAATGAGGAGTACTACAAGGCATCTGGCGGCAAGCTGCCAATCAAGTGGCTGCCGCCCGAGGCCTACAACGCCAGAAAGTTCACGCCGGCCTCGGACGTCTGGATGCTGGCCGTCTGCTGCTGGGAGATCTACAGCTGCGGCGAGAAGCCCTGGTCCGGCCTCAGCAATGTTGATGCAATCCGCAAGGTTGAAGCTCGCGTGCAACTGGCCAAGCCGCTGCTCTGCCCGCTGGCCGCCTACAACCTGCTTTGCCTGTGCTGGACCTACGAGCCCCGCCTGCGGCCCTCCGCCGAGCAGTTCCGGTCTCGCATGGCTGCGCTCACCCCAGAGCAGCTGCAGGTGCGAAATACGACCAGCAACAACAACAACAACATCGGCAGAGGCAACACCAACGTCAGCGGAGACTATTACGCATCCTCGGCTGCCACCGTCTCGCCGCGGCGGCCCGACTCGGCCGGCAGCATGGATGATGTCTTCGATACGTCGGCATCAGCATCGCCGACTCCCGCGGCACTGGCGGCCGTTGCAGCGGTCGCGACTACCACTCCGACGTCAGTAGCAGAAGTCAGCGCTCCTCCAAAGCCGCCGATGCTGAAGTCGCCTACGCCGACAACAACCGCGGCGTCGCCTTCCGTCTCGCCCACTCCGCCTATCGCCATAGCCGCTATCTCTGCCGCAGTCGTCGCTTCTTCGTCGCCGGCACACGCCACCCAGGAGCAAGCGGTGATCGCCGCCGCCGTCTCGCTGGTGCGGGCGCTGAACAATCTGGTACAAGGTTATGTGTCAGCCGCGTCAGGGGATCCCCGCCAGCTTATTGGCCATTTGCGCGCAGCTGGCGCCGAGCTCAAGTCCCTATACCACCTGGTTGAGTCCTCGCCCCAGCTGGCTGGCAGTCCGGCAGTGCAGCGCCAGTGCCAGAGCCTGACCCGCGACCTGGCCCAGCTGGTGCGCTTCTTCCGTGCCGCCCAGGCCGCCTACGCCGCTGGCGACGCCGCCAGGTTTCAGGCGCTGATGCGGGAGATGCTGAAGAGCGCCGCTGCGCTAGGTAACAATGCCAGGGCTCTGGCGAAGGCTGTGCGGTAGAGCCACGCAGTGCTGCGGAGGGACTGCTGGAGCCTTGGAGAAATCAGAACGGTTAGCATAACGAATGGGGAAGCAGTGAATTTGAGTTCTATGCTCACTTGACTAGAAATTATTGTTCATGGATATTCAATGCAAGCTGTTCCATCGATATTTCCCTACCTGCCTGCTTATTACTTGTAAATTGTTGAGCAAAATTCGAGAAATCTCATCTGCCAGTCGTAGAGCCAATGACCGTTTCACGTTATTTTTGGCTGCAGAATTCAATAAAAATGCGTCCCAAAACTGAAATTGTTTTCCTCATAAATTATAGTTGGATTAAATTAAGTGGGATAATTTTCCACCTGAGGAGATACTATTTTAGCCATATAAGGCTTCACATTTCTAGCTCTCGCTGGTTTCCGCTCAGCTTTTTAGAATTCTGCTGATAAGCACCTGTTGAGTAGAATGCACTTTTACTCTAGTTATTGTGCTCAAATTTCACTGCTATTTTGTGCATTCTGGAGAATCTGATGCGAACTATTCACCCACGTGCCTGTCTGCTCCATATCTGTTTGTACATAAATGTAGAGCCTGCGCGCTTCCTAACTTGGCCTTCTAAAACAATCATTGATGAATTTAATTTCGGCAACGAATAAATTAACATTTGAACTGGTCCGCAAACCGAAGCTTGCTACTAACAGTAGCTAACTCTGGCTGCTTCACTATTTTTACATATATTTACTTGTATACTATTGATTGGTGCTGCAGTTGGTTTCTGGCTGGCTCCTCCGCCGCTGTCTGTAATGCACAATATCTATCCATTAATGAATTGTGACAATATTTGTCTATTGTTCTTCCATTACTAAAGCACTTGGAGCCTCATATTCATTTTAGACACGTTTTTTTATCTATTGCATATATTTATGCAATTCTCTGCCTTTTATCCCGCGTCGCCAGGTTGTCTTTGATATAATATTGAATAAATATTTTGATATTTAGATGTACTTTTGTTGCTATCCTGTTGCTATGCTATGCTTTCATTCGCATATCAACCAATCAATCAGCTATTATACACTCACTCGCATGTACTTTTCCGATAGCTCGTTTACCCCAGCTTTCCCTTGAGCACAGCGGGTCAGTGACTAGCTCTGCTCAGCCATCGCTGGTGCTGATAACTGCAGGTGCCCTGCTAAATATAACCTGCTAGTTCCTACTCAAACTGATGTGTCAATTCACTGATATTTTCTATTTTATAACATTATGCCCCGTCACAATCTCTGTTTTTTCACTTTGATTCTTCTTCAAATAAGCGGAGAGAGGCCACAGACACTTTCGGGTGTTTTTGGACAGTTTTTTAGAAATTTTTCATGTGATGGCTGCTATTTGAGATTGGATATAAATATCTGTGGCGTCACACATTTATTGCAATCGCAGCCACCTGCTTTTCCACCTGCCATCCTGTGTTTGGCTTTTTTCTTTTCCATGTAGCTAGCATTAAAGCCTTTCACTTGCAATTAACGATTTTTATGGCCTAGAGCCCTGTTCCTCAGCTTTTGCAAACCCACTCCCTCACCTGTCAAATACCTATCCGTCACCTGTCAAATACCTATCCCTCACCTGTCAAATACCTATCCCTCACCTGTCAAATACCTATCCCTCACCTGTCAAATACCTATCCCTCACCTGTCAAATACCTATCCCTCACCTGTCAAATACCTATCCCTCACCTGTAAAAACATATTCCTCACCTGTCAAATACCTATCCCTCAACTGTCAAAAACCTATCCCTCACCTGTAAAAACATATTCATCACCTGTCAAATACCTATCCCTCACCTGTAAAATACCTATCCCTCACCTGTCAAATACCTATCCCTCACCTGTCAAATACCTATCCCTCAACTGTCAAATACCTATCCCTCACCTGTCAAATACCTATCCCTCACCTGTCAAATACCTATCCCTCACCTGTCAAATACCTATCCCTCACCTGTAAAAACATATTCCTCACCTGTCAAATACCTATCCCTCAACTGTCAAAAACCTATCCCTCACCTGTAAAAACATATTCATCACCTGTCAAATACCTATCCCTCACCTGTAAAATACCTATCCCTCACCTGTCAAATACCTATCCCTCACCTGTCAAATGCATATCACTCACCTGTCAAATACATATAACTCACCTGTCAAATACATATAACTCACCTGTCAAATACATATCACACCTGTCATATTCATATCACTCACCTGTCAAATTCATATCACTCACCTGTCAAATAACTATCAATGCCTGTTGAATACCTATTCCTCAACTGTAAGAGCCCCAGTTTCTCTGTTAGCAAAAGTGCATGATTGTCAGATGAAGCAACAGGCCGCACTGATCCTTAATTATTTCTAGCTCATCCCGTGTTATTCACATGTCGCTGCACTTTAACGCTATTTTTGCCTATTTTCAGCACCTGCGATGGGGGCATTCGCTTCGGCTCAGCAGCGGCAGCAAGCTTCTTTAACCACAGTCTCCGAGGCACCGCCCCAGACGGTGCTGGTGGCTGTGGACGGCTCTCAGGACAGCGAGCAAGCACTAGAGTTTTATCGCAGGCGCGCCGCCCGTCCAAACGATGACATTGTCCTTCTGCACGCTGCCGGCCTGCCGCTGTACTTCGGCGCGCCCACCGGCGACTTGCCGTCAGCCTCAGACGTGGACCTGGCGCTGGAGAGCACCAGGATGCGGGTGGCCCGCCTCCGCGAAGCCATGCTCAGCCGCTGCGACAGCCTCCAAATGCGCTGCCGGTTCCGCTTCGTGGAGTCGCTCAGCCCTGGCGCGGCCATCGTGGCTGCCGCTCAGGCCGAAGGCGCCAGCCTGGTGGTGGTCGGCACCCGCGGCCTCGGGACCGTCAGGCGCACGCTTCTCGGCTCCGTCAGCGATTACGTCATCTCGCACTGTCACGTGCCGGTGCTGGTGGTGCCGCCGGAGAGCTAGCCGGCTGACCTGAGCTCCAGTGCGGCCTAGAATCTTCTGACTTTTGTTTAGTTGATCTTCAGCCGTCGCATCAGCTTATTCAAACAAATAGCGCCCATCTCAACCAATACAGCTGCAGCCAGCTCTTAGCATTATCCAATACAGCCGTGAATAGTGATAATGCGAGATTAGCTCTGTGATTCCATGCACCTGTCTCATACCTGGCGTACTCTTTCAGTTATTTGCATTGCGCAAACTAACCCTGATCTCCTGTGTAGTGTTTGTTTACCAATATTTTTCAATACGTGTGTCAATAGAAAAATAAACTGCGCCTCACAGTTGCGGTCAACTTGAGCACTTATAGTTAGCTTTCCTGGAATTATTTTTTATGGGCCTTTATGTTAGATAAGGTCCCTTAGCTGAGCCTTTAGCTGAGCCTTAAAGTCAGTGAAATTCTTATGCATTAATTCAACTTTGACGATAATTTCAGCCTCTTCTTAGTACTGCTGCTCGGCCTATCAGTAGTGTAAAAGCGCGTCAAACTAACTTTTAAGGTGCGCCGGCGGCCGCCAAAAGAGTATAACAAAGACTCCTTCAGCCGCCATGCTGTCCAGAATGTCCGCATCTTCCACCCTCGCCTTGGTCACTACCGGCGGCCCCGCCCGCTGCCTGCTCTGCCACCGCGCTGTCCGCCTCCTGTCCACAGGTGAGCGACATTAGGCCAGTCTGTTTGGCTGCTTTAATCTGTCACCCATTGTGTCTGCTTGGCTGCTTTAGTCTGTCACCCATTGTGTCTGTTTGGCTGCTTTAGTCTGTCACCCATTGTGTCTGCTTGGCTGCTTTAGTCTGTCACCCATTGTGTCTGTTTGGCTGCTTTAGTCTGTCACCCATTGTGTCTGCTTGGCTGCTTTAGTCTGTCACCCATTGTGTCTGCTTGGCTGCTTTAGTCTGTCACCCATTGTGTCTGTTTGGCTGCTTTAGTCTGTCACCCATTGTGTCTGTTTGGCTGCTTTAGTCTGTCACCCATTGTGTCTGCTTGGCTGCTTTAGTCTGTCACCCATTGTGTCTGCTTGGCTGCTTTAGTCTGTCACCCATTGTGTCTGTTTGGCTGCTTTAGTCTGTCACCCATTGTGTCTGTTTGGCTGCTTTAGTCTGTCACCTATTGTGTCTGCTTGGCTGCTTTAGTCTGTCACCCATTGTGTCTGTTTGGCTGCTTTAGTCTGTCACCCATTGTGTCTGCTTGGCTGCTTTAGTCTGTCACCCATTGTGTCTGCTTGGCTGTTTTAGTCTGTCACCCATTGTGTCTGCTTGGCTGCTTTAGTCTGTCACCCATTGTGTCTGCTTGGCTGCTTTAGTCTGTCACCCATTGTGTCTGCTTGGCTGTTTTAGTCTGTCACCCATTGTGTCTGCTTGGCTGCTTTAGTCTGTCACCCATTGTGTCTGTTTGGCTGTTTTAGTCTGTCACCCATTGTGTCTGCTTGGCTGCTTTAGTCTGTCACCCATTGTGTCTGCTTGGCTGCTTTAGTCTGTCACCCATTGTGTCTGCTTGGCTGCTTTAGTCTGTCACCCATTGTGTCTGTTTGGCTGTTCCATTAGACTCAGTATAACTGTATTTACATTTGCATGAGAGCCTCAAATTGTTAATAAATTGCAGCCAGGCCCAATGTTCAGCCCAAGCCACCGGCAGATACGGCAGTGGAGCAATCGCCACAACTGCAGCATCAGCACCGGGCGTCGCAGCCAAAGCCGTCTCCACCGGCGGCCTCGGCCCCCTTCCCCCTGTCGGATCCGGTGGCCGGCGTCACCGACCAGCCCCAGCGGCAAGCGCTGATGCGGCACCAGTGGTTCCAGGTGGACCGGGATCTCACTAAGCCTGGCGTCTACCTGGCCCTGGCCAAGTCCCGCCTGACCCTCCTGGTGGTGGCCACCGCTGCAGCCGGCTACGCCATGGCGCCTGGCGCCGTCGACCCGGTGGCCCTCGCCGCCTGCCTGGCCGGCACCGCCGCTGTCTCAGCCAGCGCCAACACCGTCAACCAGCTGCTGGAGATTCCCTACGACGCCCAGATGTCGCGCACCCAGGCCCGGCCGCTCGTCACTGGCCGAGTGTCTCCGGCCACTGGAGCCGTCTTCGCCGCAGTCAGCGGATTCGGTGGTCTCGGCCTCCTGGCAGGCCTGGCCAGCCCGGTGAGCGCGGGCCTGGCTGCCGTCAACCACCTCCTGTACTGCGCCGCGTACACCCCGGCCAAGCGGCGAACCGTGGCCAATACGGCCATCGGAGCCGTGGTCGGCGCCCTGCCGCCCCTCATTGGCTGGAGCGCCGCCACTGGCGGCTTCCTTGACATCGGCGCCATCCTGCTGGGCCTGCTGATGTTCCACTGGCAGTTTCCGCATTTCCACGCGCTCAGCTGGGCCCTGCGCGATGATTACAGCCGGGCCGGCTACTGCATGGCCTCCGTGCTGCAGCCCGACCGCTGCCGCCGCTCCACCCTGCTCAACTCCTTCATGTTCTCAGCCGTGTGCTACTGCATGCCGCTGAGCGGCATCACCTCCTGGTTCTTCCTTATCGACACCCTGCCGTTCAACGCGGCCCTGATGTACTTCTCAGCCAGATTCTACTGGCGCGGGGACAGCCAGAGCGGCAAGCGGCTGTTCCAGTTCACCCTCATCAACCTGCCGGTGGTGTTCGCGCTGATGCTGATCAGCCGCACTCCGGACAGCGAGCGGGAGCGGGACCGGCGGCATCGGGAGAGCACCGGCGAGCATTTCCAGTTCGGGCTGTGGCGCTTGTGATCCGCGGCTTGGACTGTCTGGCTTGAGAACTTTGTGTCATGCACTGACATCATCGTATTCTGGGCTTTGAGATTACCTAAATCATGTAGAATTCTTTGGCGTCACTAGTGATTCTCTACAGATCATGAGATTCTCTTCAGGTCGTGAGATTCTCTTCAGATCATGCGATTCTCTACATGTTGTGAGATTCTCTTCTGCTCATGAGATTCTCTACATGTTGTGAGATTCTCTTCTGCTCATGAGATTCTCTACATGTTGTGAGATTTTCTTCCGCTCATGAGATTCTCTTCAGATCATGAGATTCTCTACATGTTCTGAGATTCTCTTCTGCTCATGAGATTCTCTACATGTTGTGAGATTCTCTTCAGTTCATGAGATTCTCTATATGTTGTGAGATTCTCTTCCGCTCATGAGATTCTCTTCAGATCATGAGATTCTCTACATGTTGTGAGATTCTCTTCTGCTCATGAGATTCTCTACATGTTGTGAGATTCTCTTCCGCTCATGAGATTCTCTTCAGATCATGAGATTCTCTACATGTTGTGAGATTCTCTTCAGATCATGAGATTCCCTAGATGATAGTTTTGGGTCTCATTAAGAATGCTTAAAAGCGAATGGAGAATATTTAAGGCTTTAGTGAAAAGTCATAAAAAATTATTTGACGTCTTTTATGGTTAGCATGCCAGATTTTCTGTCTTGCTCTTTGTTATGTGTAGCTAATTTGTTCATGTCGCAATTCATTGTCTGTAGTTTGCGATATAAAATATTGCTGAATTGTTTAACTTTTTGTTCAATAAAAGAAACATATTTTTATAGCATTACTGACCTTGACTTTGATTCTCTCTGATGCATTTAATTTAAATTTAGCGCTTTGGTTCGCATCACTCTACTTCTGGCAACCGGTGAGTAGTGCACATGGGACGCGCTCTGCATGCATTTTATTGTCCACGCATTGCAGCCGCTGCCGTTGCTCATGCTGCGCCGCGCCTCCGCCGCCCTGCTGCGCCAGCTGCAGCTGCCTGGCCGAGCAGCCGCCGCCTGCCACCAGCAGCAGCGCCGCGGCCTCGCCAACATCGGCCAGAACCCCATCGGCGTCTTCCCCACCTTCCCCAGCGTGAGGAACCCGTGGGTTGAGGAGCTGCAGCAGCAGCCGCCACAGTTCAATCCGGCCCGCTCCGCGCCCGTGGATTACGAGGCCAGCGCGCAGGATTTCGAAGCCTTCGTGGCGCCTTTGCTGACTCCGGAGACGGTGCCGGAGCCACCGAAGCACGTCGCCTACCCGACTCCGTCTGGCTGGTCGCCGCCTTCGCCAGACGCTTTGTCCTGCCGCACCGGCCGGCCCTACTCGGTACTGCGCACCAGGAACCACGTCCTGCCCATCTACTACTTGGAGACGGACCGGCGGCGCACGGAGAATGTGCCTGGCACCCGCCGCCTCACCGTCATCAAGCGGATTCAGGGCGACACGGCCGCCCTGGCCGAGGACCTCCGCCGCCTGCTGGAGCCGGACAACGACGGGCCGCTGTTCATGCAGGTTGACGACGTGGCGGGCAGCATCAGGATTGTCGGGCAGCACGAGGAGCGGATAGCCAAGTTCCTCAGCGACTGTGGCTTCTGACTGAAATGGGTGGCACTTGTGTGTGGGGGTTATGAATGAGTTTAATAAGTTCAAAGCCTCCCGGTATGATTCAGTGTACAGTGCGATAAAATATCAGTTTCTTACTTTTGTATTATCCTCCAAATCCCTTGCCTGGCTAATGGGATTATTTGGGGATAAGTTGAACGGAGGCCTCCGCTGCTCAGCTTATTGTTGGCGGTGCAAGCTCTCATGTGCAGTTTGCGTTGTGTTTCGGAATCGTGTCAGTCAGCTGAGCGCCTCCCCGCCTCTGTGCCAGCGCGCCATTTCGCAATCAAGGCCGGCCGGCCCTAGTTTTCTGTCCGCAGATCATTAATAAATGATGCCATCATAGCTACTTGCCCCTGTGTGTGGCGCTTGTCTTTAACTGTTTCATTTGCATTCGCGCATATAGATTTTATTTATCTGGGATCAGGCGAGTTGGTCGACTTTGCGGTGACCCCCGAGCTGAAATCCCCGGCCAGTCGCTGGGATATCCTTATCCTTAATCCGAGGCCGGTGCAGCTTCCCACTCTCTCTGTGCCTCGGCTTCAATCCGAGAAACTTTCGGATTTAGTTGAGAATGAATGCACTTTTATCCTGGCTCGGAATTTCACTTTCCGAAATCCCCCATTCACTAATTCCCTTTGTCTAGCAGAAGGTGACCCTTTTTGACAATCGGGAGATAAGTTTGAGTTACAGTTTCCATGGTGATGCGGGCTTGCTGGCTTGAATTCAGGGCGGGTTTCTGCTGCGGCTGCCATTTATTTTAATGGCGCAAGCGCAGACAGGGCGGGGTGGGTGGGGCAGCCACTCGTTAAGAGTGCATAAGGTAAACAAGTGGCCGGCCGTGTCTGCCGGCTTGTCGCCTTGCAATTGTTATATTAACCAACATGCGCCAGCTTGATACGCTTGTGGGCTGAGGCTATTAAGTCTGCGCGGCACTGAACTTTTCCCACTCTTCCCCTGTTCTTTCTGGTCCCCAACCCGCCGGCAGGCACCGTGATATTGATGGCGGCGGAGACGGGCGCGCTTTTTCCCGGGCAGTGGGGTGGGGCGGACGCGTCATTCTTGGCTGTTTGTAGAAATCACTTCCAATTAGATCTTTGGCTTGATTGCTGTCCGCAGCAATCATCTATCTATGTCTATGTCGCCCATCTACTTCGACCTCCGGGTGATTGTCTCCGACCCGGAGCCTTTGTTGATTTTCTGCATGAAAACTGCATGCACCGATTTCTTATAACGGCAGTGGGTTTAGGCCAATGCAGTTAAAACTTAGGATTTATGATCCGAGAGATCGAGAGTTCGAATCTCAGGCTGGGCAAAGCAAATGATTGGACTTGAGCAGTAATGAGTCAACGGCTTTTCTCACGGACAAAAATTGTTTCCCTTGGGCTGGGATTCGAACCCCTGACCTCTCGGTCCAATGTAAAAAGCTCTGGCCACTAGCTGCAAGTATAAATGGCGATCCCTGATTGCCAACACTCAATTTAAAATGATTCCCTGATATGTTTAAAAAATGTTGCAATTCGATCTCCAGCCCCAGCCGTTTGCTCCCGTGCAATGGCCGCCGAAAGCCTCAACGAAGTTGTGGACAAGCTGTATGACATCGAGGCGGTGAAGTTCGGCGAGTTCAAGCTGAAAAGCGGCCTGATCTCGCCCATCTACTTCGACCTCCGGGTGATTGTCTCTTACCCGGAGCTCATGCGCTCCGTCAGCAAACTGATCTTTGCCGCCTGCTCCGACCTGAAATTCGACTGCGTCTGCGGCGTGCCGTACACGGCGCTACCCATCGCCACCTGCATCAGCGTGGACCGCGGCGTCCCCATGGTGATGCGGCGCAAGGAGGCCAAGGACTACGGCACCAAGCGCATCCTGGAGGGCAGGTTTGACCGCGGCCAGTCCTGCCTCATCATCGAGGACGTCGTCACCAGCGGCTCCAGCGTGCTGGAGACCGCCGAGATTCTACGCCGCGAGGGCCTCCAGGTGGCCGGAGTCGGCGTCCTGCTGGACAGGGAGCAGGGGGCCACCGAAAACCTGCGCCGAGCCGGCCTGCAGTTGCGCTCCGTGCTGCGCCTGACCCAGCTGCTGCGCCAGCTTGAGACCAGCAAGTCCGTGCCGGCCAGCGCCTGCGTCAGCGTGCGCACCTTCGTGCTGGAAAACCAGGTAACATGTGCAGCCTGACCCAGCTTGACCTGACCCAGCTTGACCTGACCCAGCTTGACCTGATCAAGCTTGACCTGACCCAGCTTGACCTGACCAAGCTTGACCTGACCCAGCTAGACGTGACCCAGCTAGACGTGACCCAGCTTGACCTGAACCAGGTTGACCTAGCTACTCTTGACTGCCACCCGCAGGTCACGATTCAGACCAGCGAAACTGACTGCGACGCAGTCTGCGACACTGAGGCTCACGGCGTCTCGACGCTCAGCGCCCGCTGCCGGATGCCTTTTGAGCGGCGCGCCGAGGCGGCCACGCAACCGCAGGCCCGTCGGCTGCTGGCCCTCATGGCCGAGAAGGAGACCAACCTGTGCGTGGCTGCGGACAAGACTCTGGCCAGGGATGTGCTGGCGCTGGCCGAGCAGGTGAGCTGCGTGCCCTTTGCCTAAATTCTGGCCCGACAAATAGTCATTGAGTAGACTTTGAGCAGACAATTAGTCAGTGAAGTGACTGTGAGCAGACAATTAGTCATTGAAAGTGACTGTGAGCAGACAAATAGTATGTGAGTAGACTGTGAGCTGACAAATAGTCTGTGAGTAGACTGAGCAGACAAATAGTCTGTGAGTAGGCTTTGAGCAGACAAATAGTCTGTGAGTAGGCTTTGAGCAGACAAATAGTCTGTGAGTAGGCTTTGAGCAGACAAATAGCCTGTGAGTAGGCTTTGAGCAGACAAATAGCCTGTGAGTTGGCTTTGAGCAGACAAATAGTCTGTGAGTAGGCTTTGAGCAGACAAATAGTCTGTGAGTAGGCTTTGAGCAGACAAATAGTCTGTGAGTAGGCTTTGAGCAGACAAATAGCCTGTGAGTTGGCTTTGAGCAGACAAATAGTCTGTGAGTAGGCTTTGAGCAGACAAATAGCCTGTGAGTAGGGTCAGCTGTAGTTACGCTGCTTCCGAATGATTCTGTATTAATCGTTAAAATTGCACGCCGCATCCACTAGTAGCACCGGTGGGATGTAAGCAGCCGCTGCTCAAGCTCTGGTAATATTTCCCTACCACAGTCTGGCACTGGAGCCACCCGTCCCAATTATCCTGGCCTCCGCGTTGACGGCCCTCCGCCTTCCACGCACTGTTGAGCCTCCGACACGCTGGGGAGATTATTGCCCCAGGGATTTGGCGCACCCAATTAGCCACTGCCGCCCCTGCTGGCCCTTCCGCTCCGGCTGTTTGCTCTGTGTTACAACTTAAACCAGCTCTGTTCTCTTCGTCTCTGCTGAATCCCATTCTCCCATTGTTTGTGCTTTATGGCAGCTAATTTCTGTCCTCAGTTTCTGCCTGTCAGATTCCTTCACTGGTATCTGCGGAGGCTGATACCAAATTATGTGGAATCCGCTGGGGGCTGAAGAGTTATCTGGAAATGCTTCGAGGTCCCCTGCATGCACCATTCAGGTGGGGCCGCATATCTGCGTGCTGAAGGTGCACTGCGACATCATGGACGACTTTGGGCTCGACTTTGTCAACCGCCTGCGCGACCTGGCCAAGAGGCACAACTTCCTGGTGATGGAGGACCGGAAGCTGGCCGACATCGGTCACGTGACCCGGCTGCAGGCCACGGCCGGCCAGTTCCGCATCGCCGACTGGGCCGACCTCGTCACCGCCCACGCACTGCCGGGCCCCGGCCTGCTGACCGGCCTCGAGGGCGCCCACGGCATGGCCGCCGTCCTCGTGGCCGAGATGAGCTCCGAGGGCAGCCCCATCGGCGAGGACTACTCGGCTGCCGTCCTGGCCATGGCCGGCACCCACGGGCACCTGGTGGCCGGACTCGTGTGCCAGTCAGACCTGGCCACCGACCCCGGTCTCGTGCAGTTCACGCCGGGCGTCAGCTTCTCCGGCGGCGCCTCGGACGGGCTCGGACAGCGGTACCGGGAGCCGCGGCATGTCGTGGCCCGCCGCGGCTGCGACGTTGTCATTGTTGGGCGCGGCGTGACCGAAGCCAGCGACCCACGCTCGGCTGCCGAGAGCTACCGCCAGACCGCCTTCAGGGCCTACAGGGAGCGGCTCGAGACGGAATAAGGGCTGGGGATTCGGCCATAGACAAACGCCACGGACACCGCATGCTGCTTTGCTAAACTTATCATTTGCACTATTGGTGCATCCTTTTTCAGAGAATCATTTTAGACCATAGACATTCGGGTGAATCCCATTTTCTGAGAATCAGTTTAGACCATAGACATTCAGGCGAGTTAATTAATTTAATTAAGCCGTGAGCCGGCTGAATCCACTCACTAAGCAACAGTTTTTTGTGCAATTCGGCATCCCCGCTCGTTCGCTTGATTAGTTTGTACTTGTTTTTCTCTTGCAAAATCCGGTTTTGTTATAACGAAATAGCCTTTTTTCTATTTTCGCATCCGCATTAAGCTGCCATAATTTAGTCATTTACCGTAGCGGGGGCGAATCCGCAACCACCGCCCTCTCGTCTCACTTGCATTCTCTGTTTTTATGCTGTCCCAGCTGCCAAACTGATGGGAAACACAGAGCTGATTGTCTGCCCTGCTGCTGCTCGCATTTCACTACCCACCCCTCTGCGGAAGTCTGCGAGCCACGCATAAAGAAAACTAAAAATATGTAAGCCAGTTCCGCATGGCGACACGAACTGCATTTCAACACGAAATGCTATTTTTTCCTTGGCCAAGGCATTAACTTCTTTCCCGGCGCTTTGTACACTTTTGTTGCTTTTTTATTGCTCAGGAATATAGCTGCGCCTGCGGGACATTGCTTTTAATTTATGAGGCTTCCGCTGGACTGCTCTGCGCATCCATGAATGCACACTAGGAAGCTGAAATGAAAACAGACAGAAGCTGTAATGAATAGAGAGAATCTGTAATCAAGAGAGACACTGTAATCAAGAGAGACGCTGTAATCAAGAGAGACGCTGTAATCAAGATGCTGTAGTGAATAGAGATGCTGTAGTGAATAGAGATGCTGTAGTGAATAGAGATGCTGTAACCAATAGAGATGCTGTAGTGAATAGAGATGCTGTAACCAATAGAGATGCTGTAGTGAATAGAGATGCTGTAACCAATAGAGATGCTGTAACCAATAGAGATGCTGTAGTGAATAGAGATGCTGTAGTGAATAGAGATGCTGTAACCAATAGAGATGCTGTAGTGAATAGAGATGCTGTAACCAATAGAGATGCTGTAACCAATAGAGATGCTGTAGTGAATAGAGATGCTGTAACCAATAGAGATGCTGTAGTGAATAGAGATGCTGTAACCAATAGAGATGCTGTAACCAATAGAGATGCTGTAGTGAATAGAGATGCTGTAACCAATAGAGATGCTGTAGTGAATTGAGAGGCTGTAGTGAATAGAGATGCTGTAACCAATAGAGATGCTGTAACCAATAGAGATGCTGTGGTGAATAGAGATGCTGTAACCAATAGAGATGCTGTAGTGAATAGAGAGGCTGTAGTGAATGGAGATGCTGTAACCAATAGAGATGCTGTAGTGAATAGAGATGCTGTAACCAATAGAGATGCTGTAGTGAATAGAGATGCTGTAACCAATAGAGATGCTGTAACCAATAGAGATGCTGTAGTGAATAGAGATGCTGTAGTGAATAGAGATGCTGTAACCAATAGAGATGCTGTAGTGAATAGAGATGCTGTAACCAATAGAGATGCTGTAGTGAATAGAGATGCTGTAACCAATAGAGATGCTGTAACCAATAGAGATGCTGTAGTGAATAGAGATGCTGTAACCAATAGAGATGCTGTAACCAATAGAGATGCTGTAGTGAATAGAGATGCTGTAACCAATAGAGATGCTGTAGTGAATAGAGATGCTGTAGTGAATAGAGATGCTGTAGTGAATAGAGATGCTGTAGTGAATAGAGATGCTGTAGTGAATAGAGATGCTGTAACCAATAGAGATGCTGTAACCAATAGAGATGCTGTAGTGAATTGAGAGGCTGTAGTGAATAGAGATGCTGTAGGGAATAGAGATGCTGTAGTGAATAGAGATGCTGTGGTGAATAGAGATGCTGTAACCAATAGAGATGCTGTAGTGAATAGAGAGGCTGTAATCAATAGAGATGCTGTAGTGAATAGAGATGCTGTAGTGAATTGAGAGGCTGTAGTGAATAGAGATGCTGTAGTGAATAGAGATGCTGTAGTGAATAGAGAGGCTGTAGTGAATAGAGATGCTGTAACCAATAGAGATGCTGTAGTGAATTGAGAGGCTGTAGTGAATAAAAATAAATAAAAATAAAGTGCATAAAAGGCAAAGGGATACTCAGCTGGAGGTTGCGAAGAACTGTAAGCAGTGAGCAGTAATCAACGAGCTGGCAAGCAGTGAACACAGGTGAGACAGAGACAGTGGTCCTAAGAAAGTTTTCAGCTCAGCAAACCAACCGAAGCGGTCCCTTTGATCTGTGAGGGTCTGATAGCGCACCCGGCTGTTTAGCAAGCGGTCGGATCGATTGTCTGCCAGCTCCCGCCTGTCTGGGTGGGCAGTTTGTTTTTACTGCAGCCGCGCCTCATTCCCAATGCACTTATCACGGGGCTCATCAAACCGCGGCGACATTGTTAATGCCAGTTTAAATAAATTGGGATCGGGATCTGTCACCGATGGCGCTTGTCGCAGCGCAACCCAATCCTTCATGGGGATCTGCGGTCGTGAACCGTCTTGCGGGACAGCCACCTCAGAAAATAATTCAGCCCTGATGCAGCTGGTTGCCTTCCTGCTTCCATCAATTAGGCAGGCAGTAAATGCGGCCATTGTGTCACAGCTCGAGTGGATAATGGCCCTGCTAATTAGCTGCCGCATTTAGCAGTGACTGACGGCAGCGGCCAGACTCAATTATCCCATGCAGGCCTAGCGGAAATGTCCTCAATCAGTTGTTTGATTTCAGCTGGCTGGCAATTTATGAGCCAACTCTCAGGCTGCAGAGATTGCGGAGGATTCTCAATTCCGATGCAGCTCGCTGGCGAGGGCGAGGGTTGACGGTCCCTTGGCACGCATCTGCGCTTCTCCGAGTTTTATGAGCCTCGTCGGGGCACTTTGAGTCGACGATGGAGTGTCTCAAAGACTGCTCAGGCCTGCAGTCAGTTATGACCGAGCAGTCTGACGATTCCGCAGTGATTCAGTTCACCCAACATGGCACCAGCATCAGCTTCGGTTGAAATTTGGGTGTGTCGTGGCCCCCTCAGTCCGTGGACAAAGCAGCTACAGCACACAGCACCGTGCCACTGGCTGTATTACCTGGCTGTATTACCTGGCTGTATTACCTGGCTGTATTACCTGGCTGTATTACCTGGCTGTATTACCTGGCTGTATTACCTGGCTGTATTACCTGGCTGTATTACCTGGCTGTATTACCTGGCTGTATTACCTGGCTGTATTACCTGGCTGTATTACCTGGCTGTATTACATGACTGTATTACCTGGCTGTATTACCTGGCTGTATTACCTGGCTGTATTACCTGGCTGTATTACCTGGCTGTATTACCTGGCTGTATTACCTGGCTGTATTACCTGGCTGTATTACCTGGCTGTATTACCTGGCTGTATTACCTGGCTGTATTGCCTGGCTGTATTACCTGGCTGTATTACCTGGCTGTATTACCTGGCTGTATTACCTGGCTGTATTACCTGGCTGTATTACCTGGCTGTATTGCCTGGCTGTATTACCTGGCTGTATTACCTGGCTGTATTACCTGGCTGTATTACCTGGCTGTATTGCCTGGCTGTATTACCTGGCTGTATTACCTGGCTGTATTACCTGGCTGTATTACCTGGCTGTATTACGTGGCTGTATTACCTGGCTGTATTACCTGGCCCATCTGGGTTGGGATTTCTGTCCATCTGGTAGTCGGGGAATAGCCGATATTCTCGGCCTGAATTGGTAAGCGGGGGGGCAAGTTGTCTAACGATGAAAAACTGGGCAAGAAGGTGAAGAGACGAGGCTGCGAGTCTTGGAGGAAGCAGCAGCAGCAGCAGCAGCAGCAGCAGCAGGGAAGAGTGTGGACAAGGGAAAGTGGGTGCAGGAATGCTAATAGTGAGGTGAGCAAATATTCAAGAGCCTGGTGAAAGAGGAAGTGATGAAAAGGTGACAAAAATGTGAGCCGAGAGCACTGCTGGTCCGTTGGGGGTTGGAGTTGAAAGCTTCAGCAAAGATGATCGCAGAGCAGCTGGGGTGGTGTTCTGGGGTGAACAAGGATGCACATGGAGACGCTGGTGAGGAGTCGAGGTCGACTACGCGGCGATTCCGTTGAGCCCGGCCGGTCAAAATTTCTGCGCGCGGACCTGAGGAAGTGGGCAAGTTTCCTGCGACATTCAGCAATTGTGGCCACTTTTGGGCCCCCTGCCCAGGTGCCGATCGATCAGCTGTCGTGTCGCTCAAATCCCAAACCTCTTCCCCAGTTCGACTGCAGCAGACAAAACAGGAAGACGCAATCCCGGCCAGGTGTGGCTCAGCTGGAGCTGGAGCTGAGTGCTCACGAGAATGCAGCTGCGCCTCCCAAACAGCTGAGCTGACCGCGGCCAGTTTGCCAGTGAACTCACGCGCAACTCACAGGGGTTACAGTAGTAAAACTTGGATGGCTAATCAGTATTAAATTAATACCGTTATAATGTTAGCCACTGTCGGCGAAATTTTTGTATTTGTACTTTTAGCCCGGCAAAATGTATTGAATTAGTCTTAGAGTGTCGGGAAAACTTGAATGAGAATATGCGCTCGGACAGGAGGGTCAAAATGGCTGAGGAAGTTGAAAATTATGTCGTAGCAAAATTCAGAGGAACAATCAGAGGAAAAAACAATCAGATGAAAAGGACCTCGAGTAAAGCAACTCGGCTGAAACAAAAAAGTCATCAAGCTCAGAATAGAATAATGCATCAGAGAACACTGGACTTGATAACAATGGCCTGTTCGCATTGTCCCTGGGCCGGTGCAGCGTCAGCCATCGAGCAGCCGTGTCCTGCCGGTGTACATGGTCACAATGTTGTAAATCATCTCGATGATCTCCACGATGCAGACGAAGGTCAGGCCGACCCAGATGGACAGCAGGCCGCCGATCTGGCTGAGCAGCGACGTCAGGGAGATCACCGCCTTCTCCTCGATGCGCTCGATGTCGAAGTTGGACTTGCCCCGGTTGATGAGGATCTCGATGAAGTTGCTCTGGACATAGTCGATCTCCTTGAGCAGCTGCTCAGCACCGGCCGGGTCTCGCTCGGCCAGTTTGTACACGGGTCCGTAGATGTGCTCAAGCTTGGCCAAGATCGGCTCCAGGTAAGACGAGTTGCGGCTGGTGGTGCCCTTCTCGAACATGTTGTCGATGCGCCTCTTCAGCGAGCGGAACTCGTTCACGATCTCGTAGAGGTAGGCGCGGGTGGGCCAGTTGGTGGTGCTGATGGTGGTCTCGTAGGTGTAGTAGGTGCACGGCGTGAAGCACTCCTCGTCCCTCTTTTCGGTTGTGTTCTCCGCAGTCTTGAAGATCTCCATGTTGCAGGTGACGCGGCGCAGGAAGTCGCGAAACTCCTCGTTGTACAAGAAGCTGGGCGCGCGAGCGCTGACGCCGTAAAAGTCCGCAACGGAACGGATGGCGGCAGCCGACTGCGGGACCGTGGTGAGGGAGCTGGAGTTGCGCACCAGGGAGAACTGCGCCTCCGGGATCCGGCCGCAGTAGATGCTGCCCGGGTGGTTCAGTGAGTCCGGCAGCGGGATGGCGCTGTCGAGGCAGCCGCACTTGCTGTAGATCTGCTCGTGCAGGAACTGCGGGCAGGCAGGGTTTGTGTGGTCCCAGTGAATGTACATTCAATATTCATAGACTGTACATTAAATGTACATTCAATGTACATGGACCGTACATACAATGTACCTTGTTTGTTCTTTCACATGCACACTTAATGAACATCGAGTGTATATATTTTTTAACGTTTCTTCATTCCCTGCTGCGACATAATCAGGCCAGCGAGTTGTGAATACTGAGTCACGCAAGAATGACACTTTCTCGTACACCCGCTTGTTCTGTGATCGATACGGCCGGCACTATTTAGCTCTGAAAACTATTTCAAAGCAGAAGAAAGCTGGCATTCAGACCAGCTCAGGGAGCTCGATCAGCCAGCGGCACGCGCCGGCTCTGAAGAGGCCGCACAGAAGTGGGTAGGCTCCTCAGCCGTCTCGGGACCTCCACCCGGATCTTACAGGCTTGGCTGGCTTAAACAAGTTTTATTGTTTAAGCAGCCGCTGCGCCAGCCCTGCATTTCCTACCATCTATTGTCATTGGGCTTCTCAATTTCAGCAGGCCGGCTCAACAAAGCCTCGCAATGCTCAGGCCGACCTGCCCGGCTCCACTTGAGTTTCCTCCGGAGCACCTGCGGATTCCGGGCTGACAGAGGGGAGAAACACGAAGCTGGAAGGCGACGAAGAGTGAGGGCTGCGCTGTGGGTGGCTGCCTGCGCTGCACTTTCTAGGAAAGCGGGCCTTCCTCCCGAGCCAGGGCAATTAGCCCGGCAACGCTGTGTGGCGGGCCGCCGAGATTTTCAAAGCGTGGTTTTGCTTTGGGCCCTCGGCTTCCGCCACTGCCTCGATGAGAATTTTGCATGAATACTTTTCCGGCCCGCTAAGCACTCGCCGCCTCTCTGCCTTCTCCGTGTGACTGACCGGCGGGCTGGGGCGCGCTTGTCGAGTCGAGTCGCACGCATCGTTTGACGCAATTCAAGTTTTCCTGGAAATCAGCCTGCTGACCGAGACTGTGCTCCCGACCTCGGACACAATTCTTTGAGCTCCCGGAGCACATTTTGAAGATAATTGGGTAGAGGAAGCGGATGGGATTGGGAGAGATGGGAAGAGAGGTGGAATATAGGGAGAGAGTCGAGAGATAGGGAGAGAGGTGGGAGATGGGAGATAGGAATAAAGATGGTAGATAGGGATGCCTCCCGCCTCTCTCCCTTATCTTCCACCTCTCTCCCTTATCTCCCACCTCTCTCCCCTATCTCCCACCTCTCTCCCTTATCTCCCACCTCTCTCCCCTATCTCCCACATCTCTCTCCTATCTCCCACCTCTCTCTCCTATCTCCCACCTCTCTCCCCTATCTCCCACCTCTCTCCTCTATCTCCCACCTCTCTCCCTTATCTCCCACCTCTCTCCCCTATCTCCCACCTCTCTCCCCTATCTCCCACCTCTCTCCCCTATCTCCCACCTCTCTCCCTTATCTCCCACCTCTCTCCCCTATCTCCCACCTCTCTCCCTTATCTCCCACCTCTCTCCCTTATCTCCCACCTCTCACCTCAGTTCAAAGTCCAAAGTCTTCGACTCTACTTTTCAAATATCATCTCACCCCTCAAAATCTCAACCCTCAAAATTTCACGCCTCAAAATCTCACCCCTCAAAATCTCACCCCTCAAAATCTCACCCCTCAAAATCTCACCCCTCAAAATCACACCCCTCAAAACCCCTCCTCCAGATGTCACTTCTTTGAATCCACCCTCTTGATCTCAGCTTTCAAAGCTCTCAGCCTTACCTTTTTCTTGCAGGCCTGGTAGCTGTAGGTAAATCGGCTGTCCCTGAACTGCATCGATGGCGGCACCTCCGCGGAGCAGCGGCCATGTGGCGGCTCCTTCATGTTCCACTCCTTGGTTTCGAAGCGGATCTCGGTGAGGCTGCCCGGCTTGAGGTTGAGGCCCTCCTCCTGCACCTCCGGGTAGTTGCCAGCGTTGTGCAGCTGGACACGCAGGCCGGACACCTGCGTGGCGGGGAAGCTGCTGCAGTCGGGGCAGTAGGTGAGGTTGCGCTCGTTGGTGTGGGCCATGATCCTCATGGTGAGGATCTGCTTGGTGAAGTTGGCGTGCGCGGTGAAGGTGTAGCAGTTGAGGAATTTGTTGTCGTAGGTTCGAGTCCAGCTGCCGATGCGGTCGCAGAACATGGACCGCTTAAAGTCCTTGATGAGGATGGTGCTCTCGCACAGCATGATCGTGTCGTCGAGGGTGTGGCCGAACTTCGTGATGTCAATATCTGGCGGCATGTTCTCATAGTAGCCCTTGGTCTCGAAGATGGTGCTCAGCGCGTCCTTGATGGTCTGGTTGAAGGTCTTATTAAAGGCGGCCATGTTCATCATGGTGTTCACGAAGGTCTGGGTCATGCGCAGGCTGAACTCCTTCGGCAGCAGCAGTCGGTGCTGGCTGATGTACTCGATGCCCCGCTGGGACAGCGGCCGCGTGTTGCAAACGGTGAAGGACGGGAACTGCACAGGGAATTTTCTGATGGTCTTCGGCTGGTGAATCACATCGAAGGCCAGGTACTGCTTGATGATGAGGCCCAGGCAGGTGAGGCAACCCAGAAAGAAGGCCAGCACGAAGGTGGCCCAGATGCTCTTCAGCAGCTTCTCCTTGGTCTTCACTACTTTCGGTACACCGCGAAGGGACGTGGTTTGGCAGTACTTGATGAGGCTGATGCGCACGACCTCCAGGAAGCTGAGCGGCTTTGGTGCGATGGCGCCGCCTTCTCGCAGGGCCATGTGCTGCTGCTGCTGATGCTGATGCTGCGTTCCTAGCAGGTCCCGCAGCTCGCTCGGGCTGCCTGGCTGGTCCCTGGCAGACAGTGACGGCCGCCCCGGCTCTCTGCCCGCGCCGTCGGTGGCGAAGGCGCGCATCTCCAGCATGTCGGCCGCCGGGATGTCCGGCTCGCCGAGTAGGTCCGCTGCCTCCGCCTCAGAGCGCCGGACCCAGGGATTCGGGTAGACACTGGCGGCGGTTCCGGAGTCAGCCGCCGCTGAGATTGGTGAGCAGTCCCTGCGCAGACCGTTGGCCCGATCGTTGCCGCTCCGAGGCGCGTCTCGGCGTGAAGTTGAGCCTGCCGAGAGGAGGATTAGTGGGCCGCTTGTAACAGACAAGCAGTTTTCCAGCTGGGTTGCAGCCGGGACATTTATCCCAGCTCGGCCACCCACCACCCCGGAACTGTTGATTCAGACCGCAGGGACTGGCGGCCCCCAATTTCTGTTCTGCCCCCTCCGGATCCCAAGTGTGAACTCCTTGTTCCACTTTCACCCCCGCCAGTGAGTGCGGAGTGCTTGCTGCCCCGTAAGCTGCTCTGCTCAAGTCCCCAGCTCCACCTGCTTGATTTTCTCCAGCCAACGAGGAAGGAGAAGTGGAACTCAGGAGTCCGGCCCGCCCGTCTCCCGCCTCCCGTTTCCTGCAAGATTAAAAATCAATATTTGACCATCGCCGCATGACTCTTCTCTGCTTTCAGGGCCTCGCGAGCTGCGGGCTGTCTTTTTCAGCTCCTGCTTGGCCCCCAATGTCCTGCAGGCTGTGGACATCGCCGAGCCCCGAGCCGCCTGCAATTAAATGGAAACTGGCCCGCACTCTCCCATGCCCAGATACCGCGGCGAATCTGCCAGCTGCCGCAGACTTTCGGCAGCTGTCAATCAATAGCAAGAATCGATTCAGTTTTCTCTTTGAGAATTTCTCTCGATTCCTTTGTGCCTTGCCGTTTTTTCTCGGCCTCCGCCCTCTGCTTTGTCAGGCCGGTTTAAAGGGCCGGCTAAAATCGCTCAGCCTTTTCAGCTGACTGCCGGGCCCGGCCCAGCTCGATAAAGAGGAAATGAGCTGCCAGCTTTGTTTGGCCATTTCTCCGTCTGCTCAGCTAAGCCCCCACGCCAGCCGCCCGTGCCTCTTGTTTGCTTTTGTACAATCCCACAGCGAATGCAGCGCTTCCGCCATTCCGCGGCCTTCGCTCAAAGTGCCTGCCGGTCCTGTGCTTCACAATGGCCTGCTGGCGACTCACGACTGTCGGCGGACATGCTGGCATCGTCAAGCATTCGGTACCGCTGCAGCCTCTTGGTAATGCTGGCGGCGTGCTGCTGCTGCTGCTGCTGCTGCCTGCTGCGCGCTGTGCCGCTGCTTGCCATTCGCACAAGTGGCTAAGTCGCTGCCAGAGTCACTGGTGGAGCGCTGTCTGGGGTCGCATGTCGGCCATAGCAGCGCTGAATCCGCTTGCCCGGCTGTCAGGCTCCAATGGCAACTTTCAGATCATTGCGGGCGCACATTTGTTAGCAAATTACACCCCCCTCTCAAAACAATTTATTGGGATCTTTTCTGAGCGCTCTGTGGTTGGTCAGGCAAGCTGCCCAATGCGGCCTGTCACCCACCTGTCCCACCCCCTGGAAAACTCCTGCGAATGCGGAGAAAGAAAACGGACGGCCAGACCAGCCACCCAGTGTTTGCTCAAGCACTGCTCAGGCCCCTCCCCTGGCCGAGAGCGCACAGATTTTCACACTTTCCCAAATCGCGACTGTCGGCGGCGGCCACTCGAGGCTTCGCTACGCGAGGGAAATATTTACTGAGCAGGCTGAATTGCCAGGGCGAGCTCGGGACAGTGATCTCATTGTGGGATGCGGGCAGCCTGAGCTGACTGGGGGTGAGTGTCTGGATGAGCTGGCCTGACTGGGGGTGAGTGTCTGGATGAGCTGGCCTGACTGGGGGTGAGTGTCTGGATGAGCTGGCCTGACTGGGGGTGAGTGTCTGGATGAGCTGGCCTGACTGGGGGTGAGTGTCTGGATGAGCTGGCCTGACTGGGGGTGAGTGTCTGGATGAGCTGGCCTGACTGGGGGTGAGTGTCTGGATGAGCTGGCCTGACTGGGGGTGAGTGTCTGGATGAGCTGGCCTGACTGGGGGTGAGTGTCTGGATGAGCTGGCCTGACTGGGGGTGAGTGTCTGGATGAGCTGGCCAATTTCTAGTCTGCAGACATACACAATTGGATTGAAAAGTGTCCGAATCGATTGGACTGTCGCAGTCTGAGCCACAGTCAAAGAAGCTGTTAATCGCATCAATCTAGCCTGCTGTCAGAATTGAATGCAAAATGTTTGAACTGAGGGCAAGTTGTTTTTCTACAGACTGCACTTCAGACCGAGCGCTGCCATAAACTGTTTGAAGTAAATGAAAATAGAGCGAAAATAGAAATAGAAAATTTAAACTAAATAGAGAGATAAAATGCGTTCGCGATGTCATGGCGCTGCCCGAGTATTTGCTTTTGCACCAAAGACAGCAGCTTGTTCTGGACTGATCAATTGACTAGATATTAATTTGCATGGGCGTGTCAGTTGTGGCATCTGTTCTCCTGACTCTTTCACTGCTACTTGGGAATCCGCGGTGCAAGGAAAAGCAGCAGCAGCAGCAGCAGCAGCAGCAGCAGCAGCAGCAGCAGCAGCAGCAGCAATCGGCAACTGCGCAGGCTCCAGGGAAACCATTGTTATCATCATCGACAGCGGCGGCATCCGGAGCGGCGGCAGCAGTAGCAGCGGCACCAGCAACTGTGCTAGCAGCAAGTGAAGCAGCGGCAGCACCGGTGTTCACTCCCAGCCTGGAGGCACTGTCGGAGGCTCGCCAAGTCTGCGGCGCAGATGACGAGCAGCGCGTTCGGGCGGTCCAGACCGCTCGTGCATCGTGCGACGCCGTTTTTGACATCCTGAAGGACGGCAGCGCGGAGCGCGTGCCAGTGTCCCGCCTGCTCGGCGTCATGGAGTCGGCTGGCATCCAGCACAACGACCCTCGGCTCCGGGAGTGCATGGCTGTCCTCCGCGACCGGCAGAAGCGGGCAGTCAAGAGCGACCAGGAGGCGCGAGACTCGTTCTTCCTGGACCGCGCCGCCTTCGCCGAGGTGACGCGTTCGTGCATCTTCCTGCTCCTGACGGTGCTTCGAAAGGACTTTGTCGTTCCGGAGTTCCAGGAGTTCATCGCCGAGCTGACGGTCATCTTCGAGCGTTGCCGGGCGAACACGGACGGCCGTGTCGCGTCCTCCATCCCGCAGCTGGCGCGGGCCGACCCTGCCAAATGGGGCGCCGCAGTCTGCACCGTCAGCGGCCAGCGGATCGGTCTGGGCGATAATCAGGCAAGTCAGCAAGAGTGCTAGGAGTAGAGGTTGGGTGAGAGGAGTAGTGACGGTGGGTGAAGAACTTGCCTCCCCTGCCACTGTCAGTCATGCCCAGATATGTCAGGCCTGTGCGCCATAGCTGTACTATATTGGAAAGGCACTCGAGTCTGGCAGTCCAGCATCTCGCTCCAGTGCTCACCCACGAGTGCACATCTGCGCATCAATCTCACGAACTCAGACAGTGAAGCCAAGCTTGCTTGGGAGAAAGGAGTTAGGGGAAAGATTAGCATCGGATTCGAATACGGGACCTTTGATCCGCCGCCTCCACCACCACAGGTGCCGTTCTGCCTGCAGTCGGTCAGCAAGCCGCTGAACTACGCCCTGGCCATGACTGAAATCGGCTCCGACCGGGTGCACGACTTCGTCGGCTACGAGCCCTCGGGCATCAGCTACAACTCCATCGCGCTCAACTCTGAGAACAAGCCGCATAATCCCATGATCAACAGCGGCGCCATCATCGTCTGCAGCCTCCTGGCGCGTGGCCGCCAGCTGGCTGACAGGTTCGACTTCATCCTCGAGCAGTACCTGCGGATGTCCGCCGGCGAGCGGCTCAGCTTCTCAAACTCCACCTTCCTGTCCGAGCGGGAGGCCTCCGACAGGAACTCCGCTATCAGCTACTACATGCGCGAGAACGGCTGCTTCCCGCCAGACACCGACCTCAGGGAGACCCTCGACTTCTACCTGCAGCTCTGCTGCCTGGAGGCCACTTGCGACTCCGCCGCTGTCATCGCGGCCACCCTGGCCAACGGCGGCGTCTGCCCGCTGACCGGGGACCCAGTGCTGACCACCGAAGCCGTCCGGGACACCCTGTCCCTCATGCACAGCTGCGGTATGTACGACTACAGCGGGCAGTTCGCCTTCAAGTGCGGCCTGCCGGCCAAGTCGGGCATCTCCGGCGTCATCCTGCTGGTCATCCCCGGCCTCATGGGTATCGCCCTGTGGTCACCGCCGCTGGACCGGCAGGGCAACTCCAGCCGCGGCATCCAGTTCTGCCGGGAGCTGGTGACCCGCTTCAACCTGCACAAATTCGCCTCCGACGCCAATAGCTCCAGGGCGGACCGGCTTGACTGCCGGCGGCCGCTGACCGAGACGCAGCAAGCCGAGATCGTCGGCCTGATGTACGCCGCCAGCAACAACGATGTCGTGGGCTTGCGTGGCGCCTTCTTGAAGGGCCAGGCCATGGACCAGGCGGACTATGACAGCAGGACGGCGCTGCACGTCGCTGCCGCCGAGGGCCACGTCGACGCCGTGCAGTTCCTGCTGAGCAGGTGCGGCGTGGCCCACGATCCGCGCGACCGTTGGGGCTTCACCCCGCTGGACGACGCCGAGAGGTTCGGCCGCGTCGAGGTGGCGCAGCTGCTTCGAGCGGCGCAGACCAAGCGAATGAAGGAAGCGGTGGCGGCTCCCTTGGCGACGCCCGGATCGAAGTCCCCGGTGGCAGCGTCGTCATCGTCAGCATCTGTGATTGTGGTCACGGAGGCTCCGCCGCATTCGATTGAGTTGCCGCAGCGAATTTAATTGCAGAGCGCGAGTCGCACTACTTGTTTTTTATAACTTGGTCAGTTTTCATTCCAGAATTGAATTCTTCGTTAGACAATAAAGTCCTGCACACAATTTGAAGGCATTGCTTTACTTCACTCACACTCCCAGGACCTCTCAGGTTCTTAACTTACTAATTGACCTGACTGCAGGGCGGTCTGAAGACGCAGCGAGGAGGCGGAAGTCGCCTCTTCACTAATTCCTTAATGACATGTCGGGTTCACTAATCTCTTAATGACATCTCGTGTTCACTAATCCCTAATGACATCCGGGGTTCACTAATCCATTAATGACATCCCGGGTTCACTAATCCCTAATTACATCCCGGGGTCACTAATCCCTTAATGACATCCCGGGTTCACTAATCCCTAATGACATCCCGGGTTCACTAATCCCTAATGACATCCCGGGTTCACTAATCCTTAATGACATTCCGGGTTCACTAATCCCTAATGACATCCCGGGTTCACTAATCCTTAATGACATCCCGGGTTCACTAATCCCTTAATGACATCCCGGGTTCACTAATCCTTAATGACATCTTGGGTTCACTAATCCATTAATGACATCTTGGGTTCACTAATCTCTTAATGACATCTCGGGTTCACTAATCCTTAATGACATCTCGGGTTCACAGTCTCTTAACGACATCTCGGGTTCACTAATCTCTTAATGACATCTCGGGTTCACTAATCCCTTAATGACATCCCGGGTTCACTAATCCTTAATGACATCTTGGGTTCACAAATCCTTAATGACATCCCGGGTTCACTAATCCCTTAATGACATCCCGGGTTCACTAATCCTTAATGACATCTTGGGTTCACTAATCCATTAATGACATCTTGGGTTCACTAATCTCTTAATGACATCTCGGGTTCACTAATCCTTAGTGACATCTCGGGTTCACTAATCTCTTAATGACATCTTGGGTTCACTAATCCTTAATGACATCCCGGGTTCACTAATCCCTAATGACATCCAGGGTTCACTAATCCTTAATGACATCCCGGGTTCACTAATCCCTAATGACATCTTGGGTTCACTAATCCCTTAATGACATCCAGGGTTCACTAATCTCTTAATGACATCCCGGGTTCACTAATCCTTAATGACATCCCGGGTTCACTAATCCCTAATGACATCTTGGGTTCACTAATCCCTTAATGACATCCAGGGTTCACTAATCTCTTAATGACATCCCGGGTTCACTAATCCTTAATGACATCCCGGGTTCACTAATCCCTAATGACATCTTGGGTTCACTAATCCCTTAATGACATCCAGGGTTCACTAATCTCTTAATGACATCTCGGGTTCACTAATCCTTAATGACATCCCGGGGTCACTAATCCCTTAATGACATCCCGGGTTCACTAATCCCTAATGACATCCCTGGTTCACTAATCCCTAATGACATCCCGGGTTCACTAATCCTTAATGACATCCCGGGTTCACTAATCCCTTAATGACATCCCGGGTTCACTAATCCTTAATGACATCTTGGGTTCACTAATCCATTAATGACATCTTGGGTTCACTAATCTCTTAATGACATCTCGGGTTCACTAATCCCTTAATGACATCCCGGGTTCACTAATCCTTAATGACATCTTGGGTTCACTAATCCTTAATGACATCCCGGGTTCACTAATCCCTTAATGACATCCCGGGTTCACTAATCCTTAATGACATCTTGGGTTCACTAATCCATTAATGACATCTTGGGTTCACTAATCTCTAAATGACATCTCAGGTTCACTAATCCTTAGTGACATCTCGGGTTCACTAATCTCTTAATGACATCTTGGGTTCACTAATCCTTAATGACATCCCGGGTTCACTAATCCCTAATGACATCCAGGGTTCACTAATCCTTAATGACATCCCGGGTTCACTAATCCCTAATGACATCTTGGGTTCACTAATCCCTTAATGACATCCAGGGTTCACTAATCTCTTAATGACATCCCGGGTTCACTAATCCTTAATGACATCCCGGGTTCACTAATCCCTAATGACATCTTGGGTTCACTAATCCCTTAATGACATCCAGGGTTCACTAATCTCTTAATGACATCTTGGGTTCACTAATCCTTAATGACATCCCGGGTTCACTAATCCCTAATGACATCTTGGGTTCACTAATCCCTAATGACATCCAGGGTTCACTAATCCTTAATGACATCCCGGGTTCACTAATCCCTAATGACATCTCGGGTTCACTAATCCTTAATGACATCCCGGGTTCACTAATCCCTAATGACATCCAGGGTTCACTAATCCTTAATGACATCCCGGGTTCACTAATCCCTAATGACATCTTGGGTTCACTAATCCCTTAATGACATCCAGGGTTCACTAATCTCTTAATGACATCCCGGGTTCACTAATCCCTAATGACATCTTGGGTTCACTAATCCCTTAATGACATCCAGGGTTCACTAATCTCTTAATGACATCTCGGGTTCACTAATCCTTAATGACATCCCGGGTTCACTAATCCCTAATGACATCTTGGGTTCACTAATCCCTAATGACATCCAGGGTTCACTAATCCTTAATGACATCCCGGGTTCACTAATCCCTAATGACATCTTGGGTTCACTAATCCCTTAATGACATCCAGGTTTCACTAATCCTTAATGACATCTTGGGTTCACTAATCCCTAATGACATCTTGGGTTCACTAATCCCTTAATGACATCCAGGGTTCACTAATCCTTAATGACATCTTGGGTTCACTAATCTCTTAATGACATCTCGGGTTCACTAATCCCTAATGACATCTCGGGTTCACTAATCTCTTAATGACATCTCGGGTTCACTAATCTCTTAATGACATCTCGGGTTCACTAATCCCTTAATGACATCTCATGTTCACTAATCCCTTAATGATCTCGCGGATTCCATAATCCCTTAATGACATCTCATGTTCACTAATCTCTAAATGACATCTCAGGTTCACTAATCCTTAGTGACATCTCGGGTTCACTAATCTCTTAATGACATCTTGGGTTCACTAATCCTTAATGACATCCCGGGTTCACTAATCCCTAATGACATCCAGGGTTCACTAATCCTTAATGACATCCCGGGTTCACTAATCCCTAATGACATCTTGGGTTCACTAATCCCTTAATGACATCCAGGGTTCACTAATCTCTTAATGACATCCCGGGTTCACTAATCCTTAATGACATCCCGGGTTCACTAATCCCTAATGACATCTTGGGTTCACTAATCCCTTAATGACATCCAGGGTTCACTAATCTCTTAATGACATCTTGGGTTCACTAATCCTTAATGACATCCCGGGTTCACTAATCCCTAATGACATCTTGGGTTCACTAATCCCTAATGACATCCAGGGTTCACTAATCCTTAATGACATCCCGGGTTCACTAATCCCTAATGACATCTCGGGTTCACTAATCCTTAATGACATCCCGGGTTCACTAATCCCTAATGACATCCAGGGTTCACTAATCCTTAATGACATCCCGGGTTCACTAATCCCTAATGACATCTTGGGTTCACTAATCCCTTAATGACATCCAGGGTTCACTAATCTCTTAATGACATCCCGGGTTCACTAATCCCTAATGACATCTTGGGTTCACTAATCCCTTAATGACATCCAGGGTTCACTAATCTCTTAATGACATCTCGGGTTCACTAATCCTTAATGACATCCCGGGTTCACTAATCCCTAATGACATCTTGGGTTCACTAATCCCTAATGACATCCAGGGTTCACTAATCCTTAATGACATCCCGGGTTCACTAATCCCTAATGACATCTTGGGTTCACTAATCCCTTAATGACATCCAGGTTTCACTAATCCTTAATGACATCTTGGGTTCACTAATCCCTAATGACATCTTGGGTTCACTAATCCCTTAATGACATCCAGGGTTCACTAATCCTTAATGACATCTTGGGTTCACTAATCTCTTAATGACATCTCGGGTTCACTAATCCCTAATGACATCTCGGGTTCACTAATCTCTTAATGACATCTCGGGTTCACTAATCTCTTAATGACATCTCGGGTTCACTAATCCCTTAATGACATCTCATGTTCACTAATCCCTTAATGATCTCGCGGATTCCATAATCCCTTAATGACATCTCATGTTCACTAATCCCTTAATGACATCTCGGGTTCACTAATCTCTTAATGACATCTCGAGTTCACTAATCCATTAATGACATCCCGGTTTCACTAATCTCCTAATGACATCTCGGGTTCACTAATCTCTTAATGACATATTGGGTTCACTAATCTCTTAATGACATCCCGGGTTCACTAATCCTTAATGACATCCCGGGTTCACTAATCTCTTAATGACATCTTGGGTTCACTAATTGTCAAGCCGTGCTCAGGAGTATAAGGCAAGACTGCCCCGTAGGCTTGGTTTGGGTTAGTAGCGAATTTAGTTTATTAGTCACGATGTTTCACGATACACTTGCATATATATATAAGTAGACGAGTCAACAAGGCTTAAAAGTCAACAGGTGTTGAGTACATCATTAATCAATATTCAGGCTGCGTACATTGGGTCAGAGTGCGGTTGGCGCGCAGGCCTGCAGATCTACCACAGTTCACTTGCTTAACACAGTTCACGGTTCATTCACGGCTCAAACCCCGGCACGTCATCTCCCCCCTTCGAACCGCTCGGGCGGCACGCCCCGATTCGCACGGAGGTTGTAGCTCGGTCTCTGGGGAGTCGCGGCCGGTGACGGCACTCTGCCACTGGCCGCTGGCGGCGGATCTGCGGTCTCCCCTGGCGCGCTTGCCTGGGTCAAGGACGCAGGCATGTTTTCATGTCGCGCTTCAGGCAAGTCGGCGGGTCTCGGAGCAACTTCGTGGCTGACTGCGGCTGTCGCAACGTCTCCATTGCCGCCGGCTTCGTGCCGACGCAGTTGGTCTAGGTGGGCGAGCGTGACCCGGTCACCCTGTCGCATGATCAGCGCCGTGTTGGACCCTTTCTGCGCCAGGAACTCCGCCTTCTCCGGTGTGGCACTCGGCGTTGGAGCGTACCAGACCTCAGAGCGGATCGCTGTCTTCATGGTGATGGGGTTTCGCAGCTGCCTTCCCATTAGTTGCGCCGGGCTGAACTCCCTTCCGGCGTGCGGTACACATCGGTAGTTCAGTAGGATCCGTGCCAGGAACGCGTCGTACGGCTCCTGCTGATCCCAGCCCGCCGAGGCCACCTTGATTGTCTGCACCATTCGCTCGGCCAGGCCGTTGGACTGGGGATGATATGGTGGGGTTTTCACAGCGCGGCAGCCGATTCTGTGCAGCCAGCTCACCAACCCCTCATCATGGAACTCTGCAGCATTGTCACTCACCAGGGTTCTCGGCACTCCGTTGCGGGCGAAGACCTCCTGGAGGACCCGCCTGACGGTGGCGGCGCTCTTGTCGGGCACTCGGATAGCCTCCGGCCAGGCAGACATGGCGTCGACCAGGATCAGCAGGAGCCCGACCTTCGGAACGTGAGCGTGGTCCATGTGCACGCGCCCCCAAGGCTCAGACTCGGCGGGCCATTGGTGGACACTGCTGTGACTACTTTGACGTTGCTTTGCGCAGGTGTGGCAGGCACGGACGAATCCTTCGACGTCACCGCAGTAGCCTGGCCACCAGACGGAGTTGCGGACCAGCGCTCGAGTGCTCGTGGCGCCCGGATGCGCCCCGCTGTGCACCAATTCCAGGACGCGACTGCGTAGTGAAGCAGGAATGACCGGGCGATCGCCGTAGCACACCACCGAGCCGTCTAGAGTGAGCGCATGTCGAATTGCTTTGAATTGCCGTTCCGCAGGCGAGCAACCCGACCAACGGTTTCCAGCTATCCTTCGAGTGATGTCCGCTAGCAGTCTATCGCGCTTTGTCTCCTCTGCCAGCTCAGTCCAGCCGATGACGCTTTCACCGGCCCAATGCACCAGGTGTTGCTGGGGTGCCGCCTCATATGGATCGTCCGGGACGTCAGCGAAGTCAAGACGAGACAACGCATCGGCGTGCGGGATGTCGACTCCGCGGGCGTACTCAATAGCGAAGTCAAATCCCATGAGGCGGATCGCCCAGCGCAGGATGCGGGCATTGGCGACTTTAGGGAGCTGCTGCCGTGCCCCGAACAGAAACTCGAGAGGGCGGTGGTCGGTTCGCAGAGTGAAGCGCTTGCCCAGTAGGAACTGACGGGACCTCTCCATTGACCACACAATCGCCAGCGCCTCCCGTTCGATGTTGGAGTAGCGTGTCTCTGCCTCCGTCAACCGCCTGCTGAAGTAGATGACGGGATGACCTTCTTGCGTGAGCACGCCGGCCACCGCCTTCTCACTGGCGTCGGTCGTGAGCGTTGTTTCCTTTGTCCGGTCGTATGGCTGGATGATCGGGCTGGAGCTCAGGAGCTTCTTTAGCTGGTGGAAGGCCGCTTCCTGTGCAGTTGTCCAAGTGAACTCCACTCCCTTCTTGCGCAGCTGGTTCAGGGGCTCGACGATGTGCGCATAATTGTTGACGAACCTTCCGAAGAAATTGCAGAGGCCGAGGAAGGACTCCAACTGGCGACGGTCGCGTGGTGCAGTGATTTCTTTGATCTTGCTGACCAGTCCAGGGTCCGGAGAGATTCCTTCTGCACCGATTCTGTAGCCGAGGAACTTGACGCTCTTGGCGCCCAAGTTGGACTTGGCGAGATTTATGTTCATTCCGGCTGCCTGGAGGATCTTAATTACTTCATCGACTTTGGCTTTGAGATCTTCGCTGGAGCGACCTCCGAGCAGAATATCGTCTTGATAGATGACCTTGCCGTTCACCTCCTCAAGGGTAGTCTCCATGGCCTTTTGAAAGATGGATGGCGGATGCTGACTTGAGGCCCGGCACGAGTCGGGTGTAGCGAAACAGACCGAGTGGGGTCGCAATCGTAGTGACTTCCCTGCTCTTCTCCTCGAGTTCAATCTGTAGATACGCGTCAGATAGGTCGAGGGTCGCGAAGTCAGTCATTCCGGCAACATCCGAGAAGATGGTCTCGACGGTTGGCATTGGATAGGTGTCTCCGCACACTTGATGATTGACCCCCCGCCTTGTAATCGGCACAAATTCTGATGTTGCCGTTGGGTTTGAGGACGCAGACGATTGGTGACGCCCACTCGCTACCGCCTTCGGTCACTGGTTCAATTATTCCTTCAGCCTGGAGGCGCTTCAGCTCTTGGTTGACGCGGTCGCGCAGGTGCAGCGGCACCGCTCTGGCTGCGCAGTAGAATGGCTTGGCACCTTCGATCAGCTTGATTCTGGCTTGGAAACCCTTCAGGCAATTGAGGTGCTGTACTGCAGTGCCTTGGCCACCGACTGTCTGCCTCTCAGAGTTCCAATCCAGGTTGTCGAGGCCCAACAGCCCGTGTGACTTGTGTGCTGCAGTGACAACCAAGTCGACAGTGCGAAACTTGTCTTTATCATTCCACGTTGCTGTGAACTCGCCCAGGGTCTTGATTATTGATCCATCAAATTGCCTCAGGATTCGCTTGGACTTCCTCAGCGCTGGACGCCCGAGCATCTCCCAGTGGCCCCTGGGAATGAGGCTTACGTCGGCGCCTGTGTCCACTTGCATCTGCAGCTCTTTGCCGTTGATCTTGACGCGCCGGAAGATGCCTTTTCGCTCCTTGTTCTCCGGTCTGATGACGAAGACGTTGGCGGCATCTGGCTTCGGGGCGGCATCATCGTCCTCCTCCCAGGTCTCCAAGTGCACAGTGCGGGACCTGCAAACGGCTGCGTAGTGGTTTTTCTTGTTGCAGGTGGTGCACCTTTTGCCGAAGGCGGGGCATGAGCCCTGCTGGTGCGAACCGCCACAGTATTGGCACTTCGTCCTGGTTGTGTGCCTCGGCGATCTGGTGTCCGGAGGAAGCTGTGGAGGTGCGGCGCGCCGACCTGCATAGGCGATGCTTGACTCGGTGGTGACGGTGGGCCCGGTGCCGGCGTTGTAGTAGCGAATCTGCTCCAACTGCTCAAGCTCTTGCAGCACATGTCGATGCCCTGCATCCTCTCCAGCAGTCTGCGCTTGTGGTCCACGGAGGCAAGACCGTCCACGAGCCTCATGGTGATGAGTTCGTCCTCACAGGTCTGTTTCGAGCCTAGCTTCTCAAAACTGCACGAGGCAGCAGCTGCTCGGAGCCGGCGGTAGTACGATGCGACGCCTTCGCTCGGATCCTGCCTGAGGGAGAGGAATTTCACCCTCTCGGCAATGGTGAGGCGCCGCTTGGGCCGAATGGTTGCATCGATGATGTCGCGGATCTGTGCGAATGTTTTGGTCTCCAGGCTGTCTGGGGCAGCCATGAGGGTCAGGGTTCTCAGTGCCTTGAGGCCTGCCCTCGAGAGGAATAGATCAGTGATCTGGTGTTCCTCTTCCGAATCCTTCAGTTTCTTGGTCCGTGCAGCGGCCGCGAAACTGAGCAGCCAGGCTTCGGCTGTGTCTGGATCTTCCAGGTTTAGTTCAGATGCTTGCGATGCCATTGTCAAGCCGTGCTCAGGAGTATAAGGCAAGACTGCCCCGTAGGCTTGGTTTGGGTTAGTAGCGAATTTAGTTTATTAGTCACGATGTTTCACGATACACTTGCATATATATATAAGTAGACGAGTCAACAAGGCTTAAAAGTCAACAGGTGTTGAGTACATCATTAATCAATATTCAGGCTGCGTACATTGGGTCAGAGTGCGGTTGGCGCGCAGGCCTGCAGATCTACCACAGTTCACTTGCTTAACACAGTTCACGGTTCATTCACGGCTCAAACCCCGGCACGTCACTAATCCTTAATGACATCCCGGGTTCACTAATCTCTTAATGACATATTGGGTTCACTAATCTCTTAATGACATCCCGGGTTCACTAATCCCTTAATGACATCCCGGGTTCACTAATCCCTTAATGACATCCCGGGTTCACTAATCTCTTAATGACATATTGGGTTCACTAATCCTTAATGACATCCCGGGTTCACTAATCCTTAATGACATCCCGGGTTCACTAATCCTTAATGACATCCCGGGTTCACTAATCCTTAATGACATCCCGGGTTCACTAATCCCTTAATGATCTCGCGGATTCCATAATCCCTTATTGACATCCCGGGTTCACTAATCTCTTAATGACATCCCGGGTTCACTAATCCTTAATGACATCTCATGTTCATTAATCCCTTAATGATCTCGCGGATTCCATAATCCCTTAATGACATCTCGGGTTCACTAATCCCTTAATGATCTCGCGGATTCCATAATCCCTTAATGACATCTCGGGTTCACTAATCCCTTAATGACATCCCGGGTTCACTAATCTCTTAATGACATATTGGGTTCACTAATCTCTTAATGACATCCCGGGTTCACTAATCCTTAATGACATCCCAGGTTCACTAATCCTTAATGACATCCCGGGTTCACTAATCCTTAATGACATCCCGGGTTCACTAATCCCTTAATGATCTCGCGGATTCCATAATCCCTTATTGACATCCCGGGTTCACTAATCTATTAAATGACCTCTTAGGCACACTAATCCCTTAATTACTTTTCGGATTCACTAATCCCTTAATGACATCTTGGGTTCACTAATCCCTAATGACATCTTGGGTTCACTAATCCCTGAATGACATCTCGGGTTCACTAATCCCTATAATGACATCTCGTTTTCACTAATCCCTTAATGACATCTCATGTTCACTAATCCCTTAATGAACCTGTGGATTAGGTTCAATAATCCTTTAATGACCCTGAGGATTAGGTTCACTAATCCTTTAAGGACCAGTCGTGTTCACTCATCATCCAATGACTCTCAGGTTTAGACTCTCAATGACCCTAACGGGCTCAATCACTAACAATGTTCCTGTGTGACTGCTAGGAGCCAAAGTGTGGCTAAGAAGCTTCGCCGGTGCCAATCTTGGTGCTCAACTGCTCAACAGCCTACTGCTCAGCAGTAGTGCAACCGGCGCATGCAGCAGGTGGCGCAGCGCCCGCCATTGTTTTCTGTGCTCAGAGATTGCTTCAAGACGGCCATCGATTTTCTCCGAGCTCTCATCGGCCGGGTTGGACAATGCACTTTTACAGACAAACCCCACCCAGACAGGGTTCCCAGTTGTTGTTTAAGCAGGAAAACCAGCTCATGACAAGCAGCGACTGTCCCCTCAGCTGTTCGCTCTCCTGAGCATAGTATTCTAGATCCCGTTGGGAAGTTATCGGGTTTTTCCCCCTACGGAGGCTCCCAGGGAGGGGACACTTGAGTATAGCAGCCATTGAGCTGCGAAGAGAAGTTCTGCTTCTGCAAAATTTGGGCAGGTGTCTGATGCTTCAGCCGCTGAGTCCGCAGTCCCCGCCAGGAACCCAGCCGAGCGCCGCGCACCTGCTTCTCACTTGTTCTCGTGACTTTTTGCTTCACTTTAGCACTCCCTGAGTAGCAGCTCACACGGCTGTCTGGCATGGCTGGTGAAATTTTTACGAAAGCAAGGAAAATGGGGAAAATTGTCCCAACTGGCTGACGGCTGTCACTCAAATGGGATAAATTTCTCCCCACCTGTATTACTGGCCTGTCGAATCCAGTTGAAACCAGCATCAGAGCTCCATTATCTCCTGCTCTGGATATTAACTCGCCGGGTGGTGGTCCCGCCATCCCACCCAAGGCAGCTTCAATAGACTCACCTGCTGCTGCTGCTGCTTCTGCTGCAAGAGAGCGGTCTTCTGCTCCTCTCTGCTAACGGGAAAACACGGCCACTTCCTGCGCTTGATTTCTGCTGCTGCTGCCGTCTCCGAAGTCCTCGCAGTTGGACCTTCCTGACTATCCGGACTGGCTGGAGACTCGCGCGATCCCCCGTTTGGCTTTAAAGACACACAGAAGCGCCACCTCAACCTCCGCCTCCCCCTCCGCCTCCCCCAGCTCTTAGCTCCCCATTCTAAAGAAATGCGCCGATTTTCCTTCTCGTGAGTGACTCGGGATTGGGGGCTGGCAGGGAAGCCCGGGAAGAGCCCAGGACCATGCGGCCGCGGCCTCCGCTGCGTCATCCTGACGGGCCTCTCGATGTCCCGACGGCATCCGAGTGCCGACCCTCGACTCGCTGCTTTAATTAAATATGCCGGCAGAGGCGCAGTGAGGGCGAGAGAGGGCGATGGAGATAGCGAGGGCGAGGGCGAGGGCGAGGGCGAGGGCGAGGGCGCGGGTGGAGGGGGAAACGCGGGAGCGACTTCCAGATTCCAAAGTGCAGCGCAAAAAACACACGCGATGAAGTTTGGGAAGAATTTTGGATCCGAGAGTGTTGGGAGTCTTGCAGGGAGGGCGGGTGAGATCGACTTGAGCACTCGAGGACGGCGAGGATTCTTGTCAGCACCTGCCCAGCCAGCAAGCCAGGCAGGCGGCCTTCTTCTAGTAGAATGAGAGGCCGGGGTGACAGAAATTATTGATGCGAATTTGAGATTGTTATTTTCCAGCTTCGACTGTCTCTGGGAGTCCAGAGGGGCCGGGCCGGGGCTGGTTGGCATTTGCCGGAATTCTTCTGAGCACAGTTTACAAAGTGAGCACATTTCCTGCCGGCGCAGTTCCTTTCTCAAATAGTTCATTTACTTTTTTACTTACTTGAGCAGCCTAGCGGTTTGAGCATCATGGCTCAAATAGATAAGCCGGTGTCTTTCAGCTTGTCGCTAAATTTCCCAATGCTTATTAATTTGAACTGGGCTGTGTGTAATTTCTATTCCATCGCGGCTGCTCTCCTCAGTAGAAGTGCAATTTCCAGGAATTCAAGTGCAGCCCCGAAGAGCTGATCACGTGATCCGCAGCATTTTTCGCTATTGCGTGCTGCGGCAAATTATAACAAAAAGAAACCTTTTAACTCGTCAGCGAAAGTCGGTGACAGCAGCTGTCAACCTTCTGTAGGATAATAGTTTTTAGCAATCCGAACCCAAATGGACTGCTAATCGTATAAGCCGAGAAAATTATTCTCGTATTTGTTCTAAATCACTTTTGTTTCTAGAGGATATCGGCGCATTGATTTGTCCTGACAGATTGATGTCAAGATCGGCTGTTTCCAAGGCTGACGAGTGGCATCTGCTGCGATTCTGGTGCGGTTTTGACTTCTCTACTAGCTCTCTACTTGACGCGATTCTCGCTCAAATTCCTGCTGCGATTCCTGCTGCGATTCTTGCTGCGATTCTTGCTGCGATTCTGGCTTCCATTTATTTTTGGATTCTCGCTCCGACTCTTGCTGCGATTTTTGTTGCGATTCTTGCTCGGATTCTTTCTGCGATTCTTGCTCGGATTCTTGCTGCGATTCTTGCTCGGATTCTTTCTGCGATTCTTGCTCGGATTCTTGCTGCGATTCTTGCTCGGATTCTTTCTGCGATTCTTGCTCGGATTTTTGCTGCGATTCTTGCTCGGATTCTTACTGCGATTCTTGCTGCGATTCTTGCTGTGATTCTTGCTCGGATTCTTTCTGCGATTCTTGCTCGGATTCTTTCTGCGATTATTGCTCGGATTCTTGCTGCGATTCTTGCTCGCATTTTACTGCGATTCTTGCTGCGATTTTTGCTGCGATTCTTGCTCCGATTCTTTCTGCGGTTCTTGCTGCGATTCCTGCTGCGATTATTGCTTCAATTCTGTCAAACTAGCTCCGTCTCATTCTGCGATTCTTTCCATGTCTCCGGCTGTGACTCTATCAGCACCTGCGGCTACTGCTGCGATTTTGATTATTATTTTTTGTATCAGTGAAGATGGGTAATGGAGAAGAGTAGAAGATGCATCGACGCACAAAGATCACGCCAATAAGTAATCAATTCTCGCTCAGGAAACTGCCGAACCGCAGCTCACTCGGTGGCTCCAGCACTGGCAGGCAGAATCGGCTTTGATAAAATTTCACACTTCCTCCCCTGCTGGCCCCAGGCACTGCCCCACTTTCCACCAACTTGTTCTTTGGCTACGCGAAACCCCGCTGCTGCTGCTGCTGCTGCTGCTGCTGCTGCTGCTGCTGCTGCTGCCTAATCAGTGAGACATCCTTCATCCTCACTTCAGCCGTGCTCTGACAGATCAGCTGAAGGCCCGCCTGCCCTAGCCTCCCGGCTATAAATGACTTTGAAGTGGCAGCCAGCTAATGACTGCTTTACACCAGTGACTTGCCAATCAACTGACTAAGATTTATTGCAGCCACGCCACCTCCGGCCCCCACTCTGTCTCCGCTCTTCCGTTGCTGTCGTGGAAAAAACGCACCTCGCGGCAGCCTGGAGGCTGCGAGAGAGACAGGGTGAGCTGTGTCAGAGTGCCTGCTCCGACCCATGCTCCGGGCTTGCTCAGCTATACTTAACAAAGACCTCAGGGCTTGCTCAGCTATACTTAAAAAAAACCTCAGGGCTTGCTCAGCTATACTTAACAAAAACCTCAGGGCTTGCTCAGCTATACTTAACAAAAACCTCAGGGCTTGCTCAGCTATACTTAACAAAAACCTCAGGGCTTGCTCAGCTATACTTAACACAAACCTCAGGGCTTGCTAGCATTCTGGACACTGCAGAGCACACAGCGATGGATGGCAGTCATTGTAAAGCATATGCTTTTTAACTTTCAGTGTGTCTAAAATCACATTTTTAACTTCCATTGGCTTAAAAGTAACATTTTCGACTTCAATTGCGTCGAAAATCACATGTTTAACTTCCATTGCGTCGAAAATCACATGTTTAACTTCCATTGCGTCGAAAATCACATGTTTAAGTTATATTTGTGCCGAAAATACGTCTTTGACTTCCATTGTGTCGATAAATCACATCATCATGTTCCAGTGTGTCTAAAATCACATCTTCGAGTCCCATTTTGTCGAAAATTGCCTTATTCATTTTCAGTATTTCAGCGCTAAGTTTTCTGTGAATGAACTGCAGTAATTTGGGGTAGAAAATTTTCCCTGTGGGAAAATTCGATTACAATCAAACTGAAATTCGTTTGTGTTTTTACGTTTTAAACCACAAAAAAAAATTTTGAAAATGCGCGCAGAGTTCTACTTTGAGTAGTTGAGTAAGAAAATTGATCGTCTTGCACTAACTGGTGCACTGAATATTTTTTTCTCAAGTTAATTTATTTTACTGGCTTGTTCACAACTTCAATCACATAAAATTGTGGCGCCTTTTTGCCTGACGAAACTTTTCTCACACTTTAGTTTTTAACAGTAGAAAGACTGCGCCAGGTCCCCCAGGTATTTCAAATACCCGCTGCCCACTTCACGACAGCTCCCAAACCGGCATGATTACATGATGAAATTTCGAGAGCGGAAAAATATGCCTATATTGGTGATTTTTGTCACCAGACATTCCGACGAGAATCATTGAATATCTCGACGATGCCGATATGTTGTGATTCTGGAAGTTTTTTCATCGGATGGAGCGGAAAATTTTAACTCGTGGTTGAATATTTAAGGACATACAGAAAAAATGTGTGTTTAAAACAGGCCCGCGGTATTTCAGTTAGTGCAATCAGATATGGTGCTTCCGTGATCTCTGAAAGTTGCATTCCAAATAACCAGGAAGTAAAGGCCTAAACTAAGTTACGAGGGCTCAATTTATGCAGAGTTTAAGTGGCCATTTAGAGCGGGTATCCAATGCGCTGCCCCTACAAGCAACAATGGATTCGATTTCGTCGGCTGTTGTCAAATTGTTTGCAAGAATTTTTGTTGCAACTTTTTTCACTCACCGAATCGCTGAGTATAGATTCAACGGTTGTCTCCGATATTGAACTGGGAAATGAAGCGATGCGTGGATATGTTTTATTCATTGCCGCATAGCATTGGGAACAGGATCCAGCCTTCCCTGTGCAATCCGATGCCCGGTTGCCATGCCGGATAGAGCCAGGTTGGAGTGGGCAAAAATTCGATTAACAAAATCCTACCGCGCCAATTAATTGTCGCCGCCGCGGAGAGAGAGAAAGTGGCGCGGGGCGGGGTCAGTTTGCTTGTCTGAATGACAAGCCGTCAGTTCTCCTGTCTCCGGGCCAGCGCATCCTCAACATCCCCAGAATCATCCCCGCAATTCCTGGCCGGGGATTGAATTATGAAAACTGGCGCCCCGCACAGCCTCCGCCCCCTTGTCTCCACCAATTTGTATCGGGCCGCTACGGTGTCCGAGTATCCGAGGCCGTCACAAACAGTTGAATTTGTGAGGCTGTGCTGTACGGTGTATTATATTTCAGAGAATGAGTTTTCTCCTATTTTCAGTGGACTGCGCGACATTGAAATTGCCTGCTCGCTGCTTCCTTAAATTTAATCGCTTTTATACAGTGGGCACTTGCGCAATCCACACCAGTCCGGGCCATAGACAGCGAGGCAGCGGGCGGCAATATATCACCCGAGTGCTCTGAGGGTCAGCGCGGAGGCTTTGCTTTGCAGTCGAGCCCTCAATCTGAAGAACTCCGCTGGTTTTTATGGGGCCGGCATCCACTGAAGATTCAACAGCCCCCATGAATGCTGCTCCTGTATGTCAGTCACCATTGCATAAGCAAGCACTGTCAGTGTGCAAACAATGTCTAATTCTGTTGCTAGCCAACTCTGTGTGGGTCCGAATCTACGTGTTTGTGAAATTTTTAATAAATTGATCTCATCCCTAGCTAGTGTACCATAGGATGTCTCAGACGATTCTGATCCCATCTCTGATCTAGTCTGATCCCATATCTCATCTAGTCTGATCCCATCTCTCATCTAGTCTGATCTCATCTCTGATCTAGTCTGATCCCATCTCTCATCTAGTCTGATCCCATCTCGGATCTAGTCTGATCACATCTCCGATCTAGTCTGATCCCATCTCTGATCTAGTCTGATCCCATCTCTAATCTAGTCTGATCCCATATCTCATCTAGTCTGATCCCATCTCTCATCTAGTCTGATCTCATCTCGGATCTAGTCTGATCCCATCTCTGATCTAGTCTGATCCCATCTCTGATCTAGTCTGATCACATCTCTGATCTAGTCTGATCCCATCTCTAATATAGTCTGATCCCATATCTGATCTAGTCTGATCCCATCTCCGATCTAGTCTGATCCCATCTCTGATCTAGTCTGATCCCATCTCCGATCTAGTCTGATCCCATCTCCAATCTAGTCTGATCCCATCTCCAATCTAGTCTGATCCCATCTCTGATCTAGTCTGATCCCATCTCTAATATAGTCTGATCCCATCTCTGATCTAGTCTGATCCCATCTCTGATCTAGTCTGATCCCATCTCTCATCTAGTCTGATCTCATCTCTGATCTAGTCTGATCCCATCTCTGATCTAGTCTGATCACATCTCCGATCTAGTCTGATCCCATCTCTAATATAGTCTGATCCCATCTCTGATCTAGTCTGATCCCATCTCTCATCTAGTCTGATCCCATCTCTGGTCTAGTCTGATCCCATCTCTCATCTAGTCTGATCCCATCTCGGATCTAGTCTGATCCCATCTCTGATCTAGTCTGATCCCATCTCTAATCTAGTCTGATCCCATATCTCATCTAGTCTGATCCCATCTCGGATCTAGTCTGATCCCATCTCTGATCTAGTCTGATCCCATCTCTGATCTAGTCTGATCCCATATCTCATCTAGTCTGATCCCATCTCTGATCTAGTCTGATCCCATCTCTGATCTAGTCTGATCCCATATCTCATCTAGTCTGATCCCATCTCTCATCTAGTCTGATCTCATCTCTGATCTAGTCTGATCCCATCTCTGATCTAGTCTGATCCGATATCTCATCTAGTCTGATCCCATCTCTCATCTAGTCTGATCTCATCTCTGATCTAGTCTGATCCCATCTCCGATCTAGTCTGATCCCATCTCTCATCTAGTCTGATCCCATCTCTAATATAGTCTGATCCCATCTCGGATCTAGTCTGATCCCATCTCTGATCTAGTCTGATCCCATCTCTAATATAGTCTGATCCCATCTCGGATCTAGTCTGATCCCATCTCTAATCTAGTCTGATCCCATATCTGATCTAGTCTGATCCCATCTCTTAACTATTCTTATCTGAAATCCCACGTCTAGTCCCACTTTTGAGATCATCCACACATCCCATCTCTCATCTCACACCTTCTTTGATCATATAATTTTCATGTTTATCCCTAATGAAGAGTTCTAGAATGAGGCAGGGAAGTGAATTGGGAAGATGGGAAATTGGATGATTATGGAATCAGATCACAGACTCTCACAGCTCCAGGTGCAACAGGCTCGGGTGTCAAATTTCTTTTTTTAAACATTTTTTTAAGAGGTGCGATTCAGAAAATGCGGCCACTTCAGAGCATCGCATTGTGAAGGGCACTGACCCGCACTGGCGGGCAAGCCAATCGCATTCATAATTACTATCATTATATTCCTCATTCCCTATTCTGTTTTAATGCCCAAAAGAAATAAGAAAAATCGCGGACAATAACCCGGGCGCGAACCTGGCACCTTCATGCTTCATCGCCCCCCGCCAGCCGGGCTTCGCCCTGGTCCAAGACCGGCGGTTACGCAATTGCGGGCTGCACCCGGCCGTAGGAGCTGAGGAATCTTCGTGCATCCTTACGCATTCCACGCAATTTAATCAAATAAACAATTCTTAGCAACTTGCAAAAGAAACTATTTTTCAAATTGACACGAATTGAAGTTGGATGAGAATCTGTGCGAACATTTTACCAATATTCAACTGTTCATTCCTCGGTATCTGATAAACAAAAGCAAGCCGTGTTTGTGCACAAGCTGCATGCGCCAAACAAAGCCTCTTCGCTTACTCTTTGTTGCCCGAAGCAATATTCTTCTTCATTCTGTTTTTACATTTTGTAGCTGTTTGAATGAAGCCGCTGAGACTGCACCGCCAATGCCTGACAAAAACTGCTGCCCCACTTGCCGCTGTCAAAGCAATTGTATTCTTTACTGCCTGACTTGCCCTTGTATAATTGGAGAATAGACTCTGCTTTCAGTGGCTGCTTTAACTGTCTGCCGGCCAAGAATTTTTGTCAAATGCTCAAACTCAGTTATTGAGTCTCGGCAGCTCTCACTTGCGCACAGCAAGCACCACAGAACATTGCTGAGGGGGACCTGAGGGTGCCCCCCCTCCGAGCATTTGCGAAAGAAACACTACGAGGGGAGGCCCAACCGCCCCGGCGGCGACTTCTGTGGCGGAGGGTGGGGTGGGCGGGCTGGCGGGCCAACGCGATTGGCCGTAGGCTACACTCGAGTTCTGGTCGAATGGGGTAGGATTCGCCCGGCCAGCCCATATAGCACGGGCCTCGCTGCTGCCCCCTGTCTGTGAAACTGGCCACGCGGCAAACTTTGCTATCTGTCTGTTTCTGGAGGCACACACAGTCGCAGGCGCACAGATTTTGAGTTCACCTCGCCATCCGGACCAGCTCGCTGATTCTCCGCTTCTCGCCTGCTCGGCACAACGGACTCGAAGTCTCGGCGCGATGCTGCGTGAGTTTTGCTGGCTTTTGTGTCTTTTTTCGGCTAACAATGCAAAACTGACTGCGCTGCGTGACAGCGCGTTGCGAGTGCTTTCCAGTTTTGTTATCTAGAAATATTTGCTTTCACTTCTGCTTTTTGCTTTGCATTCTCTTCTATTTTCTGCGACCTATTGTCTTCTTAATCATGGGAAAATTATCCCCTCATCAACCCCTTCCCCATCCCGGTTTCGCTGCTCTGCGCTCGAAATCAACGGGCCGCGAAGGCAGGCGGACCGGCTGCTGCTGCCGCTGCTGCTGCCGCTTGGGGCAGAGAAGAAATTGCGGGCACTGCAAGCCAGCGATGCGGCAAGAAGGCAAAAACTATCGCTTGCGAGCAGACAGTGGGGATAAGAGATGCGCATGGGATTTTTTTGTTTGCAACAACACGCTCGCGGTGACACTCCCGGCTCACCGTTCCACCGATCCCGTTACGGGCCTCCGCAACGCTCCAGTGGGCCCGACTCCCGCCTTTGTCTCCTCCACTGTGCGCAGGGGATGCAGCCGAGGTGAGCTGGCAGTGTTTGGGATATGGGATGCTGCAAGAGCTTGATCCCTGCATAGCGGCCGACTCGACGCAGCGGCGGGACAATGGCACTCCGCGGTGGGAAGTGCGCGGGCCGCGCAGCTGGTTTGGAAGCGAAAAATATTTTTTCTGTAGCTGAACGATGAAGCAGCAGCAGCAGCTCACCTCAGAGGCAGTGGCGCTGCCTGCACGGGAACATGCTCTGGCATCCCCAACTGTTATCCCAATTCGGAACAATGCCGCGCTGCAGACCCGGGCGGGCCGAGGGATCCTCAGCAGCAGCAGCAGCAGCAGCAGCAGCAGCGCATCTGTCAGATCCCCGAGCCTCATCGTCTCTCTGCATGGCTGCACACTTTCTCCCTCTTCTGTGTCTCCTCTCTGGTCGTGGGTGCTAATTTTTTTTTACCTTCCACTCACGGCTGCCTCCAGCGCTGCCGAGGCAATGCCGCTTGAATTCGCAGACTCATCTGAGTTAACCGCCTGCTCAGCATGCCAATTGAGATGGGATAATTCACTGGCTTGGGGATAGAATCCCTGTGCTGCTCACCTCTATCAGGTTCGGGTCTCGAAGCCACTCATTAATTATTAAACTGGCATGTGCTCAAGCCTGGCTGAGATGTCAAATTCGCCTCATCAACTGGGAGTCTGGGATCGCATGCAGTTGCTGTGGCGACTCTCATAAGTGGGGAATAAAAATTCATTGGGGAGCTGCAGGTGCGAGGACCCGGCTGAGTGTCCTGCATCTTCTGGTATCCGCGGATCCTCAGAAGGGGAAGAATAAGCCTCCACAACAAGCAGGTGCTTGGCGCATGATCTAATCCCCTTCAGACCCCTGCCAGCAGTTCTGAGCAGGCACTCCACAAGTCCTCCACTCTGGGGCCCTCAGAGACAGCTCAGTGGGGGGGCGGCAGCAGAGCGAAAAGTCCCAGCAGCAGCCGGGCGCCCGAGGACCAGCGACTCGGTCTCCTCGGATAATCCCCACCCACCCCAGCCCCGTGGCATCCCAGTTGGGGATCTCTCAGCGGGCAAGCGGACCGTGGAGGGCTGCGTGCGCACTTGCCTGCTGCAGGCGCCCCCCCCAATGTGGCTGCCCAGCCATCCGCATCCCAGAAGGCTTGCTCTTTGATTGCGGCCCTTCTGCACGAGGGCCTGGCAAAGATGAGAACAGGCTTTGGAGAGCTCTGAGCACTGGAGCTGGGCGAGGGGATCTTCGAGACAGCGGCGGACATTCGAAGTCCGCGATGCAGCGAGCTGTGACCCCGCGAGTCCCCGGCCGTTCGGCCAGCAGGTCCCCCGACTGTCCGACACTTTTGCTGCTCTCGCTGCTGCTGCAGCTGCTGCTGCTGCTCCGGGAAATCCAGCAGACCTTGAAGTCACACGCTCCGCCAGGCGTGCCCGCTCCCCGTCCCGCGTGCTCGGAGCCTCCTCCGACTTCCCCTGCACGGCCCGCGGAGCAGAACCCGGGCAGGCAGCCGGACTATAAAGAGAAAGGGCGAGGGCGAAGGCAGCGGAGGAGCCAGCCGCACAAGAGGCTGCCAGTCAGGCGGGCTTCTTGCTGCCGCTGTGGCCCCTTATTCCCGTTCTTAAAAAACCGATTCAAAGCAAGAATTTGCAGCCGCAGTGACTCATCTGAACCCGCAGATCCTCAGGACCAGCTGCTCCAGCACCAGCACCTGGCCGGGCACCCGTTCCTGCACCAGCAGCCGCACCAGCAGTTCTGTGGCTCTGGCAGCCCTTCGGCCAGCATCGAGCAGTTCTCCAGGCAGGCCCTCGGCGACTTTGCCGCAATCGTAGCCAGGGACCAGCAGCAGCAGCAGCAGCAGCAGTTTCATCTGCAAGTGGACGAAGCTGTTAAAGGTTTCGCAGTTATCAAAGGTGAGCTCGCTACTCAAATTGTTCATTGATTAATCTGCTCATTGACACCAAACTCATTTGTTACCAACGCAAACATTTGCATAGCAACAGCAAAATTGACTGACATTTCGCTAAACACAACCATAGATTAGAGAACAATAGAAACATAACAATGTCCTCCATTGTGTTCCGTAGCTGGCTCAGTGGGGAGTCGATGAGTCTTGGTAACTGTTCTCTACTGTAAGTCTTTGTTCTTGCCAAATCCCTGCCCATAGGATTTCAAAAGAAAAGTTGAACAGAAACCGGGTTCATTGCAGTTTGAGCATCTGAAAGTTTAGTTTTGAGCACTATAGCTGTCCGCTGCCTAAGGGGCCTGCTCCATAAGTCCCAATGCGTGAATTAAACAAGCAACCGGCAGTCTTGGACAAGTCAGTTGCGTCATACATTTCTTCTGGGCTTCAAGAGAAAATGGGGGCACGCAGGCACACAGCCTTGAGGCATTTCAACTTAAGTTCGGCTTTTTATTATTTCGTCCTGTTTCTTTAGGACGCAGGCCACTTTTTTTAGAAAATGAAGTCAAGTTTTTGCGCAAGCGCGGGCCCATATTGACCAACTCTTATTTATGAGCCCCCGCCTCAGGGCCATAAACAAATGGCTGTGGCCTGTCAGAAACTTTACAGACTGGAAACACCCTGAGACCTGCCTATGCAGTCTGGGGCGCATAATTAACTTAGTTGGGGCTTTTAGTGGCAACTCGGGCAAACCTCACACAGATTGTCACACCTGCAATGCCATCAGTTGAATGGAACTCCTGACCTTTACATCTGAACAAGCGATTTGAGCATTAATTCAGACAGTGCTTTTGCGAATCGTTCCTTTCTGATTTCGGTTCGAGGGCTCATCTCGAGCGAGCGATCTGTTTCGAGAGATCCTCAGGTGTCTGTCTGTTCTGTTTCGGGTGTCTGTCAGTTCTGTTTCAGGTGTCTGTCAGTTCTGTTTCAGGTGTCTGTCAGTTCTGTTTCAGGTGTCTGTCAGTTCTGTTTCAGGTGTCTGTCAGTTCTGTTTCGGGTGTCTGTCAGTTCTGTTTCAGGTGTCTGTCAGTTCTGTTTCGGGTGTCTGTCAGTTCTGTTTCGGGTGTCTGTCAGTTCTGTTTCAGGTGTCTGTCAGTTCTGTTTCAGGTGTCTGTCAGTTCTGTTTCGGGTGTCTGTCAGTTCTGTTTCAGGTGTCTGTCAGTTCTTTTTCAGGTGTCTGTCAGTTCTGTTTCGGGTGTCTGTCAGTTCTGTTTCGGGTGTCTGTCAGTTCTGTTTCGAGAGATCCTCAGGTGTCTGTCAGTTCTGTTTCGGGTGTCTGTCAGTTCTGTTTCGGGTGTCTGTCAGTTCTGTTTCGGGTGTCTGTCAGTTCTTTTTCAGGTGTCTGTCAGTTCTGTTTTGGGTGTCCGTCAGTTCTGTTTCGAGAGATCCTCAGGTGTCTGTCAGTTCTGTTTCGGGTGTCTGTCTGTTCTGTTTCGGGTGTCTGTCTGTTCTGTTTCGGGTGTCTGTCTGTTCTGTTTCGGGTGTCTGTCAGTTCTTTTTCAGGTGTCTGTCGGTTCTGTTTCGGGTGTCTGTCTTTTCTGTTTCGGGTGTCTGTCAGTTCTGTTTCGGGTGTCTGTCAGTTCTGTTTCGGGTGTCTGACAGTTCTGTTTCGGGTGTCTGTCTGTTCTGCTTCGCGTGTCTGTCAGTTCTGTTTTGGGTGTCTGTCTGTTCTGTTTTGGGTGTCTGTCAGTTCTGTTTCGGGTGTCTGTCTGTTCTGTTTTGGGTGTCTGTCTGTTCTGTTTCGAGTGTCTGTCAGTTCTGTTTCGGGTGTCTGTCAGTTCTGTTTCGGGTGTCTGTCAGTTCTTTTTCAGGTGTCTGTCTGTTCTGTTTCGGGTGTCTGTCTGTTCTGTTTCGGGTGTCTGTCAGTTCTGTTTTGGGTGTCTGTCTGTTCTGTTTTGGGTGTCTGTCAGTTCTGTTTCGGGTGTCTGTCTGTTCTGTTTCGAGTGTCTGTCTGTTCTGTTTTGGGTGTCTGTCTGTTCTGTTTTGGGTGTCTGTCTGTTCTGTTTCGGGTGTCTGTCAGTTCTGTTTTGGGTGTCTGTCTGTTCTGTTTTGGGTGTCTGTCAGTTCTTTTTTGGGTGTCTGTCTGTTCTGTTTTGGGTGTCTGTTTCCTGCATTCTCGCCAGTCATTTGAGTTGGAAGGGCCCGCAGGCTGAGCAGTCTCATGCGGGCAGTTGTGTGAGTAGGCAGAGGCCATCCGAGACTGTAAACCTGGGTGTCTCGTTTTATTTATTTATTTGCCCGAATCTGAGTTAGGAAAATTCGTTCGCAATGGTCGTGCAGGCTAACTGGGAGTGATTTACGATCATGCAGCACTTACGGAGGTTGCTCAGAGCCTCTATTGACCTCCTGCTCACGGAGGACTCAAATCCCAACCCCGCCCTGTCAGCTCGGAACCCCCCTGGCTCGTTTCCCATCACGCGAAGACCTGAGATTTTTAAACTCCACAACGGCCCTGTTGCTCAATACTGGGGTGAGCAGTGATGGATGAGTCCATGGAATGAGCAGACAAAGCGAATGCCCAGCTGATTCTGTACACAATGTCCAGATAAGCACTGGATGTTAGCTAGCAATGAAGGAAGGCTACGTTAGAAGTTCTGGTCTTTTTGAATTGTTGTGGTCCTTCGGAATGGCCAGTGTGCAGTTCGGGCTCAGATCTTTGAGTCTGTCAGCCAACTCGAAATTCCCCATGATCGCTCTGGGAATCCGAAATTATTTTCGAATGATTGAAATTGAACTAGGCGGAGTCCTCCCTCCAGATGAATTCCCCAGGGAGAATCGAACCGCCGACCTCGCCTCCCTGGCCAATTGGGGATATCTTTATCGGCTGTGGGCCGTCTGGCAGCAGTGGGGAATTCCCATCGGAGCGATGGGGAGAAAGTTTTTGGGAAATCAAAAACAAAACGGGCACGTGGACAGGGGCGATTGCCGCTGAGCATACCAGGCTTGAGTTGTCGGACTCAATTTAGCTGATTGTGAGAACTGGCGAAAACTGCACCCGACCGGCCGCTTGGATACAGCGGCTCGCTGGAAACTGTCCCGGCGCCTGCTCACTCTCATTAACTGGCTGGCGCAGTCAGTTTTTAAACAGGAAGGACACCCAGTTGCCAACTCGACACTTGAGGAGGCCACTCGACTTCGAGAAGACCACCGTTGGAAGCATTAATTTGAGTTTGAATTCTGTGTCAAAACACACGCAAAATGCATCCGAAATTGCTGCGAAACGGAAGTGCCAGGTAGGAAGAAGGCAAAAGGCTTGACTTGATTGAGACCAGCGCAATGCATTTTGGCCGATTGTTGCCGAGTGCTACCAATGAATGCCACCCCAATGCCCCTTTCCCTTGCTCGACCTTCCTGTCTAATTAGCAATGCTAATGAGCTCCCAGAGCCACTCGGAATCCAGTTTTAAACACTGAGAGAAGAAGACCTCTGAGACACAAAAATAATGATCGTGCTACAACAACAATGCGCAGCGCAGATGACTGGTCTCCCAGCCTCCCATAACACACTGGGAAATCCCATCAATCACTGCGCATGTTGGCCTGTCGTGGGGTGAGGGATGGGGAGGCGGGTCGGCGGGTGTCACTGCGAGTCTTCCAAAAACCTGGCACAATGTTCGGCATAAGCGAGTCCCACCCCGCCGGCCGCTTAAAGCAGCAGATCGAAGGATTGAAGAAACTAAGACTGAGAGAGGGAAAAAAGTCCCCTCTTGGGATTTGGGACCTGCAGCTCTCGGGAATCTGAATTCTGAAGGTATCGGCGGGTGTCTCGCTCCGCTGACCCCGCAGACAGATTTGGCCCTGCCGCTGCTGCTGCTGCTGCTCAATCGGCCGTTTAATGAACTGTGGTGGGGGAGCGGCAGGGCAGGGAAAGTTGATGGCGATCCTGGATCCCATCCGCATGGGACAGGCTTGCAACATTCATTGAGCTTAGATTTGAGTCAGGCTTTGCAAAATGTGTCCCATTGAAATGCCTGCAGATTTATTTAGCTCCGGGTGCGTGTTTGCAGTGCTATATTCGATATAAACTCACTGCCTCTGGCCAGGTGTGCCCAGGTGTCACCCGGCATATTTGTGTGAGCCAACTTCCCCTCACTCTCCCAACCCCAGCCAATTCCTTCTTTTCCCTTCAAGCCATCTCGTGGACGCTTGGGCTTTTTCTTCTTCTTGAAAGCTTTGATTTCCTTTAGCTTTCTCCACTCTGCTCGCGAGAAAGCGTCAATGGGGATAATTATCCCCAAGGTGCCGTAGGGTGAGGATTGCAGACAAACTCTTCGTTTTCCCAATTGCTCAGAGCTGCGCGGGTCACGCAACTTCGAAGCGGGGACTGTGCCCCGATCAATGCTGGGAATTTGGCAGCTCGGGAAGTGCTGGAGCTTTTGAGGGAGTAGGATTGGTCACCCGGAGACCGAAGTCCTGAGCAGAGCTGAGCAAGTAGAAAACAGCTGGCCAGCTAGGATTCTGGAGGAATTCTAGCAATTTCTGAGTGATTTTTGTCAACAATTTCATTTGTCTTGCTGCTCAATGGCCACAGATTCCGAGTGCTTCATCACCCTTAACAGCCTGAGATTGTCTCCATGATGAGGCAGCTCTGGAGCCTGCCGAGCTGCTGGCCTGGCGCGGGGAACCAATGGGGCGGTTCGGCCCCACCTTCGCTGCGGGCCTCGCAGCGGGCGGAGCAGATCATTGGCCCGGCCCGCATCGGCTCTCGGATGGCGGGGAAGCTGGGGCGCGGCGGAGGCTGGGGTGGGCCGCCCCCCTGCCGAGTGGGGAGGGCTGGGGAGGGTGCGGCTCGGGAAAGCGACACGAATGAATAAATAAGGAAGCGAGAAATTAGACAGCCAGAAGAAGAGTAATTCCCGGCAGAAGCGGCAGAAGCAGAGACAGATTTGAGCAGACCTACTCAACCAACCAGCGTGTGGTTGCCTAATGAGCATGGACAGCCTGAAGTACCTGTGGCAGTGGTCCGCCCCCGCCGGCCGGGGATCCGAACTGTCAGCGGGAGGTCCGGCAGCTGCGGCTGCCGCGTCGCAGTTCCTGACAGTGGCCACCGCGGCAGCTGCTGGCGGCGGTGGCGGAGGTGGCGGCGGCTGCACAGGCGGCGGGGGCGCCAGCGGCGGCGGAGGTGGCTCGCAGGCCTCGATGAGCTACCAGCACCACCGCGCCTGCCTGTACCCGCCGGGTCCGGGGCCCTCGCCCTACTGCCCCTACCCGTCGCCATCGCAGGCTGCCAGCTCCTTCTACGAGGACGTGTACATGCGGGCCAAGGGCGGCAAAGGAAAGGGTGAGGATCAGAGGACTGGTTGCCCCTCCAGGGACTCGCGTGCCGGTTGTGCCAGATCCCAACTCAAGGTGGGATCTCAGGATGGCTGCCACCTCTTTCACAGGCGGGCGGCCGCTTTGTGGCGCCCTGCTTTCTGTTCTTTATTTTTTTTGTTTCTTTTGCGAAATGCAGAACTCAATTTCCCAAGTGGCTTCTAGGAAGCGGGGACAGAATTGGGGAGGGGATCTCGCGGCAGTTTGTTAATCCCAGCTGAATATTTGATGGGGCCGCGCGGTCGCTCCGCGCAGCCTCCAAGACGCCCCGAGACAAAGGGGCTGAAATATTCATTGAGCCGGCGGTGCCATTTTACAGCTCCTCATTCGCAGATTTTGAGCAGAAATTTTTTACAAATTGCCACCTATTTTGAATTATGCAGGGAAAGTGTGCAAACTTTCAGTTTTATTCTTTCACGCCTGCAGCTCGCATGCACTGCAGCTTTCGTCGCTCATCTCTGGCCTTGTTTTTGTCGCGCCTTCAATTGCACCCATGGGATTTCTCCCTGCTGAAGCCACGCTAATTACTGACCAGACAGGCACAATAGGCTGTCAATGCTCTCATGTTTATTGTCCCCATCATGGGCTTGTCGATTGGGTCTGGTGCGGATCATCCGGGAGGGGGGAAGATGCTGCTGAGCAGGCAAAGTTGAGTATCTTCTAGGCACAGCCATGCAATCTTGTCTGCTTCTTCATGGGCTAAATAATTAATCTGTCCGACTGTTCATGCCAAAGTCCTTAATCTCTATCAGGGTGGAAATCAGCAGCATGAACTGCAGCCGAAGGAAAGGCTTCTTGCATATTTAAATGCGCTACCCATGCAGCATTTGAAACAGGTTCTCACTGGGCCGTGTGACTTTCTCAGGCTGTGACTTTCTTGGCTGCTGGCTGGCCGAACTGCAGGTGGCGTCAGGGCGGAAGTGCAGCCTGTCTGCTGCTTAACAAAAATGCTAATTGCACTGCAAAGCGGTGGTGGTGGTGGGCAGTGGTGGGCGGCAATGGAAATGCAGAACTGCAAACTCACTGTCTCTTGCCTGTCAGTGGCATAACTAGCAGTTTCTCAGAGCAGCTGCCGCAGCTGTTGTCAATGCGACTGAATTCTCTTCTGATTCGATTCCACTGCAGAGCCTCTGCACAGGGGGTCAGCGGGCTCTGCCAGCCACCCGCCGGGCCACAAAAGCCGCTGCCGACTGTCGCCTTTTGTGGACAACTTGAAGGAGAAATCAGCTCTCGGGTTTGGAGGGCCGCCCTGCGAGGATCCGGCCAGCCGCAGATGGGGGGGGGCGGCTCTTCTCAGCAGGATTGGGGAGAACTGCCCTGCTCCTCCGCTCCCCTTGTTGTTTGCCTATATAATTTAATTGCGTTATGAGCTACAAGAAAGTGATTTACGTTTCATTGCTCTCTGAACAGGCTCCTCAGAGCCCCATCTCCTCTCACAACTTCTCATTCTCCCATCGCCTTTCTGTGGTGCCGCGCAATATACATTTCCTGGAATGGGCCGGCCGTCCCTAACCCAGTTAAGGCTGCGCCGGCGATAATCAAGTGCCCCCAACCCCATGCAGCCCCCTGCCTGGGCCGGCATATAAAATGCGGCAATTCCGCTCCGGCCCGGCCCGATGAGGCGGCCAAGAAGGCAACTCCAGAAAGGAGCGACTCTGCCAAATCCCCACCTGATTTCTTGGGATTTTCAAGGAAGCATCCACAGAATTTTCTCAGATTTGAAGAGAATGGACCGAGGCGGCGACAAGGCTGGCGACCCGCAGGAGTCGCTGCTCAGGCTTCACCTGCTCGGGATGTACCTGAAAAACATCGGTGAGGACTGCTCAGAGACCTCCCGCAGTCGATCCAAAACTTTGGTATCCCCTTTAGAAATTATCCCCTGCCTAAACTACAAATTTCCTCAATCGCAATTCCCAACCTCTCCGAACCCCCCCTTCGACGCACCGCAGGCCACGGCGGCATCAACCAGCTCGGCGGTGCCTTCGTGAACGGCCGGCCGCTGCCCGACTACACCCGCAACCAGATCGTGGAGCTGGCGCAGCGGGGCGTCCGCCCCTGCGACATCAGCCGGCGCCTCCGAGTCAGCCACGGCTGCGTGTCGAAGATCCTCGGCCGATTCTACGAGACTGGCAGCATCCGGCCCGGCGTCATCGGCGGCTCGAAGCCGAAAGTGGCCACGCCCTCCGTGGTGGATGCCATCTGCAAGTACAAGGCCGAGAACCCCACCATGTTCGCATGGGAGATCCGCGACATGCTGCTGTCCGAGGGCGTGTGCTCGCAGGATACGGTGCCCTCCGTGTCCTCCATCAACCGCATCGTGCGCAACAAGGCCGCGGAGAAGAGCCAGTCGGCTGACGATGAGGACGAGATCAGGGCTGGCAGCTGCGATCTCCAGCAGCCGCCACAGCAGCAGCAGCCGAGCGGCAGGGACGGCGGCAGCGGCCACCAACAAGGACTTCTGCTGTCCAGCCACGCAGCCTACACCATCAAGGGTCTGCTCGGCGGCCTCAACTCTGCCCAAGCTGCCAAAGACCAGCCGCAACAGCTCCAGCACCAGCATCAGCACCAGCATCAGCACCAGCATCAGCACCAGCAACAGCACCAGCATCTGGCGCTGGCTGGTGACGATTCCTCGCCTGGCAGCTCTTCCGTGAGCAACGGCGCCCTGCCTGACGAGAACCAGAACAGCCTGCTGCAGCACCAGCACCAGCTGCAGCACCAGCACCAGCTGCAGCACCAGCACCAGCAGAGGAAGCGCAGACATCAGCAGCAGCAGCAGCAGCAGCAGCAGCAGCTGGATGAGTCAGGCAAGTAGCTAACTGGTCCTTACACAATAGCGGGTACTTCTGACTCAAAATCATGTGCCGTACAAAACTAATTCCTCGTTAATAACTCAACTTGCTAATTTTAGACAGTGGCAAGGATCTGGAAGTTCGCAGCCGACTGTCACCCACTGACCGCTCAGAGGTGAGAAATTCACACGGATGCTTGGACAAGTAGCAGCAATCGCTGTCCAGATGGTAGAGATAATTTTACATGAAATCGGTTTCTCTATTACAGTGGCTGAGCCCCGTGAAGCGCATCAAGGTGGAGTCACCGATTGGCGGCTCGAACCCCAGACTACTGCCGACGCTCAGCGCTCAGCAGGCGGCGGCCGCCGCGGCCGCAGCGGCGGCAGCCTACGGCAGCGGCTTCGTCGGCAGCAGTGGCGGCCTGTCCCAGGAGCCGCAGTTCTACCCGACTGCGCCAGGAGGCGCGCGCCACAGCGTCTACCACACAGTCGAGACTCAGCAGCAACAGCAGCAGGACCAGCATCAGCAGCATCAGCAACATTCTGGCCAGCACCACCAGCTGCCGCAGGCGCCGCCCCCGGCCCAGCCGCATCCTCTGCCACCGGACAGTCCCAAGCTAGACGACTTCCGGGCCCACTACGGCCTGCACACCGCCCACCAGTACAACACCGCGGCCAGCTACGCAGCCGAGTACGCGGCCGCCGCGGCCTACCAGGGCTACGCCAGCCAGCACTACGGCGCCGCAGCCGCGACGCACTACGGTTCGCCGCAAGACGCGGCCTCGACTGCCGCCGCCTCCTCCTGGTTTCTGCAGTCCTACGGAGCAGCCGCCCACACCAGGATGAGTGAGTCCGATTCGGATTTTTCTCTGATATCCTACTTTAAGTAGACCAGTGGGACATTTTGTCATGTCCCAATTCAAAATTATAATTCGCGATTTCAAATGGCCGATTCCCGCAGACGCACAGTACTACTATCCGACGCCTCCCACCGCTGTGGCCAACGAGGGCCACTGCTGACCAAGGACTAACCTGGATTTCTGTACCTAAAATTCTATTGCCTTCTTGTTATATCATTCTATCATTCTTTTTGCACTCTGACTGTCACATGGTCGCCTGTTTTGTTTTGTCTGTTGTGAGTGTCGCACCTTTGTTGCTAGTCCACTAAGGCAGTGAGCAGTCAGCTGCTGCTGCTGCTGCTGCTTCAACGCCGCCTATATAAAAAAGTCCCGCCGAAGATGCAGAACTCAATTTTGTGCAAACTTTGCTTTGACTAATGAACTTGGATAAATTTCGCACCATTTTACTGCATGTAGTACTTACAGTAGCTCCAATGCTAAGCGTTCTATTCCAGTCTCTGAGTTTCTGTCCATTACCAAGTTTAAAAATGCTTTCATCGCATTGTTGGGACAAGGGGGGGCGAGAAGGCGAGGTCAGAGCGAGCCCAGACACCTAGAACTCAATCAGCTGTACTAAAACCCTATTTTCCATAGTCTGTTTCCCATACTGCAATGGCAGCCCTGGGAACTCTGCACAGCGCACACCTCTGCGAACCTCACAGAAGCGAAAATACACTTGTGTAGTAGAATTTTTCATTTCTAAATGACTACTTGCGAGCAAACAATCCTGCCTAGTCTACTCTGAGTAGAACTGTGTGCATTTATTGTTTTTACTTCGAAAATATGACGATGAATAAGACAGGATCTCACTTAAAGTAAATTTTATTGTGAATACAACACATTCTCAATAGAACATATTCTCAATAGAACACATTCTCAGTAGAACACATTCTCAATAGAACACATTCTCAGTAGAACACATTCTCAATAGAACACATTCTCAGTAGAACACATTCTCAATAGAACACATTCTCAGTAGAACACATTCTCAATAGAACACATTCTCAGTAGAACACATTCTCAGTAGAACACATTCTCAATAGAACACATTCTCAATAGAACACACTCTCAATAGAACACATTCTCAATAGAACACATTCTCAATAGAACACACTCTCAATAGAACACACTCTCAATAGAACACATTCTCAATAGAACACATTCTCAATAGAACACATTCTCAATAGAACACATTCTCAATAGAACACATTCTCAATAGAACACATTCTCAATAGAACACATTCTCAATAGAACACATTCTCAATAGAACACATTCTCAATAGAACACATTCTCAATAGAACACATTCTCAATAGAACACATTCTCAAAAGAACACATTCTCAATAGAACACATTCTCAATAGAACACATTCTCAATAGAACACACTCTCAATAGAACACATTCTCAATAGAACACATTCTCAATAGAACACATTCTCAATAGAACACATTCTCAATAGAACACATTCTCAATAGAACACATTCTCAATAGAACATATTCTCAATAGAACATATTCTCAATAGAACACATTCTCAATAGAAAACATTCTCAATAGAACACATTCTCAATAGAACACATTCTCAATAGAACACATTCTCAATAGAACACATTCTCAATAGAACACATTCTCAGTAGAACATATTCTCAATAGAACACATTCTCAATAGAACACATTCTCAATAGAACACATTCTCAATAGAACACATTCTCAATAGAACACATTCTCAATAGAACACATTCTCAATAGAACACATTCTCAATAGAACACATTCTCAATAGAACACATTCTCAATAGAACACACTCTCAATAGAACACATTCTCAATAGAACATATTCTCAATAGAACACATTCTCAATAGAACACATTCTCAATAGAACACATTCTCAATAGAACACATTCTCAATAGAACACACTCTCAATAGAACATATTCTCAATAGAACATATTCTCAATAGAACACATTCTCAATAGAACACATTCTCAATAGAACACATTCTCAATAGAACACATTCTCAATAGAACACACTCTCAATAGAACACATTCTCAATAGAACACATTCTCAATAGAACACATTCTCAATAGAACACATTCTCAATAGAACACATTCTCAATAGAAACACATTCTCAATAGAACACATTCTCAATAGAACACATTCTCAATAGAACACATTCTCAGTAGAACATATTCTCAATAGAACACATTCTCAATAGAACACATTCTCAATAGAACACATTCTCAATAGAACACACTCTTAATAGAACACATTCTCAATAGAACACACTCTCAATAGAACATATTCTCAATAGAACACATTCTCAATAGAACACACTCTCAATAGAACACATTCTCAATAGAACACATTCTCAATAGAACACATTCTCAATAGAACACATTCTCAATAGAACACATTCTCAATAGAACACACTCTCAATAGAACACATTCTCAATAGAACACATTCTCAATAGAACACATTCTCAATAGAACACATTCTCAGTAGAACACATTCTCAATAGAACACATTCTCAATAGAACACATTCTCAATAGAACACATTCTCAATAGAACACATTCTCAATAGAACACATTCTCAATAGAACACATTCTCAATAGAACACATTCTCAATAGAACACATTCTCAATAGAACACATTCTCAATAGAACACATTCTCAATAGAACACATTCTCAATAGAACACATTCTCAATAGAACACATTCTCAATAGAACATATTCTCAATAGAACACATTCTCAATAGAACACATTCTCAATAGAACACATTCTCAATAGAACACATTCTCAATAGAACACATTCTCAATAGAACACATTCTCAATAGAACACACTCTCAATAGAACACATTCTCAATAGAACACATTCTCAATAGAACACATTCTCAATAGAACACATTCTCAATAGAACACACTCTCAATAGAACACATTCTCAATAGAACACACTCTCAATAGAACACATTCTCAATAGAACACATTCTCAATAGAACACATTCTCAATAGAACACATTCTCAATAGAACACACTCTCAATAGAACACATTCTCAATAGAACATATTCTCAATAGAACACATTCTCAATAGAACACATTCTCAATAGAACACATTCTCAATAGAACACACTCTCAATAGAACACATTCTCAATAGAACATATTCTCAATAGAACATATTCTCAATAGAACACATTCTCAATAGAACACATTCTCAATAGAACACATTCTCAATAGAACACATTCTCAATAGAACACACTCTCAATAGAACACATTCTCAATAGAACACATTCTCAATAGAACACATTCTCAATAGAACACATTCTCAATAGAACACATTCTCAATAGAACACATTCTCAATAGAACACATTCTCAATAGAACACATTCTCAATAGAACACATTCTCAGTAGAACATATTCTCAATAGAACACATTCTCAATAGAACACATTCTCAATAGAACACATTCTCAATAGAACACACTCTCAATAGAACACATTCTCAATAGAACACACTCTCAATAGAACACATTCTCAATAGAACACATTCTCAATAGAACACATTCTCAATAGAACACATTCTCAATAGAACACATTCTCAATAGAACACATTCTCAATAGAACACATTCTCAATAGAACACATTCTCAATAGAACACATTCTCAGTAGAACATATTCTCAATAGAACACATTCTCAATAGAACACATTCTCAATAGAACACATTCTCAATAGAACACACTCTCAATAGAACACATTCTCAATAGAACACATTCTCAATAGAACACACTCTCAATTCTATTGAGAATATGTTCTATTGAGAATGTGTTCACATTCTGAATAGAACACATTCTCAATAGAACACATTCTCAATAGAACACATTCTCAATAGAACACATTCTCAATAGAACACATTCTCAATAGAACACACTCTCAATAGAACACATTCTCAATAGAACACACTCTCAATAGAACATATTCTCAATAGAACACATTCTCAATAGAACACATTCTCAATAGAACACACTCTCAATAGAACATATTCTCAATAGAACACATTCTCAATAGAACACATTCTCAATAGAACACATTCTCAATAGAACACATTCTCAATAGAACACATTCTCAATAGAACACATTCTCAATAGAACACATTCTCAATAGAACACATTCTCAATAGAACACATTCTCAATAGAACACATTCTCAATAGAACACATTCTCAATAGAACACATTCTCAATAGAACACATTCTCAATAGAACACATTCTCAATAGAACACATTCTCAATAGAACACATTCTCAATAGAACACATTCTCAATAGAACACATTCTCAATAGAACACATTCTCAATAGAACACATTCTCAATAGAACACATTCTCAATAGAACACATTCTCAATAGAACACATTCTCAATAGAACACATTCTCAATAGAACACATTCTCAATAGAACATATTCTCAATAGAACACATTCTCAATAGAACACACTCTCAATAGAACACATTCTCAATAGAACATATTCTCAATAGAGCACATTCTCAATAGAACATATTCTCAATAGAACATATTCTCAATAGAACACATTCTCAATAGAACACATTCTCAATAGAACACATTCTCAATAGAACACATTCTCAATAGAACACATTCTCAATAGAACACATTCTCAATAGAACACACTCTCAATAGAACACATTCTCAATAGAACATATTCTCAATAGAGCATATTCTCAATAGAGCATATTCTCAATAGAACACATTCTCAATAGAACACACTCTCAATAGAACACATTCTCAATAGAACACATTCTCAATAGAACACATTCTCAATAGAACACATTCTGAATAGAACACATTCTCAATAGAACACACTCTCAATAGAACACATTCTCAATAGAACACATTCTCAATAGAACACACTCTCAATAGAACACATTCTCAATAGAACACATTCTCAATAGAACACATTCTCAATAGAACACATTCTCAATAGAACACATTCTCAATAGAACACATTCTCAATAGAACACATTCTCAATAGAACACATTCTCAATAGAACACATTCTCAATAGAACACATTCTCAATAGAACACATTCTCAATAGAACACATTCTCAATAGAACACATTCTCAATAGAACACATTCTGAATAGAACACATTCTCAATAGAACACATTCTCAATAGAACACATTCTCAATAGAACACATTCTCAATAGAACACATTCTCAGTAGAACACATTCTCAATAGAACACATTCTCAGTAGAACACATTCTCAATAGAACACATTCTCAGTAGAACACATTCTCAATAGAACACATTCTCAGTAGAACACATTCTCAATAGAACACATTCTCAGTAGAACACATTCTCAATAGAACACATTCTCAGTAGAACACATTCTCAGTAGAACACATTCTCAATAGAACACATTCTCAATAGAACACATTCTCAATAGAACACATTCTCAATAGAACACATTCTCAATAGAACACATTCTCAATAGAACACATTCTCAATAGAACATATTCTCAATAGAACATATTCTCAATAGAACATATTCTCAATAGAACACATTCTCAATAGAACACATTCTCAATAGAACACATTCTCAATAGAACACATTCTCAATAGAACACATTCTCAATAGAACACATTCTCAGTAGAACATATTCTCAATAGAACACATTCTCAATAGAACACATTCTCAATAGAACACATTCTCAATAGAACACACTCTCAATAGAACACATTCTCAATAGAACACATTCTCAATAGAACACATTCTCAATAGAACACATTCTCAATAGAACACATTCTCAATAGAACACATTCTCAATAGAACACATTCTCAGTAGAACACATTCTCAATAGAACACATTCTCAATAGAACACATTCTCAATAGAACATATTCTCAATAGAACACACTCTCAATAGAACACATTCTCAATAGAACATATTCTCAATAGAACACACACTCAATAGAACACATTCTCAATAGAACACATTCTCAATAGAACACACTCTCAATAGAACACATTCTCAATAGAACACATTCTCAATAGAACACATTCTCAATAGAACACATTCTCAATAGAACACATTCTGAATAGAACACATTCTCAATAGAACACATTCTCAATAGAACACATTCTCAATAGAACACATTCTCAATAGAACACATTCTCAGTAGAACACATTCTCAATAGAACACATTCTCAGTAGAACACATTCTCAATAGAACACATTCTCAGTAGAACACATTCTCAATAGAACACATTCTCAGTAGAACACATTCTCAATAGAACATATTCTCAATAGAACACACTCTCAATAGAACACATTCTCAATAGAACATATTCTCAATAGAACACACTCTCAATAGAACACATTCTCAATAGAACACATTCTCAATAGAACACACTCTCAATAGAACACATTCTCAATAGAACACATTCTCAATAGAACACATTCTCAATAGAACACATTCTCAATAGAACACACTCTCAATAGAACACATTCTCAATAGAACACATTCTCAATAGAACACACTCTCAATAGAACACATTCTCAATAGAACACATTCTCAATAGAACACATTCTCAATAGAACACATTCTCAATAGAACACATTCTCAATAGAACACATTCTCAATAGAACACATTCTCAATAGAACACATTCTCAATAGAACACATTCTCAATAGAACACATTCTCAATAGAACACATTCTCAATAGAACACATTCTCAATAGAACACATTCTCAATAGAACACATTCTCAATAGAACACATTCTCAATAGAACACATTCTCAATAGAACACATTCTCAATAGAACACATTCTCAATAGAACATATTCTCAATAGAACACATTCTCAATAGAACACATTCTCAATAGAACACATTCTCAATAGAACACATTCTCAGTAGAACACATTCTCAATAGAACACATTCTCAATAGAACACATTCTCAATAGAACACATTCTCAATAGAACACATTCTCAATAGAACACATTCTCAATAGAACACATTCTCAATAGAACACATTCTCAATAGAACACATTCTCAATAGAACACATTCTCAATAGAACACATTCTCAATAGAACACATTCTCAATAGAACACATTCTCAATAGAACACATTCTCAATAGAACACATTCTCAATAGAACACATTCTCAATAGAACACATTCTCAATAGAACATATTCTCAATAGAACATATTCTCAATAGAACACATTCTCAATAGAACACATTCTCAATAGAACACATTCTCAATAGAACACATTCTCAATAGAACACATTCTCAATAGAACACATTCTCAATAGAACACATTCTCAATAGAACACATTCTCAATAGAACACATTCTGAATAGAACACATTCTCAATAGAACACATTCTCAATAGAACACATTCTCAATAGAACACATTCTCAATAGAACACATTCTCAATAGAACACATTCTCAATAGAACACATTCTCAATAGAACACATTCTCAATAGAACACATTCTCAATAGAACACATTCTCAATAGAACACATTCTCAATAGAACACATTCTCAATAGAACACATTCTCAATAGAACACATTCTCAATAGAACATATTCTCAATAGAACACATTCTCAATAGAACACACTCTCAATAGAACACATTCTCAATAGAACATATTCTCAATAGAGCACATTCTCAATAGAAACATATTCTCAATAGAACATATTCTCAATAGAACACATTCTCAATAGAACACATTCTCAATAGAACACATTCTCAATAGAACACATTCTCAATAGAACACATTCTCAATAGAACACATTCTCAATAGAACACACTCTCAATAGAACACATTCTCAATAGAACATATTCTCAATAGAGCATATTCTCAATAGAGCATATTCTCAATAGAACACATTCTCAATAGAACACACTCTCAATAGAACACATTCTCAATAGAACACATTCTCAATAGAACACATTCTCAATAGAACACATTCTGAATAGAACACATTCTCAATAGAACACATTCTCAATAGAACACATTCTCAATAGAACACATTCTCAATAGAACACATTCTCAGTAGAACACATTCTCAATAGAACACATTCTCAGTAGAACACATTCTCAATAGAACACATTCTCAGTAGAACACATTCTCAATAGAACACATTCTCAGTAGAACATATTCTCAATAGAACACATTCTCAGTAGAACACATTCTCAATAGAACACATTCTCAGTAGAACACATTCTCAGTAGAACACATTCTCAATAGAACACATTCTCAATAGAACACATTCTCAATAGAACACATTCTCAATAGAACACATTCTCAATAGAACACATTCTCAATAGAACACATTCTCAATAGAACATATTCTCAATAGAACATATTCTCAATAGAACATATTCTCAATAGAACACATTCTCAATAGAACACATTCTCAATAGAACACATTCTCAATAGAACACATTCTCAATAGAACACATTCTCAATAGAACACATTCTCAGTAGAACATATTCTCAATAGAACACATTCTCAATAGAACACATTCTCAATAGAACACATTCTCAATAGAACACACTCTCAATAGAACACATTCTCAATAGAACACATTCTCAATAGAACACATTCTCAATAGAACACATTCTCAATAGAACACATTCTCAATAGAACACATTCTCAATAGAACACATTCTCAGTAGAACACATTCTCAATAGAACACATTCTCAATAGAACACATTCTCAATAGAACATATTCTCAATAGAACACACTCTCAATAGAACACATTCTCAATAGAACACATTCTCAATAGAACACACTCTCAATAGAACACATTCTCAATAGAACACATTCTCAATAGAACACATTCTCAATAGAACACATTCTCAATAGAACACATTCTCAATAGAACACATTCTCAATAGAACACATTCTCAAAAGAACACACTCTCAATAGAACACATTCTCAATAGAACACATTCTCAATAGAACACATTCTCAATAGAACACATTCTCAATAGAACACATTCTCAATAGAACACATTCTCAATAGAACACATTCTCAATAGAACACATTCTCAATAGAACACATTCTCAATAGAACACATTCTCAATAGAACACATTCTCAATAGAACACATTCTCAATAGAACACATTCTCAATAGAACATATTCTCAATAGAACACATTCTCAATAGAACACATTCTCAATAGAACACACTCTCAATAGAACACATTCTCAATAGAACACATTCTCAATAGAACACATTCTCAATAGAACACATTCTCAGTAGAACACATTCTCAATAGAACACATTCTCAATAGAACACATTCTCAATAGAACACATTCTCAATAGAACACATTCTCAATAGAACACATTCTCAATAGAACACATTCTCAATAGAACACATTCTCAATAGAACACATTCTCAATAGAACACATTCTCAATAGAACACATTCTCAATAGAACACATTCTCAATAGAACACATTCTCAATAGAACACATTCTCAATAGAACACATTCTCAATAGAACACATTCTCAATAGAACACATTCTCAATAGAACACATTCTCAATAGAACACATTCTCAATAGAACACATTCTCAATAGAACACACTCTCAATAGAACACATTCTCAATAGAACACACTCTCAATAGAACATATTCTCAATAGAACACATTCTCAATAGAACACATTCTCAATAGAACACATTCTGAATAGAACACATTCTCAATAGAACACATTCTCAATAGAACACATTCTCAATAGAACACATTCTCAATAGAACACATTCTCAATAGAACACATTCTCAATAGAACACATTCTCAATAGAACACATTCTCAATAGAACACATTCTCAATAGAACACATTCTCAATAGAACACATTCTCAATAGAACACATTCTCAATAGAACACATTCTCAATAGAACACATTCTCAATAGAACACATTCTCAATAGAACACATTCTCAATAGAACACATTCTCAATAGAACACATTCTCAATAGAACACATTCTCAATAGAACACATTCTCAATAGAACACATTCTCAATAGAACACACTCTCAACAGAACACATTATCAATAGAACACACTCTCAATAGAACATATTCTCAATAGAACACATTCTCAATAGAACACATTCTCAATAGAACACATTCTCAATAGAACACATTCTCGATAGAACACATTCTCAATAGAACACATTCTCAATAGAACACATTCTCAATAGAACATATTCTCAATAGAACATATTCTCAATAGAACACATTCTCAATAGAACACATTCTCAGTAGAACATATTCTCAATAGAACATATTCTCAATAGAACACATTCTCAATAGAACACATTCTCAATAGAACACATTCTCAATAGAACACATTCTCAATAGAACACATTCTCAATAGAACATATTCTCAATAGAACACATTCTCAATAGAACACATTCTCAATAGAACACATTCTCAATAGAACACATTCTCAATAGAACACATTCTCAATAGAACACATTCTCAATAGAACACATTCTCAATAGAACACATTCTCAATAGAACACATTCTCAATAGAACACATTCTCAATAGAACACATTCTCAATAGAACACATTCTCAATAGAACACATTCTCAATAGAACACATTCTCAATAGAACACATTCTCAATAGAACACATTCTCAATAGAACACATTCTCAATAGAACACATTCTCAATAGAACACATTCTCAATAGAACATATTCTCAATAGAACATATTCTCAATAGAACACATTCTCAATAGAACACATTCTCAATAGAACACATTCTCAATAGAACACATTCTCAATAGAACACATTCTCAATAGAACACATTCTCAATAGAACACATTCTCAATAGAACACATTCTCAATAGAACACATTCTCAATAGAACACATTCTCAATAGAACACATTCTCAATAGAACACATTCTCAATAGAACATATTCTCAATAGAACACACTCTCAATAGAACACATTCTCAATAGAACACATTCTCAATAGAACACACTCTCAATAGAACACATTCTCAATAGAACACATTCTCAATAGAACACATTCTCAATAGAACACATTCTCAATAGAACACACTCTCAATAGAACACATTCTCAATAGAACACATTCTCAATAGAACATATTCTCAATAGAACACATTCTCAATAGAACACATTCTCAATAGAACACATTCTCAATAGAACACATTTTACGAATTTGGTGAAGCAGCGATAAGAAATTTATTTGAAATTCGGTTTCGCAAGATTATCCACATAAAAGTGCACATTGTAGTAAATGTAAGCATGCTGTCTATTTCATGCAGAGCTGGCTAAGTACATTGCAAGAAAGCAAATTTCAAAATTGAAGCGATGGAACTGAAGCAGCGCATGCAGTGGGGCATCAAAATTTTCTTTCAGTAAGTGCAGATTTCCCTGTCGCTATCATGCCTTCCTACTCAAAGTAGAATAGAACAGTAGCAACTGATAAAAATGGTCAAGGAGACGGATAAGCAGTTAAATGGAAGTGAATAGCAAGAACAACATCAACTTTAGCAAGCGAGAGAGCAAAGCTGTTCCGCCGAGTTTGTCAGGACGCGTCAGAGCAGAAGGTCACCGCTGACGAATGCGCCGCCGATTGAAGACACTGCGGGATAGCGCGACGGTAGCTGCTGGTGCTGCTGCTGCTGCTGCTGCAACTGCGGTGGCGGCGAAGGAAGCTGCGGGGGTGGCAGGGTGGGCGGCTGCTGCTGCTGCTGCGGCAGTGGCGGAAGACCCGAGTTGGCGCCGAAGTGTCCGCCAGCGGTGTGCTGAAAGCCTACGGCGCCCGAGTGTCCTCCGCCGCCTCCACCAGCGCCGCTGACGCCGCCGCTACCGCCAACGAAGTAGTTGGCCGCCGCCGCGGGGAACTGAAAGCCATGCATGGCGCTGCGCATGAGGTCGCTCATTGCGTCCAGCTCCTTCTTCTTCTTGCCCTTCACGGAGCTCTTCCGATTGCGGGACTGGATCGAGTCCTTCTTCATGCTGATTGGCCGGTCCACCTGGTGCAGCTTATAGTAAAGGCCGCAGGCGTTGCACACCGACTCGCCCTTGTGATTGCGGCGCCACAAGGTGGTCTGGGTGGTTGAGCAGTTTGAGCAGGTGGTGCCGGCGCGTCGCTGGGCGGACTGGGAATGCGGCAGCGAAGGTGTTGCATTAAAAGCAGGTAACAAAAAATAAATATAAAACTTTCATTGAAATTCCAAGTCTCTCGTCTCCATGGCAACAAGGGATTGACTCACCATGCGTCGCTTGGGTTTGATCAGCGGCCTGCTCTGCCCGTTCATCTTGTGGTAGAGGCCGCACGCGTTGCACAGGTAGTGACCGCCGCCGTCGCGGCGCCACAGAGGCGTGGCGGTTGCGCCGCAGTTGACGCACTCGCGGCTCTCTGCTGCCGAATGGTGGAATGGTCAGCGCCAGGCTTTGAAGCCAAAGTGGTAGGATAAGAGGCAGAGGGCAGGGGGAAGAGGGCAGAGGGAAGAGGGAAGAGGGAAGAGGGAAGAGGGAAGAGGGATGAGGGATGAGGGATGAGGGAAGAGGGATGAGGGAAGAGGGATGAGGGAAGAGGAAGAGGGATGAGGGAAGAGGAAGAGGGATGAGGGAAGAGGGAAGAGGGAAGAGGGAAGAGGGAAGAGGGAAGAGGGATGAGGGATGAGGGATGAGGGATGAGGGGAAAGGGGAGAGATGAGGGAAGAGGGCAGAGGGAAGAGGGGAAAGGGATGAGAGATGAGGGCAGAGGGATGAGGGAAGAGGAAGAGGGATGAGGGAAGAGGGAAGAGGGGAAAGGGGAGAGGAGGAGGGAGGAAGGAAGAGGGATGAGGGAGAAGGAGTGGATGGGAATATGAAAGAAAGCGTGGATTTTTGGAATTCTGGGCAGAAGGAAACTTTAAATACGATCTCGTATAATAGATTGCTGTGAGCATGTCGCCCCAACAACCCTACCGGAGGCGTTCCTGGCGCGGGCCTTGAACTGCTGAAGCCGGCCAGCCAGCTGGCTGTTCTGCTGGTGCTGATGCTGGTGCGGGTTCATGCGGAACAGTGAAGGGTGAATGCCCAGCGGGTTTCTCGCGTACTCGACGGCAGCCGCAGCAGCCGGGAAGTAGGGCTGGTAGGGCGAGCTGAAGGCGCCCGGGTACGAGCCGGCGAAACTGCCGGCTTGTGGCATTCCCATGCCTGCGCTGCCGCCGCCGCTGCCGCCGCCGCCGCCGCCGCCGCCGCCGCCTCCGACCTCCGGCGAATGGTGACCGAAGGCGAAGCCGAAACCAGCGCCGCTGTGATGCTGGGACTGGTGCTGGGACTGGTGCTGGAGCTGGTGCTGGAGCTGGTGCTGGAGCTGGTGCTGCTGGAGCTGGTGCTGCTGGTGCTGGTGCTGGAGTGAGTGGTCAGGGAAGGCGGACCAGCAGCTCTGGATGGCGGCCGGGTAGCCGATTGGGTCTGCTGTCGGTTTTGGGAACATTTAAAGCTAGAAAGGGACGTTTAAAGGGAAATAAAAATTCAGGAAATCCCAACAGACCATGCGCCAGGCCCAGCTCGGCTTTGATGTGGTGACTTCCGCATGCTGGCAGCCCGCTGGCATTCATGTAGGGCGCAGCGCCACCTCCGAGAGGCCCCAGCTCCTGATGCTGATGCGGCATTGCGCAGCCGCTATCAAGAAGCTGCTGCTGCTGCTGCATCGACTTGTCCGGTGACTCCTCGCCGCTGTCTGTCAGGCACACAGACACCTGATGGCTGCACCTGGACGAGTCGGAATCCAAGGCCGCCGACGAAACTGTTGTGGATCTGGCCGCTGAGGCGGCTGCGGCGGCTGCGGCTGCGGCTGCGGCTGCTGCGGCGGCCGCAGTGGCAGCCACCGAGGCGCCGCCGTCCCGATGCCAGTAGGCCTGGTGGCAGTCTCTGCCCGGGTGGGTCTGCAGGATCTCCATGCTGTTCGGGGACACGGAATGGCACAATGAGACATTGTAGGGAACTGGCAATAATCCCAAGTCCCACATTGTCACCCTGATAATGTTTCCTGGAAACAATACACAGAATCCTAACTCAAATTTAATGCGGGTCCATAATTGCTTTTCATAATTAATATTTTTTTTGGCTTATCGTAGACTGTCAAATGTTTTTGTCTGCTGACAACCAAGAAGGCCGAGGTAGAATAGGGGGAATTAAGTGGGATAAAAATCCCTTCCTGCTTGACATTCGCAGACCAGCGAACTGGTTTTGAAAGGGCCGGCTAATTTCCGCGTGACTCTGCATGGCCTCGGCTCCATCTGTTGCTGAAATCTGCTGACTGGCGCAGAACAGATTTGATTGTCCCATAATTCTTTGATGAGTTTTATTTCCATTTTTATTTATCCCTTGCAATTTGTGAGGCATCCATTTTTTCACCTGACTTGTTGCAGGCTGCGCCGGGTCCACTGCCGCATGAGGGGACGGGGAGCATAAATAAATTCCTCTCCTCCGCCGAATCCCAAAATCATAAAAAATTCCTCATGCGCGCAGCGCGAATGGAAAGTGTGGACGGAGCAATAAAATCGAAAGAGGGGCGGGAAATTTTTCCCCTCTTTTTTCGGCTGAAGCAGACGGCAGTGTGCATGGGAATTCGGCGGGACCTGCCCCCCCCGCATGGCAACCGCAGCATGGGCGCTCAGGCGTTAGCAAATTTTCCCACTGGGAAGAATTTTAAAGGGGGGAAAGGGGAGATGAAAGCGGTGAGCAATGGAGTGAGCGGGAGCGATAAGGAGGCCCCCAAATGAGCTCATTAGCATGGATGGTCATAAAACACCAACGACCTGACAATACTGCGGCTGCAGCTCACAACATGCCACGGCTGAGCCAGGTTGGCACAATGAGCCTATGAGATCCGCGGTGAATGGACTCGTGCACCTAAGAATTCACTATGAGCTAAACCTGTGAGCGTAATAACTTATATTAGCACTGTCTATCAGCTCAATCTACAGACTGAGCACTATCCATTTGGTTTGAGCACATTCTAATAGGTACGAGCACATTCTAATGGGTATGAGCATATTCTAATAGGTATGAGCACATTCTAATGGGTATGAGCACATTCTAATAGGTATGAGCACATTCTAATGGGTATGAGCATATTCTAATAGGTATGAGCACATTCTAATGGGTATGAGCACAGTGTAAATTGGTTTGAGCACATTCTAATGGGTTTGAGCACATTCTAATGGGTTTGAGCACTTTCTAATGGGTTTGAGCAGAGAAACTAGGTGTGAGAACAGAATGTTGGTTTTTGCACATTCTAAAAGATTCGAGCACTGTGTAATAGGTTTGAGCACATTCAAATTGACAGTGAGTTTTTGTCTGTCATTGAAAACTAAAAAAGTTATTCAGTATCCAAGTAGACCACGCTCTATACACTTGTCAATTGCGCCAAGCGCCATTGCGTCAATTGTTACTGACGCCAAAATTTCGAATCCTCAGACTGAACTTTCATCTCACTGAACTGTGAGAATAGCCAATAAGAACTCACCCAGCAGGTGCACAGCGGCATACGCATCATAAACTGTACCATTCTCTAATTTCATTTATCGACAACAAATAAGCAGACAACTATGGAAATAGAATCGCAAGACGCCAACACCAGCCAGGTGATCCTCGGCTGCACTTACGAATTGTCGCTAGGCCGTCCTTTGACGCTCGCTGCGCGTTGCCGCCGCTGTTTCTATATATAATTATTGCTGCTGTCTGTGCTAGGGCCGCCTATCTCGCCGCCGCCTGATAAATGCTTATCGTTTGCTTATCGACTCCGCCTGCGCTCTCTCCAACCGTTGCCCGGGCACCCGAGTGGGGAAATAAAAGCTAAGGCAGAGGGGAGGCGGAGGAGGCGGGGAGGAAGGTGGCAAGACGGAAGCGGAGGCGAGGGAGCTCAGGAGACGCACGGCTGATTTTATGCCTCTGAGCTGCGAGCTTGAATTTGGCCCGGCCAGATAAAGCCAGCCTTAACTGATGCCACGTCAGGAGGGCGGGGCGGCGTCAGTGGGGGCGGCGGCTCCGCGCAGCCGATTGGCTGGCGGCTAGAAGCTCTGAGGGGAATATTTCGAAGCCAAGCAGGGGGAGCTAGAAGCGGCAGTGTTGGGATCTGAGTTTAGGGGATCTGGATCGGCAAGCGGCCCGCCTGTTTCTGGGAGATAAGGAAATCGGGGATCAGGCGCGGCTCTTGTCTCCCAGCGGATCCTTCGATCCTTCATTTCGCTTGCCGGCCCTGGTCTGATCCCCTGTCTGTTTCCCTTCCTTATCTTCCCTTCTCCCCCGCCCCCTACGTTCTCAGGCTGCTCTATTTGGGGATCGGAAATTTTGTCGGAACATCTATCTTCGATCCCATGACGATTCGTATAGGAGTGGTGGCGCAGCGGCTCTATAAATATGCGGCTTGCGGACTTCGAAATTCGTTTTTCCCACTTTCAGCACCCGCAATGCATGCTGCGAGAGCAGAGCCTTGCTGCCTGCCGATAAACCCTCAGTTTGCCTTGCTGCCTGCCGATAAGCCCTCAGTTTGCTTTGTGAGCTGCTTTCGAACACGTCTGAGTGCAGACCAAACTGCTCAGCTCAAATTGGCACGAGCTTAATAATGCTCGATGTGAAACAAAGTAAATAACAACACAGATCTCATAGGATAGTATACTCAAGCTATATACTCAACTTATAATATGCAATATAGAAATCAAACCTAGCCAAGTTGGGTGTCCATTTTACATCTGGGCAAAATTGTCTTGCTCATGGTGCTCAAGAATGCTGCTCAATGATATACGAACTGAAGATGGATACGGTGTGAAACCAGGGAAATAGAATGAGAAAGGCTATCAATAGGATGAGAGCCACGGACCCAAACAGTTGAATTATGACGGCAGGGCGGTAAACACACCAAACTCACGGCTATTAGATCCGCATAGATGAAGGATGAAAAAGTTAATTTGAAATTGATAGGCCGTGCAGATACGCCGAGCTTCGGGAGCTTGGCCGCGGGTTTGGGAGGCCTACATGCGTGAGCAGTCGTTTCTCCCATCAGAATGGGGTGGGGAGCCGCGCATTATCTTAATGAGATCGCTGGAGCGTCAGAAATTGCCTCGCGCTCCGCCCAGCCTACGCGATGAGGCAGCAGCGAGGGGCTTCCATCCCTCGGCAGGAGCTGCGCCAGAGCTGCGTGGCCGCTGACTGGCCAGCGGGCTGGAGAAGGCGGGAAAGTATTTTCTTAATTAACCTCGAGGCCGGAGTTGATGCAGCAACAAAGCAGCCCCAGCCCCTGAATCCCCGCAAATGATCAATCAGTGCGCGTGCAGTGAGGGCGGGACTTTGGCTGCAGAAATCAATCAATCCGCAATGCAGCTCCAAGCACCACGCCGAGAAGCCACGTGGCGAGTGTCAGGGCCGGGCGGGTTCGGGGCAGGGCAGCTGCCAGGGCCGCGGCAACCGCATCGCTCAAATTCAAAGTCGAGCAGTCAGGTGGCTTCGAGCCGCTGGCGCCGATGCCGATGAAGAGAAAGTTTGGCTCAGTGCAGATGATTTCGCATGAGCCGCCTCAGTTAGAGCACGTGCCGGCCTGTCAGGGCCCATCAATCCGGTCTTGCGCGCCAACGCTTGCAGGATTTTGTTTTCTGTTCCGTTATTAATACGTTTGATTCGGCTGATGGCGTTAAACTTTGAATTAGACCGAAGCTTAAATTTGACCCTTTGAGGCTGCTGAGACCCTGAGTCTTCTCGAGAGATACTGAGTCCTCTCAGGAGACCCTGAGTCTTTTCGAGAGATACTGAGTCCTCTCAGGAGACCCTGAGTCTTCTCGAGAGATACTGAGTCCTCTCAGGAGACCCTGAGTCTTCTCGAGAGATACTGAGTCCTCTCAGGAGACCCTGAGTCTTCTCGAGAGATACTGAGTCTTCTCAGGAGACCCTGAGTCTTCTCGAGAGATACTGAGTCTTCTCAAGAGACCCTGAGTCTCCACAAGAGATACTGAGACTTCTCAAAAGATACTGAGACTTCTCAAGAGATACTGAGGCTGCTGATAGACACTGACGCTGATGAGGAGACACTGACGCTGATGAGGAGACACTGACGCTGATGAGGAGACACTGACGCTGATGAGGAGACACTGACGCTGATGAGGAGACACTGACGCTGATGAGGAGACACTGACGCTGATGAGGAGACACTGACGCTGATGAGGAGACACTGAGTTCGATTAGGAGACACTAAGAAAAAGATCCTAAGGTGGGGACTTTTGATCATCCCGGATGAATTAGCAGTTTTCCAACAAGACTTACTTTTATAAAGACAAATCAAGAAATTAAGAAATCAAGAACACTGGGGAAGCATGCGACAAAATTGCTGACAGAGTTAACCAACCGATCACCCTAAAATTAATGACTTCAGAACTGTTCGAGTCGCAACTCACGCTAATCAATTACCACCCAGCCCATCTTGAGAATCGTTAGAGAAATTCTTCAGCATGCATCTGGGCCGTCCCTCTGTTCTCAATTGTGGGGCCGGAAGAGTCGAGTGGTGGAGGCCAGCGTGGGTTGCGCCACCTGCTGCCATCGCCGGCTAAAAATGCCCAAATTTATGACTTCCCCAATGGGAAAACGATCGAGCGAACTCGCCGAGAGGGTGAGAGAGGAGAAACAGGCGGGGGGGAGCTGCGGTGAGAAATGGCTGCAATTATGACTCCTGACAAGACTCGGCTGCGACTCGCTCTGCCAACTGTTGAGTAGCTGCTCAGGTGATTGATGCCAGCCCCATGATCGGCCTACTAGAATGAGTCCGTGCGGCATTTCTGCTGCGGCCTCTGAAACGGAATGAGTCCCAAATACTCCGGGGACCGGCAACTCAAATGCTCACTCTTGCCCATCCTCCTTCCCATCCCCTTGGGGAATAGCTCCCTACCCCTAAACACTTCTTTCCAGCTGGCAAAGTTTCGGCTGTTCGATTTTTGAGCTGTGCTCAGCCCCAGCTTGACATCGATAAGCAGCTCAGGGACTCCAGATGCCGCATCCCTCACTCCAGACTCATTTGAGTCCAGCCCTTTCAGCTCTGGGATTTCGGCTCCGTCAACTATTGATAGGAGCTCTAGTTTTTACTGCCCATTGGTAAGAATTTTCATCTGACATTTTATTCGGCCTGTCAATCGGAGTCGCCGGATCAGGGCCGAACTCACGAGCTGTGAGAAATTTGCATAATTTCATTGAGCTATTTGCTCTGTGCGTGATTTTCTATGAATAGAAATTATGAAAATGTGTTGGATAAATGCTGCAACAATGGGACTGTGCTATATGGCAGATATGGCAGTCTTCTGGCTGGCATAAATTAGCTGGAGTGTGTAATGCTGGAAAATATCAGTTTCGTTATAACAAATCGAGAATAAAATATTTATCAATTTACCGTTATGGAATTTATGCATCGGCAGTGAGTAAATAAAATTTCGTTTAAACAGTTTCTGAATTGTACAGCTACTGAATTGTACAGCTACTGAATTGTACAGCTACTGAATTGTACAGTCTACTGAATTGTACAGCTACTGAATTGTACAGCTACTGAATTGTACAGCTACTGAATTGTACAGCTACTGAATTGTACAGCTACTGAATTGTACAGTCTACTGAATTGTACAGCTACTGAATTGTACAGCTACTGAATTGTACAGTCTACTGAATTGTACAGCTACTGAATTGTACAGCTACTGAATTGTACAGCTACTGAATTGTACAGCTACTGAATTGTACAGCTACTGAATTGTACAGTCTACTGAATTGTACAGCTACTGAATTGTACAGCTACTGAATTGTACAGCTACTGAATTGTACAGCTACTGAATTGTACAGCTACTGAATTGTACAGCTACTGAATTGTACAGTTTCTGAATTGTGTAATGGTTTTTATTCCTGGCCTTTGAGGCAGTTTTTGAATGGTAACATTGTAGGAATATTTCTAATAATTTGCTGAATCATTCTATCGTATTTACTGTTCGTTCGTTTAACATCGTTCATTTACTGTACATCGCTGATTACGTAATCGCAACTGACATAAATACAACAAGCACGGCCTCACGGGGCCTTCGTAGAATCTGGTTTCACACCGCCAAACACCGCGTGTTACAAGTGGTAGCAGAGCTCAGAATGGCAGAGGGCAGTCATCGCGCGATTCCGAGAACTTTTAGCTCTGGAAACTTTAAGGAGTGGCTGCAGCGGTTTGAGCTGTGTGCGGCAGCCAACAAGTGGACAAATGATAAGCACTTGCATCTGCCAACGTTTCTGGATGGCGAGGCTCTGGCGGTCTTCCTTGAGCTCGGCGACAAGGATAAGAGCGACTACAGTCAGGTGACCCAAGCATTGACCGAGGCATTTCACCCAGACAGCCAGCACTTCTCAGCGCTGGAGGCATTTGAGAGCCGGAAGCTGCTGCCTGGGGAACCTCCTCGGCTGTTTCTCTATCACCTGAAGCAGCTGCTCAAGAACGCTGGCGTGAGCAACAAGGACGCCACTGACACCATGCTGACCCATCACTTCATCCGCGGACTGCCAGCGGATGTCAGCAGGCAAATCAGAGCCGATGCGTCAGTCAAGACGGTAAGCGACGCTCTTGCGCGGGCACAGCTGCTACTGGAGCTGCCTTCTGCCACCACGGATGGAAGCCGGCCGCCCCTCGCGGCGGCAGCCGGAACTACTTGCGGCAGCACCGAGACCGCAGATCTGAGGGCCGCGGTCAGCTCACTGCAGGTGACGGTCCAAGACCTGGCAGCGAAGCTGGGCTCGGAGGCTTCCGACTCCTGCGCGGTTCGCAGTGCGAGGAGACAGCGCGAGGTAACCTGCTGGAACTGCAACCAACCCGGCCACCTCGCCAGAAACTGTAAGAAGCCGTCGGGAAACGGCAACGGCCGGGGCGGAGCCCGCAACCCTGGCCAATTCTGAGCGCGGGCCCCAGCGTGAGTGGATTGTTCCGGGGCGCAGAGGGGGGCGGCGCAGGCACAGCAGGCAGCAGCGCAGCAGCAGTCGTCATCAGACCGAACCCGGCAACATCCAAGCTGCAGTGCAAGATCGGAGGTGCGGACGTCATGGCGCTGATCGACTCGGGCAGCCAGGTATCAATCGTGGACAAGCAGGTCCTTCAGAGCATGCAGCGAGTTCAGTAGGAGAGCGTCCACCTTGGAACTGCGGGCAGTCAACCAGCAGGCGGTGCCGGTGCGGCAGGTGGCCAGCCTGGCGGTGTCGCTCGGCAGTATCGAGCGGCAGCACCCGTTCTACGTGTCGGAAGGCCTGGTGGCTGCCGTAATTATCGGGCTGGACTTCATCAAGGCCAGCAACATGTGCCTTGACTTCAGCGACAGCGCAGAGGCACCACCAAAGAGCTCGTGCGTGATGGACGGCGTGAGCCATCTCGATGCAGACAGTCAGCTGGAGGACCTCGAAGAGAAGCTCGTGCCGGATTTCAGCACGAAAGAGGTCGACCTGCCTGTCGTAAAGGACCCGGACATCCGAGCCCTGGTGCACGAGTTCAGCGACATCTTCTCCAGGCGGCCGGGACTGACAGATCGCCACGAGCACAGCATCCCCCTGATCGACGATGTTCCGGTGCGGATTCCTCCAAGGAAGCTGCCGGTGCACTGGGAACCCGAGGTGAACAAGCTCATTCAGGAGCTGCTGGACAACGACATCATCGAGGAGTCGGACAGCCCGTACGTGTCGCCCCCGGTGTACGTGCGGAAGAAGAACGGAGACCTGCGGCTGACGATCGACTACCGCGAGCTGAACATGAAGACGGTGCGGTCGGCGCAGGGCATTCCGCAGATGGACTTTGTCAAGGACAAGCTGGCTGGCAACGAGAGCTTCTCGGTGATTGACCTGAACGGCGGCTACTTCCAAATCCCGATGAAGCCGGAAGACAGGCAGAAGACAGCTTTCAGCCCTGGGCCCGGCATGCCGCTGTATCAGTTCAAGAGGATGCCGCAGGGCGTCTGCGGCGGCCCGAGCTCATTCACCATCCTGATGAACCGCGTGTTCAAAGGCGCCGAGCAAACCTTCACCTACATGGATGACACGCTGTGCTTCTCCAAGTCGAAGGCCGAGCATCTACAGCACCTGCGAGAAGTGTTCGAGAAGATCAGAGGCGCCGGGCTCACAGTCAGGGGCAGCAAGTGCCAGCTGGGCCTGCCGGAGGTCACGTTTCTCGGCACCGTGTTCTCTGCCAAGGGTGCCACTGTGAGTCCCGAGAAGGTGCGCGCCATCCAAGAGTGGCCGGAGCCGCAGTCCCCAACGCAGGTGCGGCAGTTCCTAGGCCTTTGCAACCAGTACAGGAAGTACGTGCCGAGCTTCTCCGATATCGCCGGACCGCTGCACAGACTGACCAGCAAGACGGAGAAGTTCGAGTGGACTGACGAGTGCGGCACGGCATTTCGACGGCTCAAAGAGGCCCTTCAGCAGCCGCCGATCATCGGCCACCCGGATTTTTCCAAGGAGTTCCAGCTCTACACGGATGCCAGCAACACCGGAGTCGGAATAGTGCTCAAGCAAGGCGACCAGGTGATAGAGTACTGCAGCAGAGCACTCACGGCTCCGGAGAAGGGCTATTCAACCGTCGAGAAGGAGTGCCTGGCGATCCTGCACGCGCTGAAGACTTACCGCCACTACCTGCTCGGTCGGCATTTCACGGTCTTCACCGACCACTGCCCGCTCACGTTTCTTAATTCCCAGCGGGTCGACAGCCACGGCCGGCTCGGGCGCTGGCGGTTGCTGCTGCAGGAATTCGCCTTTGCCATCAAGTACACCAAGGGCGTCGACAACGTGGAGGCGGACGGCCTGTCGAGGATGCACGAGGGCCACTGCGAAACGATCGGAGCGTCGTCGGCAACGGAGCTGCAGCCGCAGGTGTCCAACCGGGAGTTGCGACAGGCGCAGAGGGCTGATCCGAAGCTTCAGCTGGTCATCGATGCCCTGCAGAACGACAGCGGGACTCGGCCAAGATGGTCCGACAGCAGACTGCGACACCTCAGCCGTATCTGGCGGAAGTTACGAATTCAAGACGGTCTTCTCTGCCGGGTTTTTAATGATGCTGCGGGGCCGAGAGAGGTCCCTGTGATCCCGGAGTTGCTGCAGCGCCAGTTCCTGACTGACTTCCACGAGGGCATCGGCGGCCATTTCGGACCGGAGAAAATGGCCGACACTCTGAAGCAGACTGCGTACTGGCCTGGGCTGCAGAGCGACGCGGTGAGTTTCTGTCAGGAGTGCCAGACCTGCCAGCTGAAAAAGGCGCAACACCGGCCCGCAGCCCCACTCGGTGAGATGCCGATCGGCAAGCCCTGGCAGACGGTGGCGGTCGACGTGCTGAAGGTGCCGACATCAGATCGAGGCAACAGCTACCTGCTGGTGATGCAGGACCAGTTTTCCAAGTTCCTGACCGCCGTGCCGATGCCAGATCAGACCGCCAAAACCATCGTGGATGCGGCAGTGAAGGTCTTCTCCCTGTTTGGAGTCCCGTCCGTCATCCACTCGGACCAAGGCGCGAACTTCGAGAGCGAGCTGTTCCAGGAGACGCTGCAAGCGCTGGGCATCAGGAAAACGCGCACCACGCCGTATCATCCGCAGGGAAACGGACTAGTGGAGCGCGGCAACAAGTCGCTGCTGCAGCTGCTGAGGCTGTTCGCCGAGACCGAGTCCAGCTGGGAGGAGCAGCTGCCGCTAGTGGTCCTGTCCTACAACTCCAGGGTCCACAGCTCAACCAAGGTGGCACCGCTGACGGTGATGACCGGCCGCGACCCGCAACTCCCGCCGAAGGTGCAGAGCAGCGAGCGGCAGTTCGACATCGGCACCTACTCAGCGCTGCTGGAGCGGCGACTGGCCCGGATCCGCGAGTTCGTCGAGGAGAATCTGGTGGCCGCCGGGCAGCAGCAGAAGGCGGCTCACGACAAGAAAGCGGCGGACCTGCCGCAGTTCCCGCAAGGCGCCGAGGTGCTGCTCAGCATCGAGATGCGGCGCTCGAAGCTCGCGCCCTACTGGGAGCCTGGCTGGACGGTGCTCGAGCAGCGCGGCCACTCGGTGTGCATCCGCCGCGCCTTCGGCAACCGACCGGTCCGCTGGGTGCACGTGAACCGGCTGCGAAGGCGGTTTGTAGCCCAGCCTGACACCGAGCAGCTCAGTCAGCAGCCGGTGTCCCACGAGGTCGCGTCTGAGACCCGCCAGGCCAAGCGGCGGTACTCGGAGCGGGAGAGGCGACCTCCGGACTTCTTCAGTGTGAGCGGAGAGCGATGGACTGTTCAGAGACTGTTCAGAGACTGATCAGAGACTGTTCAAAGACTGTGAATGCGTTTTTTTAACTGGTTCTGCGTTTTCAATTTTGTGATTATCGTCTATTGTTTCGCGGGAGAGAAATGTAATGGTTTTTATTCCTGGCCTTTGAGGCAGTTTTTGAATGGTAACATTGTAGGAATATTTCTAATAATTTGCTGAATCATTCTATCGTATTTACTGTTCGTTCGTTTAACATCGTTCATTTACTGTACATCGCTGATTACGTAATCGCAACTGACATAAATACAACAAGCACGGCCTCACGGGGCCTTCGTAGAATCTGGTTTCACACCGCCAAACACCGCGTGTTACAATTGTACAGTTTCTGAATTGTACAGCTACTGAATTGTACAGTTTCTGAATTGTACAGCTACTGAATTGTACAGCTACTGAATTGTACAGCTACTGAATTGTACAGCTACTGAATTGTACAGCTACTGAATTGTACAGCTACTGAATTGTACAGCTACTGAATTGTACAGCTACTGAATTGTACAGCTACTGAATTGTACAGCTACTGAATTGTACAGCTACTGAATTGTACAGCTACTGAATTGTACAGTTACTGAATTGTACAGTTTCTGAATTGTACAGCTACTGAATTGTACAGTTTCTGAATTGTACAGCTACTGAATTGTACAGCTACTGAATTGTACAGCTACTGAATTGTACAGCTACTGAATTGTACAGTCTACTGAATTGTACAGCTACTGAATTGTACAGCTACTGAATTGTACAGTCTACTGAATTGTACAGCTACTGAATTGTACAGCTACTGAATTGTACAGCTACTGAATTGTACAGCTACTGAATTGTACAGCTACTGAATTGTACAGCTACTGAATTGTACAGCTACTGAATTGTACAGCTACTGAATTGTACAGCTACTGAATTGTACAGCTACTGAATTGTACAGCTACTGAATTGTACAGTTACTGAATTGTACAGCTACTGAATTGTACAGCTACTGAATTGTACAGCTACTGAATTGTACAGCTACTGAATTGTACAGCTACTGAATTGTACAGCTACTGAATTGTACAGCTACTGAATTGTACAGCTACTGAATTGTACAGCTACTGAATTGTACAGCTACTGAATTGTACAGCTACTGAATTGTACAGTTACTGAATTGTACAGCTACTGAATTGTACAGCTACTGAATTGTACAGCTACTGAATTGTACAGCTACTGAATTGTACAGCTACTGAATTGTACAGCTACTGAATTGTACAGCTACTGAATTGAGCCATCTTTGAGCAGTTTCGGTATCGTGAACTTGGAATATCCGGTGCATATTCAGAATTTTCTTATTCGCATTATCGCATACCAAATGAAGATTATTGTTCATGAGCATTAGCTTTCAATTGTGCAGTTTGATTTATTACTATACAGAATTATATTTAATAATCAACACATTATAGGATCCAAAAGAGGACTCAAATTGAGTGAGCACATTAGGCCTTGCTTACTGTATTAAATAAGGAAAGTAATATTGGCGTATCTGCTTGTTAGCCATCATGGCATGCGTGTATTTGAGTACAGTTTACTGAAAATTTCAAGCTCCATTGGTCTGTTAATTTAGCGCGGCGTGGCCGGTGCGAATTTGAATTGGCGCGCAAAATCACGCGTCTGAAAGCTTAGTTTCGATAATCCGTGAAGCGGAGATTTAAAACAACACGTAATCATTTTCCTAGCCGGAAGTTAGCAAGAATTGGCCAGAAGAAATATGCCTGAAAACAGAACCTTAGTCTAACAAACGCAGAACTGTGAACACAGCAGTGATTGATGTACAGTCGGTATCCCAAAAGGCACCGCACTTTCCACATTGCACCCAAAATATCGGCAAGTTAACGCTGTGTGCATTAGCAAAAGATATTAAAGATTCGCGAGCACGATCAGCTCTGAACTCAGTATGTGAGCTGCATGGCTTGTGAAGCTTTCATTGCTTCTCTCTTCGGTGAGCAGGAATTTGTTTTAGAGTTAAAAGAATTTGTTTAAATCAGCAAATTAGACACTGTTACGCTGGCAGTCGCGTCGTTTCACACTCCGTTTCCTGGAATTCCTTGACCAATCAGAGGCGTCAAGTGTCAGCGGATTGCAGGAAAAATCTATGAAAATTAAATCTTTCGGAAAGAAAATAAAAATTAATAAGTAAAATCAATTTTCTAAATTTAGCGCGAATGAAATTGGCCAAGCAGCAGCCACGTGTGGCAACGCAGAGAACATAATGAAACCAGAATATCTTTGGAATGAGTCGGTAATCTGTGCTCACTGCTCAAAAAAGAGTATTTACAGGTTTAGGCTATTGAAAAATTGCTTTCTTCTTTTACAGCAATCTAACAATTTGTTGAAAATAATTTTCCTAATGCATTTGCCTTACATACTACTGATGCTGGAAAGTAGAACTGCACGACTGCGATGCGAATCCGGCTATTTCCTTCGAAATCCGCTACAAGGCAGGTTTTCCATAGACACTCTCAGCCATAGATACTTTCAGCCATAGACACTCTCAGCCCAGCTTCAGCAGCGCTATGAAAAATGCGACTGACCGCCTCGCTGCTGTGGCGGCGTCGGCGGTGTCGGCGGCGGCTGCGGCAGCTCGACGAAGACCAGACGGTGCTCGACAACTCGGCGAACGAAGCCGTCGCTGCCGCGCATCAGCGACTCCACCCGACCTGCCTCCGAGTCTGGCAGCGACACGGAGAAGGCGCGCAAGATAGCCGTCAGCAGCGTGAAGACCTCCATGCGGGCGAGGGCCTCGCCGGGGCAGGCCCGCTTGCCCAGACTGAAGGGCAGAAGGTGGCGGGACGGCTGGAAGCGACCTTCGCGCAGAAACCGGTCGGGCTGGAAGCGGTCGGGCTCCGGGAAGTGTTCCGGGTCGTGGTGGACGCCGTACAGGTTGGGGATGATCCGGGCGCCCTTCGGGATGCGGAAGCCGCCGATTGTGGTGCTGTCCATTGCGCGGCGGATCACACCTTCGGGCAGCAGGGAGACGAACCGCTGGACCTGCGTGTTGAAGGGTGGGTCAGCTGTTCGCACATAGTCGGGATGGCCAAAAGAAGTCAGAAGCAGATAAAATATTGCCGAGTAAGATGGACTCCTTGGATAGACTTATTACATCCGAGAAAACCCACAGCAGTACTGAAATAAACCCACATGCACACCCACATAAACCCACATCCATACCCACATAAACCCACATCCACACCCACATAAACCCACATCCATACCCACATAAACCCACATCCATACCCACATAAACCCATATCCATACCCACATAAACCCACATCCATACCCACATCCATACCCACATAAACCCACATCCATACCCACATCCATACCCACATAAACCCACATCCATACCCACATCCATACCCACATAAACCCACATCCATACCCACATAAACCCACATCCATACCCAGATAAATCCACACTAAACGCACCTCCTCCAGGAATGCCTGCACGTAGGGCAGGCGGTCCTTGTCGGCGTACGAGGCGTCACCTCCGGCCGTCTCGACCTCGGCCCGCAGCCGCTGCTGAGCCTCCGGATGCAGGGCGGCGAGCAGCAGCGCCCAGCGGACCAGGTTGGCCACAGCGTCAATGCCGCCGGTCATCAGGTCAAAGATCGTCATCGCCAGACGGCCATCGAGCATGCACGGAGCGGCAAAATCGTCCTGGGTCGAGTGGTCGACTTTTTCTGCCATTCCGAAGGTAGCAGCTGCGTTAGTGTTGTCGGCGGAGGCTGACTCGGCGTTGCCATTGTTGTCATTCTCATCGTCGCTGAAGTAGTTGGCCTTCTCGCGCAGGTAGAACTCGATGTAGTCGGCGTAGTCGCGGCTGCTCTGCCTGGCCAGCTGGAAGCCCCCGGCCTGCCGACTGTGCCGCAGGCTGCGCCGCCGCTTGTCGATCTGCTCCTGGCACATCAGCAGCGCCTCCATCACGGGCGGCTCCGGCTGGCCGAGCGACAGCAGCCTCCGCACCGCTGGACCCACCGGCCAGGGCAGCTTCCCCAACCGCCTCATCAGAGTCTGGAACATGTTCAGTCGGTTCTCCCTGTCGAAGGACTGGACCAGCGGCAGCTTAGAGTAGAAGCGTTCGTCGTATGCCACCTGCTCGCAGCCGAAGATCATCCGGCTGATGACGGCACTGACGCTCTGCGTTACCAGCTCGCCGACATCGATCTCGGCCGAGCGTATCAGCGTCGCCGTTCCTGCGGGCAGGCGATCGCGAATCTCCTGGACAATCTGGCGCGACTCTTCGGCCACGTCGGACTGGCCGGCGGGCCGGCCCCAGCCGAAGTCGTTGAGGGCACGGACGCTGAAGGTGCGATGTGCGCGCCAGAGCTTGCCTTCGCTGAGGGCCAGGCCGCCCACCTGCTTGCGCCAGGGCAGCTGCGGCCGGCCCAGCAGGCTCTCGTTGAGGAAGACCTCGCGAATCTCATCGTAGCCAGACACAATCACGGCCAGGTGGTCGGGGAATGTCACCTGGATAACGCTGCCGTACCTGGCTTTGCCCTCGCGCTCCACCCAGCGCCACAGCGGCAGCTCAACGTGAAAATGGCTCCCGATCAGCGGCCAAGCCGGAGGACCGGGTGCGTCGCAGATTGCTTCGCGTCGTCTCCGACGTCTCAGCAGCAGCAGCAGCAGCAACAGCAGTGACAGCAGCGCTAGCAGGCTTGGCTGCAGGAGCTTCGACAGCTGACCATCGATGCCTCTGCCGCCGCTGCTGTTTTTGTCGACGCTTCCCATCTGGTGGCAGAGCCTCCGCCCGTCCCACCGCCTTCGAGTCCGGTTGCCAAGGGGATGAGCGGGGCTCCCTCACTCAACCGGCGGGATGAGGCAGCGGGATGAGACCGGCAGCTGAGTGAAGTGAGGCTCTGGTTTAGGCCTCTGGCTCTCGATACGGAGGACGGGAGAGCCGGCGGGCTTACGGAAGAAGCATCGGCAGAAGTAATGCCTGTGCTCTTTCCTATTGCCTTTTCTTTCAGTCGCTGCTTCTCCAGCGCAGGCCAGCTCTGGCTGCGCGCTCTGACCCTCCTCGCAGGCGGCCGCCCTTCAGGCACCGCCAAACTGGTGCAGCCACCCCCCCTCCACCCCGGCCTCCCCCAGTAACTCCTTTTCTCTCTCTCCCTGCGGGTGGGACGGGCTGGTGGTGTGGGGCGGTTTGTCGCTCCGCGAGAGCCGCAGAGAGAGAGCTCTGGCCTGTGAGGGAGCGCAGAAAGGCTAAGTGCCGGAGTTAAAGTACGAAATAATGCAGAAGTAACGCCTGGCTCCTTTCTTATCTGGCATTGTCCACAAATTGCGCGCCGGCCACCCCGGGCGCTGTCTGTTTCTCGGGTGCGCCCTCCCCCCTCCGCCTCTGGCCGCGCATCTCCGTCTTGAGAGCTGAGAGAGAGAGAGAGCGAAGGAAAAGTACATTTCAACTTAGAAGTGCAGCCGCCTCTCGCGCCGGGATTGTTTTTCAGCTTGGGGGTGGGTCTGCTGGGACCTGAGGAGGGGCAGGCCGCGGGAAGGCTATTATGAGCTTGTCTGAGGACTGCAGCTAGAAAGCGGAGGGGGGTGTCTGCAGAGCTGCAATTTGTGAGTACACTGCCCGCCGACTGCTACGAAAAGCGGCCGGGACCGGCTGCGGCGCCAGAGGATCCAGTGTGATATTCTGAGCATTGTCAGCCTGCTCAATCTTCACTGGAACTGGTTCTTCTAACAGATGAAGCAGCACAGTTGCCTCATTTGCAAATTCTCCCTGACTGGCATTCTGCCCCAGGTACCCAGGGGATGCCAGGACTTAAAGCAAAAGGGCAACGGGAAATGAAGTAGCCACCTGTTTTGCTGCGCTTGGCTTTGCCAGGTGTTTGCAGATGATATTGCCGACTTCATGCAGGCATAGGCAGGCAAGAACTGGTCAGGAAAATATGAGAAAGTCTCGAGAGTGCTGCTGCTGTGCAAGCAGCAACGCAGACTTTGCTATCCTCTCTCTTTCTCCAAGAAGGAAAGAAGAAAATGAGGGTCTGTGGATGGTTGACATCTTACTGCACAATGGCAGCCCGGGGGAGCAGGGGCTACGACTGAGGGCCTGGCGCTGTCTGCTGGAGAGTGCATTTTTCCGGAAATTCCTACTCAGCCTGGCGGTCTGTTTGTACTTGCAGCATGGTTGTAAATCTTATTTTGTGTCACGTCTGCACTGTCGCTTAATGCATAATTTAATTGATTCATACTCTGCACTGAAGCTCACGCACGCAGCCCCAGATGAAACAATGACCCCTATTTGTCTTTGAGCACAATTGACGCACATAAGATCCTTATGAGGTCCCCGCCGTGGCATCACTCTTCTGCGCTTTCTTCAAGCTTTTTGCCCTGTGACACATGCGCAATTACTTCTTTGTAGTAACCCTTTGTATTCTACAGTAGAACAACTTCTTTGTATTGTACAGTAGATGTAAGAGCTTTCTATTCTGTATGAAACTGTATTAAAATGTCATCAGATTTCCATCAATATCTTTCGATATGATTCAGACGCAGAAAATTCTGCTTCACAGGCTCTGTTTCTAGAAAATATTTTGATTACCCACCCCTAAGCTAAAAATTAGGTGCGACCCGACTGTATTATAGCTGCACATGTCAAAACAAGTCTGTAACTGCGCACAGTGCACAATTCATATATGGCTATTGGCCCGGATGTGGCGTCGCTGCACCGCACAATGCCTTAAATGCGCAATCAGCGTGCAGCTTGCTGCCTTTTATTTTTACGATTGAAGATGTTTCAAATACTGCGAGTTGTGTCTAAATGCTGAACTCAAATTGCTCGATAAATATGTCGAGGAATATTATATTATTTTATATTTTCAACGCTAGTTTAATTTGCTTCTGAACAAAAACTAATAAATTAATTGTAGTAAGTATAAGTAGTCCATGCTCTTCAACTAAATTCCTATCTGATCAGACCCGGCCCAAAAGAATTCTCAACTCCAGAAGTCCTAAGCCGCTCAAAATACAATATTTAATAAGATGATGTCGCTTCCGAGTTAAAACGAATGATATATAGGCTTATCAATACATAATAAATTAAATTAGGAGAAATGTAAGTTCTGGGGTTAATGAACTTAGAATGAACTAAACGAACTTTGGAAACACAAAAAAGCGGTGACAGTATATGCTGAGCCGGTGGCACAATAAACAAATAAACAATAAATAAAAACATCATGCAAGTGTAACCCTAAACATAGAAAATGTTTTTTTATTGGAGCAGTTGAATAAATTAAAATATAATATATAGATGTAGTAGATGACAGACACTTGCTGCGCAGTTAGAAACCAGAAGCTTGGATCGTGCAACAAACCTAATTCCAGAGACCGTTAATTCAAGTAGCTTCTACCTGCCAACGCCTGCGAAAAATATATTTTAGCAGACGTTGCTACAGCTATTGAAAGTCAATCATGAAGTGAGGTGCATGTGAAACCTTGGTATATTGTGTTAATCAAAGTTTTAAAGAAAAAAGTTTATTTTGGTGGTGGGATAGAGTCTGAAGCCCACGGAAGTGGCTATTCGTACAGCAGTCCGGAAATATAAAATCCAATAATTCACCATGAGGAAGCTTGCCGCGGGTTGGCGAACACGTATAATTTTTTCATCTAACCGTGCAGAAAATTATCAAACAGTTTTTATTCAAAAGAAAAATCTACAAGCATCGCAGTTTACATTTTAGGTTTGTTATAACTCGTTTCATCATTTCTTGGAAATGCACTACAAGATAGGAGATTCTGCCGTACGAATAGCCACTACCGAAGCCCACAGCGGGTTTTCAAACATACTTCCTGGAATAAATTCGGGACTCCTCTCCTACGTGAATTACGTCAACTTTTGTAATTCAAACTGACATCTCTTTAAACTGGCATCCGCTAAATTACAAATTAGTTATATGCCCTATAGTAGCCCACACACACAATCCATGGTTACAGCCCTCATAATACGTGGTGGCAGCCCCATTTTTTATATATATTTTCTAGGCTCGACCGTGTATATGCGTGCTATGCTGTATAATTAAATTTATTTAAATCGACTCTCTAGGCCTAGCTACGATTTTGAGTCTAAATCTTAGGCTTATCTTAAAGTTTATGCTAATCAGTTATAGCCATAGGTCTATGATAAAAAGAATAGGATCTTGGTTTTAGGCTTTATTTTGTTAAAACAGGCATGTACACGATTATGGTGTATGTCATGATGTTAAATTTAGGCAATTAATAATTTCACATATGATTCTATAGGATAAGCCTTTAATACTGCTATATTTTGTGTTGTGCATTGTGCTATAATTAGACAATATACCCTTGTCCATATGCTAAGGCTTGTGTAATCTGTAAACTGTAATATGACTATCTGGCTCTCTGGGTAATAGTCCACTTTGTGACTTTGGTAACAGCAACTTTAGTAACAGTGCTTGTTAACAAATCCTAATCACTTTAGTACAACACTTTGGTAACAGGCACACTTAATTAGCAAATGGTATTATCAATTCTGTAAAAATATATAATTCTAGTTATAATTCTCTCTCTCTATATATATATATAGGCCTATACACTAGTCAGGTGACCAAGCAGATACTATAGACTGCTGGAGTATACTAGCATTCTTAATTAGCATGCTGGCTATCCTGTTTTAAAATTACTTTAATTAATTTTCCATCTCAATTGGCAATTTGGCCCAACTTAAATCAGTTAAATTTCAGCAGCTAGCACTTTAAAGTAATCAGTTGCAAAATATTAGCTAGTTAGCTAAACTACAAAGTAGCAACTAGACTACCCAAAATTAAAAAGGTTGTTACATTTCTGTAGACTGCCATACATCCAGATATTTTTATTTAAGTTGCTAAGATTTGTATTCTAGGTTTTCAAAATTAAGATACTGAAAAATCAAGAAATAGAGTTTTTGGATAAGGATTATTATAATCTAAAAAATTGACAATACCTTGTTAAGCTGGCAACTGCACAGGGATACTAAGTAGATCTTTGGTGCATAGGCACCAAGATGCAGATTCAGTTTTGTCTACAAAACTGTGCACTGCACAGGGAAATAAATGAAGCGCTTGAGCACTTTAGAATTCTGTCTAAAAAGATTGCATAGGCCTATGCTTTGCAAGGAAATCTATTGATTTCAGACAACAATACATTTCTCTCAAGTATTTCGGACACTGTCTCGATAGACCCTATCAGCTTTTATAGCAAGATCTAATCAAACCTCTAATAAAAATTGAATTGTCAGAAGAAAACAAAAATAAATGTTTCAGGTCATATGGGCTATATGCTCTGTGTTACTAGAGCAGGGGTGGGCAAACTCTGACCAGCGGGCCAAATGTGACTCAAAGCTCCCAAACCCAGCATGTTGCCCCTTCCAACACCTATGGTATTCTGTTAAATTTTTCCATTTCTCATTTTTCCCTTTCATCTCTTCTCTGTCTCCCCTATTAAATTTCTATACCTAATGCAGCCTGCAGTTATTTTTTAGGTTCTCTTTTTAGCCCACTAGCTAATAATTTTCTCAGGCCTGCATCTTTTTGCTATTCCTTAATGTTAATATGGCCTGCAAAGTGATTTCTCAAAATACATTTGATACCTTTATATAGAATAAAAAACTGCAAGTTATACTCATAATGTAAACTCATATATCCTAGGAAAGAAATGACATCTTTGTGGACATGTCCTGTGTGTTTTATTATTCTTGTTGACATGGCACTATTGGGCAGCAGGGCTCAACACAGTGTAGTACAACACCTAATGTTGTTTTTTTTCTATATAGATGCATAGACCAAAGCTGTTGTTAGCATTGCTTGGTACTCTTTTGAGCCAAAATTTTATAGTTCCCAGAGTGTTCATTAACTTTGTACAAAAGTTCCAATAGGGACTCTATACATGTCCCTTATCTCTAGGCTGGGGACAGAAAATGCCTTGCTTTGGGCTAGGGATTTTTTTCTGGTTTCCAAGCCAACATGCAAAAGGCTTAGCATTAATATTTGTTTTTTATAACAAATAAACAAACAAATAGTAAGTATTTCTTTATCTTATTTTCTGGCCCATGGCACTGGCCTCTAGCTCTAGCCAGCCCAGACTGATAAAAAGATTGCTGACTCCTGTACTAGAGCAATAACCAAGACTTTAATTGGCCTGGGATAGAATGGTATATGACATTTTAACCATTTATTCCAATATTTCTCTCAGAACAAAAGAATGAGGGCATTTCTCATTTTGTCCCATGATCACATATAATAAAATAACTTATCTGTTCACAATCAATAAAGCATTCACTTCTTTTTTATCCCAAGTCCTTAACTCAAAATTCTGCTGAAACAGCTTTAAAAAGTGCCAGTTAGTTCTTTTTTCACTCTATCGGGGCTCTTGTCTATTATGTATAGATGAAAGTATGCATATACTATAGCTCTTGAACATACAAATTTATCAGTTTAGAAGTTTTACCTAAAACATTAGGTCAGCTCTACTCCAAATTGTTTCCACGTAAGAAGGAACTAAAAGATTCCCCAACACTCCAAATCTTTAGGATGCCCAACATCATATCCTCAGGCATATTCATATTTTAACTCTCCCTATCAATACTATAGGTAGTTTTACTCTTGTTTGCTTTTATCTCCCATACCCTCTTCCAATGTGTCCTTGCCTACTGCAACTTCCCTTGCCAGGCACTTGATTGTAAGACTCTGGAGCAGAATTTTGTTAACCTTTATGTTAGGTTATATTGCAAAATACCTTCTTGTAGCATCTCCTAAATTATTGAGCATCTCTTAATTAATAATATTGCATTAAATTATGAAACAGAACAACACTATTGAACTCTAATTAATAATATTGCATTAAATTATGAAACAGAACAACACTATTGAACGCTATTTAATAATATTGCATTAAATTATGAAACAGAACAACACTATTGAACTCTAATTAATAATATTGCATTAAATTATGAAACAGAACAACACTATTGAACGCTATTTAATTATATTGCATTAAATTATGAAACAGAACAACACTATTGAACGCTATTTAATTATATTGCATTAAATTATGAAACAGAACAACACTATTGAACTTTAATTAATAATATTGCATTAAATTATGAAACAGAACAACACTATTGAACTCTAATTAATAATATTGCATTAAATTATGAAACAGAACAACACTATTGAACTTTAATTAATAATATTGCATTAAATTATGAAACAGAACAACACTATTGAACGCTATTTAATTATATTGCATTAAATTATGAAACAGAACAACACTATTGAACTTTAATTAATAATATTGCATTAAATTATGAAACAGAACAACACTATTGAACGCTATTTAATTATATTGCATTAAATTATGAAACAGAACAACACTATTGAACTTTAATTAATAATATTGCATTAAATTATGAAACAGAACAACACTATTGAACTCTAATTAATAATATTGCATTAAATTATGAAACAGAACAACACTATTGAACTCTAATTAATAATATTGCATTAAATTGTGAAACAGAACAACACTATTGAACTCTAATTAATAATATTGCATTAAATTATGAAACAGAACAACACTATTGAACTCTAATTAATAATATTGCATTAAATTATGAAACAGAACAACACTATTGAACTCTAATTAATAATATTGCATTAAATTATGAAACAGAACAACACTATTGAACTCTAAGCATCCGCGACTTCTCGCCACTCCGCAGCAGCCCTCCCCACCGACGCCGCCCGCCGGGATGCACGCCAGCAACGCTAAGCTCGCCGCAATCCTTGTCGCCTCCATCCTGCTGGTGTTTGTGGTGCTCATATTGGCTGGTAAGACGCCCGTGTCTGTGCTCAACTATCACCGATCCAAGCAGTACCGCAACCAGGCCGTCGGCTCCAGTCGCCTGATTGTCGGCGAAGATGCCGCCCTGGCCTCCGAGGTGCAGGCCAAGAAGATGGCACCAGTTAAGGACGGCGTTATTCCCAACAACAGGTGACGCGCAGTGTCCACACAGCCAATCGGACTAGCTGGCCCCCAACCCGCGCTTCCCAAGACTGCACCGCTCTACTTGCAGTAGTTCATGCGAGTGCGCGTGTGTCGCGATTGAATCTGCTTAGTCAGGGCTAGGAGACAAATCCAAGTTCAGAAATCTCTTTTAGGCTTTTAGATTTTAGAGCCGTATAACTGCACAGTGTTGGCAAATATTTTCCAGCATTAGCCGTTAGCCTTGCTTACATCCTCTTAGTAGCTGGGCTACTAGCCTTTCTGCCTACTGAAGCTAGTTCCTATGAGCTCTGATACCTGTATTATTGGCCGGATTGCAATCAATCGTGACACACACTGTCAGGGTATGATATAGAGTAGCCACGGCTATTTATTGTTAATTATTGTTAGAGTACTGATATATCTGATTCGGTTAATTACGCAACCGCCCCCCATAAACAACTCTGGTAACTTTGAACATTTATCTGTTTTCGCCATTGTGATATCAAAATATTCTGTTAAAGCGATTTTTATATCACTTCTTTGCTCCTCCAGCCTCTTTTGTTTTAGCTTGCTTTTTGTAAAAACCATTAGATACCGAGGCTGGGTAGCTGCTTGTGCCCCACCCGTGCTTGGTTTGTCAATGACATCTCAGACTGAACTGGTTGTCAATGCATCTCAGACTGAACTGGTTGTCAATGCATCTCAGACTGAACTGGTTGTCAATGCATCTCAGACTGAACTGGTTGTCAATGCATCTCAGACTGAACTGGTTGTCAATGACATCTCAGACTGAACTGGTTGTCAATGCATCTCAGACTGAACTGGTTGTCAATGCATCTCAGACTGAACTGGTTGTCAATGCATCTCAGACTGAACTGGTTGTCAATGCATCTCAGACTGAACTGGTTGTCAATGCATCTCAGACTGAACTGGTTGTCAATGCATCTCAGACTGAACTGGTTGTCAATGACATCTCAGACTGAACTGGTTGTCAATGACATCTCAGACTGAACTGGTTGTCAATGACATCTCAGACTGAACTGGTTGTCAATGACATCTCAGACTGAACTGGTTGTCAATGACATCTCAGACTGAACTGGTTGTCAATGCATCTCAGACTGAACTGGTTGTCAATGCATCTCAGACTGAACTGGTTGTCAATGACATCTCAGACTGAACTGGTTGTCAATGCATCTCAGACTGAACTGGTTGTCAATGACATCTCAGACTGAACTGGTTGTCAATGCATCTCAGACTGAACTGGTTGTCAATGACATCTCAGACTGAACTGGTTGTCAATGCATCTCAGACTGAACTGGTTGTCAATGCATCTCAGACTGAACTGGTTGTCAATGCATCTCAGACTGAACTGGTTGTCAATGACATCTCAGACTGAACTGGTTGTCAATGCATCTCAGACTGAACTGGTTGTCAATGACATCTCAGACTGAACTGGTTGTCAATGCATCTCAGACTGAACTGGTTGTCAATGCATCTCAGACTGAACTGGTTGTCAATGACATCTCAGACTGAACTGGTTGTCAATGCATCTCAGACTGAACTGGTTGTCAATGCATCTCAGACTGAACTGGTTGTCAATGACATCTCAGACTGAACTGGTTGTCAATGCATCTCAGACTGAACTGGTTGTCAATGCATCTCAGACTGAACTGGTTGTCAATGCATCTCAGACTGAACTGGTTGTCAATGCATCTCAGACTGAACTGGTTGTCAATGACATCTCAGACTGAACTGGTTGTCAATGCATCTCAGACTGAACTGGTTGTCAATGACATCTCAGACTGAACTGGTTGTCAATGCATCTCAGACTGAACTGGTTGTCAATGCATCTCAGACTGAACTGGTTGTCAATGCATCTCAGACTGAACTGGTTGTCAATGCATCTCAGACTGAACTGGTTGTCAATGCATCTCAGACTGAACTGGTTGTCAATGACATCTCAGACTGAACTGGTTGTCAATGCATCTCAGACTGAACTGGTTGTCAATGCATCTCAGACTGAACTGGTTGTCAATGCATCTCAGACTGAACTGGTTGTCAATGCATCTCAGACTGAACTGGTTGTCAATGCATCTCAGACTGAACTGGTTGTCAATGCATCTCAGACTGAACTGGTTGTCAATGACATCTCAGACTGAACTGGTTGTCAATGACATCTCAGACTGAACTGGTTGTCAATGACATCTCAGACTGAACTGGTTGTCAATGCATCTCAGACTGAACTGGTTGTCAATGCATCTCAGACTGAACTGGTTGTCAATGACATCTCAGACTGAACTGGTTGTCAATGCATCTCAGACTGAACTGGTTGTCAATGACATCTCAGACTGAACTGGTTGTCAATGCATCTCAGACTGAACTGGTTGTCAATGACATCTCAGACTGAACTGGTTGTCAATGCATCTCAGACTGAACTGGTTGTCAATGCATCTCAGACTGAACTGGTTGTCAATGCATCTCAGACTGAACTGGTTGTCAATGACATCTCAGACTGAACTGGTTGTCAATGCATCTCAGACTGAACTGGTTGTCAATGACATCTCAGACTGAACTGGTTGTCAATGCATCTCAGACTGAACTGGTTGTCAATGCATCTCAGACTGAACTGGTTGTCAATGACATCTCAGACTGAACTGGTTGTCAATGCATCTCAGACTGAACTGGTTGTCAATGCATCTCAGACTGAACTGGTTGTCAATGACATCTCAGACTGAACTGGTTGTCAATGCATCTCAGACTGAACTGGTTGTCAATGCATCTCAGACTGAACTGGTTGTCAATGCATCTCAGACTGAACTGGTTGTCAATGCATCTCAGACTGAACTGGTTGTCAATGACATCTCAGACTGAACTGGTTGTCAATGCATCTCAGACTGAACTGGTTGTCAATGACATCTCAGACTGAACTGGTTGTCAATGCATCTCAGACTGAACTGGTTGTCAATGCATCTCAGACTGAACTGGTTGTCAATGCATCTCAGACTGAACTGGTTGTCAATGCATCTCAGACTGAACTGGTTGTCAATGCATCTCAGACTGAACTGGTTGTCAATGACATCTCAGACTGAACTGGTTGTCAATGCATCTCAGACTGAACTGGTTGTCAATGCATCTCAGACTGAACTGGTTGTCAATGCATCTCAGACTGAACTGGTTGTCAATGCATCTCAGACTGAACTGGTTGTCAATGCATCTCAGACTGAACTGGTTGTCAATGCATCTCAGACTGAACTGGTTGTCAATGACATCTCAGACTGAACTGGTTGTCAATGACATCTCAGACTGAACTGGTTGTCAATGCATCTCAGACTGAACTGGTTGTCAATGCATCTCAGACTGAACTGGTTGTCAATGCATCTCAGACTGAACTGGTTGTCAATGCATCTCAATCCTTCAATGCATCTCAGACTGAACTGGTTGTCAATGCATCTCAGACTGAACTGGTTGTCAATGACATCTCAGACTGAACTGGTTGTCAATGACATCTCAGACTGAACTGGTTGTCAATGCATCTCAGACTGAACTGGTTGTCAATGCATCTCAGACTGAACTGGTTGTCAATGCATCTCAGACTGAACTGGTTGTCAATGCATCTCAGACTGAACTGGTTGTCAATGACATCTCAGACTGAACTGGTTGTCAATGCATCTCAGACTGAACTGGTTGTCAATGACATCTCAGACTGAACTGGTTGTCAATGCATCTCAGACTGAACTGGTTGTCAATGCATCTCAGACTGAACTGGTTGTCAATGCATCTCAGACTGAACTGGTTGTCAATGACATCTCAGACTGAACTGGTTGTCAATGCATCTCAGACTGAACTGGTTGTCAATGACATCTCAGACTGAACTGGTTGTCAATGCATCTCAGACTGAACTGGTTGTCAATGCAATCTCAGACTGAACTGGTTGTCAATGACATCTCAGACTGAACTGGTTGTCAATGCATCTCAGACTGAACTGGTTGTCAATGACATCTCAGACTGAACTGGTTGTCAATGCATCTCAGACTGAACTGGTTGTCAATGCATCTCAGACTGAACTGGTTGTCAATGACATCTCAGACTGAACTGGTTGTCAATGCATCTCAGACTGAACTGGTTTGTCAATGCATCTCAGACTGAACTGGTTGTCAATGACATCTCAGACTGAACTGGTTGTCAATGCATCTCAGACTGAACTGGTTGTCAATGCATCTCAGACTGAACTGGTTGTCAATGACATCTCAGACTGAACTGGTTGTCAATGCATCTCAGACTGAACTGGTTGTCAATGACATCTCAGACTGAACTGGTTGTCAATGACATCTCAGACTGAACTGGTTGTCAATGCATCTCAGACTGAACTGGTTGTCAATGACATCTCAGACTGAACTGGTTGTCAATGCATCTCAGACTGAACTGGTTGTCAATGCCATCTCAGACTGAACTGGTTGTCAATGACATCTCAGACTGAACTGGTTGTCAATGACATCTCAGACTGAACTGGTTGTCAATGACATCTCGACTGAACTGGTTGTCAATGCATCTCAGACTGAACTGGTTGTCAATGACATCTCAGACTGAAACTGGTTGTCAATGACATCTCAGACGGAACTGGTTGTCAATGCATCTCAGACTGAACTGGTTGTCAATGCATCTCAGACTGAACTGGTTGTCAATGACATCTCAGACTGAACTGGTTGTCATGCATCTCAGACTGAACTGGTTGTCAATGACATCTCAGAGCTGAACTGGTTGTCAATGACATCTCAGACTGAACTGGTTGTCAATGACATCTCAGGACTGAACTGGTTGTCAATGCATCTCAGACTGAACTGGTTGTCAATGACATCTCAGACTGAACTGGTTGTCAATGACCTCTCAGACTGAACTGGTTGAATCTGGTGTTGTCAATGCATCTCAGACTGAACTGGTTGTCAATGACATCTCAGACTGAACTGGTTGTCAATGCATCTCAGACTGAACTGGTTGTCAATGACATCTCAGACTGAACTGGTTGTCAATGACATCTCAGACTGAACTGGTTGTCAATGACATCTCAGACTGAACTGGTTGTCAATGACATCTCCATGGTGACAATGGGGACTTCTTGCATTAGGGAAATTATCATTCGGAATGCTATCAGTTCAGTTTGCAGCCCTCCTTGTGCAGTGCTAATCAATCAGAAACCAGTCAGAGAGCAAGGTTAACATTGCTATTTTTTGTTCTTTCTACTTTCTAAACCTTAACTGACCAATTGCTTCTCATGCCCATCATGCTAGGGTCCACTCGGGTGCTGCGCTGTGTCCGCACTGTAAGCTCGCAAGTCTGCTGTGTTTGCTTTATCCGCTTTTTATCCATTGTGTACTCCTGGCGCTGTCACTATCGCTTTACACTGCAGGCCACAGTGGCACTGCTGTGCCTCTGGCTTCTATTTTATTCTGTGACTTTTATTCATTTTATCTGATGGCCTCATCGACTCCTGCCATTGGCTGTTCGGTCCGGCTTCTCCCATCTCCTCTGCTCCCCAGGCTTGACTAATCCCTATTCCCCCATCACCTGCATCTCTGCTCGGCTGGGAAACAGTTGCTGTGCATTCCAGTTCACATGGCACTCTGAATTCTTGAGCACCTCGAGCCCCAGCAGTTAACAGATTCCCATTCGCTGTGAGGCACTACTTACTGTACTATGAGTAGTATATCTTGTTCGTACCGTTTTCCCTCGAGTGTTATCACAATACGCGCACAACTTGGCTGAGTTTCAGCTCAACTTTCTCTGTGCCGCTTCTCAAACTCATTTCAACACCTTATTTGAGATTTGATGCTGTCATTATTGATTTTGCTTAAATGGAAACTTTTTTATGGTATGTCTTGACATTTTACATGAATTATATGCAAACACAAGCGGGCGGTAGGTGCCCGGGCCTTCTGGCTTTTTTAACTGGCGAGCTACTTACTCAAGCGCCCGCCTCTGGGTTAGGCTTTTCTTTGCTGCCTTTTTTACCTGTTCAATTGTCGCATAGAGATCTGTAGCGGCCACATGTTGCCAGTTAAAATATTTCGCACAGTCAGCATCTGTCATCGCTACTAGCAGTAGTCAACAATGCGTTAACAATTCCAGCCTCAGCAGCAGCCGCCACCGCAGCCGCAATGATGCTCCGCCTGCGGGAGCGCTGGCACGTGCTGGCCGCCTTGGCGCTGGTGTTTCTCACCCTGTGCCTGCTGCTGTTGTCAACTGGCTTCACTCCTCTCTACCTGGCCAGGCGCCAGCGGGACCCCGTCACCAGCCCGCTCAGCCTCCTGCAGCGCCTGCTGTCGCCTTCGGCCGGATGAGCAGTCAGCCCTGAGTCAGGACCTTTGATGGCCTTTGATTGTTGTTCAGTTCAGTGTTTCTTTCTTCAGCTTTCTTTATCAGTACAGGTTTGGTTGATATGTATTGCACATAAGTCAGTTTATTGCTGTTTTAGCTCTGAACATTCTCAATACGATATTGCTGCTTCGTATATATGTGATTTCTTGTTATTCGTGTGGCAACTGAGAACACCTATTGTCCTGAAGGCTTATTGATTCTTCAGTTGGTTACTTGATGGTATTAAAAGTGCAAACTGGATTTGCGCTCCTTTGAAGCAGCAGCAGAAATCGGGTGCTTGAGCATGTCGCGTTGCGGTTCTAAGTGCGGTCCAACCACCTGTTACACCTGCTTGTGTATCCCTACCTGTTTTAACACCCGAATATCATAGGGATCAGAATGATCTTACAAAATCTCATTTAACTCTTTCTTGATTCCAAATTACCCCCTGTTCAATAGACTCGCATTCTGATCCCATTCCTAGTCTACAATGATCCCCTATTCCCTGGACTCCCATGATCCCATTCCTAGTCTACAATGATCCCCTATTCCCTGGACTCCCATGATCCCCTATTCCCCAGACTCCCATGATCCCATTCCTAGTCTACAATGATCCCCTATTCCCTGGACTCCCATGATCCCATTCCTAGTCTACAATGATCCCCTATTCCCTGGACTCCCATGATCCCCTATTCCCCAGACTCCCATGATCGCATTCCTAGTCCACAATGTTCCCCTATTCCCTGGACTCCCATGATCGCATTCCTAGTCCACAATGTTCCCCTATTCCCTGGACTCCCATGATCGCATTCCTAGTCCACAATGTTCCCCTATTCCCTGGACTCCCATGATCGCATTCCTAGTCTACAATGATCCCCTATTCCCCAGACTCCCATGATCGCATTCCTAGTCTACAATGATCCCCTATTCCCCAGACTCCCATGATCGCATTCCTAGTCCACAATGTTCCCCTATTCCCTGGACTCCCATTCTGATCCCGCTCGCAGTCTCCAAAGCATCCCAAAGCCAGTCACCTGCCAAGTTGCACTCATCTCCACGCAGTTGACTGTTTTGTATCAAGCCTTGCTTGAGTAAGCCATAGGTATTATTTATTTAAAAAATTCGCAAAGAGCATGACCTTAAATCTTTCCTCTTCTGGTTGTTACCAAAGCTGGCTTCCTTTGCGCTTTTTTCTATTGCTTAGCGTCTATATTAGATTTTTCCTATCGCTTTCTGCGGCCCCAGCTGATTGATAATTGCCAATATTGCGACTGCTCATTCTGAAAGATCTCAAAGCCCCGGGCCTGCGCGCCCCCGGCCTCTGCTGGTTGGCTCTTATCCATCGGTCCTGTCACCACTACTGCTGCTGTGAAACCCCACTGCCTTCTGCCCTGCCCTCTCCCCCACTGCACTGCCTTCTGCCCTGCCCTCTCCACCGCTGCACTGCCTTCTGCTCTGCCCTCTCCACCGCTGCACTGCCTTCTGCCCTGCCCTCTCCACCGCTGCACTGCCTTCTGCCCTGCCCTCTCCACCGCTGCACTGCCTTCTGCCCTGCCCTCTCCACCGCTGCACTGCCTTCTGCCCTGCCCTCTCCACCGCTCCACTGCCTTCTGCTCTGCCCTCTCCACCGCTGCACTGCCTTCTGCCCTGCCCTCTCCACCGCTCCACTGCCTTCTGCCCTGCCCTCTCCACCGCTGCACTGCCTTCTGCCCTGCCCTCTCCACCGCTGCACTGCCTTCTGCTCTGCCCTCTCCACCGCTGCACTGCCTTCTGCCCTGCCCTCTCCACCGCTGCACTGCCTTCTGCCCTGCCCTCTCCACCGCTGCACTGCCTTCTGCCCTACCCTCTCCACCGCTCCACTGCCTTCTGCCCTACCCTCTCCACCGCTGCACTGCCTTCTGCCCTACCCTCTCCACCGCTGCACTGCCTTCTGCCCTCGGACGCAGTTTTTCTCGTCAGATGTTTTTACTAACGAGTTTTTAGTATTTGCAAGAGTAAGAGCTCAGCCTCTGTTCTGAGCCAGCACGCACATTCATATTTTCCTTGGCTGGTTTTTAAGATTTTCCTAAGTTTCACTTGCGTGCACATTATTGATTTCAGCCTGTTTTCAGAGCAGATTACATTTTTATTGGACAAACTCGGCATCACCATACGCTCGTACATTACAGTTGTCTCTCAGAACGAAAAAATTGTGCCCTTTTTTAATATTAGTTTTCGATTTGCCTTTTCTGCTCTTTTTTTGATTTTCTCTTTTCTCTTTAACAACTCGGCAAATTTTATCTGAAATTCGGTGAACGAGGGCCTTTCTGATTTGTTGTTTTGACGTGGAGGTTACTGAGCTCAATTCTTAGGCAGATTAGGAATGTTGCTTCCCTTATCCCACTCGCTTCCTTCCTTATCCCACCCGCTTCCTTCCTTATTCCTCTCCTTCCTTCCTTATCCCACTCGATTTCTTCCTTACCCACTCGCTTCCTTCCCTTATCCCTCTCCCTTCCTTACCTTATCCCCCTCCCTTCATTCCCTTATCCCTCTTGCTTCCTTCCCGTATCCCTCTCCCTTCCTTCCCTTATCCCTCTCCCTTCCTTCCCTTATCCCTCTTGCTTCCTTCCCTTATCCCTCTTGCTTCCTTCCCTTATCCCTCTCCCTTCCTTCCCTTATCCCTCTCCCTTCCTTCCCTTATCCCTCTCCCTTCCTTCCCTTATCCCTCTTGCTTCCTTCTCTTATCCCTCTCCATTCCTTCCCTTATCCCTTTCCTTCCTTCCTTATCCCACTCGCTTCCTTCCATTTACCTTATCCTCCCTTCTCGCTCGGCTCTGCCCTCCTCTCCAACCGCCCACCACAATCAGAAAGTGACTAGCCATGCTAGGGGATAATTAGGCTTGCTAGTTCGGAGCGCGCCCACTGATTTCGCCTGGCCACCCGCCCGCAGAGCTTGGCTCATTGATGGCCGGCCTGCCGCGTCGCATCATCAAGGAGACGCAGCGCCTCATGGCGGAGCCGGTGGAGGGCATCGAGGCCACGCCGAACGAGGCCAACGCCCGCTACTTCCAGGTGACGGTGCACGGGCCCAAGGACAGCCCCTACGAGGGCGGCGTCTTCCGCCTGGAGCTCTTCCTGCCCGAGGAGTACCCGATGAACGCGCCCAAGGTGCGCTTCATGACGAAGATCTACCACCCGAACATCGACCGGCTGGGCCGCATCTGCCTGGACATTCTGAAGGACAAGTGGAGCCCGGCTCTGCAGATCCGCACGGTGCTGCTGTCCATCCAGGCTCTGCTGAGCGCCCCGAATCCGGACGATCCGCTTGAGCACGACATCGCCGAGCTGTGGAAGAACAACGAGCCGGAGGCCATTCGCAATGCGCGCGACTGGACCCGCAACTACGCCAGGCCCGCCTGAATTGCAGCGCGGCTGTTCCGCCCGCTCCACGCCCACCTGGTCTCGCAGTCCGCTAATTATCCCGACTGGCTTTCCCAGTTTACTGTTCCGCCCGCTCCTTTTTGCTTATCAGACACAACTTCCAGTAGCGACAGCGCTCCCCGTTCTTGTTGCCACCCGGGTGTGCTTGCCGAGCTCAGCTTACCGAACACCAAGCCTGCCTCCCTGTCTCCAGGGCTACTTCACTCTGCACTGCCCTGCTACCACTCAGTGCTTCTTTTGCTCCGTGGTCACTCTCTGTCGATTCCTCTCCGCCTCAGATCTCTAAGCAAATCGATAATCCCTCGCATCCCCTGCCGATGCTCCGTCACTGCCTCCGCACCAATGAGGCTGGAGGACTGCTCCCGGTCTGGCCTGCGCCTTTCAGGCGAGCAGGATAACAGTACATAGTCTGTAATCATAAACGTTGCTAATTTTACTAATTAAATTTTTATCTAAAGTGCAAAAAAATTCTGTTCACTGTTACCTGGCTCAGATATTTTGTTATTCTTTGCTAATATATAGACTACTACAGGCCACTGAATCAGGTTCCATTGCAGCCTGTGTCACAGCCGCCCACTACACTTGCAGCCTGTGTCACAGCCACCCACTACACTTGCAGCCTGTGTCACAGCCACCCCACTACACTTGCAGCCTGTGTCACAGCCACCCACTACACTTGCAGCCTGATTCATAGCCACCCCACTCCACATGCAGCCTGATTCATAGCCACCCCACTCCCCATGCAGCCTGATTCATAGCCACCCCACTCCCCATGCAGCCTGATTCATAGCCACCCCACTCCCCATGCAGCCTGATTCATAGCCACCCCACTCCACATGCAGCCTGATTCATAGCCACCCCACTCCACATGCAGCCTGATTCATAGCCACCCCACTCCCCATGCAGCCTGATTCATAGCCACCCCACTCCCCATGCAGCCTGATTCATAGCCACCCCCATGCAGCCACTCCCCATGCAGCCACTCCCCATGCAGCCACTCCCCATGCAGCCTGATTCATAGCCACCCCACTCCCCATGCAGACTGAGTCACAGCCACCCCACTGCCATTGCAGCCAATGTCCTCTCTAGTGGTTGGCGGACTGTGTCTGGCAGCCGTGGGCTTTGGCGGCCGCTTCCTTGTAAGCCGGATGCAGAAGAACCCGCAGCAGTTCGCTGCAATGTTCCGCCTGCCGGAGCTGTCAAAATATCCGCCAGGCGGCTTCGAGGTCAAAATGAGCAGGCGGGAGGCTGCTAGGATTCTGGAAGTGAGGTGAGACTGTACGGATGCACTTTTATTCCCTGTTATTTTGCGGTTTTTTTACGCAAACGCAAATAACTTATCAAACCTTTCACAGCCAAACTGCATCAAAAAACAAGATCAAGGAGGCGCACAAGAAGATCATGCTCCTGAACCATCCCGACAGAGGCAAGTCCACCATCTACTCGACATTCGAGACTGTTTAAATACAAAGCGGGTGTATAGCGTGCTAAAATGGAAATAAAAAGCGATAGAGGAGGATTGAGATGGGAGAGGAGGATAGAGATGGGAGAGGAGGATAGAGATGGAAGAGGAGGATAGAGATGGGAGAGGAGGATAGAGATGGGAGAGGAGGATAGAGATGGGAGAGGAGGATAGGGATGAGGGAGGGGAGATAGAGATAGGAGAGGATAGGGATGGGGGAGGGAGATAAAGATGGGGGAGGGGGATAAAGATGGGGGAAGAGGTTAGGATAGGAAAGGAGGATTATTGATGGGTTGGGGGATAGGGATGTGAGAAGAAGAGGATTAGAATGGCACAAGAAGAGAGGGCTTGGAACAATTGGGATAAAAGGTATCATTTGTAAACATTGAATTGCAGGTGGGTCACCTTACCTGGCATCGAAGATAAACGAGGCGAAAGATTTGCTGGACAAGTAAGGGCGTCTCACCGCAAGGACTTATTAGAACAGCAATGTATTTATATTCTGCTAAGCCGCATTCAATTCAAGCCGCGAGTGTCATCAATTTTGCTTTGTCTGCATCTACTGTACTTGTACAGTGCCTCCCGATGTTCGCACTGCGCGCACTGTTCGGAAAGATTTTCTAATAGCCTGAATATTTTTTCTGCTGCCTGATTACTTAAACAAACAGTAGTCTGTTTGGCGAAATATACAAATTTGGGCAGTTTGTAGAATAATTTGACTACAATAGCTGTTCACAATAGCTAATTCACACAAAGAATGTTTATGTTTGTCTCTCTCTTGCTTTGTTTTACAGGATCTCTTAGATCCATCTCCCATAGACAGTGGCAGGTAACAGTGAGTGACAGGCTAGTTAGCAGTGATTTGAGTGACTTCACTGAAGAAATTACTCGTAGAAAGCCAAGCCAAAAGTCGTGTTAAATCAGTCAAGCCAATGCTTAGCCAAAGGCTTGAACGAGTCGGCACCGAGGAGCGCTCTGTACTACTCAGTATAATGTTGCACTATATATTTTATTTACTTAAGGCGTGAGATTGAAGCTCCGGCTGTCGCTGAGGTTGGTTCAAGGTTTAAGTTGGTTTAACCCTAACACACGTGCGACGGCCAGGGCAAGAAAAAGAAATAAAAGAAAACTAAAAAAGGAGCAAAAATATCGCGCAGACTACAATTAGTGGCACATATACACAAAGGTTATCAGAAGATACAATGCACAGCAGAATTTTATCAGGCTAGACAAGGCAGGTTGAGGAGGAAAAGGCAATCGGATGGATTGCCACCCGGGCCAGTTCCGTAATAATGGGCTAATGGACCCAAAACGCTCGGAACTGGTTGGTAGTGATAGTGATACACTAACAGTTGCGCAGAAAAGGCACAGCCAAATATCTCAGCAGAGATGACTGACTAGCAACAGGATCTGACAATCAGCTGTTCGGGAGCTCCGCTCCGCCAACCAGTATGCCCTCCCGCTCCAGCACTTCTTTGACAATCTGGAAGTTGTCACTTCGCGTGTTCGCGATGCGGCTGCTGAGTTCTCTGGTTGGCGTCTGGACGGCCTGAAATGAGCAGCGGTTTGAAATGTCTTTAATGCTACTTAACTATGCTTATCAACTAAGTAGCCAGTTGTGGACTAAACTCTACTAGCTCTACTAGCAGTAGTGCAGTTCTCCCTTACCCGCCTCCGTTCCAGGCTGGACGGCATGGCCAGATCAAAGGAGGGCACGCTGGAAGACTGGCTGGAATTGGAGGTGCTGAAATTGGAGTTGGGGGCTGACTGTCAGAGAGAAGGCGGGCAGTGCTAAAATAGAAAAGTTAAAGCCGATTGAAAATGCCGCTAGGTTCAGCAAGTCCTCGCAAAAGGCACTCCCTCCCTCACCCCATGCTAATTGCGTTGCCACAACCCTGAGCCCAGTGGAATGGCAGTGGCAGCCGCTTACATAAAATCTGAGAAGATCACATACACTGCCTAGAATAGCCAGATACCACTCTAGCTCTGGTCACCTGTGCAAGTTCTACCTGCGCAGGCCGGTGCTTGCACTGCCTGCATTGGAATGTGCAGGGCTCCTTCCACGTGCTATAAGCACTAATTTGGCATAATAAGGGCTTCTTGCTGTGAATGAAGTCACAGAATTGACCATGCCAGTCACATCCCTGCATTCACTCACCATCCATGCCAGTCACATCCCTGCATTCACTCACCATCCATGCCAGTCACATCCCTGCATTCACTCACCATCCATGCCAGTCACCTTCCTGCATTCACTCACCATCCATGCCAGTCACATCCCTGCATTCACTCACAATCCATGCCAGTCACATCCCTGCATTCACTCACCATCCATGCCAGTCACATTCCTGCATTCACTCACCATCCATGCCAGTCACATTCCTGCATTCACTCACCATCCATGCCAGTCACATCCATGCATTCACTCACCATCCATGCCAGTCACACCACCGCGATCACTCACAATCTATGCCAGTCACATCCCTGCATTCACTCACCATCCATGCCAGTCACATCCCTGCATTCACTCACAATCCATGCCAGTCACATCCCTGCATTCACTCACCATCCATGCCAGTCACATCCATGCATTCACTCACAATCCATGCCTGTCACACCACCGCAATCACTCACAATCCATGCCAGTCACATTCCTGCATTCACTCACAATCCATGCCAGTCACATCCCTGCATTCACTCACAATCCATGCCAGTCACACCACCGCAATCACTCACAATCCATGCCAGTCACATCCATGCATTCACTCACAATCCATGCCAGTCACATTCCGCATTCACTCACAATCCATGCCAGTCACTCCCCGCATTCACTCACAATCCATTCCAGGAAAGATGACACCAATGAAACTAATTAAACAAAATTCTGGATAAAACTGCCAACAAGTGCAGTCCCGGAAGTACGCGGGGCTGGCCAGAAGTACACGGCGACCCCCCCAAAAGCCGCGCTTTTACAATCTACGCTGCAAAGGCAGAAACGTAGGCAAACTCCAAGCTGTGTTTGCTCGGGTCCGCCACGGCCTGACTCTCGGGGCATCGGCGCCGCTCTGTCAACACAGAGAAGTCGCGAGGCCACGCTGGGAGCACTTTATCGATCAATTTTCTGGCCAAGGCGGCGGTCAGCAACTGGGGAATATTTTGGATATTGATCCCCCCAGCTTAACGGAAGCCCCACATTTCGCTCCACCCTGTCCAGCTGTCTCTGTCCTATTTGAGGATCGGAATTTGTCACTCCTCGATAAACAGTCATTAATCCGCCTTTGAATATCTGTTTATTTCACAGGAAATGTGTTTACTCTGACGAACCTGCAGTCTCTGACAGTTGTGAAGTGCACCGAGTGACAACTTACATCACTGCCTCGTGGTCCAGGCTGTTGGTCCGGCTGTGGGTGCGCACCGAGCAGGCCGAGAAATTCGACGCGTTCCGCCGGTGCCCGATGCCGCCGCCGACTACGCCTATAAGGGAGGCCAGAGCCGCCGACGAGGTCGAATTCGACATCACAGTCGGCTTAGCGGCGTCGAATGCGGCAGCGGCGGCAACAGAGGCGGCCGACTCTTCGACAGTCGACGGCGGCGCCGGTGGCAGCAGCGCGTGCAGGCTGAGCCGCAGGGTGCTGTTGTCCAGCCGCTGGCCCTGGCTGTACGGGCTGAGGATGCACTTGTGCTCGGCCTCGCCAATCCAGGCCAGGTCGCTCAGGTCGATGACGGCGTAGCCGATCTTCGTGTAGGACCGGCCGCCGCGCTCCTCGCGACGCACGGAGACACGAAGGTGGACAACTGGGGCGGTGCAGGCGGCCGCTGAGGCGGTGGGCAGGCCCAATCGGCAGGTGAATTCCATGGCCGCTTGGTCGGCCCAGGACACCTTGTTGTCGCGGATCTCCCTGAGGGGCGGGCGGCTGGCGAGTTACTCGAGTGGCTGGGAAGGCCGTGGGATGGCGGGAGGTAGGCTGTGGAATGGCAAGGGAGGCTGTGGGATGGCAGGGTAGGCTGCGGGATGGCAGGGTAGGCTGCGGGATGGCAGGGTAGGCTGTGGGATGGCAATGCAGACTGTGGGATAGCAGGGTAGACTGTGGGATGGGAGGGGAGGCTGTGGAATGGCAAGGGAGGCTGTGGGATGGCAATGCAGACTGTGGGATAGCAGGGTAGACTGTGGGATGGGAGGGGAGGCTGTGGAATGGCAAGGGAGGCTGTGGGATGGCAATGCAGACTGTGGGATAGCAGGGTAGACTGTGGGATGGGAGGGGAGGCTGTGGGATGGCAAGGGAGGCTGTGGGATGGCAGGGGAGGCTGTGGGATGGCAGGGGAGGCTGTGGGATGGCAGGGGAGGCTGTGGGATGGGAGGGAGGCTGTGGGATGGGAGGGGACTCTGTGGGATGGGAGGGGAGGCTGTGGGATGGGAGGGGAGGCTGTGGGATAGAAGGGGAGGCTATGGGATAGGAGGGGAGGCTGTGGGATGGGAGGGGACGCTGTGGGATAGGAGGGGAGGCTATGGGATAGGAGGGGAGGCTGTGGGATGGGAGGGGACGCTGTGTTATGGGAGGGGAGGCTGTGGGATAGGAGGGGACGCTGTGTTATGGGAGGGGAGGCTGTGGGATTGGAGGGGACGCTGTGGGATGGGAGGGGAGGCTGTGGGATTGGAGGGGAGGCTGTGGGATGGGAGGGGAGGCTGTGGGATGGGAGGGGAGGCTGTGGGATAGGAGAGGAGGCTGTGGGATGGGAGGGGACGCTGTGGGATGGGAGGGGAGGCTGTGGGATGGGAGGGGAGGCTGTGGGATGGGAGGGGAGGCTGTGGGATGGGAGGGGAGGCTGTGGGATAGGAGAGGAGGCTGTGGGATGGGAGGGGAGGCTGTGGGATGGGAGGGGAGGCTGTGGGATAGGAGGGGAGGCTGTGGGATGGGAGGGGAGGCTGTGGGATGGGAGGGGAGGCTGTGGGATGGGAAAGGAGGCTGTGGGATGGGAGGGGAGGCTGTGGGATAGAAGAGGAGGCTGTGGGATGGGAGGGGAAGCTGTGAGATGGAAGGGGAGGCTGAGGGATGAGAATGTGGGGATCGGCAGGCCAAACTCCTAAAAAGCTCAACTCTGCCATCAATTAGCCGGGGCAGGTTGGCCGCGGCTCAACAAAAGTCCGGGAATGAAGTCTGCTGTGGAGTAACAGACTGGCGAGGAAAGCGAAGGACGGGGGAGCGCCGAACAGCCTTGGCAACGGGGCACGAAGCAGGGGGCTCCGAGCAGTGAGGAACAATGGGACTGACTTGAATGACTGCCAGTACTAAATTCAACCAGAAGGACGCGTATCTAGTCGCGGAGCCATCGCGCAAAAGCATACAAAATTAATTATTTTAATTGGAAATTCTATGAGTTCAAATGTCTACCTATGGTGGACATTGTGAACTAATAAATCCGTCTTTTCAAACCATGTTTTAGAAACCGATGGCTTTTGAGTATATGCTCAGATATCAAAGTATGATTTCAATGTTAATGACCCTAGCAATCGATCAATTAATGGGCATCAAATCCAGTCACAACATCTTTTGGTATTCTGGGAATCCAAAGATTCCAACATGGGGATCTTCTTCGCATGCTTGGCAATCTGAAACCTGTTTTTAAGCTGCTTATAGGCTCAGGAATCGTATTTGGTTTCTATAAGTAGCTAATCAATTTCAAGCGGCCGTCACCTGTGCTCCGAGTGCTGACTGAAGCGGCCGCCGCGGAGCAGGCGCACCTTGGCGAACAGGACGCCGTGGCTCAGCGTGACACCTTCGAGCTCAAGCAGCCTCAGGCGGACTCGCACCTGACCAAATAAGTGAGCGGTTTCATGTAAGAGAGACTTGGAATTACTTAGCCGTGTGCGGTTGCCCTGGGTATATGAAAATACTGTAAGAGAGACTTGGAATTACTTAGCCGTGTGCGGTTGGCCTGGGTATATGAAAATACTGTAAGAGAGACTTGGAATTACTTAGCCGTGTGCGGTTGGCCTGGGTATATGAAAATACTGTAAGAGAGACTTGGAATTACTTAGCCGTGTGCGGTTGCCCTGGGTATATGAAAATACTGTAAGAGAGACTTGGAATTACTTAGCCGTGTGCGGTTGCCCTGGGTATATGAAAATACTGTAAGAGAGACTTGGAATTACTTAGCCGTGTGCGGTTGCCCTGGGTATATGAAAATACTGTAAGAGAGACTTGGAATTACTTAGCCGTGTGCGGTTGCCCTGGGTATATGAAAATACTGTAAGAGAGACTTGGAATTACTTAGCCGTGTGCGGTTGCCCTGGGTATATGAAAATACTGTAAGAGAGACTTGGAATTACTTAGCCGTGTGCAGTTGCCCTGGGTATATGAAAATACTATTTAAGGATACTGAGGTTTCTAGCAATGTCTCCCTAATCCAGTCCGCACCTTGGCTGTTCGGCAGCGGCTGTGTGCAGCAGCAGCAACAGCAGCAGCAGCCGCTCCTGAGGCAGCAGAAGCTGCGCCGGCAGAGGCCTTGTCAGGCTCAGCATCAAGGGTCTGCTGCTCAGGAGGGCGCACGCAGTTAAACATGACCTTGGCAGGCTGGGATATTCGCAGATGCTGCCGATGGTGGCTAATGGATGAGGCTCATGCAGTACCTGAACACTTCCTGCAAAGTTTGTAAAACAAACTATATTCACTGGATCTCTGCAATGAAAATGTTCAGGCTTAAATCTATGAACTTCTGTCTAAATGTTCAATATTTTAAAAGCATTACATTCTATAGTCAAACAAAAGACAATAATAGACAGGTAGTGTTTCATTAAATGCAGACAGTTATAAGTTATAATTTCATATTTTAGTATATAACTATTCATCCTGTTAATTATTTATTTGTCTAAAAGCAACCTTATTAGATTTTACTAATTTAATTAACTTATAATATATACTAATTAATACTAAAGCAAACTAATTTTACCTAAAATGTAAAATGCAAAAGCCTGGTATAAAAGGTAAACGGCCTAAATTTTTTAAAACATAGACTTAAATTTAGCATAATTCATATGCTGATCTAACTATGTTCAAGAAATCTTTGGTGCATGCATGACAGAAAGTTTTCAATAAAAAATGTAAAATACAACTCTAAATCTAACTAACAACTCATTATCATGTATAAATCTAAATTTCTTTACAAAATTGATCACATCTATTTAGATTTGTAGTTAGGGGCCTATTACAAATGCCTTCTAGAAAATATGTACTTTAGAGGCTTTCAACCATATTATATGATTTGTCTTAAAATGACTTTGCACTTAGCAATGGACTATTGAATAGGTTATTTCATATTTGACTAGTCATCTAGATGTTAGGGACTAAAAACTGAATTTTCAATTATTTGCTAACTGATTCACTTACATGTCCTCTAAAAAAGTACAAAGTCAAAAATTTGTATATCTGATTGCCACTCATTAGGAGTGTAGTAGGGACTAACTCAGTCAACTCATGCTAGTGGAACTCACAAAAGGTAAGAAATGAAGAGAAAGGAGACAAAAGTACTTATTTCAAACATTACACTGATGCAATGTACAATATTAGGCCTATAATAATGCCATTTGATTGGCTGGTGATTAAATCACACAAATGAGCTAGCACAAATGTACATAATGCAGGGGTAGGTAGACAGCTTGAAAGGGTACACAGCTAAGAGAGAGACACTGCAGAACAGTATAGTATGTACAACAGTATATACAGTATGCATACAGTTACTGCATAATTGGCTAGTTGATGAAGTGACCAGAGTTGGAGATGACTTGATTGGCTAGTTGACAAAGTGACCACCACCTAGATATAGACACATAGGCTCTCCTCTTTAAATAGAATAACGAATTTTGATTATTCTTAAAATCTCAGTTTAGGTGGCATTGTAAGAAAATATAAGAATATAATAATAGCACTGAATTCTGAACTTTGTGTTTTTATATATAATAACAACTGCTTTAAAGTACTTTTGGCAGATAATATTATGGTTTGATTTGATGGAGATAATAACTTTACCCGCCCCTCTGAATCTGAAGTAAGGCTAGTTTGGACTTATCACTAAAACAATTAAAACTGATTTTGGAATAGCCTTTCCAACTGAATGATAAGGTTTTTGTAAAACAGTTTTGTTAATAAAATATTATTTTTATGCACGAATCACTTTTCTTAGTGACTAATCTAAACTATATATATTTCTTTATAACACTGCATTTCAATAAACTGAATATACGATAAAAATCTGGCATGCTCGCAGTTTATCTTACAGGAGTGACAGTCATAAAGATTGGTTTGACGCTGGCTCAATCTATTATAGAAGTTGTTCAAATCTTTTGCCGCGGAACATTTCTAGGAAATTGTAGTTTTGCATGTTGGACGCAATCGATAATCGTTTTAAACTAACTATATAGTTAAAGAAAGTACTGGAAAGTGAATTTTTCCTTATAAAAAATTGATAATATACTAGCCAAATCTTTATTTAAAGTAAACAAAAATGCAATACTAGTTGCTCACAACGAAAAAATTAATTGTTTCGCGATGATGCCTGGATTTCCCAAAACGCATTTTCCTTGTCTAGTGGGTATGTAAGCATTTGATTAATAATAAATGTTTTCGTATTTTAAGGTATAACTGTAGCACTATAGCAGATTAACCATGGACCGCTCACTGATCAAGTCTTCAGCAGATTATTTATTTTAAATATGCTGCTCATGTGATGTATAACAGTTCTTAATGATACTTTACTTATATGTGCTCAAGTATTTTGTTTTATGTTGCTGCCTGTTCAGAGTTCTAAAAATTATATACTAAAATGTGCAGTTTTCGCATAGACATAATAATCTCCATTAAATAAAGCAAGTCTGGGTAAACAACGCAACTTTTTGGCCAGTGAGCTAAGACAACAACAGAAAATAAGTCTATATAAAGGAAACATTTTTGTGGCACAAAAGCCCATAATTTTTATCTCAGAATATTTATAGTTATAGTCCATTTTTTAGAGGAAAGGCAAAAAAGTACAAACACCGACCAGAATGCACTAACGCGTCGATGGACAAAGAATTTGTCTCTGCTAGATAGAAGGCGAGCAGGGGTCGCTTGTAAAACCACAAGTAATCGAATTTCAAAAGTGACAGGAAAAAAACGCAAACAAGACTGGGGAAATTTGGCTAACTCCACCAGTCGCTAGTGAATTGTGGAGCGCAGCGGACAATGGAGGACCAACGCGTGACTCGGAGGGGCGCTCTCAGAGAGCTACATGCAAGGCCACGAAAGGACACGCGTTGAGGCATCCTTGCAAAACAAGGCAGTGCGGTGTGCGCGTCTGAATCTCAGCAGGCTAAAAACAATTCGCGTTGAGTTCTCACAGCCGAGCAGCGGGATATCACAGCAAGATTGTCGGGACGGAGACTGGGAGCATTTGGGATAGATTATGGCGCATTGGAGGCGATGTAGGGATTCGATTCGGATTCTGACACAAAACGCAGACCCGAACATGTAAAAGTAGGCACTACGCCTGTACACTGTGCTCAAGAGAGAAAAGCGGTAAGGCATGTCTGATTAATCCAATAAGAGTTAATTACACAATGAACAACAAGCATTGGTGCGGGGTGCACGAGGAAAAAAAACAAAAAACACGATTCGCGATATGCACAGAGTGACTTCTGGTGCTCTAGTGGTGCATTGCGCAGCTAATGCCTGCATAAATATGACAATTGGGCACAACAATCTCCTACTGCAAATTTGCTTGCGAGAATAAATCATTATGCGCGTGCGGTAGGCGACTAACAAGCAGTTGCGAGAGTGGGGATTCCGAGGAAATCCTGGTGAAAATCCCATTCAGTAAACCGATTATGGAAATACAATTAAGGATAAACATTCTTCCCTAGAATAGGGATAACTGCCTCCCCATGGGATAACTGCCTCCCCATGGGATAACTGCCTCACCATGGGATAACTGCCACACCATGGGATAACTGCCTCACCATGGAATAACTACCTTACCATGGGATAACTGCCTCACCATGGAATAACTGCCTCCCCATGGGGTAACTGCCTCACCATGGGATAACTGCCACACCATGGGGTAACTGCCTCACCATGGGATAACTGCCTCCCCATGGGGTAACTGCCTCACCATGGGATAACTGCCACACCATGGGATAACTGCCTCACCATGGAATAACTACCTTACCATGGGATAACTGCCTCACCATGGAATAACTGCCTCCCCATGGGGTAACTGCCTCACCATGGGATAACTGCCACACCATGGGGTAACTGCCTCACCATGGAATAACTGCCTCCCCATGGAATAACTGCCTCACCATGGAATAACTGCCACACCATGGGGTAACTGCGTCACCATGGAATAACTGCGTCACCATGGGATAACTGCCACACCATGGGGTAACTGCCTCACCATGGGATAACTGCCACACCATGGGGTAACTGCCACACCATGGGATAACTGCCACACCATGGGGTAACTGCCTCACCATGGAATAACTGCGTCACCATGGGATAACTGCCTCACCATGGAATAACTGCGTCACCATGGAATAACTGCGTCACCATGGGATAACTGCCACACCATGGGATAACTGCCACACCATGGGGTAACTGCCTCACCATGGAATAACTGCCTCCCCATGGAATAACTGCCTCACCATGGAATAACTGCGTCACCATGGGATAACTGCCTCACCATGGAATAACTGCGTCACCATGGAATAACTGCGTCACCATGGGATAACTGCCTCACCATGGAATAACTGCGTCACCATGGGATAACTGCCTCACCATGGAATAACTGCGTCACCATGGAATAACTGCGTCACCATGGGATAACTGCCACACCATGGGATAACTGCCACACCATGGGGTAACTGCGTCAGCTCATTTTTGGGATGACACCCAATTGTTGCACATCTGCTCCGCAGTCGCAGCGCTCGCATTCACGTGATAAAAAATGAGAGGAAAATGGATCTGTGAAGGTGAAGCAAACCAATTAGCAGACTCAATGGCTGGCGGGCAGGATTTGTCAGGACACTGCTCGCCGAATAATTTTGCCTCAATGTGAAGGAAGCTTCATAAAAATAACCCACCACATAGCAACAGCATAGCAACGTGGGGTATGTTATGCAGACTCGAAGGTCTTGGTAAAAATCTGTAAATTATGCGTCAAATTAAAAAACACTCGCTGCTAGGCCGTTGCCATGCGGCTAGGCCGTTGCCATGCGGCTAGGCCGCTCACGGCTGCTGGCTGTACTTGGCGTGCATTCGCTGGGCCACCTCGTTCACGTAGGAGATGTCCGGCCTGGCGTCCGGGCTCGGGTGGATCATTGTGTTGACCAGGTCCCGCAGCTGGCGAGGGCATGGGGGTTCGGTAAATATCATTGGATGGGTCCCGTAGCTCACTTACTCTTATCCTATTCTGATTAGTTCAAGGAACTCTGGATATAGAACTTAGCTTAACACGCGAGGGTCTTCACTATTCAAGCCGCAAGAATAAACACCATAATTGTATATTTCAAGAGCTTCTTGATAATCAACTAGAGGCAGACTAAACACACACGGCATTCACACGACCAGAACTCCGTAACCAATTAGACTTTTAGACCGTCCTTCCATTTCACAACTAAAACATTATTGAGTGTGTATTATTTATTTTATTATTCGTGAAAATGCTAATTACTTTTCTACTAGCGCTACTGTGAGTAGGCGGTGTAGTCAGTAAATCCTGAAAAAAACTTTTCTCACCTCGCTTGAGTAGATATCAGCTGGCAGTGGCGGGTAGTCGCACTGCTCAATTTTCTTGCACAGCGAGTACAGGTTCATCTTGTCGCCGTAGAACGGACTCTGCAGGGCGGCCATCTCGTACAGCAGGCAGCCGAGGGACCAGAGATCCGATTTGAAGTTGTAGCCGTTCTCGTGGATCCGCTCCGGACTCATGTAGTAGGGCGTGCCGACTGCGGTACAGAAGGTGAGGTTGGGCTTGTGCGTTCCAAATATTAAATCCCTGGGATTCGAATCCTCAATAACACATTGAAATGTAATACTAACTCATACGTGGGCTTTTTTAATCCGTCTAAATCCATGGGAATAAAAATCCTCAATACTACCTTAGATTTTAATCATCAATCCCTTGAATTTTAATCCTCAATCTCTAGGATTTGAATCCTCAATCCCATGAATTTTAATCCTCAATCTCTAGGATTTGAATCCTCAATCCCTTGAATTTTAATCCTCAATCTCTAGGATTTGAATCCTCAATCCCTTGAATTTTAATCCTCAATCTCTAGGATTTGAATCCTCAATCCATTGAATTTTAATCCTTAATCCATAGGATTTGAATCCTTAATCCATTGGATTTGAATCCTCAATCCCTTGAATTTTAATCCTTAATCCATAGGATTTGAATCCTTAATCCATTGGATTTTAATCCTCAATCCATTGGATTTTAATCCCCAATCCATTGGATCTAAATCCTCAATCCCTTGGATTTTAATCCTCAATCCATTGGGGTTTAATTCTCAATCCCTAGGATTTTAATCCTCAATCCATTGGACGTAAATCCTCAATACCTAAGCTTTGAATACTCAGTCCCTTGAATTTTATCCCTAATCCATTGGATTTTTTTTCCTTAATCCATTGGATTTTATTCCTTAATCCATCGGATTTGAATCCTCAATCTTTACGATTTAAAATAGACATACTAAATCTTAATTTAGAACTTCAATTCTAAAAGTGGATTCTGTAGCCAATAAACGTAGAGTTGATATCTCAACTCTACTCTACTCTCAACTCTAGAGTTGATAATCTCCAGATGATTATTTTCCAGTGTTTTGGATCCCAGTATCCATCATTTCACTCACCCAGCGAATGCGCATTGGTGGTCTTGGAGCTGAAGAAGCGGCCGAGGCCCAGGTCACCCAGCTTCACCTGGCCGGTGGCTGTGATAAACACGTTGGCCGGCTTGATGTCTGCGTGAGGGCAGGTGGACTCGAATGGTGTAAAGCTCTCCTTTTTAAAACTTCAATGATCATGCCGCTTTCTAATCCTTAAAAAACATTTGACAGATCAAAAAAGTCTTATACAGATCCCAAGACAAGCTCTCCTTTTAAAAAATCCCAAACAGCTTCTTAAAGAAAAATGTTGCGAGTGGCAGCGCCTTTAACGCGTTTGCCTCTCGCACCAAGGTCCATGAGCTCGATTCCGCGGCGAGGCCACATTCATTTGGGGCGCAGCCGCAGAGAGAAGGCTTGGGGCTTGTTGTGCAATTTGGCCCCTTGAGGGCCAACCTCTAAGGCACAGTGAGAGTGTACACTGCCTGACGATGAGAAAGTCAGGGCAGATGTACAGATCACACACCTGTGTGAGCCTGTGCCTGCGAACGGTATCTGTGTGCTCAGGAGCCAGCAAAATGGGCAGAATCGCCTCCTCGCTGGCTGCAGTTCAAATGTCACCACATGATGAGCAATGCCTGCAGCCCTCCTGCAATTATTATCATTATTAATCATTTAAAAAAACCTTTGCCAAATCCCAAACAAGCCTCTTCAAGATCCCAAGTCAAGCCTCTTCCAAATCCCAAGACAAGCCAAAAATCAGATCCTTTTTACTCGTAGATCCCAAACAGGACTCTAATACGCTCCCTAGATTCAAACTATTAAACTTGTGAACATCTCTTGATATGGAGGCAAAGACTCGAGTTCTCTATATTTGACACCGTTTCATCAATTTGACTAAAGCAGTCCACGGACACACACGCAGCAGGGCAGTCCCACCTCTGTGCATGATCCGCTTGGAGTGCATGTGGTCCAGGCCGCTGCAGATCTGCACAAAGTACTTCCAGATGGTCTTCTCCGGGATTAGGCGCTGCTGCTTCTTGAAGTGCTGAAAGAAAACCAGGACGAGGGGGGAGGAATTTGAGGGCCGGGTAGACTGGGAGGAGGCGTACACCGGTACAATGCCAGACAATGCACAATGGGAGGCGGGTGAGCTGGGACAGAGGCAGGAGACTGCAGGCCAGCTCATCGATCGGATCCAGCCCCTATGCTCACCTTGATCATGCGAGACAGATCCCCGGCATCCGCCAGCTCCAGCACAATGTTCAGCTCATTGTTCTCAATGAATGAGGCCAGGTAGCGAATCACGTTCGGGTGGTCCAGTTGCTGCGGTGGGGGGAGGTGGAAATTATTCATGAAAGCCTGACGGGTCAATAATTAATCCCGCGTATCCCAAGGTGAGCTGGAGCACTTTTCACAATGGGCAAAAAAGAGGCGGCCAAGAAATGCTGAGTGGGCTAAAAACCTCTCAGGTAAAAACCTCTACCTTGAGCAAGTCGATCTCCTTGATGCAGTCTTGCCGGGCCTTGGCATCCATCATCTCGAAGATCTGCGGGGGCGGCAGGCTTCGGTGCTCAGATTGTTGATTTCTACTCAGTTTCAAACTCTGCAGTGATTGAGTTAGCTCGGTGTTAATGTGAGAAGCAGACAGGGCGAAGCAGCATTAGATTGAGGCACTGCGAACTGCATCGTCATTAAATCAAGCGGCAATCGGCTTTGATCACTGCGCAATGGCAGCAACACTGCTCAAGCAATGCCTAATATGCTATCTAGAGTTCCTTTCTCTCTGTCGTTTGTTTAATCCTAATGCACTTTGATATAATCCCAGTTTGGGATCTAATCCCAGTTTGGGATCTAATCCCAGTTTGGGATCTAATCCCAGTTTGGGATCTAATCCCAGTTTGGGATCTAATCCCAGTTTGGGATCTAATCCCAGTTTGGGATCTTATTCCACTCTCAAGCCAACCATGCAACTCTCCGCAGGTCGCCACAATACCTGAACCTTCTTCAGTGCCACCACACAGTCGTCCTCGCGACAGACGGCCCGCCAGACCTCACTGAACTGGCCCTTGCCAATCTTCTTGTCAATCTTGAACTTGGACAAGGAGCCATACTTGTTCTCTGGATCGTGATTGGGCACAACAAATTCCGCGTCCATGGCTGCAACAATTGCAAATCGACTTCAATCAATCGATTGACTGAATCGATTGGGCAACAATCTCAGGCGTTAATAATTGCATGGTTAGAAACAAAGCTGATTAAATATTAATAAGTTAATTAGCAAAACACGATAAATATAGAATAGTTTTAATCAGTGCGCAGAAATTAGTTCGAATCTCGCTCGGCAGTGTGGTTAGGACATCGTTAATTAATGAGCAAGCAGTCAGATCACACCTGTTGCATTCATTGTACCATCCGCATAGCAACCAGTGTTCCCCTTGGATGCATCGAATAAATAGTCTATTCTGGTCTAATTATAATTCTGCACTAACAGGGAGTCTCTAAATGTGCACTTATAAATAATAATGACTCAACAAAGGTGGACTTAAGCATTGGGCTAATTTGGCTGGGTAGAGTGGGTGTCAGGTGAAGTGGGATGCCGGGTAGAGTGGGTGTCAGGTGAAGTGGGATGCCAGGTAGAGTGGGTGTCAGGTGAAGTGGGATGCCGGGTAGAGTGGGTGTCAGGTGAAGTGGGATGCCGGGTAGAGTGGGTGTCAGGTGAAGTGGGATGCCGGGTAGAGCGGGTGTCAGTCTGAGACCCTGGGTCAATCAGCTCATGTATGTATGCAATATTCATGCAGAATCTGCTCAGGTAATTATCAAGCAAGCCAGCTAAGCTATGAACCTAGAATACATCCAAGGGAGAAGTGACCTGGATTGCCAGCAGCCCGCAGTGCAGTTGGCAGTACCTGGACTTTCTTTAGCGCCACAACCCTGCCATCCACAATGCAATGCGCCTTGTAGACCACAGAGAACTGGCCCTTGCCAATGCGCTTCTCAATCTGCAGGTTGGCCAGGGTTGAGTAGGGATTCTCCTGCGGCAGCTGCATTGGGTAGCTGAAGTCAACATTGCAGGTGGCTGTGGCGGCAATTGGCTGAGCAGCAGCAGCTGTTGGGAAGCCAAGCGCCGTGTAGTAGAGTGTGCCCTGCTGCTGCGGCTGCTGCTGCTGCTGCTGGTGCAGAAATGCCTCGCCAAGATTGTAGCGATAGTCCTGCTGTCCCGCCATGTTTTGCTGCACTTTGAAGTTGGCAAATTGCTTGGCACTCTACCAAGTGAGATACACAGGCAAACCTAGCAACTAGAGTCATATCAAATTGCAACAATTGATAAATAAATCAGTTATTATAAAGAATACTTCCTAAATTAAAAAGTTTAAACCATATTTTGTTTAGTCAAATGATATTGTAAATATCTCATTAACCAAAAGCAGAAAAATTGAGCTAGAAGATTTGAAGAAAAAAACACAAGCTTCTGAACTATTTTCCCTAAGAGTAAACAGCATTTCTGAGTAATATAATACTATGCATATTGAGCTCTTTAGTATAAGTATATACATGTGAGTCTGTCATAAGATATAGGTTTACTTTGCTATGCCTATAATCTATATTATTTAGAATAAGTAGCATGCCTTGATTAAAAACCAAAGCCTAAATAGAAAACTAATTTCAAATTATAAACTGTCAAGGTATAAACATATGGAAAAAAAGATTAAAGAACATAACTTAAAATTAACAGAATAGCACATATTTTTAAGCTATAGCACACATACAATATACTATCACAAGCATGTGATATAAATACACACAAACATATATTACTTATCATAAACATCTATCACAAGGATAAAATCTTTATGCTATTGAAATGTACTTTATTTTAGCCCTCTAAAAGAAATACAATGTGAAATTATTTCTTAAGAATTTTTTTCATCTCCGCAACTCATATCTCTTCTACTATATTCTACTCAAAGCAAAAAATGTATTGAATTGCAAAAAATGTTCTATTTCGATCATTACAGAAGCAACCAACCTCAGGACTGCTTCTAACAAACCCTTTTATTGAGTAAATTTAATCGTGTACTACAATATCTTCGTGCCTAGATAAAATTTTCACGCTCACTCTATTGACTTATTTTGCTTGGACATAGTTAAATTTAGAACTGTTTCTTTGAACAAAATAAGCTAAATATGTAAAAGTGAGTACTGGAACCATTCTTGCAGGTCGCTTTCAAAGCAATATATATTCAAGGATGTGCTTTCGACGAAATTTTGCACGAAAGTTTCGCAATGATAGTTTGATTTTGTTATGCTTTGCTTCCAATGGATACGAGCACGAAAAAAATTGCTCTTGTTCAATTTTCAGTCACTTGCGTCGATTTTTCGAACGTATTAATTTCCCGATTGACATTCACATTCACATTCACATTCAAACAAGAGTATTGTAACTTAAAAAATAACCATTCAATTACAGCGAAACTTACAAGATCTTCTGATGCAACTAAGATAACGTTCCAAAATAAATATAATTTATTTTTGTCAATGCATAAAAGAATTACACAGCTTTGAAGTTTGTTCCTATCTCCGCAGTGTATATTCTTGTACTTTCAAAAAGTAACTTCTACTGCATCAATCGCAATGAAAATTTACAAAACCTCTGATGCAATCGAGTTGATTGGATGTGTAAAATTTCAGACTGATTCATGAAAGCGTCTGCGGGTTATTCAATGTTAAAGTGTGTTCGTATCTCCGTAGTGTATTTTTGGGAGCCAGCTTGACATTCGCAGGCAGACACTTCTACTGCATCAATCGCAATGAAAATTTACAAAACCTCTGATGCAATCGAGTTGATTGGATGTGTAAAATTTCAGACTGATTCATGAAAGCGTCTGCGGGTTATTCAATGTTAAAGTGTGTTTCGTATCTCCGTAGTGTATTTTTGGGAGCCAGCTTGACATTCGCAGGCAGACACTTCTACTGCATCAATCGCAATGAAAATTTACAAAACCTCTGATGCAATCGAGTTGATTGGATGTGTAAATTTTCAGGCTGATTCATGAAAGCGTCTGCGGGTTATTCAATGTTAAAGTGTGTTTCGTATCTCCGTAGTGTATTTTTGGGAGCCAGCTTGACATTCGCAGGCAGACACTTCTACTGCCTCAATCGCAATGAAAATTTACAAAACCTCTGATGCAATCGAGTTGATTGGATGTGTAAAATTTCATGCTGATTCATGAAAGCGTCTGCGGGTTATTCAATGTTAAAGTGTGTTTCGTATCTCCGTAGTGTATTTTTGGGAGCCAGCTTGACATTCGCAGGCAGACACTTCTACTGCCTCAATCGCAATGAAAATTTACAAAACCTCTGATGCAATCGAGTTGATTGGATGTGTAAAATTTCAGGCTGATTCATGAAAGCGTCTGCGGGTTATTCAATGTTAAAGTGTGTTTCGTATCTCCGTAGTGTATTTTTGGGAGCCAGCTTGACATTCGCAGGCAGACACTTCTACTGCATCAATCGCAATGAAAATTTACAAAACCTCTGATGCAATCGAGTTGATTGGATGTGTAAAATTTCAGGCTGATTCATGAAAGCGTCTGCGGGTTATTCAATGTTAAAGTGTGTTTCGTATCTCCGTAGTGTATTTTTGGGAGCCAGCTTGACATTCGCAGGCAGACACTTCTACTGCATCAATCGCAATGAAAATTTACAAAACCTCTGATGCAATCGAGTTGATTGGATGTGTAAAATTTCAGGCTGATTCATGAAAGCGTCTGCGGGTTATTCAATGTTAAAGTGTGTTTCGTATCTCCGTAGTGTATTTTTGGGAGCCAGCTTGACATTCGCAGGCAGACACTTCTACTGCCTCAATCGCAATGAAAATTTACAAAACCTCTGATGCAATCGAGTTGATTGGATGTGTAAAATTTCATGCTGATTCATGAAAGCGTCTGCGGGTTATTCAATTTTAAAGTGTGTTTCGTATCTCCGTAGTGTATTTTTGGGAGCCAGCTTGACATTCGCAGGCAGACACTTCTACTGCATCAATCGCAATGAAAATTTACAAAACCTCTGATGCAATCGAGTTGATTGGATGTGTAAAATTTCAGGCTGATTCATGAAAGCGTCTGCGGGTTATTCAATGTTAAAGTGTGTTTCGTATCTCCGTAGTGTATTTTTGGGAGCCAGCTTGACATTCGCAGGCAGACACTTCTACTGCATCAATCGCAATGAAAATTTACAAAACCTCTGATGCAATCGAGTTGATTGGATGTGTAAAATTTCAGGCTGATTCATGAAAGCGTCTGCGGGTTATTCAATGTTAAAGTGTGTTTCGTATCTCCGTAGTGTATTTTTGGGAGCCAGCTTGACATTCGCAGGCAGACACTTCTACTGCATCAATCGCAATGAAAATTTACAAAACCTCTGATGCAATCGAGTTGATTGGATGTGAAAAATTTCAGACTGATTCATGAAAGCGTCTGCGGGTTATTCAATGTTAAAGTGTGTTTCGTATCTCCGAAGTGTATTTTTGGGAGCCAGTGCAGCTCGACATCAGCTCGCAATGAATTCAAGGCAATTGATCTTCGCGGGCTTATAAATCAGCCTGTGTAGTTTTTTTACAGTAAAAGAGGGGCTGTGTGATTTAATGAGAATTTTTTAGTGTTGAGTTGTTTAAGTGTCTTATTGTAGTATTTTTGAACGAATAAATCAGTTTTCGCCCTGCTAAAGTTTCCCAACCGACAATTCTTGGCCAGATGACCTGGCTGGTTGCACGCGTAGCAACGCCTTGGACCAACAGTCATCGCTGCTGTGCTCGGTGGCGGTTGCTGCATCCTTCCGACGCGACTAGGACACTCACGCGCTAGGTGGCCGACGTCTCCGCACTGAAAGCAAGCACCATGCTGCCTCTGCTGTTGCTCTGCTAGACGACTAGGGGTCGCGGCGTACGCGCAGGCCCCCCTGTCTCCTAGCAACCCGGGCCCCGGGCCGCGCGGACGCGCAGACCCAGCAGGCGACGGTGCAGCAGACTGTCGAGGAGGCGGCGTCTGGCTCAGCCGCTTCAGTTGGTCTTCCAGCTCACGGATCCGCTGCTGAAGCGCTCCAAAACCTTCTGAACTGGCGGCTCTGGTGTCCACGGCAGCCACACCTGATGTCGTCTTCCTGGAGGTCTGGTCCGAGCCTGACGTCTTGGCGGCTAGAGTAGCTGCCTCCTTTCGTCGAACGCAACGCACAGCCTCAGCGAGAGTAGCAGGCTGTTGAAGGATCACGTACTCCTTGACGCTCTCAGCAGCCTTAATGCCCTTCTTGAATCTGTCCCTTGCAAAACTGTTGACAATCTCAGCGGGCAGCTCGTCTTCAGGGTAGGCATTCCTCGCCAGCTCCAGCAGTGCATCGGCGTATGCCTCGTAGGTCTCGCCCTCCTTCTGCACTCGTGACTCCAGCTCCATCCGGTAATCTTCAGTCGTGCGGTGCTGCTGAAACCTTTCCAACAGAGCGTCCGTAAACTCCTGATATTCCAGATCCTCACCCAGCTGTAGATTCTCCACCGCTGCAAATGCTGTATTCAAATCCAAGAAGCTAAGCAGGTGCGGCCTTCGAGCGGCCTCCGCAATCTGCGCAGCATCACAATAAGCGTTGAACTTCTGCAACCACATGCGAAAGTTGTCTCCACTAGAATACTTCGGCGGCTTCGCTGGCCTCTGGACATTCTGCGCTGCATTTATCTCCTGCTGCAAGGTCCGACGCACCGAAGCAGTCATCAGCTCCACGAGGCGATTCACTCCTTCGTCTCCCATGACGACAACAAAATCCTCGAATCACAAGATAAAAAATCTCACGGCAACAACAAAGCACTGACAAAAGTCCTAGAAAACACCCCTCCTGAACAGAATCCCTAAGCTAATTAACACATGGGGTCGAGGATCCTAACAGGCACGAACTATCCTGGTCACGACACCAATGTTGTGTCCCGAGACGGGCCAGCCGGCTTCGCCTCTCGCTCAGGACGAGCAGGGAGGTTCAGCACTTCCGTCCTACTATGTGTCGGCCTACTGTCGCACTAGACGCACAGACAGTAAGCCGGCAACCAAGGTCGCAACGAATGCACAGGCCCTGGCGACAAAGTCCTAGTGACTGAACCCGAAAAGACAGAGGCAGACGACACTTACGTAGGCTTGCAGTGCGGGTTTGCGCTCGGGAGAGCTGGCTGAGTTGATGTATTTTGTCTGGTAGGCGGTGGTTGGGGTGCTCAACAAAACAAAACAGTCACGTCCGAGGGGGACGAGCGCGCGCACGCCAATAAATAAGACCTGCTCACCCAGGGTGAGCAGGGTAATACCCGATCACGGCTAAGCTGCAGGGTAGAGAGAGAAAGTAAGAGACAGTAACAGAGAGAACCAGTCGCAGCCTCGCCAATCACGCAGGGTCAATAAGACAACTGGGCGAGCCGCGAACCAATGAGAGGGCATGAACGGAAGATGACAATAACCGGGGGTACCCAACGTCTTAGCTCAACCAATCAGACGCCAGGGGTGGGAGAAATTGATAGGCAGGCAGGCGCAGAGCAAGAAAGGGGCAGGGGGGCGACTCAAAGTGCAACGCGACTGTGAAAGTGCACCGAAAAATACAGTACATAGAAACTATTAAATACAGTACATAGAAACTATTAAATCACAACACATTGAATAACCCGCAGACGCTTTTCATGAATCAGTCTGAAATTTTACACATCCAATCAACTCGATTGCATCAGAGGTTTTGTAAATTTGCATTGCGATTGAGGCAGTAGAAGTGTCTGCCTGCGAATGTCAAGCTGGCTCCCAAAAATACACTACGGAGATACGAACACACTTTAACATTGAATAACCCGCAGACGCTTTCATGAATCAGTCTGAAATTTTACACATCCAATCAACTCGATTGCATCAGAGGTTTTGTAAATTTTCATTGCGATTGAGGCAGTAGAAGTGTCTGCCTGCGAATGTCAAGCTGGCTCCCAAAAATACACTACGGAGATACGAAACACACTTTAACATTGAATAACCCGCAGACGCTTTCATGAATCAGTCTGAAATTTTACACATCCAATCAACTCGATTGCATCAGAGGTTTTGTAAATTTTCATTGCGATTGAGGCAGTAGAAGTGTCTGCCTGCGAATGTCAAGCTGGCTCCCAAAAATACACTACGGAGATACGAAACACACTTTAACATTGAATAACCCGCAGACGCTTTCATGAATCAGTCTGAAATTTTACACATCCAATCAACTCGATTGCATCAGAGGTTTTGTAAATTTTCATTGCGATTGAGGCAGTAGAAGTGTCTGCCTGCGAATGTCAAGCTGGCTCCCAAAAATACACTACGGAGATACGAAACACACTTTAACATTGAATAACCCGCAGACGCTTTCATGAATCAGCCTGAAATTTTACACATCCAATCAACTCGATTGCATCAGAGGTTTTGTAAATTTTCATTGCGATTGATGCAGTAGAAGTGTCTGCCTGCGAATGTCAAGCTGGCTCCCAAAAATACACTACGGAGATACGAAACACACTTTAACATTGAATAACCCGCAGACGCTTTCATGAATCAGTCTGAAATTTTACACATCCAATCAACTCGATTGCATCAGAGGTTTTGTAAATTTTCATTGCGATTGATGCAGTAGAAGTGTCTGCCTGCGAATGTCAAGCTGGCTCCCAAAAATACACTACGGAGATACGAAACACACTTTAACATTGAATAACCCGCAGACGCTTTCATGAATCAGTCTGAAATTTTACACATCCAATCAACTCGATTGCATCAGAGGTTTTGTAAATTTTCATTGCGATTGAGGCAGTAGAAGTGTCTGCCTGCGAATGTCAAGCTGGCTCCCAAAAATACACTACGGAGATACGAAACACACTTTAACATTGAATAACCCGCAGACGCTTTCATGAATCAGTCTGAAATTTTTCACATCCAATCAACTCGATTGCATCAGAGGTTTTGTAAATTTTCATTGCGATTGATGCAGTAGAAGTGTCTGCCTGCGAATGTCAAGCTGGCTCCCAAAAATACACTACGGAGATACGAAACACACTTTAACATTGAATAACCCGCAGACGCTTTCATGAATCAGCCTGAAATTTTACACATCCAATCAACTCGATTGCATCAGAGGTTTTGTAAATTTTCATTGCGATTGATGCAGTAGAAGTGTCTGCCTGCGAATGTCAAGCTGGCTCCCAAAAATACACTACGGAGATACGAAACACACTTTAACATTGAATAACCCGCAGACGCTTTCATGAATCAGCCTGAAATTTTACACATCCAATCAACTCGATTGCATCAGAGGTTTTGTAAATTTTCATTGCGATTGATGCAGTAGAAGTGTCTGCCTGCGAATGTCAAGCTGGCTCCCAAAAATACACTACGGAGATACGAAACACACTTTAACATTGAATAACCCGCAGACGCTTTCATGAATCAGCCTGAAATTTTACACATCCAATCAACTCGATTGCATCAGAGGTTTTGTAAATTTTCATTGCGATTGATGCAGTAGAAGTGTCTGCCTGCGAATGTCAAGCTGGCTCCCAAAAATACACTACGGAGATACGAAACACACTTTAACATTGAATAACCCGCAGACGCTTTCATGAATCAGCCTGAAATTTTACACATCCAATCAACTCGATTGCATCAGAGGTTTTGTAAATTTTCATTGCGATTGATGCAGTAGAAGTGTCTGCCTGCGAATGTCAAGCTGGCTCCCAAAAATACACTACGGAGATACGAAACACACTTTAACATTGAATAACCCGCAGACGCTTTCATGAATAAGCATGAAATTTTACACATCCAATCAACTCGATTGCATCAGAGGTTTTGTAAATTTTCATTGCGATTGATGCAGTAGAAGTGTCTGCCTGCGAATGTCAAGCTGGCTCCCAAAAATACACTACGGAGATACGAACACACTTTAACATTGAATAACCCGCAGACGCTTTCATGAATCAGTCTGAAATTTTACACATCCAATCAACTCGATTGCATCAGAGGTTTTGTAAATTTTCATTGCGATTGATGCAGTAGAAGTGTCTGCCTGCGAATGTCAAGCTGGCTCCCAAAAATACACTACGGAGATACGAAACACACTTTAACATTGAATAACCCGCAGACGCTTTCATGAATCAGTCTGAAATTTTACACATCCAATCAACTCGATTGCATCAGAGGTTTTGTAAATTTTCATTGCGATTGATGCAGTAGAAGTGTCTGCCTGCGAATGTCAAGCTGGCTCCCAAAAATACACTACGGAGATACGAACACACTTTAACATTGAATAACCCGCAGACGCTTTCATGAATCAGTCTGAAATTTTACACATCCAATCAACTCGATTGCATCAGAGGTTTTGTAAATTTTCATTGCGATTGAGGCAGTAGAAGTGTCTGCCTGCGAATGTCAAGCTGGCTCCCAAAAATACACTACGGAGATACGAAACACACTTTAACATTGAATAACCCGCAGACGCTTTCATGAATCAGTCTGAAATTTTACACATCCAATCAACTCGATTGCATCAGAGGTTTTGTAAATTTTCATTGCGATTGAGGCAGTAGAAGTGTCTGCCTGCGAATGTCAAGCTGGCTCCCAAAAATACACTACGGAGATACGAAACACACTTTAACATTGAATAACCCGCAGACGCTTTCATGAATCAGTCTGAAATTTTACACATCCAATCAACTCGATTGCATCAGAGGTTTTGTAAATTTTCATTGCGATTGAGGCAGTAGAAGTGTCTGCCTGCGAATGTCAAGCTGGCTCCCAAAAATACACTACGGAGATACGAAACACACTTTAACATTGAATAACCCGCAGACGCTTTCATGAATCAGCCTGAAATTTTACACATCCAATCAACTCGATTGCATCAGAGGTTTTGTAAATTTTCATTGCGATTGATGCAGTAGAAGTGTCTGCCTGCGAATGTCAAGCTGGCTCCCAAAAATACACTACGGAGATACGAAACACACTTTAACATTGAATAACCCGCAGACGCTTTCATGAATCAGTCTGAAATTTTACACATCCAATCAACTCGATTGCATCAGAGGTTTTGTAAATTTTCATTGCGATTGATGCAGTAGAAGTGTCTGCCTGCGAATGTCAAGCTGGCTCCCAAAAATACACTACGGAGATACGAACACACTTTAACATTGAATAACCCGCAGACGCTTTCATGAATCAGTCTGAAATTTTACACATCCAATCAACTCGATTGCATCAGAGGTTTTGTAAATTTGCATTGCGATTGAGGCAGTAGAAGTGTCTGCCTGCGAATGTCAAGCTGGCTCCCAAAAATACACTACGGAGATACGAACACACTTTAACATTGAATAACCCGCAGACGCTTTCATGAATCAGTCTGAAATTTTACACATCCAATCAACTCGATTGCATCAGAGGTTTTGTAAATTTTCACTGCGATTGATGCAGTAGAAGTTACTTTTTGAAAGTACAAGAATATACACTGCGGAGATAGGAACAAACTTCAAAGCAGAGTAATTCTTTTATGCATTGACAAAAATAAATTATATTTATTTTGGAACGTTATCTTAATTGCATCAGAAGATCTTGTAAGTTTCGCTGTAATTGAATGGTTATTTTTTAAGTTACAATACTCTTGTTTGAATGTGAATGTGAATGTGAATGTCAATCGGGAAATTAATACGTGAAAAATTATATAAATATCCTTCAAAGAATTTTCTAACTCTCCTTAGAAGAGAAAAAGGCTTTAGATTTTGTATTTTAATAATAACCTTTCGATGCATGTAACGTGTTTTAACGAGATTTCTAAAATACATTTTCATAAATCATAAGCTCAGCCGCATTTAGGGATAATTATTTTATATTAGAATATACGAGTAGACATGCGACTTTAAATTTGAATAAAAGCATATGAGCAGGTGCGCTGTGTTTTTCATTCACTAAAATGATAAAAATGAATAAGTGGAACTGAATTTTTGAAAAATGTAAAAAGTTAAAAATAAAAATCGTTTCGCCCCATCGCTCGATGTGGCCCGAGGCTCCTCGTTACAGTCTGGTGGCCGAGTTGTCAAAGCCGCCATCGTCATGATCATCCTGGCCTGAGGCACCGCCCCTGAACACTTGGCGGCCCCGGATAGACAACGTAAGCATTTCACGGAAAACTCGCTCAAATTTGCGCTGCGGGTGGTCAAGGTAGAATGAGCATATTGAGCAGTCGCACTCCAATTCTAAAACTGACGAGCTCAGATAATGGCAAAAAATCCAGCAAGGCTGGGAGATTTTCAAGCAACAGAGCTAGCTAAGCCCGCTCAAGCCAGTTGATTGGCGGGCTATAATGCCAGCTTGGCCAGTTCAAGCCAGCTGATTGGCGGGCTAAAATGCCAGCTTGGCCAGTTCAAGCCAGCTGATTGGCGGGCTAAAATGCCATCCTGGCCAGCTCAACCCAGCTGGTTGGCGGGCTAGCTTGGCCTCACCCTCTGTCGCTTAGCTAGCAGGGCGCAGCGGTACGCGAACTCCATGACAGACAGGCAGAGGCCCATCACCACACCGGCGCCCAGGATGAAGAACAGGCCCTGGACGTCGCTCAGGTGCAGCGAGTTGTACGTGCCGCTCTTCTGCGAAAGAAATTGGGTGGATTGGAGTAAGTATGCGTAGGCGTTCTGGGACTGCGGATAACGACGGGTTCTATTTTCTTAGAAACCGTGAAACATGATGACTTGATTCGCTAATTCAGAAATCAGCTTAGACTCAAACCTTATTGTCGTCGCTCCCGTCCTCCTGGCAGTTGTTCTTGAAGCGGTCCTCCCACCACTTCTTGTACAGCATGTGGATGTCGTTCTTCTCCTTGAGTATGAGCACGGCCACGTTGATGCTCTCGCGCAGGTCGGAGCCGGTGGGTGTGGCGATGCCGTAGCCCTTGCCGCTGTCCAGGTTGCCTCCTACCTTCATGGTGTCGCAGTTCTGGTGGTTGAAGTACTCGTTCATGGTGCTCTCCAGCAGGAAGGCGTACTCCCGGTTGGACTTGCGCACCCGCTCGACACCATCGCTGACAGAGTTGACGAACACCTCCGGATGCGATTCCATGAACTGCCACATCCGACGGAAGTCCTGGATCTTTGACTCCTGATCGAAACAAAATCAGCAGTGACAAAATCAGACATCCTCGAGACGATAAATGTACTCGTACGATAAATCTACGATAAATCTACGATAAATCTACGATAAATCTACGATAAATCTACGATAAATCTACGATAAATCTACGATAAATCTACGATAAATCTACGATAAATCTACGATAAATCTACGATAAATCTACGATAAATCTACGATAAATCTACGATAAATCTACGATAAATCTACGATAAATCTACGATAAATCTACGATAAATCTACGATAAATCTACGATAAATCTACGATAAATCTACGATAAATCTACGATAAATCTACGATAAATCTACGATAAATCTACGATAAATCTACGATAAATCTACGATAAATCTACGATAAATCTATCGACTCTCACGCCCGACCCCGACCTTGAAGAAGTCCTTGGAGGCTCCTGAGTTCACCACGCCGTACTTGATCTTGGTCTGTCTCGCCAGGTCCTCGTACGACTGGATGGGCGTGGCCATGCGCTCTACGGTCAAGAAGGCTGCCAGGTTGGCAGTGTACGAGCTGACGATGATCAGCGTGAAGAACCACCAGACGCTGCCCACAATGCGTCCAGAGAGAGACCTGGGTGAGATGTCGCCGCCCTGCTGCATGAAGGCGCTCAGCGAGAACCACAGCGAGTTGAAGATGCTGAAGTCGTTGGTCAGCTGGTCCGAGTCGGGCTTGGCGCGCCACTCGTACGGGCTGAGGCGGCTCACAACGAACAGCACGACACTGACGCTGAGGTAGGCGAAGGCGATGCACATCCAGATCTCCTTGGACAGCGGCTTCATGAAGCCGAACACCTCCTCCACCGGCTTGGTGGGCTTCATGAACATGATGCTCAGGCCGACCTCCATGTAGGGCTTGGAGAAGTCCACCACCTTCTCGCGCTTCGAGGTGATGGTCAGAGGGGCCACCGCAATGTCCGCCTCCTGCACCGGTTGGAATGCATTGATTCAAGTGGAATTCGCTGCAATGGGCTGGGTATGCAATTTGCACTCAGCTCACACACCCACTGAAGACTCACGTGTCTGTACAGCTCTCCAATCATGCCGTTCCAAGTCCTGTTGACGCTGTCGTCTCCGTACTTGCCGTCGCCCACCGGCTTGATGATGTAGTTGAAGCCCACCCGCTCCGCCACGAGTCTGGTGAGGTCCACGCAGAAGCCCTCGAATCTCTCGTTGCCGATGAACGGGGTGCCGTCGAAGTCGCCGGGGTTGCGGACCATTGTGAAGGGCTCGGCCAGGATGCTGGTGACCACGCGGGTCTTGTTGTTCCTGGGGTAGCGCGAGTTCTTGCCCAGCTTCGCCGCCCGGCTCTGCAGCATTCTGATACGGCCGCCCGACCATTCGCTGATCTGAGAGGCGAACCGATTTGCTTTGACCTTGACATTTTTCTTGTCACCTAGCCTCATTAATAATGACCTTGAAATGCTCGCCTCATTAAAAGCAGAGATCCGATTAATGCCGCACGCACCTGCTGCGGCGGGAACTTCTCCCCGGACTGGTAGATGTGGATCCGGTAGTCTGTCCGGTAGCCGCTGCTGTTGAATGCCACCAGGCCTGTGAGTCCAGCCATCCGGAAGCTGCCGGACTTCAGCTCGCCGGCCAGGTCAGCGGCGCGGAACTGCGGCGTTGTCGGCGGCGTGCAGGCATCGCTGCGCAGCCGCGGTAGAGGCTCTGCTGGCTTTGTGGCATCCATGGCAGATAGTAGAGCAGTCAGGGCATCGGAAACCAGGGCGGCGGACAGCTAGCGGAGGAGGGTTGGGTGATGTTGCAGAGGCTGAGGTGGATGTGGAAGATGGGGTGGATGCGGAGGTTGAGGTGGAGGATGGGGTTGGTGCGGAGGACAGCAGCTACGCTAGTATCACTGTCGTATGAGACCCATAATAACAATAATAATAGCCGGAGGCTGCGGGCAATGGCACATCAATTGGTGACACTAGACCAGCAGCCCGAGAGGAGGCCATTCTGCCCTTTTCTCTGACTCCTGATTGCCGATCCTGACTACCGATTATGATCTTCTGTGCTTGAGTCATGTGAAATCAAATCACAAAAAAATTTGGGCTAATAGGACTATTTGAATAATTGATCCTCACGGGCAGGAAGCTTCCCTCGGCGGTGCCGTTTAGCCGGATGGCCCGCCTCAGCCAGCGCTGGGTGCGGAAGCTCTGCAGCTGCTGGTCGGTCAGGTTCAGCACGCTGAAGCCGGAGATGTTGACGCCGCCAAACTCGAACGGGCTGAGGCTCACTTCGTTGATGTCCTGCAGGTGTGGGTGGAGGAGCGGGATTGGCCAGGTAAAGCAGGTGTGGGTGGAGGAGCGGGATTGGCCAGGTAAAGCAGGTGTGGGTGGAGGAGCGGGATTGGCCAGGTAAAGCAGGTGTGGGTGGAGGAGCGGGATTGGCCAGGTAAAGCAGGTGAGGGTGGCGGAGCGGGATTGGCCAGGTAAAGCAGGTGAGGGTGGCGGAGCGGGATTGGCCAGGTAAAGCAGGTGTGGGTGGAGGAGCGGGATTGGCCAGGTAAAGCAGGTGAGGGTGGAGGAGCGGGATTGGCCAGGTAAAGCAGGTGAGGGTGGCGGAGCGGGATTGGCCAGGTAAAGCAGGTGAGGGTGGCGGAGCGGGATTGGCCAGGTAAAGCAGGTGTGGGTGGAGGAGCGGGATTGGCCAGGTAAAGCAGGTGTGGGTGGAGGAGCGGGATTGGCCAGGTAAAGCAGGTGTGGGTGGAGGAGCGGGATTGGCCAGGTAAAGCAGGTGAGGGTGGCGGAGCGGGATTGGCCAGGTAAAGCAGGTGAGGGTGGAGGAGCGGGATTGGCCAGGTAAAGCAGGTGTGGGTGGAGGAGCGGGATTGGCCAGGTAAAGCAGGTGAGGGTGGCGGAGCGGGATTGGCCAGGTAAAGCAGGTGAGGGTGGCGGAGCTGGATTGGCCAGGTAAAGCAGGTGAGGGTGGCGGAGCGGGATTGGCCAGGTAAAGCAGGTGAGGGTGGATGAGCGGGATTAGCCGGGTAAAGCAGGTGTGAGGGTGGCAAAGCAGGTGAGGTTGGCGGAGCGGGATTGGCTGGGTGAAGTCTTACTCTCTCATTAGATTTGCCTGTCCAGCATTAGAGCAGCATTTGCCTGTCCCTAATGCCATATAGTTTAGGAAGGCCATTAAAAAGCTGCATTCGATTCAGCCTTCACACCGAAGAAAAACGAGTCACTTCAGCCTTCCTGGTTGGAGGCTTCTCACTGGACTTCTCACTTCTCAAATGAATAAAACATTTGAGCATTCTGCGACCAGCACCTGCTACGCGGAGGCCGCCCCGGCCGTGAGGCGAAGGCCAATTAAATTAAAACTGTCCACGCGGTGGCAGAAGGGGAAAAATGGGACGCCGGAGTGAAAATCCCATTTATCCCACCGAGCGGGAGTCAATCTGATTAGTGCCGGGATCTCAGAAAGTTGGTGGAAAGTGGCCTATCTCTTGGGAATTGGGAAATTAATTTCTTTGAGTCGACTCATCCAGCTGACTGGCAGCGAAGGAGGTTTGAAATGAGCCATAGGCAGAGCATGAAAGCTGGAAGCCTGAAGAAATTAGATTGGTCATTGCTAGAGGTCATGGAGAGATGAGGTTGGTCATTGATAGAGGTCATGGAGAGATGAGAGTGGTCATTGATAGAGGTCATGGAGAGATGAGGTTGGTCATTGATAGAGGTCATGGAGAGATGAGAGTGGTCATGCAAACATAATGGTCATGGAGAGATGAGAGAGGTCATGCAAACATAATGGTCATGGAGAGATGAGAGAGGTCGTGCAGACATAATGGTCATGGAGAGATGAGGGAGTCGCCAGTTGCTCACCAGGCCGTGCAGCAGGTACATGTAGTTCGAGCCCTCCATTCGGTGCCTGCTGATCTGCAATAGGTAACCAGGTAACATGAATTGGAGGCTGAATGTTGGAATCAGTGAGTCTTCGACAAGGCATCGAATGGTCGACGAACCTCTCGCAGGCAGGCGGTGAGCATCGGCTGTCGGAGGTCTAGGATGATTCGGCTGATGGTCTCGGTGCTAGTCCGGTCGCGGATGCGTTTCAGCGCGTCCTCCAAGCCGTTGACAGTAGAGTGGACGTCGTGGATGTCGACACTCAGGCCGAAGGCGGTTTCGCCGAATGCTTCGAACAGCTCGCGGAGCCGAAGCTCAGCTGGGTGGCGGATCGGGTGGGTTGACCCAGGTGCTGTTAGTGACTCTGCTAATACTTTATTTCAGGATCCTGATTTCCGATCCAAGGATATCGATTCCGAATCTGAAGATCCCGATTCCGAATCTGAGGATCCCGATTCCGAGTCTGAGGATCCCGATTCCGAGTCTGAGGATCCCGATTCCGAATCTGAGGATCCTGATTCCGAGTCTGAGGATCCCGATTCCGAATCTGAGGATCCTGATTCCGAGTCTGAGGATCCCGATTCCGAATTCCAAGAGTCCTGATTCAGATCCAAAGATGCCGATTTATTTCCACCATTCATTGAAACCAGAACCGTGGCACATACCGTCCCGACTGTCGTGTAGGTAGTGCACGTGGTGCCAGTCGGCGCGTCTCACCAACTCCGTCAGCGCCGGCGTCACAGGCGGTCGGACACGGAAGACGAATCGGCCGAATGCGGCGGCAGCAGCAGCGGCCCGCTGTGATGAAGCGGCCTGGTCGCGAAGGCGATGCCGGTGGACCACCCGGTCGGGGCGGAGCTGGTGCGCGGGACCCACCGTGAGGTAGAGCAGCTCCTGACGGTCCGTCATCGACTGCACCATCGGCATCGAGGCGGCCCGGTCGGGACCCAGGATCGCCACGGCACCGCGGGCTGACAGGCTGCAGACTGAAAAAAACGGATGTTATCAGAGAGATGGGATCGGTGAGATGGGATCGGTGAGATGGGATCGGTGAGATGGGATCGGTGAGATGGGATCGGTGAGATGGGATCGGTGAGATGGGATCGGAGAGATGGGATTACTAAACCATTCATTGGCGTGATATGACATTGAGTTCAATGTAGTAGCTAATAAAGCAGGCAGGGCTGACTTAAAACGGGATCTTGTTCGCAGTTATCCCCAGAGTCCCACTGAAGTAGATGCTTCCGAAGATACGCGTGCAACCTCTGAGCTGCCGGGTCGATACAATATTAATGTTGATTCTGCTGGTTCCTTGCAGGAACAAGAATTTAGTAAGGAGTCAGTTTTATAGCTTGAGAAATGCAGAAAAACTGCCATCATTGAGCAAGGAGCTGCGAGTCAATTTCAGGTCCGCTGGGGTCTAAGGACATCATGAAATGTAAGATCTCACGAGCTCCCACGAGGCTTCGGACTCGGAGATAATGCTCACGAGGGCGGGGAGGAGGGCGGCAGGGAGAGGCAGGAGGGCAGGGCGTTTGAGGGGCTCACTTGCGCGGCTCATGTCCAGCGGGTCGTCGGCACTGGCTACGAACTCTACGAGGCGTCGGTAGCGAAAGCGGCGTCGCAGCTGGCTGGCCGCGTCCGGCTGTTCGGCCCGGTGCCGCTGCCAGTCGCCGCCCAGCTGCTCCAGCTCGTCCAGCACCAGGCCGAAGGCGGCGAACTCGGCGGAGCTGCCGGACGCTTCGAAAATTCCGCCTGACAATAACGCAATAGCGAGCGGTTCAAAACATTGTTTTCGGATGTACATCCTCACTGCTCAGTTTTTTTATCGAATGTACATCCTCACTCCTCAGTTTATTTGTCGGATGTTCATCCTCACAACTCAGTTTATTTGTCGAATGTACATCCTCACTCCTCAGTTTTTTTGTCGAATGTTCATCCTCACAACTCAGTTTATTTGTCGAATGTACATCCTCACTCCTCAGTTTTTTTGTCGAATGTTCATCCTCACTCCTCAGTTTATTTGTCGAATGTACATCCTCACTCCTCAGTTTATTTGTCGAATGTACATCCTCACTCCTCAGTTTATTTGTCGAATGTACATCCTCACTCCTCAGTTTATTTGTCGAATGTACATCCTCACTCCTCAGTTTATTTGTCGAATGTACATCCTCACTCCTCAGTTTATTTGTCGGATGTACATCCTCACTCCTCAGTTTATTTGTCGAATGTACATCCTCACTCCTCAGTTTATTTGTCGGATGTACATCCTCACTCCTCAGTTTATTTGTCGAATGTACATCCTCACTCCTCAGTTTATTTGTCGAATGTACATCCTCACTCCTCAGTTTATTTGTCGGATGTACATCCTCACTCCTCAGTTTATTTGTCGAATGTACATCCTCACTCCTCAGTTTATTTGTCGAATGTACATCCTCACTCCTCAGTTTATTTGTCGGATGTACATCCTCACTCCTCAGTTTATTTGTCGAATGTACATGCTCATTCCTCAGTTTATTTATCGGATGTACATCCTCAGTTTGCTTTAAATTGCCAAGTGTACATTTTTTGTTACATAATTAACCGTTTTTGACGTACTTAGCAACTGAAAGTCATCAAAGTAGTTTTGGGCTGTCAATTTTCGATGCAGGTATTAAATCTACAAGCGTACATCAGCCATGGAACGATGCACTTTAATAATCAGCAGTGCATTATGAAGACAGCCCAGGTAGAGAATCCTCTTCCTGGCCAGAGAATGGCAAGTTGGTTTCAGGGCCTCTTAATCCTGGCCTGGGGATTATCCATGTGGGGCTAATGGCATGAGCATGGCATGAGCTGGACCAGATACGAAAGCGGTTTACGAACAGTGAAATTAATTCCAGCACCGCATGCCAAAACTGCTGTACTGAAATTTCCAAAAACATTTTCGCTTGTTCTTCAACTCCGCAACCGCAATCTACTTGAGTAGTCCGTGGTCGCCCATTGTAGAATAGACTTGTAGAAATGCATAACAATACGAAAAAAATTATTATTCTAATTACTAATAATGATTGTTATTATTTAATACACCTGCCCCAATTGGGCCAGATGTGCAGCGGACTGCACAGCGCAGCTATTGGACGGCGCATCCGAAGACTGCTCAGTCCATGGACAGGGGGGACGCCACACCCACCCTTAATTAACAAAACAAAAGTTGGTACCCATTTAACAGCTGGGTGAACTGAAACTTGCAGTGTCTTGCTGAGGGACACAAATTGTTCCAGTGGAGTGGGGAATCGAACCACCGACCTTCAAGTCGTGAGGAACCCCCTCTATTACCCACTCGATTCTATTTTATTTCATTCTACGTTAGACAGAAAGAGTTTTCTTATGCCCAAAATGCTCACCGATGAAGAGTGTGTCAGAATCTTCGCTTCCGCTAGCCAGCGTTGCCATAGCAACCAGCAGCAGAGCCACCAAGCGCGGCGCCATGTTTCGGCCTTGCTGAATTGTGTGCAGGGCAGACTCGCTGCTTTTAAGCAGAGAGCGCGAGCTGGCACAGCAATGGCCGCCGCCCCGCCGCCCAATGCGCCGTGAGCAGGCGAGCGGCCAGGATGTTGGAGTTTTATATGACCAACTTCCTTCTGAGCCATATCCCCGAGACACCCCCGGAAGCTAAACAGAAAGGTTGTGAAGTTATGCTTAAAACGGTTCAAGCTTTCAGCAAAATGTGACAAACTTTCCTGACTTTTATCAATAACACGAGTCTTCCAGTGGTCCATCCCGAAATTCCAAACAACTCAGTTCCCATCCCTCAGTTCCCATTCCTCAGTTCCCATCCCTCAGCTCCCATTCCTCAGGTTCCATCCCTCAGTTCCCATCCCTCAAATCCCATTCCTTAGTTCCCATCCCTCAGCACCCATTCCTCAGGTTCCATCCCTCAGTTCCCATCCCTCAAATCCCATTCCTCAATTCCCATCCCTCAGTTCCCATTCCTCAGTTCCCAATTCCTCAGTTCCCATCCCTCAATTCCCATTCCTCAGGTTCCATCCCTCAGTTCCCATCCCCGAGCTCCCATTCCTCAGGTTCCATCCCTCAGTTCCCATTCCTCAGTTCCCATTCCTCAGTTCCCAATCCCTCAATTCCCATTCCTCAGTTCCCATCCCTCAGCACCCATTCCTCAGGTTCCATCCCTCTGTTCCCATCCTTCAAATCCCATTCCTCAGTTCCCATCCCTCAGTTCCCATTCCTCAGTTCCCCATCCCTCAATTCCCATTCCTCAGTTCCCAATCCCTCAGTTCCCAATTCCTCAGTTCCCATCCCTCAATTCCCATTCCTCAGTTCCCATCCCTCAGTTCCCATCCCTCAGTTCCCATCCCTCAGTTCCCATTCCTCAGTTCCCATCCCTCAGCACCCATTCCTCAGTTCCCAATCCCTCAGTTCCCAATCCTTCGAAACTTAGAAGTTGCTAAAAATGCATTTCTATTGCAATCGCTTCCCCGAGAGGCAGGCAGACAAAGCTCGTGACAGTTGCTTGGCAGGCTGAGGTTGCTGCCAGGTGTAAGCCTGTATATTTTATACAGAAATAAGAACAAGGAAGCACAAGTCACCAAGGAAAAGCCCAAAGCCCTTAAAGCCTATAAAATCCTCAACAATGGGAGATCTGTTGAGCGGCAACTGTACACCGGCTGAGAATCAGCAAGTAAGTTGGTAAAATAGGCGGATGATAAGTGGGAGATGGCATTTATCTAGCAGTTAAACACGGGTAGATTTGACACCTGACAAGAAGCACGCCAGACTAACGCAAGCCAGCATTCAGACGCGGAAATGCCATCGAAACAGGCCTTCAAGCAATGGCTGAACAAAATTCACCACTTTACCAGCGAAACCTAAACCAGCGCCAATGATTCGGAGAGACTGAGAGTATGTGCTGGTGGCATGAGTGAGTGGGTCAGGGGGTCAGAAATCTGTCTGTGTGACGTCAGCATGGAATTCACGGCGGCTCGGCCCCGGCGCCCTCGGGCGAATCCTCGAAATCGCGCTCCTTGCCGGCCGCGTAGTCGATGAGCTCAGCGAGCTGGCGGCTGTTCTGCAGGCCGTACCAGAAGATGGTCCAGTTCTGGTCTGCCTTCCAGCTGCCCTGGGACACGGTGTTGTACCACGCGATCGCCGCCCGGTTTGTCACTTTGGTGCGCCAGAAGAGCTGCGGGTAGTCCTTGACGATCTGGTTCCACAGCATCACGGAGATGCCCGTGCCCTGGGCGATCTCACTCACCGCGATCTTGTCCAGGTAGGGGACACTCACATTTGGCAGGCGGAGGATCACCGCCGCCGCGTTATAGTTCTCGCTGACGTACACGGACTCCACCTGGCCTTCGACTCGCTCGAAGTAGTTGCTGCGCAGCTTCTTCTTGAAGGACTCGTTGATGAGGGCCACCATGTTTGGCTTCTTCACGCTGTCAAGGTTTTTGTAGCGGAAAATCTTCTCGATCTGCCGGATCATGGTGCCAGTTCCGTGGTGGGTGAACAGCTCCTCGATCACGGTGTCCGCGCTGGTGAGGATCACGGAGCTCTCGCATGACAGGTGCTTAATGAGCTCGGTTGAGCGCACCACCTTTGCTTGTTCCTCGCTGCTGAGATGGCTGGTTGAGCTGACCAGTTCGTCAAAGTCTGTTGGCAGGTAGACGTCACTGATCACCTTGCCGTTGATGTCTCTGAGGCCGGCCTTCTGGCTCAGCAGCATCACCTTCAGCGGCCTGAGCGAGGAGCACAGCTGCACCATCGTGTTCTGCGCGCTGTTGTCGTTTGGGCCGAGCATCGGGCAGCAGACGATGGGCAGGGTTGAGTGGCTGCTGGCCAGCAGCTCAGCTGGCGAGTGCTCGTTGCCGAGGATCAGCCGGGACTGCACGCCGCGCTTGTACAACAGCGACTGCAGGAGCTGCACGTTCTGGAAGTCGCGGTCGTTGCCCAGCTGGCAGACGAGCACGGAGGTGAGGTTGTTCTCGAATAGGAAGGTGGTGGACCAGGTCAGCTTCCGTACACTGCTGGCATCGCTTAAGACTTCAGGTGAGACCTGCATCACCGCGAACGCCCTTCGCGGCGACTTCGCCGAGAAAATCTTAAAATACTTGAACCACAGCCGGGCCTCCTTCGGCTTTCTGGTGATGTTCTCGACGAACTTTCGCAGCCCCATGGCCCGGGTGATCTCCTCCTGCGGCCTGGGGCTCTCAACTGGCACCGCCGGATCCAGCCGCACCTGGCGGAACTGGTGCGACACGGACGGGTTGCCGCCGTGCAGGAAGCTGGACGCGGACACGGTGCGCTGCACCAACATCGGCAGCCGACTGTACAGTCGGAGCGAACATGATGGGCAGGTCATTATTGCTCTCCTGGGACCGAAAATCTGCTACTTGCTGCTCCGCTAGATCTGCTTGGCTTGACTTATTACTGCGCGTGGGCCTGGGGGTCAGAGACTACAAAATTGGCTATTGAGTGCCCGACGGAGCCGCGCGCGCGCTTGCACGAGGCGGCCGCGTGATCGCTGACGTGCCAATTGGCCGGAAGGGGCGCAGATTAAAGCGAGGGACTCGGCGTTCTCCACTGGCCGGGGGTTGGGCTGGCTGTCGTGCGCCCTACTCCGGCCAGTTTATTGATCGGTCTCGGCCGTTCTGAGCACGCTCAGGGCATGCTCCACCTCCAGTTTGCTTGCCCGCCGAGCCCAACGTGCGCGCAGGCCCGCCACCCCAAAAAAGCATTCCCAATCCAAGCAGCACCGCATCGATCTGCCGCTAGCGGTGCTCAATAGTGCATTTTTCTTTTCAATGCGAAGATTTAGCGAAGATCCCCAGACACCAAATCCTCCCGGGTGCGATCGCGGGCTAACTTCTGCTCAGTGGGAGCAAAACAATGTCCCGCGCGCAGCTGACTGGCCGCACAGGCAGGGCTGGGCACTTTGCTATTATTGTCTGAGAGAGCCGTTTCAGTTCCTTGATTAGCAAAGGCGGTATCACTTAGGCTGCAATTATTACTGGATACCCTCCAAATCTGAAGGCTAACACTCAATTCAATCATAATTCTTTGTATTAGTCATTTAAATTCAAGTCACGTGACGTGTGCATGCGTGCAGTGACTTAAGTATGGTTATTCCCGCAGATCAATCATTTAATTCGACATATAAAGAACTGAAAATTAACTCTTAGTTAAGTGTATGCTTGTTATATAGTGAGCTGACAACGCAAGCATGGCTAGTTACTAAAGTATTTATTTAAGAATCCTGGCGAGGCTTGAAGTCTCTTGTTTTCATTCGCAAGCGAATTGCCAAACAGACTGGGAGTAAGAAAATCATGTAAAAATTGTAGGACACACTTTCATGAAAGGGCATAGACTCATAATCAAAAGTCAAGAGTCGCTTAGCAAGACAAAGCTCAAGAAACGTTGGAATTGAAATTGTACAGCTATAGTATAGGGGGAGTAAGGAGAACGGAGACTATATCTTCGCGCCGCCCCGAACCCAGCACAAGTTCGCTACAATGTCATGCAATAATTAAGTGAATTTCTATACACTCTACTGCACCCCATTGGCAGAATATATCCATTGAATAACGGATTGCAAGCGGAAAAGGAAAAATATTTTAAACAGCTGAAATTGCTGAATACACTGAGCTCTGCTTTGCACACAAAATGTAGGGAAAGGAAATAAACACAAACCTTCAGAATTGTGAACTTTTGTTCAGTGAGACATAACAGACAAAACCAGTACGTTACATACTCTGTCGATAAGAAGATTTCATTATCAATATTTGGACCGAATTAAGATAGTAGTGAGATAGTAGATAGCAGCGAAAAATGTTAATTGTTTTGTGATTTTAAGCCTTTGGATAGATCAAGCCACCAAGCTGCCATTTGTAAGCCCAATGAATTTTGAAACCTTAGCGAAAAGCACTGGAAAAAACACTGAAAATTGAATGAAATTTTATTGAATGAAAAAATGCAAAAAAAATTATTATTCTAATATTTCTTACGCGAATAATACCATTTGTCATCTATCAAATGCAGAAGTATTTAAACAGATTTTTTTTGTTTTTCTTTTTCACGACTCTATCGCACAGTTTAACTTAATATATTATTATTATTATTTCCGTTCTTGGATTATAAAGGACTCAAAGAGCAAAGCAAGGATATCGCACAGACGCAAGTACTGTGTAGAGTAATTTGTAAGTTTGCCTCTGTTGCAGGCAGTGCTTTTTTACACACTAAAATGGCTGGCAAAGCAATAAAGCACCTGTCTGCTGGCGGAGCCGGTCAAAGCTTGAGTGACCGCATGACTTCTGCGAAGCATATTATAACGGGATCAGGTCTCGGTCGCGCTGTCTGCAAGGCAACAACAGAGGAAATTATAGCTCCAAAGAAGAAGCACTTAGGCTGTAAGTACAAAATAATTTTTCATTCTACTGTCACATTTAGTGATAAAATATGAGTCTGTGATTTCTTTTGTTTGCTTGGTCCTAGACCAGTCATACATTTTTCTGCTTTGAAATTAAACTTTCATGATGCTTCTTCCATCGCAATAATAGCTTAAGAAACAATTTTATCCACTAAGTGCTATTTATTTTAGGTGCCATTGTTTGGCCTTGAATAGGCAGCCTATTTTTGGCAATTTCATAGACCTAGATTTGTTAATATAATGCTTGTGTTTGTATTGTGCTGGTTCTCTCTATTTCATTTAAGTACTCCAACATAAAAGGCAGCTATATAGCTTTCTGAAATAAAATATATATTTATTACATAGTTTTTAAATAAATCACAGCTTGCAAAAGCATTTTTTTTACTTTGTCTTAATATGGAAAATGTATTAACTATCACTAGGCCTATATAGCTGATATCTAAATATTTAATTGAGATGACCAAATAGAAAATAGAACCATATTGATTCTTATAAGTTATATGTATGCCATTGAGTGTATTGTTGGATGAAACCTTTTGTGTATAAAATTATGAAATTCTTTTTTATGAGAATATCTCTAAGCCAATTCAAACATGTATTTTGAATACATGTATACATATCAAAACCTTTAAACAGTTTTACTATTTAGAACAATACAGAGATATTTTTAGCAAGTACTTTGTATTATTATTAAATAAAATCCGATTGCTTATTTTAGAGACATTTAATGGACACCTTCAGAGTGAGGAATTGGTAGTCAGTGGTACAGACTACTTTAATTCCGAGACCATTACATCATATAATGGGCCTCAAATGGATATAACGGGCCTCAAATAAGCAATCTGATTTCATATAAAATAATAGCCATTTAATAAGCTGTCTATGGTTAGAATGTCCTCGGCCACACTCAATGGTTCTCAGCTCACTTTGCTCACCTTGAGACCATTAAATGCAGAATCAGCCATTCCAACCACAGAATGCTTATTAAATGGCTATTATCATATACATAATATAGTTAAATTCACAAGGGTTTCATTATATTAGTTTGGTCAAATTACCTAATTTAAGTTCTCCTAAATGTTTTTTTAAACTAGAGTTATTAAACACCTGGGTGATTTAGTGAACCAGCTTGGTGATTGCATAAAGAAAAAAAATTTGATGCCTCACCAGATCTGATTGAGTGCACCAACCAGAGCAATGTGAGCATCCCAGAGCTGGCCAATGCCCTCCTGGAGCGCCTGTCCAGCTCCAACTGGGTGGTTGTGTTCAAAGCCCTGGTCAGCATTCACAGCGTGATGAATTATGGCAATGAGCGCTTCACACAGTACCTGGCCTCCAACAACTGCAACTTGTCACTGCGCAGCTTCTATGACAAATCCTCTGTCCAGGGCGCTGACATGTCGCGCTTTATTTGCCGCTACAGCGCCTACGTGCAGGAGAAAGCTTTCGCCTACCGCAGCCTGGCCTACGATCTGTGCAAGGTTCATTGTTCTTGGGCGTCTGTTGCCCTCTCCGCCCTCTCTGCCACTTTCCTGTGGGTTGCCGCTGTCTTCTCTGCCACTTTCCTGTGGGTTGCCGCTGTCTTCTCTGCCACTTTCCTGTGGGTTGCCGCTGTCTTCTCTGCCACTTTCCTGTGGGTTGCCGCTGTCTTCTCTGCCACTTTCCTGTGGGTTGCCGCTGTCTTCTCTGCCACTTTCCTGTGGGTTGCCGCTGTCTTCTCTGCCACTTTCCTGTGGGTTGCCGCTGTCTTCTCTGCCACTTTCCTGTGGGTTGCCGCTGTCTTCTCTGCCACATTCCTGTGGGTTGCCGCTGTCTTCTCTGCCACATTCCTGTGGGTTGCCGCTGTCTTCTCTGCCACATTCCTGTGGGTTGCCGCTGTCTTCTCTGCCACATTCCTGTGGGTTGCCGCTGTCTTCTCTGCCACATTCCTGTGGGTTGCCGCTGTCTTCTCTGCCACTTTCCTGTGGGTTGCCGCTGTCTTCTCTGCCACTTTCCTGTGGGTTGCCGCTGTCTTCTCTGCCACTTTCCTGTGGGTTGCCGCTGTCTTCTCTGCCACTTTCCTGTGGGTTGCCGCTGTCTTCTCTGCCACTTTCCTGTGGGTTGCCGCTGTCTTCTCTGCCACATTCCTGTGGGTTGCCGCTGTCTTCTCTGCCACATTCCTGTGGGTTGCCGCTGTCTTCTCTGCCACATTCCTGTGGGTTGCCGCTGTCTTCTCTGCCACATTCCTGTGGGTTGCCGCTGTCTTCTCTGCCACATTCCTGTGGGTTGCCGCTGTCTTCTCTGCTGCTTTTCTATCAGCCTTTTCTATTCCTCTCGAATGAGATTCCATTATCCGCTCCTCTTACAGAGGAATCTATAGTAACCCTCACGCTTCTGCAGGTAAAGCGGGGCAGTGATGACGGCGTCCTGCGCACCCTGAGCGTGGAGAAGCTGCTCCGCGCCCTGCCGGTGCTCATCGCCCAGTTCGACGCCCTGCTGGGCTTCGACGCCACGCCGGGCGAGTTGAGCAACGCCATCATCAACGCCGCCTTTCTCATGCTGTACAAGGACGCCAGCCGGCTATTCGTGGTGTTCAATGACGGCATCATCAACCTGCTGAGCAACTTCTTCGAGTCTATGAACCGCAAGCAGTGCCGGGAGGGCCTGGACTTGTACAAAAAGTTCCTGGTGCGCAGCGAGCGCCTGTCCGAGTTCAGCCGCGTCGCCGAGTCCGCCGGCGTCGACCGGGCCGACGTGGCCAACCTGGAGCGGCACCCGACCTCCTTCCTGGAGGCGATGGAGTCCCACCTGGCCCAGCTGGAGGGTCGCCGAGTCTCCAGGTCCGACTCCAGCAACAGCATCAGCTCCGCTGCATCGCCCGCACCGGCAGCTTCCGTCGCGCCCGCTTCCGCCTCCTCCTCCAGCGTCAGTGAGGCCCAGCGACAGGTGCTGCTGATGGAGGAACAGCGGCAGCTCGACAAGCTCAAGGCAGAGCGACAGCGACAGCTTGCCAGCAGCGGCGGTCAGGCCGCGTCGAAGCCGCAGCCGTCTGAGCAGCCGGCGCAGCAGCAGAAAAGCAGCAACGAGGACAATCTGCTGCTGCTGGATTCGACTCGTAAGCGAGATTTTTCAAATGTTTTTTACTATCTGTATTCTAGCAGCTTAGCTAAACCTACCAGCTCATGATCCCCATCACCTACGCACTCTGCAGCTGCCACGACCTCTGCAGCGGCCTTTACACCGTTCCCGCCTCAGCAACCTGCGGCCGCATTCTGTAAGCTTTTGCCTTCTTGTGTAATACCGGCGTAGAACTTGTGCAACTGCCTTGTGCAAAGCTCAAACAGCTTTCTCCCCAAAATTCTTGCAGCTCCGTTCTCTACGGCCAGTTTCTCAGCGTTTCCTCCTGCGGCAGGTAAGGAATGCGATTTTCTGCTTCTGTATTAATCTGAGCCCTCGGCTTCTTGTATCTCACCCACCTCACTCCGTCTTCCATCCACCTCACTCCGTCTTCTATCCACTTCACTCCGTCTTCTATCCACCTCACTCCGTCTCCCATCCACCTCACTCCGTCTCCCATCCACCTCACTCCGTCTTCCATTCACCTCACTCCGTCTTCCATCCACCTCACTCCGTCTTCCATCCACCTCACTCCGTCTTCCATTTACCTCACTCCGTCATCCATTCACCTCACTCCGTCTCCCATCCACCCACTCAGTGTCTTCCTAGATATCTAGTTTAGAAGTTTTGTTCTTTTTATCAAGTGAAAACTAGATTTATCTACTGACACCAGAGTCTCACGATGTTGCGCCTTTAATATGACTATTATGTGCTTTTTGATAGCTTTCCCGGCTGCCTACTCTGTGGCGCCTGGGGCCGCCTACTCTGCAGCGCCTACAGCCTACTCTCCGGCGCCCACTGCCTTCTCTCCTGCGCCCACTGCCTACTCACCGGCGCCCATTGCCTTCTCTGCAGCCCCCGCTGCCTACTCTCCGGCCTACTCTCCGGCGCCCACTGCCTTCTCTGCAGCCCCCGCTGCCTACTCTCCGGCGCCCACTGCCTTCTCTGCAGCGCCTGTTCCAGTGTCGGCATCATCAGGTAAGTGTTAACACAAGTCATCTGGATTCTAGATTGAAAGTGATGCTGAGTTTAGTGATGGTGCTAACAGCAGGTCGAGAAGGGTCATGCTGGGTCTAGAAGGGTCATGCCGGGTCTAGAAGGGTCATGCGGGGTCTAGAAGGCTAATGCTGGATGTAGAAGGGTCATGCCGCGTCTAGAAGGGTCATGCCGGGTCTAGAAGGGTCATGCTAGGTCTAGAAGGCTCATGCTGGGTGTAGAAGAGTCATGCTGGGTCTAGATGGGTCATGCCGGGTCTAGAAGGTTCATGCCGGGTCTAGAAGGCTCATGCTAGGTCTAGAAGGCTCATGCTGGGTCTAGAAGGCTCATGCTGGGTGTAGAAGAGTCATGCTGGGTCTAGAAGGGTCATGCCGGGTCTAGAAGGGTCATGCCGGGTCTAGAAGGGTCATGCCGGGTCTAGAAGGGTCATGCCGGGTCTAGAAGGGTCATGCCGGGTCTAGAAGGGTCATGCCGGGTCTAGAAGGCTAATGCTGGATGTAGAAGGGTCATGCCGGGTCTAGAAGGGTCATGCCGGGTCTAGAAGGCTCATGCCGGGTCTAGAAGGGTCATGCCGGGTCTAGAAGGGTCATGCCGGGTCTAGAAGGGTCATGCCGGGTCTAGAAGGGTCATGCCGGGTCTATGAGATCGATGATGCTTTTGCGACAGCGTTCGCGAATATATTACAAGAATAGAATTAAAAGGCTTTGGTTTGAATCACTTTGCTCAAGTTAGCTAACTTTGGCAGCACCGCAGCAGCAGTCTAGTATTAGACATTGCCCACAAGTTCAGTTCGTGCCGACCGTGAACTTCCCTCACTAACGTGCCACAAAAACCGCAGGTTTACTGCCCCCAAACAACTAATTGCCGCCTTTGCTTGCCACCTTGAAAATTAATTCTGCGGCTGCGTGCCTGCCCCACCGCAGCCACGCTTATAAAAGCAAGCAAAAATAAATACACAGATTGGCTGTCTGGGGCAGCGGCTTGGCCTGCCCTGGAAGCATTGCTGTACGCACTGTTACCGCTGCCACATGTGGCACAGGGTCCACGACTTGGCCACGAATGTACAGTTTTGTACAGCCCTCCATTTTTCCTGTAGGACTGGAAAGCTTTTTAACTGATCACGAATCACGACCTCACCTCCAATCCTTCCTTCCAGTGTTTGACCCGTTCGGCGGTGTCCTGGAGCCGACCCGCCCCAGCCAGCCAAAGCAGCAGCAGCAGCAGCAGCAGCAGGCATCTTCCGCTAGCCGATCCGGCTTGACAGGCGACCTGGACTCGAGTCTTGCCGCCCTGGCCGGTCGCCTAGACGTGCGCGGCCCGTCAGCCCAGCAGCTGACTGCTGGCGGCGCCGCTGGCCGTCAGGGCATTAACTGGACGCACGCGGGCGGCGGCGGCGGCGCAGCCCTGGCCAATTCTTCGCGCACAGGCGGCAGCCTCAGCGCCCCGGTGCCCATCGCGCCAGGACCCACCGTCAATTGGAGCGTCGGCGGCATGGCGATGGCGGGACAACCAAGATTCGCCATGCAGGTGAGGCTGGGGCTCTCTAGGAAACCTTTAGCCCCGATTGAATCTCGGTTTTCAGTAGGTTTGGTCTGGTTTGGTCTGGTTTGAGTAGGTTTGGTCTGGTTTGAGTAGGTTTGGTCTGGTTGAGTTAATTTGTCTGGTTTGAGTAGGTTTGGTCTGGTTTGAGTAGGTTTGGTCTGGTTGAGTTAATTTGTCTGGTTTGAGTAGGTTTGGTCTGGTTTGAGTAGGTTTGGTCTGGTTTGAGTAGGTTTGGTCTGGTTTGAGTAGGTTTGGTCTGGTTTGAGTAGGTTTGGTCTGGTTTGAGTAGGTTTGGTCTGGTTTGAGTAGGTTTGGTCTGGTTTGAGTAGGTTTGGTCAGGTTTGAGTAAGTCTGTTCTGGTTTGAGTAGGTTTGGTCTGGTTGAGTTAATTTGACTGGTTTGAGTAGGTTTGGTCTGGTTTGAGTAGGTTTGGTCTGGTTTGAGTAGGTTTGGTCTGGTTTGAGTAGGTTTGGTCTGGTTTGAGTAGGTTTGGTCAGGTTTGAGTAAGTCTGTTCTGGTTTGAGTAGGTTTGGTCTGGTTGAGTTAATTTGTCTGGTTTGAGTAGGTTTGGTCTGGTTTGAGTAGGTTTAGTCAGGTTTGAGTAGGTTTGGTCTGGTTTGAGTACATTTGGTAAGGTTTGAGTAGGTTTGGTCTGGTTTGAGTAGGTTTGGTCTGGTTTGAGTAGGTTTGGTCTGGTTTGAGTAGGTTTGGTCTGGTTTGAGTAGGTTTGGTCTGGTTTGAGTAGGTTTGGTCTGGTTTGAGTAGGTTTGGTCAGGTTTGAGTAGGTTTGGTCTGGTTTGAGTTAATTTGGTCCGTTTGAGTAGATTTGGTCAGGCCTGAGAAGATTTAGCAGTTTAGAGTTTGGTTTGACTGTCATACATAGACAGCTGATCATTTTGCTTTGCCGTTTCATTGGTACTAGTTAGTCCTGAGGCATCTTGAGTAACTTTTGTTTTACTTTCGTATTTATTTACTCACCGTGGCAGCAGCAGCAGCAGTTTGGCCCGGCTTATGTCGCTGGTCCGTTTGGTCAGCCAGTTTATGGCCTGCAGCAGCAGCAGTGGCAGAGCTGGCCAGCCAATCAGAACTCACCGGGGCTGCCACCCGGGCAGGTAAAAGTGTAGACAAGCTAATATAAGATAATTAGCTAACAAAAATACGGATTTCTGTTTTGTTTGACATTTTCTGTTATTAAATATATTTTTCTTGGCTTGGCAATCAGAACCTGACCCACTCGGAGAAGAGTGAGACTTTGATATGGCTAGGAGGAGCCTAGCAGTTATAATACCAGCGATTTTCTCGTCATGAAATTGAGGGCAGCAGCTGTCAGCCGTGTCGCCAGTAGCCCTAATTAACCTGATGGACCAATCGCTCACTCGCGGCTGGCGGGGCTGTCTAACAAGAGTCATTCGTTGCTAGTTGCTAGTTGAAAACCCAGTTTTGCCTAAGTTTTCAGTATGCTCTAACTCGCCTACTATGAGTAGCTATATCGTTTTTTTTGTTGCTTTAAATGCATTTATCTCACCAAAAATATTTCAGCAGAACGGCAGCGGCCCAAGCGATCCGTTTGGCGCTCTGTGACAACTTCCTGTCCGGGCTTCTGATATCCACAGATGCACGCAGAGACACCCACTGACTGTTTTCCAGCACATACAGCATTGCACCTCTGTTTTCCTTTGTTAGACGCCTAGCAACTATATCTGATCTGTTTTTTCTCATCTAGCTTGCTCGCTCTTATCTCTCTGATCCATTCAGCTGACTTCGCGCTTGCGTTGCGCTTGTGTTGTGTTTTTAGTTAGCTTTCCTCCGGGGTGACCTGATGCGGCTCCTTTATGCGAACTGAGCTTTTACAACTGCAGCGACCTCAGGAGTCCCAACCTGTCTCCGCAACCTGTCTGCCCAGCCTGTCTGCCCAACCTGTCTCCCCAACCTGTCTCCCAACCTGTCTCCCCAGCCTGTCTGCCCAACCTGTCTCCCCAGCCTGTCTGCCCAGCCTGTCTCCCCAACCTGTCTGCCCAACCTGTCTGCCCAGCCTGTCTGCCCAGCCTGTCTCCCCAACCTGTCTGCCCAACCTGTCTGCCCAGCCTGTCTGCCCAGCCTGTCTCCCCAACCTGTCTGCCCAGCCTGTCTGCCCAGCCTGTCTCCCCAGCCTGTCTCCCCAGCCTGTCTGCCCAGCCTGTCTGCCCAGCCTGTCTGCCCAACCTGTCTGTCCAGCCTGTCTGTCCAGCCTGTCTCCCCAGCCTGTCTGCCCAACCTGTCTGCCCAGCCTGTCTGCCCAGCCTGTCTGCCCAGCCTGTCTGCCCAGCCTGTCTGCCCAGCCTGTCTGCCCAACCTGTCTGCCCAGCCTGTCTGCCCAGCCTGTCTGCCCAACCTGTCTGCCCAACCTGTCTGCCCAGCCTGTCTCCCCAGCCTGTCTGCCCAGCCTGTCTGCCCAGCCTGTCTGCCCAGCCTGTCTGCCCAACCTGTCTGCCCAACCTGTCTGCCCAGCCTGTCTCCCCAGCCTGTCTGCCCAGCCTGTCTGCCCAGCCTGTCTGCCCAGCCTGTCTGCCCAGCCTGTCTCCCCAACCTGTCTAAAGCTTTCTTCTGTGATTCGCGTTTGTTTAAAAGGCGTAGAAGGTGAAATCAATAAGCTGGTCACTCTGCACGGTCGCACAGCTGTTGCGGTTGATTCAGATTTTTTGTATCTGAAAAATGTCTCGTGCAGTCTGTGTGTGTCGGCTCTGTTGTATCCCTAAAAGTATTTTATATTTAAAATTTTATATTTTTAGACAAAGTTTTTAAAGGGCTTTGCCGCTTGTCTCGCGGTCAATAATTGTCACAACGATACCTGCGCTTGGCTGGCTGTACGCTTTCTCAGCCTTTCGTTTTCAGTTAAACGAAGATTTTTTGAAAATAATATACATTGCAAAATCACATAATCACACTTTACTTAATGCCGAAACAGGTATTTATTAATTTATTGATTAATTTGCTGACTCGCACTACTATTCAAGACTGAATGCTTCAATCCGAGCTTTTTCTCCATTTTTTCTTCATCGGGAGCTTCTAGCCCATCAATGAGAGCTTGACACTTCTGACCGGGAGGTCGGGAGTTCGCATCGGGATTCTCACCCCATCTGATTGCATGACCCACTGATTCTCACTCCATCTGATTGCATGACCCACTGATTCTCACTCCATCTGATTGCATGACCCACTGATTCTCACTCCATCTGATTGCATGACCCACTGATTCTCACTGCATCTGATTGCATGACCCACTGATTCTCACTCCATCTGATTGCATGACCCACTGATTCTCACTCCATCTGATTGCATGACCCACTGATTCTCACTGCATCTGATTGCATGACCCACTGATTCTCACTCCATCTGATTGCATGACCCACTGATTCTCACTGCATCTGATTGCATGACCCACTGATTCTCACTGCATCTGATTGTATGACCCACTGATTCTCACTCCATCTGATTGCATGACCCACTGATTCTCACTCCATCTGATTGTATGACCCACTGATTCTCACTCCATCTGATTGCATGACCCACTGATTCTCACTCCATCTGATTGCATGACCCACTGATTCTCACTCCATCTGATTGCATGACCCACTGACTCTCACTGTATCTGATTGCATGACCCACTGATTCTCACTGCATCTGATTGCATGACCCACTGACTCTCACTCCATCTGATTGCATGACCCACTGATTCTCACTCCATCTGATTGCATGACCCACTGACTCTCACTGTATCTGATTGCATGACCCACTGATTCTCATTGCACCAGCTGCAATAACTCACGAATTCTCAATCTATGTTTGTATAAAATTAATGCACTTTTAAGAAGTCGGCCCTAGTAAAGCTTCTCCCCAAATTATTCCAAAGAAGTGTCTGGCAGCAATCAGTGGTGATCCGGTATCTGGCCGGGTGCTCGCCAGACCCCCGGGACCACCTGTTCCAGTGTCCCAGTTTGATGCAGCAGCGAATTCGGAGTCTTTGACGCACTGAGCGGCGCTGGAAAAATTATTGAGACGGGCGGCCGCGGCCGCTAACAAGATCCAGCTCAAAGGAGCGATAATTAAACCGGTGTGTGCGAGTCCGCGCGAACTTCCTAGCTCCCCCGAGCCTGCCAGCGCCCTAATTAGAAGTCGAGAAGCAGCACATTGCAACAGAGGCCTCGCATCCCGCCCACCTGGCCAGATCGTGTCAGCGCGCAGTTTCACGCGAGTCGCACGCGAGCTTCGCAGTCTGGCGCGATGAATTATCGGCTTGATGACCTGACGACCGCCGCCGATTCGCAGCTGCGGGCTCCGTTGCTGGGGCTATAATGAGGCCTAGGAAATGCGTGCCGCACACTGCCGTGCTCAGCAAAAATCAGGCAGCGCTGCTCAGCTCACTCTTGTATAGGCCAAGTCTGCGAGCTTTAGTTCCGAGTGGAGCAGAGCCCTGTGTGTCTGTGAGCTGTTCGGACCAGTAACCAGGGTGCTGTAGTGATGGATCTCAAGTCTGTAGTGATGGATCTCAGGTCTGTTGTGATGGATCTCAGGTCTGTAGTGATGGATCTCAGGTCTGTAGTGATGGATCTCAAGTCTGTAGTGATGGATCTCAGGTCTGTAGTGATGGATCTCAGGTCTGTAGTGATGGATCTCAGGTCTGTAGTGATGGATCTCAAGTCTGTAGTGATGGATCTCAGGTCTGTTGTGATGGATCTCAGGTCTGTAGTGATGGATCTCAGGTCTCGTAGACGAAGACGACGCATGGCTAATGTGATCCACCTGGCCCGTCTGGCCCCGAGTGCTCATCAAGCAGATGCGGCAACCCAGAATCACCCTGCTGCTCTACCCAACTGGCCAACTGAGCATCTGCGGTGCAAAGAGCTACTCCGACTCGGTCAAGGCTGCCCGCCGCCTCGTGGCTATGTTACATCGCCGACTCAGCTGCTGCCTCGTCATGCTTTCCGTGTGAGAATTAAGACTTTTACTGCAAAGGTGAAGCCTTGGCGTATGTGGTGCCTTTCTCTGTCAAATTTGTGTAATACTATTCCCAGTGCAAGCTGTGAACCTGAGTCCTTCTCTGCTTTAATTTGTAGCCTCCGTTTTTGCAAGTGTTTGCTTTTCCATAAAACACTTTCCATCGCTCATTTGTTCTCAGTGGAGCTCGCTCTCTGCGTCAACTGTTCGATGCTGAGTATCTGGCAGCTCTTGTCACTTAAATCGAAAAATACCATTTTTAGTGACCAGCTAAATGGAAACCACGTTTTTAATGAAAATGGCCTTTGTGGTTAGTAAGAATCGGAAGTATAATTGCCTTGTGGAGGGAAAATCTTGTGAAATTTAGAAACCCGTCATGCTCACATTTAATATGAAAAGCAAACAGACAATTTGAATATCCTAAAAGCTATAGCCAACCAGACACCAGCTTTGTGATTACCACAAAAAAAATTACTGTTGAAAATTCTTTACACAGAGAGAGAATTCAGCTACTGGTGATCGATTTATGCAAAAAAATTTGGGGAACAGAAAAACGGAAACAGAATTTTTCGAATATAAATTAAGTCAACTATGCGCGGATAAACAGTAAACTCAAAAGCAAACAATACTAAGCTGAGAAACTAAGAAACACATTTACCAATAGCCTTTCGCGTAGGAAAACACTTCGGTGTAGCAATGACAGGCACATGAACAGAGAAATGGACGAATCGCATGAAAATCCGTCCTTGAGTGGGAGTAGAATAAAAAACGGCATCTACACTAAATGATCCCGTCCGTTGAATGGCAGAATAGTAGAATAGGGAGAAATCAAAGTATGAAAATCGATCGTAAGCAGGCGCCTTCTCATGAATGCTCTCTGGGTACTGCAAGTCAACTTCCAGCAGATATCCAACCTGTGAGTCGTTACTCAGATTTAAGGTGTCAACAGTCCAGAATTTCATCATCAACCCAGCTGAATCCTCCGTCTGGCAATGACATTGAGAGAGCAACTCCGTAAAGATTATTCACATCCAGTGGAAGATCTGCTCTGCCAGGTTGCTGCTGCTGCTGCTGCTGCTGCTGCTTCTGCTGCTGCTACTACTGCTCCTGCTGCTGCTACTGCTGCTGCTGCTGCTGCTGCTGCTGCTGCTGCTGCTGCTGCTTCTTCTTCTTCTTCTGAATCCACCGTCCCCAAAGCTGCTACAGGCAGCGAGGAGGAGGAGCGCTCAGAGGCGCCCCAGTCTACGCAGGAGGGCGAGGACTTGTTCAGGGTGTAAATGCAGGGCCTCGTCCCAGTTGTCGTAGCGAACACGGGTACCGTCGCCGCGCGGGCACTCGAAGAGAATGTGCTCTTCAGTATCGAGATTGCCACAGTCGCGGCAGAGCGGGTCGTCAGTGAGGCCGAGACGATGGCGGGTGGAATTGGCCAGCATCGAGCATCCCGCCCTGAGCTGGTTGATGGCGACCGTCTCGGTGCGGCTGAGGTGTTTGGGGGTGGAGCGCCAGCACGGCCCCAGCACCTCGAGGTCAAGGGCGGCTCTCGCCCGGCGAAGGGCCGCCTTAGCAGCTTGGAAAGAGATGGGCCTGTCCTGCTGTCGTTCCAGACGGGCGCGATTAGCGTAGCGGTCGGCCAACTCATTTCCCGGGATGTCGCAGTGCGCCGGGACCCAAACAAACTCGCAGCTGTGTTGAAAGGCGCTCAGCGTTGCCCAGCAAAGGCTGCCATCAGCCGAGCGCTGCTCGCAGGGGCCGTGCTCAAGGGCTGCCAGCGCCGCCAGCGAGTCGCTATGGATGCGGATCGACGTCCCGTGGTCCGGCGTCAGCTGTCTGATGTAATCGAGGGCCGCCCGTATCGCGCATATCTCCGCCTGGAAGGAGCAAGCAACCCGGCCGGCAGGGGCGGCAATAATGGTACCCCACCTGCGGGTGTTGATAACGGCGGCGCCCCAGGCATCCGAGGTGCCGTCCCTGACGGAGCCGTCGGTCCAGACGTCGATGTCCGTCGGTTGGAGATCGGCAAGGAAGTTCAGCGCCCGGTCGCGTCGGATGCTCGTCGGGAGATAGCGGGCGCACAAAGCGGTGAGCGCCAGGTTGAAGTGGATCCGTGGATTGTCCATCAGGCAGTTGATCTCGGGGGTCGGCGGCGGGTATGGCTCGCGTGGAAGGGCCTCAAGATGGGCGGCCTCAGTGAGCTCAAGAGCCACGCGACGCCAGCAACCTCGGAACGGACGACGATAGTCATTTAGAAGCAGAGGATTGATGGTCGGTTCCTGGCGACGATTGGCACTTTCAAAAGCGCGATTGAGGAGCCTGCTGCGGGTGATGCGCTCTGCGGAGTCGTGGGCCGGGACGTCGTCTGGCAGGCGGAGGACGCGTTCGCGGAGGAGTGCGGCGCGCTCAAGGATCACGTGTCCAAAAGGCGATAGGTTCGCTGCGGCTAGGAGGTTCGTAGAGCGAGTGAGCTGCGGGCATCCGGTGATGATGCGCGCACAAGCGTTCTGCTGCTGCTCTATCAACAATTTGGTACTCGGCGCGGCGCTCGCTCCCCAGATGCCGCAGCCATGGTCGGCGACGGCACGGATGGTCGCCAGGTAGGCAGTGCGTAGGACATTCTGGGAGGCACCGGCCTTCCTGCTCGCGAGGCTAGCCAGGGCTCGGCGGCGTTGGCTCATGCGCTTACGGACATCAGCAGCGTGGGCCGTGAAGTTGAGTTGGCCGTCGAGAACCAAGCCAAGGAACCTGGGATTCGGGTCGAAGTTGAGAGGCTCATTGCCGAGCTGGAGCGGGACCCGGACCTTCCCATTGACCTCATTCGGAGCAAGGGTGAACGTGCAGTAGCAGCACTTGTTGGTACTTAATTCGATCTTCCAGCGGGAGCACCAGCTGGTCACAGCATCCAGAGCTGGTTGGAGAACCTCGGCACACTTGAGCAGGGATGGTTGTGTGGCCAGGAGCGCCGAATCGTCCGCGTACAGGCTTATTCCGCAGTTGGGAGATGCCTCGGTAACGTCTGTGGCAAGATCGTTGACGAAGATGTTCCAGAGGGTCGGGGCCAGCACCGACCCTTGTGGCAGACCCTCCCGAAAAGTGCGTTGGCTGCTCATGGTGCCGTTCCAGCACACCGTAGCTCTGCGATCTTCGAGGAAAGCGGCCGTCCAGCTGATCGTGTTAGCATCAATGCCGAGCCGGACCATCTTGTAGGTCAGGGCCTCTTTCCAGACAGATTCGTACGCGCTCTTGAAATCCTGGCAGCTGAGGATGCTCCGGAAGGCCGGGGAGCGCTCGAGGCCGTCAAAAATGTCTTGGCAGACACGCGCCAGTTGTTCCTCCGAGCTACGTCCGCGGCGGAACCCAGCTTGGGCCGGCGAGAGCAGGCCCTTAGATTCAAGTTCATGTTGCATGCGTTGTAACACCATACGCTCCGCACACTTAGCAACGCAGCTCGTGAGGGCCACTGGCCTGTAGGAGGCCACAAGCTTCGGGTCCTTCCCCTTTTTTGCGATCGGGATGATGGTTGCCAGCCGCCAGCTGCGCGGACATTGCTTGTTAGTCCAGGTAGCATTGATTAGGTCGAGTAAACGTTGGTCGAACCGGGTGCTGAGCCGCTTGAGCATCTCATTGTGGATGCCGTCAGGACCTGGGCTCTTGCCTGATTTTAGGCGACGGATGGCAGCGTGGAGTTCAGCCATGGAGAAAGGGACAGCAGTGGTTACCGGGTTCTTGCGGGCCATCTTAGCGACATCCCGGACGGGAGCGTCCGTCTTGCGGCGGCGCACTCTGGCGACGGAGGCATAGTGCTGGCAAAAGGTGTCCGCTTTTTCTTTGTCGGTACGGGCTGGGCGAAGGTCCGACCCATCCGGCGCAGTGCGGGCGATGTCCACCTTGCCGCGCTGTGGTGCCCTGTCGCCTCGCGTGGCGCGGAGAAATTGGAAGAGGTCGCTGCCGACGGTGAGGTGTTGTGCCCGGTCTTCGAGGTACTCGCGGCGTTCTTTGCGGATGGTGTTTCCCGCCTCGTGTCTGGCCCGGTTGTAGTCGGCTAAGCTCTGAGGATTTGGCATGGCTTCGGCTTCTTTCCGCTTCTGGTTGCAGTTGTCTCGGGCTTTTTCGCAGTTGGAGTTCCAGAAAGGTGGCCTGTGGTTCGAAGGACTGCCGCGGGGCATCGCGAGGGCCGCTGCTTCAAGGATGTCACTGCAAAACGCGGCGTGTCGCTGCTCGATGCTGCCCCAGGCTTGCGGGCCCTGGAGTTCATCGAGGTGCTGCTGGAAGGCGGTCCATTGGGCTTTGCGAAAGCTCCAGCGGGTACGGCGGCGGGTGTCACGGCATTGGCGTAACCGTGTCAGCGGGAACGTGATTGGCAGGTGGTCGCTGCCCATATCACGCTCCGTCCTCCAGCCGTTGGCGATGTTCGCTGCCAGGCACTCACTGGCGAGCGTCAGGTCCGGGGAGCTGCGGAAGCCGCTGCTTGGGCTGCTGCGGGTGTGTGCGGCACCATTGCAAATTTGGAGGTGGTTAGCAGAGCACCAGTGTTCGATCGAGTGGCCCCTCTCGTCCCCATCGACCCAGCCGTCCCAGCTGCCATGGCCGTTGAAGTCCCCTCCGATCACCGTGGTGTCATTCGTTGGGAGGAGTGCGAGGTTCGGTGTCCAATTGTCGTGGCGCTGGGCACTCGCAGGCGGCGCGTAAACGTTGACAATTTAGACTGGCGCGCGGCCTTCGGGGTGGATGGTGATAGCAGCAGCGTCCAGTTTGTCCTGGTCTTGTGGAATAGACGGAAGGTTGCTGTACCGAACGTCGAGGCGCACCAGGGTGATGACTCCGCCCCTGCCGGTCGTCTTTTTTGTTTCTTGGTGTTAACGGCCGGGGGCGACGCCGTCCTATTGCGCCCCAACGCATCACTGAGCTTGGCCCCGTCTGGCGGTTGAATTTGCGCCTGTGGGAGCGGGTTGTCCCGCTCGGAGCAAGCGGTGCGGCGGGAGCGACAGCCTCGGCACCAGTTGCTACGGTCGTCTGGGAACCGGAGGCGACACGTAGGTCTGGCCACAAGCCTTCCAGCAACGCGCATCGACGGTCCGCCGGTATCGTTGGAGGTGCCCGGCTGGTCGTCAGCCGTGCGTGGTTGAGCACCATCCAGACGCGGCTGGGCATCCTGGTTAACACTTTCAGCGTCGTTGAGGTACGGGATCCCGTCGACCCGAGCGGCGACGCAGTAGTTCGCGGGAGGGGTGAAATCCTCGTCCTTGACCAGCTTTGTCTCCTGGATCAGGGCGACGGCCGGGCGGTGTGTCGCGAGCCAATGACTCAGCTCCGTCATGCGGGCCTTCAGTCCGTTAGAATTGAACTGAAGAGCGCGGAGCTCTTGAGTCGGCTCTGCTTGAGACCTCCGGTCGCGCCCTCTGCGCTTGCGTGCTGACCGACGGGTCCTTGGACGCTTGGCGCTGGGGTTGGCGTTGGCGTTGCCTCCACGGAGACGCAGCACTTGTAGCAGTTCACTATCGATGTCGGAGTCTGCGCAGACTCGGTGGTTGGGGAGACCGTTAGTCCTCTCCAGGGGCACGTCGTGGACGTCGTCTCCTAGCCCCCGCTGCTGCTACTGCTACTGCTGCTGCTGCTGCTAATGCTGTTACTGCTGCTACTGCCTATCTCCGCAGTGCTAATGCAGCAGTGTCATAACATCGCTCATACAAAGAGACAGGCCGGCAAGGCAAGACCTTGCAACAACGACCTGCATGACAGACGTCAAGGTAGCACATAACGTCCCGTCAGTGTAGCTGCTCGGAGGTTGAATACAGGAGGGCCAGCACCGACGAGTTCTGTTGGTCAGAGGCTTGCTTGCAATGAGACAGAGTGCCCAGGAAGATTAAAGGGAAGCTTTAGTGGTAGTTAAAATGTGGGGGCTTCGCCCCGCCACGGCTTCCTCCTATCTCTGCTGTGTTAATCATTCCCGATGCGAACAGATAGGCCGGCCTCTCTGCCTATCCCTGCAGTGTAAACCCCACCCCAGTGCAAAGAGATAGGCAGGCCTCTCTGCCTATCCCTGCAGTGTAAACCCCACCCCAGTGCAAAGAGATAGGCAGGCCTCTCTGCCTATCCCTGCAGTGTAAACCCCACCCCAGTGCAAAGAGATAGGCCGGCCTCTCTGCCTATCCCTGCAGTGTAAACCCCACCCCAGTGCAAAGAGATAGGCCGGCCTCTCTGCCTATCCCTGCAGTGTTAACCCCACCCCAGTGCAAAGAGATGGGCCGGCCTCTCTGCCTATCCCTGCAGTGTTAGGGTTCTGCAGTGTTAGGGGTCGGCAGGGTTCTGCTATCTCCTGCTACTCACATCGCATTCAAAGCTGAAAATATAGTTGAATATTTCAGGCATCCCAGAGTGAGGCGGCAATATGTAGACCTTGGGTCCATCGACAGGGCAATGTCTCTTTGTCTCGCCCGTCATTCTTCCCAATTGCTCAATTCCGCTGTCGTTTTATTGGGCAATTATTTTGATAAAAGCAGTTTTCAAAGTGAACAATGACAGCCTTCAGAGCCTCGCGTGAGCTCGCAGCGGCCCGCAAGCAACAGCCGCCGCCGCCGCTGCTTCCACCCGCCCTCAGTGCTGCCTTGATAGGCAAAGTAAAGCGAATCAGACATACGTACGTCACGAGATGGAGAAGGATTAAGATGAGAGGGGGACTCACCTGGGGACTGGGATGAGGGATTGGCGGAATCCGGTTATTTATGCCGGCCGGACCCCCCTTCCATGGCTCAGCTGGGAGAGCTGCGCAGATGCCCATAATTCCTGATCCCCTTCCTGGCGAGCCAAAGGGATAATTGCCCCTGCCCCGCCAGAGTTTCGCGGGCCCAGGCGGGGGCCACTCGAGCAGGCCGCGCAGGAAGGCCGCGCAGAAAGGCCCGGAGAAAGCGCCGGAAAATGCCGGCGAGCTCTGAGGATCGGGCCGCGAAAGTGCAACCAAGCATCTGGCCTGGGGTCGAACCATGGATGACTTGTTTTCCAAGAAGGCCGCCCTCTGCCTTTGCTTCTTGAATGAAATTATCCGTGCGGTAAAGTTGACTCAAGTATTCGCAAAGATCAACCAGCCGAAGATGGGGCCGCTAAGCAACCAGCTCAGCTAATTTTACATCGAATTCAATTTTACCCATTGGGGCCACATTTGGGCTCAGTTGTGCAGGTGAGGGCATTGAGCAGTGTGAGCACTCGCTGCCTCAACTGCTGCCCCCGGCCGCGCTCCCGGATTGGTCGAGGCCAGGCAGCCCGATCGGTATTTCGCGCTGATCCGAGTCTGACGCTGCCAGCCGCCAGAGCCGTGGATATTCTCCTGAGGCTGCCGAAGCTGCTGATTTCCGACATCAGCGATTCACGGTGAGCCAAACGGTTCTCAATTTCTAAGAAATCGAACGAGGCGCTTAACTGGGATCCTTGGACCATGCTAGACAAAACTTTGCTAGCCGGGATATTTACTAGGTGGGGAGTTTGTTAGTTGGGATATTTACTAGGTGGGGAGTTTGTTAGTTGGGATATTTACTAGGTGGGGAGTTTGTTAGCTGGGATATTTACTAGGTGGGGAGTTTGTTAGTCGGGATATTTACTAGGTGGGAGTTTGTTAGTTGGGATATTTACTAGGTGGGGGAGTTTGTTAGCTGGGATATTTACTAGGTGGGGAGTTTGTTAGTTGGGATATTTACTAGGTGGGGAGTTTGTTAGCTGGGATATTTACTAGGTGGGGAGTTTGTTAGTCGGGATATTTACTAGGTGGGAGTTTGTTAGTTGGGATATTTACTAGGTGGGGGAGTTTGTTAGCTGGGATATTTACTAGGTGGGGAGTTTGTTAGCTGGGATATTTACTAGGTGGGAGTTTGTTAGTTGGGATATTTACTAGGTGGGGAGTTTGTTAGTTGGGATATTTACTAGGTGGGGAGTTTGTTAGTTGGGCTGTGTCGAATTGGTCACGATGGTCCCGCTGAGAAAATCCCGGCGTCTGGGAGCCAGGTCCGAGATCAATCTTCCCCGGGTCGGATGTTGCCGGAGTAGCGGAGGGAGATCCACAACCCCAGATTTGCATACATTGCAGCCTACCTGCATTTCCTAGAATGGGATCCGGACAGGTATTGGGGAGTGAGGGGCTGCTGCTGTGCTCACTGAGCTCCGGTGATCAATGGCGCAGATCGCGCCTGTTTTGGCCGCTATCGTCAGCAACGGCTTTCACGGAGGCCTTCCTGCAACAATGGCAGCAGAAACACTCAGCCAGATTTAACACTGCCTCAGTGGCACGCAGTGCCTGACAGCAACACCGTGCTTATGGGGCCTATTTATAGCCTGATCAGCATCCCAGATTTATTATAGCTCGTATTGCTTCCCTCCAGTTCCAAAACACACGTCCTGCACCCTGACTAGGATTAGAGCCTGAATGATTGAGATTGGGATTAAGCGGCTGAAGACAGTCTGGCATCAGGATTAGCGGCTGAAGACAGTCTGGGATCAGGATTAGCGGCTGAATACAGCCTGGGATAATGATTAGCGGCTGAATACAGCCTGGGATAATGATTAGCGGCTGAATACAGTCTGGGATTAGGATTAACGGCTGAATACAGTCTGGGATCAGGATTAGCGGCTGAAGACAGTCTGGGATCAGGATTAGCGGCTGAAGACAGCCTGGGTCTCACCGCTGATCAACCGCGGAAAAGTGAATGACCAGAATTATCGACCGAGGCACAAAGGCAACAGTCGGAATCAAGGACCGAGTCATGAAGGGCAAAGTAGATGGTGTGTGGAATGTCCCGAGGGGAAAAACCTTTGCAACCCAGGCATGACAAATCTCTGCGGCATCCGTTTCGCGCGCATTTTACTTTTACTCAGGCGCCGACAAAAACAAATTCCGCAGCTGAGAAGCTTGCGAAGCTGAGTACAAGCACTTCACGATTGTCCTGCCAAGCCTATATTTCCCTCCCACAGTCTTTCACCTTTCTGTTTTAATTTACTCGAGTCCATTTTTATCCGTCCTGTTGGACAGCTTGAGATTTCTGTCAGTGACTGGGATCTGGCTCCGCCCCCCACAGCCGTGTCTGCGAACAGCTGCGGAGCATCAACCCTGTGGCTGAGCAAGCCAGCGATGAAGAACTCAATATTGCTTCTGCTGCCTCTGCCGCTGCTGCTTCTGCCGCTTCTGCCGCTTGCGGACGCGGCTGCCTCCAAGGACGTCGCCGAGGCGCTCCTGACAACTCTGGACGCCTTGGACGTCGCCTTGGACTTCATGAGCGACAACATCGACTTTGTCAACCTGGACGGCGTCATCGGCATCCGGACTGTTGAAGGTGGGTCGCAGACTCCCGTGCCAGTCCTGTGCTGTCTGATCCCCACTCACCCCAGCCTGTCCTGTGCTGTCTGATCCCCACTCCCCAGCCAGTCCTGTGCTGTCTGATCCCCACTCCCCCAGCCAGTCCTGTGCTGTCTGATCCACGCTCACCCCAGCCAGTCCTGCGCTATCTGATCCCCTCTCCCCCAGCCAGTCCTGTGCTGTCTGATCCCCACTCCCCCAGCCAGTCCTGTGCTGTCTGATCCCCACTCACCCCAGCCTGTCCTGTGCTATCTGATCCCCACTCCCCCAGCCAGTCCTGTGCTGTCTGATCCCCACTCCCCCAGCCAGTCCTGTGCTATCTGATCCCCACTCCCCCAGCCAGTCCTGTGCTGTCTGATCCCTACTCCCCCAGCCAGTCCTGTGCTGTCTGATCCCCACTCCCCCAGCCAGTCCTGTGCTGTCTGATCCCCACTCCCCCAGCCTGTCCTGTGCTATCTGATCCCCACTCCCCCAGCCTGTCCTGTGCTATCTGATCCCCACTCCCCCAGCCAGTCCTGTGCTATCTGATCCACACTCCCCCAGCAAGTCCTGTGATGTCTGATCCCCACTCACCCCACCCCGATACCGACTCCCGCAGGCCAGTCGGATGCGCTTCTAGCCCGCTACTGGAGCCGTCTGCCGCCATGGGTGGCCGCCCGCCTCGCCGATCTGCACGACCGGGCCGGTCGGGCCGCCCAGCAGGGCGTCCGGTCTGTGCGCAGGAGAACGCCTGTGTATTATGCCAGTGAGACCGTACTTTGTGCACTTGTGACACCTGCGGACTAGGTTGTACACTAGTATAATTTTTTATAGTCCCTCACGACTAAAGGAACACTACTGTACACAGGTACACATGAACTACAGAATTTAGGTACACGTACAGAAAACTCAGGAAAAAATAAAAAGTGCACTTGGGTATCCGACAGCCATATTTGCTCCTGCGTTGCGTTGAAATGAGGAAAAATCCCCAGGGCTAGACATTTCGCTAACGCAGAGCCGCAGAATCCTGTGGGACATGGAACCCGGCTGCCAACAGGTGAGCTCAACTCCGAGAAGCAGCCGATCGGATAAACAAGCTTTAGACTATCCCAAATCTTCATTTATCCCCAAATGCCTTCGCGATCTGCTTTCGTATGCAAATCCCATTCCATTAACTCTAATCCCCTAGATTCTCTGATCCCCTAGATTCTCTGATCCCCTTATTCATCTTCTATCTTGTTCTCGAGTTACCCGTTGCATCACGTGACGCTTGTCTCCTTCCAGACGCGGGCAGCATGATCGGCCAGCACTTCTGGGACACCTTTTACCCCGCCAGGGCGCTGCCGCATCTGCGGCCTCCGGCTGCGTCCGGCGACTCGAAGCAGGCCAAGGAGCAGTTCAACGAGAAATTCAGCGACGATTGCATCCGGGAGTTCCACGGATCAGCGGGGTGAGGCGCCTCAGACTCATGCGGAATATGATGACAGCCGGATGGGTCAGGGACTCAGCTGGGATGGGTCAGGGAATTAGCTAGGATGGGTCAGGGAATCAGCTGGGATGGGTCAGGGAATTAGCTAGGATGGGTCAGGGAATCAGCTGGGATGGGTCAGGGAATTAGCTAGGATGGGTCAGGGAATCAGCTGGGATGGGTCAGGGAATCAGCTGGGATGGGTCAGGGAATCAGCTGGGATGGGAATGAATTCTGGGCTGGAATTCATTCAGCCGTCCATCACCTGTTCGCTCTCGCAGGAAGCCAGTCGGCAGCTGCTCTGTGTCGGAGCGCTGTTGGCAGGGAATGGTGCTGCCACGCAGTATGACCGACTACTCGCTGACCCACCAGCTGTTCTACCTCATGAACGGTGTCCAGGTAACATTACTGGAGATGAGATTAGAGATGCTAGATTCGATCACTGTCCTGCTACAGTCAAGTCACCACTAATATCGGAAATCAGATCGGGTCATCTGGAAATATCCTATATTGAGTTGCCGAAATTCCTAGGTCTGAAACTGCAAATATTGATCAAGTTGCAGTCACCCGATCCATCATTGATAAGCAGTCTGCGAGTACTCACCATTTTCTTAAATTGTAGCCCGGATTTAGTTCCGCACTGTCAAAAATGGCCGACATGATGAAGTTTTGTGAGCAGAAAAATGATGCCCATATGGTGTTTTTTGCCAACAGACACCCTGACGAGAATCATCGAATATCTCGACGATGCCGATGTTTTCTGATTCTGGAAGTTTTTTAATCGGATAAAGCAAAAACTATAGAGCCCGTGTTCTGGATTATTACGGCGATTGTCCCGTGGTATTTCTACTGTAATTAATACTTCAGGCCAACTGCCTGTCCAATCTCACTACTCTGGCCCCCACCCCACGTCACGCAGGCCAACTGCCTGTCCAATCTCACTACTCTGGCCCCCAACTCACGTCACGCAGGCCAACTGCCTGTCCAATCTCACCGCTCTGGCCCCCACCCCACGCCACGCAGGCCAACTGCCTGTCCAATCTCACCGCTCTGGCCCCCACCCCACGCCACGCAGGCCAACTGCCTGTCCAATCTCACCGCTCTGGCCCCCACCCCACGCCACGCAGGCCAACTGCCTGTCCAATCTCACCGCTCTGGCCCCCACCCCACGCCACGCAGGCCAACTGCCTGTCCAATCTCACCGCTCTGGCCCAAGCCCAACCGCCAGCCGGCACAGACGGCAGCCTATCCAGCGTGTTTGACGACATCTGCGCGCGCATCTTTGTGGAAGCAAAAAGTCTCGAGGCCGCAGGCTTCCCAAAGCCGGACAGGGACCTCTTCATGGAGCAGAGTAAGCCATATGAACTCGAATGCGGATTCAATTGCAACAGCTGGTTTGACACAGCGGAATAAATTCAGTGACAGGGAAACGCATTGGGGAGAGGGCAAGCATTCCAAATGCTCATAAAGCTCTGAGCAACACAAGCTGCGTTCGATTCCGCGATTGAAATAAATGCGCTTGTGTTGGCTATGAATTCATTGCGGCAAAGCGAGCGATTGAAATAAATGCGCGTGTGTTGGCTATGAATTCATTGCGGCAAAGCGAGTTTATTCTCGTACGAGTATAAGTCATCTTCCTGATACGCCTCGAGTCCTCACCTTATTTTTGCAGTTGTGGCTGCAGTTTTTTGCTGCACTTGATTTGGTGCTTAGACCGAGTGGGCGGGTGGGATTTGCTTTCGTTCGTTTTCTATTATAGTTAAACGCGCCAATTCAAATTCAAAATTTCAGTCGGCCTGTGCGGCTTGGCCGGCTACGCGGAGTTCGCGCAGTGGCGCTGGCTGCCGTTGCTGTTGAGCTGGCAGCGGCCCAACGGTTGCTACGGCCAGTTCCCCGGCGAGGCGATCGACCCGCGCAATTTCCAGCCGACCCGCTACGGAAACTACCGCAAGCGGGCCGAGATGCGCATGCCGCTGGGCTGCCTGTCGCACCGAACCTCCGTGGCCCTGGACGCCCTGCTGGCCTTCGCCAGGCGGGCCGTGGAAGCCTTGGCCGCCTGAGCAGGATGAGAACGTTGAGCTAGAGCAGCGTGTCTGTTGTCAGTTATTTATAGCCAACTCGAGCGCAAGGCGCAGTTTCCCACCCCTAAATGATCAAGCTTGATGAGATTTCCATGAAAGTGTGAACAGAGGAATATTTTTGAGCCACTATTACAATAAATAATAAATTTGAAAATGAACATCTCTTTGATTGAATGCAGGTGGACTTTCTTTGCCCCAGTGCCATTCGTTGGCATTGAGCTGCAAGCAAGCTGTCCAAAGCAATTAATGCTTTTCACCGTCCGGTCGAAAGTCTTGTCATCGTTAACTAAAACGGGAATGCATTAAACTAAGGGAAGATAAGGCAGATATTCATTACGGAAGTGGAATAGAAATGAAAATAAACATTGCACGTACTTGGCTGGCACAGCCGCAGCTATTGCGCGAAAGGTGATTCCTAGAAAGTGCACCAGCTGTCTCCGGAGACAGTCTAATATAAAATGAGTGATTCTCGTAACGAACTGTTCGCACAGGCAATTTTTTAATTAATATACAAAAATGTAATCAACTCTGTTATTTTATTACAGCATCCGGAGTTCAGAAAGCGTCAAATATATTTGTTTATTTTTTGTCTCTTAATAGGTTTATTAGCAGGGTTTTCTTTATGAGTTGAGAGGGTGCAGAGGCGAGTCTGGCACGCAGCCGAAGGCCCAGCGAAAGCAGGCGAGAAAAAACAGTTTCACACTGGCTTGGAGTGCACCTTGAGTACTGCAATGGTACGAGGGCAGCAATAAGAATTCAAGCAATTATAGCTTGTAACAATGGCAAAGGTGCAATGTACAGTGCGGAGCGCGGAGGTCAAAGAGTTATGGCACACTGAATAACGCAGTGTACATCCAGCTTATCTGTGTACGATTCGAAAAAAGACAATCAAATAAAAAACTATCATGGGAAAGGAAGTCCGCTATATAGAAATTAGTGAATGTTGATCGGCTAAATTAAAATAGCGATTAGGCAGCGAGGCCTGTGTAAGAGCAAATAGGTAGACTTTAGAGACTTTGACTGCAGAGACTGACAAGCTGGAGTGACCTTGGGTGCAGAGACAGACAAGCAGGAGTGACCTTGGGTGCACAGACAGACAAGCAGGAGTGACCTTGGGTGCACAGACAGACAAGCAGGAGTGACCTTGGGTGCACAGACAGACAAGCAGGAGTGACCTTGGGTGCAGAGACAGAGGAGCTGGAGTGACATTGGATGCAGTAACAGAGGAGCTGGAGTGACATTGGATGCAGTGACAGAGGAGCAGGAGTGACATTGGATGCAGTGACAGAGGAGCTGGAGTGACATTGGAGGCAGTGACAGAGGAGCTGGAGTGACATTGGATGCAGTGACAGAGGAGCTGGAGTGACATTGGATGCAGTGACAGAGGAGCTGGAGTGACATTGGATGCAGTAACAGAGGAGCTGGAGTGACATTGGATGCAGTGACAGAGGAGCTGGAGTGACATTGGAGGCAGTGACAGAGGAGCTGGAGTGACATTGGATGCAGTGACAGAGAAGCTGGAGTGACATTGGATGCAGTGACAGAGGAGCTGGAGTGACATTGGATGCAGTGACAGAGGAGCTGGAGTGACATTGGATGCAGTGACAGAGAAGCTGGAGTGACGATAGGTGCAAACGAGTGCATTGCTTGTTTTATAATAATTACTATCCGGGCTACAGGCAAATAGAGCTATGAGAGCTGCAGCCCTCTGGCGTAAGCAATGGAAATGGGTTAGCAGTGTCAACAGATGAGGCGGGGAAATCATGGCAGCTCCAAGACACCCTCAAGGTCCAAGATACTCAGTTAAAATGTGGAGTGAAAGGCGAGAGGAAAGGCAGACGGCTGGGGCACAAGCGGCTCAGGCGGTGGAGCAGCCGGCTGCCTCCAAAGGTCGCAGTAGCGCGGCCTGCAGGTCGGCCAGCACTTCGACATCCTTGTCGTCGACAATGTGAAATTTCAGGTTGAATACGAGCAGGTGGCGGGCCACGGTGTTGAGGTGGGGCGCCAGGTCCAGTCGCAGCACGGAGTCGAAGTGGCAGGCGTACACGTGGGCCAGGATGTGCAGCAGGTGGCGCAGGACGCTGGCGGACACGGCGTGGAAGTCCATGAGGAAGGCCTGGCCGTAGCGGGTGGGGAAATTGCCAAGCATCTCCTGGCACTGGGTCAGCAGGCTGTCGATGTGATTGCGCGCCGACGAGCGAGCCTGCGACAATGGGTGAGCAGCCGATGCGAGCACTGTTTCATTCGACGAACATTCAGAGCGGGGAATCCCCAATTAACACTGTTTCATTCGACGAACATTCAGAGCGGGGAATTCCCAATTAGCACTGTTTCATTCGACAAACATTCAGAGCGGGGAATCCCCAATTAACACTGTTTCATTCGACGAACATTCAGAGCGGGGAATCCCCAATTAACACTGTTTCATTCGACGAACATTCAGAGCGGGGAATTCCCAATTAGCACTGTTTCATTCGACGAAGATTCAGAGCGGAGAAGCCTAAATTAACACTATCTCCTTCGACGTACATTCAGAGCGGGGAATTCCCAATTAGCACTGTTTCATTCGACAAACATTCAGAGCGGGGAATCCCCAATTAACACTGCTTCATTTGACGAACATTCAGAGCGGGGAATCCCCAATGAACACTGTTTAATTCGACGAACATTTAGAGCGGGGAATTCCCAATTAGCACTGTTTCATTCGACGAAGATTCAGAGCGGAGAAGCCTAAATTAACACTATCTCCTTCGACGTACATTCAGAGCGGGGAATTCCCAATTAGCACTGTTTCATTCGAGAAACATTCAGAGCGGGGAATCCCCAATTAACACTGCTTCATTTGACGAACATTCAGAGCGGGGAATCCCCAATGAACACTGTTTAATTCGACGAACATTCAGAGCGGGGAATTCCCAATTAGCACTGTTTCATTCGACGAAGATTCAGAGCGGAGAAGCCTAAATTAACACTATCTCCTTCGACGTACATTCAGAGCGGGGAATTCCCAATTAGCACTGTTTCATTCGATGAACATTCAGAGCGGGGAATCCCCAATAGTCTCATTCGATGCACAAAAAGAGCGGGGAATCTCCAATGAACTCAACCTCATTCTACGTACATTAAGTGCAGGGAATTGCCAAGGCTTTGCCACTAAACAGGACCATTGTGCAGTCACACATTCGAATCGTAAAAAGGTAGAATTGCGAGATTCGCGACCTAGTATTTCCTTGCTAATGAAAACTGGCATTACGCCTGGATACTCAACAGCATCGCTGGTTTTCAAGGACCTCGCGAAGCACGAATCCAACCGCCAAATCCCGCAGATCGCCGCTGTCGAATCACATTGAAGATGTGATCATACGAGTACCACTAGGTCGGATCAGCTTATTCCCTACTGCACCTGCGTAAAATCTCTGAATTGTTTATTCAAATCCCCAGCCTGGTAAAACAATGCCCAACCGCGAGTGAGTCACCTGCTCAGGCACTGGGCATTTAGATTAATTGAAGCCGTTTTTTATAGCTTCCACACGGGAATAAAACACCACCTTGATGCCACTTCCCCATAGGATAAAAGCCTAGATTTTTTACTCAATGATAACAATGAGACTGAGAGCAGCTAGAAGTCTGCTGGAGACAACGACCCACTAAATGACTCGCCAATCCGTTAAAATCACGTTTTCAAAGAGAATAGAAAGGAGGCTGGAAATAGCCTGCCAACGGCTGGGGCCAACAGACATTAATGCTCACACTTAAGGATCATCACATGCCTCTCAGACTACTGTCAACAGTAGAATATGCAAACTCTTGTTCTGATTCGAAGTTCTGGGGCCTGGGGCAAGATCACTGAGCTCGATTTGGGGCGCAGCCGCAGAGACAAGGCTTGGCGGCTTGTCGTACGATGTACACCCTTGAGGGCCAACACCCAAGGCACAGTGAGAGTGTGTATTGAGGAGTCAGTGGGATGGGGCAGAATCGGCTCTCGCTGGCTGCGGGTGGACTGTCACAAAAATAATGTGAGCCAGTGCCAACAGCCCTCCTACAATGGGCACTTCAATATCTGACAGGCTTTAGATGCCATTCTAGCCAGCAGTACTATTGAAGGACAAGGGTCGGTAGGAACCGTGGCAAAGTCTCCAAACCTTCTTGGCTTTCTCTTCGGGCGCGCAGAAGTTCACGCCGCCAGGTCCGGTGAACTTCTCGCAGTTGCAGAAGTCGTACACGGCCTCGAACACCGTGCTGACATTCTCGTACAGGGCGCACACGTGGGTGGCCACCCATTCGTTCTGCTGCAGCAGCAGCGGCTGTTCCAGCAGCTGGTCCAGGTCGGTGCCTAGTACGATCTGCTTGGCCGCGTACTCGGGCAGGATGTACAGCCGGCTGTCATCGTTGCCGCCGCCGCTGTTGCCTGCGGCTCCTCCGCTTCGGTCAGCGGCAGAGCCGGGACGGCCGCGGGCCTTGCCGATCAGCCAGTCCATGCGGAGGGGCGGAAGGCGCGGGCTGCGGCGAAGCTGTCAAGTTGCAAGGTAGAACGGTAAGCTGAGCAGTGGAGGTCGGCAGGCAGCAGTGGGTGGCAGCTCTGCAAGCCAGGCGATATTGGGTTGCATCAACATTGTCATGCCATGTTGAAGACTAAATTAGACTGGTTTAATGAAAATCTAAGCATTTTAGAAATGAACATTAAAGAATATAAAATTTAGTTAGGTTAATAAAAATTATTGTAAGCTATTATAACATAATGGTGCATAATCTGACCATTATAAATTACTCACAAAGAAGACTTTCAAAACTAAAACAACTAAAATGCTGCTGATAAAGTTGATTGGTTGTTAATTTATTTTTGCTTAGGCACTTAGTCAACTTTTTATTTATTTCAAGTCCTAGATAAGCTGTTGGACTGTTGGAATAGCTATTGCATAGAGAATACCTTTACAAAGACCATGGTGCACATGTGACCTCAACCAACAAAAAATTGTGTATTTGGGATGTATAGAAACTAAGGCTAAGTTGTATGTTCTTTTTTATGCAAGTTATGGAATAATTTACCTATCTTGATTTTTCTGTGAAGGGTAGGCCTATATGAAGAAAGAGAGAATAAGGAGGAATAGTCATAATCAATATTGATAATAAGGATTTGTTTACTAGGGGCCTAGCTAAGGCCAATATCATATGGTATATTTTGATTTTGATATTTTGATATCAGGATTCTGGTTTGGCAATTTTGTTGAATAAAATCTTACAGATAAAATGTTGTTTAAACATTTTAATACAAATTGTATTTTTTGTTAAAGTTGATCTAGAGATACAGACAAATAAAGCTCTATGTAGGTACTTATAGCAAACATCTATAGGAGTGCATGCAGTATTGGGCCTGTAAGATAAACAGCCCCACTAAACAAAAATCTATTTAAAATATAGTTCAACCTCTTATTATAGTAAATAGGCAAATCTATAAAGACAACTCTTGCAATATTTTTGGAGATAAATATGCCTATATACTTTGTTCCAATTCTTTTAAGACTGAGAAAAAATTCTAGCAAAAGACAATGAGGAACATTTTCCTATGGAAGTGCTTATTCCCACGGTCCCATGCCGATAATTTCAATTTTATCCACACGGATCCGTGCCCATAGTTTTCTGCTTATCCACACGGCAGCTTGTATGAAATTGAAAAATTCATAATAGCTAAAAAGCAAAAGCTTATTTATTAAATTATGCAATCTAGTCTTGAGTCCCTAATTTGTAAATTGCAGTACACAGCTGAGGAAGAGCGGCTCTCTGGAGTGTTTTGAGCAAATATAGGCCCCCTCAAGTATACTTTCGTAGGCTTAATAAACACAGCTGATCAGATCATTTTTTTCCTAGAAATGCATTTATAGTTGAATTTGTACACAAATCGTATAACAAGCTGTGGACTTGCTGCGTCGGTTTCATTAAAGTAGACCCTAAACAATTTTTGTTCTGCTTTTTTTTAAACCGTGGCAGTCAGGTATGGTTTAACTCTAAAACGCCTTCGCCCTTCTGAACAAAAGCATAAGACTCGTTCACAAAATGCAGACTAAGATGCATTTATTCACACAGATTAGGCCTAGTACACACATTGCATGTTCGAATGAATGAATGTCTGATAGATCTTCAAGTCTCATTTGATGGCACTATTTAAATTGTAACATAGGCCTATCAAATTTTAATGTATGATATAATGTATTATGCATCAGCCTAGCCTGAATAGGCCTATAGCCATATGCCCAACATCTGCATCATCATGCTCATGCCCAAGGCAAGGCAATGGGCAGTCAGGCAAGGCAACATCATTACCCATAGCCATAGGGCCTGGCTGGCCTTACCAACCTGGGCTGGCTCTGGCTGCTATGCAAAAATCCATTAGATGCTTAGCGAATTGAGACTAGGGGCCTAGGTACCTACAGATTGCTAGTAGGCCTATTTGTGATAAAAAGTATAAAAGCTAGGGCCTAAACTTCATAAAATATCTGTTTTCTATAGGACTATATAGGCCTAGGTCTACTTTACTTATGATTGTGTTTGTTAAGACAAGTGTTAGTTATTAGCTTTTAAATATGTACAGATTTGGTTAGACATGTTTTATGTGGATTAGAAAGAATTTGTTAGCTAGGCCTAGTTTATTTTTTCTTTGTTGTACACATCTGAGCTGCTCAAGATGAGCTCTTTAACAGTAGAATGACCATTAAAAAATAATTTGAAATGCCAACATTTTCTTTTCTGCATCTCCCAAAATATTCAGCAATTGCCATGAGAATCTAGGACAAATGCAAAAGTTTTCCGCTCTATCTGATGACACAACTTGCAGAATCACAAAACATTAGCATAGTTGAGGTATTTATAAATTATACATAGGCCTAGTCAGGGCATCTAGTGGCAAAAACCATCAAAATTGGCACATTTTTTCTGCTCACATTTTTTTCATTTAACCATGTCAGTTATCATTGTTGACTACTTTATATTGATGAATTGTTACTTTTTCATTTTTAAACAACATGAATTTGCTATAATGGTTTATACATAGCAATTTTAGGCCTAGATATCCTTGTCACCAGGGTCTTCAACAAGAATCACCGAATATCTCAACAATGTTGATTTAGATAGCTGTGAAAGTTAGTTCATTGTAAAGGCCAGAAAATTTTTCTTAGATGGCAGAATTTTACAAAAATGTGTCATTTAGTTTGTTAGCTATTAAGAATTAGGCAGCGGGTGGGTGAAATACCACAGTGTTCTTTCCCCTGGGCCTAGGTGGGATAGTGTAGTCTTTTTACTCTTAATATAATAACAAATCTTATCTCATAAATAAGCTAAAGCCTAACAAAATTTCTTATGTGCCATGACTGCTGTGTTAGCAGCAAATTAGCTATTTAATTATTCACAAAAACAAGGCCAAGTGAATTTTCATCATTTGAACAAAATAAGGAGTTTGTTTATATATCCTTCATTGGCTTCATAGTGATGGCGTGGGTTTCAATTTTTTTCTGATCTGGGTACTTGGAATTATAGTTCATACAATCCATAGTGTAGATCATGCTAGGTGCATGTGAGGAAAAATAGCTTGTAAAAAATCAAATGTAAAAGTCACTTGCTAGACTTTTAGTGCTATTAAGTTAATAGCTACTAATAGCTACTAGCTAATAATTATTTGTTTTCTTAACTGTGTTCATGGAATAAAGTACATCCTGACTTTTAGGTTAAAAAATATATTTATTTTTTGTTCTAGCTTATTGTTTTTATTTATATACATACATATTGTATGTATGTATTTATTATTGTATTTACAGTCAAGCTCAAGCTGCATCTGATAGCTTGTTAGTTTACAGTCAAGCTCAAGCTGCATCTGATAGCTTGTTAGTTTACAGTCAAGCTCAAGCTGCATTTGATAGCTTGTTAGTTTACAGTCAAGCTCAAGCTGCATCTGATAGCTTGTTAGTTTACAGTCAAGCTCAAGCTGCATCTGATAGCTTGTTAGTTTACAGTCAAGCTCAAGCTGCATCTGATAGCTTGTTAGTTTACAGTCAAGCTCAAGCTGCATCTGATAGCTTGTTAGTTTACAGTCAAGCTCAAGCTGCATCTGATAGCTTGTTAGTTTACAGTCAAGCTCAAATTACATTTGATAGTTTACAGACGAGCCAATAGCAAATCATTTCACTCTTCAGCTACATAGTTACAAGTAATTGCGCAGTGAAACGCTAAGCACAACCTGCGGCCACAGTTCTGGCATGGAACCGCCATCTCGGTGGCTGAAGTGTCCCAGGAAGGGCGGCCTTGTGAATGGTGAGATTCGCCAAACAATTTTTTCTTTGCTCTGCTTCTTTAAGACTGGCAATTATTCTATGGGAATGGGTTTACTGCCTCTGGACTCTCTTGCCTTTACCTGCAGACCTGTTCCTGCCGTGCAAGACTCCACTGGATGCCAAGTTTGACAGCCAGGTGCCACTGCAGTACAGGTTCGATCTGTTTATGCTGTTCTCCTCCATGGCGCAGTATCAGGTGAGCGCTGGTACATTTGAATTATCTATATTTGCACTTTTGCACTTGAGAAATTGGTTTATTGCCTCGATTGCTTCACTTGCCGTCACCTAAAAATGGGTTGCCAGGTTGTCCCGCTCTTTGGGATGGGATCCTATGCCCTCACTGTCCCATGAGGATGGGATCCTATGCCCTCACTGTCCTGTGAGGATGGGATCCTATGTCCTCACTGTCCCATGAGGGTGGGATCCTATGCCCTCACTGTCCCATGAGGGTGGGATCCTATGCCCTCACTGTCCCATGAGGATGGGATCCTATGTCCTCACTGTCCTGTGAGGATGGGATCCTATGTCCTCACTGTCCTGTGAGGATGGGATCCTATGTCCTCACTGTCCTGTGAGGATGGGATCCTATGTCCTCACTGTCCTGTGAGGATGGGATCCTATGTCCTCACTGTCCTGTGAGGATGGGATCCTATGTCCTCACTGTCCCATGAGGGTGGGATCCCTAGTTGTTTTTACCAGTGCAATGTGCTTATGTCATTGAAATTGACTCCGTCTTCCCACGCGGCCCACAGTGCAAGATCGGCATGCTGATAGACCTGACCAACACGAGCCGCTTCTACGACAAGACTGTGGTCGAGGAGCAGTTCCGCTGCAAGTATGTCAAGCTGCACTGCAAGGGACATGGTGAGACGCCCAGTCCAGACCAGGTTGGCCTCTTCATTACCTGCGTGAATAACTTCAGGCGCCAGTTTCCGCTTGACAAGATTGGTGAGCGATTGGCGGTTGCTTGTACTTTTAGGGTGTGGTAAATTAGAATGCTGCTCAATTACTGGATGACCCGCTCATCACTGCAGCTGTGCACTGCACGCACGGCTTCAACCGGACAGGATTTATGATCATCTCATACCTGGTGACCGAGTTCGACTGGAGGTAAGGCGCGATGTCAAGCTTAGACTGGCTCTGATAACTTTCGGCTGACTCATCACAATGCGCCCTCTGCTCCCCCTGCTGCAGCTGCGAGCTGGCCGTACAGGCTTTCGCTGAGGCCAGGTCTCCTGGCATCTACAAGCAGGACTACCTGGAGGACATCTGGAACCGCTACGATGATGCCAAGGAATGCCCAACTGCGCCTCCGCTGCCAGACTGGTGCTGGGGTGAGCCTGGGTGATGGTGGCATCTGCCAGACTGGTGCTGGGTGAGTCTGGGTGATGATGGCATCTGCCAGACTGGTGCTGGGTGAGTCTGGGTGATGATGGCATCTGCCAGACTGGTGCTGGTGTGAGCCTGGGTGATGATGGCATCTGCCAGACTGGTGCTGAGGTGAGCCTGGGTGTTGATGGCATCTGCCAGACTGGTGCTGGTGTGAGCCTGGGTGTTGATGGCATCTGCCAGACTGGTGCTGGTGTGAGCCTGGGTGATGATGGCATCTGCTAGACTGGTGCTGGTGTGAGCCTGGGTGATGATGGCATCTGCCAGACTGGTGCTGGTGTGAGCCTGGGTGATGATGGCATCTGCTAGACTGGTGCTGGTGTGAGCCTGGGTGATGATGGCATCTGCCAGACTGGTGCTGGTGTGAGCCTGGTTGATGATGGCATCTGCTAGACTGGTGCTGGTGTGAGCCTGGGTGATGATGGCATCTGCCAGACTGGTGCTGGTGTGAGCCTGGGTGATGATGGCATCTGCCAGACTGGTGCTGGTGTGAGCCTGGGTGTTGATGGCATCTGCTAGACTGGTGCTGGTGTGAGCCTGGGTGATGATGGCATCTGCCAGACTGGTGCTAGTGGCATCTGCTAGACTGGTGCTGGTGTGAGCCTGGGTGATGATGGCATCTGCCAGACTGGTGCTGGTGTGAGCCTGGGTGATGATGGCATCTGCCAGACTGGTGCTGGTGTGAGCCTGGGTGTTGATGGCATCTGCTAGACTGGTGCTGGTGTGAGCCTGGGTGATGATGGCATCTGCCAGACTGGTGCTAGTGGCATCTGCTAGACTGGTGCTGGTGTGAGCCTGGGTGATGATGGCATCTGCTAGACTGGTGCTGGTGTGAGCCTGGGTGTTGATGGCATCTGCTAGACTGGTGCTGGTGTGAGCCTGGGTGATGATGGCATCTGCCAGACTGGTGCTAGTGGCATCTGCTAGACTGGTGCTGGTGTGAGCCTGGGTGATGATGGCATCTGCTAGACTGGTGCTGGTGTGAGCCTGGGTGATGATGGCATCTGCCAGACTGGTGCTAGTGGCATCTGCTAGACTGGTGCTGGTGTGAGCCTGGGTGTTGATGGCATCTGCTAGACTGGTGCTGGTGTGAGCCTGGGTGATGATGGCATCTGCCAGACTGGTGCTAGTGGCATCTGCTAGACTGGTGCTGGTGTGAGCCTGGGTGATGATGGCATCTGCCAGACTGGTGCTAGTGGCATCTGCTAGACTGGTGCTGGTGTGAGCCTGGGTGATGATGGCATCTGCTAGACTGGTGCTGGTGTGAGCCTGGGTGATGATGGCATCTGCCAGACTGGTGCTAGTGGCATCTGCTAGACTGGTGCTGGTGTGAGCCTGGGTGATGATGGCATCTGCTAGACTGGTGCTGGTGTGAGCCTGGGTGATGATGGCATCTGCCAGACTGGTGCTAGTGGCATCTGCTAGACTGGTGCTGGTGTGAGCCTGGGTGTTGATGGCATCTGCTAGACTGGTGCTGGTGTGAGCCTGGGTGATGATGGCATCTGCCAGACTGGTGCTAGTGGCATCTGCTAGACTGGTGCTGGTGTGAGCCTGGGTGATGATGGCATCTGCTAGACTGGTGCTGGTGTGAGCCTGGGTGATGATGGCATCTGCCAGACTGGTGCTAGTGGCATCTGCTAGACTGGTGCTGGTGTGAGCCTGGGTGATGATGGCATCTGCCAGACTGGTGCTAGTGGCATCTGCTAGACTGGTGCTGGTGTGAGCCTGGGTGATGATGGCATCTGCCAGACTGGTGCTGGTGTACTAATTACTATCATATGTTGCCTTTCTACTAGACGAGGACGAGAAGGACGACGACAACCAGCCGACGGACGCAGCCAGCAACGGCGCCGGTGCCGCAGGCGGCCTGGATGACGAGGACGCCGTGGTGCCGGCCACCAAGGTGACCGGGGCTGGCAGGAAGCGACCCTCGAAAGAGCCGATCGGAGGCGGCAAGCTCAAATCCGGCAGGCTGAACTCCATCAAGATCTCGCAGTTTATGTCCGGCGTTGAAGGCGTGGAGCAGGTGCGTAGCATTGCCTGCCTGCCTAAACCCCCGGTCTGTCTGACCCCCTGTCTGCCTGACTCCCTGTCTGCCTAACCCCCCTGTCTGCCTGACTCCCTGTCTGTCTGACCCCCTGTCTGTCTGACCCCCTGTCTGTCTGACCCCCTGTCTGCCTGACTCCCTGTCTGCCTAACCCCCCTGTCTGTCCAACCCACTGTCTGTCCGACCCACTGTCTGTCCGTCCTACTGTCTGCCTGATCCCCCTGTTTGCCTGCATAATCTACTGCACTCTTCACCCTCTGCTCCCACAACCCACTAAACCCGTTCACCCACCTGTCTGGTTCCACAATCCACTAAACCCGTTCACCCACCTGTCTGGTTCCACAACCCACTCCACCTGTTCACTCTCCGCAGGTCCTGGATGCCGCCGTGGTATCCCGTGTCCGCGAGATCGTCCGCCGCGCCTGCGCCTTCGAAGGCAGCCGCTTCCCCGGCTGTCAGCCAGTTTCCATGGACGCCAAGAACTTGCTCATGCTGCAGCAGAATGACTACCGGGTGTCCTGGAAGGCCGACGGCTTTCGCTACATGATGGCCGTTCTTGGCCGCGGCGAGGTCTACGCCATAGACAGAGACAACAGCATCTTCCTGGTGCCCAACCTGGAGTTCCCCAGCCGGAAGGACCCGTCAAGGCACGTTGCGGACACCGTGCTGGATGGCGAGCTGGTGATTGACACGGTGCAGGGCGCGACCATTCCCCGCTACCTGATCTACGACGCTGTGCAGTTCGAGTCCCAGCCTGTTGGCCGCTGCCCCTTCTCCAGGCGGCTGCAGTGCATCGAGCTGGAGCTCATCGGGCCGCGCAACGCCATGAAGCAGCGACTGGGGGCGCAGCTACCCAAGGAGCCGTTCTCTGTGCGACTCAAGGTAGAACCTCCTTAGCCCCGCTGAACTGAACCTAATCCATAGCCCCGATGAACTGAACCTAATCCTTAGCCCAAATGAACTGAACCTAATCCTTAGCCCCGATGAACTGAACCTAATCCATAGTCCCGATGAACTGAACCTAATCCTTAGCCCAAATGAACTGAACCTAATCCTTAGCCCCGATGAACTGAACCTAATCCTTAGCCCCGATGAGCTGAAACCTAATCCTTAGCCCAAATGAACTGAACCTAATCCTTAGCCCCGATGAACTGAACCTAATCCTTAGCCCCGATGAACTGAACCTAATCTATAGCCCCGATTAATTGAACCTAATCTTTAGCCCCGATGAGCTGAACCTAATCTATAGCCCCGATTAATTGAACCTAATCTTTAGCCCCGATGAGCTGAAACCTAATCCTCAGCCCAAATGAACTGAACCTAATCCTTAGCCCCTCTGAACTGAACCTAATCCTTAGCCCCGATGAGCTAAAATCCTAAATTTCAACCAATTAATCTTCAAATCCTGTCTACTAAAATCCCATTTCCCAAAATCCCTTAATCCTAAACCCTAAATTGTCTAAAGATCCCATTTTCCTCTCGAAAATCCCATTTCTTCTTATTATCGTGACCCTATTCCCAAACAAAAATCCCCAGGGCTTCTACGGCATCGACGCCTGCGTGAAGCTGCTGAGCCAAGAGTTCACGGAAAGTCTCGGCCACGAGACAGACGGCCTGATCTTCCAGCCGGCCGGGCCCAATGATGTGTACGTTGGCGGCTCGCTGGCCACGCTGCTGAAGTGGAAGCCGCCAGAGCTGAACACCGTGGACTTCAAGCTGCAATGGATTCGCAGGCGAGAGCCCGGCTGCCTGGAGGAGCACTTCGGCGACCTGTATGCCGGTGGCAGCGACGTGTCCATGGGCCGCATCCGCCTCACTAAGAAGGACGCCGCTCGTTATGATGGCAAAATTGTGGAGTGCAAATTCGACTCCCAAATGCGCACCTGGGTCATACTCAAGGAGCGCCTGGACAAGTCCTTCCCTAACAAGATTGACACTGTCAACGGTGCGTGCTTTTCATGGTCTGCCTGTTGATGATTGTCATTGTTAGCTGCTTAGATAGGTAGCTGGCAGTCCAGCTCTCGCATGCTCACTGTCCTACTACCAGTAGTCAAATACGCTCTCGCATGCTCACTGTCCTACTGCCAGTAGTCAAATACGCTCTTGCATGCTCACTGTCCTACTGCCAGTAGTCAAATACGCTCTCGCATGCTCACTGTCCTACTGCCAGTAGTCAAATCAGCTCTCGCATGCTCACTGTCCTACTGCCAGTAGTCAAATCAGCTCTCGCATGCTCACTGTCCTACTGCCAGTAGTCAAATACGCTCTCGCATGCTCACTGTCCTACTGCCAGTAGTCAAATACGCTCTCGCATGCTCACTGTCCTACTGCCAGTAGTCAAATACGCTCTCGCATGCTCACTGTCCTACTGCCAGTAGTCAAATGCGAATACCCACCATTTTCCGCAGCTGTGATCGCCAGCATCCTCAATCCGGTGACCAAGCAGCGCCTGCTGGAATTCGTTGACAACGCCCTGCGAGTTCGGGCCGAGCAGAGTCGAGACAGGCAGCTGATGCCGCCTCCCCGACAGATGACTGTGCGCTGACCCGTCCTGACCCACCTGACCATGGTGTGACCTGGCCGAGTCACCCACCCATATATATATATATATATTAATATTAAACAGAAACGCTTTTAAATGCGACACTCGTTAACAAAGTTGCAGTTTGCGGTGGTCCAATTCATTGCCTCTATGACTGGCCCAACCAATCTGCTCGTTAACTCGCTGCCGCTGCTGATCAGTAGTATATGTGGCGCATGTATTTTTGGTGCCTGTTCTCTGTCTGTGTTCTGCCCAAGCCTCCTTTTGTCAGAAATTTTTTTTTTAGTTGGAGACTGACTTCAGTGCCGCCTGTCTCCCCCATCCTCTGATGCTTCAGTGCCGCCTGTCTCCCCATCCTCTGATGCTTCAGTGCCGCCTGTCTCCCCATCCTCTAATGCTTCAGTGCCGCCTGTCTCCCCATCCCCTGATGCTTCAGTGCCGCCTGTCTCCCCCATCCTCTGATGCTTCAGTGCCGCCTGTCTCCCCATCCCCTGATGCTTCAGTGCCGCCTGTCTCCCCCATCCTCTGATGCTTCAGTGCCGCCTGTCTCCCCCATCCTCTGATGCTTCAGTGCCGCCTGTCTCCCCCATCCTCTGATGCTTCAGTGCCGCCTGTCTCCCCCATCCTCTGATGCTTCAGTGCCGCCTGTCTCCCCCATCCTCTGATGCTTCAGTGCCGCCTGTCTCCCCCATCCTCTGATGCTTCAGTGCCGCCTGTCTCCCCCATCCTCTGATGCTTCAGTGCCGCCTGTCTCCCCCCCATCCTCTGATGCTTCAGTGCCGCCTGTCTCCCCCATCCTCTGATGCTTCAGTGCCGCCTGTCTCCCCCCCATCCTCTGATGCTTTAGTGCCGCCTGTCTCCCCCATCCTCTGATGCTTCAGTGCCGCCTGTCTCCCCCATCCCCTGATGCTTCAGTGCCGCCTGTCTCCCCCATCCCCTGATGCTTCAGTGCCGCCTGTCTCCCCCATCCTCTGATGCTTCAGTGCCGCCTGTCTCCCCCATCCCCTGATGCTTCAGTGCCGCCTGTCTCCCCCATCCTCTGATGCTTCAGTGCCGCCTGTCTCCCCCATCCTCTGATGCTTCAGTGCCGCCTGTCTCCCCATCCCCTGATGCTTCAGTGCCGCCTGTCTCCCCCATCCCCCTGATGCTTCAGTGCCGCCTGTCTCCCCCATCCTCTAATGCTTCAGTGCCGCCTGTCTCCTCATCCCCTGATGCTTCAGTGCCGCCTGTCTCTCCCCATCCCCTGATGCTTCAGTGCCGCGTGTCTCCAGCCTCTGGCCCTTCAGCCTCGCCGTGCGAAATCGGATTTTGCCGTCCTGCCACTATCCGGATCCTCATTTGGGAGAGGCCAGTAGTGAGGGAGTCGCAACAGGCTTTTAATCCGGCATTGGGCCAGGTGATTAGGCCTGGCCCGGTGTATGGCGGGCGCAGTCGGTTGGTCTTCTTCGAGTTTCGCTTCTTACGCAGAGCAGGCAGAGTAGCCTTCTGTCTCTTGTTTGGCGCGTCAGTCATTCTCAGCCCCTGCTAGCCTGTACATGTCCTCAGTACCCCGCCCGTATTGGTGTTTGCTTAGCCGAGTATTTAAATAAAACAAAATTGCTGACCGCCCGTGCCGTGCCGCCAACCACCGTCAGCATCGGTTCTCTGGCTGATCATTTCAAACTTGCTAGAGCTGGCGGGCTTCATAAGAATTTGGGCATCCCGTATCGGCTGGAAGATCCTAGGCCCATCCTGGCTCATGGCTCAAGAGCTTGTTAAAAATCCTCTTCTGTGGATAGAGACCGGTAGTCGTTTTTATGGGATATTTGGGATCTGGCGCGCTCTTTGATAGCATGCGGGCATAAAACCATGCGAAGCTGTTTCATAGGCGCTTTTACGGCCCTAGACAAGACTTTCAGCATTCTACGAGCCTATTGTAATTTATCTGTGTGGAAGTAAAATCCCACACAAGCTACACTGGATCAAATATACTCCAGTATAGGCTGACTTGCACAAGCGCACTGAGTTGCTACCCCCACCAACAGATTTATCTCAATCCCCAGCAGATTCAGTTCAATCCCAGCAGATTCAGTTCAATCCCCATCAGATTCAGTTCAATCCCAGCAGATTCAGTTCAATCCCAGCAGATTCAGTTCAATCCCCTTCAGGTACGAATCCGCTCCCTTGCAGCCAGCCATCTCTCATCGCCCCAATGGCCTCATCCAATGACGTCAAGGACATCCTGGGCGGTCGCGACGCCGCGCCCCCTGAGTCGCCCATCACCCGTGACGTCCTGCTGTCCCGGGCGATGCCGCCGCCATCGTCTGGTGGTCGAGGTGGCTCAACCACCAAGCCGGTAGGCCGGCAGCCGCAATTGAAGCGGCCCAAGGGCATGGCTCGCGAGCTGTGGAGCCTGATCAGCGCTGATTCGGACACCAACACGCTTGTGCCCACCGACACCGCCTACAAGCAGCCGCGGGCCCGCTTGGGTCCCGCCCGCGTCCGCCACTGGTGCTGGACGGCCTTCCGCAACCCGGCCCGCTCCGACCAGCTGGAGCTGCGGCACTGGCGCCGCGAGTGCGACCCGCCCGGAGACTACAGCTTCGCCAAGTTCAACAAGCTGCCAGACGTGCCCGACTGCACCGAGGAGCAGCTGACCGCGCACGGCCAGCCCGGCTGGACTGAGGCCGAGACCGCCCACCTGCTTGACATGCTGCGAAGGTAAGTCACGTGACTCACCAGTACACTAACTAGTTTGTCTGCATACTGTGTTCACCTGTCCCCTCTCCAGGTACCACATGCGCTTCGTGATCGTGCTGGACCGCTGGGACTCCGAGCAATTCGGCCACCGCAGCCTGGAGGACCTGAAGGAGCGCTTCTACGGCCTGAGCCAGGCGCTGGAGGCGCAGCGGGCCGCCGCAGCCGGCAAGCCCCCACCTCGGCCGAACTTTGTCTACGACGCCGAACACGAGAGGCGGCGCCGCGAGCAGCTGGGCCTACTGCTGGCCCGCACCAAGGAGGAGGCGCTCGAGGAGGAGCGGCTGCGCCATGAGCTGGTCCGCATCGAGCAACGCCGGCAGGACCGAGAGAAGAAAACTGTGCACCTGCAGCGGCTTATCTCACAGGTGCTGGTTCTGGTATTCTGTTGATTCAGAGTGCAAGCATTGCCGGTCTGTTCTTGGTGTCTGAAGCAGCAATGCCATAATAAGCAGAAGTCGGTGCCTATTATAATCCTAAATTAATCCGCTCACCTGGCCGTTCTCATCCCCCACCTGAATTCCAGGCTGACGCGGCCTCAGCGTCGCGACGCGCGGAGACTCCTGGCTCGCGTCGCTCCCACCCGGCCGGCGGATTCGGCAGCGGAGGCGGCGTCAGCGGCGGCGGTAGCAGCAGCATCGGCGGCGTAGCGCGCAAACGAACAGCGGCGGCACCGTCAACGCCGATGGAGACCGGCGGCCTTCGCTTCCAGGAGACCCGCCAGGCCGGCGCCTCGCTGCGCAGCGCCCGCATCCGGCTGCCGCAGCTGCTGGGCCAGAAAAAGGTGCGCACCCTGGACACTTGCCTCGAGGACCTCCGGGTGGACGCCAACCCCATCGCCACCGAGGAGGTTGCAGACGAGTTCAACCAGCTCAGATCGGATATTCTGCTCTACTCAGAGCTCAGAACCCACCTGCAGGCACTGGACTATGAGTTCCAGACGCTCAAGCACCGGTAAGTGCCTGGGTTGAGATTGAGGGCCAAGTTAGAGGGTGAAAAAGTTGCTGTTAGGGAAGTTCTCGGTGCGGAAGTGGTTGCTAGGTAAGATCCAGTTGAGGCAGTGGTTGCTTAAGAAATTTCAGGTTGCTACGGCAATTCCAGGTGAGGCAGTGGTTGCTAGGGTAATTCCAGGTGAGGCAGTGGTTGCTACGGCAATTCCAGGTGAGGCAGTGGTTGCTAGGGTAATTCCAGGTAAGGCAGGGGTTGCTACGGCAATTCCTGGTAAGGCGGTGGTTGTCAGAGAAGTTCCATGTAGGGATGGGTGTAAGAGGTAGCAAGTTCGTGGCTGTCAAGGTGTTACCACGGCAAATTTTTTCAATTCTCCCATCGCCCATGTCGCTGCCGCACCGCAGCTACGAACAGCTGTCCGGCAAGTCCTGCCCGGTGCACTGGGAGCCGTACCGTGGCCGCAACATCGGTGGCCAGGCGCCACCCGGCCCGGGCACTCGCAACAAAGGCAGCGTCGGGGCCGTCGGCAACTCCACTTCAACTACTCCGGGCGCCTCCGCGGCTGCAGGCTCAGGAGTTGCTGCGGCCAGCTCGGCGACTTCCGTTAGCTCCACCAGCCCGGTGGGTGGCCCGCCTGGCGCCGGCGGCACACCCAGCCCGACCCGGCACAAGCGGCAGGCCGCCATCGGCCAGGAGCAGATGATGAAGAAGCTGAAAACAGGCGGCATGGGCCGCTTCAACATCACCTCCTGAACTGACTTCGCCTCTGCGTCCTGATGTACCGACTGCGCGCTTGTGCGAGTTTTCACTTTTCAGCTGTTAGAGCCTTGATGTGTACCTGGTTTTGATTGGCTGCTGCCTGTCTAGATCGCCAGCCGATCGGAGTGGGCGATATGTTATTTTTTAATAGCAGTAACGGATGTCCGGTCTGCTTCGAGCGCATTGAACGTGTAATTTATTTGTATGGCATTTTCAAACTGCTCGATTTATCGTGCAAACAAGTACTTTGTGCTTTTATTAATACTATTAATGACTTGAGCAGCCTTCGATCCGAAACCGATTCTGCTCTGCTCGGCTTTTCAGCATGTATGTATGAAAACATTTTGTAACTGAAAGCCCGACTTCGCCTGGAAACGAGTATTTTTTCATATGCTTCGCCTAAAGTGCGCACAGAGAAGGTGATAATAAGCATATTGATAAGCATATTGATAAGCATATTGATAAGCATATTGATAAGCATATTGATAAGCATAAGGAGCCAGCAGTTGCAGTGCTCTGCCAATTTGCAGTACTCAACTTCACTGCTAATTATCTGAAACGGCCCTGCCGGCTTGGCATCGTCTCAAATAACCTTCACATAAGCTTCATTCGCTTATAATACAGACCCTCCTGTCACCGAGCTCCATGGCTGCAGCTTGGCTTCACTCGCTTTGAAGGCAGACCCTCCTGTCACCGAGCTCCATGACTGCATCTTGGCTTCACTCGCTAAGAATACAGACCCTCCTGTCACCGAGCTCCATGGCTGCAGCTTGGCTTCACTCGCTTTGAAGGCAGACCCTCCTGTCACCGAGCTCCATGGCTGCAGCTTGGCTTCATTCGCTAAGAATACAGACCCTCCTGTCACTGAGCTCCATGACTGCATCTTGGCTTCACTCGCTAAGAATACAGACCCTCCTGTCACCGAGCTCCATGGCTGCAGCTTGGCTTCACTCGCTTTGAAGGCAGACCCTCCTGTCACCGAGCTCCATGGCTGCAGCTTGGCTTCACTCGCTTTGAAGGCAGACCCTCCTGTCACCGAGCTCCATGGCTGCAGCTTGGCTTCATTCGCTAATAATACAGACCGTCCTGTCACCGTGCTCCATGGCAGCAGCTTGGCTTCACTCGCTTTGAAGGCAGACCCTCCTGTCACCGAGCTCCATGGCTGCAGCTTGGCTTCACTCGCTTTGAAGGCAGACCCTCCTGTCACCGAGCTCCATAGCTGCAGCTTGGCTTCATTCGCTAATAATACAGACCCTCCTGTCACCGAGCTCCATGGCTGCAGCTTGGCTTCATTCGCTAATAATACAGACCCTCCTGTCACCGAGCTCCATGGCTGCAGCTTGGCTTCAGTCGCTTTGAAGGCAGACCCTCCTGTCACCGAGCTCCATGGCTGCAGCTTGGCTTCATTCGCTAATAATACAGACCCTCCTGTCACCGAGCTCCATAGCTGCAGCTTGGCTTCATTCGCTAATAATACAGACCCTCCTGTCACCGAGCTCCATGGCTGCAGCTTGGCTTCATTCGCTAATAATACAGACCCTCCTGTCACCGAGCTCCATAGCTGCAGCTTGGCTTCAGTCGCTTTGAAGGCAGACCCTCCTGTCACCGAGCTCCATAGCTGCAGCTTGGCTTCATTCGCTAATAATACAGACCCTCCTGTCACCGAGCTCCATAGCTGCAGCTTGGCTTCATTCGCTAAGAATACAGACCCTCCTGTCACCGAGCTCCATAGCTGCAGCTTGGCTTCATTCGCTAATAATACAGACCCTCCTGTCACCGAGCTCCATAGCTGCAGCTTGGCTTCATTCGCTAATAATACAGACCCTCCTGTCACCGAGCTCCATGGCTGCAGCTTGGCTTCAGTCGCTTTGAAGGCAGACCCTCCTGTCACCGAGCTCCATAGCTGCAGCTTGGCTTCATTCGCTAATAATACAGACCCTCCTGTCACCGAGCTCCATGGCTGCAGCTTGGCTTCACTCGCTTTGAAGGCAGACCCTCCTGTCACCGAGCTCCATGACTGCATCTTGGCTTCAGTCGCTTTGAAGGCAGACCCTCCTGTCACCGAGCTCCATGGCTGCAGCTTGGCTTCAGTCGCTTTGAAGGCAGACCCTCCTGTCACCGAGCTCCATGGCTGCAGCTTGGCTTCAGTCGCTTTGAAGGCAGACCCTCCTGTCACCGAGCTCCATGGCTGCAGCTTGGCTTCTCTATCGAGTTCCGGGGAACTGATTTCGCTGGCATTGTCTAGCCGGCTAACTCGCAGTGTTGCACTTGCAATGCTCACAGAAAGCACGGAGCTCTTTTTGAGACGGTGGTGCCGCCATGCCTTCAAATCAAATTGCCAGAGGCCGGGCACGGCCCCCGCCGCCATTGTGAGAATAATGCGATTTCTCTTGGCCTGCGAGCAAATCGGGTTACGGCTGTCTCGGCCCATTAAACCGCTGGAGGAAAGATACCAGGAGCTGTATCTCCGTTTCCGGCTGGGTGTGAGTCTCAGCGCTGCAGCCTCCGTGCCTCATCAGTCGCTTGCTGCGATCCAGTAGCGATTGTTCTTTTGTTCACACGATGTGCGGAAATTTCCATTGTTATAGTAATCCATGCAGTTCCAGTTTGACTTACTGGCGCATTGCTAGCACTTTCTCTGTTGCTGCATTTCACTATCGGTCACTCACACTCACTCTATCAGCAGAATGGGATCTGAAGCCTCTCTACTTTGATTTGATTTGATTGATTCATTTGCCTTTCTGCTATCCTCCGAAAAGCCGTCGGCAAGCGGCCCTCCCATGCTTAATCATCTGCGGCCCGCGCTGCCGCTCCCTGCCAAAATAAACAGCATACGGCCTTCGCAGGCAGACTAACAGGGCGTTCGTGTCTGCCGACGCCCTGGTCCTCAATCACCAAGCGCTGGAATGATTATACAACTGTATCCTTGCAGCCCGATTAAGGACCTGCAGATTCAGGATCGAAATAATACAAGAGACAGCTCTTAATTAGTCTGACTGTTGCTGCTTCGAAAACTTTAAAGCTACGAGCCAAGCACCTGACAGGGGCAGCACTTTCTTGTTCTAGCACAACTGCACGCAAGTGCATGCACTTCTCCCAAACTTAAACTGCTTTCTTGAATGGAATTATCTGTAACACATCCCTGCGATGTTATCTTTCTAAACAGTCGTTACTTCTACGAGTATTTGCCCTTCACAGAGGACTCGACGCTTGCCCCTTTAAAGAAGACCGTTTTACTGAACCTCAGTGAACACTGGACTTACCGGATAAACGGGTGTCAAGCAAATTCCGAGTCTCAGGCAGCAGGGTGAGTGGGTGGGATATGCGCTGCCTAGTGACAGACTTGCAGCTCCGTCCAGTTGTTTGCCCAAGCCGTACACACACAAATACTGGGTGCCCTGCTGCCTGATCTCATGCCCTGGCATACCTCAATTGCGCGATGAAGGAATCATAAAATGCATCCTGGCTGCCTAGGACTGAATCCAAACAGTCTGCTACTGCAAAAGTACATTGTCTTACATTTCCTTGCACGTAGACTCCGCTTGACTGCAACACGGTCGCCAGCCCATATTGTGCGCAGGTCGTAAATTTACCCGTCAAGTCGTCAATTTGGCAAATCAAATCGAAGCGACTTGACTCGATAGTCTGGCCAAAGCTCCCGAGTAGCTTCTGCAAACACGCGGCCTTAGCTTAATTACTCCGCCCAGACTGCACTGCACGCGATCCCACCGCCGTCTCGCAGACTGGGAGAATGCTCCCCACGCGGGCGAGAGTAGCTAAGTAGCCTTTCTCACGTTAAACTCTTTGCCTCAATCCTCTGTCCCCACTTCCCTACATTGGCATTATCCCACAGTTTGTCTCTGTGTTTGTTATCTTGCTGTCCCAACTGCTTTCGGTTCCTTTCTCAGTCTCTGTCTGGCTGAAAATCACGGCTTAGCCGTCAAAGCGTGCCTGAGCAGCAGGACTTGCCGTGCAGACTTGCAGACTCGCGTACTTTCGGAGTTACTGGAAGTCACGAAATTAATATCCCGCCAGGCCACTGATTAAATTAGCACTACAGAGCCCCGAGCCGAATCGCATTACCGCTCAGACACACTGGGGCTGCAGCGGGGACCGCCACGAATCAGACACAGCGAGCCTGATTACCCGGGCCTCGCTGGCTCTGTCTGTGTGTCTGTCTCTCTGTCTCTCTGCCTGCCTGCCTGTCTGTCTGTCAGGTCTGGGTGTCTGCCTGTCTGTCACGTCTGTGTGTCTGTCTGTCTCTCTGCCTGCCTGCCTGCCTGTCTGTCTGTCAGGTCTGGGTGTCTTTCTGCCTGTCTGTCTGCCCAACTGCCTGTCTGTCTGTCAGGTCTGTCTGTCTGTCTGTCTGTCTGTCTGTCAGGTCTGGGTGTCTTTCTGCCTGTCTGTCTGCCCAACTGCCTGTCTGTCTGTCAGGTCTGTCTGTCTGTCTGTCTGTCTGTCTGTCTGTCTGTCTGTCTGTCTGTCTGTCTGTCTGTGCTGGGTGTCTGTCTGTCTCCCTCAGAAGCTCCGCAGTTTCTTAGTCAAAAGTATTCTCTCTCTCTGCAGCAGGAAGTCTGCGCTGGTTGGCAGGTGTGAATTTGCAGGCGGCGGTTTGGACAGAAGCTGGAATAAAGCCATCCCTGTGATTAGCGCAGCAGGTGGAAGCTTCAGCCATTCGAGCGCGCTGTTCTATTGGCAGCTGTTGGCAGCCTTCTCTTAGTCCATTATTTATTTCTTCCGCGGCAACAGATCTGGCGGCCTCTTATTGTGCCGCGCCTATATTCTACTGAAGTACCTCGTATTTTTACCTTCTGGAGGCCGTGAAAAAATCTTTATGTCGCTGAAAAACTCTTCAGTCAGGAAGAGGGACTCAATGGCCGCACGCTTTTTGGTGCCTATTTTTGGCTCATAAAAATCCTGTCTAACGCTTTTTAAGTACACTGGGTGTACTTTTTTCACTTAACTCACTTATCTGTTCTCGATCTGACCCATTTTGACCCAATGGATTCCTAGTTGCCTCTCACTGATGACCCAGTGGCTGAATCTGACAAAACTGACTCGTAAAATACTCAAAGTTCTCTACAGCAAGCGACATTCTCAAGTGGTTTCTACAGCAAGCATTTATTTGCAGCAAGAGTTCCTCGGACCGGGAGAGCAGCAATGTACAATTTTGGGGATCTGTGAGTCAGCTACCATAGACTGCATTGCATTCAATTAAATTAAATTGTTCCGAGTTGCTCTTTGGAAACTGCGGAAGTGCGCAGCGCAGCACGCGAGTTTCGATGACGCCCGGCCGCGAGCTTCACCAAGCGGCCACAGCAGCTGCTGAATGCGGCAGAACCAGTGTGGTTTGTCAAACCCCCAGCCAAACCGCTTGCTTCTCACATTCCTTTCCCGCTGGCAGCGGGCAGCTGCCTGGGAGATGAGCCCGGGGTGCGGCTGCCAATTAATGATGCATGATGCCGCCGCCTCCGCACCTAAGTGAGAACTGCTGGAAGCGACTACTGAGGATTTAGCCGCAGGAATTTTTCCCTCTTAGGTGCCTCTCTTCAGCCCCGGCCGCTGCTGCCTCTGGGCTCGTCTTTCTTTCTTTTGTTTATGAAACTCAAATCCCTCTGTCTGGCACATCCAGCCCTCCTGCCTGCCCCGTCCAGCATCGTGTCATCGGCGGGGCCAGTTTATCGCAGTCTGCAATTTCGCAATTTCGGCCTCAGTCAAACTCAGTCGAGCCGCCTCGCTCTCCAGCCGCCGCGCCCGGCCTGCGCAGCGGGCGCAGCTGGATGTCCGCGGCCGGCCGGCTGGCCGAGTCGATTGCCTCGGATTCTTCGTTGTCCGGCGCGCAGGAGGAGCACTCGCGCTCCTTAGGCTGCCGCCGCCGCTGCTGCTGCTGCTCTTGCTGCTGATGGGAACGCCGACTCGTCTTGGGTTTCGGCTTGAGCGGCGCCTCGGTGCTGGCCGCCTGGCTGTGACGCCGCTGGCGCCGGCTCCACCTGTCGCAGGGCCAGCAGAGAAGGTCGCGCAGGCTCTGCCGGAACTTCTTGCCGATGACACAGTAGAGAATGAAGTTCAGGCAGGAGTTGATCAGCACAAGGAAGTTGGTGGCCACGATCACCAGCTGCATGCGCTGCTGATGCTGCTCTGAGGGCCGCACTACCGTCTCAATGATGGTGAGCAGCACGTTGGGCAGCATGAACAGGTAGAAGGACACCACAATGGCCAGCGAGACGTACGTCAGCTGGGCCTCCTTCTCCTGACGGCGCGTCACCTGCGGGATGATGAGCGGCTGCAAAATTGAGCCCGGCTGTAAAGCGGAAGACGCCGCAAAGCGATCCAACGCGTTTGCCTCTCGCACCAAGATACCTGAGCTCGATTCCACGGCGAGACCACAACAGGTGTTTTTCAGGGTGTTGAGGTTGTCAACTGCCACATTGTGTGCAGGAAGATCAGCTTCGGTTTGAGCTTGTCATAGCAGGATCATTATAAAAGAAGGCTGAGGAAATGATTTTGCACCAATTCCAGCCGACTTAAAAGGATCACCTAGATAATTCTCACCTAGATAATAGGAAAGGCTATTCACATCTCCAATGCTTTGGCTGGCAATCTATTTCGGGCCTAATTCAATCCGGGACAAATTTGCCGTCCGCGCTTCAATTCGACCAATTTCGGACTCCTTCGTTAATCCCGTTTCCCAATTCGGCCTCCATGCAACCGAAATTCTGCAGCTCTGAGGGGGGAATTCAATCAGGGCAGATGAAGTTGCTGTTGCTGAAGTGCCGACAAGGAACGCGCGGCATTGATTCTTCTCGACTTCTCTGTCGCTTTTGACGCAAAAACTCGGTCTAGGGAAATGCTGGCGTGACAACTGGCTACCTTATCCATGCCTTTTTGCTTCACTGTGCGTTCTGAACTGGCATTCCTGACTTGATTTATCACAAAATAGCATCTTTACCACTGTCATAATTCCCAACTGTCACCATCCTCAATTCCTAATCAGTCAATACCCATCAGTCAATACCCATCAGTCAATACCCATCAGTCAATACCCATCAGTCAATACCCATCAGTCAATACCCATCAGTCAGTACCCATCAGTCAATACCCATCAGTCAATACCCATCAGTCAATACCCATCAGTCAATACCCATCAGTCAGTACCCATCAGTCAATACCCATCAGTCAATACCCATCAGTCAGTACCCATCAGTCAATACCCATCAGTCAATACCCATCAGTCAATACCCATCAGTCAATACCCATCAATCAATACCCATCAGTCAATACCCATCCGTCATTCTCACCTGCCACATGTTGATGCTGCGCCGCAGGGACTTGGCAATGCGGATGTTCATGAAGGTGATGGCCGTCACTGGCACTACAAAGTAGAAGGCGGAGTACAGCACTCCTGAGTACACCAGCTCGTACAGGCCAGTTGCCGAGCCGTTGCCAGGCCGCTGCATCCATTCAGCCGGGTGGTTGCTGGCCACCATGATCTCGCAGTCGCTGTGGTTGCCAGGCAGTGGCTGGGCCAGCTGGCAGCCGAACAGGCGGCGGGAGTTCTCCACCAGCCGCTGCTTCTTCCAGTAGGTCGCCACGTCCGACCCGATGGGGATGTCGTTGACGTTGATCTCAAAGAACTTGGGCACATTGTAGGCCGCGCTGAGCAGCAGCACCAGGCCCAGGTTGCGGTACACGGCCCGCCCCGCGGGCTTCCCGTTCGCCACCGACAGCGGCCGGCAGACGGCCTGGAAACGCTCGAAGGACACGAGCAGGGTGATGTAGATGGAGGCCAGCTGCATGGTGAAGCACACGGGCACCAGGTACTTGACCATGCCGCCACGGTTCAGATAGAAGTAGTACACAACGAGGCTGGGCATCTGAGGACGGGTTTGAGCACTCGAAATTCTGTCTTCGGGCTGTCTGTACGACGCCTCGATGGATCGAAAATAGATCTATTTTTTCTCTACGCCTTTCGACCTGTCTCTGTCTCTTTTTCTACCATTCTTTATGCCCTTGGTCTCCTGAGCAGTCGCCCTACCTGGTAATACTCGTAGAACACGGTGAGCACATTCATGACAAAGTTGCCCAGGATGAAGACGGCATCCACCATGCACAGCGCGGACAGGATGGTGAAGAGCGGACAGCGGCGGTGTCGGTTGGCCCGCTGCAGCACTACCACAGACAGCACGTTGCCGATGATGCCGAATACGGACAGGATGCCGGTGATGTAGAAGGCCAGCACCGACGTGGCGAACTGGATGTTGTCGGAGGTCGGGTCCGGCGTCTGCGGTGACTCCGATCGGTTTGTTGGCGCTCTGGTGGGCTCCATGGCCTGCTGGATCAACCATGAGGCGAATATTCAATTTGACATAAAAGAACGACATAGCGACAACGAAAAGCAACAGTATAGCAATCACATAGCAACGGCATTGCAACAACATAACAAAAGCATATAAACCGCATAGCAACCACAAAACAAGCGTATTAACACAGAATAGAAGCCTAGTACGCTCTAACACAAATTACAATTGCTCATTTGTGCACACTGGCGAGCCACACAGTAAAGAATTCACCATTAAGGATCCCTTGTGATTTCCAGCTCAGCGTTAAAGTACAAGTGAGACACTTTCGCTTCGCTGTGAACCATACAGAACCTAATAGGCTGGGCCTAATGGGGCAGTCTGGCCCGCTCGTCCTTCAGACAGCCGCACAAGAGGTACTGCTCGGCGGCAAAAATATTCCGGCCATTGTGATGAGAATCCGATAGCACAGGTGTGAATTTTTCATGCAATTCGGACAGGCGGGCCTCCGTTTTTTTCGGATGAGACCAGAGACAGAGGAGAGGACACGGGAGAAATGAGCGATTCGTATGGGATAAAAAGTGGGTGGAGGATGGGAAAGAGTTGAGAACAAGTGAGGCGAAGCACAATGGGGAAGCTGCCTGTGGGATGCCATTTTCGCATCGCGGCCGCCGCGGATGAAATTTCAGCCCAGCAACGCCGGACCGCAAACCCCGCCCACCCCAAGATGCGTTGATGAAGTGGAAGCCGACCCTCATCACCTGGGGGGCCCCTTGCTCCAATCAGAGCCAAAAGATATGATTTATAATGAGGCAGTTGTGCACTTTATCCTACTTGATCCTACCGTGGGATAACTTTTGCGCACCTGAGGGCTGCGGCCACCCGAAGCGCAGATCATCAATCTAGTTGCGGTCCGTGGGTCAGGGCGAAATCTGAGCTCGAGGAGCGGCGACTCGAGTTCAATCTGCTTCACCTGCTGGCCTGATTTCTACCGTGCGTCTGCCAACAAATATCCTTCTGTAGTTCGCTCACAATTCGGAGCCTCATATACCCAGGTGACAGCTGATATAGAGCCTCATCTACCCAGGTGACAGCTGATATAGAGCCTCATATACCCACGTGACAGCTGATATAGAGCCTCATATACCCACGTGACAGCTGATATAGAGCCTCATCTACCCAGGTGACAGCTGATATAGAGCCTCATATACCCACGTGACAGCTGATATAGAGCCTCATCTACCCAGGTGACAGCTGATATAGAGCCTCATCTACCCAGGTGACAGCTGATATAGAGCCTCATCTACCCAGGTGACAGCTGATATAGAGCCTCATATACCCAGGTGACAGCTGATATAGAGCCTCATCTACCCAGGTGACAGCTGATATAGAGCCTCATATACCCAGGTGACAGCTGATATAGAGCCTCATCTACCCAGGTGACAGCTGATATAGAGCCTCATCTACCCAGGTGACAGCTGATATAGAGTCTTATATGAGCAGATTTGGCTGCTTTGAGTGTAGAAAGATCCTGTGAGTTAAAAGATCCTGTGAGTTGAAAGATCCTGTTTCAGAGGAGCAATCCTGACGCACAGAAATCTGAAATTCTGCAGTCGCAGACAATCTCGGCTCTTCCAAGACTGTCTGCTCTGCATTTTCCCACACTGCGCCAAGCGGCATTGGGGGGAGGCGGTGTCGGGGGCAATTTCCTGGCTCCGGGCTCGCACCTCGCCTGTCGGCCCGGGCCGGGGGGGGCATAAGCAAACAAGGGTCACCAAGGCGGCCAGAAGGTATGGAGAGCATTTCCCACGCCCAGTTTTTCCTTCTGTCCAGCAGTCGCAACTCACCGTGCGGGTCCTGCGGGCGTCCACCTGCGCTAGACTGCAGCTGCTGCCTGCCGGGACTCGAATTCTACTCGTCGACCGGCCGCGCAAAGCTGACAAATTTCAGGCAAAGCTGGAAACGCCTCCGCCGGTTACTGGCGCCTTCTGGCTGTGCTGTGTGAGGCTTCAATTATTCAAGCCTTAAAGTCAGTGCTCTCCATGGCCTGTCATTGGCTCCCGGCCTGCCATCCAATCAGCAGGCCCAAGGTCCTTAGCCCAGTCTGTCAGGGCGTCTCACACTGCGAGGCCATGGCAACTGGCTAAGGGGCGAAAGGCGACATTGTTTGAGTCCGCAGCGGGCCGTCACAGATAAGCCAGGCCGCTGGCCCACCGCTTATCGGTGCCTGATTGACAGGTAATCTTGGCGGGCCGCTCATTCTTCTGCTTCACTCCTTGGCCTCCCGTCATGCCCGGCTCTTTTCTCCGAATTCATTCAGATTCTGCAGATTTCTGCTCAGACCCCAGGGGAGCGGCGCCTGAGCAGCATCCCCCGCCTCCGCATCCCTCAGAGCTCCGCTCTTCCAGCTTCAATGTTGGGGGCTTCGATTTGAATTCCCAAGCGAGATGATCTCTCGGACTCCTTCGGCATGAGTGGTGGCGCTCATGGCTGAGGCAGATCTGTCAGCTTTGAAGGCAGAAAACTGGATTTTGGCAATGAGGATCTCAGCTTTTTCAGGTGACTCGTCTGGAGTTTGCACCACGCAGTCATAAGAATTCTCAATCTGAATCTTCCTTGGTGACTTTTGCGATTCTAGCAGTGTCAGTCACTCTCTAGCAGTGTCAGTCACTCTCTAGCAGTGTCAGTCACTCTCTAGCAGTGTCAGTCACTCTCTAGCAGTGTCAGTCACTCTCTAGCAGTGTCAGTCACTCTCTAGAAGCGTCAGTCACTCTCTAGCAGTGTCAGTCACTCTCTAGCAGTGTCAGTCACTCTCTAGAAGCGTCAGTCACTCTCTAGCAGTGTCAGTCACTCTCTAGCAGTGTCAGTCACTCTCTAGCAGTGTCAGTCACTCTCTAGCAGTGTCAGTCACTCTCTAGAAGCGTCAGTCACTCTCTAGCAGTGTCAGTCACTCTCTAGCAGTGTCAGTCACTCTCTAGCAGTGTCAGTCACTCTCTAGCAGTGTCAGTCACTCTCTAGCAGTGTCAGTCACTCTCTAGAAGCGTCAGTCACTCTCCAGCAGTCATTCTTGTTCCCTGACAATCGGGTCGCGTCAGTTGCAATCTGATTGGGATTTCCGATTCGCCAATAAGCCCATCTGCTACCGCTGAGCAATATTTATCCCATACAGAAGTGGAGCTCATCAGCCGTGACTGCTCATGACTGATGACGCCCCGCTGCCAGCTGCGGTCCTCAATCAGACCGATTTTGTCGGCTTGGATCCGCTTCCTCCCTTCCCAGCCTCCCAAAAATGCCAGCCCGGCCAGCTCGCATTCATCACCGGGAACAGAAGCAGAAATTGGCCTCCGGTCCGGGCCCCCCGCCAAACTCGAATCAATGGCCCGCTGATCGATGCCGTGCTCGAAGGTGGGCGGCAAACAGAGGCGGGTGATGGGATCTGCTCCGGACTGATGGGCAGGCGCCAGCACCGAGTCTGTTGGGATCCCGGCTTTGATTCCGCCTTGCGATCGAAGTGCATTCAAGGGCAGCAGTACCTGGGGTTTGTGCAGTCTGTGTGCAATAGTCTGTGTGATTAGCCGTGCAGTCTGTGTGATTAGCCGTGCAGTCTGTGTGATTAGCCGTGCAGTCTGTGTGCAATAGTCTGTGTGATTAGCCGTGCAGTCTGTGTGCAATAGTCTGTGTGATTAGCCGTGCAGTTTGTGTGATTAGCCGTGCAGTCTGTGTGATTAGCCGTGCAGTCAGTGTGCAATAGTCTGTGTGATTAGCCTTGCAGTCAGTGTGCAATAGTCTGTGTGATTAGCCGTGCAGTCAGTGTGCAATAGTCTGTGTGATTAGCCGTGCAGTCAGTGTGCAATAGTCTGTGTGATTAGCCGTGCAGTCAGTGTGCAATTGTCTGTGTGATTAGCCGTGCAGTCGGTGTGCAATAGTCTGTGTGATTAGCCGTGCAGTCGGTGTGCAATAGTCTGTGTGATTAGCCTTGCAGTCGGTGTGCAATAGTCTGTGTGATTAGCCTTGCAGTCAGTGTTCAATAGTCTGTGTGATTAGCCTTGCAGTCAGTGTGCAATAGTCTGTGTGATTAGCCTTGCAGTCAGTGTGCAATAGTCTGTTTGCAGCCGTAGAGTTTGAAAACCGGGTTTCATCGAGTGCGCAATGAGCACTCTTAAATTTGGGTCACGCAGTGAGTCGGAGTGCAGGGCGAGCTAAAAATAGACGCAAACGGCCTCTTGACCCGCTGGCGGAATGCTTTCTATCTGCAGCGGCACCGCGGGCGGCTCTGAGGAAAAGCTTCTCGAAGCGGCGGACACGGAGTTCGGCAATTAGGAAAACTCGGCAGAGGACGCAACAGCGGCAGCCGCCGCAATCGCCCATGCCGATGGATTATCGGTGTTCCGGCAGCGCGCGGGACCGCTGATCATCGATTTCTGCCCGCTCAGCTGATCCCCGGCGCTGCCCGGGCGCTGATCCTCTCCAGCTCCCATTCTCACTCGACTACAACTCAATTTCCCACTCGGCCTGGCCAGTCCGCGCGAGCTTCCCCCGCCCCATATTGGAGAGGGGATCATGTGGCGCTGCCGATCGATACCACAGCCTGCCTGCCTGCTTGCTCTGGCTGCCTGAGCACAGCACAGACAGGCAGACGGACAGACAGACAGACAGACAGACAGACAGACAGACAGACAGACAGACAGACAGACAGACAGACAGACAGACAGACAGACAGACAGACAGACAGACAGACACCCAGCACAGACAGACAGACAGACAGACAGACAGACAGACAGACAGACAGACAGACAGACAGACAGACAGACAGACAGACAGACAGGCAGACGGACAGACAGACAGACAGACAGACAGACAGACAGACAGACAGACAGACAGACAGACAGACAGACAGACAGACAGACAGACAGACAGACAGACAGACAGACAGACAGACAGACAGACAGACAGACAGACAGACAGACAGACAGACAGACAGACAGACAGACAGACAGACAGCACAGACAGACAGACAGCACAGACAGACAGACAGACAGACAGACAGACAGACAGACAGACAGACAGACAGACAGACAGACAGACAGACAGACAGACAGACAGACAGACAGACAGACAGACAGACAGACAGACACCCAGCACAGACAGACAGACAGACAGACAGACAGACAGACAGACAGACAGACAGACAGACAGACAGACAGACAGACAGACAGACAGACAGACAGACAGACAGACAGACAGACACCCAGCACAGACAGACAGACAGACAGACAGACAGACAGACAGACAGACAGACAGACAGACAGACAGACAGACAGACAGACAGACAGACAGACAGACACCCAGCACAGACAGACAGACAGACAGACAGACAGACAGACAGACAGACAGACAGACAGACAGACAGACAGACAGACACCCAGCACAGACAGACAGACAGACAGACAGACAGACAGACAGACAGACAGACAGACAGACAGACAGACAGACAGACACCCAGCACAGACAGACAGACAGACAGACAGACAGACAGACAGACAGACAGACAGACAGACAGACAGACAGACAGACAGACAGACAGACAGACACCCAGCACTCCACGAGTTGATTAACATAAAAATGCGTAAAACTAAAAACTCGAAAATTTAAAAGATTTGGAAATTCGAAGAAAAGACGACATGCAGGTCCTGGTCGCTAAGGACTCATTCAATAATTTAACATCGCATCTCACGTAAGTTTTGTTGCAGACCGCGGGGGGCGTGACAAAATTGCACACACTTTGCACTCCCATTGTACATCTACTGCACATTGCGCAAAAGCAGTCCCTCTTCAAAGAAAATAATTTCCAAAAAAGAGAAAACTATTTGAGGCTACTATGAGTAGTTAGGAGCGTAAAGTCATCGGCATCGGCTCCGATCAGGCCGGCTGCAGCTGGCCTGAGGAGCAGCTGCCGTTCCGCAGCCCGCCGACATCCGCAGCCGCCGCCATCAGGCAGGCAGCTGGCGGCTCGTGCTGGAAGAACAGGCAGCCCGCAGTGAACAGGCAGCGCTGGGCGCAGGCGGTGAATGTCGGCGAGCCCGTATCCTCCGGGCGCAGCGACAGCAGGCTCCGGTTGGCGCACTTTGTGGACTGCACGACTTGCCAACAGGCCGACGCGTCCGATGGTGCTACGGCCGTCGCCATCAGCAACAGCAGCAGCAGCAGACTGAGCATCAGCAATGACAGATTCAATGTCGTCTTCATAGCGAACTCTGTGAACTCCCGAAAACTAAAATTGAAGTTTGACATTGAATTGCATGCAAATCTAAGAGCTGACCTCAAAGAATCTCATCAGTAAGAGTTCTCAAAAGAATCTGAGAAGTATTCTCAAAAGAATCTCATATGTCCTTCCTTCCTTTCCTTCCTACTATACTAAATGTCTTAAGTTTGTGTATATATACTGTTTATATACTGTTTATATACTGTTTATATACTGTTTATATACTGTTTATATACTGTTTATATACTGTTTATATACTGTTTATATACTGTTTATATACTGTTTATATACTGTTTGTATACTGTTTATATACTGTTTATATACTGTTTATATACTGTTTATATACTGTTTATATACTGTTTATATACTGTTTATATACTGTTTATATACTGTTTATATACTGTTTATATACTGTTTATATACTGTTTATATACTGTTTGTATACTGTTTATATACTGTTTATATACTGTTTATATACTGTTTATATACTGTTTATATACTGTTTATATACTGTTTATATACTGTTTATATACTGTTTATATACTGTTTATATACTGTTTATATACTGTTTATATACTGTTGTGGCGCTCTATCGTTTGAACCATTTGACGAGGACTACAAGGACTACTAAACTCAAGGGACTACTGAACCCAAGGACTACTGAACCCAAGGACTACTGAACCCAAGGACTACTGAACCCAAGGACTACTAAACCCAAGGACTACTAAACTCAAGGACTACTAAACCCAAGGACTACTGAACCCAAGGACTACTGAACCCAAGGACTACTGAACCCAAGGACTACTAAACTCAAGGACTACTAAACCCAAGGACTACTGAACCCAAGGGACTACTGAACCCAAGGACTACTAAACCCAAGGACTACTAAACCCAAGGACTACTGAACCCAAGGACTACTGAACCCAAGGGACTACTAAACCCAAGGACTACTAAACCCAAGGACTACTGAACCCAAGGGACTACTGAACCCAAGGACTACTGAACCCAAGGACTACTAAACTCAAGGACTACTAAACTCAAGGACTACTAAACCCAAGGACTACTAAACCCAAGGAACTACTAAACCCAAGGAAAAGAAAAAAAACTTTTTTGAGCGCAGCAGCAAGTCTTATTCGATACAAAACTGAGTAAAGAATTTTCGAGCATTTCTGCCAGCGTTTTTACATTCGAAAGCATAAGAAAAGACTTTGAGCAAAGCCATTAGTGTAGTGCATTTGTAATTTTAACATTTTTTCAAGCATTCTTGCAAACAATATTCAATAGGATTAAAAAATTAATGAAGATATAAAAATGTTATATTCCAAACTAAATATAGCGTTAGATATCATGGAAAGCAGCATGATATATTAAGTAAATTGCATGTAATTTGTGGGAAAAGCATTCGATATCTAGGGAATATATTGATTTCTTGAAAGGATTGCATGGGATTTCAGTCCCATAATGCTTTCAGTGAATTCTTTTAAGACGATAGCATGATTTATTAAAGAGGCCAGCATGATTTATCGAAGTTAGTTCTCTGCTGCTGGGGGGGGCATTGGTTCTCTGCTGCTGGGGGACATTGGTTCTCTGCTGCTGGGGGACATTGGTTCTCTGCTGCTGGGGGACATTGGTTCTCTGCTGCTGGGGGACATTGGTTCTCTGCTGCTGGGGGACATTGGTTCTCTGCTGCTGGGGGACATTGGTTCTCTGCTGCTGTGGGACATTGGTTCTCTGCTGCTGGGGGGCATTGGTTCTCTGCTGCTGGGGGGCATTGGTTCTCTGCTGCTGGGGGACATTGGTTCTCTGCTGCTGGGGGACATTGGTTCTCTGCTGCTGAGGGACATTGGTTCTCTGCTGCTGGGGGGCATTGGTTCTCTGCTGCTGAGGGACATTGGTTCTCTGCTGCTGGGGGGCATTGGTTCTCTGCTGCTGAGGGACATTGGTTCTCTGCTGCTGAGGGGATAGTATTCGCATGTACCTTAGTAGCATTAAGCTGAGTTGTATCAAGCATAATTTACTTGTGTAATTTTGCCCCAATGGGGCTCTTGGTGTACAGACCGGATGTCTCAGAATGTATTCAAGCTCAGACTGACTACTTTTGTATGTAGTGAGAATTCAAATTCTCGTTGAATCGCAATAATGTATATTCACAATCAGGGAAATTAATACTGACGAAATGAGTTTTCGTTTTTTTGCTTTCATGTGTGTTTTGTCCTTCTTCATTACACAATTTTTTTTTCTGAACAGTAGTGCCCCCCAAGGGGGCTTAGTGTGCTAGTAAAAGATCTGATAAGAATCTCAGAAGTGTTCTCAAAAGAATCTCAGAATTGATCTCAAAAGAATCTCAGAAGTGTTCTCAAAAGAATCTCAGAAGTGTTCTCAAAAGAATCTCAGAAGTGTTCTCAAAAGAATCTCAGAAGGGTTCTCAAAAGTGTTCTCAAAAGAATCTCAGAAGTGTTATCAGGTGAATCAGCAGTTATTTGCAGCGGGAGATGATCGCTCACCTAGGCTGATTTGTGCAGGATGAAGCTGGTTGGTAAGGCCTGCAGTTGATGCCAAGCGGTCTGAGCAGCTGGCTCTGTGTGGAGCTGTCCCGGCCTTCTCCAGCAACTCAGCAGAGCTCAGCTTTTGCTGAAATCTGGTCGTTTTGGCTGGGGAGGATTGTTTGCTTGCCCCCGGTTGCTAAGGAGGAGTCTATTTGGGGGCACGCGCGGCACAGCTCTGAGTTCCATTGTTTTGCTTGCCCGTGACAGATGAGGGAAAGCAGGTGGGGAAAAAGTCCTCTTGCGCGCTGCCATAATCGAGTTATGCCCAGTCCAGGCCCTTTCAATTGTGTCAGGCGAAGTTTTCCCAATCGACAGGGCCTTGGGGGTTCCCTGAGCTTCGCCTGCTGTTCATAATAACAACCACTTGGCTACCAAAGCTGCAGGTCAAACACGCATGCGACCTGGACCTTGAGCATACAACACATCCTGCGTCTGAGCTCCGAGAAGCTACATTTACTACCGCTGCTTTGCTTTACATTTCCTGCTGACTCACCACACTATTCACTCATCACGATTCACGCTTCACACCATTCACGCATCACACTATTCACACATCACACTATTCACTCATCACGATTCACGCATCACACCATACACTCATCACGATTCACGCTTCACACTATTCACGCATCACACCATTCACACATCACACCATTCACTCATCACGATTCACGCATCACACCATACACTCATCACGATTCACGCTTCACACTATTCACGCATCACACCATTCACACATCACACTATTCACTCATCACGATTCACGCATCACACCATACACTCATCACACCATTCACTCATCACGATTCACGCATCACACCATACACTCATCACACCATTCACTCATCACACCATTCACTCATCACGATTCACGCATCACACCATACACTCATCACACCATTCACTCATCACACCATTCACTCATCACGATTCACGCATCACACCATACACTCATCACACCATTCACGCATCACACCATTCACGCATCACACCATTCACGCATCACACTATTCACTCATCACGATTCACGCATCACGATTCACGCATCACACTATTCACTCACCACACTATTCACTCATCACGATTCACTCATCACACCATTCACGCATCACACTATTCACTCATTACACTATTCACTCGTCACACTATTCACTCATCACACTATTCACTCATCACACTATTCACTCATTACACTATTCACTCATTACACTATTCACTCATTACACTATTCACTCATCACGATTCACTCATCACACCATTCACGCATCCCACTATTCACTCATTACACTATTCACTCATTACACTATTCACTCATTACACTATTCACTCATCACACTATTCACTCATCATACTATTCACTCATCACACTATTCACTCGTCACACTATTCACTCATTACACTATTCACTCATTACACTATTCACTCATTACACTATTCACTCATCACACTATTCACTCATTACACTATTCACTCATTACACTATTCACTCATTACACTATTCACTCATCACACTATTCACTCATCATACTATTCACTCATCACACTATTCACTCGTCACACTATTCACTCATTACACTATTCACTCATTACACTATTCACTCATCCCACTATTCACTCATCATACTATTCACTCATTACACTATTCACTCATTACACTATTCACTCATCACACTATTCACTCATCATACTATTCACTCATCACACTATTCACTCATCATACTATTCACTCATTACACTATTCACTCATCATACTATTCACTCATTACACTATTCACTCATCCCACTATTCACTCATCATACTATTCACTCATCACACTATTCACTCATCGCACTATTCACTCATCATACTATTCACTCATTACACTATTCACTCATCCCACTATTCACTCATCATACTATTCACTCATCACACTATTCACTCATCGCACTATTCACTCATTACACTATTCACTCATTACACTATTCACTCATTACACTATTCACTCATCCCACTATTCACTCATCACACTATTCACTCATCACACTATTCACTCATCACACTATTCACTCATCACACTATTCACTCATTACACTATTCACTCATTACACTATTCACTCATCACACTATTCACTTATTACACTATTCACTCATCACACTATTCACTCATCACACTATTCACTCATCACACTATTCACTTATTACACTATTCACTTATTACACTATTCACTCATTACACTATTCACTCATTACACTATTCACTCATTACACTATTCACTCATTACACTATTCACTCATTACACTATTCACTCATTACACTATTCACTCATTACACTATTCACTCATTACACTATTCACTCATCCCACTATTCACTCATCACACTATTCACTCATCACGATTCACGCATCACACCATTCCCGCATCACACTATTCACTCATCACGATTCACGCATCACGATTCACGCATCACACTATTCACTCACCACACAATTCACTCATTACACTATTCACTCATCACACTATTCACTCATTACACTATTCACTCATTACACTATTCACTCATTACACTATTCACTCATTACACTATTCACTCATTACACTATTCACTCATCACACTATTCACTCATCACACTATTCACTCATTACACTATTCACTCATTACACTATTCACTCATCCCACTATTCACTCATCACACTATTCACTCATCACGATTCACGCATCACACCATTCCCGCATCACACTATTCACTCATCACGATTCACGCATCACGATTCACGCATCACACTATTCACTCACCACACAATTTACTCATCACGATTCACTCATCACACCATTCACGCATCACACTATTCACTCATCACGACGATTCACGCATCACACTATTCACTCATCACACCATTCACACATCACTCTATTCACTTATCACACAATTCACTCGTCACACTATTCACTCGTCACACTATTCACTCGTCACACTATTCACTCATCACACTATTCACTCGTCACACTATTCACTCGTCACACTATTCACTCATCACACTAATTACTCATCACACTATTCACTTATGACACAATTCACTCGTCACACTATTCACTCGTCACACTATTCACTCGTCACACTATTCACTCATCACACCATTCACACATCACTCTATTCACTTATCACACAATTCACTCGTCACACTATTCACTCGTCACACTATTCACTCGTCACACTATTCACTCATCACACCATTCACACATCACTCTATTCACTCATCACACCATTCACACAACACTCTATTCACTTATCACACAATTCACTCGTCACACTATTCACTCGTCACACTATTCACTCGTCACACTAGAAAGAATATTGTATTATATATCTATTTGGTTCTCTAGTATTCAGTTATTTTTCGTGCTCTCAAACAGAAAGTGCAGAGGTAAGCCGGTGGTGCCTCTAGCCAATCAGAACTGGATTAAAAGGCTGGGCGGGATAAGAGGCAACAGAGGGAGAAAGGTGGCTGCTAGCCAGGGTAGAAAAGCTTAGAAGTACATGTCAGATAGTGCCGCACTAAAAGCGCCTTGAAAACGAAGCTCATAGGTGCAAGCCATATTTATAGTACATTTCTAATCTAAAGTTTACGAATTAAACATTTGTTCTTCAGCCATTTCAAAGTGCATTCAATCTTCGCTGTGTTCAGCAGCCGTCAGCCTGGCATCCTGGGCTGCAGTTGGCTACACAAATGGAGACAGGCACTCCGCCAGCATTCCATTGTATTTGTAATCCACTTCCTTGACGTCCTTCAGCCGCTCCTGTGTTGACGACATGGCCACGGTGTTCTCCAGGCCGTCCGCTGAATTGCTGGGCTCGCCCGAGCTCCACAGGCTGGCATCCACGGAGGTGTTTCACGCGCCCCAGAGCCAGCCTCCGGCCGGTTCAGCGCTGCCTGGCAGCTGGCGACTGCCCAGCAGGACTTCAGTCCAGCTGTACTTCGTAATCAGGCTCTTGAGGTGCAGCAGCTCGGTCAGGTCCGTCACGTCAGCCATGATGACAAGGCCGTCCAGCGAGTCGATTGCCGCCTTGCCGAGACTCCAGTCGGTCACGCCGCCGACCAGCTTGTAGGTGGCATGCCGCAGAGGCTCTCCGAATCCTGCAGGACACAGGGCGCCATCGGGCAGTCCCGGCTGCCTCTTGACGAACACGGAGCCGGTGCGGTTACAGCTGCACGAGTCTCTCACGGCCTTGCTGCAGTGGTCGAACACGAACAGCCGACACGGACCGTCCACGGAAGGCCTGGCAGCGGTCTCGGTAGTCGCACAGCTGAGCGCAATGCCTCTGGCTCTGAGCCTCCGAGTGCGTCTCCGAAAAGCTGCTGGCAGCAGCCATGAGGACTACAATGGGCTGGGCCGATGCCATCCTGCTGGACACTGCAGCCATGAGGACTACAATGGGCTGGGCCGATGCCATCCTGCTGGACACTGCAGCCATGAGGACTACAATGGGCTGGGCCGATGCCATCCTGCTGGACACTGCAGCCATGAGGACTACAATGGGCTGGGCCGATGCCATCCTGCTGGACACTGCAGCCATGAGGACTACAATGGGCTGGGCCGATGCCATCCTGCTGGACACTGCAGCCTGCGGCACTTCTCTTGTGCGTTTTCATCAGGCGTTGAATAATAAATTAGTGACTGGGCAGGTGGGAGACGAATCTGATTATCCAGTTCTTTATGAGGCTCAACAGCCCGCTGAATTTTAATCGCATGGCTGCAAACTCAAGCTGGGCATTAATGAGATTAACTGGCTAAATGCCACTGTGAGATTAGCACTGGACAGTGCTCTGGTCCCAGTAGCTTGTAAAATAAAATAAGGCTCATATGGCATTGGCCGGGATGCTGACTAATGAGCAAAACTACTAGAATTCATGTGCGAAGTTCCTGCTCTGGCTGTCTGGAGTCTAGCAAGCTTTGTAGAACTAGAATTCATGTGCGAAGTTCCTGCTCTGGCTGTCTGGAGTCTAGCAAGCTTTGTAGAACTAGAATTCATGTGCGAAGTTCCTGCTCTGGCTGTCTGGAGTCTAGCAAGCTTTGTAGAACTAGAATTCATGTGCCCAGTTCCTGCTCTGGCTGTCTGGAGTCTAGCAAGCTTTGTAGAACTAGAATTCATGTGCCAAGTTCCTGCTCTGACTGTCTGGAGTCTAGCAAGCTTTGTAGAACTAGAATTCATGTGCCCAGTTCCTGCTCTGACTGTCTGGAGTCTAGCAAGCTTTGTAGAACTAGAATTCATGTGCCCAGTTCCTGCTCTGGCTGTCTGTAGTCTAGCAAGCTTTGTAGAACTAGAATTCATGTGCCCAGTTCCTGCTCTGACTGTCTGGAGTCTAGCAAGCTTTGTAGAACTAGAATTCATGTGCCCAGTTCCTGCTCTGGCTGTCTGGAGTCTAGCAAGCTTTGTAGAACTAGAATTCATGTGCCCAGTTCCTGCTCTGACTGTCTGGAGTCTAGCAAGCTTTGTAGAACTAGAATTCATGTGCCCAGTTCCTGCTCTGGCTGTCTGTAGTCTAGCAAGCTTTGTAGAACTAGAATTCATGTGCCCAGTTCCTGCTCTGACTGTCTGGAGTCTAGCAAGCTTTGTAGAACTAGAATTCATGTGCCCAGTTCCTGCTCTGGCTGTCTGGAGTCTAGCAAGCTTTGTAGAACTAGAATTCATGTGCCCAGTTCCTGCTCTGACTGTCTGGAGTCTAGCAAGCTTTGTAGAACTAGAATTCATGTGCCCAGTTCCTGCTCTGGCTGTCTGGAGTCTAGCAAGCTTTGTAGAACTAGAATTCATGTGCCCAGTTCCTGCTCTGGCTGTCTGGAGTCTAGCAAGCTTTGTAGAACTAGAATTCATGTGCCCAGTTCCTGCTCTGACTGTCTGTAGTCTAGCAAGCTTTGTAGAACTAGAATTCATGTGCCCAGTTCCTGCTCTGGCTGTCTGGAGTCTAGCAAGCTTTGTAGAACTAGAATTCATGTGCCCAGTTCCTGCTCTGGCTGTCTGGAGTCTAGCAAGCTTTGTAGAACGATTTCATTTTTTTACCTGATCGCTCAATTATTTTTAATATTCTTTTTTTAATGCTGCATTTCAATTCCTGAAACTAAATTTCATGTCAGGCTGTGACTTACACAAACAGCGACTTTAATAAAACAAATTCGGAATTTGAGTCAGTAGCGAAAACTTTCTGGGCGTCATTGTAAACTGAAGTTCATTTCGCCAGACTTGATCTCATTTCTCTTTTCTATCATTTATATCTCTTTCTAGCGCATCCGTCTTTCTAACTATTATAATCTGCTTCTTGTTATCAACTCGCATGTTTACTGATTCAGAATAAGTCAGCCATACCAGTTCAGGTCAACATCACACTATAGACCCTGGATACTGCTCCGGGCTATTGGCTTCACCTTAGAAGTGCACGCCTGCCCAGTTAATTCCCGTGCCCAGTGCCGCGGTGTTCTCAACTCACAAGACAGCGGGCGTGATCAAGGAGCAGCTGGGATTGAAACACTTCACTGGAGTCTGCGCAATTTCTGCATTTGCTTTTTACCAGCCTTTTACGAGCTCATGGGAGCTGAGTTCATGGGAGCTGAGTTCATGGGAGCTGAGTTCATGGGAGCTGAGTTCATGGGAGCTGAGTTCATGGGAGCTGAGTTCATGGGAGCTGAGTTCATGGGAGCTGAGTTCATGGGAGCTGAGTTCATGGGAGCTGAGTTCATGGGAGCTGAGTTCATGGGAGCTGAGTTCATGGGAGCTGAGTTCATGGGAGCTGAGTTCATGGGAGCTGAGTTCATGGGAGCTGAGTTCATTGGAGCTGAGTTCATGGGAGCTGAGTTCATGGGAGCTGAGTTCATGGGAGCTGAGTTCATGGGAGCTGAGTTCATGGGAGCTGAGTTCATGGGAGCTGAGTTCATTGGAGCTGAGTTCATGGGAGCTGAGTTCATGGGAGCTGAGTTCATGGGAGCTGAGTTCATGGGAGCTGAGTTCATGGGAGCTGAGTTCATGGGAGCTGAGTTCATGGGAGCTGAGTTCATGGGAGCTGAGTTCATGGGAGCTGAGTTCATGGGAGCTGAGTTCATGGGAGCTGAGTTCATGGGAGCTGAGTTCATGGGAGCTGAGTTCATGGGAGCTGAGTTCATTGGAGCTGAGTTCATGGGAGCTGAGTTCATGGGAGCTGAGTTCATGGGAGCTGAGTTCATGGGAGCTGAGTTCATGGGAGCTGAGTTCATGGGAGCTGAGTTCATTGGAGCTGAGTTCATGGGAGCTGAGTTCATGGGAGCTGAGTTCATGGGAGCTGAGTTCATGGGAGCTGAGTTCATGGGAGCTGAGTTCATTGGAGCTGAGTTCATGGGAGCTGAGTTCATGGGAGCTGAGTTCATGGGAGCTGAGTTCATGGGAGCTGAGTTCATGGGAGCTGAGTTCATGGGAGCTGAGTTCATGGGAGCTGAGTTCATTGGAGCTGAGTTCATGGGAGCTGAGTTCATGGGAGCTGAGTTCATGGGAGCTGAGTTCATTGGAGCTGAGTTCATGGGAGCTGAGTTCATGGGAGCTGAGTTCATGGGAGCTGAGTTCATGGGAGCTGAGTTCATGGGAGCTGAGTTCATGGGAGCTGAGTTCATGGGAGCTGAGTTCATGGGAGCTGAGTTCATTGGAGCTGAGTTCATGGGAGCTGAGTTCATGGGAGCTGAGTTCATGGGAGCTGAGTTCATGGGAGCTGAGTTCATGGGAGCTGAGTTCATGGGAGCTGAGTTCATGGGAGCTGAGTTCATGGGAGCTGAGTTCATTGGAGCTGAGTTCATGGGAGCTGAGTTCATGGGAGCTGAGTTCATGGGAGCTGAGTTCATGGGAGCTGAGTTCATGGGAGCTGAGTTCATGGGAGCTGAGTTCATGGGAGCTGAGTTCATGGGAGCTGAGTTCATGGGAGCTGAGTTCATTGGAGCTGAGTTCATGGGAGCTGAGTTCATGGGAGCTGAGTTCATGGGAGCTGAGTTCATTGGAGCTGAGTTCATGGGAGCTGAGTTCATGGGAGCTGAGTTCATGGGAGCTGAGTTCATGGGAGCTGAGTTCATGGGAGCTGAGTTCATGGGAGCTGAGTTAATTGGAGCTGAGTTCATGGGAGCTGAGTTCATGGGAGCTGAGTTCATGGGAGCTGAGTTCATTGGAGCTGAGTTCATGGGAGCTGAGTTCATGGGAGCTGAGTTCATGGGAGCTGAGTTCATGGGAGCTGAGTTCATGAGAGCTGAGTTCATGGGAGCTGAGTTCATGGGAGCTGAGTTCATGGGAGCTGAGTTTTTCGAATCCACTGCATGCGCTCATGCCCAAACCGTTCATCTGGTGTTCCCATCGTCTAGGGGGTGTCCGCCTCCGTTCAGGTGTCCTCGTCCCTTCAGCGGGTGTCCACTTCTGTTATGCTGTGTAAGCTTAAATTCAGCTGGTGTCCACCTTCCCTCAGCAAGTGGCGGACTACATTTAGCGGGTGTCCACCTTCCCTCAGCAAGTGGCAGACTACATTTAGCTGGTGTCCACCTTCCCTCAGCAAGTGGCAGACTACATTTATCTGGTGTCCACCTTCCCTCAGCAAGTGGCAGACTACATTTAGCTGGTGTCCACAGCTCTCCTGATTCAGTCACATGACCTGAAAGTATATTTTTTTTAATTTTCAACACACGCAATCCTTTAATGTTTTAGTTAATAAAAGTTAGCAGCTTTGGCTGAATTTTTTATTCAATCAAGGTGCCCTTTGATTTTAGCGCACACAATCATTTTCAGCTTGAGCAAGCATTTTTTGCCGATTTTCCTAAGCGGCTTCTAGAAACAATCGCTCTAAAAGAAACTTTTTAATTGCTAATTAAATGTCAAACACTTTCGCAACTCAGTGAGCTGCCTCAGCTCAGCCGTGTAATCCGATACACGCCTGAGATTAGCGCTTACCTGGGCGGCGAGCTGCGTGTCCATTCGGCTAATCGGCGGCCTCCTGACTCGATCACCCGAGGACTGGGCACTCTGATCTTTTTCCCACTTCAGTAGAAGACTTTGCTAACATTTTCCTGCGATCTTCCATTGGCAACAGGACAGCAGTAAACTTTGGCTGCATGGAACAATTGAAGGATTTGGGAGAATTAGGAGGAATGGCAAAGAAATGGGAGGAATGCAAAGAAATGGGAGGAATGCAAAGAAATGGGAGGAATGCAAAGAAATGGGAGGAATGGCAAAGAAATGGGAGGAATGCAAAGAAATGGGAGGAATGCAAAGAAATGGGAGGAATGCAAAGAAATGGGAGGAATGGCAAAGAAATGGGAGGAATGCAAAGAAATGGGAGGAATGCAAAGAAATGGGAGGAATGCAAAGAAATGGGAGGAATGCAAAGAAATGGGAGGAATGGCAAAGAAATGGGAGGAATGCAAAGAAATGGGAGGAATGGCAAAGAAATGGGAGGAATGCAAAGAAATGGGAGGAATGCAAAGAAATGGGAGGAATGCAAAGAAATGGGAGGAATGCAAAGAAATGGGAGGAATGGCAAAGAAATGGGAGGAATGCAAAGAAATGGGAGGAATGGCAAAGAAATGGGAGGAATGGCAAAGAAATGGGAGGAATGGCAAAGAAATGGGAGGAATGCAAAGAAATGGGAGGAATGCAAAGAAATGGGAGGAATGGCAAAGAAATGGGAGGAATGCAAAGAAATGGGAGGAATGCAAAGAAATGGGAGGAATGGCAAAGAAATGGGAGGAATGCAAAGAAATGGGAGGAATGCAAAGAAATGGGAGGAATGGCAAAGAAATGGGAGGAATGCAAAGAAATGGGAGGAATGGCAAAGAAATGGGAGGAATGCAAAGAAATGGGAGGAATGGCAAAGAAATGGGAGGAATGCAAAGAAATGGGAGGAATGCAAAGAAATGGGAGGAATGCAAAGAAATGGGAGGAATGCAAAGAAATGGGAGGAATGCAAAGAAATAGGAGGAATGGCAAAGAAATGGGAGGAATGCAAAGAAATGGGAGGAATGCAAAGAAATGGGAGGAATGCAAAGAAATGGGAGGAATGCAAAGAAATGGGAGGAATGCAAAGAAATGGGAGGAATGCAAAGAAATGGGAGGAATGGCAAAGAAATGGGAGGAATGGCAAAGAAATGGGAGGAATGCAAAGAAATGGGAGGAATGCAAAGAAATGGGAGGAATGCAAAGAAATGGGAGGAATGGCAAAGAAATGGGAGGAATGCAAAGAAATGGGAGGAATGCAAAGAAATGGGAGGAATGGCAAAGAAATGGGAGGAATGCAAAGAAATGGGAGGAATGGCAAAGAAATGGGAGGAATGAGAAATAATAAGAATCCAGTGGAAAAATGGGGAAGGAATGATGGAAGGATGTGGAATAATGGCAGGGAGGAGTAAATGTACGGCTCGTAATTGTAAAGTGTTTATTTACTGGTTTTTCATTCAGCTTTCAGGCATTGACCTCAGTTACCCGTTGAATTCCAAAGAATTTGATTCATTTGTCATTTTTTGCGACTGAAAGCCGCAGTTGAAAGGCGGGCTTTGTCGGTGGGGGCAGCTATTTTTTGTGAGGGTGCAGCGGCCTGCACAATGGCCGCGAGTGCTCGGCCTGGCCGCAGGTTCTCAGTGTGGGTGGGGAGCGGCACCTTTCCATTCTATGCGGGCTGGAATCCCGTGGGACTCAGGCTCAGGTGATGGAGGGGTTGGGCTGGGAGAGGGTGCTCATCAGCCGCGAGTTCGTGAGGCCTGGCTGGAAACTCCGCCAAGGCAGAGGGGCTGGCAGTTGAGAATGAGCTGAGGTGCAATTTTGAATCCCGTAGCAATTTGCATCCCCCCATCGGCCCGTTGCCTCCCCTATTAGTATCCCCGTCTGCCCGCGCACACCTGTGCATGAGGCACAGAAGTCATTTCCCCTTTCCTCACTGGAAATATCCCCCACTTGGAGCAGCAGGTTTGACATCGCTTCCCCGAAGAAAACTCCGCGCGTTAAAAAAAGCACGATGCAGCGGAATTTCGAGTGTGACATGCCTCACTGTGTCTGTGACATTCCTCACTGTGTCTGTGACATGCCTCACTGTGTCTGTGACATGCCTCAGTGTGTCTGTGACATTCCTCACTGTGTCTGTGACATTCCTCACTGTGTCTGTGACATTCCTCACTGTGTCTGTGACATTCCTCACTGTGTCTGTGACATGCCTCACTGTGTCTGTGACATGCCTCAGTGTGTCTGTGACATTTCTCACTGTGTCTGTGACATGCCTCAGTGTGTCTGTGACATTTCTCACTGTGTCTGTGACATTCCTCACTGTGTCTGTGACATTCCTCACTGTGTCTGTGACATGCCTCACTGTGTCTGTGACATTCCTCACTGTGTCACTTTGTGTGTGCATGCCCCACTGCATGGGGAAATCCGAAAGCAGTTCAGAGCATGTCAAAAGAGATCAGGGAGGCTGGCAGCGGAGGTGGCAGCTTGAGTAGAACTTTGAGCAAGAAGCGCCTTAAGTGCCAGTCAGAAAGATCAGCGGACAGACTCTGTTGCATGAGGTCTGGGGAGTTCAGTGCGGCCTTCAGCACACTTGCAGTCGCAGCTTTACATCGTTTGAGATGACAGAAATTAAAATAGCTCGCAGCGCCTAATCTAATTCCACCGAGTCGTTTTGTAGGTATTCGTGTGCCTGCGTGCTCAAGGATCAGCGGAAAGTTTAAAGTTCCCGCTGACAGTGACAGTGAGACATGTCACTCACACAGACAGTGAGACGTGTCGCTCACACAGACAGTGAGACATGTCACTCACACAGACAGTGAGACATGTCACTCACACAGACAGTGAGACGTGTCGCTCACACAGACAGTGAGACATGTCACTCACACAGACAGTGAGACGTGTCACTCACACAGAGAGTGAGACATGTCACTCACACAGACAGTGAGACATGTCACTCACACAGAGAGTGAGACATGTCACTCACACAGACAGTGAGACATGTCACTCACACAGAGAGTGAGACATGTCGCTCACACAGACAGTGAGACGTGTCACTCACACAGACAGTGAGACATGTCACTCACACAGACAGTGAGACGTGTCACTCACACAGACAGTGAGACGTGTCGCTCACACAGACAGTGAGACATGTCACTCACACAGACAGTGAGACGTGTCACTCACACAGAGAGTGAGACATGTCACTCACACAGACAGTGAGACATGTCACTCACACAGACAGTGAGACGTGTCACTCACACAGAGAGTGAGACATGTCACTCACACAGACAGTGAGACATGTCACTCACACAGAGAGTGAGACATGTCGCTCACACAGACAGTGAGACGTGTCACTCACACAGACAGTGAGACATGTCGCTCACACAGACAGTGAGACATGTCACTCACACAGACAGTGAGACGTGTCACTCACACAGAGAGTGAGACATGTCACTCACACAGACAGTGAGACATGTCACTCACACAGACAGTGAGACGTGTCACTCACACAGAGAGTGAGACATGTCACTCACACAGACAGTGAGACATGTCACTCACACAGAGAGTGAGACATGTCACTCACACAGACAGTGAGACGTGTCACTCCCACAGAGTTCATTCTCACACAAGAAGACTCATATGGAAGCAATGCTCATGGTCACCATATTTCATAATCGATAAAACATAATTTCAATTAGCAGGCAAACGAATGGCGAACAGAAGCCTGATGAAATGAAATGCTCAACCTTGGAGACAGTGCATCGCTCATCTAAATAAGAGAATTCGAGCGTGGGAGTGGGGACGGCTCGAAAGTACTTGCCAATTGATTGGGGATTTTAAATTTAGCTCGTTGCTGACTCAAACTTTTTGCAATCGAATATCGCCACAAGCCCAGTCATTAGGAAATCACTGAGGGAATAACCTTGGCTAAAAGTATGGGATAAAACTTGAGCAGAATGTAGGACACTCGCACTCGCGCAGGTAAGGCGGAGAGCGAGACGGATTGGGTGGGAAGCTGAGCAGTGCTCAACACCATTGGGTACCTGAGCTCCACGCGAGGGCACAAAAGAGCGGCGCGGCTCGACTCAGCCGGGACCTTCCGCGACACCGCAGGACGACCGTGGAGATTTATAATAGGAAGGCAGCAGAGTTAGGACAGGGAGAGACGAGCAGCCCCCCTGCCGCTGGGAGTACTGCGGCCGAGTCGAAGTCGTCAAGTCATCAGCGGGGGCAGCGGAGTGGCATAAATCAATTTGCTGCCGAGCTCGCCTTGTTTCAGCCGGCTGTGGAGGCGATCCGTTCGCCAGCCAATACTTCCTGCTAGTCACTTAATCCACTTCTGGGAAAACAATTAACCCATCTGATCACTGCCGCGATAGCTGACCTTAATGGGATAAAAAGGATTTCAAGTCCCACGGCTCCCGTCCAGTCTCCGTAGGTATTTTCAACCTCTCAGGCGAACTCCCACTTCCCCTCCTCCACAAGACAGTCAGCGCAATATAATCTTGAGGGAGAGAACAGCTCAAAGTCTGCTGCCGAGTTGCTCAAGATACGAACCAGAGCTGTCCCGCCGGCGCAAACATGAGGATCTCCGCGTGGGCGGTGAGTATAGAATGCCTTGTTCTTTGCCATATCTTCGCATGCCACTAATCTAGGAGCATGGGGACGATAATGACAGACGGCTTCGTGGCCCTTAACGGATAATTGGCGTAGCAGGGGCAGCTCCTGCTACTCGCAAGGTGAAGCGGAGTGAATGTGAGGCAGCCTTTGAGCACTAGTATCATGCGACTCATTATAGCTCGTAATTTGTAATCAGAACTTGTATGTTTGTATGTAACTCGAGGAAAGTTGAAAGCGCATACTCATGTAGACTTCATTTTCGATTCGGAAGGAAATCAATGATAAAAACAATTGTCAAGCCCGATCCCTTCAAATTCAAGGCAACCGTTCCCTTGAAAATAATCCTTGAAGATCCCGGATGGCACAATGCTTCGCGCTGCCTCTCGCATCTGGGTCTGCCCGGTCCTCCTGCAACGCATTCCCTAGTGAGGAAGGAGGCTTATTTGGTGGCCTTGAGAGACGACCGAACGACTCGCGGGTTTAAGGGCCGTATTCTGTTTAAGGGCCTACTCACTTCATACTCACGAGGCAGGGTTCAGAATGACAGCCCCTTGGCACTCCATCATGATAACTATGCAGACGATAATTAATGAACAGTTCTTCCATTGATAAATCTTACTGCTGGCACTGCTGCGCAGGAGAGAACTGCGCGAACTTCATCCTGGAAAACGCCAATTTTCGCCAACGCCAAACGACTGAACGATGTTCACTCCTTAATCTGTATGTCTATGGCCAAAGCTACCACAAGTTTTATAGCGAATGCAGTCGCACAAGCTGCAGGGCTTCAAGTTAAACGGAGTATCGTTTACAAAGATGGCCACTTCGGCTTCGCTCACACGACACGAACTCAGAAACATCATCAAGTTTTCAGTTTTGGCTCTCAAATTAGCATCAGCATCAGCATCAAATTCATAAAGAGCTTGGAAAAGTTCTGAAAGAAGATGCTTTATCAATTCAAACGGTTCGAAAATGGATCCGTGAAGTTCGAGAAGGCAGGCTCTTTCGGGAAGGCGAATACCGAGCGTGTCAAAGCTGCCGTTACTGTGTACAGCAGATCGACTTGAAATGAGGATCGAACTCCTCGACATTCCTCAATAGTGAATCGCATTCTCAATGAGCAGTTGGATATGCAGAAGATCTTCCCAAAGTGGGTACCTCATCTGCCGAGAGGGTGACCCTATGGCAAGAATGCATTCGACAGGTTAAGAGGGAAGCAACTTCCTCAGCGAAATTGTGACCGGAGATGAGACATGGGTCTACGAGTGGGATCCTCAGCTCAAGCAAGGGGATCAGCAAGTGCTGAAAAGGTTGAGCGGAAGCAGGGCATCTGTGATGCACATCGTCTTTTTTGACATCCATGGGTCCTGGTGGACTGGCCAATGCCCATGGGCACAAATTGAATGCCAAATATTGCTAATGGATTGTGCAATAATAATAAAGGCCAGCCATCAGTAAACAGCGATCTGGTTTTCTGGAGAGAGGCGTGATTCTTCACCATGACTATGCACCTTTGCACCGCTCCAGAAGTTTGGAGGAGCTCCGGAGTCCTGAAGCTGGTAGCTCCTGGCACAGCTGCGCTATTCAACCGATTTGGCTCCAGGTCCTTTCATGTCCTTGCATCAACAACAATGCTTCATCAGCTCTGCGGCATCTGGCACCCGGCGGCTACGATGCTGTCGTTGAAGCGTGGGTGTGGCGCTGGAAAAAGTGCGTGGACTTTGATAGACTTTTTTCGTGTAACTATCGCCTGTGTTGGTGTTGCTTTGAAGTTTAAGTTTTAAGATTGTCCTTCAAGCTGTTCGTTCTTTATTGTTGACCGAAACTTACTTTTGGGATAAAATTGACTTGATTTGAATACTTCAGTGCCTATAATAGTGCCCTATCATCACAGTACAAAAGTTGGTTTTGATGGAACTATCTTATGTACTGATGCACAAAAGTCATCAAAAGCCGGAATCCGGAATACTGCATGTGTTTTAATCTTGCGATTGTAAATTTATATTGCTTTTATAAAACAAAAAGTATATGCAATGTATGCTTAAATTATTACTTTATCTGCTGTTTCTTACCAATAGTTGTTTTATTGCGGTTCTAATTACTTATAGAGCTGTTTAGTTATTAATTAAACGTTTTTTATTTTTGACATGCAGAAAATTACAATTTTTACGCGAAACAATTTAGCTGCGAGCGAATGTCGATGATAAGACAGTAATGTCATGACTGGTTTGTAAACTAGTCTTTTCCTTTCTGTGAGCTGTAAAAGAAGTGTGAGCTTATTCGTGGCAAATAAGTTTCATCATGTTCTCTAGCGTTTCTATTGTGGCTTACATAGCTACTGTTATGTAGCTTGTGTTCCAAGAGCTACAAAACCGATCTATACAGTTATATTTCACACTAGGCCTAATGACTTAAAAAAAGAGCTAGTATATTTTGTAGCCTGATTGTAAAAAATAATTGGTTAGCAAGGCCTAACAATTATAACTGAATGCAATGCAGCCTTTTACAAATGCCGCAGTTGCTATCAAGCTTATATGTTCAAGGTTTCTTCTAGTGCTCCTTATATGTATCCAGGTAATGGTGTTTAACTCGAAAAATTGGCATGTATTATATTATATATTATATTATCATTGTTGGCTTATGTATTATATTTACTAGTCTCATCACATAATCAAAGATTGAGTCAGTAGCCATACTTGATATTGATAAAACTTAACATTATTTACTTTCTTTTTTAACTAGACCTAACAGCTTTAGGGTACCTGGACACTTCGTCATCTTACAACTTTGTGATCTACTCGTAGATGATGATCTGTCCAATATCTCAGAGGGTGGATGATGAAGAGACTTAGACTTGTGGACACTTCGTCATCTATAAAACAAAAGTTTTCAGAGTTAGAACAGAACCAACCCTCCCCACCCCTCCTCACATCGTGTTGGCACCTATCTTTCAACTCTTATAATGAAATCAGTTTTGACACCTCTTTTTGACAATTTAGAGTGAAGTGTATTCACACCTCTGCCCCACCACCCCACCCTCACTTTATTGATGACAAACTTGATTGCTTGTTACTAGTAGATGACAAATTGACCCAGCATTAAAGCGTGCCAATTGGCTATATGACAAAGTGTCCTACCTTCCAAGTGGATGACAAAGTTGTAAGATGACGAAGTGTCTAGGGTCCCAGCTTTAGGTTTAGATTAGAAAAATATAATTCTAATATACTAAGATTCTTTTTTCTTGCTTATATGTTACTTATTCTATAAGTTATTGCTAGGGCCTAGCTAACATTGAACTTATTTAACTAACTGTAAACTTACAATGTAAGTATATATTAAGCAAAGTATACATGTAACTTACTGTATAAGAAATGCTAGCAGCCAGCTTTGGTTTCTTATATATTTCTTTCTTTATTATAGCCATTGACAAAATGACTGAGATGGGTTTGCCTTAATTCAGAATTTCTAAATAGTTTGACGAAGTGGCCGAACTTGCTGATGTAATTATACTTATACTCCTAAAGAGACATAATTTGAATCTACCTTGTCTCTAACCTAGTTTTCTGCATGTGGCATTAGTAAATTTTATGGATAAATGTATAATGTTACATAGCTAGTATGCAGTTTCGAACATTTTTATAATTGATTATAATTTTTTACTTTACTCAAATTTTATTATTTACTTAGCTCAGGACTAATAGTTTATAGCTACCATTGTTTAGGCTTAGATTACTATTTTTGTATAGCTTAGATCTTAACCAGAGTTGCTAAATCACTTTAAAAGTTAAAAGTGTAAAATATTTGTAGAAACAGTAGCATGTTATTTTGGATATTAAAATATTTATTACCCAAAGCACTAATCTTCCCTATCACTGCATATCTGCCTCTAAACTCAGATTTTTTAATAATCTTTGAATAAATATAAACTTCAAGAAACCAAAAAAATATTTTAGTTTAGTTTACTGATGTTTCATAGTTCCTGATCAAATGGCCTTAAATTTTTTCATATATTTCGAGTGTTATTTCTTTAAAATCATAAGTGCTATAGAAAATGTTTAGCTCTTGAGATCTTGGATCTACCATGTATTATTTAGGTTTATTTTGCTGGAAAATGTGAAATATTCTATGGCATGTACTTTGTTGTATGCTACAATATTTTTGGGTTTATTAATAAAGTAACTTCATTAGTTTTAGCAAGTTACTTCTACCTCTTAAACAGAAAGTAGAGTATACTTTATTCTTATATCTTACAAGCAAGTTCGTTGTCTAAGCCCTAAAAGGCCTAAATAAAAAACGATACTCAATGATTAAGTAAGGTATGTTTTGCCAGTTTTCTGCTGCTCACATTTCTATTCCTGATCGCCCACCATATGGAATCGGTATAAAATCCAGTATCCATGCAACAAAGCCACCATAGCTCACCTATCCCCCTATGGCCCTGCAATTCTTTAGTTCGCATTGTTGCTGCTCGCCGCCACAACGCCTGCGCCTACTGCCAAGCCAGAAGAGTCCAGGCTAGTCGAGCAGCCGGCCAATGCTAGCCAGGCCTCTCTAAGCCTCGGTTGCATCTTCCCTGGCAACAATTCCGACCGTGTCACTTACCTAGAGTGGCATGTGGGCGAGAAGGCCGTCTGCAAGCTGTTCCTGGAGAGAAAGCCGGTGGATGTCGGCGAATGCCGGCTCAAATTGCAGCCGCTCGACATCGGCATTAACAACACCGGCCTGCAGCTGCTGCTGGCCCCCGTACTGCCCAAGCATGAGGACCGCTACCGCTGCTTGACCTACGAGAACTCCGCCTCCTACGAACTGATCACTCAGCTGCTGGTGCGAGGTGAGATTGCAGTAATTTTGTCTTGACTGGCAGTGAAATAAATACCAGTTGTCTTACTGCTGACCTCTGACTACAAGTGCCTGAATAGAATAGAATAGTAGAAATTACGTCAAGCACAGTTAGCCAGACGGCGCTTCCAAGACTACAGGCGTATAGCTGTACAACCAGCAGCGAAGCTCACAGACAGATCCCAGTCTTCGCGTCCTCGTCCTGCCCCGCAGACCGGCCGTCGAAGCCATCAAGCCTGCGCTGCTCGGACCACGGACCGGACTGGGCACGCCTGGACTGGGAGCCGCCCCGCCAGCTGCACCACCTGCCCGTTGATCGATACGAAGTGGCCAGCTGGCCCTCCGAGTCAGACTCAGAGCCTCCCGCCGATGTTGCCTGGTCCGGCTGGAGCAATGCCACCACTCGCCTGCACCTGGTGTCCGGCTTGTCTGCCTACAGCTTTTACTGCTTTGCTGTGCGCGCCATCAACTCCATTGGTGCCGGGCCGCCTGCCGTCGCCTGCGGAGTCCGCACCCTGGAGCTGCCGCCTGAGGCGGACGCGTTCTCCTTCAAGCTGCTCCGCGCCTCGGCCACTGTGGCCTCTTTCCTCGCCGCCTACAAGCCCGAGCGGCTGCGCGGACGCCTGGACTACGTGCAGCTCAGCTTCCAATGCCTGCGGTTTCGAGAGCTCAGCGCCGCCTACGCGCCCACGCATCGGCCGCCGAGGATTGAATCGAGGCTAGATGCATTCGTAAAATTCGAAAAGGTGAGACTGAAAGGCGCCTCACAATTATAGCAATTTGTTTTATAATCCCTAATGTTTTATATCTTAGGGCACAATTCTCATATTAAGGCTTTCTGCTCTTTTCTCCTGTCTTCAAGATCTCAACTGCCAAGTTTTTATTTCACCATTTTAACATCTCACCCCGCAATCTCAACATCTCACCCCACAATCTCTAAAATCCCACCCCGCAGTCTCTAACATTCCTACTCAAATATCTAACACCCACAAAGCAGTTTAGACTTTCCCTCATAATGTAATATTTATTTATTAAGTACGCTTGCAATCGCTTCATGGTGATCATTGCGACGTCTCATGATCATTCCCCAGGAGGTTCTCGCAGACAAGCTGCAGCCCTACTGCCAGTACAACCTGTCCTACATGGTCGTCACCAGCCACAATGTGCCGGCCCACGGCTTCCTTCTCTTCAACACAACTGAAGACTGTGAGTGCGACCTGCTATTTTGGTTAGCTTTATTCGTGTCTTAACTTAGGTCAATAGCTAGCCTCTTAAACTTGCTGTTTATAATATATTATTGGTTCATAATTGCACCCAAAATGGTGCGCTTTGGTTGCTCTGCATTCTCAAACAATCTCTCCTTGGTTGGCCTATTCCGCCACCGCCAGTGGCCCCAGCGCCAATCCTGTCGCTGGTCAGGCAGCTGCAGTTCGACACGAACGCCACCCTGACTTGGAACATGGCACGCCGCGTCCCCGGCCACGTGCTGCTCCATCGCGTTCGCTTCCATGGTGTTGGGCTGGACATTGAGCAGCGTGAGCTGAACGTGTCCTCCATCAGCCAACAAGTGCTGCTGACCAACCTGCAGCCTAACACTGAGTACCGGGTCACCGTGGCCGCCATCACCGGCATGGGCGCTGGCGCGGAGTCGAATGAGGCCGGGCTGCTCACCGACCCCAGCTGGCCGAGTCCGCCCCGGCAGGTTCAGGTGGAGACGAGCTTCACAGCCGGAGCCGTCGTCTCCTGGGCGCTCAGCGAATTCAACCTGCAGCCGCCAGAGTCCAGCAGCATCGTCGCCACCTCATTGCCGATGACCTACCCTCAGTCTCTGCTCACCTTCAGCATCAGCTGGCGCTTCGTCGACTCGTTTGACTCTTCAACCGCCGGAATCGGACGCGTGAACACCGGCCCCATGAGCAGCATGGGGGGCTGCAAGTGCATCGCCGAATCCTGGCTGCCGCGGTCTAACGTCACGCCCTGCCGGTTGCAGCACGATAGGCTATGCGTGAGTCCAGAATTTGTGTAAAAGCTCCGCGCGTGAGTTCCACTCGCCTTAAATGCTGATGCAGAACAGTTAGGGCACCAAATGCAGCGTGGTGCGAATTGAAGATCCTCAGTGGATCTGAGACCCCCTGTTTACAACGCCCGGCTTCTTCCCTCGCAGGTTTTAATCCCGTGGTCGGATCTGGCCGCTGTCAGCTCGCCGCCCCACAACGGCGACGTAATCACCCGGCTGCGCATCGAGGTGCGCAGCGTCGGCCTGGCCAGGTTTTCAAACGATCCGCTCTATCCCGGACACGCGTCGGAATGCGCGTTGGACATTCCGACCGCTTACCTGTTTACCACGCCCGTTTTAGCGGCTTCACTGCCGTTAGACCGGTCCGTGATTGTTGGCATCATTGTGGGCGGCTGCATTGTGCTTCTGGCCGTGGCTGTCATCACATTCTTGGTGTGGAAGTGGCTCTGCAGCCACCGCGGCTATCGACGGCCGTTCGCCGCCGGCACGGAGACGCTCGAGTTTCTGGGTAAGCGCAGCTCGCAGATTTTGTCATGTCAAGCTGGACATTGGTCATGGCCCATTAAGCATTGGTCATATCAGGGTTGGTGTTGGTCATGGCCCATTAAGCATTGGTCATATCAGGGTTGGTGTTGGTCATGGCCCATTAAGCATTGGTCATATCAGGGTTGGTGTTGGTCATGGCCCATTAAGCATTGGTCATATCAGGGTTGGTGTTGGTCATGGCCCATTAAGCATTGGTCATATCAGGGTTGGTGTTGGTCATGGCCCATTAAGGATTGGTCATATCAGGGTTGGTGGTGGTCATGGCCCATTAAGGATTGATCATATCAGGGTTGGTGTTGGTCATGGCCCATTAAGGATTGGTCATATCAGGGTTGGGTCGGATCATAGCTGAGTTCAAAAATTGCATCCGGTTAATCAATTTGCCACCCGCAGAGCATGAGTACAATGGCTCCCGCAACTCCGGCTCCCGGCCGCAGTTTCGGCCGTACAGCCAGACGGAGTTTAAAGCGCTGAGCATTCCAGAGTTCAGGGAGCACGTGCTGGCCAGTCACGCCAACGACAACTCCGCCTTCCAGATGCAGTTCGATGATGTGCAGCGGTCCACACACAGGGACTGGCCCGCTTCTTATTGGAAACTGCAGGAGAACCTGCCAAAGAACAGATACACAGATATATATCCATGTGAGTGCGCCTACTTTTGCTGATCCCTAGGCTCAGGCTGTGACTGCCAGCCTCCCAGATCCTCAGGCTGTGACTGCCAGCCTCCCAGATCCTCAGGCTGTGACTGCCAGCCTCCCAGATCCTCAGGCTGTGACTGCCAGCCTCCCAGATCCTCAGGTTGTGACTGCCAGCCTCCCAGATCCTCAGGTTGTGACTGCCAGCCTCCCAGATCCTCAGGCTGTGACTGCCAGCCTCCCAGATCCTCAGGCTGTGACTGCCAGCCTCCCAGATCCTCAGGTTGTGACTGCCAGCCTCCCAGATCCTCAGGCTGTGACTGCCAGCCTCCCAGATCCTCAGGCTGTGACTGCCAGCCTCCCAGATCCTCAGGTTGTGACTGCCAGCCTCCCAGATCCTCAGGTTGTGACTGCCAGCCTCCCAGATCCTCAGGCTGTGACTGCCAGCCTCCCAGATCCTCAGGCTGTGACTGCCAGCCTCCCAGATCCTCAGGCTGTGACTGCCAGCCTCCCAGATCCTCAGGCTGTGACTGCCATCCTCCCAGATCCTCAGGCTGTGACTGCCATTTCCTAAATCCCCAGGCTTTGCTTACCAAACTGTGACATAGTGAGCAGGCGCCTCTTTCGCTAGATAGGCCCTCACACCCGCCGCATGTGGCAATCATTGCAGACGATCACACGCGGGTGATTTTGTTCAGCAACAGCGGCAAGCGGCGCGGCGACTACATCAATGCCAACTATGTTGATGTGAGCTCGCCCTTGATTCTTATCAACTGAATATTGTAAGGCGTTTCATGTTGTGCCAGCAATTTCACTCGATCCCACCAACCCACTGCCCAGGGCTACCACCTGCCCAAGGCCTACATCGCCTGCCAGGGCCCCCTACCAGGAACATTCGACGACTTCTGGCTGATGGTTTGGGAGAACAAGAGCAGCGTCGTGGTCATGATCTCCAACTTTGTGGAGCGCGGACGGGTGAGCGAAGGAAGGTCCTGGGATTCTGAATGGGATTATATGACGGTTTTGTAAAATTTCAAATATGATTTTGTGAGATTCTGAATGCGATTTTTTGAGATTCTGAGTGAGATTTTTTAAGAATCTGAATAAGATTTTATGAGATTCCGAATGAGATTTTGTGAGATTCTGAATGAGATTTCGTGAGTCTGAATGGGATTTTCCCTGGCTTCCGCAGCGCAAGTGCGACCAGTACTGGCCAAGCAGCGGGTCGCAGACCTACGGCCACATCGCGGTGAAGTTCCTGAGCCAGGCCAGCAAGGCCGCCTACTGCCTGCGCGTGTTCAGCATTCGCGACACCCGGGCCAAGAAGTCGGTCAAGGAGCGCCTGGTGCACCACTACCTGTACTCTGAGTGGCCTGACTACGGTGTGCCGCAGTACCCCCTGCCAGTGCTCAACTTTGTGCAAAAGTCCATTCAGTCATCCGACGATGCTGGACCCATTGTGGTGCACTGCAGGTAAGCGGAATTTATTCTGGAGCCAATGATGCGCCGAACACTCGATGTTCTCAAGGCCACTAAAGTACAGTGGGGTTATTGACACCTGTCCACCCGCAGCGCCGGAGTGGGCCGCACCGGCACCTTCATCTGCATTGAGGCGCAGATCCGGCAGATCCAGCAGGAGAAGACGGTGAACGTGCGCGGATTCCTTGAACACATTCGGCAGCAGCGAATGCGCCTGGTGCAAACTGAGGAGCAGTACGTTTTCATTCACGACGTCCTGCTGGAGTATCTGCTCTGCCCTGAGCGGGAGGTGTCCAGGGACCAGCTGCCCGGCTACATCAAGGGACTGTACGAACCCGGACCCTGCGGCTGCAGCAGACTGGAAACCCAGTATCAGGTTTGTATGCCTTCCTAACTAGTTTACTTTGCCTAGCTTCCACAATGATTATAATCCCCAGCTTCCACACTGATCATAATCCCCATTTTCCACAATGATCATAATCCCCATTTTCCACAATGATCAAAATCCCTATTTTCCACAATGATCATAATCCCCATTTTCCACAACGATCATAATCTCCATTTTCCACAATGATCATAATCCCCATTTTCAGCAATAATCATAATCCCCAGATTCCTCAATAATCATAATCCCAATTTTCCACAATGATCAAAATCCCCATTTTCAGCAATAATCATAATCCCCAGATTTCTCAATAATCATAATCCCAATTTTCCACAATGATCATAATCCCCATTTTCCGCAATGATCATAATCCCCATTTTCCACAATAATCATAATCCCCAGATTCCTCAATAATCATAATCCCAATTTTCCACAATGATCATAATCCCCATTTTCCACAATGATCATAATCCCCATTTTCCACAATGATCAAAATCCCCATTTTCCACAATAATCATAATCCCCAGATTCCTCAATAATCATAATCCCAATTTTCCACAATGATCATAATCCCCATTTTCCGCAATGATCATAATCCCCAGATTCCTCAATAATCATAATCCCAATTTTCCACAATGATCATAATCCCCAGATTCCTCAATAATCATAATCCCAATTTTCCACAATGATCATAATCCCTATTTTCCGCAATGATCATAATCCCCAGATTCCTCAATAGTCATAATCCCAATTTTCCACAATGATCATAATCCCTATTTTCCGCAATGATCATAATCCCCATTTTCCACAATGATCATAATCCCCGGCTTGCAATCCTACAAGTCCTCATCTGCAGCAATGTTCCTGTGAACAGTTTCCACGCCCCACCCCGTCCGCAGCTGTGTGTTTCCAGTCGGCCGTCGGCCAACGATTTCATCTCGGCCCGGAAGCCGTGCAACGCGCGCAAGAACCGCACCGTCCTGCCCAGTGAGTTGGCCCCGGGCCTCCGCTGTGTCCGTCAGATTTTCAATTGTGCTTCATGAGTGTCCCACCTGATTCACTTTTTATTTTACCTTTCAGTTGAGGCTCGGCGCGTCAAGCTCACGGCTGAGCCGGGAATCGAAGGCTCCGATTTTATCAATGCGTCACATCTGCATGTGAGTATACCGTGCTCAAGCTCCCAGCTCACCGCTTCTTGCTAGCATTGGGAATGGGAGTTTAGACTGGACTGGGTGGGAATGGGAGTTTAGACTGGACTGGGTGGGAATGGGAGTTTAGACTGGACTGGGTGGGAATGGGAGTTTAGACTGTACTGGATGGGAATGGGAGTTTAGACTGTACTGGATGGGAATGGGAGTTTAGACTGGACTGGGTGGGAATGGGAGTTTAGACTGGACTGGGTGGGAATGGGAGTTTAGACTGGACTGGGTGGGAATGGGAGTTTAGACTGGACTGATTGGGAATGGGAGTTTAGACTGTACTGGGTGGGAATGGGAGTTTAGACTGGACTGGGTGGGAATGTGAGTTTAGACTGGACTGGGTGGGAATGGGAGTTTAGACTGGACTGGGTGGGAATGGGAGTTTAGACTGGACTGGGTGGGAATGGGAGTTTAGACTGGACTGGGTGGGAATGGGAGTTTAGACTGGACTGGGTGGGAATGGGAGTTTAGACTGGACTGGGTGGGAATGGGAGTTTAGACTGGACTGATTGGGAATGGGAGTTTAGACTGTACTGGGTGGGAATGGGAGTTTAGACTGGACTGGGTGGGAATGTGAGTTTAGACTGGACTGGGTGGGAATGGGAGTTTAGACTGGACTGGGTGGGAATGGGAGTTTAGACTGGACTGGGTGGGAATGGGAGTTTAGACTGGACTGGGTGGGAATGGGAGTTTAGACTGGACTGGGTGGGAATGGGAGTTTAGACTGGACTGAGTGGGAATGGGAGTTTAGACTGGACTGAGTGGGAATGGGAGTTTAGACTGGACTGAGTGGGAATTGGAGTTTAGACTGGACTGGGTGGGAATGGGAGTTTAGACTGGACTGAGTGGGAATGGGAGTTTAGACTGGACTGGGTGGGAATGGGAGTTTAGACTGGACTGGGTGGGAACGGGAGTTTAGACTGGATTGGGTGGGAATGGGAGTTTAGACTGGACTGGGTGGGAATGGGAGTTTAGACTGGACTGGGTGGGAATAGGAGTTTAGACTGGACTGGGTGGGAATGGGAGTTTAGACTGGACTGGGTGGGAACGGGAGTTTAGACTGGACTGGGTGGGAATGGGAGTTTAGGCTGGATTGGGTGGGAATGGGAGTTTAAGCTTCATCGAGCCGCACCATACCACTTCAGGGCTACTTCTCAATAAATGAGTACATTGTTACCCAGCACCCGCTGGAGGAGACTGTGTTCGACTTCCTGAAGATGATCTGGGACCACAACTGCTCGACGGTCGTCTGGGTGTACAACGAGGAGCCGCCTGAAGGGCCGCTGCCCCGCATTTGGCCAACACACGAGGACGACATGCGGGAAACTGAGTACCTGCAGCTGTACTTCCGGTGAGCTGCTGCCTAAGCCTGCTGAACACAGAGGATCCGAAATATCGCTTAAATAGCTCCTGACTGTGCCCTTCCCGCCCCGCAGTAACGAGGAAGAATTCCCATTCGCCACTCGCCGCGAATTCCTGATGGCCACAAAGCGCGACGATTACAGTCTTGTGGTCTCTCTGTGGACGCTGAAGCGCTGGCCGGAGCTGCTCGGCCAGGCCTTGGAGATGATGCGGCTGGTTGGCGCGGTCTCCGAGCGCAGGGTGCCGCCGGTTTCTCCTCTCATCGTGATGGACACGTGAGAAAGCTTATCTGCACCGCTCTGCCACTCACCCCACGTTGTGGGTTGCATTTGTTAGGGTTGCAACTATGGGTTGCAGCTGTTGTGGGTTGCAGCTATGGGTTGCAGCTGTTATGGGTTGCAGCTATGGGTTGCAGCTATGGGTTGCAGCTGTTGTGGGTTGCAGCTGTTATGGGTTGCAGCTGTTATGGGTTGCAGCTGTTGTGGGTTGCAGCTGTTATGGGTTGCAGCTGTTATGGGTTGCAGCTGTTATGGGCTGCAGCTGTTATGGGTTGCAGCTGTTGTGGGTTGCAGCTGTTATGGGTTGCAGCTGTTATGGGTTGCAGCTATGGGTTGCAGCTATGGGTTGCAGCTGTTGTGGGTTGCATTTGTTAGGGTTGCAACTATGGGTTGCAGCTGTTGTTTGTTGCAGCTGTTGTGGGTTGCATTTGTTATGGGTTGCAGCTGTTATGGGTTGCAGCTATGGGTTGCAGCTGTTATGGGTTGTAGCTATGGGTTGCAGCTGTTGTGGGTTGCAGCTGTTATGGGTTGCAGCTATGGGTTGCAGCTATGGGTTGCAGCTGTTATGGGTTGCAGCTGTTGCGGGTTGCAGCTGTTATGGGTTGCAGCTATGGGTTGCAGCTATGGGTTGCAGCTGTTGCGGGTTGCAACTGTTGTGCAATTATGATACGGGGAGCTACCCAGTGAGCCACCATCCCCGTCCGCTCTCTCCAGCTACGGCAGCAGTCACGCTGGCATCTTCTGCGCCCTGTACACCCTGTATCACCAGCTGCTGCTGGAGGACTCTGCCGATGTGTACTCGCTGTTCAAACTATACCATCTGCAGCGGCCAGGCGTGTTCAACACCCCGGTAAGTGTCGACTCAAATTTCTTTCTCAACTGATCTGAGCATCATGGGCTGAGTTGATCTAAAGACTGCGTACAGCTAGCCTTTCAGTCCATGGACTGGGGATTCCACACGCCTAAAAGTCTCCCCCAGCTAATACGGGTACCCCAAGAAAACGAATTGTTTTTTGCTGTGATTCGAACCCCAGACTTCTTGGTCAGAAGTCCAAAGCTCTAACCTGCTGGGCTAAAACTTGCATAATATTTTAATTATGCTCAATAATTACATTGATAAGAATGCTTGCACTGAGCACATTTGTTACTTAGCTAGGTAGACAGGCAGGCAGGTGGGTAAACATATTGTTTATACAAATGTACCAGCAAAGTTATTAATTAATCAGCCGAGCTTGTAGGGTTTTAGCCTTGTGGTTAGAGCGTCGGACTCACGACTTGAAGGTCGGGGGTTCGATTCCCGTCTCCACTGGAACAATTTGTGTCCTTTAACAAGACACTTGTTAGACACTTTAACTCTGCATAGCTTCAGTTCACCCAGCTGATAGATAGGTGCTTCATTTCACCCAGCTGTTAGATAGGTGCTTCATTTCACCCAGCTGTTAGATAGGTGCTTCATTTCACCCAGCTGTTAGATAGGTGCTTCATTTCACCCAGCTGTTAGATAGGTGCTTCATTTTACCCAGCTGTTAGATAGGTGCTTCAGTTCACCCAGCTGTTAGATAGGTGCTTCAGTTCACCCAGCTGTTAGATAGGTGCTTCATTTTACCCAGCTGTTAGATAGGTGCTTCAGTTCACCCAGCTGTTAGATAGGTGCTTCAGTTCACCCAGCTGTTAGATAGGTGCTTCATTTTACCCAGCTGTTAGATAGGTGCTTCATTTTACCCAGCTGTTAGATAGGTGCTTCAGTTCACCCAGCTGTTAGATAGGTGCTTCATTTTACCCAGCTGTTAGATAGGTGCTTCAGTTCACCCAGCTGTTAGATAGGTGCTTCATTTTACCCAGCTGTTAGATAGGTGCTTCAGTTCACCCAGCTGTTAGATAGGTGCTTCATTTTACCCAGCTGTTAGATAGGTGCTTCATTTTACCCAGCTGTTAGATAGGTGCTTCAGTTCACCCAGCTGTTAGATAGGTGCTTCATTTTACCCAGCTGTTAGATAGGTGCTTCAGTTCACCCAGCTGTTAGATAGGTGCTTCATTTTACCCAGCTGTTAGATAGGTGCTTCAGTTCACCCAGCTGTTAGATAGGTGCTTCAGTTCACCCAGCTGTTAGATAGGTGCTTCAGTTCACCCAGCTGTTAGATAGGTGCTTCATTTTACCCAGCTGTTAGATAGGTACCAGCAATAGCTGGGGTAATTGATGGTGGGAGTGGCGTCTCCCCAGGCCATGGACTGAACAGCCGAACTGTCTTTAGATGCGCCGGGCAATAGCTGCGGCTGTACTGTCGGCTGCACGCCTTAAGAAACTGGGGCAGGTGCAATCAATAATTATTATTAAAATCAATCATCCTAGCCTGAAAAAAGAACTCCAGGTCGCCCCCTCTCCTGCTCAGGCTGATCTTCAATTCATCTATGAGGTGGTCGCCTACCACGCCAGGCTGAGCTCGCCCAGCGGTAGCCTCCCGCAGCAGCAACGCCGCGAGCAGGGCGGCAGCGACGGCGCGGGCGGCACCCTCGGCAGCCGGAGCGGCGGCGGTGGCGACAGGCGAGGCGAGGACCAGCAGCAGCTACCCACCCAGGAGACTCCGCAGCAGTTGCAGCGGGAAGTCGAGGCCCAGGGCGACGGCCAGTCGCAGGACAAGTCGGAGGAGGACGCCGAAGTGACGGCTGCAACGGAGGACCCGGTGACGCCATCTGCCGCGGAAATTTCTGTTGCCTTTTCCAATGGCGACGTCGGAGGCCTCGCCACCGCGAACTGCGGCAGCAACGGCGGCGCTTCCCTGGCCAAGGACGCGTGAGCACTGTCGGCTGGCATTTGTGAGTAGCCATGAAAATCAAATGCGCGGCAATCGACTGGACAGCATTTGAAAGTGTCGGCCCTTTAGGTGACCCGTTGTTGCTGACTTATTTTTCAACTGATTGCACCTGCTTGCAAAATATATTAATCCCAGTGTGTGATCAGCAGCCACCACTTTACCACCACAGCCGTTTTATCGTGTATCATATTAAGGCTTATGAATGAGCCGCAAAATTTTATCCGCAACTGCTGCTGCTGCTGCTGCTGCTGCTGATGATGATGATGATGATGAGCGATCATAAAATGAGATTTGCTGCCAGTGTTTGCAGTTGCCAGCCTGCCTTCCATCCATCCTCAGCTGCCCCATGCTTCCCACCTCAGCTCAGTTTTGTAGCTTGGATAGCTCTCTATTGCGCAAATTATTGTCTCTGCTTTTATTTAATTGCACACTCTACTCACCTTAGAGCTTCTCTGTAAGTAGTCTGTAATGCACATGTGCACCGAGCCATTTAAACCTCAGTTGAGTGTCAGCTTCGCTTAATGTCCCAAATGAACAAACAGAAGCATTCACGGGGACAATGATTTTGATCACTGCTTCAGCTGCCTGTTATCAGCACCCGACCATGAGCACAGTTTGCTGCGCTGCCTCCGAAAATTCCCTTGCGTTTTTATTAATCCGATTTTTTCTGTGAGAAGAGCATCATCGGTCCGCTCATTTCATTTTAGTTTTCCGTTTTTTTCTGTAGCTCTCCGACCAAAGTTTTGCATTTTTCTCCAGCCATTGATCGGTTGCTATCTTTATTAGTGGATTGGTTATACGGCCTGCTTACTTTGTTGCTGCTAACAATAAATGATTTTTTAATTCAGTTGGTCACTGCTCGTGTCCATCTTGTAAACTACTCAGTGTGATAAACAAAGCTTTGCTATAAAGCTGCAGGTTCAAGACAATCGATTTTGAATGACCGCAGCATTAATTCACTGTTCCAAGTCAGCAAATACTTTGCCTGCTGCATTAGGCTATTGTCTTCTAACTTATTTCTGAGGTTCTTAGGTGGGGCTCTTGGCTTCTGCTTTTCTGTTTGGGAAGCTACGGAGAAAGCTAAGTACATGCTTCTTTCCGAAGCCAAGACGATCGGAACAAACAGGCAAATTCATTTCGCAAGAAATTCAACGCCGAATGTCGTTTATTGGACCCTAGCTGATTATCCCATTTTTATTTTACGAGTAGAACCAAGCAGTGTCAGACAAACAAAATAATATCGTTAGTCGACCAAGCAGGCACCTTTAATGTGCTGACCAGTGTAACTAACAGCCTACCTAGAATGGCTGTTATAATCGACATGCAGCAACAGCCCCAGCAACTGCAGTTACAGACCTCCAGCCTGCTTTCGTTTACCCCTGCTGCATGTCGCGACCTCCAACGTTGTCATCTCTTCAGGCATTCAACTTCGGGATCACGTTACTCTGGCCTTGAACTCATTTAGTGAATCATCACGCTTCGCTTGCTTAACTACGCACCGATAATCTTTATTTGTCTTGTGCTGCTGCTGTCCGCAGTCCGTCGATCTGGCTTGTTCGATTAAAGAAAGAAGGGTGCATTATCACTACCTGCAGCTTGGGCACAATGTGCTCAGAGAATCGTCTCCCGAGCCAGGCATTCTTTTAGATCTAAGTTAATAGCGCCTTACGCATTGTTAGATGGGGCACACTGACATAAAATCAAGCAAACAATAATAGTGAGATCAATTTTCTTCTTCTTTCTTCTTCTTCTTATATACTAAAAATAAAAATCTTGCTTGCTTGATTGCTTGTTTTATTATATATACTAAAAATGAAAATATTGTTTGCTTGTATGTTTGCAATCGACTAGCTCCCGAACGGCTTAACTGATTTTCACAATTCCTTCACCAAAAGATCAAAAATGGTCCCGAATCGGTACACGTATTTTTATTAAGCTTGATTTCATTGCCAAGGGGATTAAATATTCGAAAGAAAGGTTTTAATAGGCTTTTCTAATGCATACTTGTTTTCAGCTTGTGCACAGTGAGGCTCCAGTGCCAATTTTTATGATAGCATCAGAGCCAGTTTTAATAACGCACTGATAAGAACTAAAGGGAGGCTACCCAGAGGGTAGCGAAAGCCGGCTAGTGTAATTCTATAGCTTTATGACTAGTTGGTATTCTTATCACGGACGTCGTTTAGTTGCTAAGATACTCAACTATTTTTTAACAGACTATTTGGCGCCGATTTAATATATTTGCATTCCTGCTTTTATCAACAATCGACTATTTTAATTAGAGCAAAAATCAAGCGTGATAATTTTATTATCTGATTGAAACCTGCCATGCTTATATAGTTCTTAGCTGAAAGAAAAATATATTGCCTTTGACTGTCAATAGTTCATTTACGAAAGTTTTGCTCTGAGTAATTATTGAATTTGTAATTTACTATAGTAGTTCAGAATTAAGAAAAAAAATTAAATACGTTTTTTATTTTAAAAAATATTATTATTGTTTTTCCTTAGACTTATTTTTTGAAACGCCAACTGTCGTTACTACAATGAAAATATATTATTTAGATTATAAGCTCGTTTTACTGTATTTGATAGAAGTGTAATTCAACTGTTACTGTCAACTGTCATTCTAACACTCAAAATGATGAAATAGCAGTTCATCAAAAGTATAATGTTAAACTTTAATTTGTACTTTGTCATTTTTGGAATTTTTAGAGGAACTAAAAAAGACAAATATTCCTAGGTATGCGCTATGAGCCTATTAGTGTTAGTGCATTTTAGCAGAATTCAACTATAGATCGGAAAATACAATCTCATATTCATTTTTACCTTAGATTTTCTTATTGCAGGAAAAATGGACTTAATAACAGCTATTGGCAATATAACTCAAACATATAAAATTGTCTTAGGGCCTACATTAAATATTTGAAGCACATTTCGTTACTTATGGTAAGAATTAAATGCTTAAGATTCTTTTCCTATATACATATTAGGCTGTTTATGTTTTAATTTTTCTTCAAATTTTGTGGTAAAGATTTCGCTCTATGACTAAAAAAACAATTATAATTGCAGGATGGCTGCGGGCACATCATATGATGACACTAGACCCACAGCCAGAGGCAATTATGCCCATTTTGCTGACTCCAGAGCTGACACACATTGCATATACTGTATGCAGGCACACTCATAAAGCCTTCTCTCTGCAGTTGCATACGAAATAAATAGGATCCTAGACACTTCATCATCTTACAACTTTGTCAACTTTGTTAAGTGTCCAGGTACCAATAAATGTGGCCTCGCTGTGGAATCAAGCTTTGGGACCTTGGCACGAGAGACAAATAATACATTAACCACTCTGCCACTGACCCCCCTTGTTAAGTTATCTCTGGCTTTTAGACAAAAAGATTAAGATGACACACAGATTAGATGACACACAGATTAGATGACACACAGATTAGATGACACACAGATTAGATGACACACAGATTAGATGACACACAGATTAGATGACACACAGATTAGATGACACACAGATTAGATGACACACAGATTAGATGACACACAGATTAGATGACACACAGATTAGATGACACACAGATTAGATGACACACAGATTAGATTTTGTGTGTTCTATAAAGCTTGAATATCTCTAAGTTCGAATTTAGACTAAAATACAGTGCTAGAATCAAACCTATCTTAGAAAACTTGATAGTTATGACACCAATATTCATAATATTGTTTGAACTAGGACATTAACTTTTAACTACAGCAACTATTGACATTTTCGTTGAGATAAAAAGTATAAAAAATCTGTCATTTTCTAAATCTTTATGTCCTTAAATTTTTAGTAATTTATATTTTTTGCACAAATGAAGTATTGTAAAAAATGTGAATAATTTATTTATTGCCACTTTTGTTTGAAAATTAGAATAGAAAAGAATTATATAAGTAGAATTGTTTTCTTAGAAAGAAACTGAGTAAGAAGAAATATTATGCGCACATTTTGTAATTTCAATTTGTGCCACCAAAATTTTCCCACAGCTCCACAATGTCAGCCACAGACAGAGGCAGCGCTGAGTTGGCGGCCAAGGCCAAGAAGCAGCTGGCTGGAGGCAGCGCTGGCAACCCGCTGGAGAAGCTACGCCTCATCTGTCTGTCCCGCGGCGCCTCGGGCATCAAGGGCCTCGGCCGGCAATTCCGCATCATTGACGACGATGGCTCCAGGTCGCTGGATAGGAAGGAGTTCTATAAGGTGCTGTGATAATAGTCCCAGCTGTGATAATAGCCCCAGCTGTGATAATAGCCCCGTCTGTGATAATAGCCCCAGCTGTGATAATAGCCCCAGCTGTGATAATAGCCCCAGCTGTGATAATAGCCCCATCTGTGATAATAGCCCCAGCTGTGATAATAGCCCCAGCTGTGATAATAGCCCCAGCTGTGATAATAGCCCCAGCTGTGATAATAGCCCCAGCTGTGATAATAGCCCCAGCTGTGATAATAGCCCCAGCTTTGATAATAGCCCCAGCTGTGATAATAGCCCCAGCTTTGATAATAGCCCCAGCTGTGATAATAGCCCCAGCTTTGATAATAGCCCCAGCTGTGATAATAGCCCCAGCTGTGATAATAGCCCCAGCTGTGATAATAGCCCCAGCTGTGATAATAGCCCCAGCTGGGATAATAGCCCCAGCTTTGATAATAGCCCCAGCTGTGATAATAGCCCCAGCTGTGATAATAGCCCCAGCTGTGATAATAGCCCCAGCTGTGATAATAGCCCCAGCTGTGATAATAGCCCCAGCTTTGATAATAGCCCCAGCTGTGATAATAGCCCCAGCTGTGATAATAGCCCCAGCTGTGATAATAGCCCCAGCTGTGATAATAGCCCCAGCTGGGATAATAGCCCCAGCTTTGATAATAGCCCCAGCTGTGATAATAGCCCCAGCTGTGATAATAGCCCCAGCTGTGATAATAGCCCCAGCTGTGATAATAGCCCCAGCTGTGATAATAGCCCCAGCTGTGATAATAGCCCCAGCTGTGATAATAGCCCCAGCTGTGATAATAGCCCCAGCTGTGATAATAGCCCCAGCTGTCATGATACCGGATGACCACCCCACTGCTCACGGACCACCTGGGCTGTGAACCCCTCATGGCTGCTAAAAACCTGCTAGAGATTCTCATGAACAACTCATGAACTCAAACCGAATCTGCTCAAACCAATGAACAGGGCTGCACGGACTTTGGCGCTAACCTCAGCAAGCAGGAAATGGACTCCATCTTTGACATGGTCGACAAGGATGGCTCCGGCTCGCTGGACTTCGACGAATTCCTCACCGCTCTGCGGCCGCCGATGAGCAACTCCAGGCGGGAGCTCATTACGAAGGCTTTCAAGAAGCTGGACAAGACCTGCGACGGAGTGATCACAGTTGACGACCTGAAGGGCGTGTACAACTGCAAGCACCACCCGAAGTTCCAGAATGGCGAGTGGACTGAGGATGACGTCTTCAAGGAGTTCCTGCGCACCTTTGAGGCAGGCGGCGACGTGGATGGAACGGTAGGCGCGCTACTCACTACTCACGGGGCGCCGCGGGCTAAGTAGTGTGTTTTGTGCTGAACGGCACAAGAGTTTATATTTTAGACAGAACCTAGTAAGTCAACTTGCTTTACGATTACAACTCAAATTGTACCAAGCTCTGAGCAGTACGCAATTACATATTTGAGCAAACTACTTATTGGACTACCTCGCACACTGATTTGAGTTTTAATACTTTTACGTCAGATTTAGTTATTTCTGATGATGAAATGTGAATGTCACTTCGCGGTTGGTTCCTTGATAAATTTACTCCGACAATTCACTAAGAAGAGACAAATGCCAGTCCTCAGATGGGGAGGGTCAGCAATGCCAGTCCACAGATGGGGAGGGTCAGCAATGCCAGTCCTCAGATGGGGAGGGTCAGCAATGCCAGTCCACAGATGGGGAGGGTCAGCAATGCCAGTCCACAGATGGGGAGGGTCAGCAATGCAAGTCAACAGATGGGGAGGGTCAGCAATGCCAGTCCACAGATGGGGAGGGTCAGCAGTGCCAGTCCACAGATGGGGAGGGTCAGCAATGCCAGTCCACAGATGGGGAGGGTCAGCAATGCCAGTCCACAGATGGGGAGGGTCAGCAATGCCAGTCCACAGATGGGGAGGGTCAGCAATGCCAGTCCACAGATGGGGAGGGTCAGCAATGCCAGTCAACAGATGGGGAGGGTCAGCAATGCCAGTCCACAGATGGGGAGGGTCAGCAATGCCAGTCCACAGATGGGGAGGGTCAGCAATGCCAGTCAACAGATGGGGAGGGTAGGGTTAGGCCCATCTCAAAGTCCATGCGAGTGTTGTGAATATCAAGTTTTTCCTTCCTAGGTTTTCCTGCCACTGCGAATGTTTTGTCCTTATCGAGCCTCTACAAAAACGCTGCGCTTCGCCTCACCCCCCTACCTTGTTAACTACGCGTTTCCATGGCAACGCATGTCAGGTGACTCGAGACGAATTCATCAACTATTATTCGGGCGTCAGCGCCAGCATCGACAATGACGCCTACTTCGACCTGATGATGCGCACAGCCTACAGGATCTGGTATTACCCCCATCAGTTCTGGGTATTCCCCATTTTCCAGATCCCTAATTTCGAACGCAGATCACCAGATTTCTAAGAAATGCAGACTTTTCGCTTTGCCGCTTGTTTTCAGCCTGCACTTTCTCCTGTTTTGCTCAGCTGTTTTGAGGTTTTCACAATTCAAAAGCCAATAAGTCAGAAGCGCACGATTTTCACCCGACTGCCTACTGAAATGCGAATATACTACTGCTCAGACAAGTAGCACATTCATAAAAGTGATGGATAGGAAACATAGATTAGCCTCTGTAAACTTTTATTAATCTTTTTACAGTTTTGAGACTCTTATTATTAACAATTCGGTTGTGGCCACTTATAGTAGTGTAATTCGAGTGTTTTATCGCAGCTGATCAGTGCATTCTAGGCTCTGTTCTTGTGAGCTGTTATAGCTTGCGAATTAAGGAATTTATTTGAATTTCCAGTTAGAACTTCAGCTTTTTCGAACTGGTGCTTTGAGATCGCAGTGCAGAAAAGCTGATGCAGTCTGCTCGCAATTTGTTTAGTAGTGAAAGAGTTCGCTTATACTTACTGCTGCGCGTAACGCTTCGATAAAACTTTGGCTAAAGCGCCTACAGCTGCTTTTCCGAGTGGGTTTGGTGCGAGATGGAATTTTTTATCTCTGAATCACTGATCAATTTATGGGCTGGGACCCTCTGGTCCCTCAAAAAATGGACTGTAACCCCCCTGGTCCTTTAACAAGTTGGCTTTTACCGCCTGGTCTTTCAACAAGTGGGCTGTGACCCCCGTGGGGAGGTCATTCACCCAAGGATTGCAAGTCCTTCAGTTAGTTGGCTGCGATCTCTTATATTTATTAATGTCTCTAAAAATAAATTATTGCAACACCAGGCACTGTTTTTTACTTTTTTCTCGTATCGCAATAATCTACTGAGCAATAAGTACTACTTTCCAGCAGTAGCTTAGCATGTGCGTTTACTTCAGCTGCGTGTTTCATGGAGTCCATGCTCGTGCTGTTGTAGTTGTAGTTCTAGTTTCTAGGAAAGTTCTGTCCAACGCTTAAAATACGAGTATATCAGAAAGCAACACATGATAAAAATGAGGTTAATTAGTAGGTGATTTTCGGATTTTTTGTTTTGATAACCTCCCAATTTTTTTACTATTTCTATTAAACTGTTAGATCTATTACGAGCTATTACGCAGTCTTGGCGCCAATTCAAAAGTGCCATTCCTCCAGTTGCTTCATATAAGGAAATCTAACGCGACTTGAATTCGCTATCAAACTCGCAGATCACGAAGGACGAGTTCATGAACTATTACTCCGGGGTCAGCGCCAGTGTGGACAATGACGCCTACTTTGCTCTCATCATGAAGACCGCCTACGGGGTTTGAGTCGGACTCGAACTTCGGACCAGCTGTGCGGACTTTGCCACATTTTGTTTGTTATACATTCCTGCGAGTCTCCACATGCTTATCTTGTTATTCGTCCCATTCGACTAGTCTGTTTATTCTAAGCGAACTTTTTTTAATTCGTTGTTTTCTTCAGCAAATTTTCTATCCTTCTGAGTTATTTGTACTGTAGCAGCATTTTGATTTCTCGCATACTTTTGAATGCAGTGCAATAATTGAATTGTGGTCCGAATCTCTGGATTCAGTTCAGCCTTCGCAGTGGACTGGTGTATGTGCAATGAATATGTATGGACCAATCACATCACTCTCCACAGGTTTAATTTGATTTCACTTCCTGCCCTCCCGCCTGCCAGTGTCCACGCTTACTGGCCCTGCCCTGATTGGGTCATCATGTGCCCCGTCTGCAGCTGCAGTTCCCTCTGTCTCGCCCTGCCCCCCTGCATTCCTTTTTTGTTATTGAATTTTTTCGTAATTTTGCTGTGCGCGATATTTGTACTTTTGCTGCTAAGTAATTCTGATGATGAGCTGTTGATCATCGCTTCGGTGACTTGCTAGTCTATTCACCCAAGGATTGCTAGTCTATTCACCCAAGGATTGCTAGTCTATTCACCCAAGGATTGCTAGTCTATTCACCCAAGGATTGCTAGTCTATTCACCCAAGGATTGCTAGTCTATTCACCCAAGGATTGCTAGTCTATTCACCCAAGGATTGCTAGTCTATTCACCCAAGGATTGCTAGTCTATTCACCCAAGGATTGCTAGTCCATTCACCCAAGGATTGCCAGTCTATTCACCCAAGGATTGCCAGTCTATTTACCCAAGGATTGCCAGTCTATTTACCCAAGGATTGCTAGTCTATTCACCCAAGGATTGCTAGTCTATTTACCCAAGGATTGCTAGTCTATTCACCCAAGGATTGCTAGTCTATTCACCCAAGGATTGCCAGTCTATTCACCCAAGGATTGCCAGTTTATTTACCCAAGGATTGCTAGTCTATTCACCAAAGGATTGCCAGTCTATTCACCCGTGAACTGCTAGCCGAGTCCAGAATAGCCAGAACCAGTTCAGTCAGTTTACATGAATCAGTTCGCACAATTTTAGCCTGCGCAGTGCGCCTCGCTACATCTGAAACAGGCAGAATATCTCTATTGATGTGGCCTGCCCGCTGTTGCAACTCCCAATATGTTTTACAATTATATTCCTTCTTTGGTTGCAATAAGTATACAAACACTTTTTATCAATGCCTGCTATTATAGATATCGGTTAACCAGTTGATGATCTCTCGAAAATAAATGTGGCTGAGTTTGCCAGGCAAATTCAAGGCTTGCTGTTTAAGAAATTAAAACGACTCACACTTCAATTTTCGACTTTTCTCCTCCGTTGATAGAACAGTCAACACAAATCAAACTAATCTGTATATTTATTATGACTATTTGCTGTTTGGTCTACTTGTCCAGTAGTATAATAGGCAAAGCAGCTTCGTAATATTGAAAATGATATTATCAGTGCTTTAATTACTTGTATTAGCTATTAGTGAGGGATACACGGGATGGCCAGCAATGCTTGTGAAAGTTCGCTAACCTACTCAATGCTGGTGAGCCAAGCGACTGCTTTGTATGCTCATTGTGCGACTGTTGTTGGGCTGAACTCTGACTAAAATGTATCATGCAGAATGGGATTGCCTAGACCGGACTGAGGGATACTGAGAGACTGAGGACACCCCAGACAGTTCACTGCAGACACCCCAGACAGTTCACTGCAGACACCCCAGACAGATCACTGCAGACACCCCAGACAGTTCACTGCAGACACCCCAGACAGTTCACTGAAGACACCCCAGACAGTTCACTGAAGACACCCCAGACAGTTCACTGCAGACACCCCAGACAGTTCACTGCAGACACCCCAGACAGATCACTGAAGACATCCCAGACAGATCACTGAAGACACCCCAGACAGTTCACTGCAGACACCCCAGACAGATCACTGAAGACACCCCAGACAGATCACTGAAGACATCCCAGACAGATCACTGAAGACACCCCAGACAGATCACTGAAGACACCCCAGACAGATCACTGAAGACATCCCAGACAGATCACTGAAGACACCCCAGACAGATCACTGAAGACATCCCAGACAGATCACTGACAAAGCAATGCAGAGCACTAAGCTGCTGTGTTATTCAAATCAAGCAGGCAATCAGCAGGTGTGACAGGTCCGAGTCCGCACGCCAGCCCAGCAGCTCAGGCATGGGCGGACACGAAGGGGATGCTGGAGTTGGTGGGCTGCTCGCCGGTCATTCGGCGGTGCAGGGCCCAGCCGCTGAAGAACATGCCGATGCTGCCGCACAGCAGGCCCATGGCGATAATGCAGAGGTCGAACAGGCGGGTGTAGGCCGGGCTGCTGTGCCGCTTCAGCACCAGGTGGAAGTAGGCGGGCCACACGAAGGACAGCATCGTGCCGGTGAAGCTGCCGATGAGGCCGCAAAGCAGGGCGAAGTGCGGCACGGTGATGGCCACCACGTAGGTGAACAGGACCAGCAGGGCGCGGGGCAGCACCGCCCAGCGCTTGAATTCTCGCTTCTCATTCCAGCAGCTGGGCAGCGGCCGGCCCGTGAACAGGCTGTTTTCTAAGAAATTGGCGGCCGCAAAGTAGGGCAGCGGATAGGAGAACAGGGCCTTCAGCGCCAGAGCGATGTTCACGGACACTTTCAGAGGCACATTCACCAGGTTGTTCGTGATCTCCTCCTTGGTGCTCTCGGCGAAGGTCACGAAGCCGATGTAGCCGAAGAGGGCCTTGAAGATGGCGGACAGCAGGTGGGTCCAGTTCATCATGCAGGCGAAGCGGCTCTTGTCCACCAGGCTGCCCTCCAGGGTCGGCAGGAAGATGTGCGACGTGTAGGAGAAGACGATGATGCCCAGCGAGATAGGGAACGTGTAGATGTCGATGTGGAATTGCACCTGCGCGGGTGCGGGGGGAGACTCAGTATTCCGAGAAATCCACAGATAATCCGGGAGTCATTCGGAGATAATCCGCAAATACTCCACAGAATAACATACATATGAAAATTAGCTATTGCTCAGATATTCACACACAATCAAGAAAACCACGGAAAATCCACGGAAAATCCAAAGATAGCGCACAGATAATTCACAGTGAAATCGAAAAAATGTTTTACCTTGGCTGGCTGCCACTCGGCGGTCCGGGTGAGGCAGTACACGATGATGATGCTGTTGATGATGACGTGGGTGACCGTGTTCCAGAACGAGATGAGGCTTACGTGACGCAGCGAGGTGAGCACAGCGCAGGGCAGGAGGCAGAAGAAGCTGACGGTGACCCAGAAGGTGGTGCTGAGGCCGGCGTAGGGGAAGCAGCCCTCCAGGAGGTCGCCGCAGAGCACCAGGTAGAGAATGCAGGTCATCAGCGCTTCGGTGATGGCGGCGGCATTCACCACCTGTCCGCCCAGTTGGCCGCGGAACACCAACTCGGCGATCTCGCGGTAGCTGCCGCGGACGCGCACGCCGTTCTCGTACAGGCAGTCAACCAGCACGCGGCCCGTGTAGCAGCAGACGAAGGCCACGAACACGATGCCCAGGACGGACCAGTAGCCGCCGTGCATCACCGCGTACGGCAGGCTCACCAGGAACATTCCCTGCGGCACAGGGGAATCGGGCTGAGGTGTGCCTTCAAGCCTTCCTTCCAGCTCTTCCCTTCCAGCTCTCCCCTTCCAGCCTTCCCTTCCAGCCCTCATCTTCCAGCTCTCCTCTTCCAGCTCTCCCCTTCCAGCCTTCCCTTCCAGCCCTCATCTTGCAGCTCTCCTCTTCCAGCTCTCCCCTTCCAGCCTTCCCTTCTAGCCCTCATCTTCCAGCTCTCCTCTTCCAGCTCTTCCATTCCAGCTCTCCTTTTCCAGCTCTCATTTTCCAGCTCTTCCCTTCCAGCTTTTCTCTTCCATCTCTTACCTTCCAGCTCTCCCCTTCCAGCCTTCCCTTCCAGCTCTCCTCTTCCAGCTCTTCCATTCCATCCCTCCTCTTCCAACTCTCCCCTTCCAGCTCTCATTTTCCAGCTCTCCCTTCCAGCTCTCCCCTTCCAACTCTCTCCTTCCATCCCTCTTCTTCCAGCTCTCCCCTTTCAGCTCTCCCCTTCCAGCTCTTCTCTTCCAGCTCTCCAGCTCTCCCTGGACTCTGCCTCGCAGGTCTGGCCCAGGCCCGGCTTGCCCTGATCAGTAAAGAAGCTCGGCTCTGAGCCCCAGCTTCGAATCCCAGGCTGCCCGCATTCTCAGCGGAAGAAAAGCTTCACCAGACGATTCGTCACCGGCCGGCCCATCAATCTCGACTCCCGAATAGCAACGGACGACGCCTGGATTCTTAGAAACAGAGAGCAGAGAGCAGAGGGACGACTGCCTCTGCCCGATAAAGAGGCTTGGAGACATAAGTGGCTTTCGGCCAGGGAGCTGGAGGGCCCCGCCCCACCGCATCCAATGAGCTGCCAGCCGATGATCGATGGGGACATCGGCAGCCTCCTCACACTTGCTCTATTATCCCCCGGCTATCTCTGACGGGGGCCCGGGCTTAATCCCCTCACTTCGCCTCCCAATCTGTCCGTCTCGGCCGCCCCAACCTGGTCCGAACCTGCGGCGCCTCCGAGCGTGGCGATGGGCGCTGGAAACGAGGCCAATTTTTGCCACCTGCCCGTCCAGCAGCTGCTTGAAGCTGCGGAGCCTCCCCCAGCCGCTTGGGAGATTTATCCCCTTCTCTACTGCGTCTGACCGGGCTCGAATCCCATTCCCTCTTCACCAGGGCATCCCTTAGGCTTGCCAGCTCCCCCCTTTAGACTCCGGGATTCTAATTGAAAGTAATGATTGATAAATCAATCCCCATAGGAATGCGACCGAGCCCGCTGCCCCCCGATCCCCGAGGACAGCGCGGGCGGGGATAAATAGGAGCAGGAATGATTCTCGGCTGGAAAAGGGGAAGATAAAGGGAAATAAAGTCGGGCGGGGAGTCCGCGGTTCTCCAGCCCGCTAGAAACAAAGCTCGGCCCACAGCAGGTGGCGCTGGGCCGGCCGGGTTCTCAGTGCGCCGATCCCAGCCCGGGGCGTGAACTCCGGCCTAACATGCATTTTGTCCCTCTCGCTTGTTGGGAATCGGCCTGAAGTGTTTGCCAGTCCCAGGAAATGGGGATCCAGAAGGGGGCAGAGGCGCGGGAGTTGGGCTGCTCAGGCTGCCAATTTCTTTGGCTCGAGAACTAGAAAGTTGGCAGCCTCAAGGGCCCCCGCAGGACACGCAGGAAATGCAGAGAAGCCCGCGCGCCGCCAAATCACGCGAAGCCGCCATCAGCGGCAGAAATTCATTTCGATGCCCCACCCCGCCTGAGACTGTGGGTTACTGGGATGATGGGGCAGCCCCGTCTGCGATCAGGGAAGCCGCAACACGCTTTGCCACGATCGCACCTCGCCTGCATTATTAATCGCCAGTTTGCGGGGCCTTAAACTGCTCCGCCGGCGCCTCTGAGCACCTGAGCTGCCCCGGCGCTGCATTTTTATGAGCCATCAGCCTTGCCTGACACTTTCCAGGGCTGCTCTGGTCTCTCGGGGCGTTTCACTCATTCTGCAAGATGCTGAGATAAGTTAGCTCAGCTTAGAAAAGTAATTAGATTTGTTTAAATCCCCACTTTAACTGTGAAACTCACGGCTACTAACTCAGCCCACCTTCGGATCTGCAAGCTTTGGGACTTTGGGATATTTTGTTACATTGGTGACATTCCAGCTCAGGGCTGCCTACCTGGATGGCATTGGTGACATTCCAGCTTAGGGCTGCCTACCTGGATGGCATTGGTGACATTCCAGCTCAGGGCTGCCTACCTGGATGGCATTGGTGACATTCCAGCTCAGGGCTGCCTACCTGGATGGCATTGGTGACATTCCAGCCGGCCTGCCACTCATTGATCTGGTCTCGCCCGCTGCCTGCGGTGAACTCCTCGCCTTCGCCGATCCCGGCTCGACCTTCCGCGCCGTCGTCCGCCTCTTCGACAAATCGATGAAAGCCCTGAAGGCTCTCCGCTCCGTCGCCACAGTTGCCACCGCCGTCGCTGTAGCCGTCGTGCGGCAGTTTCGGTTTTGCGAGGAAGGTGCGCAGGCTGCGCTGCGGCAAGCTGTGGGAGCCGGATCCGCTCATGGCCGCTCTACGTTTCGGGCTGCTGAACGGGTGCCAAGCGAGGCCCCAGCTCAGCCTCTTATCGCCGCGCGCCACCTCAACCCTCGGCCAATCCCCGCGCGCCCTCGCCGCGGGCTCAATTCGCCCACATGCTTAGGGCAGCTCAGAAAACTTCTTCAATGTAAAGAAATCGTCCCAGCTACCCCTCACCCCAGGGCAGCCCGTTGATCCCTCGCCCATCCGCAAATGCGGTTCCCATGTTGCCAGCCGGGCAGCTGTCGCGAGTCCCGCAGTCTCAGGAGCCTCAGCTTGGTGGCCGGGCAAGTCTCAACAGAGAATCACTATCTGCCTTTACTTCTCCTGAGAAGCAAAAGTGTTGCTCAACCTTTCGTGCTGCAAGGATCATATTCACTGAGCACCCACTGGGGCAGTTGTACCCTGAGAAGCAAAAGTGTTGCTCAACCTTTCGTGCTGCAAGGATCATATTCACTGAGCACCCACTGGGGCAGTTGTACCCGGTTGGTGACTCAAGGCAGGCTATTTTAAACTGTGAACAAAGCAGCGCGCACTCCTTGACGGCCCGGTAGTGACAGAGCTGAGCTAAAAATAGAAACTCCGCTGCCCCCGCTGAAAGAAGGCACCAAGCCGCAGCATAAATATGATGAATGGTTGAGCAGCCAATTACCTGTAACTGCTCACTGTTCTAGCCCTGCCTTCTCACTCGCACATGGCCCCGAGCACCAGCACTGCTGCCCTCCTTCTGCTGCTGAGCCTGTTGGGTCCGGCTTCCCAGGCTACTGAAGCTCCTTGGCCTGAGCTCATTCGGCGCACCTGCCCGCACCTCAGCCAGCACCTGGGAGCTGGGGGCGGGCTGCTGCTCCTACCGGGGCCGCCTGCGGCCGCATGGCAGACGCAGCGGCTGCAATTCATCGGCCGCTGTGGCAACTTGACTGCCTTCGGAGCCGTCAGCAACCACATGAACTGAGCTTCAAGCCTATTGTGAAGCAGAACTCTGATTCAAAACTTTAGCTGATTCTATTTGATTTATTACACCTGTTAGGTGTAGCTGATTGACAGCAATAAATTCCGAATGCCCGGTTTGCACCCAGTGTACATTATTGTGCCAAATACCCATGGGTTTGAATTGAAATAAGCTGTATAAAACTTCAGTGACATTTTTGTCAAGCAATGGCCTGCTCTGTGAATGTATTATAATGCTTCTTCTTCTTCTTTTTATTTAATTAAGTAACGTTTCCGACAGTGCAAGACTTGGAATTAAGTACATTGTGGGTTTTTATAGGATGCTGTTCTGTGCCTGGCTTTGAAGAGTGAGGCGAGAGTATAGTGACAGGGAAGACGGTGGGCTGACACGGAGGCAGTTGAGTGACTGATAGGGGAGCGACAGGGGAGGCAGTGGAGTGACAGGGGAGGCAGTGGAGTGACAGGGGAGGCAGTGGAGTGACAGGGGAGGCAGTGGAGTGACAGGGGAGGCAGTGGAGTGACAGGGGAGGCAGTGGAGTGACAGGGGAGGCAGTGGAGTGACAGGGGAGGCAGTGGAGTGACAGGGGAGGCAGTGGAGTGACAGGGGAGGCAGTGGAGTGACAGGGGAGGCAGTGGAGTGACAGGGGAGGCAGTGCAGAGGTGCTTCTCTACTTTCTGCTCTACAATCAGCGAAGCCAAGTTGGAATGTCGGTGCAGTTTTTCTGCTGCAGTTTATTCAGCTTGTCAGATATCAGATTCTGCTGAGTCTCGGAGTCCGGGACGAACTCCTCGAGCCCGCAGGCCCGGACTGTCCTCGTCGCCGGCTTGAAGACCGAGTAGTTGCCGCACAGGCCGGCAAACTCGAAGACGCGCAGATGCTGGACAGTCTCCCGACAGTAGAAGTTCATGAAGCTGATAAAGCGGCTGTGCGGCGCGTCCGAGGTGCAGTGCTTGCTGACGTAGAAGCCCTGCAAGACGCTCGGGTCGCTGACGCGGCATCGCCGGACCGGGCAGATCCGGCGGGCATTCTGGAACTGGCCGCAGCTGCAGTTGGTTGTCGCACTCCAGACACTGGGCGGCGGCGGCTGTAGCGACAAGACGGCGCCGGAGCCCAGCAGCGCGCAGGAGTCAGTCGGCTCGGTGGCAGCCGCGGAGTCTCGGCCTCCGGCCAGAAAAAGGAAGGCGGCCACGTAGATGAGGCAGGTGGGCATGCTGGACAGTGCTCACAGTTTGGTGTGACTGACAGTTCTGAGGCTCTGGTGCTAGGCTTAGCTAGGCTAGGCTTAATTGAAAGCTTTGCAGCCCTATTAAATAACTGGCAGCTGCCATTGTGCTCTGCCCGAGCTGAGAGCAGGCACAGACTGAGTGTACAGCCAGGGCTAGAGAAGGTGGGCATTATTCGAGTCTACTTGTCTAAAATAGGACACTTCAATCTCGCCCCCGCAGCTTTCACAGTCGCCTGTGCGAAACGCAACGCGGTTGTCGACACGGAAACCACTCGGTATCTCACGGTCCAGGAATCTTGTCTCTTGTCTTGTCAACTGTCTCTTCATCAACTATCCCTTCATCAACTGTCTCTTCATCAACTATCCCTTCATTAACTGTCCCTTCAACAACTGTCTCTTCAACAACTGTCTCTTCATCAAGTATCCCTTGATCAACTGTCTCTTCATCAACTATCCCTTCATCAACTGTCCCTTCAACAACTGTCCCTTCAACAACTGTCTCTTCATCAACTATCCCTTCATCAACTGTCCCTTCAACAACTGTCCCTTCAACAACTGTCTCTTCATCAACTATCCCTTCATCAACTGTCCCTTCATCAACTGTCCCTTCAACAACTGTCCCTTCAACAACTGTCTCTTCATCAACTATCCCTTCATCAACTGTCCCTTCAACAACTGTCTCTTCAACAACTGTCTCTTCATCAACTATCCCTTCATCAACTATCCCTTCATCAACTGTCCCTTCAACAACTGTCCCTTCAACAACTGTCTCTTCATCAACTATCCCTTCATCAACTGTCCCTTCAGCAACTGTCCCTTCAACAACTGTCCCTTCAACAACTGTCCCTTCATCAACTGTCCCTTCAGCAACTGTCCCTTCAACAACTGTCCCTTCAACAACTGTCTCTTCATCAACTATCCCTTCATCAACTGTCCCTTCAACAACTGTCCCTTCATCAACTGTCCCTTCATCAACTGTCCCTTCATCAACTGTCCCTTCAGCAACTGTCCCTTCATCAACTGTCCCTTCAGCAACTGAATAATTATTAGTTTTGAGGGCTGAGTTCTAACGCAAACTGAAATGGTATATTTGAAGATGTTGTTAAGTAGTGGAAAACAAAAAGAGTTACAAAAAGTCCATTGCTGTAAACTTGTGATCTTAAAGCTTTGCTAAAATCGGATCTTGCCCAAGCTTGTCACACCTTGAGCTGTCAGTCAAGCTCGCAGGAGCTCGAGAATGTACTTTTAGCCGAGTCAGTCGGTCCACATGGCCTCACTTGGCCGGTCGCTTGTGGAAGATGATGCGGTGCTTCCCCGGCGCGTGAACCAGGCCGGAGGAGCCCACCTCGATCTCCTTGAGGTTGGCGTGGCTGTCCGGGTGCAGCTCCACGCGGTATCGCTGGAAGATGCCAGCGAGGAACAGGAAGAGCTCCTGGCGGGCCAGGCTCTCGCCCAGGCAGGCCCGCCGGCCGATGGAGAACGGCACCAGGTACTCGCTGGTGACGTACTCGCCGCTGGAGTTGATGAAGCGCTCTGGCCGGAACTGGTCCGGCTGGTCCCACAGCTCCGGGTCGTGGTGCACACCGTACAGGTTGATCATGATCAGGTCGTCTGAGGAGATGTCGTAGCCCTGTTGGACGGCGAGATCGGCGATTTTTTTTCGGGAATACCGTGCTACTGTAAGTAGGCACCATCAGAAATTCGGCAGCTTTGATTTAAGAGAACTAAAAAATTCCGCTCTAAGAGATTCTGTGAGTCCCGGATGGTGCGATTCTGTTGCCAAGCAACCGAGGGACAACAGGATCATAGATCACAGGATTTATGAATCCCAATGACCCTGAAATCCCTTAAGGGTCGAATGGCTCAAAAAAAATTCCTCTATTAGCAGCCGCACCTTAAAGTTGATATCCCTGGTGACCCGGTGGCCCACTGAGAACGGAGCCAGCGTTGAGTAGCGCTGCACCTCGTCGATGAAGGCCAGCGTGTAGGGCATGCCCTTTTTGTCCTTGTACACCGGCAGCCGGTCGCTCCCCACCGTAGCGTCGATCTCGGCGGCGATTTTGTCCTGACACTCCGGGTGCAGAGCTGCGTACAGCAGGGCCCAGCGGATTGTGTTTGAGGTCGTGTCCGTGCCGGCGATGAACAGCTCCGTCAGAGTGCGCATCAGTTGGAAGTCGTCGAACGTGTGATCCTGGGTGGGGTGGAAGGTGGTCACGTGATCCTGGGTGGGGTGGAAGGTGGTCACGTGATCCTGGGTGGGGTGGAAGGTGGTCACGTGATCCTGGGTGGGTTGGAAGGTGTCACGTGATCCTGGGTGCGGTGGAAGGTGGTCACGTGACAGCCAGCCGCAGGGTTCTTGTCTCAAACTCAGTTTGGTAACTATTTAAGGATCATTGCTAGGATGCAGGATCATTGTTGGGATGTAAAGATACATATTGGGATGTGACAGTCGACTTGCAGCCAGCGAGGAGGCTTGCTCGCTGCTTATACCGCTGACTCCTGACCACTCCTTACTCAAGGTGTGGCCTCGCCGCAGATTCGAGCTCAGGGACCTTGGTGCGAGAGTCAGACATGATACCGCTCCGCCACACAAACCACCCCACCCAATGACATCATTTGGCCCCGCAAACCGTGTTCCTGGAGTCCAGGCGCTGCTGCTCCAGCAGGAAGGCGTCCAGGAAGTCGGTGGGCTCGCTGAGGCCGGCCAGGTGCTGCCGGTGCCTGGCGATCTGGTCGCGACAAAACTTGTGCGTCACGTCGATGTTGCGCTTGAACACGAACACGTCGACGCCCAGGAACTGCAGCAGGCGCATCATGCCGGGGATGTTGTAGAGGCCGGGGAAGGCCTGTGGGATGAAGCGGCCGATGTTGCTGCCCTGCAGGTTCTCCTGGGCGGCCATCATGAAGTCGTTGAAGCCATCGTCCTGCGTGCCAGCCCTGTAGTTGAACAGCAAGATGCTGATGACGCTGGCGATGGCCCTGGGGATGATCTCGTCCGTCTCCCAGCCGCGGCCGGGCTCGGCGTCGAACTTGTCCTGCAGGTCGGCCAGCTCGGTGTGAATGGCTTCCTCCGTGCCGGCGCGGGCGAAGCCGAAGTCGCGCAGCACCTTCAGCGCGAATCGGCGGTGCTCGCGCCACAGGTCGCCTTCAGAAGACACAATGCCCTTGCCGTGGGTCAGGCTCAGGATGTAGGGCGTGTTGATGCGGCCGGAGAACACGTCCGCCAGCTCCGGACTTGTCAGTGCCTCCTTGATCACGGCGTAGCTGTTCAGGATGACAAAGCGGCGGGAGCCGAAGGTGAAGCTGACCACATCGCCGTAGAGCCGACGCCACTTGTTGTGCGCCACCAGGAAGGTGGGACGCTCCAGGTTGAACAGGTTGCCGACCACCGGCCAGGGCCGCGGGCCGGGCGGTGGCCGCCTGCGTCGCCGCCGCAGCAGCAGGTAGCAGGCGGCCACAGAGACTGCGGCCACGGCCGCCACGGCTGCCACCTGCCGGCGCTCCATGGCTAGCGACATGCTGAGCGAATTCTCAGTTGAAGGTGTCGAAATTCTCGGATAAGTGAAAGAGCAGCTTCTCGTGGCTGGCCGGGTTTTAGCCTGCCCTGCCTTATCTGCAGTTTGGCCTCAATGCGGGCGCATCTGCAGTGTACATCGGGTGTACAGCTGTGCTAATGGCTCAATGTAATTATGAGCGCGTGAGCTGCGGGGGGGCAGAGAGGGCAGACGGGCTGCACACGGTCCGGCACTGAAGGTGGGACCACACGCAGCTCTGTGAACTTTCATTTCAAGGCCAGATGACTCGGTTAGGCAGTTTGACGTGGCACGAATGAGTTTTGGTGACGAAATGACTGAGGCTTGGCCTTTTTTTATTTGCAGCTATACCTGAAAGTGGGGTGAAATGAACCATGGACCATGAACCCTGGGTTTGCCACTAGATTCTGGTCTAGTTATTATTATCTTGGTTTCAGGGTTGGAAGTTTCAACGCTGGCTTGAAATAAAGCACGTTCTTTAAGAACCTTTAGGCCTTCTAAGAGCCTTGAGGTCTTCGTTGAATTCTCTCGTCCTCCCTGACATTTATGGTCCTCCCTGACATTTATGGTCCTCCCTGACATTTATGGTCCTTCGTGACATTTATGGTCCTTCGTGACATTTATGGTCCTCTGTGACATTTATGGTCCTTCGTGACATTTATGGTCCTCTGTGACATTTATGGTCCTTCGTGGCTTTTGTGGTCCTTCGTGGCTTTTGTGGTCCTTCGTGGCTTCTGTGGTTCTCGTTGAGTTTTGTGGTTCTCGTTGAGTTTTGTGGTTCTCGTTGAGTTTTGTGGTTCTCGTTGAGTTTTGTGGTTCTCGTTGAGTTTTGTGGTTCTCGTTGAGTTTTGTGGTTCTCGTTGAGTTTTGTGGTTTTCGTTGAGTTTTATGCTTCTCGTTGAGTTTTGTGGTTTTCGTTGAGTTTTGTGGTTCTCGTTGAGTTTTTGTGGTTCTCGTTGAGTTTTGTGGTTCTCGTTGAGTTATGTGGTTCTCGTTGAGTTTTGTGGTTCTCGTTGAGTTTTGTGGTTCTCGTTGAGTTTTGTGGTTCTCGTTGAGTCGTGTGGTCCTGCTATACTTTCGTCATAGATTCGAGTGCTATCCCGACTGTTTGAACAGTTTCAAACAAATGCGGTTTCAGTTCACAGTACAAAGAACACGCTCAAGGCTGTTCACTTCGATGCTGCTGAAGAGACTCTGTATTTGTATTTAAATTTGTATTGCGGCCGCTAGCTGGCCAAGTCAAAGACGTTATTCTCGTATGACCGCTAAAAATATATAAGCCTTCTCAACTGCAGCGGGTTGCCATTGCGAGTGTCTAATTTGAGTCCAGGAACTAAAACAATGAGAGAGCCACGCCATTATGTAGGCTCGTATTATCAGGGGATTCGCCATAGAATACGAGCGCATTTTCTAATTCAGCAACAATTTAAATCTCTAGTCCAATCAAATCTTGTAGGATTTCCACCCATGTCTGCGGTGCTCTTCTGTTTGAGTAGTCCCCTAATCCTCGATGTCCCATAAAATGTCTATGGTAGAGCTCTCATTGCAGAAGTGCATGGAACGGCGGTTGTATGAAAAACGGAATAAAAAACGCAGGAAGGAAATATCAGAGACATAACAGCAGGGCAGGTCGGGCAGAGAGTTCAAAATCTTAGAGAGATCGACAGCCTATGCAAACTATGGGGAGCGCGATTTACGGGCAATGAAATCAGGCCAAGCGTCATCTCGAACATTTCTATGCAACTGGAATAATGAGCACACACGCGCACACATTCTCTCTCCCTCCTATTCGCCCAGCGCTTCTGAAGCCGCAGCAGCATGAAACAAAGCCGGTCTGCCTGGAAAATTAGCCTGGGGATCTGGGAAGAGAATGCCGGGATCAGTCCGCCCCAGCACCTCCGTCCCTGCCTCTCCCGGCGTCCCTCCATCCTGGCTGTTTTGTTCCATTCTGCCACAAGCTCCATCTCCAGCCTGAGGCCTCGCCCCATCCCCAGCTGCTACTGCTGCTGCTGCTGATGGGGGTAAACAAGCGCCTTGCAGCTAAGACTGTTAGCAGCTCAAACAATGCTGGAGTTTGTGGCCCCCTTAAAGCCCAGCAGCCGGGCGCGCTCTCCACCTCCACTCCAAACCCGACCGGGCCGTGGCGGGAGGGCCCAAACCGTCGCCCTGTGCACTTTTACGACTTTTCCTCGCCCTTCCACCTGAGAGGAGTTTCAAGCTAATGCTAAGCCGCTGGGCAATAGCGTCAGTGCTGAGTGGCTGTCAGTTATTCTGGCGAACAAGAGCAATGCAAACCAACCAGGGCTAACACGATCGCTTGAAAATTTAGGAAAACAATCTGCTGATGAATTGTCTGAGTCAGTTTTCAGAAGCTTTTAGGATTCGGCAGAAGCTAATGTGAATAGGGACACTCCATTAGGCGAGTTAAATGTTTAACGAGATTTTTCAATCAGGACTTTTAAATTCGCGCCAAAGTTTATCACAAACTTGGACCTACAGCATCAGATCGTCGTTATCTCAAAATCTAAAATTAATGTAAAATTTATTAGCACTTTAAAATACGATGCACTTTCGGGATATAAAGACCCGTCAAACCTTTGATCATGCTTGTTATAAATTTAGGCGCGAATTTAAAATACACAAAATAAGAAATAGGGCAACAAGATCACTTCTCATGGTAAATGGATTAGCAGAGTGGAGGGGGAAATTACAAGGCTTTGTCATGCGGTCTGCTCGAGTGTTTCTGAGGCCGATGCTCGGCTAGCAGCCCCAGCTCACTGGGATCGGGTTTTCTCCCGGCGCAGCGCCTCTGGCGGCTCCTTGGCCGCCTCCACCGGCCGGCCGTTCAGCGTCAGCTCGTAGCGCGTGCGACTGCGACCGCCGGGCGTGACGCTGATGCGGCCCTTGCAGCCGGCCAGCTCGAAATCCAAGGTGGAGCCGGTGTCGCTGAAGTCATTCTGTTGGTCGGCGATGGCAGTGTGAGGAGTTGCTGTTTGTTAACAGTACAAAGTACTCGCTGTTTTCCTCTGGGGAAATTCCACGAGGTTATTTCAAATACCCACTGCCCTTTTCCCTTTTCTTATCTAATCTCATAATGTCTCTCATCCATCTCCTCATGTCTCTCATCTACCTTATCATGACTCTTATCTACATCCTCATGTCTCTCATCTGTCTCACCCCCTCAACTCCCCCAGCTCACGCTGCACTCACCCTGGTCTGCAGCAGCTGGTCATTGCACCAGAGTTCCAGCGAGTCTTTGCCTGAAATTATGTTTGTTGATGCAGGAATTGAAGGCGGGCATTGCTCGTGAGAACAGCAATATTCTGCGACACTCACTCAGGGCGATGCTGTAGTCCACGCCCTGCACTTTTGTGTTCCACACGGCCGTCTCGGCTGTCGGCATGTAGGAATTCACCGGCATGGCCGTGCGGGGCCTGCGAAACAGCAGGGATCGGTGCGTGACCAGGTTGATGACCGAACAGGATGACAGGGTGGCAATGACTGAACAGGATGACAGTGTGGCGATGACCGAACAGGACGACAGGATGGCGATGACTGAACAGGACGACAGGATGGCGATGACTGAACAGGACGACAGGATGGCGATGACTGAACAGGATGACAGGATGGCGATGACTGAACAGGATGACAGGATGGCGATGACTGAACAGGATGACAGGATGGCGATGACTGAACAGGATGACAGGATGAGGAGGATGGAGGAGAGCGCTGCCTACCTGAACAAAAAGCATTCAGGGCTCAGGAATGCGAGAGCTACGCATGGACTCACTGCAGCGTCTCCGATAGATTACAAAAAGCAATAAAAAGTGCGCAGTCTGCCCAGCTGCAAGTATCGTAGCGGGGAATCTACGGGTTTATTATTAGCTCCATTCAATAGAAATTCCTAATCCGGCTGGAGCTACGCCGGAGGCCGTGTGCTTCAGTGAGCACGGCTGCTCGAAATCCTCCGCCTAAAAAGAACTGATCGCCCAGTCTGAGGGCGGGGCTGTATAAAAGGTAAAGTGAATTTCATTATCCTCACAGCGGCGAGATGTGGGCCGTTGTTGCTGAGCTTAACCTTGTTTGCCGGGGCTTTGAGCACTGGACTCAAGCCTGACCGAGCGGCATTCTTTGACTGGTCGAAATCAGATTTGGGCTTTCGAGTGCTATGAAAAGTTTTTGGAGCCTTGAAGCCCCACATCGGGATTGTGGTGATTCTCCCTTCTAGATGAGGGGATTAGAGGATTTAGGGTGGGTTACGGTGAATTATGTCAGATAAGGGTTGATTAATGTGGATTTTTAGATTAGGCATTGTCAATTGATAACTTTCAGTGGTTGCATCGGTGAAACAGATCATTGTAGGTTAAACTCTGGTGCAGATAGAGGCTAGATTAGAGTAGATTATGACAGCCTGGTTAAGGAGGTGTACAGTGGCTAAGGTTAGGATTGGCTTGGTTTCTTGGAAATCATGCTCCCCGGCTGAGCTGCGGGCCTCACCTGGCCACCTTGGTCGGCTTCTTCTTCTTGCCCTCCTTGATGCGCGCGGCTGCCGATTTGCCTGAGGAGAAAATCACGGACATTGTACTGCTGCTGCTGCTGCTGCTGCTGCTGCTACTGCTGCTGCTTCTGCTGCTGCTGCTACTGCTGCTGCTTCTGCTGCTGCTGCTGCTGCTGCTCTCAGGTCTCAGCTGTGCTCCTGTACTCCTCTCGGCAGGAAATCTGTAGGGTACCACGCGGGGGTGAGATGATGGAGCGGCGGCTGAGCTTCAAGGCGATCTGACTTGCTTTTTATTCCCGTCCCCTCGGCTCGTGCAGCACCGGTTTGCCGGGGCCTCGGGGCAGACCGGTGCAGCTCTCGGATTGGCTGGACGAGAAAGCTCAATGCTGATGCAGAGCAGGCAAAGGAGGTTGGGGTGAGTTGAAAAGAGACTGAGAACACATTCAGAGCTCTGCGTCCGAGAACCATCAGGTTTTCCAGTTCCCATGCGGCCATACTGGTGTCGAAAAACATCACAAATTTCTCCCACTAGTTTCCATCAAGCAGTGAACGGAAAGACGATAAATTAGCCAACAATGGGGAACTCAGTGGGCCGAAAGGGCCTCAAAAAGTACCAGTAGAGCAGCGAAATCGCTGTTGTCTTAGAAATCGTTGGGTGTTTTTTATTCCAGGAAATTGTATATTTTGTATTTCTAATCTGAATATCTGTGCTAACGCTAGTCGATCGGTCAAGGCGCAAAATGATTGTTTTCTAAAAAAACTGAACCGATTTCTCACAAAAATAAAAGGATAGATTTTAGGTAAGGACCCATTATAAGAGCAAAGACAACGGAAACAACGAATTTAGAATATTCGCTTGGATTTAACGAACTGCACTGGATGTTTCTAAGAAACGAGTCAGTCATTCGATTAGAGTTTTCTAGGAATCCAGTCCAGTTTAACAAGTAATCTTTTACAATTTTTTAAGAAACTGTAGCCTGCCGCGTGAGGCCGCGAGCCGCCCTCACTGACGACCGCAGCCGCTCTAGCCGGTCGCCAGTCGCCGATGTTACCAAGGACGTGCGCCGTTGCTGCTGCTCGTCACCGTCGATCGCGTCCTCTTTGAACCCATCACCTTCGCCGCCCTCCTCGCTGCCGTAGAACTCTGCGCGAACAAAACCGCGCTGCAGGGCGTCGCGCAGCTGCAGCCTCCGCCGGCCGTCCCGGTAGACGCCGCGGCCGGGATCCAGGAGGCCCCGGCCGACAGCCGCCTCCGTGGCCAGCCATGCGCCGGTGGCGGGCTCCAGCGCATGCGTCACCCTGAAGGGGCGCGAGTCCCGGCGGCCCAACCTGCTTCGAGGAGGACTGACAATGTCCTCTCCATTGCGGGCGTCTTCGAGAGGTTTGGCACTGACTACAGTCGGAGCTGCGCTTCCACCTTGGTTTCCAGCCTCCGTTCCGCTTCCACCTTGGTTTCCATCGTTCCGTCCGCTTCCGCCTTGGTTTCCATCGTTCGTTCCGCTTCCGCCTTGGTTTCCATCGTTCGTTCCGCTTCCGCCTTGGTTTCCAGCCTCCGTTCCGCTTCCGCCCTGGTTTCCATCGTTCGTTCCGCTTCCGCCTTGGTTTCCAACCTCCGTTCCGCTTCCGCCTTGCTCGCCCCAGGCTTTGCTCGTCTCGGAAGCCACAGGGACGGCCCGAATGAGGCCTTGGTTCATGGCTTCGATGATGGTCAGCCGCTCCCCGCTGACATTGTTCACGTGGCAGCTCCGATCGGCGCTGATCAGACCGCGGCTGAGTGCGTCGCTCAGAGACACATAGGCGCAAGCCGCATGATCTGGGGTTGGAGAGGGTGAAGCTAGCAATCCATTCCACCAACAGAATAGGCTAGCAATCCATTCCACCAACAGAATAGGCTAGCAATCCATTCCACCAACAGAATAGGCTAGCAATCCATTCCACCAACAGAATAGGCTAGCAATCCATTCCACCAAGAGAATGGATTGTGCGTAGCAATTAGTTGTGCTTTTTCAGCTAAGAAAAAGAAATTCGGAAAAAAATGCGTCTGCGACGCAGGTGCTAAGCAGTTGGGATTTACAGCCCAGTTTCCACCAGCCGCATCTCTATTTAGGGAGAACTTTAATTAAGAGGCCGATGATGCAGCAGCGGTCGCGAAGCAGACTTTGAACGGCTGGTCCACGCGCCGCTATACCGCACTGGTGGCTGTGAAACAATGGCCAAGTCGTGGCGCATTATTTATTCAGGATATTGCCTTTCCTCTTCTAGGAGGCCAGACTTTCCTAGAAATTCTCGCCAACCCAAAGTCAGATGGACACTGCGGGCACTTCAACCCCCGAAGCACATTTCTAAGGCGCTGCTCTCAAAGAAAAATGCTCTTATTCAAAAATCATTCTCCTAAATAATTGGAGAGGCCTCTTCTCATCTGCTGCTTTTATTTTTAGAGCTCGCTTTGTCTGCTGTTGCTCCATTGTGGCTCTTTTTTGAGAACTGCTCAGTAGGAGCGCATTCTGACAGCAGGTGAAACTATTTGGGAGAGCTGAGCTTGAGCTGTTCCTCAGAAATAAATGCTAGACTGCAACAACTGTGTCAGGCTGCTACCCTGCGGCTACTCCACTGTGTCACTGTCACTCCTCCGAGTCAGAGCCTGTCACTCCTCCGAGTCAGAGCCTGTCACTCCTCCCAGTCAGAGCCTGTCACTCCTCCCAGTCAGAGCCTGTCACTCCTCCCAGTCAGAGCCTGTCACTCCTCCCAGTCAGAGCCTGTCACTCCTCCCAGTAAGAGCGTGTTACTCCTCCCAGTAAGAGCCTGTCACTCCTCCCAGTCAGAGCCTGTTACTCCTCCCAGTAAGAGCCTGTCACTCCTCCCAGTCAGAGCCTGTCACTCCTCCCAGTCAGGGCCTGTTACTCCTCCCAGTAAGAGCCTGTCACTCCTCCCAATCAGAGCCTGTTACTCCTCCCAGTAAGAGCCTGTCACTCCTCCCAGTAAGAGCCTGTCACTCCTCCCAGTCAGAGCCTGTCACTCCTCCCAGTCAGAGCCTGTCACTCCTCCCAGTAAGAGCGTGTTACTCCTCCCAGTAAGAGCCTGTCACTCCTCCGAGTCAGAGCCTGTCACTCCTCCGAGTCAGAGCCTGTCACTCCTCCCAGTCAGAGCCTGTTACTCCTCCCAGTAAGAGCCTGTCACTCCTCCCAGTCAGAGCCTGTTACTCCTCCCAGTAAGAGCCTGTCACTCCTCCCAGTCAGAGCGTGTTACTCCTCCCAGTCAGAGCCTGTTACTCCTCCCAGTCAGAGCCTGTTACTCCTCCCAGTAAGAGCCTGTCACTCCTCCCAGTCAGAGCCTGTTACTCCTCCCAGTAAGAGCCTGTCACTCCTCCCAGTCAGAGCCTGTTACTCCTCCCAGTAAGAGCCTGTCACTCCTCCCAGTCAGAGCCTGTTACTCCTCTCAGTCAGAGCCTGTTACTCCTCCCAGTCAGAGCCTGTTACTCCTCCCAGTCAGAGCCTGTTACTCCTCCCAGTCAGAGCCTGTCACTCCGCACTCACTGAACACTCCTGCAATGCTGTTGCGGGTCTCCTGCTCCCTGGAATGTTCGGCTCGCGATTCGGCAGCCTCGTCGTCCTCTTCAACAGGCTCGGTGGCACTGGACTTTGGCTGCGAAGACCACAGACTGAGGGTGGATTATTGATTACAGGCAGCGTGACGCGGCAGAGATGAGGCAGCTGAAGCCACTCACCCGTCATCCTCAGGCCCCAGAAGACCAACTTCGGCAGGCAGCTGCGCAGTCGTGCTAGCCAACTCGCGCTGGAAGACCAGGTCTAAAATGGGCTCGTCTGTCGCAAAAATTACCATTAATGCCCAAACAAAATCTCCAGCCGTGCTTAGCCGTCCTTTGGCTAAATTGATGAGCACATTCCGCTTGAGCTGGCTCTGTCTCTCTGCCTAATCCCCACTGCTGCTGAGTGCTGCCCACGCCGCAAAACCGCCTGTTGTCACTCAGGTGAGAAACGCGCTTGTTTGCACCCAGGGCCTGAGGCTGGGGCTGCCAGGGAAAGCGGAGGCGGCGGTTGACGACAGCTTGGTGCTGGGACAGCCTGGGCAAACACGCCCGGCAGCTCCGCGAGACAACGGCGAGTGAGGCGACTCAGGCGGGACTTTCAGGGCGAGCCGGAACAAAGGACTAAGTGGGTAAATGGGAGGGGAAGACAAACTGGGATGGGGAATTGTCGGAATTGAATGACGGCCGGAGACGAAAGTCGGCACTTCAGCAAAAACATCGAATTTCTCTCCTGTAGAGTCATCGGTGGGGAAGGGGAAAATATCGCAGGATTACTCATACACCCTCCCACACTTCTCACAGCCTCCATCCCACTCTTCTCACAGCCTCCATCCCACACTTCTCACAGCCTCCATCCCACTCTTCTCACAGCCTCCATCCCACACTTCTCACAGCCTCCATCCCACACTTCTCACAGCCTCCATCCCACTCTTCTCACAGCCTCCATCCCACTCTTCTCACAGCCTCCATCCCACTCTTCTCACAGCCTCCATCCCCTCTGCCTCGCCCTATTTGACTATTCCCAACTGGCAGTGGGATCTCATGCCGGAGCTAGTTCCTAGTTGCGAGTAATAATTTCTAAATTTAGAAATTTGGCTTACCGAGAGGGTAAAATATTCGAAAATAAACAGCCTTTAAAACCCTGCCTCAGAATTGCGAGTACTTCAAGCAGTCTCCAGAAACTGTTTAACCCGGAGAATCACAATTCCCTTCTAAAAATCTAAGCGATTTGCTCCCGACTCCAGCCTCCCTGAGCTGCTGATAATTGCCCACTGCAGCAGTCAGAGCGACTGGGAGAGACTTCTAGGTGACTCCGAAGGGCGCAGCTCACCTCCGCGAGAGCCAGCAGCCTCTTGAGGACGTCCGCGTCGGCGAATAGAAAGAACTTCGACTCCGGAAACTGCGACTTGCGGCCCACGGCTGTCGGGGGGGGGGAACAGTGGGGAAGAATCAGAGCGCTGGGAATCGCGTGGGCGGCGGCTTTGGTAATGAAACCCGATCCAACACGCAGTTCAAAGCCACTGCCTGCTTGCATTTCAAATCTCAGTGAACCTGCCCGCACACAAACTGGCAACAAAATGGCTGGCAACGCTGTTTACCCATAGCTGATCCAACATGACATCCCACTACCTTCCTTCCTCATCACCTGCATCAGCAAACAAAAACTCATGCTGTGAACTTTCCCTCAAAACTTGTAAGTTTACTCCACGATTATCAGGTAACATATTACTCAGAAAGTTACCTCAGTCGACTCAGCCTATTTCCAGATGACACGACCACCTCACACACAATTGGACAGCCAACCTCACTCCTTAGCTCGAAAACGACCACCCCACTTTTTAAACAATCACCTAAATCCTTGGAAAACTACCTCACTCCATAGATAACAACCTCACTCCTTAGATAACCGCCTCACTCCTTAGATAACCGCCTCACTCCTTAGATAACAACCTCACTCCTTAGATAACCGCCTCACTCCTTAGATAACCGCCTCACTCCTTAGATAACCGCCTCACTCCTTAGATAACAACCTCACTCCTTAGATAACCGCCTCACTCCTTAGATAACAACCTCACTCCTTAGATAACCGCCTCACTCCTTAGATAACCGCCTCACTCCTTAGATAACCGCCTCACTCCTTAGATAACAACCTCACTCCTTAGATAACAACCTCACTCCTTAGATAACAACCTCACTCCTTAGATAACCGCCACACACCTTAGATAACAACCTCACTCCTTAGACAACCGCCACACTCTTTAGATAACCGCCTCACTCCTTAGATAACAACCTCACTCCTTAGATAACCGCCACACTCCTTAGATAACAACCTCACTCCATAGATAACGCCTCACTCCTTAGATAACAACCTCACTCCTTAGATAACCGCCTTACTCCTTAGATAACAACCTCACTCCTTAGATAACCGCCTCACTCCTTAGATAACCGCCTCACTCCTTAGATAACCGCCTCACTCCTTAGATAACAACCTCACTCCTTAGATAACAACCTCACTCCTTAGATAACCGCCTCACTCCTTAGATAACCGCCTCACTCCTTAGATAACAACCTCACTCCTTAGATAACAACCTCACTCCTTAGATAACAACCTCACTCCTTAGATAACCGCCACACTCCTTAGATAACAACCTCACTCCTTAGATAACAACCTCACTCCTTAGATAACCGCCTCACTCCTCGAACAAATATATACGCTCGTATATACTAAGTGTACATTCATCTCACTGCAAGGACAACTACCTTACTCTTTCGAAATCCAACTCACTCTTTAAACATCCACTCCGTAATATATTCAGTAGGGATAAGTCGCTCACCGAGCCCCCTCTGCTCAGCCAAAAGCAGCTCGAGGCTGGCCAGACGTTCCCTGGCCAGCTGAAATCCGGGATGGGCTGCCCAGCTGCTATGGAAAATCCGCTCGAGCCGTGGCCTGACATCGCTGAAATCGTCTAGTTCTTGACAGCTGAGGCAGGCAAAGAATTTTCGCTGCGAAATGGGAAGATCAGGTAACTTGCTTAAATATAGGCTTGTTGATTTTTAGTGCTTCTAGCTCAGCTACCTCGGAATTCGAGTAGCCGTCCTTGACGCCAACCACCAGCGACCAGAACGTGGCCCGCGCCAGCAGCCTGACGCAATCGGCGAATTCGGCATCCAACAGGCGGCGCAGCTCCTCTGCTGCGTCAAGGGCCGGCCGGCAGGGCGGCGGCAGCAACAGAAGCGGTGCCGGCAGCAGCAGGTCCTGGCCGCGGAGGCTGCGGGCTCGCCACAGCCAGCTGTCAGAATTGTCTAGCAGTTGCAGCTCCTCGTCAGCGAACACGGTCTCCTTCAAGTTGGAGCAGAAAAAGAGCTATAAATCATTCTTCATTCACTCTACCCTCAGTGTACATTCATTCCACTGCGGGAGAGGGTCTAAAGATAATCTCTACCCCCAATGTACAATCATTCCACTGCGGGCGAAGGTCAAGAGTGAATCTCTACCCCCAATGTACAATCATTCCACTGCGGGCGAAGGTCAAGAGTGAATCTCTACCCCCGGTGTACATTCATTTCACTGGCGGAAAAAGTGGCGGAGAGAGAACGCCTAAACTAAGTTTACATTTCTTTGCAAGGGGGGTCATTGGATGGAACCTTATTATCAGCAAACTCCCAGAGAAATCTGGCGAACATCAGTAGCTCACAAATTCTTCAGGCCGGTCGGCCAGCCTGGCTGAGTAGGCCCCCAAGCAGCGGCACCACACGGCTGTGGCGCCGAGGCCTGCTTCAGCGATGGCTCCCGGCCGCCGCAGTTGGCAGGGCGAGATTTGTCTAGCCCGTTGGCACAGCTGCTCGGCTTTGAACTGCCACATGCGCAGAGCTCGGAACATGGCCTGGCCGGATGAGAGGAGGGCAGAGACTTGCACAATGAGATCTTACTTCTGTAGGCTACAGACCCTCCTGTGTAAACAGATTCTATAGATGTGAAACTGACTTTCATGCTTATATCACCCGGACCTGCCTTAGACACTCTGGCTCATGTTGCCTTGTCTCTCACCTGCGCCTCATCAACAGTATTTTTGAATTGATCGGCCGCTGCTGCAGACATCGAGTCACTGGCCAGGCCGACCCACTTCGCTAAACGGCCTCGCGCAGCGAACAGGCCCGCCGGTGCGGCGGTCCGCAGCAGGCGGAGCTCGCGCTTAAAGGCGACGAATTCGGCTGCGTGGCGCAACTGGCAGGCGGAGCTCTCGGCCAGCGTGGCCAGCTCGCCGGCTCCAGTCCGCAACGTCGACGCGTCGAGAAACAACCCCCGACCAACGGCTTCCGGATCTTCGTCGTCTCCCTCGACTACAACCGATGGCGAAATCGATGAGAACGAATTTGGCGAAGTGTCGCTCAAGGCGGCGGCATCGAGTAGGGCGAGCTCCGAGTGCATCGCTGCGAGCTGCGGGGACGCGGTGGTAAAAGTTTCTTCTGCCATCCAGTCCATGACCATGAGTGAGAAATCGGGGAGACACTGAGGTTCAGGGAAACACTGATTTTTAGGGCGACAGTGATTTTCAGGGCGACACTGAGGTTCAGGGAGACACTGAGGTTCAGGGAGACACTGAGGTTCAGGGAGACACTGAGGTTCAGGGAGACACTGAGGTTCAGGGCGACACTGAGGTTCAGGGTCAGGGCGACACTGAGGTTCAGGGTCAGGGCGACACTGAGGTTCAGGGAGACACTGAGGTTCAGGGCGACACTGAGGTTCAGGGAGACACTGAGTTTCAGGGTCAGGGCGACACTGAGGTTCAGGGAGACACTGAGGTTCAGGGAGGCACTGAGGTTCAGGGAGACACTGAGGTTCAGGGAGACACTGAGGTTCAGGGCGACACTGAGGTTCAGGGAGACACTGAGGTTCAGGGAGACACTGAGGTTCAAGGAGACACTGAGGTTCAGGGAGATACTGAGGTTCAGGGAGACACTGAGGTTCAGGGAGACACTGAGGTTCAGGGAGACACTGAGGTTCAAGGAGACACTGAGGTTCAGGGAGATACTGAGGTTCAGGGAGACACTGAGGTTCAGGGAGACACTGAGGTTCAGGGCGACACTGAGGTTCAGGGAGACACTGAGGTTCAGGGAGACACTGAGGTTCAAGGAGGCACTGAGGTTCAAGGAGACACTGAGGTTCAAGGAGACACTGAGGTTCAGGGAGACACTGAGGTTCAGGGCGACACTGAGGTTCAGGGAGACACTGAGGTTCAGGGCGACACTGAGGTTCAGGGAGACACTGAGGTTCAAGGAGGCACTGAGGTTCAGGGAGACACTGAGGTTCAGGGAGACACTGAGGTTCAGGGAGACACTGAGGTTCAGGGAGACACTGAGGTTCAGGGAGACACTGAGGTTCAGGGAGACACTGAGGTTCAAGAGCGGAAGCATTTGGGGCCCAGATGTGAAAAAAGACAGTCCTATCTCTCAATCCTGCCAGGAACTCACAGTCAGCCTCTGCGCCGCCAGCTCCACGGCGGCCATTGTGTCTGTCAGGTCCGGGTCCAGGCGTCGGTGCCCCGCCTGAGAGGCGGCGGTGTCCGCCTTCAGCTCGTCCAGCAGCGATGCCTGGCGAGGACTATTGAAGGGAAAGATTCTACGCTGCTCCATCTCTGGCTGGTAGATTTTCTGCCTGCTGCGAGTAGCTTTCTCAAACTTGGCACCTGCGCCAGTTCTGCGCAGGCCTTATACAGCCAAGATTGGCTCACTAGTCAGGCCACAAGACAGGAAGAAGCAAAACACGCTAGGCACAATTGGATCTCTGTGCTCAGTGCCACAGGGGTGGGCGGAGCAGTAAATTGGATTTATGAGCCGCGGTTGCAGCGCGGGCCAGTCCCCCCCCCCTATTTTCGGCCGTGCTCGAGTGCTAGTTGCGTGCCCGCCAGTCATGCAAGATCTCGACTTCTTCATTTTACCGTTGAAGTGCGGCCCTCCAAGCCGACCTGGCTGGTCCTGGGGTGCAGCAGTTAATTTTCAATTTTTGCAATCAGCACTCGAGTCACCCTCCGACTTGAAACTGCTTCCAGTTTTCTGGCCGAAACTTAAGGGCTACTTGAAATGAGAAGCTCGTTGAATACGTGAAGCGGGGGACAATGAAGGACTTTGTTGCCAATAAAAGCTGACTGCTTTATTTCTCGGCACAGCCAATTGGACATCGACGCCTGGACTTCTTTCCGGCCATAGACAGACGGTAGATGAACAGCGGGTTTTAACGGCTGCTGCAGTTTCTCTCCATGGCTGCGCAGAAGTCGTAAATTTGACTGCATAATTTTATTGGCTTCATTCAGTATGTGTCGATTCGTTCTCCGGTTGTTCTCACAGCTTGGGTGTGTCGAGCGTCAATAGATTGAGTTGCTGGATAGAGCACAAGCTTTGGTCAGTGACAGCTTGTGCGCAACATTTTATGACTGAGTAAGCCCTTGTTTAATTGCCGCGTCTTCCTTGCTCAGGGCCTTAGCAGCCAACGAGCTGGGCCAATCAACTCGGCTTGCTCAACTCAGCTCATTATACGGCTGAGCAGTTGGGTGAAGTGTTTGAGCTAATAATATACGAGTAGATTTTTGACTTGCAACACTGCAGATACTTTGTGCTCACAGCATTGCGGCTAAATCAAATGCACACAAAAGTACAAGTTGGAAACTTAGCCCGGCATGTCACTGGCTCGAAAAAACTCCCAGCTTACTCTGCTGCCTCACAGCTTACTCTGCTGCCTCACAGCTTACTCTGCTGCCTCACAGCTTACTCTGCTGCCTCACAACTTACTCTGCTGCCTCACAGCTTACTCTGCTGCCTCACAGCTTCCAGATCTGCTGCCTCACAGCTTACTCTGCTGCCTCACAGCTTACTCTGCTGCCTCACAGCTTACTCTGCTGCCTCACAGCTTCCAGATCTGCTGCCTCACAGCTTCCAGATCTGCTGCCTCACAGCTTCCAGATCTGCTGCCTCACAGCTTCCAGATCTGCTGCCTCACAGCTTCCAGATCTGCTGCCTCACAGCTTCCAGATCTGCTGCCTCACAGCTTCCAGTTTTTGGAAGTACTGGAACGTTATCGGTCTGAAAACCACATGGCTCTAGAACAACAAGGCATGGAACCACAAGGCATGGAACCACGTACAAGGCATGGAACCACAAGGCATGGAACCACAAAGCATGGAACCACGTACAAGGCATGGAACCACAAGGCATTGAACCGCAAGGCATGGAACCGCAAGGCATGGAACCACAAGGCATGGAACCACAAGGCATGGAACCGCAAGGCATGGAACCACAATTAGGCATGGAACCGCAAGGCATGGAACCACAAGGCATGGAACCACAATTAGGCATGGAAGCACAAGGCATGGAACCACAAGGCATGGAACCACAAGGCATGGAACCGCAAGGCATGGAACCACAAGGCATGGAACCGCAAGGCATGGAAGCACAAGGCATGGAACCGCAAGGCATGGAACCACAAGGCATGGAACCGCAAGGCATGGAACCACAATAAGGCATGGAACCGCAAGGCATGGAACCACAAGGCATGGAACCGCAAGGCATGGAACCACAAGGCATGGAACCACAAGGCATGGAACCGCAAGGCATGGAACCACAAGGCATGGAACCGCAAGGCATGGAAGCACAAGGCATGGAACCGCAAGGCATGGAACCACAAGGCATGAAACCACAAGGCATTGAACCGCAAATTCATGGAACCGCAAGGCATGGAACCACAAGGCATTGAACCGCAAATTCATGGAACCGCAAGGCATGGAACCACAAGGCATGGAACCACAAGGCATTGAACCGCAAGGCATGGAACCGCAAGGCATGGAACCGCAAGGCATGGAACCGCAAGGCATGGAACCGCAAGGCATGGAACCACAAGGCATGGAACCACAAGGCATGGAACCACAAGGCATGGAACCACAAGGCATGGAACCACAAGGCATGGAACCGCAAGGCATGGAACCACAAGGCATGGAACCACAAGGCATGGAACCGCAAGGCATGGAACCACAAGGCATGGAACCGCAAGGCATGGAACCACAAGGCATGGAACCGCAAGGCATGGAACCACAAGGCATGGAACCACAAGGCATGGAACCGCAAGGCATGGAACCACAAGGCATGAAACCACAAGGCATTGAACCGCAAATTCATGGAACCGCAAGGCATGGAACCACAAGGCATTGAACCGCAAATTCATGGAACCGCAAGGCATGGAACCACAAGGCATGGAACCACAAGGCATTGAACCGCAAGGCATGGAACCGCAAGGCATGGAACCACAAGGCATGGAACCGCAAGGCATGGAACCGCAAGGCATGGAACCACAAGGCATGGAACCACAAGGCATGGAACCACAAGGCATGGAACCGCTAGGCATGGAACCGCAAGGCATGGAACCGCAAGGCATGGAACCGCAAGGCATGGAACCGCAAGGCATGGAACCGCAAGGCATGGAACCACAAGGCATGGAACCACAAGGCATGGAACCACAAGGCATGGAACCACAAGGCATGGAACCGCAAGGCATGGAACCGCAAGGCATGGAACCACAAGGCATGGAACCACAAGGCATGGAAGCACAAGGCATGGAACCGCAAGGCATGGAACCGCAAGGCATGGAACCACAAGGCATGGAACCGCAAGGCATGGAACCACAAGGCATGGAACCGCAAGGCATGGAACCACAAGGCATGGAACCACAATAAATGGAACCACAAGGCATGGAAGCACAAGGCATGGAACCGCAAGGCATGGAACCACAAGGCATGGAACCACAAGGCATGGAACCACAAGGCATGGAACCACAAGGCATGGAACCACAAGGCATGGAACCGCAAGGCATGGAACCGCAAGGCATGGAACCACAAGGCATGGAAGCACAAGGCATGGAACTACAATGCATGGAACCACAAGGCATGGAACCGCAAGGCATGGAAGCACAAGGCATGGAAGCACAAGGCATGGAAGCACAAGGCATGGAAGCACAATGCATGGAACCACAAGGCATGGAACCACAAGGCATGGAACCACAAGGCATGGAACCACAAGGCATCGAACCGCAAGGCATGGAAGCACAAGGCATGGAAGCACAAGGCATGGAAGCACAAGGCATGGAACAATGGAGCAATGCTATTCAATCTTCATCGCACACGCTGCGCACAAATGAAAATAGATACCTTTTTATCCTTCAATTAGTCATTGGATTTGAAGAAAAACTTGAGTTTGCAATTGCGAACGGAGATTTCGAGGCGGATAAGTCTTTCAAAAATGAATTGTAGAAAATGTAAAAAGCTACAATTTTCTGCGCATTAAACTGCCGAGATCATGTGCAGAACTAAAAATGCCTACTGTTTAATTTAGAATTTGCATTCATCTGGGAAATCCTAGACTGAAAATTCGCTCAGAAATGACTGATTGGACACGAATCCGACAGCCTGTGCTGTTAAAGTACATTCACCATGCTCACACATGTGTATTATGCGAGAGCCTACATGATTTCACATTCTACAGTGCTGTCTCGATGCAAATGAAGCTTAGTTTTCTGTTGCTAACCAAGCATGCAAATAATATGCAAAAGTCTTGTTAAGCTTGCATTTTAGAAGCTTGGGCAGAATTCAGTTCAGTGACGCAGGGTTAATCGCCAAACATTCTTGGGTCGAAGTACATTGCATGAAATCTAAGCCTGCCAGGCTAAATTATACTGAACACACTTTATCAAACCGCATTGAGAGAGATTGAATTCGCAGTCTCTTGGTGACTTGCTTTTGGTAGAGCGACACTGCCTGCCGACTTCTGCGAAAGAAGTGGACAAACTGCAGTTTACAGTGACAGATAGCACTGTTTTGCTAGCTTTATGCATCTGATTTTCACCTGTTCAAGTGCAGAACTGATGCCTCTTGCCTGCACAGCACCACAGAGATCAGTCTACTATAAATCCAAATCTCCCACAGATCAGCTTCACACAAGTCCTAATCTCACATTCCCAGTAGTCACAGATCTCATCTGATCTACAAATTAGTCAAAAGCAGTTACTCAAAACGTTCAACATGCACCTGCTGATTTAGCAATTCATACAAGCAGTGAAGTCGAAGAAAAGACGAAAAACCAAAAATGTTTGCACAAAGGTGTTATTCATTACTAAGATGTTCAACCAGCTTTGAGAATATATTTACGAATCAGTGTTCACTCAATCATTAGCCGGATCATTGACCCTACGGGGTTGCGGCTGCCATCGTTCAATTTATTAGTTAATAGAAACTGCTACTGCTAGATCGCAATAGTCTGCTACTCAATCACATGCTCAAGAACCAAGCTCAGTACTCTTCGCCCTCGCCTTCGCCTTCGCCCTCGACAGAGTCGACGCCGACCTCCTCGTAGTCCTTCTCCAGCGCGGCCAGATCTTCGCGGGCCTCGCTGAACTCGCCCTCCTCCATGCCCTCGCCGACGTACCAGTGCACGAAGGCGCGCTTGGCGTACATCAGATCGAACTTGTGGTCCAGGCGGGCCCAGGCCTCGGCGATGGCGGTGGTGTTGCTCAGCATGCAAACGGCGCGCTGCACCTTGGCCAGGTCGCCTCCGGGCACCACAGTGGGCGGCTGGTAGTTGATGCCGACCTTGAAGCCGGTGGGGCACCAGTCCACGAACTGGATGGTCCGCTTGGTCTTGATGGTGGCGATGGCCGAGTTGACGTCCTTCGGGACGACGTCGCCGCGGTACAGCATGCAGCAGGCCATGTACTTGCCGTGGCGCGGGTCGCACTTCACCATCTGGTTGGCCGGCTCGAAGCAGGCGTTGGTGATCTCGGCCACGGACAGCTGCTCGTGGTAGGCCTTCTCAGCGGAGATCACCGGGGCGTAGGTGGCCAGAGGGAAGTGGATGCGCGGGTAGGGCACCAGGTTAGTCTGGAACTCCGTCAGGTCGACGTTCAGGGCGCCGTCGAAGCGCAGCGAGGCGGTGATGGAGGACACGATCTGGCCGATCAGGCGGTTCAGGTTGGTGTATGTCGGCCGCTCGATGTCCAGGTTGCGGCGGCAGATGTCGTAGATAGCCTCATTGTCCACCATGAAGGCGCAGTCCGAGTGCTCCAGGGTGGTGTGGGTGGTGAGGATGGAGTTGTAGGGCTCCACGACAGCCGTGGCAACTTGCGGGGCCGGGTAGACGGCGAACTCCAGCTTGGACTTCTTGCCATAGTCCACGGACAGGCGCTCCATCAGCAGAGAGGTGAAGCCAGAGCCGGTGCCGCCACCGAAGGAGTGGAAGATGAGGAAGCCCTGCAGGCCGGTGCACTGATCAGCCAGCTTGCGGATGCGGTCCAGCACCAGGTCCACGATCTCCTTGCCGATGGTGTAGTGGCCGCGGGCGTAGTTATTGGCGGCGTCCTCCTTGCCGGTGATGAGCTGCTCCGGGTGGAACAGCTGGCGGTAGGTGCCGGTGCGCACCTCATCGACCACAGTCGGCTCCAGGTCAACAAACACGGCGCGGGGCACGTGCTTGCCGGCGCCAGTCTCCGAGAAAAAGGTGTTAAACGAATCATCGCCGCCTCCGATGGTCTTGTCAGATGGCATCTGGCCATCAGGCTGGATGCCGTGCTCCAGGCAGTACAGCTCCCAGCAGGCGTTGCCGATCTGCACTCCGGCCTGACCAACATGGACTGAGATGCACTCACGCTGCAATGGAGGGCAGAGATTGAGAAAATGAGAAGAGTTACTATGTTTTTCGCAGAAAATAAAAATAATATTCCATTGTCCCTTAAATTAGACAAGAAGCGAGGCTAATTGCGTTAAAATTATTCTTTATTTGGATCACTAGTTTGCCCCACTCGGTCATTCAAGAACCAATATAAAGAGTATGGCGTTACTTATTTGAATAAGTTTTTATTTATATTAATGGTGAGTTGCTTGCTTCTATTTAATTGTGTATAAAATTTAAGTTGAAACCGGAAACTAAGAGGGCAATAACGCTGAATAAACTGCACTGATCATTTGGCTTACCATTTTGCCTAGCTTAGTTCTTGAAACGAGAATCGAGAGTCAAATTGCAAGTAGAGCAGTACGATGCCTATAGAGACACTGCTTGTCGATAAAGAACCCTGCCCACTGGAAAGGCAGGCTGTTTTATACCACGATTCTAGAATTTTCCGCTGTCGTTTTGGAAACCGACGCGAGGGGGAGAGGGAAACGCCCAAATGTACATCGCCATGTGCGCACGGGCATCGCCAGAACCAATTGCGGACCCGCCCAAGGCCAAGTCACTCCTGTGATTCACTAGAGAGCGAGGAAAAGGAAGGGCTCGGGAGCGAGATCCGGTTCAAACCAGTTTTGGCCAGGCGGAGTCCGCGAGCCCATGCATTTCTAATCGCGAGCCCAAGCTCAAAGTAAGGAGGGAAGGAAATCAAGTGAGAGGATCAAATTCCGCCTGGCCCACTGTCTCTACAGTTTGGCCAGACGAGTTTTTGGCTAAAGGATTTTTAGCTACAGAATTTTAGCTAAAAACAAAAAACTCCACGCAACAGTTAACTGTGGCATTGGTCGGGACTCGGGACGGGACGGCATCGGGATTGGCAATAAATTCGATTATAAGAAAAGGGCATGTTCACGCCTCACGGACTCTGTATTTTTGCTAAGCAAATAGAAATGAAAATTTGGAGATTGATCGTTACCAGTTTGTTTGTTTAGTTTTTTATACACTTTAACAATAGAACAGTGCCTCCAGCAGCAACAGCTCGCTGCGATCCCCAGTTAAACTGGCTCCCCGTCGTAAGCTAAGATCTAAGAGCTAAGAGCTAAGACGTGAGCGTCATGCGCTCCGGCAGCCGCTTGCCGCTTGCTTTACCTGCAGGACAGGACGTCAGATCAGGATCGATAGGGTTGAGCCAGGGACAACTAAAACCCTCAGGTTTTAGGGTTTTAGTTGTCCCTGGGTTGAGCTTGAGCCAAAAAGTGCAAATTGCCTGACCAGAGTTTGAGGAAAATGATCGTGCGTGTAATTCTCCTACCCCTCTGGGCATCTGGAGCGAAAGCGAGTTTAGTTCAGACTCAAAACAGTAAACACCAACCCTAGCTTTCTATTAGAATTATCCGTTTTTTGTCCTGATTCCATACAGGATTTTAGCTTTCAATGCATCACCTAAATAGAGCCTTGTGCCAGAGCTCTGTGCAGGCAGTGTAGCTCCTTATAAGACAGGCTGCCCTGTGCCACACTTCATTTGCATGCATTTCTACCTGATTGTCACGAGTAACGCCAGGTCGCGAAGTTAGCAAGTAGTGTACAAACTCTTGCCTACCATTTCGTTGAAGTAAAGCACAATATTTTTCACCCAGCTCGGATTTGCTGACTTGGGTGGGTAGATTAAGGACCATCAAACAAAAAGCAGATAAGTTAGCACCTACTTTGACGCGAGTCAATTACATAAAAAGGATAAAGTCCAAGTCTACGGCATAAGTCAACATTTTGTTAATTTGTTGCCACGGTAATTTCACTTCGTTTGGCTTCAAGGTTTATAATTTAACGCGATCAGAAAAATGTTTAAGGATGACGCAAGTTTATTTTATATAGAGAATGCTATTGATATTGTCCGTCCGTCCACCATGAAACACTCATGCTTCTCAGAGTTCATGAAGTCAAAGCGCCACGCAGCGCTAAAGCTAAGCTGCATGGCACTTAGCTTCAGCTGCAGCAAACCATGCATAATCAGTCTGATATTATTTTGCATAAGAAATGTTATGATCCCAAGTCTAGTGATAACACTTCTTTTTAAGTATTTGCATGGAATAAGCAAGGACCACTAGAAGGTCTTCTTCTAGTGGTCCTTGGGCATAAGGCAGTCGATTTGCAGTCGTAAATAGTTTGGCTATAAAATAGATGTCAAATGTATTGAAAGTATCAGTTATTTAAATGTATATATTCAGTCATATATACATTCTTTAAAGCAAAGAAACACTATCTGCTGAGCTTATGATATGTTATACTCGAATGAAAATACAATTGAAGTTCAACCTGCTTTATTTCCACGAATCTGCAATCATGTATGTTGGACCTGCTTATTCTTCTTCGTGTTATTTAGGACTACGGCACGACTATTCGACTAATTAAGTAATTAAGGGCAAAAGCAAAACTGCAAGTTTGCGTCTTCAAGCAAAAGTTGCATTGTTAAAGGATTTTCGTTAGCAGAATGATGGTTATTATACAGTACATAGGAGCAGCATTGTTTATTTTTAGCGTCTTCTTTTTTGTTGTCATTCCGATGTTGCCGAATGGTTTGCAATACAGAACAAAAATGTTCGTCTACTACATGCTGCTGCTTATATATGGTTTTATTAGCACTGTTCTCTCCTTACCTACTCCACGAAAGTTAAGCAACTACAAGTAAGCATCTTATGTTTCGTTTGTATTTTATCAATAAAACACAACAATATAGAGGCTTAGAGGATTGTTTGGGCTAGCTACATCAAATTCCTCTTTAAAAATGTGTTGAAAGGAAAATACTTTATAGTTGCAGTTTTTAATGACAGCCACTGTTAACTGAAAAAGTAGCAAGCCTTAAGAGTAAAATAATAGAGGCAACCTTTTTTATTCAATTCCTTTTCTTTTTTTGCCTTATTACCAAAAGGAAAAAGAGATAAATGTTAATAATATAAATAAATAAATATAAAAAATGGATATTCAATTCTTAGCAGCCTGATTTTAGACCTATAATTTCCTAATATTTGTGAAAGGGATCTAGTAAAAGGACAAGTAAATTTTAACTTCTCTTAAAGTCAGAAAAGTCTTTCAAACAAGAAATATCAAATATATATAATTTTCCAGGTTATTTAGTTGCAAAAACTTTCTAATAATTTTAGCTTCTTTTCTAATCTCTAATTTACAACACTTGTAGTAGGCTATGATATAGCAACCCAAGTAATGCTATATCAAATGCCTGATACATGATCATATTCTATTGGTAGGTAGCTAAGTAGCTAAGTTAAGCCACTAACTATATTAAAAGAGTTAAATCATAATAAAAGGAAGCAATTATATTCCTTTTAAGTGCAAAGTAGTTAATTTGAATAAGGTAGTTTACAGATAGTTGTTAGCATTTCTGCAATCTTTATATTCAGTGTTGTTTATTTCTTTAGGAGTGCTTCCTGACATCCTGCATCCCATCTTTATTGAGTTTAATATTGTACTTCGTTGTATTTCTGGAGAATCCATTTATCATGAATTTGAATACGTTTCTATCATAAACTGATAATGTCCTTGAAATGGAACCCAAGGTATCCCATGGCCTGCCTGACCTTCACCCGCTGGCTGTTTGGCATCCGTTATCGAATTAACAACCTGGCCAGGCTAAAGCAGCTGTCCGGCAGCTATGTGCTGGTTTCCAACCACCAGTCCAGCATCGACCTGATGGGCGTCGGCCTGCTGTGGCCCTACAGCTGCACCATTGTTTCTAAGAAATCACTCATGTTCGCTGGCTGGTTCGGCCTGGCCGCCTGGCTCTGCGGCTGCGTATTTGTCTCCAGGGGTCGCCAGTCCGCCCAGGCCGAGATGCGCCGCCTGGCCGCCCGAATGGCCCGCAAGGACGACACCCTGCGAGTGTGGATCTTCCCGGAGGGCACCCGGGTGTCCGGCGCGGACCTGGGCGAGTTCAAGAAGGGCGCCTTCCACCTGGCTGTGCAGGCGCAGGTGCGTGTCTCCTTGATTTATGGAGAATTCTCCCATATTCGATCCTTCCTCAGACAATACTAATATAATTATCTTATAATAAAATCCTCTATCAACAATTCGAGGAGAATTCTGCCATCACCAAATATCTCACCCGATAATTTAGGACAAACTTTGACACCCAGACTTTCCATATTGATTAGAATAATTGTGGCTCATTGCTATCATAAAGCTGTAATTATCAAAATTATTTTTCATCCTTGTGTGGCGGTCTGTTCCATTTGGTATATTTTCACCAAGTCATGTGCTAAAAGTAAGCCAATCGGATTGGTCTGTGGCTTGTATTCTTTCCTTATCGCGCTACTCCAACTAGTTTACCTTGGCTCTCCTAGCCGAGATTTTTGCATTTCAACCAAAATTGGTGTTCACCTTTCTAGCTTAGTTTGCCTGTTTGCGATAATTAGTATTTCAGGCACCTTGCCCTGACTTGCACCTGCGTGCACCACCTTGCCGGTTGGGCCTTGCGGCTGTCTTATCTGTGAGCCGCATCTGAGGGCGCGCTTGACTTTGAGCATAGAAGTTTGAAACAGGCCGCTGTGCTTTGCTTCTTTATTCTTATCTAGTGCGTCCATACTTTAGCACCGCATGAACTGTCAGATTTCAGGCTAAAATGGAAAAAATTCACTTGTTGATTGGACTTGAAGCTAATTTATATTCTAATTCTTCAGTTCCCCCCGATTCTTTATCTCCCCTCCGATTCTTCAGTTCCCCTCCGATTCTTTAGTTCCCCTCCGATTCCTCAGTTCCCCTCCGATTCTTTAGTTCCCCTCCGATTCCTCAGGTCCCCTCCGATTCTTCAGTTACCCCCCGATTCTTTATCTCCCCTCCGATTCTTCAGTTCCCCTCCGATTCTTTAGTTCCCCTCCGATTCCTCAGTTCCCCTCCGATTCTTTAGTTCCCCTCCGATTCCTCAGTTCGCCTCTGATTCCTCAGTTCCCCTCCGATTCTTCAGTTCCCCTCCGATTCCTCAGTTCCCCGATTCCTCAGGTCCCCTCCGATTCTTCAGTTACCCCCCGATTCTTTATCTCCCCTCCGATTCTTCAGTTCCCCTCCGATTCTTCAGTTCCCCTCCGATTCCTCAGTTCCCCTCCGATTCTTCAGTTCCCCTCCAATTCTTCAGTTCCCCCCTGATTCCTCAGTTCCCCTCCGATTCTTCAGTTCCCCTCCGATTCCTCAGGTTTTTCAGTTCCCCTCCGATTCCTCAGGTTTTTCAGTTCCCCTCCGATTCCTCAGGTTTTTCAGTTCCCCTCCGATTCCTCAGGTTTTTCAGTTCCCCTCCGATTCCTCAGGTTTTTCAGTTCCCCTCCGATTCTTCAGTTCCCCTCCGATTCCTCAGTTCCCCTCCGATTCCTCAGTTCCCCTCCGATTCCTCAGGTCCCCTCCGATTCCTCAGTTTCCCTCAGATCCAGAGTGTTATTTAAGCTTGGCCTGCCCCCCGCTCCACGCTAGGTGCCGGTACTGCCCATTGTGTTCTCAAACTACTCATCGTTCTACTCGAAGCGATCCGGCCTGTTCCAGCCGGGCGAAGTTGAGGCCAGCGTGCTGGAGCCGCTGCCAACCGCCGGCCTGACCGAAGCTGACGTCGGAGACCTCACCAAGCGCGTCCGGGACGTCATGAGCGCCGAGTACAGCCGGATGACGGCTGCCAGCGGACTCAAGACCGAATAAGTGGCGAAATTCTTTGCCCAGGTGCAGCCGCTTGGTAGAGCAACTGTCACCTGTCAGAAGTCAGATACGCAGATTCTGACGGACTCAAATAAGTCTCTGAGATGGCTACTTACAATGGTATTTTATTCGCCTCGGATAGCAAACCGAATGTAGGAAGGAAAGAAAATGAAATGTTAGGCAAGCCATGTTGCTTGTGTGACTGGAACGTGTCGGTCTGTTGGTCGTCGTTTATTTATGAATAGCTTCCCGTTCTTTGTGCGGTGTAATTGATTGATTAACAATCAATTGTGTTAAATTGTCTTACTACATGGCACTAAGAGGCAGAAAGTCGATTTACTAGTTGCTTTTTTATGTAAAACCCGAACTAATCATGACTAAATTCTGGCAACCATTTTAAATCCAAGGTTACATGAACACTTTCTCAATGGGCAAATTGGTAATCTTTCTTAGCTATACTGAGAAAAGTCTTAAAGAATTTAGTTAACTACATTTTAGTTAAAAAGACCGAACTGCCTCTCCGCTAAGTCACACTGTGTTATGCCTTGCCTACCTGTCGTCTCGTGATCACCGCTACGTGTATTTTTACTCTTCCATAAGTGAAAATAATTATTTGCTTTTTTTCATTGCTGCTTTTGCTTTTGCAAACGGCTGGAAACTGACAATTTGAGCACCAGCTTCATGGCGCCTGTCGCTTGTCTGATTGCCCGCATCTCTCATGTGTTCTAGCTTTCTGTAACGAAGTCACACTGGTCTTAGCTTACTCTGTGCAATACAGAATTCTAACTTTTTAGTGCAATCTTAAAAACCTTTTTGATTTTTCGCAATGTGTACTATCACCTATTTGTTATGACTTTAGCGTCAATGGCAACGCGATTCGGCTATAACTTTTATTCAATTAGCTGTTATTTTCACACTCATTAAGTCTCATCTGAGTGCAATTCTTCATTTCATGTTGTTCATATTAAGCTGCGTCAGTCAAGAAACACTAGAAATAAATTGCCATTGTGAATACATTCATAGCCCTTCGCACCCGCTCTTTACTAATACCTGTGAACTGCAGCTGATTGGCTGGCATGAATGGAGGCACAGGCAGCTGATTGGCTAGCATGAATGGAGGCACAGGCAGCTGATTGGCTGGCATGAATGGAGGCACAGGCAGCTGATTGGCTAGCATGAATGGAGGCACAGGCAGCTGATTGGCTGGCATGAATGGAGGCACAGGACTCAGTTCCTGCAGAGATGACCAGTAAGATCTCAGCCTTCAAGGCGAGCAGCAGGCACAACACAAGCATTTTTAGTGGTGAATAACAATAGTAACATTTATATTATTAATTTTAATAATAGTTCATTAACAAGCTTAGACGCAAATGCAGCTAGCATAACAAAAGTGCAGAGAAGGAACAGTGAGATGACAGGCTGAAAATATATTATCAATTATAACGGGTAAAAAAGGATTGAAGAGCAGAGCTTTGCACTATCCAGTGTTGAATATAAAGCCGAGCACCTCACCCCAGAGCAGTCAGTAGTATGTAATGCAAACCTGCCCGCTTTTTTAAGTTTCCCTCACACCCCTGACCTGAAGACTGCAGAATTAGTGTAGTGCTATTAGTGCAGTCAGTAGTGTAGTGAGAGTTCCTGCTGCACCAACTTCCCTGCTGCCGCACAGCTCTCAGCAACATGAGCATCAAGAGAGAATGAACAGTTTCCAGTTGACAATAAGAAATATGCCTATTGGATTTCTCAGTTCGCAAGAAAAGTTAGACAAGTAACGCCAGACAAGTTAGCATTGTACACAGGAGGACAGCAGACACGGCAACAAGCAGTAAGCTATCCGAGGACAAGAGCGCAAACAGTTACTAAGTAGAGACAGTCAAAAAATAAGCGGCATGAATAGCAATCATAGCTGCGAGCTCGGTAAACTGCTTGCCGTGTTCACTGACAGTAATATTAGCAGTAATTGGAGTAGAAATAACAGGCGGATGCATGCAAACCTTTGTCTTTATCAACTAAACCGCAAATCTCAATTCAGAGAGCTACGCGCATGGAAAAACTGCTAAACAGAAAACTGGGAGAACCGCGCACAACAATTGGGAAACAAAAAGCAAGTAAACAAACTCAAGCAGACACAGAAACAAACAAGTTTAGCCAAAGTGAGCAAAACTCCTACAACGCTGGAATCAACGCACATATAGAAGAGAATAGCAAAGGACAGTAATCAGAGGATGTAGCGTGTTCTAGCATAAGACCTAATGCAAACTCTTGAAAAGCCGACAATGACCTCGCAGCGGCGCGCTAAAAAATAAACAAAACAGAAAATATTCACCGCTTAACTTAAAAAAGTGAAACAAAAAAACAGCAGACAAAACAAAACTAACAAACCAGCACTGAAGATAACTTGTTGATTTGAAATACAGGACAGGCAAACACAATTAGACAGGACGAGCCGAAGAATTTGCTCAGAATCAGTGCTCGGCCTGATTGAGTCTAATCAGAAATTGACAAATAAATAAACGGAACGACCGGAGTGGCAGGTAAAGCCAGCGGGCCAATTAAGAAGAGTAAAAGATGGAGACCCATGTAAAAAACTGAGCGCCAACACAGGCGATAAAAGGGGCGAGTGGGATTAGCGTAAAATATGACTAATTAGTTAATTAAAACGGCACGGCGATAGTGTGATCAGAGTTGCTAATGCCTAGTGCAAGCGATCGAACGGTTGGGGAGGTGGGCCTAATGCACAAAACTACGCGTTAAGACTTGCCAGCTTGTAAATAAAAAGTTACAAAAAACAGTCACATAAAAAGATGAAAAAATCGAACACAGCGGACTTCTGAGCTCACTCTCCGGCCCGTTGTGGCCCCGGACTGCGGAGCGCAAAATAACTGAGCCAAATTACCTGGAAGATTAAAACAAAAATCCGACATGCTACTGACAGTATCCACTACGAACATCATATGCTCATGTTTGAATGAGCGTTTGCACTAAACCTTATGTAGATGCCTATAACCACTAAGGCTGTGTCATATTGCAGAAAAGAAAGGGTTCAGCTACCCACTGAAACAGCAGGAAGGGTTCAGCTACCCACTGAAACAGCAGGAAGGGTTCAGCTACCCACTGAAACAGCAGGAAGGGTTCAGCTACCCACTGAAACAGCAGGAAGGGTTCAGCTACCCACTGAAACAGCAGGAAGGGTTCAGCTACCCACTGAAACAGCAGGAAGGGTTCAGCTACCCACTGAAACAGCAGGAAGGGTTCAGCTACCCACTGAAACAGCAGGAAGGGTTCAGCTACCCACTGAAACAGCAGGAAGGGTTCAGCTACCCACTGAAACAACAGGAAGGGTTCAGCTACCCACTGAAACAGCAGGAAGGGTTCAGCTACCCACTGAAACAGCAGGAAGGGTTCAGGTACCCACTGAAACAGCAGGAAGGGTTCAGCTACCCACTGAAACAGCAGGAAGGGTTCAGCTACCCACTGAAACAACAGGAAGGGTTCAGCTACCCACTGAAACAGCAGGAAGGGTTCAGCTACCCACTGAAACAGCAGGAAGGGTTCAGGTACCCACTGAAACAGCAGGAAGGGTTCAGGTACCCACTGAAACAGCAGGAAGGGTTCAGCTACCCACTGAAACAGCAGGAAGGGTTCAGGTACCCACTGAAACAGCAGGAAGGGTTCAGCTACCCACTAAACACCTGAGGGTGCGGCGCTCTGCGAGTGGATTTTACCTGCTACCTTGACTCACTCGAAGCTAAGCTATATTTCAGAGGCTCAATTAACCAAGCCAACCGAACCTGACCTGTCACTTGGAGTGGCGTCTCACCAGTTCGCCTGCTGTCCATCCTGGGAGCCGCCCCAGCCGCTGTTGCTTTGACCGCCACCAGCGCCGGCGCCTCCGCTTCCTCCGCCACCGGTGCCCCACTGACCGACGCTGCCACCGCCTGCACCGCCGCCACCGCCCCAGCCGTTGGAAGAGCCGCCCCAGCCCTGGCCGCCAGTGGATTGATCCCAGCCGCCACCGCCGCCACCACCGGCGCCTCCGCCAGTCCCGCCACTTTGACTCGAGGAGCCCCAAGCCCATGCAGCGTTCTGTTGCTGCTGCGGCTGCTGTTGACCGTTCTGCCACGACTGCCACTGCTGCCACTGCTGCCATTGATTGTCGTTACCGGCCCCGCTGCCAGCTGGCTGCTGTGGCGGCGGCTGCGACTGCCGCAGGATGGCGTCGGCGTACTCGTTCATGCCCTGCCTGCGGTAGTACTCGGCCCAGGCCAGGCTGTAGTCCAGCTGCCCGGTCTGGCTGTTGAACTGCGGCGCGGGCATCGTCGGATCGGCGCCAGGAGCAGCCGCCGCGGACGACGAAGACGAGGAACCGCCTCCTCCTCCTAGCAGCAAGGTGTGGTGCGGGTCGTGAGGCAGGCCGGCCTTCTCGCAGATGAGGCGCACAGCCTCACTAATCTGGGGGGCCGAGCCCTGGATGTCGAAAACCTTCAGGCCGGTCTCATTGGCGCCGTGCTGATCGCGCTGGATGGAGACATAGGCACCAGAGACGCGGTTGATCTCCTTGACGGTCTCACCGCCCTTGCCGATGACCAGGCCAGCTTTCTCGGCTGGCACAGCATAAGTGGTCGACTTTTTCTCCATGCCGCGCGGCCTGTCGGTGACGGGAATCTCGCCGGTCATGACGGCGTTGATGAGGTGGCGCACCCGGTCTAGCGCCTGCTGCACCGCCTGTGCGCTGCCGCCGACCTGCAGCAGCCGCTCTGGCAGGTCGTGATCCTGCGGGCCTTCCTGCCTGAACTGCACGCGCGCGCCCGTCTCCTGGCTGATCTTGCGCAGCATGTCACCACCCTTGCCGATGACAACGCCAACACAGCGGCGGGGCACGGAGATTTCCTGGAAGGCATCGCCGTAGTTGCCGCCTCGATGACCTGGAGGGAACTCCTTGGCGTCCTTGGAGTTTAGCAGCTCCAGCACGAGATCCTTGGCGAATTGCAGTCGATCCGACGGACCTGTGAAAGCACAGAGACTCGGACTTTTAGTTTCAACCGATCCTTGGAGTAGGTGCGAGAGGTAAACGCGTTAACCGCTCTGCCACTGACCCCCCTAGATTGTTAGTTACTTAAAGAGCTTCCAATCATCTGATTAAAGAAACAGCTTTCGCTCGCAACCAGAGCCAGTCTATTTGAATTAGTTTCTGGGAACAGCCCTCATAGATGGCCATGGACTCACCGGAGTAGTTTCTGGGAACAGCCCTCATAGATGGTCATGGACTCACCTGAGTAGTTTCTGGGAACAGCCCTCATAGATGGTCATGGACTCACCGGAGTAGTTTCTGGGAACAGCCCTCATAGATGGTCATGGACTCACCGGAGTAGTTTCTGGGAACAGCCCTCATAGATGGTCATGGACTCACCGGAGTAGTTTCTGGGAACAGCCCTCATAGATGGTCATGGACTCACCGGAGTAGTTTCTGGGAACAGCCCTCATAGATGGTCATGGACTCACCGGAGTAGTTTCTGGGAACAGCCCTCATAGATGGTCATGGACTCACCGGAGTAGTTTCTGGGAACAGCCCTCATAGATGGTCATGGACTCACCAGAGTAGTTTCTGGGAACAGCCATCATAGATGGTCATGGACTCACCGGAGTAGTTTCTGGGAACAGCCCTCATAGATGGTCATGGACTCACCGGAGTAGTTTCTGGGAACAGCCCTCATAGATGGTCATGGACTCACCGGAGTAGTTTCTGGGAACAGCCCTCATAGATGGTCATGGACTCACCGGAGTAGTTTCTGGGAACAGCCCTCATAGATGGTCATGGACTCACCGGAGTAGTTTCTGGGAACAGCCCTCATAGATGGTCATGGACTCACCGGAGTAGTTTCTGGGAACAGCCCTCATAGATGGTCATGGACTCACCGGAGTAGTTTCTGGGAACAGCCCTCATAGATGGTCATGGACTCACCAGAGTAGTTTCTGGGAACAGCCCTCATAGATGGTCATGGACTCACCGGAGTAGTTTCTGGGAACAGCCCTCATAGATGGTCATGGACTCACCGGAGTAGTTTCTGGGAACAGCCCTCATAGATGGTCATGGACTCACCGGAGTAGTTTCTGGGAACAGCCCTCATAGATGGTCATGGACTCACCAGAGTAGTTTCTGGGAACAGCCATCATAGATGGTCATGGACTCACCGGAGTAGTTTCTGGGAACAGCCCTCATAGATGGTCATGGACTCACCGGAGTAGTTTCTGGGAACAGCCCTCATAGATGGTCATGGACTCACCGGAGTAGTTTCTGGGAACAGCCCTCATAGATGGTCATGGACTCACCGGAGTAGTTTCTGGGAACAGCCCTCATAGATGGTCATGGACTCACCGGAGTAGTTTCTGGGAACAGCCCTCATAGATGGTCATGGACTCACCGGAGTAGTTTCTGGGAACAGCCCTCATAGATGGTCATGGACTCACCGGAGTAGTTTCTGGGAACAGCCCTCATAGATGGTCATGGACTCACCGGAGTAGTTTCTGGTAACAGCCCTCATAGATGGTGATGGACTCACCGGTGATGCGCAGCGGTTTCTCATGCAGCGTGGCCGTGCTGGAGTCCTGGATGAGGAACATCCGCACGCCGGCCTTCTCCTGCAGGCTCTTGATGGTCTCGCCGTTCTTGCCAATCAGCAGGCCGACCTTGGGTCCGGGCACGGACATCTCTAGGTAGTCCTGTCCGCGCGGCAGGTCAGATGGGTTGAAGGCGATGGTGTTCTTCTCGGCATTCTGGATCACAATATCCATTAGCTGCTTGGCCATCTCGATCTGCGCGTGCGTGCCGGTTATGGTGACCGGCCGCAGGGTCCCCACGCTCTCCGGGCTGATCTGGATCTTGGCGCCGGAGTCGTCCTGAAGGCGGGAGATCGAGTCGCCACCCTTCCCAATCATCAGGCCGACGTAGCGATCGGGAATCGTGTGGTCCACGGTCTTGGTCATGGCGCCGTCGGCTGACAACTTGCCACCGTTGCCATTCCCATTGCCGCCGCCGCCGCTGCTGCTGCTGCCGCTGCCGCCCCGGCCCTGGCGACCGCCTGAATTGTTTAACCTGCCACCGTTGCCATTGCCGGTGCCATTCCCAGTGCCATTGTTACTGCTGCTGCTGTTGTTGGAGGCAGACAACGCCAGGACGTCGTCCTCAATCGGGCCGCCAGCAGACAGCTGCGGTGAAAGCGTCAGCGCCTGCAAAATTGTCGGGGAAGAAGATTCCTGATAGCACAGTCAAAATAGACAGATGGATAAAAACTGCACCAAACCCAGCTGGGCCAGATGTACAGTCCATGGATTGGATGGAAAATATCCATACAAAATTCCTCAGCTTCAGTGAACTGAGGTAAGACTTTATCTTAGACCGATCTCTGGTACAGAAAGATTCTAGAGTACTAACCATACTGGACTACAACCTCCCTACATAACACAGCCTACTTTGGTTTCGTTTGATAAGACTTATATTCAAGGCCCACACGCCATCAGTTTGTTAAGACTTATATTCAAGGCCCACACGCCATCAGTTTGATAAGACTTATATTCAAGGCCCACACGCCATCAGTTTGTTAAGACTTATATTCAAGGCCTACACGCAATCAGTTTGATAAGACTTATATTCAAGGCCCACACGCCATCAAAAGAAAACAAAATAATAGTCAACATAAATGCTCACAAAAAACACAATCAATTTAACGGCAGTTTAAATGAGCCTGAAAGAGAAACATATGAGAAATAAACACATTTTGTTAGTGATACATTGACTAAAACCATCTAATTAGTTTGCTATTACTCTTAATTTATAATTTACTCTAGACAGAGACCTTTTTTCAATCTGACTTAGGATTATAGACTTAAGAGAACTTAAATTTAACATAAGAAAATTACTGTTACGAAATTTAAAGACTGTAAACCAAGATAAAAACTTTACTTAATTAGCTTAATAGTCCATCTGATGACAACAATACATGCAAATATGATTGGCAATCAGCCAAATTGCTGCAAACTTGCTTGCTTGCATACTTGCTTAAAAAGTAAAAATAATATTAAAGAGCTACTATTTAGTTTACCTATTTTGAGTTTGGCCTATGTCCCCTTTTAGACTGAAGCCTCTAAAAACATAAAACAGCAAAATGATACATTGTTTTATGTTCTTAGTCTCAAAACAAATTATACAACTCAAAAAGGGTCCTGTAAATAAAATTTTCAACTTTCACTCTAAATAATAGGAAAATAACAGGTGAACAATGAAAATATATATACTGTGGTAGAAAATGCATTCAGGTGTGCCTTAGCCACTTTAAGTCAACTACAACTTGAAGTACTTTCTCTCTATTATTGTATTTTCTCTTTGTTGTTGACTGGATAGCTAGCTTGTAAAAGACAATGGTGATGTACATACAATCTAGGCTGATAGGATAATTGTATATGCCAGTGCTCTACCCTACAAGAGCTTAGCCCACTAACTAAAAAGTGGTGTCTAATATATAGTAGTCAAAGTCGAATTTAAATGAAATCAAAGAGTTTTCTATATTGGCAAGTCTATCAAACCACTAAATTAAGCGTAAAACAACTGCAGATGTGCTACATAAGAAAGAGAATCTATAGTTGTAATAAATACATATAGCATAGAATGCCATTCACAATTGATTATAATAGTCTTCAGTTTCATACCATTTTTGGCACTAGGAATATTTTTTGTTAATCAAAAGCTTAACAGAGTCTACTTTGCTATTTAGTACAAGCAAGAAATTAAAAACCCAGAAAATACCTTTATTTGTTAGGAAAAACATTTAGAAGACAAAAGAAAGTTTTCTCTAAATCTGTTTCTTTTAATACATGGATTGGCCTACCATTAAGGATTAGAACATTAAAAATATATTTTAAAAACTGCATTTGTGATAAATAATTGTTCCTCCTCATTCAATATGATTCTTTAGGTTTCCATTGTTTTAACTGACTTTATTGTTTTAAAAAATGATTGAAATGAGACCCAATCTTTCAATTCTTATTTAAGACATGATTATTCTTTTTCTGGGCTGTTAGCCTTAATACTCTTCTATAATATTAAAGAAATCATTTTATTAGGTCTAAATTTTATTAGAAGTAGTCAAATTATTGTCCAATTAGGTATTTAAATATACATATATTGTTAGAAAACATATTGGGAAAAACCAATCAGTTAAAAGTTACATACATAGATTAGGTATAAGATCCTAGTAAAAGAAAATGTCTAGGAATTCTGACCCCACATTAAAAAAGAATTTTACTTTTTTACAGTTTAGTTATAAAAGAAGTTCAACAAATGAAAACTGTGTAATGCTATTAATTTTGGTAGTTGTTATTTGTCCGGTTAGCTGGACAAATAGCCGTTTGATTATTTGTCCGGTTAACCTGTTAACCATCCAAGGACTTAATTTCTTCCCTTTCAACGAGCAGGAGCAATGATCCTCCCAAAGACCACTCTTGCCCTGCTGAGAGCCATCTTGAGTCTTGACCTCACAAAGACCAAACTATACCCATGAACTAAGTTAGTCCTTGAAACAACCAATTTTCTGGAAAAGGTTTTAATTTTTTTAATTAGCTGATAAGCGAAAATAATTTGAGACACAAACTTTAAATCTGAATGACTGTCCTTTTGCAGCTTGTTAATTATTTTATCTTACAAATGATAGAGGTTCTTGTGGTAGTGCTACAACCCCTTAGGCCTATAACTTAGTTATAAGTTATAACTCACTTAACCGGACAAATAACAACTGCCATTAATTTTTCTAAAAATGGTTGTATTTTAATATTGTCATTATCAAATATTATCTACTTTTTAAAATAATTTAAATTTTATTTAGTTTAAACTGCAAAGTAATTTAAATCTAAGCAGCTGATATTCATTATTTTCTTAACAATAGACAAGTGCTAGGCCTATGCTGATTGATGTTTTACTTTCAAAATTCAAGTTAGACTTTTATAGAACATTAAAAGAAAAAAAACAAATAATATAGTAAGCAAAGTCCAACTGAATTGGCTTCAGTTGGCTATATTTAAAACTAGCTTATGCAATAAAAACGGGGGCAATAATTCTTTTCTGATTAGCAGTAATATGTTTTCTACAATAAAAAAGTCTTTAGGCCTGGATGCTTTGCCTTCAAGCAGATATGTTAGCCTAAGGCAGGTTTTCTAAAGACTTTAGTAGCAGATAACTTTTATGCTTATTTTCTAGCAGACAAAGCATTAGGGAGAGAATGTAAACGGTAATTATTAGCGAAACTTTTAACTCAATATAGTTCCCTCAAAGCAAGGACATCATTAAAGATAAACTTAATAAACCCATTGACTCAAACTTCTTTAAGCTCAATCTTTTTAGGATATAAAATTTACACTGCTTAGATAGTTAAGATATAAGATCGAAATTATTTTACGAAAGCTTTGTAGTATAGTACAAGTCACGACCCCCATATTCATGGAAGCAACTTCATGAAGCTGTAAAAGGCAATACAGACGAAAATCAGAAAGAGACAACTAAATGAACTAAAACCGTAAGCAGAGAGAATTTTCAGCAGCTTTTAATCATTTGCTCTCTAGATTGTTTTAAGGGTCGACAAGAGAGACGTTTGCATAATATAAATGTCATAGACTCACATTGTCAATTCAAGTTTAATGTTTTTTTACATTCCAGAAAATTGCGGTTTAAATCTGTGTTTTCCTTTGTTTAAAAATTATTCCTTTTTGCGTAATAAACGTTTTTTATAAATTCACCAGCTATTTGTTGCTCGTGACATTAGCAGTTCATTAAGGTACTGATAAAAGATTGTTGTGATCGCTGTAGAGAGTTCTATTTTTTGTTTATTTATGTGGTTTTCTATGTAACATGCATGGTGTTACCAAGGGTAGCCAATATTACGAATGTTACCAGTGGTGCAACCTGAGTCCTGAGTAGACTCATGTACTCCTTAATTGTTATTACATTCGTAACAGCGAATATTCTGGAAAGCAAAGATATAAGGGCTGGTGACTTGATTCTTGTTTCAGAAGATGTGCAACAAAGTGTTCTTGAGTTTCGTGTGCTTGCGCTGCTCTGTTTGGATGCAGCAAAAATTGTCGGCTGTCATCATCAGCAGAGCTGGTGTACGGAGCGCCGCTCGGTGTGCCTGGGGAGTGTCTGCTGCCCAGCCCCCCTGAAAGCGCCTGCCCCGACCAGTTCTTGGCACAATTGCGCACAGCTGTGCAGGCACTCCGGCCGGTGCCAACATCAAATATCATGGAAGCCGCCAATCTGCTTGGCCCGCCGCTCTCAACTCATGCACGTTCGTTTTTGTCCGCCGTGATGGGCACCGCACTGCGCTGCAAAGGCCATACGACGGGCCATTCAAGGTCATCGAGCGGGATGCAAAGACCTTTCTTTTGGATCTGGGCACTCGGTGCGATCGGGTGAGCGTAGACCGGTTGAAACCGGCGATACTCAACACTGCTGACCCTATTCCCCGGCCTGCTCTGCGCACGCGGGGTCGCCCTCGGCGAGTACCAGTCGATCAGCGCCCCGCCCCACCCACCAGTGAAGCAATCGGCTGACCGAGTCGGTACAAGACTAACAATTTTTCCTAGACGACGGCAGCCAAATCGGCAGTGTCGGCCTGTACATTTCGACACGTAGCTCGGCGCTGGGGGGGAGCTGTGTGGCGGTCACAGGCGGACAGTAAAGTCAATGGCATTGACGCGCCGCGCCAACGATGTAAAGCCCATGGGCTGCGCAAATATACGAGCAACCGAAAGTTCATTTCTCTCTCTCTCGCATCAGCTCGCGAGCCACTACACGGGGGATTTCCCCCCTTGGTAGAAAAACGGGCGGCAAAATGGCTTGGTAGTCCTACTGCTAATGCAGATGTTGACAATCTATTGTAAGGTTTGGCCTTGCTGCAGCTCATATTTATTCTACCTTAAATGACAAATCCCATGCAGAAATTCTGAGTGAGTTTCATAATTGATCATACGATAAAGTGATCAGATTCAAATGATCACCTCCGTTGCTGCTGCCAGCTTTCTGCGGGTGTCTGTTGGCCCGACGCAAAGGTGCGACCCAAGAGATCAATCAAATCTGCTGCTCATGATGAATTTAACTCCACCTATAATAACACAAGCGGTTTAGAGGGCCACACCCTGCAGAACGGCTTACCAGTGAATGGCGGCCCCCAACTCAATGGAGAACTCTTGCTAATGGCCCCATTGTGCTCAAATTGAATCGCCATCTATGCGAATGTTCGTTGAAGTCAGTGCGAGCGGCGCTTTCAATCCTGCCGATAAAGATGGGATCTTTGATAGGAAAATCAAGTTACATTTGTTTTCTGAAATCTCGAACGAGGAAGTATTTCTTCCTGCCCCGCCCATGCGGACCGCCCCGTGAAATGCCACAATGACACCCTACCGATCCCGCCCATTAGATCCCAATCGATCTAGATCCCCAGATAACAAGCACAAGATCAGAAAAAGGCCTTGTAAAACTGTTTCTGCTCCACTAGCCAGGCGGCAGGCATTGGGTGCCAGAGAAAAACTAGTTTTTTTGTGGCAATTTTGAATTCAAAGCTTTTCGACTATCCTGAATTGTCAGCGCAATGTCAGATTAGCAATGGATCAATTAGGGGCAGCGGACTGAGATGATGAGCGGCCTCAGATGAAGCTGTAATGGGCTAATTAGAACATTTTTCATAAACTGTGCCACGGATGGCGGGCAGTTAGTGCTCAGATTGAGCATAAGATGGCCCGAATTAGACCACGCGAGCTTGACACAATTTGCGCACGGCGGGTGGCTCGCATTGTTGTCTGTTTGAATCCCAAATAGACAGACAGTTTGCTTTCCTCGTTGAAGCCCTCCGGGCATGCTTTCTAAGAATCGTGGCACAATGCGATTCGCCGCGGCATAAATAGGAAAATAACGTACATTGACGCAGCGGTGTTGACCAACTTTCACCCCTGCTGGCCCCGGCCACGTGCGAGCGACCGAGATACAACTCATTGCTGCCTGGGGGAACTCAGAATCCACGCCCACCACTCATCGCGCCAATTTGAATTGTTAAAGCCATCCGCGCAGCCTTAATAACCCACTCAGCCAGCATCACCTGTCAGCTAAGCACGATTAATTTTGAAGGCTCATTATCTCCCGTCTTACCGTTTGTCATTGCTACATCTGACCGAGCTAATAATAAAAAATTGTCTTCCATGCATTCAATCAATGGAACTGAATTGCGATGAAAATCTTTATTTGACATCAAATTGCAACATGAGCGATACAATGTATCCAACAACTCCAAACTTGCTGAGATTTTAATGACTTCATTATGAAAGTCCTTATTTCCCCTATAAAACTAAAACAAATAGTAAGGCAAGTCAAATCTACCGAATCTGCTTATCTTTATAAACCCGTCTCAAATATGAAAAACACTCATCACAAATACACACCCATTCACAGACACAATCACACCCATTCACAGACACACTCACACCCATTCACAGACACACTCATACTCATTCACAGAAACACTCACACCCATTCACAGACACACTCACACTCATTCACAGACACAATCACACCCATTCACAGAAACACTCACACTCATTCACAGACACAATCACACTCATTCACAGACACACTCACACTCATTCACAGACACAATCACACTCATTCACAGACACACTCACACTCATTCACAGACACACTCATACTCATTCACAGACACACTCACACTCATTCACAGACACACTCACACTCATTCACAGACACACTCACACTCATTCACAGACACACTCATACTCATTCACAGACACACTCACACTCATTCACAGACACAATCACACTCATTCACAGACACACTCACACTCATTCACAGACACACTCACACTCATTCACAGACACACTCACACTCATTCACAGACACAATCACACTCATTCACAGACACACTCACACTCATTCACAGACACACTCACACTCATTCACAGACACACTCACACTCATTCACAGACACACTCACACTCATTCACAGACACACTCACACTCATTCACAGACACACTCACACTCATTCACAGACACACTCACACTCATTCACAGACACACTCACACTCATTCACAGACACACTCACACTCATTCACAGACACACTCACACTCATTCACAGACACACTCACACTCATTCACAGACACACTCACACTCATTCACAGACACACTCACACTCATTCACAGACACACTCACACTCATTCACAGACACACTCACACTCATTCACAGACACACTCACACTCATTCACAGACACACTCACACTCATTCACAGACACACTCACACTCATTCACAGACACACTCACACTCATTCACAGACACACTCACACTCATTCACAGACACACTCACACTCATTCACAGACACAATCACACTCATTCACAGACACAACCACACTCATTCACAGACACACTCACACTCATTCACAGACACACTCACACTCATTCACAGACACACTCACACTCATTCACAGACACACTCACACTCATTCACAGACACACTCACACTCATTCACAGACACACTCACACTCATTCACAGACACACTCACACTCATTCACAGACACAATCACACTCATTCACAGACACAACCACACTCATTCACAGACACACTCACACTCATTCACAGACACACTCACACTCATTCACAGACACACTCATACTCATTCCGAAGGTCCGGAGGGTCCCATTGTCTTGTGGCTGTCCTAGATGCTTCAGGTAACTTTGTCACGGCCTTTCTAAATTCCAACTGAGTCAGAAACAGTCTTTTTCGATACACTCAATTTTTGGTTTGAAATTGAAATCAGTGACTCAGCAACAGAATTTTCTCACCTTCCACAATATCCAGGGATCTGGAAGGCTGTAAACTCGTATGAGTTTATGAGAAACCAATTAAAAAAAGAAGTGGATGGGAATTCCATTATGTTTTTAGCTCGGAATGATACAGCACTCACGCACAACCAGAGTTCGAACCCCAGTTCAAGCGGAGCCACAGGGTGGGGGACCGGCAGCTGAGAAAATTGGCGCCTTCGCCACTCAGGCCCGCCCTGTTGATGACGCAACAGCCGCTTGACGAGGCCCGCGCGCAGCCAGTCAAGTATCAATCGCAGCCTTCAATTAAGATCTTCAAATTCATATTGTATCTGCAGCCCCTGCCCTGCCACTTTCTCTATCGCCTGCCTCCAGTGTCCCATCTCCCTGGGGAGGGGAAGACCCGCAGAGCCCCGGCCCGAGTTGTCACCCAGCGGAGCAAGGAATTCTTAGAAACTCTCAGGCCCCACAAATCACGGAACCAGCGGACGGGAGCTTGCTCCACGGAATTGTCGCGGGCTGCTCGGGCGTGACCGCAGCTGAGCTGCGCACCGACTCGCACCCGAGGCCCCCTAATTGTTGCACGCAGCTCTGACAGCTCAGCTGGGTCTGACAACATAGAATGAAAACACAGGCTCCATTGTTGAGTTTTTCTAGCAGCTCATTGAATCAATTAGTTTTCAGTTTCGCGGCCTGCCTGGTTGGCCCTTCTAACATTCGATTAAATGTGTTTAGCAATTAAATTTTCCATTGCAAAAGACTTAATTGCTACCGAAGTTCTCCGCATGCGCACCTAACAATAAGCTTTGTTCTCGATTCCCTTTTCCGATGCAGTGCTCTCTCTGACCTGGCTGTTCGATTCACACCAGCTTCCCCGTTTCTATGCGGTGCTTGCTTCTGAATTCTCTGAATAACCTCCCTTCTACTCTTCACCCTTCCTCTTCTCTCCCTCCCTCTCCTCACCCTTCCTTTTCTCTCCTCCCTCTCCTCACCCTTCCTCTTCTCTCCCTCCCTCTCCTCTCCTTTCCTCTTCTCTCCTTTCCTCTCCTCTCCCTTCCCCTCCTCTCCCTCCCTCTCCTCACCCTTTCTCTCCTCTCCCTTCCCCTCGTCTCCCTTTCTCTCCTCTCCCTTCCTCTCCTCTCCTCTCCTCTCCTCTCCTCTCCTCTCCTCTCCCTTCCTCTCCTCTCCCTTCCCCTCCTCTCCCTTTCTCTCCTCGCCATTCCCCTCCTCTTTTTTACCCTCCTCTCCTCTTCCTGCTTGAACTCTCCTCTCCTCTCCTCTCCTCTCCTCTCCTCTCCTCTCCTCTCCTCTCCTCTCCTGTCCTCTCCTGTCATCTCCTCTCCTCTCCTCTCCTAACCTCTCCTCCCCTCTCCTGTTCTGTTCTTTGCCTTCTTCTCCTCTCCCTTCCCTTTCTTAAGGCTCACGCGTTGACCTTTGATTACTGACATTCGAATCCCAAATCTGTGTTCCGAATTGTCGTTTCCCAAGGTCGCCTGAAAAGCTCGGATATTCCCGATTCCATTGCAGCTCTGCAAACTATTTTTCACGTCAAAGCCATCAAACAAACGATTGACAACTCTGGGCTCATAGATCAGCCGACCTGAGTCCGCGGCGGCAGTCACCCAGCCGTGACCCGACGCCTTCCACAGTCCCCAACAGCTCCTGAAGCATCTGGCGCAGCGGGCCGCCGCCAGCACTGCTTGATATCGGGAATCGAATTCGGATTGGATTCGGAAATCGAGTCGCTTTGGCCGTGATCGAGTCAGGCTGCGATTTGGCTCGGCCCGGAATTCCCCCCGGGACCCCGGATCTGCCAGGCAGCAGATAGACAATTTCATCAGAAACTCATCTGGCCGTGTCCGCGGACTCCAGCTCCGGCTAGACTCCAGCTCCGGGATTCTCAGCTGAGTTGTTTGGCTAAACATTTGCGAGCCCCAACCCCTCTACCGCCGCAATTTGGCGCCTGGCCGCGGATCAGCCGTCCCAGAGGACTCGCGCCTCTAATCTTAATTGTGTCCCATACCATCGCCACCTGAGTCTGGGAAGAATCTCCCCATTTCACCATCCTAGCTGCGCCTCGCCCGGGCTCTATTATGGAGTCCCCAAATCCGCCTTAGTAAATGAGTTCGCCCCCCCCACTCCGAGGCTCTCCAGGGCTGCACGTGAATTAATTTGATCTTATTGATGATCCCTGATTTGCTGCTTGGCTCGTAATCCGCCATTAAATGGACAGTAATAAAGTTTTCCTTCTAATCCGCTCCGAGCCCCGGCTAAGTCCCAGGTGACCCGAGGCCTCTACCTGAAAGGGGATTTCCAAATGGCATCATCCAATCTGCCCCCACCTCCTCCGCTTGTTCGAATCCCGCAGAATCTACGCTGCCGCTGACTCACGGGACAGCTGTCTCACCTGCCCCAGCCTCCAAGACTAGCCTCATCGATGCTCACCTGCCCGAGCCTCCCAGACTAGCCTCATCGATGCTCACCTGCCCGAGCCTCCCAGACTAGCCTCATCGATGCTCACCTGCCCGAGCCTCCCAGACTAGCCTCATCGATGCTCACCTGCCCGAGCCTCCCAGACTAGCCTCATCGATGCTCACCTGCCCGAGCCTCCCAGACTAGCCTCATCGATGCTCCGCGGCAGTGCTCAGGGCTCACTGCAGCATCGAGCTGTCTGAGCGGCGGCTTAATTTCAGGCGCGGCTCAGTGCGCAGATCGATGGCCGCGCTGCTCGACCGAAGCGGGGCCTGCAAGCGTGCAATGAGCCATTACCGGCATCAGCTGCTCCGCGGGGTGTCAAGAAATCACGTTTACGCCCAGCTCCCAATCTCTCACGCCCCCCCGTTATCCGCAGGCAGCTCGGGGTGTTTCAAATTAACGCGGGCAGCAAGATGCTTCATTCGCTGGCTGGCGGTCCCTCCGCCAATTTGCGCCGGGCCGGGCACCGAGCGAATTCAATTACAGCCTCGGTTCAAGCCTCATCAGATTAGACTGGGCGCCTGACTGCCAGCCCCCATCGGTGCGCTGCGAGGCTGTGATTGAATTGACGCGGGTTTGTCAGGCAGTCGGGAATCTCTGCTGTCGCTGCTGATGCTGCGTTGGCGGCTGCGGCGGCAGTGGCGGCGATGGCGGTCGGGCAGCGGCGACGCCCCGCGGCCTCCTAACGCGACTACGCGTTGATTTGTTTAGGAAGCCGAGGGGGAAATAAGCGGCTAATCGTGATTTGCCTGCCCAAGCCGAATTGCTCAAATTTGTGCCACGCCCGCCCAGGCCGTCGCCCGCCCCCTCCGCGGCCCGGATTGGTTGATTGGCCTGGCCCGGCCAGGGCGGCCCGCCAATTTAATCAGGCCACGGGGCGCCAGCGACAGTGGAACTCCCGAAAGCCCCGAGAGCGCCAACGATACGCGAGCCTTCAGCTTCTGACTTCTTCGCTGGTAAGTTGAATCTGGCTTTGGTGGGATTTGTTTCCTCCGAAAACTTTTGGCCCGAAAGAAAGCTTCAATGAAATCCTCACGGAAAGAGTTCGCGTGGCACGCGAGGCTGCTGAAGTCAGCAAGTCAAGGCACGGCCCGCCCTGTCCAGGCCTGCCTGAAATCCGCACCTTCCCTGAGGTGTGGGATTTCACGGCTGGGCAGCCGAGGCTGTGATGGACAGAGCAGCCACCTGTCAGGAGGGATTGGTCACAAATTATAATGCAACTAGCAGCAGAGCAGGCAAATCAGCCGGTCAGCCGGGATCAGAGTTGTTTGCCGGCCGCATTGACAGGCGAAATCACGTTTTCCCAGCCGGATCAGATTTCCCTCATCTTGTCCAATTTTTTCGCAAGTTATTTTTGCTTGAGCTGCGGCCCCCTTAAAAATCACGAGCTAACGCCCGGCCCACCCGCAGGTCCAGCACATCCGGCATGTTCTACTTTCACTACCCGGCCTTGTCGCCCAGCGGCCAGTCGGCCTCCATGCCGCCACAGTCGGCGGCGGCTGCTGCTGCGGCTGCCGCGGCTGCTGCGGCCGCCTTTCCTCCAGGCGGCTCCGCGCCCAGATATCCCGGCAACGGCCTGGCAACCGATTATCCATGTGAGAGCACTGGGAATTCTAATTTGCTTTTATGTTATTTGAGAAGTGTTTGAGAAGTGCCCCAATTCGAGATAATTCCATTTTCAGGACCCTAATTGGACCTTCTAAATTTTGATCGTTTAAATTCTTAACTCTGTGTCTCATTCTCAGTCTCAATACGAGCGAATCCTTCCCATTCTCAGTCTCATTCCCATTCTCAGTCTCATTCCCATTCTCAGTCTCATTCCCATTCTCAGTCTCATTCCCATTCTCCGTCTCATTCCCATTCTCCGTCTCATTCCCATTCTCTGTCTCATTCCCATTCTCAGTCTCATTCTTATTCTCAGTCTCATTCCCATTCTCAGTCTCATTCCCATTCTCAGTCTCATTCCCATTCTCCGTCTCATTCCCATTCTCTGTCTCATTCCCATTCTCTGTCTCATTCTCATTCTCAGTCTCATTCTCATTCTCATTCCCATTCTCTGTCTCATTCTCAGTCTCATTCCCATTCTCAGTCTCATTCCGATTCTCATTCCCATTCTCAGTCTCATTCCCATTCTCAGTCTCATTCCCATTCCCACTCTCAGTCTCATTCCCATTCCCATTCTCAGTCTCATTCCCACTTCCATTCTCTGTCTCATTCCCATTCTCAGTCTCATTCTCATTCTCATTCTCAGTCTCATTCTCATTCCCATTCTCAGTCTTATTCCCATTCTCTGTCTCATTCCCATTCTCTGTCTCATTCTCAGTCTCATTCCCATTCTCAGTCTCATTCCGATTCTCATTCCCATTCTCAGTCTCATTCCCATTCTCAGTCTCATTCCCATTCCCACTCTCAGTCTCATTCTCAGTCTTATTCCCATTCTCAGTCTCAGTCCCATTCCCATTCTCTGTCTCATTCCCATTCTCAGTCTCATTCCCATTCTCTGTCTCATTCTCAGTCTCATTCTCATTCTCATTCTCATTCTCAGTCTCATTCTCAGTCTCATTCTCAGTCTCAGTCTCATTCCCATTCTCATTCCCAGTCTCATTCTCATTCCCATTCTCAGTCTCATTCCCACTCCCATTCTCAGTCTCATTCCCATTCCCATCCTAAGTCTCATTCCCACTCCCATTCTCAGTCTCATTTCCACTCCCATTCTCAGTCTCATTTCCACTCCCATTCTCAGTCTCATTCCCATTCCCATTCTCAGTCTCATTCCCATTCTCAGTCTCATTCTCAGTCGCATTAATACTTCTATACTCTCTCTCATTATAGCCAAATCAGAATAGTTTATATATTGATACATGAATGTTATTTCACTATCAGAATAGTTTATATATTGATACATGAATGTTATTTCACTATCAGAATAGTTTATATATTGATACATGAATGTTTTTCACTATCAGAATAGTTTATATATTGATACATGAATGTTATTTCACTATCAGAATAGTTTATATATTGATACATGAATGTTATTTCACTATCAGAATAGTTTATATATTGATACATGAATGTTTTTCACTATCAGAATAGTTTATATATTGATACATGAATGTTATTTCACTATCAGAATAGTTTATATATTGATACATGAATGTTATTTCACTATCAGAATAGTTTATATATTGATACATTAATGTTATTTCACTCCCACTGTCCTGTCATTGGCATTTCGGCATTCTCATCGCCCGTTCAATATCTAATCTTATCGCAATGCTTTCGAAGCCGGCAAAGTTCGAGTTGAGCAACTGCTCAGATTTCTCGTTCATCCTATTCCCTATAGACCTGTTGGGCATGGGGATTAGGGCTAAAATAAAATAACTGCCGTAGTTAAAAACTAGCTGATCTTATCGTAGATAGTGAATACAGGAATTAAGGTGGCCATTCGATCTACCACCGAAAATGCCGATGGATTGAAAGATTTCAATCAATGCGGCAGAGCGTCAAACATGAGAATCGGCACGCGGCCGGCCCTGCGCTCCGCCGAGTGAAGCCGAAAATCGCACGCCGCTCGCTCCAAAGTTCACTCGCGGAGCTCGTCACCGTGGGCACCGTGGGGGCTTCCGACTTGCCGGGCTGGGCAAAGTCCCTGACCAGGGGGGGGGGGCGCCTCCGTCCATCCAGCTCACTGTCTGCCCCTCGAAGCCAGTTTTCTCTCCCTTCCTGCTGCCTGCTGAAGGGGAACGGCGGCTGCAGCTGACAGGCCTCGGGGAGTCGCCGGGCCGTTCGCCGGCTGTACGGGGGGGACGCTGGGGCCCAGGGGACTTTAATTGGGTAATAGAATTTGGCCCCCCCGCCTAACTCGCGTGTTGGCGCCCAGTGAATTGGATTTAAATTGTCGCTCGCTGACATTTGAACGGGGCCCGGCGGCTCGGGCCGTAATTGAGTTAAGTGCAGATTATGCGATTAAGTACGGAGCCGCCATCCAATTCAATTACTGGCCGAGATAATTACTTAAGTGAAGGAGGCGCGCCAGCCTTAGCCCGGGGATAACAGGCCTGACACGCTGGGCATTCACAGGCTTTGACAGAAATTGCCCAGCTGCTCCTGGGAGGGCCGGCCGCCCCGCCCCGCTCTGCTGCAACTGTCCTCAGAATCCCCACTGCCACATCGACTTGTAATCCCCGCCTCACAGCGGCTGCCTCGTGGCCAACTTCTTTTCCGCCCGGCTTTCAACTCCGCCTTTTCTGCCACTTTGCCGGGCACTTCTTATGCCCCCCCCAGTAAGCGTTCTCCAGCCCTTTGATGGCCTTTGATGACCGTCCATGCCGACCCGACAACTGTTCCCACAGACCTGCCGTACGGCCTCCACCCGGACCTGCACGAGGACATTTTCACCCGGCGCAAGCAGCGGAGGAACCGAACCACTTTCACATTGCAGCAGGTGAGCAGATTTCGAACCATGGAGCAAAGGCTCGAATGCAAATCTGAGTAAATCACATGTCTCTGCCACGGACTCAGACAAGTAGATCTAGTAGTCCGTGGGCTTTGCCTCTTTGCTATGTCCAAAGACGATTGGTGCACACGAACTTGCTTACAGTCAAGGCTTCTTCCCCCACCTCGCCACCCCGCAGCTGGAGGAGCTGGAGAAGGCCTTCCAGCAGACGCACTACCCGGACGTGTTCACTAGGGAGGAGCTGGCGCTGCGCATCAGCCTGACGGAGGCGCGAGTGCAGGTCTGGTTCCAGAACCGGCGCGCTAAGTGGCGCAAGAACGAGCGCTTCGCCAAGCCCGGTGGCGGAGCCGGAGGTGGCGGCGGCGGCAGCGGCGGCAGCGGCAGCGGCGAGCCGGACGGCGGTAGTGGAGGCGGCGGCGGCGAAGCTGAAGGCGAGGGAGACTGTGAAGGCGAAGGCGATGACGGCTTGGGCGCAGGTGACGGACTGAGCATCGGGGCCGCGTCGGACATCGATGCCGAAGCTGGCGTTGAAGCCGGGGAGCCGCAGCGAAACGCAGGTGAGCCCCCGGGAGCGGGCGCGAAGCTGCTGAAGGAATGGCATCACAGACTGCAAAAATAGAGTTGAGCATGAGCTCAGGGCCGGCTGGGGAACCCCAGGGGGTGGGAGGACGCAGATGAGGTTAGGGGGTGAGGGAGAAAATTGAGTTGTCGCTCAGCTGATTATCCCATTGGTGCGGCTAATTCGGTTAGGCAATCAGGTCGCCACGGCTGACCCGCCCGCAGCCATAGAGGATCATTGCCTCAGCTCACATCACCCACCCCGTGCCAACCCCCGATTGCAGTCGCACCCGAACAACAGCACAAGCAGCAACAGCAGCAGCAGCTTCTGTTGCAGGCTCGCAAGAGCTCTACGCCAGCGCTCAGTCCAGCAGAGTCGGAGCACTCAGGAGCCTCCGCGGCAGCTACGTTTGCGCCGATGGCTCGGCCAAGCAACGTGATTCGACCGCCCCTTGGCAGCTTCTCGGCTGAGTCGCTGCTGAGCCCCAGCCAGCCGAGGCAGCAGCCGATGACTGCGGCGCACCAGCTGATGTCGCTAGCCATGCAGCAGCAGCAGCAGCAGCAGCCGTTGCAATCCGCCTCGCTGTTCAGCTTCAGCCAGGCATCGCAGCAGCAACTGCACAGCCAGCAGCAGCAGCAGCAGCAGCAGCTGCTTCGCATGGCGGGTCTCTGCGGCTGCTGTCCGGGACTGCCGCACACGGCCGCCCAGCACCCGCAGCTCTACGCTCAGCTACTCCGCTCCGTGTACTCGGGTCCAGCCGCCCTGGCGGCCGCTGCCGCCGCTGCCGCCGCCGCTGCCGCTGCAGGCGCTTCGCCAACACCGGCAAGCGCAGCTACCATCAGTTCGCCATCATCAGCAGCCGGTCTGGACGTGGGTCTTGGTGAAAGGCAGCTTCAGCAGCTTCTCCAGCACCACCAGCTGCCGCAGCCCTAAGACAGGCCTTTCTGCTCTTGGACATCGTTGGGCACAGGCCCGACACTGCAGATCTCATTCCAGCGCGAACCGAGCAGACACTGGCGCACCCTCGAGTGTATAATGTTGCGCACCTGTTTTCAGCCTAATCCGACTGTTAATATTGATTTAGTCGGCCTCTTAAATCGCCACCCTCGACTATTCGTTCCCCGAGCCGCTGCACCTCCGCACCCGTCACGCCTGCACCGCAGACGCTCACGCACTCGCGCACCTGTTTGTGTATCTGCCTCAACCATAGAGTAATTAAATGGCCGCCCTGAGCTCCCAACCTGTACACTGAACTCGCCGCGATCGGCTCAGCTGAAATACACGCGGACTCTAATTGCTTCACTGAGAGAGGCCGAATTATTAAATGTGAAGTGGCTGCTCAGCCAAGCCTTTCTCACGGCCTCCTTAAACTAAACAAACAAATTGCTCGCGAAATCTGCCTCCGTGACTCCCCGCCCTTGGACTGGCAATTCTATTGAAAGCAATGGAATTGCTCCTCATTAGCTTCATCTCATTTCCCAGCCTCCCTCCCCGGGTTAGGAAGCAGCGGGGAACCGAAAACAAAGGCGCACTGACGGCGGCCGAGTCGCTAACGAATGCGTGCAGTTTAACGCCATTAATAATGAGGCGTCACTCAGCACGGCCGGGGGATAAACAGTTGATTAGCGGGCAATCTCGCTGAGCAGTTTTTAAAATCAGTTTTCCCCAAATCAGGGCCTGATCGCGCGGGCCCCCCAATTAGCGCGCGGGTCTTCCCCGACTGCTCCGCAAATAATTGGGCGGCAGCGCCCTCCAAGATCCCCACCCAGTTGCCCCTCGAGCTGCTCTTCGCCTCAGCCGAGCAGCTCGTAGGCCACAGTCAGCCCATTGTTGCGGGAGTCTCTACAATGGATTGGGGTCCAATGAGTTGTGAAATCAATCAATCAGTAGGTGAAGAGCTTGAGGAGCCATAAGTGTCGGGCACAATGCTTTTTAGCAAGTGACGCAACACTTTCGAGAGCAAAACTCACTTTGCAGCTTTGCACAATCACACAAAGGGAAACCATTCTGCAAGGCCAACATTCCAAGCATTTCAATCCGATGGCTTTTAGCCCAGCAACCCAAGTTTGAGCACAGGCTGCAACTGCTCTGGCTGCCAGTCCCGGTGACTGAGCTGCGAAAGGGGAAGAAAGCTGCTCGATCCTTCGCTCGTCTCGTCCTCCGTGTGCTGTCCCTCGGCGTCCTTAGCAACGCTGCGAGGGCGCGAGGGACTGAGGATCAGGGAAGAGAGTTGGGGCGGGAGTGCAGCGGCTGGCCGGCCTTCGAATGATCCGGCGATGTGAAAATGAAATTACAGCGCTAATATAATTTATTGATTTATTTATTCATTTACTTGGCCGCGGCGGCTTAACGGGGGCGGCCCGGGGGGCGGAGATGCACGGGGGGAGGTGACGGTAATTCGAAGCGACTTACACGCATCTCATAAGCCGGCAATAATGCGTAATTAACTCTATGAAATATTCAGTGCGGCTGGCCGACTTAAGTCTACGACCGCCGCTTCTCCCAGCAACCGGAGGGCAACTGGGAGCAAGTGGGAGAAACTGGGAGCATTGGGAAAAACTGGAAGCAACTGGGAGAAACTGGGATCAACTGGGAGAAACTGGGATCAACTGGGAGAAACTGGAAGCAACTGGCAGAAACTGGAAGCAACTGGGAGAAACTGGAAGCAACTGGGAGAAACTGGAAGCAACTGGGAACAACTGGAAGCAACTGGGAGAAACTGGAAGCAACTGGGAGAAACTAGAAGCAACTGGCAGAAACTGGGAGCAACTGGGAGAAACTGGAAGCAACTGGCAGAAACTGAAAGCAACTGGGAGAAACTGGAAGCAACTGGGAGAAACTGGAAGCAACTGGCAGAAACTGGAAGCAACTGGCAGAAACTGGAAGCAACTGGCAGAAACTGGAAGCAACTGGGAGAAACTGAAAGCAACTGGGAGAAACTGGAAGCAACTGGCAGAAACTGGAAGCAACTGACAGAAACTGGAAGCAACTGGCAGAAACTAGAAGCAACTGGGAGAAACTGAAAGCAACTGGGAACATCTGGAAGCAACTGGGAGAAACTGGAAGCAACTGGGAACAACTCGAAGCAGCTGGGAGAAACTGGAAGCAACTGGGAGAAACTGGAAGCAACTGGGAGAAACTGGAAGCAACTGGGAGAAACTGGAAGCAACTGGGAGAAACTGGAAGCAACTGGGAACAACTCGAAGCAGCTGGGAACAACTGGAAGCAACTGGGAGAAACTGGAAGCAACTGGGAGAAACTGGAAGCAACTGGGAGAAACTGGAAGCAACTGGGAACATCTGGAAGCAACTGGGAGAAACTGGAAGCAACTGGGAGAGACTAGAAGCAACTGGGAGAAACTAGAAGCAACTGGGAGAAACTGGAAGCAACTGGGAGAAACTGGAAGCAACTGGTAGAAACTAGAAGCAACTGTGAGAAACTGGAAGCAACTGGGAGAAACTGGGAGCAACTGGGAGAAACTAGAAGCAACTGGGAACATCTGGAAGCAACTGGGAGAAACTGGAAGCAACTGGGAACAACTCGAAGCAGCTGGGAGAAACTGGAAGCAACTGGGAGAAACTGGAAGCAACTGGGAGAAACTGGAAGCAACTGGGAGAAACTAGAAGCAACTATATAAAGAGTATATATATATTAATATGCTGAATATACAGAGATTAAGCGGCCTCTATTAAGAATAAGTAGAATCGATATATCAACGGAAAATCAAATGCCACTTAAATACTCGTTATTCAAGGGTTAAAAGTGTCTGAGGAAAACTAGACACACAATGCACAAAATTCCTCAAAACAGAATTTCGCATTTATTTTCACAAACCTATCTCGGATATAAAACATATAAAACTTGCTACTTGTGAGTAAGCCTCCGAGTACCGTTCAGAGTCTGTCTGCCTTGATGCCATGTGGACCGCGCCCCGAGTTAACCTGAAAAGAAAGATGATTCCTGAATTTAGGACTTAAGGCCGCATCCCCATCTTCATTTCATTATCTCTTCACTATACTCTCTGAGTCTTAGTTTTTACTTATAGTGTCCAAATACGAGCGTGAACATTAGTACAGGGATTGAAAACTAAACTGACCCCAGTCGGACTAGAACACGAACATGCACCTCGTGAGAGACACAGCCGCAGCTTTTGTTATGCGCTTTTAAAGATTCACGAGTTCGAGGCACAAGCAGCGGGCTGGGAATGACATAATGAATTCCAGAATTCCTGCTTCACTGATTCGAGTACCAGGAGCCCAACAGCGACAAGACGAGTTGGGCATCCAACAGCTCATAAAGATCAGCAAAATGGAAACCGCAGCATCCTAAACCGAAGCGTCATGTTCTTAGCAGCGGTTACATTCATGTGGGTTAAAATGTTTTTTTCTCATTTCCTTCAAATGGATCATATTTAAGGTTTTTTCCTATACATAATTATGTGTTTATATGCGAATAGCTGGTATCAAGAACCTAATAGGCACATATAAATATAATCTCATACTTGCACTTAATTTATGTAGCTATTTTGTTTGGATTCGCATTTGGTTTTCATTTCTTAAATTTTGGACATTCAGCATTTTTGCTACTGTGCATTTCTAATACTACGTGCATACGACAATAGTTTTTTGTTATTCACCGAGCTTCTAGATTGGTTGTTTGACAAAGTTTTCCAGATATCACGACAGAAAAGCTTTAGCACTAAGAACAGTTCAATAGCCATTTAAAAGCATTTTGTTTAAGTTTACAGACCAAGCTTTACAAACGAATTTCTCAGAAAACGATGGTTAAAGATTTCGTAGGTTTGGGTAGGCAAGTTTGCAGTTTTAACGCTTAGTTATGCCTATCTAATAGTAATATCGCTGCCATTCGATGAGCACCTTGTTGTAAATTCGACTGATATACAAAATATGTCCACTAGTATTATCGTCACTGCTTTACTCACTCGTCAAGTAATATTTTACTGTGCTTCAGTCCCTTGTTTTGTTTTTGGATACACTTGAGTAGTAGAGTAGAGTCTAGCAACGATATACTATTTGTAACAGTATATACAGTATATAATAGTGCATTTCATAAATAATCATATAGTTTTGACCCATTACTTTTAAAAATATATTAAAACAATAATCTTTACTGGAAATTACTTTTTGAGTTAATTGCTCTGTAAAATCCCTGCTTGTCCTAGACTAGAGTCTAGACTCCCGACAACCTATCCACCCAAGCTTAGGCCTACAAGCTATCCAATCCAATTATAGACCACCAGTCGTTCCCACCGACCCCTCCCCAGCTGTGGTTGTCTTGGTCATACACTATTTCAATATATGCTACAATTACATCTCTCCAATTGACTGTCTACTGTGTTAAATTTGAAAGTTTATAGGCTTATGGATAGTTTGATATTTCAATATGTCTTTTTCTGGTTCCTAACTTCCTTTTATTTATTACTGTAGCTATGATTGATGTGAAAGTAAAAGCATAAAATAGTACACAAAACTAGTATTTAAAATAGTTTATTTAAAGAGGTTTAATAGTCTTTTAAAGTAAATGTTATTATAGCTTTTTTTCATTTGTGACATATATAGGGTAATGTATCATCAACCAAACAAAAATGTGATTTTTTTATTTCAAACCTAAGCTACAGATTTTCTATTTAAGATATGATGATAAATCAAAAGCCAAGTTCTAGAAAACAGTTACATCTTTCTAAAAAGTATCTGCTTTTGCTATTTTGTCAAAATCAGAAAAAAGTTATTCTAAAACTTTTTATCTAAAACCAAACAATGATTTTCATGTATCTTCAAACCAAACAGAGTAGGCCTATTAGATGTTTGGTTTTAAAATTTGAGTGAGTGGTTTAATCTTATTTTAAGGAGTGAACTATCATGAATTATGTCATTTGAAAGCATTTTTCATGCTCTATAAATAACTACATTTATGGTCATTTAATTGGCAAGCAACCTCATACAATCTTCGTCTAAAGTACATACTGAAAAATTTTTGTTACAAAGTAAGCTTTTGCAAAAAAAATTCTACTGAAACATCAATATCTTTCTGTCCTCTTAATGCTTCATTGCAAATCATGCCTCAGCTTGTAGATAATTTCTTCAACTTTCAAATTAGTTGTTCTGTGAAACACAATAGCTTGTTTCTGTCTTGCACAAGACCAAGGAAGGAGTCAAAATTCTTGTTTGGTTTTGAAGATACACTGTTCGGTTGATGATACATTACCCTAGCTAAATTAATATTTTTTACTATGGACTTGAATTCCCTAAAAATATATTAGTTTTTACCTAATTTAAAATACCTATCTTTCATGATTTGTTTACTAACATTACAGATTACTATAAGAAGGTTTGCTAACAAAAGTTCTATTTTAAAACCAAAGACATGTTGTTACATGAACGGACAATTATTCCTCATATTTTATTAAATGAAGAGATTTTCACTCTCAAATGGACATTTTCTGACTAATAATTAAATAATGAAAGTTCTATGGTAGTCTATAACTTTTAAGTCATTACTCATTTTATTCAATATAGAATAACATTCTGAGTTTTACTTAGGAAATAAATTGTGAATATGTCAGGCTTAGCCATCATATAAATAAAATCCATATAAATGCTCACTAATTTAGCTAAGAAAAAAAGTCATATTTAGAAACTAGACCCTTTTTGACATAATCAGCTGAAATGTAGATACGTTTTTAAAAGTTCTCTAAATATTCAGCTTTATTTATAGCTAAGCTTTGTTTTTAAAGTACCAAAAAATAAAAGTACTGCTGCAATTGAAGTTTTGCCTGGTTAGCAGACACATTTACTGTAAATTTCGACTTACACCAAATGACTAGTGGTTGCTAGATTAGCAGAAGTTGTTTATAAATATTTGTGTATCTTTACTTACTGATATATATTGGTCTCAGTGTCGAGTTCGCTAGTTCAAAGAAAATAAATATCTGTCATTAACAGAAAGCTCTCCATTTCAGTGGTTTGCCATCACCGCGCCATGGACAGCGACGATGGCGACTTCAGCGACATGGATGAGCTGGACTTCGACTCGTCGCCGGAAGACACCAACGTCGAGCTGGAGAACCAGTACTACAATGCCAAGACTCTGAAGGATGAGAACCCAGAGCTGGCGCTCAAGGAGTACCAGAAGGTCCTGGATCTCGAGGGTCCAGAGAAAGGCGACTGGGGCTTCAAGGCCCTCAAGCAGATGATGAAGATCAACTTCAGACTCGGCAGATTCGATGAGATGATGCGTCTTTACAAGGAGCTCCTGACCTACATCAAGAAGGCTGTGACGAGGAACTACTCGGAGAAGTCCATCAACTCCATCCTGGACTACGTGAGCACCTCCAAGCAGAGCGACCTGCTGCTTCACTTCTACCACACAACGCTGAACGCGCTGAAGGAGGCCAAGAACGACCGGCTGTGGTTCAAGGCCAACCTCAAGCTGGGCAAGCTCTACCTGGACAATGCGGAGTGGCCGCTGCTCCAGCGTATCATCAAGGAGCTGCGCGGCTCCTGCGAGACCGAGGACGGCGAGCTGGACAGCAAGAAGGGCACCAACCTGCTCGAGATCTTCGCCCTGGAAATCCAGATGTACACCCTGCAGAAGAACAACAAGAAGCTGAAGGACCTGTACAACCAGTCGCTGAACATCAAGTCGGCCATCCCGCACCCGCTGATCATGGGCATCATTCGCGAGTGCGGCGGCAAGATGCACCTGCGCGAGGCCGAGTTCGAGCAGGCGCACACCGACTTCTTCGAGGCCTTCAAGAACTACGACGAGTCTGGCAGCCCGCGCCGCATCCAGTGCCTGAAGTACCTGGTGCTGGCCAGCATGCTGCGCCGCGTTGGCATCAACCCGCTGGACAGTCAGGAGGCCAAGCCTTACCGCAATGACCCGGAAGTCACTGCCATGACTAGCCTGGTGGCGGCCTACCACGCCAACGATATTCACAGCTTCGAGCAGCTGCTGCGACAGCACAGGGCCGCCATCATGGAGGACCCGTTCATCCGGGAACACATCGAGGAGCTGCTGCGAAATGTCCGCACCCAGGTGCTGTGCCGCCTCATCCAGCCGTACACCCGCATTCGCATACCGTTCATCTCCGCCCAGCTCAACATTGACCAGCCTGAGGTGGAAGCCCTAATCGTGTCCTGCATCCTGGACAACCTCATTGTGGGCAAGATTGACCAGCAGGCTCAGGTGCTGGTTATTGAGCGGGCCGCTGTGCAGCAGCAGTACCAGACCATGGACAAGCTGGCGAACCAGGTCACTGGCCTGCACAAGGCTGTCATCGCCCGCCTGCCCCTCAAGCTCTGACACTGTTGAATCTGTTGCGTGCCCCTCCCGCTCCGCCTGTTTTCCTTCCGCATAGACAAATACATGCTCGAATCCCGGCTTTCTGCTTATTCACTATTTAAGCTGGCTTGTGCTTTGATTTCCTAATCATTATTCGCCGAACAACCAATCAAAATGCGGCTAGAGATCAGTGGAAGAGAGCCCATTGGACGAGAGCTCATTGGACGAGACGGAATCTAAGTAGGTGGGACTGAGCCCTAGCCTGATGAGTTTAAGCCCAAGCCTGATGAGCTGAGCCCTAGCATTGTGAGATTGAGCCGTAGCCTGATAGGACTAAGCCGTAGCCTGGTGCGATTGAGCCCTAGCCTGATAGGACTAAGCCGTAGCCTGGTGAGATTGAGCCGTAGACAAGACTGAGTAGTAGCGTGATGGGACTGAGCCCTAGCCTGATGGGACTGCGCCCAAGCCTGGTGGGACTGAGCCCTAGCCTGATGGGACTGAGCCCTAGCCTGATGGGACTGCGCCCAAGCCTGATGGGACTGAGCCCTAGCCTGATGGGACTGAGCCCTAGCCTGATGGGACTGAGCCCTAGCCTGATGGGACTGAGCCCTAGCCTGATGGGACTGAGCCCTAGCCTGATGGGACTGAGTTAGGGTCTCAGATGTGCTTGGTCGCACCAGCCTAGCATTTTAGACTCGTAGGGAAACACATGCTGCAGCTGTCTCTCACTGAGGAAATCCTGTAGAGACACCAATCTGCGCACCCGCAGTCGTCCCCGCTAGTCCTGACGGAGCCGGAGCGCCAGCGGGCTGTGGAGAACTTCCGCGCCTACCTGCGCATCAATACAATGCACCCCAAGCCCGACTGCGCAGCCGCTGTCGCCTGGCTGCGGGATCAGGCGGCCCAACTCGGCCTGGACTGCGAGTGCATCGAGTGCCACCCCGGCCAGCCCGTGCTGCTCATGCGCTGGCCCGGCCGCGAGCCCGGCTTGCCCGGCCTGCTGCTCAACAGCCACATGGACGTTGTGCCAGTGTTCCCTGAGCACTGGCGCTGCGATCCATTCTCGGCCGACATGGACGAGCAGGGAAATATCTACGCCCGCGGCGCCCAGGACATGAAGTGTGTGTCTGTGCAGTACCTGGAGGCACTGCGCAAGCTCAAAGCTGCGGGCTTCCAGCCTAGGAGGAATATCTTCCTCAGCTTCATGCCAGACGAGGAGGTGAGGCCGAGTTTCCCCAAACTCCACTTAAGCAGCTCGTGTACCTTGGCCATGGCGCAGTGTTCAGGCAGGGGTTGATGGTAGCGTTAGAGAGGGAAAGAGGCGTAGAATAAAACTGCCCACTGGCTGCTATTGCAAGTGCCACAATGCTTCAGAGGCCCGCTGTTATACACTAGATTTCTTGCTCTCAGTCAGACTATCAGCTTTGGACTGGCACACTGGGAGAGGATTGGGACTGGCACACTGGGAGAGGATTGGGACTGGCACACTGGGAGAGGATGGGACTGGCACACTGGGAGAGGACTGGACTGGCACACTGGGAGAGGATGGGACTGGCACACTGGGAGAGGACTGGACTGGCACACTGGGAGAGGACTGGACTGGCACACTGGGAGAGGACTGGACTGGCACACTGGGAGAGGATTGGGACTGGCACACTGGGAGAGGATTGGGACTGGCACACTGGGAGAGGATTGGGACTGGCACTCTGGGAGAGGATGGGAGTGGTACACTGGGAGAGGACTGGACTGGCACACTGTGAGAGGATGGGACTGGCACACTGGGAGAGGATTGGGACTGGCACACTGGGAGAGGATTGGGACTGGCACTCTGGGAGAGGATGGGAGTGGTACACTGGGAGAGGACTGGACTGGCACACTGTGAGAGGATGGGACTGGCACACTGTGAGAGGATGGGACTGGCACACTGGGAGAGGACTGGACTGGCACACTGGGAGAGGACTGGGACTGGCACACTGGGAGAGGATTGGGACTGGCACTCTGGGAGAGGATGGGAGTGGTACACTGGGAGAGGATGGGACTGGCACACTGGGAGAGGACTGGACTGGCACACTGGGAGAGGATTGGGACTGGCACACTGGGAGAGGATTGGGACTGGCACACTGGGAGAGGATTGGGACTGGCACACTGGGAGAGGATTGGGACTGGCACACTGGGAGAGGATTGGGACTGGCACACTGGGAGAGGATTGGGACTGGCACACTGGGAGAGGATTGGGACTGGCACACTGGGAGAGGATTGGGACTGGCACACTGGGAGAGGATGACAGGTAATTTGAGATAGGATGGGGATTGGCGGTGTGCACTGAGTCTAAGTCCTGATTGGTTGTTCTTTGATTGTCTGTCCCCGCCAGGTGACGGGCAAGCTGGGCATGGGCCTGTTCTGCCAGTCGGACAAGTTCCGCAGCCTCAACATCGGCTGCGCCATGGACGAGGGCCTTGCAAACTCCACCGAGGCCTTCACCGTTTACTACGGCGAGCGCTCCGTCTGGTGGCTGCGCTTCGACATTCGCGGCCAGCCGGGCCACGGCTCCCGCCTGCTGGAGGACACCGCCGGGGAGAAGGCCGCCAGGCTGATTGAGCGACTCTACCGGTTCCGGGACAGCCAGGTCAGCTCTGTCGAGCCTCTTCCCAAAGCGGGATTTTAAATCCATTCGTGTATGATAGGGGCTTCATGCTCAGTGCAATGGGAAAATTCGCCCCACACCGCAGGTGGAGCGGTTGAACCGCGGGCGCGGCATCCGCCTGGGCGAGGTGACCACGCTGAACCTGACCCAGATGAGCGGCGGCGTGCAGACCAACGTGCTGCCCGAACGGCTGTGCCTGGACGTGGACTGCCGCATCGCTCCGGACGTGGACCTCGTCCACTTCGAGGCGGAGCTGCACCGCTGGTGCCAGGAGGCCGGGCCCGGCGTCACGCTCGAGTTCACGCAGAAGTTCGACGCCGGCAAGCCGACGGACACCTCCGACCGCAATCCGTGGTGGTCGGCCTTTGCCGGCGCCTGCCAGCGACTCGGCCTGGACATCGAGCTGGAGATATTCCCGGCCGCCACAGACAGCCGCTACCTGCGCTCCCTCGGCATCAGCGCCATCGGCTTTTCGCCCATGAACCGAACTCCCATCCTGCTGCACGACCACAACGAGTTCCTCAACAAGGACATCTTCCTGCGCGGCGTGGAGCTGTACACGGCCATCATTCCTGACCTAGCCGACTGTACCGCTGTCTGAGGCCCACCCCAGCCTGATTTCAGGTGGCATAGCAACAGCATAGCAACCACTGCAGTTCTTGTTTTATTTTAGGTTCCTGGCCATTTTTTTATCCATGAGCCCACCACAATGCTATGCGCAACAACAATAAGTATGCAATGTTGTGAATCTAGATTTCAATATTTGATTGATTCATTTTTCAAGTCATTTCTAATTTCTAACTTTTGATTGAAGGTGCTCGGTCCAATTCATTATCCCAGTGGTGCACCTGAACCCGTTAATTTTTAGATCTAATTCTGGCTTGAGTAGCACTGATGATCTTTAAAAAATATACACACGAAAGCATTCTGTTTATCTAGCCTTGTGAATTATATTATTTTATTTTTTACCTTAGGGATTCTAGGCATTCGTGTAGCCTTTCTAACTCACGATAATAACATCTGATGCACTTGAAGGCTGCGTACGGCTACTCAGTCCATGGACTGGGGCGCCACACCCACCCTTGATAACCCCGCCGTATCACGATAAGATCAGGTAATTATACGAGTGCAAAATATAATAAATTAGGAATTCAGTCCCGACCCGGCAAAACCGCTGCGCCATTTGACTGTCGGGACACGGCGGGCGGCCTGTATAGAAAGTACAGCACAGAACGCCTGCCTGGAAAGGGCCATAAAACTCCGCTAGCCAAGGCTGCACCGAGGCTGAACTGTGGCTGGCAGTTGATGCTCAGATATGCGTTCTGTCCTTGGGTTTCCAGTCTGTTCCCAGTGCAGCCAGCGTGTGTTATGAACTATATAAGACTGCAGACAGACGGACAGTCAGACAGACAGACAGACGGACAGACAGACAGACAGACAGACAGACAGACAGAGAGACAGACAGACAGACAGACAGACAGACAGACAGAGAGACAGACAGACAGACAGACAGACAGACAGACAGACAGACAGACAGTGTATTCCACCGATACTCCGCAGCCGCCCGAATCGCCAAGCAGCAGCCGCTAGCCATGGGCTGCGTGCAGTCCAACAGCGACAGCCTCAGCGCCCAGGCCAGGCGGAAGAGCCGCCAGCTGGACCGGGAGCGCTACGGCTACGCAGCCGAGGATGAGAAAGAAGGCGACTGGCCCAAGAAGCCGAAGACGAAGCCGCAGCGGGAAGAGTCGCCGCCACCGCAGATGCCGAAGCCCGAGCAGCCGCCTCATGAAGGGCCGACTCGCCGGGTCCGGGTGGACCGCAGCATCCGGCAGCAGTACGATGTGAAGTGCGTCCTGCACCGCACCGAGCGCTCGGACGCGATAATCCTGAAGGCGGACGAGAAAGCCACTCGCAAGCCCTACGCCCTCAAAGTGCTGCCGGCTGCCACCGAGGATGGCCGCTTCCGCACCGAGCTGGAGGCCATTCGGCGGGCCAGGCATCCCAACATCGTCCTCTGCGTGGCGCACATCAAGTCACCCAGCTGCCTCTGCCTGGTGCTGGAGCTGGCCACCGGCGGCCGGCTGTCCCAGCGGCTGGAGGAGCGGGGCCACATGCCAGAGCCGATGGCCGCCGGCTACTCCGCCCAGCTGCTGGACGGCCTGGCGCATCTGCACAGCGTCGGCTGCGCTCACCGTAACATCCGGCTGGAGAACCTGCTGTTCTACCACGTGGGCCCCGACTCGCGAATCATCATCATCGACTTCGCCTGCGCCCTGCTGCCCGGCGCTGCCGACCACGGTGAGATGCGGTCCCTTATCCCTGACCAGATCCCTACGACTGAATCCCTTTTGCAATGCATGACCAAATCCCAACGACCGAATTATTGTCGCTATATTAATGATATTTATGTACTACTTTATAGTACTTTAAGCTGTTCTTAGTATGCTGTGACGAACCTGATGTCCTGAGCCCCACCCCCTTTCCCCTTTCCCAGATGCCCTCGCGTCTCCAGGCAGCAGCGCTAGCGAAACGCCCGAAGGCTTAGCTGGCATGCCCTGCGGCCAGGCCTCCGACATATGGGCCGTCGGCCTGGTGACCATCGCCATGCTGACGGGTCGCAGGACCTCCGCAGTTCGCCCTGAGGCGTCGCTGCCCCAGTCAATCTCCCAGCCGGCACGGCAGTTCCTCGCAGCCTGCCTTCTTCCCGATCCCAAAGACCGGCCGACTGCCGTTGATGCCCGCCGATTCGTCTGGCTGCCGCAGGCGTCACTGAAGCTCGAGTCGACAACGGCGACAGCGTCAGTATCTCGGCGCTCGGCTTCCAGTGGCTCTGGTTCGCGGCGCGCCGCCTCTCAGTCGGGCTCGTCAAGCCGCTGTTCATCAAGCCGCCTAGGCGACTGCCAGCTGTCAGAGACCAGCACCGAGCTGCGGTCCAACAGCGATAGCACCTGCAGCTGACACCGCCCACCTGACAACCCTCACTCTGAGCTGACACCGCCCACCTGACAACCCTCACTCTGAGCTGACACCGCCCACCTGACAACCCTCACTCTGAGCTGACACCGCCCACCTGACAACCCTCTCTCTGAGCTGACACCGCCCACCTGACAATCCTCACTCTGAGCTGACAGCGCCCACCTGACACCTCTCACTCTGAGCTGACACCGCCCACCTGACAACCCTCTCTCTGAGCTGACACCGCCCACCTGACAACCCTCACTCTGAGCTGACAGCGCCCACCTGACAACCCTCACTCTGAGCTGATACCGCCAGTTGAAATCTACCGCCTCCCACCCACCATCTCATACCAGTTGGTTGTTGCCAGCCCACAAGTATTGCAGATCACCTGATAGAGAAAGTTTTTCAGCAAAAGTTCATTAGAAATCGGAGCAACTTATTTATGTTTCCAACCTGATTGTTGAACTGCTATCGCAATATTAGCTGAGCTGTTATTGAATGAGATTTCTTGGCGGCCCGTGTTTTAATCTGTTCTCGCTTCAATTTTGTCCTCAGCCTTCCTAACTTCTGTTCCCTGGCCTGTATATTAGACGTCGGTCTATTTAGCCCTCAATTTGAATTTCTGTTGCCAACCCGCTGTTTGGCCTCACTGCGTATTCTTTTTGTAAATTTTGATTTAATGCACCGATTGTTATCACGTGATTTCTAACTTCACCTGAAATAATATTCTCAGCCTGCCGTGCTCTCCTTTACAATACCTGTATCGCTATGTAGTAACTATGAATAGGTGTATTTATTATTAATAAGGTTTTGTATTATTTTGTTCAAATGTTTTATCGCTGACTAATTAAACGGAGACATTTTTACACTTGCTGTGTTTTTGCTTCATATGTTATGGCACTTTTGCTCCTCAGGTTCGCCTCGCCTACTCAGAATTTGTTGCTCTTAAATTCTTCCGAAAGAAACCCATACCTCTACCAAGTATCTGCCCACCTAGCTCTGTACACCTAGCTCTGTACACCTAGCTCTGTCCACCTAGCTCTGTCCACCTAGCTCTGTACACCTAGCTCTGTCCACCTAGCTCTGTCCACCTAGCTCTGTCCACCTAGCTCTGTCCACCTAGCTCTGTCCACCTAGCTCTGTCCACCTAGCTCTGTCCACCTAGCTCTGTCCACCTAGCTCTGTCCACCTAGCTCTGTCCACCTAGCTCTGTCCACCTAGCTCTGTCCACCTAGCTCTGTCCACCTAGCTCTGTCCACCTAGCTCTGTCCACCTAGCTCTGTCCACCTAGCTCTGTCCGCCACAGCCGCTCCCGCCTTCCATTCTCCAGTCTGCCGTCCGCCTCGTCCAGTCTTCCGTGGGCGCCGGGCTGCACGGCTTCCGGCACGTGCGCTCGGCACGGGTGCCGACATTTCGCCTGACCTTGGAGGAGCTGGTGCACGAAGCCACCGGCTGCCGCCTCGTCCACCTGGCACGCGAGGACGCCAACAACGCCTTCGCCATCCAGCTGCGCACCACGCCCAGCGACAGCACCGGGGCGCCGCACATTCTTGAGCACAGCGTGCTCTGCGGCTCCGCCAAGTTCCCTGTGCGAGACCCGTTCTTCAAGATGCTGACCCGCAGCCAGGCCACCTTCATGAATGCCATGACTGCGCCTGACTACACCATCTACCCCTGCTCCACCCAGAATCCAACCGACTTCTACAACCTGTTCTCTGTCTACCTTGATGCCGTGTTCCATCCGCTGCTCAGCAAGATGGACTTTCTTCAGGTAATTAGCTTTCACCTGCTGCTGTCACTGAATACTTCTCTTTATCTCTGTTTCTGCTTCTATTAAACCCGTTTCAGCTCCAATTAAACCCAGTTCTGCTCCAATTGAACCCATTTCAGCTCCAATTGAACCCAGTTCTGCTTCAATTAAACCCAGTTCTGCTCCAATTAAACCCAGTTCTGCTCCAATTAAACCCAGTTCTGCTCCTATTAAACCCAGTTCTGCTCTCATTAAACACATTTCTGCTTTCATTTAAGCCATTCTGCTCTCATTTAAATAATTTCTCCTCTCGTTCCTGATACTCCCATAAGCCCATTCCTGCTACTCCCATAAGCCCGTTCCTGCTACTCCCATAAGCCCATTCCTGCTCGCTCATTTCTATTTCACCTGTCCAATTAGTACTTCTTCCACCCCGCCATGCAGGAGGGCTGGCGCCTGGAGCCCGCCGACCTGCAGGATCCGCAGTCGCCCGTCACCATCAAGGGCGTGGTCTACAACGAGATGAAGGGCGTGTTCTCCGACCCCGACCAGCTGTTCTCCTGTTCTGTCCGCCAGAACCTGCTGCCGGCCGGGCCCTACAGGCACAACTTCGCCGGCTACCCCGGCGCCATCCCGGAGCTCGGCCACGACCAGCTGCGCGAATTCCACAGGCGGCACTACCACCCGTCCAATGCTACCGTGTTCACCTACGGCAGCCTGCCGCTGGCTGAGCACCTGCGCTTCCTGAGCAGCGAGTGCCTGGCCTGCTTCAGCCGCATCGACTGCTCCGCCACCGCCGTGCCGCTGGAGCCGCGCTGGTCGAAGCCGCGCGCCGGCCGCATGGACGGCCCGCTGAATCCCTTCCTGCCGCCTGACAGGCAGGTCACGCAGTCCGAGAGCTTCCTGTTCGGCGATGTGTGCGACGTTCGAAGCAATTTCCATCTGCACTTTGTGTCCTCGCTGCTGTGCGAAGGTAAAATATTAATTCATTCGGTTACTCTAGAGGCTAGTCCGTTTCTACGTGAGATTCGTCTATTTCCCTTTAAGATACGTTTATTTTCCAATGAGATTCGTCTATTTCCCGTTGAGATTCGTCTATATCTCTATGAGATTTGTCTGTTTCTCAATAAGATTTTCATTTCTTCGTGAGTTTTTTTATGTAGATTTAGATAAGATATTTATGTGTATGGACTTAGATTTCTCATTCAGGTATTTCTATATTTTCCGACAATGCCCTCTCCGTCCCGCTCGGCCAGGCGACACGTCGCCCTTCTACTCCGGCCTGCTGGAGTCCGGCCTGGGCACGGCCTTCGCCCCGGTGCACGGCTTTAACTCGGACTGCCGCAACACGGCCTTTCACATCGGTTTGAAGGGCCTAGCCGAGGAATCCGTTGCCGCCGCCCGTCAGCGTGTTGACGACATCCTGGCTGAGACTGTCCGCTCTGGATTCCGCCAGGAGAATGTGGACTCCCTGCTGCACCAGGTAGAGCTCGGCCTGCGCGACGAGGGCGCCAACTTCGGCCTGGAGAAGATCCTGGCGCTGGCCGGCCCCGCCAACCACGGTGCCGACCTCGCCGACCTGCTGGCCGCCGAAGACCTGCTGGACGAACTGCGGCGCACTTTAGCTGAGCAGCCACGGTACCTCCAGGTGAGGCCTCTACCTGGCACCCACTTCCTCCACTGGCACTTCGCCTCCTTTACTGGTATTTCCGCCTCCTTTACTGGCACCCCACTTCCTCCACTGGCACTCCGCTTCCTCCACTGGCACTCCGCTTCCTTTACTGGTATTTCCGCCTCCTTTACTGGCACCCCACTTCCTCCACTGGCACCCCACTTCCTCCACTGGCACCCACTTCCTCCACTGGCACTTCGCCTCCTTTACTGGTATTTCCGCCTCCTTTACTGGCACCCCACTTCCTCCACTGGCACTCCGCTTCCTCCACTGGCACTCCGCTTCCTCCACTGGCACTCCGCTTCCTCCACTGGCACCCCACTTCCTCCACTGGCACCCACTTCCTCCACTGGCACTTCGCCTCCTTTACTGGTATTTCCGCCTCCTTTACTGGCACCCCACTTCCTCCACTGGCACTCCGCTTCCTCCACTGGCACTCCGCTTCCTCCACTGGCACCCCACTTCCTCCACTGGCACCCCACTTCCTCCACTGGCACTCCGCTTCCTCCACTGGCACTCCGCTTCCTCCACTGGCACCCCACTTCCTCCACTGGCACTCCGCTTCCTCCACTCGCACTCCGCTTCCTCCACTGGCACTCCGCTTCCTCCACTGGCACTCCGCTTCCTCCACTGGCACCCCACTTCCTCCACTGGCACCCCACTTCCTCCACTGGCACCCCACTTCCTCCACTGGCACTCCGCTTCCTCCACTGGCACTCCGCTTCCTCCACTGGCACTCCGCTTCCTCAGATTCGATTCTTAAATCCACTCACCTTTTTCAGAGCCTTGTCGAAAAGCACTGGCGCTCGAACCCGCACCGGCTGTCCCTGTCACTGCACCCGGCCGCCCGCTATTCCGACCGCCTCCTGGCCGCCGAGCGAGCCGCTGTCGCCGCCCAGGCCTCCAAGGCTGACCTGACCGTTGTGCGCCGCGAGGCCCAGGAACTGCTGGCGGCGCAGACCGCGCGCGCCGATCCAGGACCGCTGCCGCGACTGGCGCTCAGCGATCTTCCTCGCCAGGCGCCCCGGTGGACCACCGACTGGGCGCTGCCAGACCGCCTGCTGCTGTGCCCGCAGCCCACTAACGGACTCGTGTACTTCAGGTACGTGTGCCTTCTGACTGTCTGTGAGTGAGTGAGTCTGGGTTGGGTGGGTGTGGGTGAGTCTGCTGTGCTTCTGTATGAGCTCTCCTGCTAAGCTGCCCGCTTCCACCCGTCTGCAGGGCCAAGCTCCGCCTGCGAGGCCTCTCTAACGGCCAGATCCGACTGCTGCCCCTGCTGAGCCTGGCCCTGCCCAAGCTCGGCACCATCGACACGCCCTACGGCCGCTTGGCTGAGGCAGTCGACCGCATCAGTGGCGGCTTTGCGTGCACGCCCTACGCCACCACCAGGCCAGACGAGGCCACCGCCAGCTGCGACTTCGGCCTGGTGATCTCCACCTGCTGCCTGGCCGCCAACCTGCCCCAGGTGCTCCAGCTGTGGCGCCAGATCTGCCAGCAGCCCGACTGGGCCGCCCGCGACCGCCTGGCCAACCTGCTCAAGATGGAGTCCGCTGACCTCGTCAGCCGCCTCACCGGCCAGGGCCACACCTTCGCCGCTGGCCGCGCCGCCGCCCGACTGAGCGAGGCTGGCCGCGTTGCCGACCTGCTGACAGGCCTGGACAGCCTGCGAGCCATCAAGCTGGCCGCCGAGGCTGACCCCGCCAGTGTTGAAGCCCTGGCCAGCGACCTGGCCGACCTCTGCCGCGTTGTTTTTCGTCCGGAGAATTTCCGCATCAGCCTGACTGGAGAGCAGGTCAGTGTGACCGCCTCCTGCTGCTTTAGTAGCGTTTTGTGACTTCTCATGGCAGAAATATTATGCTCATATGGGAGTAATACTGCTCTTAGGGGAGTAATACTGCTTATAGTAGAGTAATACTGCTCATAGGGGAGTAATACTGTTCATTGGGCAGTAATACTGCTAATTGGGCAGTAATACTGCTCATTGGGCAGTAATACTGCTCATAGGGGAGTAATACTGCTCATAGGGGAGTAATCTGCTCGATCATAGTGAAGTAGTACTGGTCATAGTAGAGTAATTCGCAATGATTGTGTGTATTGAACTTGCTGTTTAGCCCGAGTCCGGCGTCAAAGAAGTGGAGGCCTTTCTATCCGCCTTTGATGCTGCCGCCAGCGCCGAAACAGCCACCGCCAAGCCCGCCCAGCCGCCGCGCTTTGAACTCGCCGGCGGCGCCGTCTCCAAAGCCGGCCTCTACGAGCACTTCGAAGTTGGCTCCATGGGGGTGAACTTCTGCGCCCAGGCATTTCCCTGCCCGGCCCTGACCCATCTCCGCTTCCCCGCCCTCATGCTGGCCGCCGCCCACCTGTCCTCCCGCTACCTGCACCGGGAGATCCGCGAGATCGGCGGCGCCTACGGCAGCGGCGCCCGCGCTAGCCCCGGCGCCTTCTACTTCATGTCCTACCGCGACCCCCGCTCCCTGCGCACCCTGGACTCGTTCGCGGCCGGCTCTGATTGGCTGACGGGCTGTCCGGACAATCTCACCGAGTCCGACCTGGAGGAGGCCAAGCTAGCCGTGTTCAAGACTCTGGACATGCCCGTGCCGCCCAAGAAGCGCGGCCTGGAGTACTTCCTCACCGGCGTCACGGACGACATGCGCCAGCAGCTGCGGGACCGGCTCTTCGGCCTCGGCGTGGAAGATGTTCGCCAGGCCGCCGCCGAGGCCCTCGGGCCCAACCAGAGGACGCACAAGGTCATAATCGGCTGCCGCAACCTGGAGCTGGACTTCAAGCAGTGGGTCAGCTCTCAGATTGACTGAACCGGCTGCCACGGTCATCGGTCTTGGATTTATCGTTAATAAATAGTTTCTTATCATGTATTGCTCCCTTATTGCCATAAAGTGTCATGCTATTATTGCCATCGATTGTGAAGAGGCTTGTTGAAGTAAGCAACTTTAGATACGAAGTCCCATCCATTGTAAGATCTCGGATAGCATGTTGGCTGCTAGACTTATTGTATTACCCAGGTGTGTCCTGACGCGCATGTTAGTTGACTAATTTTTTGTTTATTTTTGAATAAAAATATTCAGCAAGTGCAACGCCGCATTTCTTAGAATGGTAGCTTTTCAAACTGATGTCACAGCGCTGATTTGTTTATTTTACTGGTGCCTTTTAGCCCACAGACTACTGTCCCCTCTCAGCCAGATTCTATTCACAAGTACCAAATCCCTATATTAGCAAGATCCGAAATTCGAAGGTCACTCAAATCCTAAATCCCACTGTCACTCAAATTCTTAAATCCCACTGTCACTCAAATCCTTAAATCCCACTGTCACTCAAATCCTTAAATCACACTGTCACTCAAATCCTTGAATCCCACTGTCACTCAAATTCTTAAATCACACTGTCACTCAAATCCTTAAATCAGACTGTCACTCAAATCCTTAAATCGCACTGTCACTCAAATCCTTAAATCACACTGTCACTCAAATCCTTAAATCGCACTGTCACTCAAATCCTTAAATCCCACTGTCACTCAAATCCTTAAAACCCACTGTCACTCAAATCCTTAAATCCCACTGTCACTCAATTCCTAAATCCCACTGTCACTCAATTCCTAAATCCCATTTTCACCCCAATCCTTAAATCCCACTGTCACTCAAATCCTTAAATCTCACTGTCACTCAAATCCTTAAATCCCACTGTCACTCAAATCCTTAAATCCCACTGTCACTCAAATCCTTAAATCCCACTGTCACTCAATTCCTAAATCCCACTGTCACTCAATTCCTAAATCACACTGTCACTTAAATCCTAAATCCCATTTTCACCCCAATCCTTAAATCCCACTGTTTGTCAGATCAAGAATCCCATAACACTTAACACATAACAGTTAATTCCCAATACTCAACCCTAATCGTCAGGTGCATAGTAAAGACAATTTTATTCCTGTCTTCCAGCCACAGCGGAATCATCAGTCATCTCCGACTGTCATACTCTGCAGCGCCATCTCGCAGCTCTCCTAGCAGCAGCAGCAGCCAGAGTCGAGTCACCCAGCTCCGCCAGCCTATGCCGCTGCCGCCAGCACTGCTTGCCCGCCTGAAGCGGCGCGGAATTGTCAAAGACGACGATGGCGAGGCCGGCAGCCAGCGGGATCGCCGGCCAGCCGAGACGGGAACCAAACCAGATGGGGAGGAGGCTGAGAAGGCCGGTGAGGAGGCGGCAGAGGAGGAGGAGGTGTTTGCTGAGCACCGAGACGAGGAGGACGAGGAGGCGGAGGCGGCGCTGCCGGCAGCTGATGTTAAGAGGGCAGCAACAAAGGGCAAAGCTACGCCGGCCAGGGCCGCCTCGGATCAGAGCGGCGACGACGAAGATGACGAGCTGACGGTGCACGGCACGGCCAAGTGCCCCAACCGGCACATCCTGTGGCACGACTGCGGCGCCTACTGCTTCAAGCGCTGGGGCCGCTTCCGGTTCAGCCCCGACCAGCGCATGCTGGCCAGGCGGGACCACATGCTGCGCCGCTACCCGCTGCCGCCCGACTGGTTCGAGGTCGCCGACCCCGTCACGAACCGGTTCTACTACTGGAACTCCGTCACCGAGCAGGTGAGCAGCGCGAAGCTGTTGGGCAAGCTGGAGGCCGGACAGGCGGATGCGACTCCAGCCCCCCTCATTAATTCACGTTCCACCCCCGACAACCCCGCAGGTCTCCTGGCTGTCGCCGGGTCATCCGCGCGCCGTCGTCTCGCTGGCCGCCGAAAAGCTGCGCCTCGACGAGCGCCGACGTCAGGACGAGCGAATGGCGGCCCAGGCCGCCGCCAAGGCAACAGAGCTGGAGGCCGCCCGAATCGCCCAGCACGAGTCCGGCGACACTGCCGCCGCTGCGTCTGGCTTGGCCTCCGCCTCGGGCGCCGCCGCCGGGCACGAGGTTGACGATGAGCGGCAGCGGCAACGGCGCGACCATCGGCGTAGACGTCGCCACCGTCGTAGCCGCAGCCGCAGTCGCAGTCGCAGCAGTAGCGGAGGCTCGAGCGGCAGTGGCGGAGGTGGCGAGCGACACCATCGGCACCACCGACGACGTCGGCATCATCGTCGAAGACGCCGCAGCTCCGGCGATAGCGGCAGCGGTGGCGAAGGCGGCAAGCGCGCGCTGGACCCAATGGACCCGTCCGCCTACAGCGACGCTCCGCGTGGCGACTGGAACCGCGGCCTCGAGGCCGCCCGACGCTCCAAGAAGTCCGGCGCTGAATCGTCGAGCAAGCGTGGCGGTCGAGGCGACGATCCGCCGGCGGAGGTCACGGGTTCGCCTCCAGCCAGCCGCAACTCAGACTGACCAGGGTTGAGCTAGCCTGCTGCTAACTCATTCATTGTTGTACCATAGCTGAGGGATTTGAGTCCACATCAGCGATCTCTCCGATCCCTTTATTCACGCATCCCAGTTTTACTTGCTGTCAAATATAAAAGTGCAAAGTGCAGGCGCAGCTGTACAATAATTCGCAGCCGAATGTCGTTGCGCTGTCGCCAGCTGTTCGAAACTCTCCTGAATCCAAGACTTGCTTGCTTTCTATGAGGTGCGCCCGCATGCGACATCAAGTCCATAATATTAATATTTGATTACACCTGCCCCACTTGGACCAGATGTGCAGCCGACAGCACAGCCGCAGGTATTGCGTACGGCTGTTCAGTCCATGGACTGGGTGAACGCCACAGCCACCCTCAATTACCCCATCTAATGCTGGTACCCATTTAACAGCTGGGTGAACTGAAGCAATGCGAAGAGACTTAAGTGTCTTAAATGGACACAAATTGTTCCAGTGGAATCTGGATCCGAACCACCGACCTTCAAGTCGTGAGTCCGACGCTATAGCCACTTGGCTACAACCTCCACCACTCCCAAGGACTTTTACATTTAGCACTTGTACATATCGGCTCTATGCTATATATAGTACCTAGCTAATAGCTCACAACTCTACGCACGCATCCAGTGGACGGTTTTTGCCATAGACTGCGGCCGATCTTTACTCGGCTTGCTCTATTAGCAGCTGTGGCACAGATCAAAATTGCACCCAAATTATTCTCGCACTCGATGTCGATGAGCAAGCAGCTGGCAGCAGAGCATGGCCAAGCAGAGTAACTCCAGCGACGTCAACCTCGTCCCGCTGATCGTCGTCGACAAGCTGCTTGAGCGCCCGACGCCTAACAAGCTGAAGCCCATTCTGGACAGCTGCGTCCCAGACAGCGGCTACACCGCCTTCCGACCCTTCCTGCGCCAGGTGAGACTAGCAGCACGGCCAAGGTTTTGCTCAATCCCAGTATTGCGATTTGCACCTGCACTTCGTGCATCTAAATTATCGAAAGCTGAAGGTGATGTATAGTGTCGTCCGTTCGACTGAACCGCCGTGCAGGTGCACCTTTCAGTATATGTAGACTGAAATGTGAAACTAAACAGGTAATCGTAAAGTAAAGAAACGAATGCCATCCGGCACTGCCGCGCCGACCCCCCACAGCACTCGAGTGCGGACTTGGTATTTGACGCCAACTCCGAGATGAAGCTGGTTGTCTCGCCTGAGCAGAGAAAAATGGAGTCCGACTCGGAGGCCGGTCAGAAGTACATCATCGACCTGCTGGGCCTTCCGGGCAGCCTGATCATGGCCTACCGCCTGCACGGCGTTGTCTTGATGGGCCCCCACGACTGGTGGAACTGCATTGCGCAGTGCATCAGCCAGCAGGTGCACCTGGAGCACCGGGTTCGGCGCGAGGACATCAGCGTGATGGGCAGCCTGCAGCACGTCAGCGTCACGGCCCGTGCCGCCAAGCCCACCATCGCCGTCTGGCTGCAGGAGATCGAGGCGGCGGTGCAACGCGGCACCGCCCACAAAACCGAGCTGGCAAGCATGCTGCAGCGCAGCTTCGCCACCTCGACCGAGGCTTCCGACCTGGGCAACCTTAACTCCGCCATCTGCGCCTTCAAGTACAGATTCATGCCCGAATGTGAGCCGCCCTCCTGGGTTCCTGGGAGTCTAGGACTGCCGTGTGTGTGAGTCTAGGACTGCTCTGTGTGTGAGTCTAGGACTGCCCCATGTGTGAGTCTAGGACTGCCGTGTGTGTGAGTCTAGGACTGCCTTGTGTGTGAGTCTAGGACTGCCGTGTGTGTGAGTCTAGGACTGCCTTGTGTGTGAGTCTAGGACTGCCATGTGTGTGAGTCTAGGACTGCCATGTGTGTGAGTCTAGGACTGCCCTGTGTGTGAGTCTAGGACTGCCATGTGTGTGAGTCTAGGACTGCCATGTGTGTGAGTCTAGGACTGCCCTATGTGTGAGTCTAGGACTGCCCTGTGTGTGAGTCTAGGACTGCCCTATGTGTGAGTATAGAACTGCCCTGTGTGAGTATTGAACTGCCCTGTGTGAGTATAGGACTGCCCTATGTGTGAGTCTAGGACTGTCCTATGTGTGAGTATAGGACTGCCCTGTGTGTGAGTATAGGACTGCTCTGTGTGTGAGTCTAGGACTGCCCTATGTGTGAGTATAGGACTGCCCTGTGTGTGAGTATAGGACTGCCCTGTGTGTGAGTCTAGGACTGCCCTATGTGTGAGTCTAGGACTGCCCTATGTGTGAGTATAGGACTGCCCTGTGTGTGAGTCTAGGACTGCTGTGTGTGTGAGTCTAGGACTGCTGTGTGTGTGAGTATAGGACTGCCCTGTGTGTGAGCATAGGACTGCCCTATGTGTGAGTCTAGGACTGCCCTGTGTGAGCTGTGCACATGTGGCATTGTGCGAGGGTGAATCTGAATTAACGCCACCGCCCCGCCAGCCGCCTTCCGTGAGCAGAACTACCTGTGCGGCATCTACGGTGTGCGAATGCTTGGCAAGGCGGAGGACTGGCAGCGCCTTCTGCACCACTTCTCGGAGGTCTGCACCTACCTCAAGACCAGCTCGGAGGACTACGGCATTGAGACGCCATGGATGGAGGGCGTGCAGAAGATTCTGGAGTTGCTGCTGAGCACCTATGAGCATAGCGGTAGGCCCAACGTTGTCAGGCGCTTCTGGAAGAACATGCTGACTGACGACTGCGTTAACTGCAGCTCCGGGCATGTGCTGCACGGCTGGCTGGCCTTCCTGTTCTCCTGCCAGATCATCGAGCCGATGGTGGACCTTCGCTGCATTCCCCTCGACTTCTCCGTCTCCTGCCTGCCATTCACTGCTGACGCATTCGGCTGTTGCCTGGACTATGAGCTGTGCACAGGTGAGTGCTGGCTGAGAGCTGTGCACAGGTGAGTGCTGGCTGAGAGCTGTGCACAGGTGAGTGCTGGCTGTGAGCTGTGCACAGGTGAGTCCTGAGCAATGAGCAATGAGCTGTGCACAGGTGAGTCCTGAGCAATGAGCAGGTGTGCTGAGCTTCATGCGGAATTCCGTGGCCCGGCATTGCAGGCATCACCGGCTACGCCATGAAGTTCGACCGGGAGATTGAGCGGTGGCAGGTGGAGCCGGTGCACGAGTGCTGCCTGTTCAAGTACTGATGGGAAAATCTGCCGAGTTTGTGTGACTTGTTCAACAGTTGGTCACTTACCAACTGCTAGTTGCTGGAAGCTATTCCCGTTAGTTGAAAATTGACAAAGCCTATTTTTAGCGACAGCATACCGTTCAAATTTAAATAATTTTCTTCGTGTTTGATTCAAACTCTTAAATTAAAATTCAAACAAAAAACAAGAATTACATTCTGCTCAAGCTGCTGGCGAACCTCGTAGATTGTTTTTTTAACTGGGCATCGCGGCCTACTTATAGTAGGCTGCAACAGACATAGTAGAGTTCTGACTTGGTTTAAAGTTCCATTTCTAACCCAGACAAGCATTGCATTTGGCCCTGTACTCCGTACCGCCTCTTTTATCAGTCTGCACCTCCCCCAGCCATTGCCAGCTAGTCCTTCTGTGTGCACACAGCTGTGCCTGGTTCTTCTCTCCGCATGAACGCTTGCCTGCTCTAGCTATAGTACAGATAAACAGTCTGTCAAATGAGAAAATAGCTTGCCTGCTCTAGCTATAGTACAGATAAACACAGTCTGTCAAATGAGAAAATAGCTTGCCTGCTCTAGCTATAGTACAGATAAACAGTCTGTCAAATGAGAAAATAGCTTGCCTGCTCTAGCTATAGTACAGATAAACACAGTCTGTCAAATGAGAAAATAGCTTGCCTGCTCTAGCTATAGTACAGATAAACACAGTCTGTCAAATGAGAAAATAGCTTGCCTGATCTAGCTATAGTACAGATAAACAGTCTGTCAAATGAGAAAATAGCTTGCCTGCTCTAGCTATAGTACAGATAAACACAGTCTGTCAAATGAGAAAATAATGAAAAGCAAAGAACAAGTGTTTACGAGCTCGTAGCCTAGCTTGATCAGCCACCACTGCACGATGATTAATTTTCCGACCCGGTCACAAAAAATACTTCTTGCTGCCCTCCAGAATCTGAACCCGGAACCTGCAATGGGAAAGTAAGGTTTTTGGCAGAGATGTGGGGTTCCACGATGGGGCTCAATGTCTTGAAATATGAGGGACTTAAGTTCGCAGTGGTTGGGGTCCCAGAGCCTGGGGCTTCCTCGTGACTTTTGAGGCTCAGTCCCAGTAAGTGGACGCAGTGCTTGGCCAAAGCAGCATTGAAGTACAGTCCTGTGTTCGTGCCTGCAAAAATCTACTCCTCTCGCTGCTGCTGCCACGCTAGTCGTGGTCACAGTCCCTGCCAAAATACTATTAAGTCATCGCCATGGTTACCTGCAGACGCTGTCTAAGTTCGTCGGCCAGGCGCCTTGGAAGGGCGCCACGAGCCTCCTGCAGGTCGCGCCACGGCTCCAGCAGCAGCCTTGGGTCGCGGCAGAATCCGGCACCCACGACCAGCTCTTGAATGCCCGCGCCAGTTCGGAGGGCCACCTGCTCGACCCAGCGATGAGCCTCCGCATTCTCGGGGTCGAACTGCAGCCTAAGGCCGTGCAGCAGGGCGTCAAAGTTCACATAATAATACGAGACATAGTTCTGCAGCCTCAGCGGGAAGCAGTCCGCCAGAAAGGTGGGTAGGAAGCTGAGCTCGGGTGGCTGATCGAATTCAAAGCAGAATTTCCATGCGGAGTCGCAACTGCTCAGGTGTTGCCACACGAAGTCCTCGGTCGCCTCGGCTGCAGACCTTTCAGCCGGCCAGGAGATGCCGTGGCTCACCGCATGGCCTTTGCAGTCCGCAAGTACCATAGCCGCCGCGTCCCGGTCACCGAACTTCAGGCATGTCAGCGCTCGAAGAGCCTCCTTAGCTGAGCGAGCGCAGTTCGGCAGCCGGCCAATCAGCTGCAGCAGGGAGTGCCGAAACTCAGGGCTGGTATCTTGCTGGGACAGACCGAGCAGTGACTCGCGAACCGCATCGTAGATACTGTGGTACTCCAGTGCGCCTGACTTGGGCACTGGGTTGTCCTTCATGCTTGGCAGAACTTGAAACGGATGGAAGTGGAATGTTCCTGCTTTGTCAATTGGCTTCAGACTGCTGATGAACTGAATCAGCAGCTGCGACAGGCGCTTCATGTCGTACTGTAGCACTCTCGCTATATCCTTGGAACTGCTTTGGTCAGCTCCCTTCAGGTACAGGGCTGCTTCGGACAGGAAGAAGTGGTCCATCACTTTGTCCTTCGCTTTAGTCTCAGCTTCCTCATTTCTGCAGCTGCGCTTTACGCAGTCCTGCAGCATCTGCAGCGAGCGCCTCGTGAGACTGACGAGATTCTCAGCCTTCCACTGCTCGGTCGGTGTCTCTTCCAGCATGCGAAACGTTATGCTCTTCACGTGATAGGACTTAACGCCTTGCACTCGGCGGCATATCACTTTCTTCACTAGGTACTTGAGCGTGACAAACAGCTGCCCCTGAACTGAACTGAGGCTTCGCAGCAGCCGCTTCTCAAGGAAGGTGGTGCTAACTCGCAGCTGCTGGCCACCTTGCTGGGGAGGCGCCGCATGAACCACGTGACACGGCGAGTTGGCCAGTTCGAGCTGGAGGATCTGCAGCACCGAGGGTTGGATTTTGGAGTCGGCGAGTCTGGGTGGCAGCAGCGGTCCGATGGGAGGATAGCAACAGAGGCGGCAGGCGGCAACAATGTCTACTGCTGGTTTCAGCAACGATCCGCGCAACGGTTTAGCGGCGTTGGTCGCTGGAAATTCGAAAGTCGGAAGCTCCCAGATTAAAGCTATGCCGGATAATGCATGCAGGGAGTTTACAAAGGTCTCTCACCAAAGCCGGGGCACAGAATGTGTCCGTTTGTGTAGTCAACTTGATTCCCGTCCGTACCTTGGCAGGTGCACGAACTCTTCAAATGATAGAGCCTGCCGCGGACCAACTGCATCACATCAATGTCCGACTCGATATCTGTTTTGCCATCTAGGCTGGTGAGATTGTTGCCCCAGCCTTCGGAGAAACTGCCCACAATGAAGGTATCGTCGTAGGCCAGTCGCTTGCGCAGAATCACCTGCAGAACATCAGCGACAGTCGCCTGCATGATAGCTCTTGTGTCCACGAAGCCGGCCTCGTTGAGCGCGGAATGGAGCAGCTGGCCCAGCTCGGACTCGGTCCGGGCGACCCTGAAACGAATGAGTAGTTCCCTGCTGCAGCAACGATGTCATTCGTCCTGGTCATACTGATTTCTTTGGGGGAATACGAAAAACTAATTTTGCATCATCTTTGCTCTTAAGATAATGGTGAAGCAAGTTCAGGATAGGCCAGTCCTTGGCTTTCCACTAAAGCAGAAAGCACTTACCCATGATGGACAAAGTCCATGGCGCCTGACACCGACTCGCTGCCCAGCTCAACCTCTCGCCAGTCCACTTCAAGCTCTTCAATGCTGAATTCCGCTTCAAGAAGCAGTGCCACTACTTGATGATGCTTCAGCAGGACTGCCGCCTTTAGTGGTGTGAGACCGTTCTCTCCTATAATATTGACATCGGCTCCAGCTCTGAGCAGAGACTTCACGACCTGTGGGTGGCCACTTAATGAGGCAGCAAAAATAGGCGAGTAATCGTTTCCCCGATGGCTGACATCTGCTTGCCCTTTGACGAGCAACTCGACTACCGAAGAGTGTCCATATTGTGATGCAATAATGAGGGGTGTGTACTGTTGATCATTTTCACTGTCGACATCAGCCTGCGCAGTGATGAGCAAGCTGGCAACTTGACTGTGACCCTGTCGCGACGCAGCGAATAAAGGGGTCGACTCATCTAAATCGCAAAGGTTGACATCCGCTTGAGCTTTGATCAGCAAATCGACTATTTGACAGTGGTTGTCAAGTGCCGCTATGAAGAGAGGCGTCCTTCCGTTTTCACCAGGACTGTCAATGTTGGCACTCGCTTCGATAAGCGCCTTAGCGACTTGAAAATGACCATTTTGGCTGGCTATGTAAAGTGGCGACGAACCAAAGACACTTTCCTGAAGGTTGACATCCGCGCGTGCTTTGATTAGAGACTTCACCACCGGCAGGTGATTGTTCATGGACGCGACGTACAGCGGAGTCATTCCATTGTCCCGCTTCAGATTGACATCAGCCCCAGCCTTTATCAGTAGCTTTACTAATCCGTTGTGGCCGTCTTGGGAGGCAACTAGTATTGGCGTCGCCCTCAGATTGTTTTGAAGGTCGACATCCGCCTGCGCTTTCAAAAGTGACGCGACCACGCGCTGGTGGCCATTCTGGCAGGCCAGGTAGAGCGGTGAGGATCCTGTGTCTCTTTGAAGGTTGACTTCTGAGCGAGCCTTGATGAGCAGTTGCACCACCTTGTAGTGGTTTTGCTCAGACGCAATACTCAGTGCAGTCCCACCCGTATTAGTTCGGACATTGACATCTGCCAGTGCTTTGATCAGCAATCTCGCCACTCTGTCGTGGCCGTTTTGCGACGCGTAGTAAAGTGGCGTCGCTCCATCTTTATCAACAGCGTTTATTTCAGCTTGAGTACCGATGAGTAGCTTCACAATTAAATGGTGTCCATTTTGAGAAGCGATGTGGAGAGGCGTACAATCAGTCTCATCCGGTAGATTAACATCGACCTGCGAGTTAAGCAGCAGCTTGAGAGCCTTGAATTGACCATACTGGCTTGCAAAGTACACAGGTGTGCGGCCGCAGTAGGCTTGTATATCCGGCTTAACTTCGAAACTTCTTAATAGTGCTCGGACGACGTGATCATGGCCCTGCAGTGATGCGATGCACAGAGGCACCATTTTGCTGTGCTTCTGCGAGTTTACATCTGCTTTAGCGATTATCAACCTTTCAACCACTTCATGGTGGCCATTCTGCGCCGCCACGTAGATCGCCGTTGCTCCCTGAGCATCCTTCAGATTGACATCGGCCTGTGCTCTAATTAGTGCGTCTGCGGCTTGGCAATGACCATTTTGTGCTGCGACATGCAGTGCAGAAGCGCCTTCGCTCAGCTGAATGCCGACGTCTGCCTGTGCCTTGACAAGCGTGTCCAAAACTCGATAATGGCCTTCCAGCGCCGCAATGATGAGAGGCGAAATTCCGCTGTCCTCCTGACGATTGACGTCGGCTTCAGCCTTGGCAAGCAGTTCAACAACTTTTTCGTGACCCTGCAACGACGCGATGTACAGGGGGGAGCACCCTTTAGACTCCGTGATTTCAACGTCCGCCTGAGCCTTGACGAGCAAGTCCACAACTTCATGGTGACCGAATTGGGACGCGATGTAGAGAGGTGTGCACCTCTCAGATCCGGTAAGGTTGACGTCAGCTTGAGCTTTGATCAGCAGCTTTACCACCCGGCCGTGGCCATTCTGGGATGCAATATAGAGTGGAGTGCATCCATCGACTTCCCGAATGTCGAGCTCCGCCCGTGCCTTTATTAAGGAGTTCACCACACGATCATGGCCGTTCTCCGACGCAGCGTAGAGAGGCGTGCAGCCATCGACATCCGACAAGCCGACATCAGCATGAGCCTTAATAAGGGCGTCCACGACTTCATGGTGCCCCCGCTGCGATGCTATGAACAGTGGTGACTCGCCAGTAGCCAACTGAACATTAATATTGGATGACGGCACTGTGATCAGTCTTCGGATGATGTCAATATTGCCAGCCACACAAGCCAGATGCAATGGTGTGCCCGTCTCGCGTTCATAGAAAACTAGCTGATCAACTCGCATCCCCGTGGCCAGGGCTTGTTCGATCAATTGAAAATTTTCTGCCTCAACAGCTGCCATAAACTCTTGGCCTCTGGCTTCCATGTCTCTTGACGGCGAGCGTGGTTGATGTTCTGATCGCCGCGTATTCGCGGCGCCTTGCAATCTCTAAAGCGCGCGTAGTGATCACTTTCTCAATTTTATACTTATCTTGAATATGCAGTGTCTAATATACTCTGGCTCGGTGTTTTTCAGTAACAAACAGCTCAACACAACCTAGTAATTACGTGCCGAAGAAGCAATGCACATTCAGTTTCTTGCTGTTAGCCTTGCTGTGCTGTACGTTAAGTAGTATTATGCTTATCAGGCAAAGCCAGTAGACAATTCGCTCCCTCGTGTATATGGGGCGTACAATTGGTTTTTAGTCTTTTGCATTATATATTCTTTTGTTTGAGAATAAAATGTAGCAAATCTTTAAGCATAGCCTTAGCTAAATACTGCTAAGTAGGCTGTATGGACTTAAACGACAATAAATTAAGAAAACCTCGATAAAAAATTGCAGCGATGTGGTTTGCCTAATGTAAATTTTTTTCAAATAATCTAAACTACAATGCCACCTCATGCTTGAGCTCATTGCCTTATTACGATGAACTATTTCCTCCAACAAAAAGGAGTTGAAATAGAATTACGATAGAGTTGCTATTAATTTAGGTCTGCCGTGTCATTGATTGCAGTAACAGTGACATCATGATACGGAGAGCAAGATTTATAGAAATTTCAATGAGTGAGAGTTAACATAAAGGGAAAGGGAAAATTAACCGCGAATTTTCCGATTCCCTCTCGCCTTTCTATTTGCAGAAGTTTGCCAAGTAGTTTTTGCCAATCCTTGGCAGGGTTGCCAATTTTTTACCTTACTTTATGCGTACGTTTACCACTCTATATCGAAAACCTATGACTACTCAACTGTAATTTTTTTCTCCATTTAAGTCTGATAAATACTGCTTAAGAAGCAATATCTCTAAACTTTTTGAGATTGCTTTCTTTGATTAATTAGAAGTCGAAAAGGCCTAAGTTTGAATTTTCACATTTCTCAGCCAATCGGTCGTGTGAATTTTGTGTGTTGGTCCGGTTCCCTCGCTAGGCATACGGCGTTCGTCGTCATGGTCGACCATGTTAGTGTACCAACGTTTATCGAGCGTCCATAGCCCAATAATAAGCAGACTTTACGAGCAGCTAATTTTTATGTATATTATTTGAACTATATAATGCTTTCACGCAGAAACTTTAGTTGCATAGGCCAGGTCTACTTAACATTTTTAATGCTTTAAATAAGTTTAGGCCTATGTTTATTGCTGCATTGTCATTGTATAAAAAATATTTTTTCGTCTTGAAACATATTTTTACAAAAAGTATTGATTGTGTTTGATTATCATTTATCAATCATGTTCAATTACTAAGTCAGTTGTAGATCTTTGATTTTAGTATTACCTCTTTAGAAAAAAGTTCCATTTTATGTTCTTTGAAATTATTATGATTGAATTGGTTTAACTTTCTCTTGACTAGATAATCAACTTAACCTAAGATTTCAAAATACCTACTAGAAATTAGTAAGAAAAGTACACAGTTATAATCAGTTATTGCTTTAAAGAATAGTAGAATATTTGGTTAGCAGCAGCTATTAAAATTTACTTAATAGTAGGCCTACATAATTTTGGCAATTGTCTTACTAATGGTACATTTTTATGCCTTAGGTCTAGGCATTAGGGCAGATTATGGTGATCGGTAAATTTAATTAAAACATTTAATTATCGGGACTATAAAGTTTAGGTCAGCCACAAGACCATTGTTGTCAGTGCTCATGGTCATCTAGTCATTTTTAAGCGAAAGTGAAGGAAAAATGTAAAATAACTTAATGTAGTAAAGCAAGAGATTGCCAAAGGCTAAATTAGACCTAAATGTTAGGGCCTAATATAGAAAAGTTTACTATTTTAAATACCAATAATTAATATCACTTTTAAATATATTGACTTCAAATGCTAATCACAAAAATGTTTGTATTGCACAACAGTTTGTCTTTCAAGCTAAAAAATAGTTTTACCACTTATTATTTTTTAGAACAACCAGAGCAACAACCTTCTTACATCACCCATTGTTGTCTAGCATTGGTTTCATAAAATCATGTGATGCAACAAGTGCAGTCTAGAGTTCTTAGTTAGATAAAATTCTTATTGAGAATAAGTGCTTTTATTGATTTATTTAATAGATCAGATTTGTGCAGCTGAAAAAAGTGAAATAATAACTGCCAACAGTACTGATGATAGTGCTGCTGTAGGCAAATTACATGTTGACTGGAAAATTTGACTATGAAATATTATACTTGCACAATGACTAAGACTTCTCAAAAAGCACTAAAAATTCTAGTATAGAGCTATTTCAGCTAGCTTGTTTGTCATGACTTGTGTTTCTTTCTTATAAATGCAGTAAGTGAAACATGTTAGGTCTTGAGGCCAATTCAGTCTTCAGCCTCTTGTTTAAGCATTGACTCATGTTGTAGTCAAGTTTTGGCCGCTTCCACCCAGAGGCTATATTTAGGACTTCTAGCTCCATCCCCTTACAAGCATCAATGTAGCATCAGGAATTTAACAATGAGTAAAAACTCAGTCTCATATTGGGTTTCACTTCAGAACCAGAAGCAAAATAAGCTAGACTTGGTAATGTGCTAGATGCAGAAGTTTCGTTTAAATCTAAAAATGACTAAAAATTGGCTTGTAGAAGAATGATCCGTTAGAATTTCTTATGTATTTTGCTTTTTGTACAAAAAAACTAAAAGTTATTTCACAGTGGTTTCTGCATTAACTGCTACCATCTGATTCTAACTGCTACCATCTGATTCTAACTGCTACCATCTGATTCTAACTGCTACCATCTGATTCTAACTGCTACCATCTGATTCTAACTGCTACCATCTGATTCTAACTGCTACCATCTGATTCTAACTGCTAACATCTGATTCTAACTGCTACCATCTGATTCTAACTGCTACCATCTGATTCTAACTGCTACCATATGATTCTAACTGCTACCATCTGATTCCAGGAGGCTCACACAGAGGACTCGGAATTCGCCGACGCTGAGGACGGAGGCACCGCTGCCGCATCCGCCTGCGACGCGCCTGCAGACGACACGGTGTCCGAGGACGGTGACACCGGCGGCTCCGAGACGGCGCAGTTTGTTGAGGCTGCGGAGGAGCCGGAGACTCGAAAGGCGGATGGTGACACGACTGAAGCTGAGCCAAGCGCTCCCGCTGAGTCTGAAGAAGCACAGGCAGATGCTGCTGCCAGCCCGGAAGCTGGGAGTGGCGCAGAAAAGCCGCAGGCCGATACTGCTGGGCCAGAACAGGCAGACAAGCTCCAGAAACCAAGCTGCATTGCAGCCGAGGAAGCTGCGGCAGCTGCAGAATCAGGCAGTGCTGCAGAAGAGCCGGCTGAGGCTAAAAAGGAGTCAGAGGATGCTGAAGAGCCAGGTGCTGGACAAGATGAAGTAAGGGACACTGCTGACGAGACCGTGACGCACAAAGCCGAGGGCGAAGATGGACCAGAGACGGAAGCTGGAGCAGTCGAGGGCGAGGGCTCGTCTTCAGTTTACTCTGATGCTGTGGAGGACGGCGGTGGACAGCCGACTGTGGTGGCCGATGAATCTGGCGCTCAGGAGAACGCTGTAGAAGACAAGGGCAAAGAAGAGGCTGGAAAAGGAGAAAAAGCTGAGGAAGAAGTTGGTGACGTCAAAGATGGTTCGGCGCAGCTGAAGGGTGAAGCTGATGAAGAGGAAGCTGTTGAAGAGAATGCTGGTAAAGAAGAGCAGGAAGGCGATGAAGAAGAAGCTGGCAAGGAAGAGCAGGAAGCAGAAACTGATGAAGAGGAAGGTGAGGCTAAAGCAATGGAAGCCTCCCAGAAAGGTAATTGTAATGAAGAGGAAGCGGAAGACGATGAAGAGGAAGCGGAAGACGATGAAGAGGAAGCGGAAGACGATGAAGAGGAAGCGGAAGACGATGAAGAGGAAGCGGAAGATGATGAAGAGGAAGCTGATAAGAAAGGTGAAGATGATGAAAAGGAAGCTGATAATGAATGTGACGCTCTTAAAGACGAAGCTGACGAAGGGGAAGAAGAGGATGCTGAAGATGATGAAGATGAAGCTGGTGAGGACTGTGAAGATCATCAAGAGAGAGCTAATGAGGAAGAACAGGAAACTGAAGGAGCCAAAGATGAGGATGAAAAGGAGGAAGTGGATGAGGAAGCTGGCGAGGAGGTTGGTACACCAAGTGATGAAGCGCCAGAAGTGGTCGCCAAGGACGCTGACGAAGACAAGTCGGACCCAGCATTTGTGCCCCGGCGGGGCCAGTTCTACATGCACGACCTGCGCGAAGAGGGCGGTGCCGACGGCGTTGAGTCGACAAAGCAGCGCCAGGCCAAGCGCGGCCCTGACGCGGTGGACAAGTGGGCGCACGACCGATTCGACCAATATCTGCAGGGCCCGAAAACCTCCGCCGAGCTGGTGAAGCGGTACGGCTTTGATATTCGACGTGGTGAGGGCGACGCTGCCCTTCAGGAGGACAAAAGAGACGGTGCTGGCGTCAGCCGGCGCGGTGGAGCCGCTGGCGGTGGTGACAGTCAGCAGCGTCAAAGAGGCGGCCGCGGCCACTGGCCACGCGAAAAGGACAATACAGGTGAAGCAGCTGCTCCGGTGCCTCCTCCAGTCAGGGACAGTAGAGGTGGCGTCGGCGGGCGCAGAGGCTTTGGCCGACCGAGGCAGCCGCAGCAACAGCTGGCAAGTCCCCCCGCCGAGTCATTCGGGCGCGACACCCAGGACCCGCGTCTGCGCTCCAACCAGAGGGGTCAGCAATTTGACGACCCCAGGCGTAGGCGCCCACAAGAGCCAGCTGCGCAGCAGCAGTTTGGCGGCAGTGGTCGAGGTCCGGCTTCTTCTGATCAGAATCAGAGGTACCCGCCGCAGCAACACCGACAGCCTGTGCAGCCGGAGCAGCAGCCCCAGCAGGCCCGCATGTACGAATTGGATCTGGAAAAATTCGATCGTCAGCAACGCGAGCGAGCGATGGCGTCTCGTAACACACGTCAGCAGGTAAGCGGCGACCGAGTCGGTGGTGGAGACCATAGAGACAGCGGAGGTCACGGTGGCAACAGAGGTTACGGCAGAAATGTTGGCCAAAGTAGTAGCGGAGGCCACGGCAGCAGCGAAGGTCACGGCAGCAGCGGAGGACACGGCAGCAGCGGAGGACACGGCAGCAGCGGAGGACACGGCAGCAGCGAAGGTCACGGCAGCAGCGGAGGACACGGCAGCAGCGGAGGACACGGCAGCAGCGGAGGACACGGCAGCAGCGGAGGCCACGGCAGTATGGTGTTCTACGGCCGAGGGCGCGGTGGCGGTGGTGGTTTTAGCCCGCAGAACCGGCGCGGTTTTTCTGCTTCGCAGCAGCAGCAGTTTGCTTCGCCACCACCTCCGCTGCCACCCCAGCAGCAGCGAATGCCGGAGTGGATGTCGCCTGATCAGAATGCCAACCGCCAGATGATGCCTATCGACGAAATGCGCGGCGATCCCAGGCAGCCGCAACAGCAGTATCTGAACTACTTTCCGGCTGTGAATCCGTCGATTGTGATGCAGCAGCAGCAGCAGCGCAGAATGCCTCAGCAGCATTAGACAAGATTGCATCAAAACTCGCAACTAACTACATGTTTTTTTCTTGTTCGTTTTCAGCTTCTCGTCCGCGTTAGAAACTTTCATGCCCTAAGTAGACCCAATCGAAGAATTTTTCACGTTTTTCCTCCCCGTCTGTCTTCTGCACTCTATTTTTATATGATTAGCCGCTACTACTCAAGCTGTTATGAGTGATCAAGACTGATCGGCAACGGAGTTTTTATGCTTGCCGACTTGCTTAAATCCCAGTGTATGTAAATACAAAGGCCTGCGCTGCCAGCGGCTCCGAGGGTGTTTTGTAGACGTTGGAAGTCAGTTTCCATCTGAAATGGCATTCATTCTGCTATTAGTTGACTCTCTCATTTTACCTTGCTAGTCGCGTGGGACTGGGTGGGTTGGTGCGCTCTCTAGTGGCTACTGCCATAAGTAGCCGATAAAGCGCTTGAATCTGAGCGGCTCACTCGCCCTTTTATTGGCTCAGGCTTTCTGGAAATTTCTTTCTCTTTGTCAATTTCCTTTCCACGCGAAAATCAATTAATAGTCGGTGCCGCGGCTCTCGGCAACCCAGGGCTCTCAGCCGGCTGCAACTCTTGGAACCGGGCGATTATTGCTTCCTATTCTTATCGAATCCATTGTATCGATCTGGCTGGCCGCTTCCGATCGGATCAGGTGGCAGCCGATTAAAGCAGCAGAGCTGAGGATATTGCGAAAATTACCCATAGTTAAAATGCTTCGCTCGCTCACATCTTTGAAATCGCTTGAGCAGTTTCCCTCTCCTTCAGTGCCGTTCTTCATCTCCCACACAGTACGCAGTTGCCCTAATTAAAAAGTTCTGAGCATTGTTTCATCGAGATTGGAAATTGGCTGCTCCATTCGCACTGATCGCAGAGCCCAGCTTTAGCCTAAAATTCAGTTGCTGGGCGAGTCCCTGCGGATTGCAGCCCCAACCGGCTAAGCAACAAGCGCTCGTATCGCTACAGCCAGCTGTTCACTTCCTTTGCAATGCGTTGGCGCGGTAGGCAGAGGTGCGCACTGGCGGGACCCGCGGCTCCCGAAAACAGACTTGCATTTGTCTCTACGTCACTCCCACTCTCTGAGACTCAGCCACATTGCTCGTGTTTTTCTTGCTTTGGCTGTTGCGCTATCTTGCCATTGGCTGCCGACCGTGTTGCAGTTAAGAACCCTCCCAGCAGGCGCCGACAGTATTTGAGCAGGCAGCGCTTAAGCCCGGCTCCCCTTCTGCGGGCCCCACAAACAGTTTGCGCACAGCTCTAAAGCCAGCCCGATACCGCCTGCCCACTTCCGCGCTCTCTGTCTCTGTGTTTTTGGCTAATTCAGAGTTTTCTCTTCCGCTGCCGTTAAGAAACGATTCGCTCAGTTCAGGCGACACTTCAGCCAGCCAGCAAGCAGCACCGCAGGCCACACCATAGACTATGGAGATCGACCTGCCGCTTTACTCGCCGGGCCTGCAGTCCGTCTGCAACTCGAGCTTCGACAGCCTGCCCGGCGGCTCCTTCAGGCTGCCACCTTGCCACTCCGCCGCCATCTCGGTCACCGACGACCGCATCAGCACGGTCGACTCGTGTTCCGTTGTCAAGTGCGAGGACGAGGACTTCCTGAAAGACATCCTGGACCTGCCGGACAGCCTGTCGCCACCGGACAGCGGGTGCCACACCGGCCAATCCACACCGGCTTACCGCTGTGACTTCTCGCTCGCCCTATCCTCGCCACCATCGTCGCCGCTAGACGAAGCCGACGAGGAGTTCGACGCCGCGTCGCTGTCGCTGCTGTCGGCAGCTGCCACCGGCCCAATGGGGCAGACCGAACCGGCGGAGGGCGAAAACGAAGATGATGACGACGATGACGATGATGACGAAGAAGAAGACTGCAGCACGGCAGCCTCGGTGGCCGGCTCAGTCGGCATTTCTGACTACGAACTGGTGACGCTGAGCATCAAGGACCTCAATGCGCGCCTCCGCCACCTGCCTAAATCGCGGGTGCTGCAGCTGAAGCACCGCCGGCGGACGCTGAAGAATCGCCAGTACGCGCACGTCTGCCGACTGCGCAGGCAGAAAACGCAGGCCGAGCTTGCCACCGAGAGCGTCGGCATGGCGCGCCAGATCGCCAGCCTCCGCCAGCAGCTGGAGCGGACCAGCCGCGAGCGGGACCTCTACCGGGACGAGCTGCGCCGGGTTCAGCAGCACCTGCTCCATCAGCGGCATCTGCCGCCCTTCAGCGACAGTCCGAGCGCGCAGCTGCTCTGACCGCCGCCCGCCCGCCCTCGCCCCGACTTCCCTGACTCTTCAAATCCGGACTAACGACTGCTGGCAATAAATCCCGACTTTCCGTCAGTTTGAAGATCGGAACTGGCGACTAGCGCAGCCCGACTGGAGCCGCCCGAGATGGCTGCGCCTTCCGCCCCCCATTCTGCACTCAGCTCCGCCTCCCAGCGGCCCCATCGAATTCGCCTGAACTTGACCGGACCGGACCGACCGCTGCCCCGCTGCCGCCTTCTCTGGTGCCCGGGTTCCTATCAAGCAACTCCCTGACAATGTCTGCGCCTGTGATTTCCGCTTGTCTTCCCCCCAGACCCAACTCCTTAAGCCGAGTTTGTGCATTTTACTTTTCGAACTGAGATCATTGTTAATGAGAGGCCGCGGTCATCCGTCGGTGGCCCCGACTCTCGCAGCCGCTGCTCTGCAGCCCTGCGCGCCGTCCTCTGCACGGGACCGCCGCTCCTCCGCCAGCTCAGGAATATTAGGGAGCAATGCCTTCAGCCCCAGATTCCGGTCCGCGCTTCTCCCCTACCCGCCGCCCGCTGTCGGAGCTCCCGGCACTGGGCGCGACATCCTGCGGCCGCACCTTAGCCTCAAGCACCGGCCCATCCGAGGTTTATCGGGTGAAGCCGGTGCGTTGCTGAGACGGTCGTGGGTTCGCGCCTCGTGCCCGGGTTCGGTCTCTGTCGAGCGTCGCTGCGCGAGGCGGCAGCCGGAGACGGAGGCGCTGCGACCCCGACTCCCGCCACCGCTGCGGCAGTCAGTACCGCTTCCGTCCTTCCGACTCTGTCGGAGTTCGGGTGTCGGTAATCCGACTGCTCCGGTCATTGGGGTCAAAGCCCTACCAAAACTCGGCTTGTCCGAATCCCTCGACGCGCTCAGAGACGCCGTGGCGAGCAGTTCTGGGAGAGCGCGACAGTGATCGGGGACTGGGCAAGGCTGGACAGAAGATTTAGTTCGCTGATTTGTTTGTCAGCCGAGGCGGAGTGAGCGGCCGGGACTTGTGCGGGGAGCCGCCAGTGCCGCGGCAGCTGCTGTTCTGTAGTGCTTTTGTCCTTGGCTAGCCTGACCAAGCTGTAAAGATCTAATCACCTGTGCATATGGAAGCAACCTGCCTTATAGCTAGTGTTAATTCGTCCCATCGCAGAGCATATTCTGAAAAAAACAACGCACTCGCCCGGTTAGCGAAAGCGGCAGATGCCCTCCGCTGCCGCCTCTTCCACGCGAGTTCATTTGGCCGCCCGCATTATAGGCAATACGATGAATAATGCTTATTTAAACAAATACAGACTTTCTCTCTCCAAGTGTTCCTGTTTGGCATTCACAAACTGCTGGTTTGCTGTTCTTGCTCATTTTCTGAGCTGTTGGGACTGTTGGGAGGCACCCAGTCTGAGGCGATTTCATATCAGCACGGAGGCACTGGTGCAGGTGTACCTGTCCTGTCTGCCTGGTTCACATATCTAAGCTGCGTGAGCAGTTGGAGTGCATCTGCACCGATACCAAGTCAGCTCAGGCGCCGTGCCTGCGCCCTGGGTGGACTTTCAACCCGGCCCCAGAGTGTTTTTTGCTCTGTAACAGCCGATTGCATCACAGGCTTGTGCCACTGCACCGGGCCAGCCCAGATAAGCCCTGCTCAGTGCTCCAGCTCGCAGACATGCGGCCAGCCTGTGTTCTCCAACCCCAACAAGCCTTGTGCCGGTGGAAAGTTTACAGCAATTGTTACACTTTCACTGCTGCACTTCCATGTGACACGCTGGCTCGCCTGCTTAAGTGCCGAGCACTTTCTAAGACCGCGGCGATGCTTGAGCACCCCACTGGGAGCCGATCCGACACAATTTTCTTCTGACTTTTTCATTTCTTCTCTGAATTTCCCTTCAATTTCTTCCCTTACCGAGCACACAGGTCTTAGCGCTTTTCCGCACCAACAACCACAATTTGGCCCCGACACAATTCCTTCCTCACTTCACAGTTCCCACTTACCGTGGACTTCCGATCCCGAAAGTCGCGCGGGCGGGTCGTTCTCTGCGCTGCCGCTCGGCCGCCCCCCGCCCCGCTGCGCGGGCAGCAGCGGGCAGGGAGAGGGTGGAGAGCCGGACCTCCGCGGGACAGCTGCAGCTCCTCCCCCGGTGGGTCCAACTCCTCACACCCGCTCACTTCCTTCCCCGACAGTGTCCTTTCTGGGCTACAGCGGCATTCGCGATTCCAAGTGCAGAATTTATTGTTATTAACAACCCACCCAGCAACCCACTCATCGCTCTGCTCACTGGTTGACCACGCACGGCAAATCCCTTGCTCACAACTTCGAACTCATTCACACAGGCTCATTCACTCACTCACACTAGCCTCACTCAGTCCCTCACTCACTCACTCACACTAGCCTCACTCACTCACTCACTCACTCATTCACTCACTCACTCACTCACTCACTCACTCACTCACTCACTCACTCACTCACTCACATTCACTCACTCACTCACTCACTCACTCACTCACTCACTCACTCACTCACTCACTCACTCACTCACACACTCACACACTCACATTCACTCACTCACTCACTCACTCACATTCACTCACTCACTCACTCACTCACATTCACTCACTCACTCACTCACTCACTCACTCACTCACAGTGGCGTGGCATTTGAGCTGAACTTTTCCCAATTCAATATAGTTGGGTTGGGCAAGTTACCTCTTTCCCAACAAGATCCTGCACCCGCTGTTGCAAGGAACTTTCCAGCACCTGCTCCTGGCCAACTTCTTCCCCTCTGCCCCATTGTCTTGGCCACTTCGATCCCCGCCTTGCCACTCTGCTTAACTCTCACGCAGTTTGAGCTCGTATTTGTGCTCCGCCAGAGCTCATTGAGCCGATTGTCCAAGAACTTACAAAGGCGAGCTCACCTCCCTTTGTGCCTTCTCTACTCCCAGTTCAGTCTACGCCAAAACAGGCCACAAATGCGCCCACCTGGAAGCAAGCAAGCAAGGTGCTTCCAGTGCATTCAAATGCCTCTAAGCAATGCCCGCCTTAGCCGGCCCGTCGCACCTGCGCAAGAACGTGACTTTCCGTCTCCCAGGCGAGTTTCAGCAGCGATTCTACGGCAGATAAGACTGCGGAATTTGCTTGGAGCATGCTGGGGCCGTGGAACACGCGCTGACAACATGGCAGCTGGCGATTGCACTCACTTGTGACAGAAAGCAATGTGTGTTCTGGACAATACTCTCAACGGACTACTACTCGTGATAGAAGTAGCCAGTATCAGTTTTTTGTTTTTTTCTGGACATTCTTAGAAATACTGACTATACGAGTAAACTGACTATACTGACTATACGACTGACTCGTAAATTTGAATCGCCAGTATAAGCAAATGATGTTTCATAGAAAACAGTTTCCTGACATACATAACACAGGCTTATTAGTTATGCGCAAATTGGCACTCTGCAAGAACAAAATTCTCCTCTGGACCAATCAGATCAGTTGGCGACCGTGTTTGTCACGTGACCGCGTACTTGCGCCTGAGGTAGGTGGAGTAGGACGCGATCTCCAGGTCGCCTGCAATTTTTGGCTGCTGCCAGGCGGCTACCCGCGAGTCTGGAAGGTGCGGGGAGAGGGTGCCGCGTTCCACTTTCTCCAGATTCTAATTCTCCTTGAAACTCCTCTATGCAGGCGAAATATTCGGTCACTAGGTGAGGTGTCAGTTCAGCGATCCTCAATGATCAATGGCGAAGCATTTCTCCCGAAATACCCAAAAACTGTCCCCTCGCTGGCTGAGAGGCGGCCAGCTGGTCCAAGCGGGGAAGCGGGATTTCGAAGAGAACCAGTTTGGGCCGGCCCCCGGCCATATTTTACGACTCGCGGCAGGAAAGGCGACAGGCGTAAAGAAATGTTCAGGGCGAAATGCACATTGGGAGCCGCTACCTTTTCTGACTCGGAAAAAGTGCTTTTGCAAGCTGTTCCCTCTGCGAGCCAGCCGAGCTGCGACAGATTTGAGTAGTGGGGGTGGGGATGGGACTCAAACAGCTACTCCCAAATATGGCTTCCTCAGGCCTCCTTTTCAGGATATTTTGCGATTGTGGGAAGTAGACTGATTCACGATTGTGAGTAGCCCTCAGAGTGAGCAGTGTCACGATTGTGAGTAGCTTTCAGTGTGAGCAGTGTCACGATTGTGAGTAGCCCTCAGAGTGAGCAGTGTCACGATTGTGAGTAGCCCTCAGAGTGAGCAGTGTCACGATTGTGAGTACCCCTCAGAGTGAGCAGTGTCACGATTGTGAGTAGCCCTCAGAGTGAGCAGTGTCACGATTGTGAGTAGCCCTCAGAGTGAGCAGTGTCACGATTGTGAGTAGCTTTCAGTGTGAGCAGTGTCACGATTGTGAGTAGCCCTCAGAGTGAGCAGTGTCACGATTGTGAGTAGCCCTCACAGTGAGCAGTGTCACGATTGTGAGTAGCCCTCAGAGTGAGCAGTGTCACGATTGTGAGTAGCTTTCAGTGTGAGCAGTGTCACGATTGTGAGTAGCCCTCAGAGTGAGCAGTGTCACGATTGTGAGTAGCCCTCAGAGTGAGCAGTGTCACGATTGTGAGTAGCCCTCAGAGTGAGCAGTGTCACGATTGTGAGTAGCTTTCAGTGTGAGCAGTGTCACGATTGTGAGTAGCCCTCAGAGTGAGCAGTGTCACGATTGTGAGTAGCCCTCACAGTGAGCAGTGTCACGATTGTGAGTAGCCCTCAGAGTGAGCAGTGTCACGATTGTGAGTAGCTTTCAGTGTGAGCAGTGTCACGATTGTGAGTAGCCCTCAGAGTGAGCAGTGTCACGATTGTGAGTAGCCCTCAGAGTGAGCAGTGTCACGATTGTGAGTAGCCCTCAGAGTGAGCAGTGTCACGATTGTGAGTAGCTTTCAGTGTGAGCAGTGTCACGATTGTGAGTAGCCCTCAGAGTGAGCAGTGTCACGATTGTGAGTAGCTTTCAGTGTGAGCAGTGTCACGATTGTGAGTAGCCCTCAGTGTGAGCAGTGTCACGATTGTGAGTAGCCCTCAGAGTGAGCAGTGTCACGATTGTGAGTAGCCCTCAGTGTGAGCAGTGTCACGATTGTGAGTAGCTTTCAGTGTGAGCAGTGTCACGATTGTGAGTAGCTTTCAGTGTGAGCAGTGTCACGATTGTGAGTAGCCCTCAGAGTGAGCAGTGTCATTATTGTGAGCATACGGGGTCGGCTGTTCGTCATAGCTAATTTCCAAGCTACTGCCTATTAAAGTGCATTTCTGACATGGCTCTAACTTCAATTTATATCCCCATCCTCATCGAAAAAATGATAATCACCCATGAATGGTAATTAAAAGTGGCCGATTCCCCATATAAATAATGGGGATCATGGCAGAAGCAAGATCCCTCAAACCCTGCTTCCTCTAACCTTACGGGTTCGTTCCCTCACTCAAAGTGCATCAGGACTTGCTTTTTACTGCACTTTTAGCCGCATTGCTCTCTCTGAGCGCCAGAATTCCCATCGCCTCCGGGGGGGCCACAGCTCCCAGGCCCACCGAGCTCCGCAGCGCCCTGAAATCCTGCCGGCTCTGGAGAGGCCTGAGCACGAAATTTGAGGATCACGGATGCGGAAGGGGAGACGCATCAGGCAGGCTAAAGATATCCCCCGAGCCCCTCAGCAATTTTTTGCTCGTCTCTTTCAGCACTGATTTAGCAATTCGGAGCGGCAGCTTCCCGATCTCCCCAATACCGGCACAGAATAAAGTGCATTTGGCACTGTCACATCATACGGCTCTCTGAGCACGTGGAGCAGGCCATCTTTCATCTCACCGGCATCCAGCATGCGCAGGGCCCGCCCGCGGTCATCGGTGCAGTTCAGCCGGCGCACCTCGTCGGTCAGGCGGCGCCTCAGCCGCTTCTCCTCCTCGTAGAGCCGTCTGTAGTGGCTGCAGTCGCCCGCCAGACGGTCCCGCTCAGCTGCCAAACCCAGGCAGGCTCGTCGCAGGCCGTCCAGATCCTCCTTGAGTTGAGGGTGATTGCGTGCATTTTCTGAGACTTTCAAATTTTTCTCTGACATTTCTGAGGCTCAGGTGGGAAAATCAATGCTCGTCAAATAGGCTCACCGTGCTGAATGCGGTCCGCCACAGACCGGACTGCCAGCCGCTGCGGCCCTCCGAGTACCGGTGGTTGCACACTGGCCGGTGCTGCGGTCTGTCTGCGCCACTGAAATCCTTGGATATGCCAAGAGGCGCTTCATCTTGCAGCTTCCGCCCGCAGTCTGCCAGCTCTGAAGAATTTAGCCGCCGCCGCCAAGAATAATCCGGGTCACCATCGGCAGCGCCGCCTTCGTCCTCAAAAGACGGTGCGGCATTTGCCGACACAGCCAGCCGTCCTTGAGCCACTTCCAGCTGCGCCCGCAAGTCGGCTAATTCGGCTCGGGCCGCCGAGAGCGCCGACTCAGCCAAATCTGCGCGCCGACGCTCGCTGTCAACTGCAGCCGTCAACTCCGCTGCCACCGCCTCTCCACCATCAGCGGACTCCCCGCTGACAGACTTTACCGGTGGTGATGGCGGCTGCGCCGCTGCATCCGCACTGGCGGCAGGGACAGCTGCGGCTTGCAGTGACCGACCGGCCGCCTCCGCCCGCTCCAGCCGCTCGAAGATGGCTGCCAGCTGCTCCGCGGATGGTCGCGACAGTGGCTGTGGCAGTTCGCGACTCGACGGAGCTTCCAGTGTCGCGGAGGCGCGAGCGGCCTCGCAGCTGGCCATGCGCTCTCGCAGCTCATCAACCAGCCGGCCGCGCTCCTCCGCCAGCGATGCCGCTGCCTGGCAGTCTTCGCGCAGGCCAGCGAGGCGGGCCTCGGCGCAGGCCAGCTTCTCCTGCAGCCGGATGTTGGCGTCGCGCAGCTCGCGCAGTCGTCCGGCCCCGTCGCGCCTGCCCGCGGTCAGCTCGTCCCAGGCGCGCTCGCTCTCGGCGGAGGCTGCTGCCGCCTCGGCCAGACTGGCCCGCAGCCGCTCCGCCTCGGCGCGCCGTTCGCCGGCTTCGAGTTGCTCGCGGGACAGCGCCTGGCGCAGGCTGGCCGCCTCCAGCTTGGCGGCCTCCAGGCTCAGCGACACCTTCGTCAGTGCCTCACGGGCTGCCGAGTCCTCCTCGGCGTGACTGGTCTGCAGCTGCCGCAGCTCCTCATCGCGGCGGGCTGCTTCCGCCTCGTTTCGGCGGCGCAGCAGCTCCATCTGGGCGCGGTGCTGCTCCGCCTCTTCCTTTGCGGCGGTGGTTACCGCAACGGACGCCGCCAGAGACTCCTCTAGCTGCTGGATCCTGGACTGCTGCCTGGAAGTCCGGTTTCGTGCTCAGTTTGCAGTCTCATTTGTTGCTTGGCCCATAGACAAAACCTGGCAGTCACTCACCTGGCCGCCTGCGCCTTCAGCTTCTCTCGTTTCCTTCGCTCCCTGGCCAGCTGGTCCGCCGGCTCGACCGCTGCGCCCGTTGTCATGGAAACGGATAAAGAAGAAAATAATTAATCAAACACTCAAGAAACGCCCTTATTACCTGTTCGGCTTGGAGTCAAACTCTTCTCCACTTTTTGCGCCTGCTCAGTTGAGCTTGAGCTGTTTTACTTCGACCCTGTGCGGAGTATTCTGCTGCAAGCGCCGGCACCCACCGCACAGCTGAGCTGCCTCTACTCACCACGCCTCGGCTTATCACAGCTCAGACCCAGTGGGGTTGAGGTCTGAGTGTCTACTTTTTTTCCTGATTTCTTTTCACTTTTTTCTTGTATTTTATTCTACTTTCAGCGAGGGCGGCGTGAATGAAGAGAGGGATAGAAGTTGAGAGGCGGGGAGCATGTACGCATGTGGGGCGTGCAATCTCGCGGAGACTTGCTTGTGCCTTTGATAAGGTTCTCAGTTTTGCTATTCCGCAGTGAGGCTCTGGCCAAGGGAACAGGCGGCCTGGTGAGCCCCCGCCTGTTGGTTATTAGCTAACTGGATGGGTCCGATTTCACGCACCTGAAGAAGGAAGTCAAATGCATGCAGCAGTGGAGTGGAGAAAGCAAGTTGGAAAGGTGAACCTGTTTTAACACCTCACTGCACAGGGCCAGGTTAGGTGTCTATTTTTACATGGCGATTCTTACCTTTGGAAGGAGGCTAGACTCTAAGGAGGGTAGACTCTAAGGAGGGTAGACTCTAAGGAGGGTAGACTCTAAGGAGGGTAGACTCTAAGGAGGGTAGACTCTAAGGAGGGTAGACTCTAAGGAGGGTAGACTCTAAGGAGGGTAGACTCTAAGGAGGGTAGACTCTACGGAGGGTAGACTCTAAGGAGGGTAGACTCTAAGGAGGGTAGACTCTACGGAGGGTAGGCTCTAAGGAGGGTAGACTCTAAGGAAGGTAGACTCTAAGGAGGGTAGACTCTAAGGAGGGTAGACTCTAAGGAGGGTAGGCTCTAAGGAAGGTAGACTCTAAGGAGCTAGGGTAGACTCTACGGAGGGTAGACTCTAAGGAGGGTAGACTCTACGGAGGGTAGACTCTAAGGAGGGTAGACTCTAAGGAAGGTAGACTCTAAGGAGGGTAGACTCTAAGGAAGGTAGACTCTACGGAGGGTAGACTCTAAGGAGGGTAGACTCTACGGAGGGTAGACTCTACGGAGGGTAGACTCTAAGGAGGGTAGACTCTAAGGAAGGTAGACTCTAAGGAGGGTAGGCTCTACGGAGGGTAGACTCTAAGGAGGGTAGACTCTAAGGAGGGTAGGCTCTAAGGAAGGTAGACTCTAAGGAGCTAGGGTAGACTCTACGGAGGGTAGGCTCTAAGGAGGGTAGACTCTAAGGAGCTAGGGTAGACTCTACGGAGGGTAGACTCTAAGGAGGGTAGACTCTACGGAGGGTAGACTCTAAGGAGGGTAGACTCTACGGAGGGTAGACTCTAAGGAGGGTAGACTCTAAGGAGGGTAGACTCTAAGGAAGGTAGACTCTAAGGAGGGTAGGCTCTACGGAGGGTAGACTCTAAGGAGGGTAGACTCTAAGGAGGGTAGACTCTAAGGAGGGTAGGCTCTAAGGAAGGTAGACTCTAAGGAGCTAGGGTAGACTCTACGGAGGGTAGGCTCTAAGGAGGGTAGACTCTAAGGAGCTAGGGTAGACTCTACGGAGGGTAGACTCTAAGGAGGGTAGACTCTACGGAGGGTAGACTCTAAGGAGGGTAGACTCTAAGGAGGGCAGACTCTAAGGAGGGCAGACTCTAAGGAGGGTAGACTCTAAGGAGGGTAGACTCTAAGGAGGGTAGGCTCTAAGGAAGGTAGACTCTAAGGAGCTAGGGTAGACTCTACGGAGGGTAGACTCTAAGGAGGGTAGACTCTACGGAGGGTAGACTCTAAGGAGGGTAGACTCTAAGGAGGGCAGACTCTAAGGAGGGCAGACTCTAAGGAGGGTAGACTCTAAGGAGGGTAGACTCTAAGGAGGGTAGACTCTAAGGAGGGTAGACTCTAAGGATGGTAGTCTCTAAGGAGGGTAGACTCTAAGGAGGGCAGACTCTACGGAGGGTAGACTCTAAGGAGGGTAGACTCTAAGGAGGGTAGACTCTACGGAGGGTAGGCTCTAAGGAGGGTAGACTCTAAGGAGGGCAGACTCTAAGGAGGGTAGGCTCTACGGAGGGTAGACTCTAAGGAGGGTAGACTCTAAGGAGGGTAGACTCTAAGGAGGGTAGGCTCTAAGGAAGGTAGACTCTAAGGAGGGTAGACTCTAAGGAGGGTAGGCTCTAAGGAAGGTAGACTCTAAGGAGCTAGGGTAGACTCTACGGAGGGTAGACTCTACGGAGGGTAGACTCTAAGGAGGGTAGACTCTACGGAGGGTAGACTCTAAGGAGGGTAGACTCTAAGGAGGGCAGACTCTAAGGAGGGCAGACTCTAAGGAGGGTAGACTCTAAGGAGGGTAGACTCTAAGGAGGGTAGGCTCTAAGGAAGGTAGACTCTAAGGAGCTAGGGTAGACTCTACGGAGGGTAGACTCTAAGGAGGGTAGACTCTACGGAGGGTAGACTCTAAGGAGGGTAGACTCTAAGGAGGGCAGACTCTAAGGAGGGCAGACTCTAAGGAGGGTAGACTCTAAGGAGGGTAGACTCTAAGGAGGGTAGACTCTAAGGAGGGTAGACTCTAAGGATGGTAGTCTCTAAGGAGGGTAGACTCTAAGGAGGGCAGACTCTACGGAGGGTAGACTCTAAGGAGGGTAGACTCTAAGGAGGGTAGACTCTACGGAGGGTAGGCTCTAAGGAGGGTAGACTCTAAGGAGGGCAGACTCTAAGGAGGGTAGGCTCTACGGAGGGTAGACTCTAAGGAGGGTAGACTCTAAGGAGGGTAGACTCTAAGGAGGGTAGGCTCTAAGGAAGGTAGACTCTAAGGAGGGTAGGCTCTAAGGAAGGTAGACTCTAGGGAGCTAGGGTAGACTCTACGGAGGGTAGACTCTAAGGAGGGTAGACTCTAAGGAGCTAGGGTAGACTCTACGGAGGGTAGACTCTAAGGAGGGTAGACTCTAAGGAGGGTAGACTCTAAGGAGGGTAGGCTCTAAGGAAGGTAGACTCTAAGGAGCTAGGGTAGACTCTACGGAGGGTAGACTCTAAGGAGGGTAGACTCTAAGGAGCTAGGGTAGACTCTACGGAGGGTAGACTCTAAGGAGGGTAGACTCTACGGAGGGTAGGCTCTAAGGAGGGTAGACTCTAAGGAGCTAGGGTAGACTCTACGGAGGGTAGACTCTAAGGAGGGTAGACTCTACGGAGGGTAGACTCTAAGGAGGGTAGACTCTAAGGAGGGCAGACTCTAAGGAGGGCAGACTCTAAGGAGGGTAGACTCTAAGGAGGGTAGACTCTAAGGAGGGTAGACTCTAAGGAGGGCGCAGGCATACGCTCACACAGCTGCCCTGACTTTCTCATCGTCAGGCAGTGCACACTCGAACTGTGCCTTGGAGGTTGGCCCTCAAGGGCGTAAATTGCACGACAAGCCCCCAAGCCTTCTCTCCGCGGCTGCGCCCCAAATAAATGTGGCCTCGCCGTGGAATCGAACTTAGGGACTGTGGTGCGAGTGGCAAACGCGTTAACCGCTCTGCCACCGACCCCCCTAAATTAGTAATCATTACTTCATATTTAATATATTTTACTTCATGTCCTCCAAGTGAAGGCTGCAGTGCTAATGTGTCTAAAGTAGCTAAAGTGCAAATGAAGCGTACAGCGTCTTAACTCAAATCAAATTATTTGTTTTTGTTTGAGTTCGTCTGACTCGGAGTAATCCTTTATATTTTTTTCGAGTTTTGCATAGAGATTCGCACAGCACCGGCCCGATGACTCATTTAAACAAAAAATAAGCTGTTGAAACTTTCCGCTGTTTATCTTCGTATCGAGTTCTCTGGGCTGAAACTTCCGTCACTTCGGTTTGAAACAAAAGCAAGGTTACCTTTTAATGCTAGCTATCACTTGCGAGTGCACAGACAGTATTCCCAAAATAGGATTTAAAATAACTGCGGCACACTCCTAACAAAATCCTTAGAGCACTCTGCTCATAACATCTATAGAGCACTCTGCTCATAACATCTATAGAGCACTCTGCTCATAACATCTATAGAGCACTCTGCTCACAATATCCATAGAGCACTCTGCTCATAATATCCATAGAGCACTCTGTTTTGCAAGCTCACCAGAGCACTCTGCTCACAATCTCCCCAGAGCAATCTGCTCCCAATTTCTCTATAAGGACCATGTCCTCACGCTTTGCCTAGGACTCAGAAAAAAAGTAGCAAATTTTTTTTACCAGCAGAGTGCCTGGTTAGCTGAAGTTCATTCAAGTAGTCGAAATGATTGGCACTCGACAGACGGACTCCATGGAGACCATCCCCTAGTTGAAGCCAAGCCAATCAGCTCAGACAACTGGAATGTACTTTAAGAGGCCCTATCAGCACAGCTGACTTGCATTCGTCCCGAGTCCGGTCGCGAGTCTGGAGCAGAAAATTCACAGGCGAGATGAAGGTGATTTAATCAATCAGCCTCTTTGTCACTGCCCAGGCGATGGCTAAAGTCCGCATCTGTGCCTGTCATAACTCAGTTGCAAGTAGCAAAACCCACTTTGCATGAGATCCGCTTGGCTTCTGGCCGGCTGCTGTTCAGCTTCTTCAAATCAGCTCAATGCTATTGATGCTGGAGCACTGAGCGACTGGCCAGTCTCATCCTCTCTCCTAGGAGATTCTTCATCTTCTGGCAAAGTACTCTTCTCCTCGTACTGCTGCCAAGGGCTCAGTGTGCTTTTGTCCGCTTCTAGAAATCCTCTAATAGGGGTTGTAGCCTGATCGTTAGAGCGTCGGACTCACGACTTGAAGGTTGGGGGTTCGATTCCCGGCTCCACTCGCAATACCTTGCAATAGCTGCGGCTGGGCTGTCCGCTTCACATCTGGCCCAATTGGGGTAGGTGTAATCAGTTTGCATAAATATAAAAACAATAATCTTATTGTTATGATCATCATTACAAAAACTACAAATCCTAGGATTGCCCCAACCTAATTGTAGTTTAAATCCGAATTTTGTGCTAGCAGAGATTTCTAGTCAAGCCAGCTAGTATGAGAAAACAAAAGAGTCCGTACTCAATAAAATGTGAACTCAAAACCCACTCGAATTTGCGCCATGCCGCATTAGGCTGTCCTGAAGCTCGGGTGCCCGACTAAGATAAGGAGACAGGCTAATCAGCGGCCATTCAAGTGCAGCACTGACGATAATTGCCCAGCTATCGCACCAATTTACAGCCCCCTGCATTGGCCACTACACAGAGTTACAGAAAATAGTTTAGCTGGCTCACTGCCTGTACGCACCGCTTCAGCAATGGGCAATGAGACTCTAGTAGAGGGCGAATTCTCATTTTACATCAGCTGGTCTGTCCGATAAACACGTCCTTCATTGTGCGACTCTGACCCTTTTAGAAATAAGCCTTAGGAGCACAAATGGTTAGGAGTGACCCGAATTTCACATCTGCTCAAGTCATCAGTCTACCACATCGTTTTTAGAGAGAACACATTAAAATGCTACGTACTCTCCTCTGTGCATTCAGCTGGCCCTTAATATATGTACATTGAAAAACACCACAAGGAGGGTGGGCTGTCGCAAATGTACACTTACCGGCTTTCTTAATTTCTCTCCACCATTCCCCCCTCACCCGCATAGCTGATTGGTCTTTGGGTACGGGGGACCCCCCGCTTCGCTGGAGTGAATCAGCTGTGGCCTGCCCAGACCTCTCCCTGGGCCTTAATATGGGAAACTCCCTGTCCAGCCGTCTATTCCAGTTCAAAGCCAGTCAGACAGTTTTTTCTCGAGTCTGGATACTTACCCGAATTAAAAGTAGCACCAGCAACCAACTGTTTGTTAGTACCTGCCAGCCAGCCAGACTGCTTGTCCTGTTGTTTTAGTCCTTCATTGCGCACTTTTCACATGAGCAAGTAGTCAGCGCCTCTGCTGACGTCTATGAACTTGTACACACTTCAGCTGCTTTGTAGTTGGCCTATTGGACCTTGCTCTTCTCCACTGATTCGAGTTGCTCCACTTCTAAGTACAGACGGCGCTGCCTCCGCAGCCCGAAATGCTGATATCTGCTTTTAGTAGCGAGCAAGAAGCAATTTAGCGCTAACCCAGTTCTCATAGCTATTCCACTCACGGCTTCATCATCGTTCCCCATCTTAGACATGCCGTGCGGTTCCACCGCCCAGGAGTCGCGTCTTTTAGTGACTTCGACAACAGTGGCCGCAGCCAGCGGCGTGCCGCAGCCTCAGGCGGCCCTGGGCCGGTTTCATGTGGCCCACGCCTACCGAGAAGTGGCCGCTTCTGAGTCGGCGGTGGCCACCCACTGCGTGGATGTTGGTGAGCGCGAATTTTTCTTGGTGTACTAAAGATGGTGTACTTTCTTCTCTAAGGATATGAGTCAAAAGTGTGTGAGAAATGCAATGGAACACTTTGTAATTCAGTCGCTAAGTATCCTGTGGACCCTGAAGGTAAATAAATCAATTAGTAGTTAACAAAGTGAGTGCACAAGGTCCTATCGCTCAGAAAAGTGCATCTTGGCTACCAGTACCAGTCAATATCAATAATTAAAGCTTAATAAAACCGCTAGTGTGCTACTCGATTGCCACTCAGCCACTGGTTTGTTTCGGCCAGGGGCGGTGGCGGAACAGGAAGGGAGTGTTTCAGATCAGATATTTAAATCAATTACTAGAGATAAGGATTGTACAAAGCAGGGAAGAAAACTTCTCTCCTTTACGTGTTTTATGTAAACAAATACGCTCGTAAATTTTGTTGCAAAGCCGGCACGGATTAAGATTTTTAAACCGCTTATTGTAGACCTGGATCCGCGATCCATTAATTCGGTCGCTTTTGTAGCGGAAATTTTTTAATAAAAGCCTTGATTGGACTGGGTTTTCCAAAAATGAAGGACGAACACTTCAGGGTGGAGTGTACGCAGCCCCCGGCACGACCCTCACACGTCACGCCCACCCCACTCCGCCAGCCATGCGCTCACCGCATGCACTGGGGTGGGTGAAGTGGCCAACTTTACACCACCCGGCAGACACAGTGAGTGTGCGCTTGTCTGGGCAACTGGAAACTGGGCTTGCTAGGGGGCTAAAATCCCAGGGAAAGTCAGGGCCTACATAGAGAACCCGGCGGCTGCGCTAAAGGAAAGGGGAAGAGGGATGGATTGGATTGAGGTCAGCTAAGGCCATTCCCGAGCTTGATAGGCCTCGCATTGCGTGTGCTAGACTTAATATTTGCGGACTGCGGGCGATAAAAGCAGTAGGAAATCAAGGAGATTTTCTGCAGTCGGATGCATGACACTGCAATATTAAATTGATGCGATTGCATACGAAAACAGGCAAGTAGAAAGGAAGGTCTTCGCACTGTGTTGGCTGGCTGACGCATTTGAGAGAGCAGGGTGAGGCCACGGCCTTGGGCGTCAATAGCAGAATTGCACATGCATGCATGCGCCCGCCATCATTGTTGCTGAGCAGGTTGCTGAGCAGCCGCTCTGGCCTCTGGGGCAAGGGGGGCGGTATTTTTAGATTTGCAGTGAGCAAGTGTGGAGCTACTCACTTGCCGATGCGAGAGTAAGTAGTATGCGTGTTGGCCTTTTAATACCAACAACAAGATGTACTTTAAAAATGCTGAAGTAAAGCTTTCGCCCACCACAATCCGATTCAGCGATGGAGGACCAGCAGTGCGAGGAGTTCCACTCGTCCGTCGGCATCCTCGACTCCCTGCCGTGGTGCCGCGATGGCCGCGACCGTGAGCCATCGATGGACCGGGCTAACTCGGCAGCCGCTTTCCAGACCATCTTGGAGCTCGCCGAGGACGATCGGGAGGCGGCGGCTGATGCGGAAGCAGCCGGCGAGCTGGGCGACACACTCACGGCGCAGGTGGGCTTCAGAACGTCATTTTCCCGTTTCAGTTTTGCGCATGGACTACATGGTACATACCTACTCGTTACTTTATTCCGTTACTTTAATGCCTTATTTGTGGTTTTCCCTCCGCCGCAGGCTGCCAAGGCCATCTCGCAAATGCGCATCTCCGCCAGCAGCGCCAACCTGACCTCCCACCGTCAGGACGCGGCTGATGGCAGCCGCTGTTGCTGCTGCGAGCCGCCAGCGCCGCCGCCGCAGCAGCGGGAGGCAGCCGTCGACAAGACCGCGGACGCTGCCAGCCACCTCGAACCGCCATGGTCGCACAACTCCTGCTGCCCAGGCAGCGGTCAGCGGCCCGCCTCGCCCGCCTCCCTGCACCAGCTGGCCGCCTGCCACCGCTCTGAGCGACTCGGCGCCACCGCCGTCTCCCGCTCCGCGTCCTTCCGTCGGCGACCCGCCTCCGCCGCGCAGCACCATCACCACCACCATCATCACCCGCACCTACAGCATCATCACTTGCCGCAACAGCACCAGTGCGTCAGCGAAGACTGCTGCGTCCCGCCCTCCGAAGGCCGCAGCGGATTCCCCAACTACCAGGAGTACCTGGACCAGCTGAATGACCGCGTGCAGCTCTGGATGCTGGGCGCTGCCGACCAGCCAAATGCCATGGCGCTGGGCGGCTGCCGCGACGGCCCCGACTGTGACTCCTTCTGCTGCTGCTGCTGCAGCTGCTGCAGCGATGCGGAAGGCGTGACTCAGTTGCAGTAGCCAGATAACTCGGTTGCAGTAGCCAGGGAACTCGGTTGCAGTAGCCAGGGAACTCGGTTGCAGTAGCCAGGGAACTCGGTTGCAGTAGACAGGGAACTCGGTTGCAGTAGACAGGGAACTCGGTTGCAGTAGCCAGGGAACTCGGTTGCAGTAGACAGGGAACTCGGTTGCAGTAGCCAGGGAACTCGGTTGCAGTAGCCAGGGAACTCGGTTGCAGTAGCCAGGGAACTCGGTTGCAGTAGCCAGGGAACTCGGTTGCAGTAGCCAGGGAACTCGGTTGCAGTAGCCAGGGAACTCGGTTGCAGTAGCCAGGGGTGACAGTTCAGTTTCGCAGTCAGTCCCGAATGTCTCCAGTGGAACCAGTTTGAGCAATCCGTTTCTGATCTATGCTTGAATTTGCTAATTTATTTTGTCCTTATCAACTCGCATTCGCACCTCACCGAACTCTCCGTCTCATTTTGTTCTCAAACTCAATTTGCTTTGCTGAATTTGTGCTCTCTGTCACTTGCCAAGTCCGTGCGTTACTGCTGGTATTTTCCAAGTGTGTATTGTGGGGTGGGCAGACGTGGGCATGATCGACAAATAAATTTGTTAAAGGGATTCGAACCACCAGCCGCCTGATTGTGAGGCTTGGCCTGCGGTGTCTTTCTTCGTGTGACCGGCTGCCACTGGCAGTCAAGAGTTTTAACAAAATATATTAATAAAATGCGTCTGCCGTGCACGTACGCTCGTAAAATTAATTATAAAAACGTTTCACTATTAGTACTTTTCTGTTCTGGTTTGGACATGGACTCGAACAATTGTTTACAATTACTTAGAAAAGCGCATTTTAAGGCACTGTAAAACAGTAATAGAAAAGGTGAAAGATAAAAATAGCAGAGCATGATGATGAACGGACCAATTGGTGCACTTTGGCTTCTGGCCGATAATGTACAATAAGTGTCTGTATTTCCACTAGGGGAAGACACGTTGGCTGCCCGATTCTTGTACTTTTGCGAACCATTCAAATCTGTGTTACACCGTGTGATTCTTGGAATTCCTACGTGACGTTTTTAAGTCACAGAAGTCACCGGATGCTCCAGGAATCACCGGATGCTCCAGGAATCACCGGATGCTCCAGGAATCACCTGATGCTCCAGGAATCACCTGATGCTCCAGGAATCACCGGATGCTCCAGGAATCACCGGATGCTCCAGGAATCACCGGATGCTACAGGAATCACCGGATGCTCCAGGAATCTCCGGATGCTCCAGGAATCACCGGATGCTCCAGGAATCTCCGGATGCTCCAGGAATCACCGGATGCTCCAGGAATCACCGGATGCCCCAGGAATCACCGGATGCTCCAGGAATCACCGGATGCTCCAGGAATCACCGGATGCCCCAGGAATCACCGGATGCTCCAGGAATCACTGGATGTTCCAGGAATTACAGGATGCTCCAGGAATCTCCGGATGCTCCAGGAATCACCGGATGCTCCAGGAATCACCGGATGCCCCAGGAATCACCGGATGCTCCAGGAATCACCGGATGCTCCAGGAATCACCTGATGCTCCAGGAATCACCGGATGCTCCAGGAATCACCTGATGCTCCAGGAATCACCGGATGCTCCAGGAATCACCGGATGCTCCAGGAATCACCGGATGCTACAGGAATCACCGGATGCTCCAGGAATCTCCGGATGCTCCAGGAATCACCGGATGCTCCAGGAATCACCGGATGCCCCAGGAATCACCGGATGCTCCAGGAATCACCGGATGCTCCAGGAATCACCGGATGCCCCAGGAATCACCGGATGCTCCAGGAATCACTGGATGTTCCAGGAATTACAGGATGCTCCAGGAATCTCCGGATGCTCCAGGAATCACCGGATGCTCCAGGAATCACCGGATGCTCCAGGAATCACCAGATCTTTCAGGAATCACCGATCATCTTCCTCACTTTTTACTGAACGTTCAAAAGCCCTAAAGCCGCATGCCTTGGATGCCAAGTGGTCCCCCGGATGTCCGAGATTTTCCGGAAGTTACTAGCTCTCGGACTGCGCCAGCTGACTGCGGTACCGCTCCAGCTCCTCGCTGAGCCGTCCGATCTTGCCCTCCAGCAGGCTGACCCGCCGGGAGAAGATGCGGCAGAGAATCTCGTCTGGCAGCAGCTCCTTGAGCGCCGTCTGGTAGGCGGCCGTCTGGATGCTGGCCAGCAGGGACACGGCCTGCTCCTGCAGCTCCCGCATCTGGTACACGGTGGCCAGGCAGACATGCTCCAGCAGCTCCTCCATCCAAGGCTGCGGCAACTTCGGCTGAATAGGAATCGGTGCAATTATGCAGGGCTTATTAATGTGATTCTATCATTTAAGGGAGATAGAAAGCCAAGTTAGTGCCGTGTTGGGAGAAAAGGAAGAAGAGACAAGCAGATCCCATAGAGGCTTCAGTCAGGCTCACATGTCCTGTTCACTCACCCCAATGTCAGCCGCATCCTCTCCGTCGGTGTCCTTGAAGCCACCGCAGCCGTCGGGCAGTGCGTAAACTGGTGACTGCAGCAGCGCCCGCTCACAGCGCCCGAGCAGGTGGTCCATCTGGTATTCCGCCAGCATCGGCAGCAGGTGCCGGGCCCTGGGAGGGTGGATAGGAGGCTTGGGGATGAAAGTTGAATGACTGAGCCGCTGCTCATTTATCTTCTACCATTCGTGCTCAGAATCTCTGTGAGATTCGTCCTTAGAATCTCTCTGAGATTCGTCCTCAGAATCTCTCTGAGATTCGTCATCAGAATCTCTCTGAGATTCGTCATCAGAATCTCTCTGAGATTCGTCATCAGAATCTCTCTGAGATTCGTCATCAGAATCTCTCTGAGATTCGTCCTCGCCAGCGTTTTAGGGAAGTTTATATATTTCCACCGAATGAAGAAATGCATCAAAACATCATAATTTCCAGAATGCAACAAGACTATTCGGACTGCTTAAAGTAGACTAAGGACTTGTCCACGTTGACATCTAAGAAATTGTTTTCTGGCATCCTGTCGGAAAAGTGGTTGAATGGCGATTAAAAAGATTGTAAAGTCTTGTGTTCTGTTTAAATGTTTGATGGCAGTTAAAGCGAGACTTGAGACACATAGCCTCACCTTCCGCTGTGCATCTCCAACTGCGGTGGGTACACAGTGGCCAGCAGCTCCACAAACTGACTCAGACTCTTGCCTGGCAGCTCAATAGCTGGTGGCACATCGGCGCACTGCTGCTGCTGGCCCTCACGGAAGCTGCCAAGGAGCATGGCCCGGAACACTGGCGAAGTCTTGGCCAGCAGGCTGCGGTGCAAGTGCAGCTCCCGGCCCTCCACCAGCAGCCGGACGTCGCTGATACCGTCTGGGGCGAACGCGTCCGGGCCGCAGCCGTCCTCCACGAGCAGGTGGCCAGTCAGGCGCAGATTTGCGGCCAGGTAGCGAGCGTTGCGCCCGATCGTGGGCAGGGCAGCGCGGCCAAGCAGGCGCTCCGTGGTGGTCGAGTCGAATCGCTGCACCAAGCCACCCAGTAGGCCGTAGTCGGCGTTGGCAGCTGCTGTGCCGACCACCTGGGCAGCCGGCTGGGCCAGGTGAGCCTCCACGTAGGCGAAGCTGGCCCGATCACAGCACTTGCACACCAGGTAGACTTCACAATGGCCGGCCGGTCCGGCAGACTCTTGGCTAGTGTGGGGAGAATTAGCTAGCTGCAAGGCCACCGGCCGCAGTCGAAGGTAGCATTCGACAACGGAGTCCGGACTCAGGTTGCGACTCACAGCGTCGCCTTGCAGTTTGGCTACCTTAAAGGTGACCTCGAAAGGGTACCGCTTGGCGAACTGCATGATCGCTAACGTTCTGGGAAGCTGTGGCGTCAAACTCACGGCTTTGTTTACTATCCCCCCATGGATTGCTTTTGTAGTTGCCACTCCATGTTGCAGGATTTCCATTTATGGAGCCATTGAAAGTTGAGCAGAATTACCTAATTTGGTTGGAGGCAGCTCACAGAATCGACCATTGCCTAATTAGGAAATAATAAATAATTGTATGCACGGACATAAAACGCTATCTCTACTATAAGTAGAGATAGGCGTTTTCTTTTATGAGTTCTCATTCTTGAGTGCATGAATTACACAACATTAGCAGAACCATATTAAGAAAGTTCAATATTGAAATAAATATGTTGCACAAAGAAAATGCACGCAGATTTTCAATGACCAGCTGGCTGCTGGTAGGTTGCAATAAAATTGCAACACCAAGATCGCCTTGTAGTCCGTTTTGTTAAAACAATGCTGCATTATCTTTAGCTATACACTTGATATGACATGCTTTTTAAAGGCCTCATGACTCATAAGCTGCATTAACAGTTGCACTAACATGTAAAAGCACTTCCATAATAAGTCCTTCTTGTAAATAATTATGCACACATTCTAAAGTAAACGGTAGTAAACGGCTAGAACGGCTTTCCTTTGTTACGAACTAGTCTAACTAGATATATATTTGGGAAAATACATCTATAAGCTCGATGGGGTACTAGCTCAAATGGTAGAGCGCTCGCTTAGCATGCGAGAGGTACAGGGATCGATGCCCTGGTACTCCAGTGCATTTTTGGAGTCAAGAAATAATTTTTTCACTGACTAGTTTATCAAAGCGATACATTTTTTGCAATCATGCTTATTACGAACCATGTTTACTCTCATAGAATGATAATAGGATATATCGTTTCCGATATGTTTCGAAAAATGTAAATATGACAACCGTAGCGCAGCCATCATGTTGATCAGGCGCTGCGCCCTGCATTTATAACTTATATAAATGAAAATGAAAATGATAAATACTAAGTATTGTGTTGCTAGTAACAATTTACAGCACACAGCACAGCACCATCACAAAGCGAAAAGAAAGCTACTACAAACAATGGAAAACAGCACATCTCTATTCGAAGAACTTAGCTAAAAAGTATGAATGTATGAATAGTATGAGTGTGAATGAATAGATTTGTAAATTTGCTTAACGATCTTTTGAAAAAATAATTATGAGTTTGGAGTACCAGGGCATCGATCCCTGTACCTCTCGCATGCTAAGCGAGCGCTCTACCATTTGAGCTAGTACCCCTTGAGACCAAGCATATAATTTCTGTCATCGTATTCATATAATGAATGATCGTTTCTTCTACTCTTAGTAGCAATACAAAATAAAAGACGCCAAAACATGCAGAACCTACGTCAAAAAAAGCGAGAGATAATTGACGATGATGGCTCTGAGATCAAGCGTTTTGTTTGGCTAGCAAAATTGACAGTACTCGCATACTTCTTTACGAAAATATTCAAAACGGATTCAAGCAAGAATTTGTACATCGTCGTAAGGTGCTTACATAAAAATAACAACCATATTGCTAACACTGAACAGGGAGTTCTTTCCCTTGCTTACCTGCACTGAGCCCCTGAAGTTTTACAACGCGATAAGCTGCCAACCGGCTTTATTCAGTCAGCCGGGGTACTAGCTCAAATGGTAGAGCGCTCGCTTAGCATGCGAGAGGTACAGGGATCGATGCCCTGGTACTCCAAGACATTTTGTGGCACGGCAGATGTATGGCACTGACTAATGTGTAAGAGAAATGCTCGCTTTTGCTGAAAGTTTGCAATTAAAACCTAAAAAAATGTGTCTAATTCTGCAGCAAACAGCTCTAATGGACTAATGGAATCTGCATGGATTCATGGAATCTGCATGGATTCATGGAATCTGCATGGATTCATGGAATCTGCATGGATTCATGGAATCTGCATGGATTCATGGAATCTGCATGGATTCATGGAATCTGCATGGATTCACGGAATCTGCATGGACTCATGGAATCTGCATGGATTCGTGGAATCTGCATGGATTCTTGGAATCTGCATGGATTCATGGAATCTGCATGGATTCATGGAATCTGCATGGATTCATGGAATCTGCATGGATTCATGGAATCTGCATGGATTCATGGAATCTGCATGGATTCACGGAATCTGCATGGACTCATGGAATCTGCATGGATTCGTGGAATCTGCATGGATTCTTGGAATCTGCATGGATTTATGGAATCTGCATGGATTCATGGAATCTGCATGGATTCATGGAATCTGCATGGATTCATGGAATCTGCATGGATTCATGGATTCATGGAATCTGCATGGATTCATGGAATCTGCATGGATTCGTGGAATCTGCATGGATTCGTGGAATCTGCATGGATTCGTGGAATCATGGAATCTGCATGGATTCATGGAATCATGGAATCTGCATGGATTCATGGAATCATGGAATCTGCATGGATTCATGGAATCTGCATGGATTCATGGAATCTGCATGGAGTCATGGAATCTGCATGGATTCATGGAATCATGGAATCTGCATGGATTCATGGAATCTGCATGGATTCGTGGAATCTGCATGGAGTCATGGAATCTGCATGGATTCATGGAATCATGGAATCTGCATGGATTCATGGAATCATGGAATCTGCATGGATTCATGGAATCATGGAATCTGCATGGATTCATGGAATCATGGAATCTGCATGGATTCATGGAATCTGCATGGAGTCATGGAATCTGCATGGATTCATGGAATCATGGAATCTGCATGTGCTCATGGAATCTGCATGGACTAATGGAATCTGCATGGATTCATGGAATCTGCATGGATTCATGGAATCTGCATGGAGTCATGGAATCTACATGGATTCATGGAATCATGGAATCTGCATGGAATCATAGAATCATGGAATCTGCATTGAATCATGGAATCAGCATGGATTCATGGAATCTGCATGGATTCGTGGAATCTGCATGGATTCGTGGAATCTGCATGGATTCGTGGAATCATGGAATCTGCATGGATTCATGGAATCTGCATGGATTCAGAGATTCTGTGATTAGGCGAACGGGAAGTCCAAAATGGGAATGAGGGTTGAGTTTAAAATGCCAGAAATAAAGCAACTCATGAGAAAGGACACAAACCATTGAATTGTATAGCGGCTTGATAGTAAGCGAGAAAGAATAAAATTTATTAATAATAGAATCTGAATAAGTCAAGCGACATTGGATTATCCAAGCTTTCTGGTACATAAAAGCAAACATGCATCAGTTTGATTGTTAAGTAGTATGGTGCGAATGTTATTTGCGCTTATACGAGTAAAATATGACATAATTGACTAAAGAATCAGACTCAAGAATTCTCGATCTCAGAAATACTCCGGAACTCATAATTACCTGCTAATTTACAAACCCCCTGCATGCTAATCAGCATTCAAATCACAAGAATTGAGCACTGCTGATGATCTTGACTGCTCCTGATCCAACTGGACCATGAGAAGTCATAGCTAATGATCCAACTGGACCATGAGAAGCCATAGCTAATGATCCAACTGGACCATGAGAAGTCATAGCTAATGATCCAACTGGACCATGAGAAGTCATAGCTCATGATCCAACTAGACCATGAGAAGTCATAGCTAATGATCCAACTAGACCATGAGAAGTCATAGCTAATGATCCAACTGGACCATGAGAAGTCATAGCTAATGATCCAACTGGACCATGAGAAGTCATAGCTAATGATCCAACTGGACCATGAGAAGTCATAGCTAATGATCCAACTGGACCATGAGAAGTCATAGCTAATGATCCAACTGGACCATGAGAAGTCATAGCTCATGATCCAACTAGACCATGAGAAGTCATAGCTAATGATCCAACTGGACCATGAGAAGTCATAGCTAATGATCCAACTGGACCATAAGAAGTCATAGCTAATGATCCAACTGGACCATGAGAAGTCATAGCTAATGATCCAACTGGACCATGAGAAGTCATAGCTAATGATCCAACTGGACCATGAGAAGTCATAGCTAATGATCCAACTGGACCATGAGAAGTCATAGCTCATGATCCAACTGGACCATGAGAAGTCATAGCTAATGATCCAACTAGACCATGAGAAGTCATAGCTAATGATCCAACTAGACCATGAGAAGTCATAGCTCATGATCCAACTAGACCATGAGAAGTCATAGCTAATGATCCAACTAGACCACGAGAAGTCATAGCTCATGATCCAACTGGACCATGAGAAGTCATAGCTAATGATCCAACTGGACCATGAGAAGTCATAGCTAATGATCCAACTAGACCATGAGAAGTCATAGCTAATGATCCAACTAGACCACGAGAAGTCATAGCTAATGATCCAACTGGACCATGAGAAGTCATAGCTAATGATCCAACTAGACCATGAGAAGTCATAGCTCATGATCCAACTAGACCATGAGAAGTCATAGCTAATGATCCAACTAGACCACGAGAAGTCATAGCTCATGATCCAACTGGACCATGAGAAGTCATAGCTAATGATCCAACTGGACCATAAGAAGTCATAGCTAATGATCCAACTGGACCATGAGAAGTCATAGCTAATGATCCAACTGGACCATGAGAAGTCATAGCTAATGATCCAACTGGACCATGAGAAGTCATAGCTAATGATCCAACTGGACCATGAGAAGTCATAGCTAATGATCCAACTGGACCATGAGAAGTCATAGCTCATGATCCAACTGGACCATGAGAAGTCATAGCTAATGATCCAACTGGACCATAAGAAGTCATAGCTCATGATCCAACTGGACCATGAGAAGTCATAGCTAATGATCCAACTGGACCATGAGAAGTCATAGCTCATGATCCAACTGGACCATGAGAAGTCATAGCTAATGATCCAACTAGACCATGAGAAGTCATAGCTAATGATCCAACTGGACCATGAGAAGTCATAGCTAATGATCCAACTAGACCATGAGAAGTCATAGCTAATGATCCAACTGGACCATGAGAAGCCATAGCTCATGATCCAACTGGACCATGAGAAGTCATAGCTCATGATCCAACTGGACCATAAGAAGTCATAGCTAATGATCCAACTGGACCATGAGAAGTCATAGCTCATGACTGAAAGAGTATTTTAGTAAATGTAATGCCCATTTACATTTCTCTAAATGTAATGCCCAGTGACGGCAGCAGGGGAACTTCAGAATCGAATATTTTAGGCATATTTTAGCAAAAAGCATGCACAAGAAAACAAGGGATGCTGGGACAATGGCAGCAGTGCGGGTCTGTACAGCCGGAGGGTTGATTGAATGAGGCAAAAGCTAGCGGAGTGGGGCGGGTGCATCAGAAAAGCGGCCCAATTAAGAATCGTGTAAAACGGTGGCTAGTATAAAACGCTGGGCACAATGGGCCCTAGAAAACAATGTCCAGTGTTTAGCAACAGAACAGCGGAGGCGCAATCCAATGCAAATTATTTTTTAAAGCCGTCGATGGTCAATAAAAGCGCGATAAGCGAAATGGAAAAAGGGAAATAAAAGTGCAGAAAGTCAGGCAGGGGTGAGAAAATAAGAAAACAAAAAAATTGAACGCCCAGTCCGGGTCAGCGGGTCAGCGACATGATCACGCTGGAGGCCATCTCGAAGAACTGCATCGTGTGGCTGAAGTTCGGCTGCGAGACGGGGCGGACGGCTTGTTGCGCAACTTTGAAGCCATCGGTGGTACTGTGGGAAGAGGTACCGACCCTACGGGACTCGGTGGGCAGAGGTCCCGACCCTACGGTACTCGGTGGGCAGAGGTACCGACCCTACGGGAGTCAGTGGGCAGAGGTCTCGACCCTACGGGACTCAGTGGGCAGAGGTCTCGACCCTACGGGACTCTGTGGGCAGAAGTCCCGACCCTATGGCAGATGGCGGACTCACTGTATCAGGGTTGTCGAGCCAGTCGACGCCGTCAGTCAGGATGTCGCCACCAGCCGCTGCCGCCACGGAGGCCGGGGTGGCCTCAACACCGATGGAGTCACGCTCGACGGTGGCGTCAACGCTGCAGTGGCCGGGCAGCATCGCCGGGGCGTCGGGCAGCACCAGGCGGAAGTCCAGCAGGTAGCTGCCGTCCCGGTCGATGAGGAAAAGCTGCAGGGTCATCTTCGAGTAGTCGCGCGTCGCCGGGTTGGCCCGGCGAACCCGGATGCGGAAGTCGTTGATGACCTTCCACTCGAAGTGATTGCGAGCCAGGGCTTTGTAAACCTGCGGAATTGCCGGCGCGACGAGTGGCAATGGCAGTAGGATTACCGACAATGAGATCTGGGATGGGGATCATTATTTAGGGATCAGCTCAAGGAGAAAAACACAGGAGACTGATTTTGTTTAGGAAAATGCGTTAAAAGTCCTAATCCTGTGTTAAAGTTCGAGAGATAGACAGAATAGGATGCCTTGGTGACAGGTTGTGAGCTCAAAGCTTTGATCCGCAGGGATTTCAACAAAATCCGCGCACGGGATGAGATCTCTCTTATCTCGCAGACTCTTCCCCACCCAGCGCGGGCACGCACCTCCTGCATGATGTCGTGTGGGCTGCTCTGGCTGCGCAGGCCCAGGTGCCACTTGGCCCGCGCGCCCTTACCGGTGGCGGCCACCTCCAGGTTGCGGGTCAGCGGCACGCCTTTCTCAACCCGCTCCGGATGCTGCCTGCAGGGGGGCGGGAAGGCTAGTCCAGTTGATTGACAACTCGGGTGGGAATTTCAGGATGCAAAGGCAAATCTGGGTGAGCACGGCTGCAGGTGGGGACGGAAATGATGCAGGTGGGGACGGAAATGACGCAGGTGGGAACGGAAATGATGCAGGTGGGGACGGAAATGATGCAGGTGGGGACGGAAATGATGCAGGTGGGGACGGAAATGACGCAGGTGGGGACGGAAATGATGCAGGTGGGGACGGAAATGACGCAGGTGGGGACGGAAATGATGCAGGTGGGGACGGAAATGACGCAGGTGGGGACGGAAATGATGCAGGTGGGGACGGAAATGATGCAAGTGGGGACGGAAATGATGCAGGTCGGGATGTAAAGGATTCAGGTGGGGATGTAAATGATGCAGGTGGGGATGGAGATCACGCAGGTGGGGATGGAGATGATGCAGGTCGGGATGTAAATGATTCAGGTGGGGATGGAGATAATGCTGACGCACCTGGACTCCTTGGCGGAGGATGGCGGGCTGGAGGCCACGTAGAACTCCCTGACCAGGGTGGTTCGGTCGGCAAGGCCGCCGTCCGGGTGGCGGTGGTCCACAATGAGGTGGTAGGCGATGGCCAGCTGGCTGTGAGGATCGCCGCTCAGCAGCTCCCTGTAGACGTCCCGCTCGCTGACACCGCACTTCTCGGCCACCTCCAGCACAGCCGTCTTGTCAATGACGGACGAGTCCTTCTCCGTCTCAGGCGGAAACAAGTAGGCTGGCAGGTCCAACTAGGCAGAGTGGAGCTGCAAGCTGCTCAGTCCTTCAGCGGGCCTCTAAATCATCCAATCAGCACCAACTCACCTTGAACACATCCAATCAGCACCATCTCACCTTGAACACATCCAATCAGCACCAACTCACCTTGAACACATCCAATCAGCACCATCTCACCTTGAACACATCCAATCAGCACCAACTCACCTTGAACACATCCAATCAGCACCATCTCACCTTGAACACATCCAATCAGCACCAACTCACCTTGAACACATCCAATCAGCACCATCTCACCTTGAACACATCCAATCAGCACCAACTCACCTTGAACCACTCGTGCTTTCGAATGTCGTCCACAGTAGCGCGTCTCAGCGGATCAACTTTGAGCACAGATTTGAGCAGGTCGGCAGCTCCGTCGGGCACATGTCGCGGAATGAGGAAGTGGCCGGCCTTGATCTTCTTGAACAAGGTGGGCACGTGCTCGTCATCGAAGGGCAGCGAGCCGCACAGCAGGGCGTAGAGAATGATGCCGGCGGACCAGACGTCAACCTCCGGGCCGACGTACAGCTTGCCGGAGATGACCTCCGGGGCGGCGTAGTTCGGGCTGCCGCAGCTGGTGCGCAGGAACTCGCCGTCGGCCATGATGTTGGACAGGCCGAAGTCGGCGATCTTCACGTTCTGATTGGCGTCAAGCAGCAAGTTCTCCGGCTTCAGGTCGCGGTGCACGATCATGTGCTTGTGGCAGTAGTCCACGCCAGATATGATCTGCTGGAAGAAGCGGCGCGACTCTTGCTCGCTCAGGTGGTGCCGCTTCACGATGTAGTCGAAGAGCTCCCCGCCGCTCACGTATTCCATCACCAGGAAGATGTCTGTGGGCGTGCTGATCACCTGGGAGGCGGGTGGCAGCAAGTCTGAGTTGATTATTGAGCACACACCTGGTATAGTTTGATGATGTGTGAGTTAATTATTGAGCACACACCTGGTAAGGCTTGATGATGCGTGAGTTAATTATTGAGCACACACCTGGTATAGTTTGATGATGTGTGAGTTAATTATTGAGCACACACCTGGTAAGGCTTGATGATGTGTGAGTTAATTATTGAGCACACACCTGGTATAGTTTGATGATGTGTGAGTTAATTATTGAGCACACACCTGGTAAGGCTTGATGATGTGTGAGTTAATTATTGAGCACACACCTGGTATAGCTTGATGATGCATGAGTTAATTATTGAGCACACACCTGGTATAGCTTGATGATGTGTGAGTTGATTATTGAGCACACACCTGGTATAGTTTGATGATGTGTGAGTTAATTATTGAGCACACACCTGGTATAGTTTGATGATGTGTGAGTTAATTATTGAGCACACACCTGGTATAGTTTGATGATGTGTGAGTTAATTATTGAGCACACACCTGGTATAGCTTGATGATGTGTGAGTTAATTATTGAGCACACACCTGGTATAGCTTGATGATGTGTGAGTTAATTATTGAGCACACACCTGGTATAGTTTGATGATGTGTGAGTTAATTATTGAGCACACACCTGGTAAGGCTTGATGATGTGTGAGTTAATTATTGAGCACACACCTGGTATAGTTTGATGATGTGTGAGTTAATTATTGAGCACACACCTGGTAAGGCTTGATGATGTGTGAGTTAATTATTGAGCACACACCTGGTATAGTTTGATGATGTGTGAGTTAATTATTGAGCACACACCTGGTAAGGCTTGATGATGCGTGAGTTAATTATTGAGCACACACCTGGTATAGTTTGATGATGTGTGAGTTAATTATTGAGCACACACCTGGTAAGGCTTGATGATGTGTGAGTTAATTATTGAGCACACACCTGGTATAGCTTGATGATGCATGAGTTAATTATTGAGCACACACCTGGTATAGCTTGATGATGTGTGAGTTGATTATTGAGCACACACCTGGTATAGTTTGATGATGTGTGAGTTAATTATTGAGCACACACCTGGTATAGTTTGATGATGTGTGAGTTAATTATTGAGCACACACCTGGTATAGCTTGATGATGCATGAGTTAATTATTGAGCACACACCTGGTATAGCTTGATGATGTGTGAGTTGATTATTGAGCACACACCTGGTATAGTTTGATGATGTGTGAGTTAATTATTGAGCACACACCTGGTATAGTTTGATGATGTGGGGGTGCCGGAAGGCTTGCATGTTCTGGATTTCGCGTCGCAGCTTGGAGGCCACATCCAAGCTTTTAATCTTGCCCCGGTTGACAATTTTGACTGCAACCTTGTGGCCAGTCATGGTGTGCACACCCAGCTTCACCTTGCCAAAGGTGCCACTGCCCAGGGTCTCACTCAGGGCATAGTTTCCAATCTTCACACTGTGTTTCTCCTCAGTGGCACTCATCTGCACTGAAACAGGGGTTAAACTTTAGCTGAACTGTCAAATATTTAATTACTATAAGTATTTTTAAGTTGTAGAAATGTAATGTTATGTAATAATGTTTTATTTTGCACATACCTAATTTAGAGTGTCTGAAAAAGACATTAAAAAACTGTTTACTACTTAATATAAAAATGAGAAACAAAAATGTAAATAAAAAAGCTACTAGCTACTTTTCTTACAGAACAAGCATTTTTCAAATATATAGTTTGGCTACAATTAGTCAACCAAAATTAAGTAACTTCATTTTTTCTTAAATATGTATAATTGCTTTGTTCTATTAGTTCCAATGATTTACACTAATGTGCTTAGGAATAAGTAAACTTGGCTCTTTTTATGAAAATTACATATAATTCACTAATTCAGGTAGAACAAAAGTATTGTCATTGAAGCTATAAATTTGCTAAAATAGCTATAATCCCATAATTCTTCAATTAAATCACCAATTGTCATTGACAACAAACAGGCTTTGATACTAGAAAACTCACTTTTCAGACTTTTCAGAGTCAAACTAAAAACCATTGAATTAGCCTAGGAAAAGTAGAGTCAAAGTATTGAGCCTCTGTCACCATGATTTGGTGGAGCACCTACCTCCCAATCTGAACCTATGTGACCAATTTATGTTCCTTTGGCTGAAGAACACACTCTAGGACATAAACTTCAATAGCTGTCAAGAGGTTGCAAAGTATCTCCAAAAGTGACTAGTTGGATCAGCTCTTAGACCATTGCTAGTGCATGATTGCAAACAAAGAACACTATGTTACTTAGTGTTACTATGTTAGAGTTTACTAGTTTGTTTATCAGGAGGTACCAACAACAAAACTTTTATTCCATGTGTAGAATAACTTTTACCAAGCAGCCTTCTTACTAGGCCTATCCTTCTTTGTATTTTAGCTATGCTTTTCTATAACTAAACTACTTAACAACTTATCTAAAAAATTATATAACTAAATAGATTATAAAAGCAGTAGCATATAACTTTAAAAAACTATTATTTAAAAAAGTAGAAAATTTAAATAGGCCTAATCTGATTAAGTTTTGGGATAATAATGTTTTAGATTAACTTATCAGAAATACAACTTAAAATTAAATTTAAAAAATGTTTTTTACTGGCAGCAACTGTCAGTAATATTCAGGGATATTATTTTAATTATTTTAATTTGTTAAAATAAAAATAAGATAACAAAGCTATTATGTTTTTTTATGATAACCATTGGCTATTGGCAAATTGGAACATTATAAATTAGTGGCATTTCTCAAAGCAAAAGGCAATTAAATGCTTGCTTGATTAAAAATATTGTAGCTTACAATATACTACCCTCATTGGTGAGGTTTAAAATATAATTGGGGAAAATAAACAATAAAAAACTAGTTAGTAACAGTAACAGTAATACATGCATTAAAGTTAATGCAGAAGAGTAAAAACTGAAAAAAAGAAGTAAATTGGCAAGTTTTTGTATACTATAGATGTTTAAAAAGGTTTAATAAGGGGGCTTGACTTTTGAAACCCAGCTCAAAAGTAAAATTAAAAAATTATATCTAACGTATCTATGTATGTATAAGTATGAGCTAGGCTCAGGCCTAACTTGTTAGAAATATCTGAATTATAAAGTATTACGAACTAAATAAGAGTTTAAGGACGAACATGCTATTAAATATCTCAACGATACCAATAAGTTGACTAGCAACTTTCTGCGACTTTTATAGTGTAGTAGTCTTCACAAAAAAACAAATTGCGTGGTCGCCAACTAGACCCTAAGATAAAATATTGAAGAAAGTCACACGAGACTCGAAATAAAAGTGCACATTACTTGTAAACAAGAGGCTTCGTCACAAATAGATTGCAAATGCTAGTAAAATAGTTTTAAATAGGTTTTTAGTTTAAAATTACTTGATGTTTTAGCTGTTAAAGTAACATATTTTCTCGTTTAAATTGGATTTGTTAATATTTTCAAACCTCGAAGTTGCATTAACTTTTGTGCGTGATTTGAATTTCACTTTTTGCAAGAAACAGACGCATAATTATTTAAAACATAGTAGTATAACATTTCTTCATCACATGTAAAGTTTTTTAAATGGCCTTTAAAAAAGATTGTCACACGAAGGCTGATCTCGATCTTTGCATTTTTCATGACATCTTTCGTCGAGCTGATAAAAATGGTGAGTTTTTGTACATCAAGTGATGTTGAGCGTTCGATCGTTAGCCACATTGCCCAAGTGTGACACATTTCCACTTGAACAGTGAATATGACTCATCATCCCGTTTCTGTAAGAATAAAATCGGCAAAAAGGCTATATATTACGAAAAAAATACATATTCTACTCATTTAAAGAAGCGAAAATGAATTTGTTTCTTTAGTGCGGCAAGTGGGTTGAATAAATTATGCTAATGCTTGCAGTTAATTAGTGAAATTCACATCACGCATTCACCCATCACGCATTCACCCATCACGCTCTCGAAGATGATGGTGCGATCTCATGGGCCGAGTTTGTTTGTTACTTCTCTGACGGAATCATGACTGACGATGGCATGCGGGCGCTCTTCAGTGAGATTGACACTCACCATTCCAAGTAAGATAATGCTTTCTTCGAGCCAGTTGCTAAAACTTTCAGTAAATTTTATAACTTCATTGAAGCCCCACGTGGAACCTTCCAGCAACATCGACACCCAAGAGCTGTGCAGCTACTTCTCATCCCATCTCGGCACGCATGCTCCGGTGTTCAAGGCCGCAGCGGCACTGTGTAACGCTGTCTCGCTGTCCATGAAGTCTCTGGCTGAGACCCACCCAACAGTCAGCCCGGCCGCCCAGTTCATCGACCGCTTCCTACTGCGCGAGATCTGTGCCCACCTGGAGGCTCAGCACCGCGTCCTTAGGAACGCCCTTGACAGCCTAGAAAGCCAGGGCCGCGCCAGAGCTTCCATCGGCACTGGCGAGGCACCAGAAGCTTCAGCGGCCGCTTCCATAGCCGCTGCTGCTTCTGCCAACTGTCAAGGCGTTGTTCTGCCTTACAAGCGGCTGATGTCAGCGCCCTCCAGCCTACAGCAGCATCAGGACTCGCAGAAGCAGCAGCTGCACCTTCCGATGTCACAGGTCGAGTCTGCCGGCCGGCTTCAGCAGGAGGTACAGAAGCTGCAGCAGCTGGTGGACAGGATGGAAGCCAAGACCGCCTTCTTCACTGGCCGAAGCGAGGAGACCGTCATGGACGAAGAAGAGCCTGTGGTGAGTGCACGGTTCAGCAGTGCTCCAGAATTCGGTGAAAACCAGATTTCTTTTCAAGCCGAAATATTCTGCGCTTGAATCAATCATGCCATCTACATCTGCAAATCCACTCCCAGATTAAAAGAGCCAGAACATGCTTTTGCTGTCTTTCTCAATCCACTTGAAGCCCAGCAGGTCTGTGTCTCGGGATTAGAAGAGTTTAGAAGAGAGCAGCTAATCCACAACCCGAGTCCTGATCCTCATTCGCCCTTGGGCGAAGCCTCGCCCATGCAGCCTCTCCATTGCAGTCTGGCGAAATCCATTTTTCGAAAAAAACTTACTGAGCGCCTTTTAGCAAACGGTGCGGGAGGATCCTTGCGCGCGCTGTCACTGACTAAGTTTTTAACAAAATTCAGTTCCTCGAGCGGCTCGGCTGCTGATTAGCCGTGCGGCCAGTCAGCCCGCCTAATTAGAAAATTGCCCTGCCGCTCATCCAGTCACCCCGCCTCGTCTCATTTTGCGTCCGTCTCGACTTTCTCTTCTCGAGCGCTCGATTGCTGCGGCCCGTGAAGCAAATTCAATTTTCCCTTTCCAACGGGAGTGTCAAAACCTGCCTCCGGGAAACTTGTTAGTACGGCCTGCTCCCCGCCCAGCCACCGCTCCAGCGGATTAGGGATGAGACCGCGGCTGAATCAAGGGGTCCACGGTTCGAACTCACGGGGAGCGGAGCGGCTACTCACGAATTTGCAAGAATTTTGAGCGGTCGCTGCATTGCTGTCAGCTGGTCACTACACGGCACAGCACTTAGCCCGCCCTCCCTGTCCTCTTTATCGCCGGCCACCGCTGCCCAGAGACCCCGAATTCGGGCCTCCAGGCCAGCCTGGAGGGAAGGCCGAATCAATTTCCCGCTTGAAAAAGTCCCCGAGATCTTTCGCCATCCGCCCAAGACCGACGCGCGACCGCCTCGCGACGGTCGCAGGCAGGCAAAGTTCGAAGCCCCTTTTGATCAATAAATAATTGATCGACATGGGGACGGACGGGCCGCTCAGCTCCTGTCCCTTTCCGCCTCCTCACAGAAGTTGCAGCAGCCGCCACGCCAAGCCAGTACCCAAGCAGCCACTGCCTTCAACGAGAAACAAGAATTGATTAGCAGCGGCGGCTGGCGTGTGGAAAACGGCCTCCAATTTCTCTTCCCGCCCTCGTAAAACTTCTGCAAGCGGTTTCAATCCCCGCTTGCTACTCGAATGAGCCGCCACGAGACTGCACCGCCCGGCTGGCTGTCTGTTGCCGCGCCCGTGTCTCCCGGCCGTGTTAAGTCCGCTTGACTGGAGCCTTGTGGGGAAGTCGCATTCGGGAAGTGAAGGGACGGTAGGCAGGAACAGGTAGGCGGTGCGGGTGGCAATTAGGCGCTCCAACTGTCCTTCGTGAGAGTGAGCCCGTCCAGATCAAGCCACCCCTGCCCCACTTTATGTCGCCTTTGCCTCGGCCCGCCCGCTTCCTTCCCGGATCCCCTCTGATCCCTGCCCGTCTCTAATTGCGCCAGCGAGTCCCGCAAACTCCCCAGTGCGAGCTCGTACAGCGTGCGAGCAGGGCTGCCGCTCAGTCCGCACCGCGGCTTGTTGACCCAACAGATTTTCTGTCTGGCCATCGTCTGCAGGCCTCTCAAAGCTGGCGGGGGTCGCAGCCGGCCTCCGGCTCCCTCTTCTCTCTTTGATCTGCAGGTCCAGGAGGGCGCAGCGAGGGCGCAGGAGAGAACGCCCGGCAACGAGCCTTCGAGCCTCTTGCCCAGATTTTTTCCTGCCCGCCCAGTTTGTTTGCGGGGCCGGCTGAAGTAGCGATTTCTTGGAAAATGCAGCGGGCGGAGCCCGCGGCGGCCAGTGGGTGAAAGCCGAGCGCCGGCCCCGAGCGAGTCGGAAAATGTGAAGCCGCCCTGCCCTCATCTCCGTTTCTCTTTCTGCAGCTCCCTGCCAGCCTGTTAAAAGGGCCGCCCGCGCCCCCCGCCTTTCAGAGGCCTTCTCCGCGCTGCTCAGACTCCAAATCAGCTCACGCGACTGACGGCTCTTGTTTGCCCGGCGTTTTTATCCTCCCCGCTTCTCTGCCCCTCACTGTCTCTGAGAGATTGCCTGCCGAGCTTCATATTGCAGACCCATCTAGGCCATCTCCTGGCTCATCAAAACTGCCAGCTCAGTTGGGGCGGAATCTGAGAACTCCATGACAGGGAGAGCGGAGGAAGGGTCAACAAGGACCAGTGCCAGGGCGTGAAAAAGGGCCGACTGAATAACAGGGTAGCACGTTAATCCAGCTGCCGGGTCATTAGCCCTACTACCCGTTGATAATCCCTAACTGCAGGGTGATAATCCCCACGGCCGGGTGATAATCCCAACTGCCGGGTGATAATCCCAACTGTCGGGTGATAATCCCAACTTTTGGTTGATAATCCCCACTGCTGGGTGATAATCCCCACTGCTGGGTGATAATCCCCACTGCTGGGTGATAATCCCCACTGCTGGGTGATAATTCCCACTACCGGGTGATAATCCCAACTGCCGTGGGATAATCCCTAATGCTGTGTCATGATCCCCAATGATGTGCGGTATTGTATAACCTATTAGATATCCCTACGTCAATGTGATAGCAGTGCCGCATCCCACCTGTTCCGCTGCAGTCCTACCCCAAGCAATAATCCCCAGGCTAAGTAAGTCCGTGCACTTTAGCGCAGCCGGTGGCCCTCAGCAGTGCAGCAGCGCGGACTGCCGCAGCTTGATTGACATCGGCCTGGAGCAGCGCTAATAGCCGTGCATTCCCAGGCCTACCAAATTTTTCCATTATCTGAAAGCCAGCAGCCGTTCCCAACTGCCTCATCGATGCCCCCATGCGCTGACCGGCCTTGCAGCTTCCGCGGCCAGTGGCCCGAATCGCCGCTTTTTCTTCTAGCATTGTTGCTGTTGTGCGGCTTGCGAGACAGCTAAGTCACTCAGCACGAATCAATGCTTGTTTGTGACCCCGGCTGTGACCATGAGCGTATTTAATGACCATGAGCATTTTTTATGACCATGACTTTTCTCTGATCATCCTATGATCTTCAGCTCCCGTTCATGATCCTGAGCTCCCGTTCATAATCCTGGGCTCCTGTTCATGATCATGGGCTCTCGATTATGATCCTGGGCTCCCGTTCATGATCCTGGGCTCTTGCTTATGACCCTGAGCTCCAGTTAAGTTTTTTATCTGCGTTTGATAGCAGAATGCTGTTTCTATGGTCTGTTTTCAGCCGTGCTCTCTGACCCCTTTTCAATCCACTTTCCGCGACCTCCCGCAGATTCTGGTGGTGCGGCGCCGCGTGACGGTGCAGGACGAGCAGCTGAGCAGCCTCCGGGCGGCGCTGAAGAAATACGCGGCTGAGCTGGACGGCCGCGTGCCTCAGTGCCTGTTGTGCGTTTTTTCTCGCGGTCGCGGTTCCCTGAAGTCCCCGGTCCCCGATTTCCAACATTCCCCTATTCGGTCGATCATGAGTTTTCCCATCGCTTTGTTATCACACAATTTTTCCCAATTTCCAGAGTTGAGAACCGAACATCCAAGTATTTTTTATTTCAACAAGTCCCTAATCGGTCCGGTCGGAGTCTTCGATCCCGTGGCCAGAGTTGTCAGCTGCCTCAGGGCAATGCAATCCCCATCCTCCCCTAACCCCATTGTTCCCTAGCCATATCCCCACCCAGGCAAGGTGAGGGGGAAACTTCACACCCCCACTCGCAACGGCGTCTCCAGAACTGGCTGGCGGGTTGGGTGCAGAATGAGAAAGTGGAGAAGGCGACGGGGAGAGGGCGGTGCGGAGCAGACAATGAGAGACAGCTGCCCCTTGGCTTCTCCTATCGATTACTGATGCTCCCCTTCCTTTTCCGTGCCCTCTCCGCCACCGCCTTGGCGCTGCTCGGTGCACTTTTATCCAGCAGCTGGCGTGGCTGTCAGTCCGGTGATCCGGTGGCTGGGGCGGGTCGGGCAGCTCGAACACTTTTTTTCACGCGTGTTGACTGCACCAGAGAGAGCAAACTAACTGAGCGCCGGCTGGCACTTGCCGCTTCTGCTGCTACTGCTGCTGTTGCTTCTGCTCTTGCTGCTGTTGCTGTTGCTGCTGCTGCTGCTGCTGTTGCTGCTGCTGCTGTTGCTGTTGCTGCTGCTGCTGCTGCTGCTGCTTCTACTGCTGCTGCTGTTGCTGCTGCTGTTGCTGTTGTTGCTGCTGTTGCTGCTGCTGCTGCTGCTGCTGCTGCTGCTGCTGCTGCTGTTGTTGTTGTTGTTCGCCGCCACCTCGGCATTGCGGTCCCCCGGTCACTGGGGGACCTTGGAGGCTCGGGCCGCACAAGGTACGGCCCGGCCCATTGTCCCGCCCGTCCAACAGTGGTCCCAGCCGTGGTGGTTGCACCGGCGCAAGGCTCACAGTTGTTATCCTCACGGCTGAGACTTGTGGGTGGGCTTGCCGCTGGGCCACCGGGATCATCCCCTGCTGCAGGTGACGGTAATTCCGGCGTTCGTGTCCTTAGCCAGAGGACCTCCCACCCGACACCTGACAATCCAGCTCCAGCGGCCAGCCCCGTTGGGGTCTAGCTGGAGTCTGGAACTGCTCGGAGGTCAACCGGAAGTCGGGCTGTTGCTGCTGCTGCTTTTGCTGCTGCTGCTTTTATGGGAAACGAAGACACGCTCTCTTGGAGAGAGCAAAAAGCTGATCCTGCAAATGCACTGCGGACATCGTAATCAGGACTCACCGCGGCAGCTGCACTGTGTAGCAGCATTGTGGGAGGTTGCTTGACAGAGAGAGGCTGCTTGACAGATGAGAGTAGCTGCTTGACAGTGTCAAACAGTCCGTGAGTTTGCTCAGCCATCTCACCCTGGCAACTCGGCTTGAGCAGCGTCGCTGTAGACCCCGTTGGCCCCAGTTGCCAGCCAATAAATTTTTGCATTTATTAATTTCGAGCCGGGCTGCTCACGCGGGGGTCGCGAAATAAACGAATGCGTGACCGAATCCCCCGAGCAGCCAGTGGCATCGGCCACATCAAACTGAAATCCCACAGGAGGCCCCTGAGCCTAATGTAATTCCGCAGCGTAATCCCTTCAAAATACTCTGCGGGCTGTGCACAGGGGACGGGGCAGATTTTTGAGGCACCGAGACCCGCTGCCAGTCAGCCGGGCAGGGGGCGATGAGAGAGGATTTCAGAGCGACTGGGCCAGTGGGATCGGGGGGCGACAGTCGAGTGCCGAAAAACTGGGGCCCGCAGCCTCCGTCAGGTCGGGGCGCATTGTGGGCAGCCCAGCTGTCGTCGGCCAGGGGAAAGCGGGGAGTTCGGGGCAGTTGCTGATTTCCATTTTCCCTGACTGTCCCCTTCACTCCGCGCTGTCTGTCTCCTCGCTGCCCCGTCTCATTCTCCCCCCTTTAACTTTTCTCCCTCGCTCTCAAATTTTCCGGTTCTTTCGAGGGTGCATTTTCCCGCATCCAGCCGGCCCCCTGGAAGCAGGGGATTCCTGCAGGCCCGGCAAAGCAGAAAAAGGCTTTGACGAGGGCAGTTCCGGCGGCCGTTGTGAGCGAAATTGCGCCTACGAATTATCATAATTAGTGGGGAATCGAAGTCCCCTTCCTGTGGCCAACTGGCCTCAACCCCCTCCCTCTTATCTCTTAAAGAATACTCCGCGGGGAATCCCCAAGGGAAGGCGACGTCGGGAAGAAAGTTGAGGTTAGCGATCCCAAAAGCGCACGCAATCCGCCGCGGCTCGTTTGCATCCGCTGAGAAATCCCAACCCGAAATCCCGAGCTGCTCAAGGTGCGCCCGGTGGGAGTTTTATCCTCAGCCCTGCCTCGCTGCACGGGGAGAAGCGGGAAGAAACAAACTAAAAAAGACAAGTCAGACGGAGGGGAAGACAGCGGAGAAAACCCGCGCAAACCGCCCGCCTGGCTTCGCTGTCGGCCCCGACCTGGTCCGGGCGCGTTTCTAGGAAAACAAAGCACTTTTCAGGCGCCCCGGAATCCCCGCGGCCTTCCAGCTAGCCCGAGCCGCTGCTTAACTGCCCACAGGTGCTGGCCCAGCCTTGGAGTTTTTCCCCTCTCTCAATCCCTGGGCTCCGATGGGACGCGAACCCGGGCCGCCTGTTCCAGTCCATTTTGTTTGCGCAAAACCTTTTTTACATTTATTCTTCGTTTTTCAGAAAAAGAATGCTGCCCTCAGTCTGATGGCAGCAATGGGTTTCTGAAGTAGCGACTTTCCTGGCCCCATTGTCGGTAGGAATTGCCGCTCATTTTCCCGGAAGGGAAGCAGCCAAAATATAAAAATTCCCTGGAACGACAAAAATGGCTTAAGTGCCACTTTTGAGTTCCTTTCGCACCTTGCACCTGAGACTAGCTCTGAGACTCCGGATTGTTTCCGCCATGCTCTCAATGCTAAATCCCACATCCCCTCCTCCCTCACCGGTCTCTGGGCGCGCTTCCGCAGCTCTCAAAGAGAGTCTGTGCTCAACTGCTTCTCACACTGCCCCCTACTTCGGCCCGCACTGTAGCCTGAGCTGTCGCGTCTACCGCGAGACCGGCGGCCTCGTCATGTACGAGTTCTGGGAGTCGCTGGGCAGCTGGCGGAAGTTCCTGCCCTGCCCGGTCAGCAAGGAGCTGCGGAAGTGCATTGTGGACTGCTCGGAGGCCCCTGAGAGCACCGAGACTCTCCTGCTGCCGTGTAAGTGCGCCAGTCGAATAAGACATCAACTACTCATAGTAGAGAGTTAGGGTGCGAATCCAGTCTATAATCAGTGTGCGACAGGCAAGTGTGCTTGCACTTTTCGTAGCAGAAGTTTTATGCAAGGCCCATTGCAGCACAAGGACATTGCACTGGAGATCGCATCGGACATCAGTGGGGGAATCTTGGAAGACCAACCCTCCCTCCCCACCTCACCCTTCTCTCGCTATCAATCTCACCTTCTCTACCTCTACACTCACCCTTCTCTCCCACCCCATCTCTCCCTTCTCTCCCTCCCCATCTCTCCCTTCTCTCCCTCCCCATCTCTCCCTTCTCTCCCTCCCCATCTCTCCCTTCTCTCCCTCCCCATCTCTCCCTTCTCTCCCTCCCCATCTCTCCCTTCTCTCCCTCCCCATCTCTCCCTTCTCTCCCTCCCCATCTCTCCCTTCTCTCCCTCCCCATCTCTCCCTTCTCTCCCTCCCCATCTCTCCCTTCTCTCCCTCCCCATCTCTCCCTTCTCTCCCTCCCCATCTCTCCCTTCTCTCCCTCCCCATCTCTCCCTTCTCTCCCTCCCCATCTCTCCCTTCTCTCCCTCATCTCACACACCTCACACACCTCACATACCTCACATACCTCACACACCTCACATACGTCACACACCTCACATACCTCACATACGTCACGCACCTCACATGCTCAATTAGTCGTGATTCCTGTGTTTCCTAGATTCACGCAGAACTTCTCTCGCGCGCTCTGCTACTCACAGTAGTCTAAATGGAATTATTTTAACTGGCCTTTCAGTGGAATGGTGGAAGCAGCTGGAGCACTGAGCAACTGAACTCGCTGGAGACGCTGGAACTCGTGCAGCTAGAATTTAACTGAGTCTGGCTACCAGAGCTCGCAGCCAGCAGTCCTGAGGTGGCCGGACTGAGTAGGACTGCTCCAGTTGATATTTGTCTGCTTAGACGACTGCGCCGCTGTGACTCGATGACAATCAAGACTTTTGCTTTTGTTTCATGCCTAATAAATGCAGCCTCAGTTGAAACAAATTCCCCAATCCCTTAGGGAGTCTTGTAAGCAGGCTTTAGACAAAATATAGAGATAAGTGTGGGAAGTAAAGTGTAGAGAAGGGTGAGATGGGGTGGGAGAGAAGGGAGAGATGGGGAGGGAGAGAAGGGAGAGATGGGGAGGGAGAGAAGGGTGAGATGGGGTGGGAGAGAAGGGAGAGATGGGAGAGATGAGGAGGGAGAGAAGGGAGAGATGGATAGGGAGAGAAGGGTGAGATGAGGAGGGAGAGAAGGGTGAGATGAGGAGGGAGAGAAGGGAGAGATGGATAGGGAGAGAAGGGTGAGTTGAGGAGGGAGAGAAGGGTGAGATGAGGAGGGAGAAAAGGGTGAGTTGCGGAGGGAGAGAAGGGAGAGATGGATAGGGAGAGAAGGGTGAGTTGAGGAGGGAGAGAAGGGTGAGATGAGGAGGGAGAAAAGGGTGAGTTGCGGAGGGAGAGAAGGGAGAGATGGATAGGGAGAGAAGGGTGAGATGAGGAGGGAGAGAAGGGTGAGATGAGGAGGGAGAGAAGGGTGAGATGAGGAGGGAGAGAAGGGAGAGATGGATAGGGAGAGAAGGGTGAGATGAGGAGGGAGAGAAGGGTGAGATGAGGAGGGAGAGAAGGGTGAGATGAGGAGGGAGAGAAGGGAGAGATGGATAGGGAGAGAAGGGTGAGTTGAGGAGGGAGAGATGGGAGAAATGAGGAGGGAGAGAAGGGTGAGATGAGGAGGGAGAGAAGGGAGAGATGGATAGGGAGAGAAGGGTGAGATGAGGAGGGAGAGAAGGGTGAGATGAGGAGGGAGAGAAGGGTGAGATGAGGAGGGAGAGAAGGGAGAGATGGATAGGGAGAGAAGGGTGAGTTGGAGAGGGAGAGAAGGGTGAGTTGAGGAGGGAGAGAAGGGTGAGTTGAGGAGGGAGAGAAGGGTGAGATGCGGAGGGAGAGATGGATAGGGAGAGAAGGGTGAGTTGAGGAGGGAGAGAAGGGTGAGATGCGGAGGGAGAGAAGGGAGAGATGGATAGGGAGAGAAGGGTGAGATGAGGAGGGAGAGAAGGGAGAGATGAGGAGGGAGATCAGTAGCAGTGGAAGGCATGCACTGTGAAGCGCAGGGGATGGCTTTGAAAGCGAGGCGGATGAAGGCAGGCGGAGGCTGGGAGCAGCGCCAGCGGAGCGGGCCATCGTACGCATCGCTGGCTGCTCAGCCTTGGAGGCCAGCCAGCCGGCTGCAGGCCAGAGCCGCGCAGCTTTTGACATGGCGGAGCCGGCAGCAAAGAAGCCGATGAGAACCTGCCCCTTGTTCACCGGCACTGCTGCTTAATTAATGCCTTTTTCCCCTAAAAGAGAAAAAGCAACGCAAACAGGCCAGAGGCAGCTTCAATCGAATCTTTGCCGGGATCGAGTCCGCGTCCCGCCCCGCTCCGCTGCGCGAGTTGAGCAGAATGTCGGGGTGGAGAGCCTTCAGTGCCGCCCCCGGCTTCCGCCACAAAAGCTGCCGCCTCTGCCAGGGAAATGAGGCCCGCAGATTGCATCGGTACAGGCGGGCAACAATGAGTCTGAGAGCTTTGATCTACGCGCCACTGCGGGCTCTGTGGGACAGGCTGTCATTGATTTGCAAAATATAATCTTTTTTCTCTGTTTAATTTCTCCAGTTGATTGCCGCCAGATTAAACAAACGGATTTAGGCCCATTCGGGACAGAAGTCTGAGCTCCACCAGCTGACAAGATCTCCTATTAATTGGGCTTGGAACAGGGGACTCCCACAGATGCGGCGATAGCACTCCATCCAGCAATGCTGCTTGCCTAGACCAACGCTCACAATAGCTCACTGACAGCCAGCTCACTGACAGCCAGCTCACTGACAGCAAGCTCACTGACAGCCAGCTCACTGACGCCCAGCTCACTGACAGCCAGCTCACTGACAGCCAGCTCACTGACAGCCAGCTCACTGACGCCCAGCTCACTGACACCCAGCTCACTGACACCCAGCTCACTGACTATCACAAATGTGGACTCAGAGAAGCAGATTCTGCAAGCTCAAAAGCTTGAGCTAACCCGCCCAGGAGACGCAATCCAGAAAAGTGCTCAGTCGGCCATTGCATCGGCTCGTAAACAAATCCCGACAGGGATTTTAATCCCTCTTTAGTTCAGAGCTGTGCATTGCTCACGGATTCTACAATTCAGGCCTCAAGGTGGGCGTGGGTGGGTGGTGTCCCAGCCTCCGCTCACCATGCAATAATTAATGCCACCTCGGCCCAGGTGCGTTAGTGCCGGTGTGAAGTGGGCACGCAGGACTGCGCGGAATTCAAACACGTCAGCTGGATCCGCAGCTGCCTTCTTCTAGGAGTGAAATTTCGCTGATTGTTTTCGCTTTTCTCGCAAATCGGCTCGCCCGTCTACCGGGAAAAAGTGCTCAGGCCGCGTTTGAGCAGCAGGCAAAATGGTTAAAGACGATTAGGAGAGATTCTGGGCCAGCTCTAGCAGCCCGCTTTGCTGACTGCAGCTCCCAGAAGCCACATGTCATCGTAGAATGCAGCTGTATCAGTTTTTCCGTTGTCACTTTGCCTGCAAAGTTGAATCACAGCTGACAGTTTTAGGCGACAACTGACTGCATTCAGACAGTTTTAGGTGACAGCTGACTGCATTCAGACAGTTTTAGGTGACAGCTGACTGCATTCAGTTTTAGGTGACAGCTGACTGCATTCAGACAGTTTTAGGTGACAGCTGACTGCATTAAGACAGTTTTAGGTGACAGCTGACTGCATTCAGACAGTTTTAGGTGACAGCTGACTGCATTCAGTTTTAGGTGACAGCTGACTCCATTCAGACAGTTTTAGGTGACAGCTGATTGCATTCAGACAGTTTTAGGTGACAACTGACTGCATTCAGACAGTTTTAGATGACAGCTGACTCCATTCAGACAGTTTTAGGTGACAGCTGACTGCATTCAGACAGTTTTAGGTGACAGCTGATTGCATTCAGACAGTTTTAGGTGACAACTGACTGCATTCAGACAGTTTTAGATGACAGCTGACTCCATTCAGATAGTTTTAGGTGACAGCTGACTGCATTAAGACAGTTTTAGGTGACAGCTGACTGCATTCAGACAGTTTTAGGTGACAGCTGACTGCATTCAGTTTTAGGTGACAGCTGACTGCATTCAGACAGTTTTAGGTGACAGCTGACTGCATTCAGTTTTAGGTGACAGCTGACTGCATTCAGACAGTTTTAGGTGACAGCTGACTGCATTCAGTTTTAGGTGACAGCTGACTCCATTCAGACAGTTTTAGGTGACAGCTGACTCCATTCAGACAGTTTTAGGTGACAGCTGACTGCATTCAGACAGTTTTAGGTGACAGCTGACTGCATTCAGACAGTTTTAGGTGACAGCTGACTCCATTCAGACAGTTTTAGGTGACAGCTGACTGCATTCAGACAGTTTTAGGTGACAGCTGACTGCATTCAGACAGTTTTAGGTGACAGCTGACTCCATTCAGTTTTAGGTGACAGCTGACTCCATTCAGACAGTTTTAGGTGACAGCTGACTCCATTCAGACAGTTTTAGGTGACAGCTGACTGCATTCAGACAGTTTTAGGTGACAGCTGACTCCATTCAGACAGTTTTAGGTGACAGCTGACTCCATTCAGACAGTTTTAGGTGACAGCTGACTGCATTCAGACAGTTTTAGGTGACAGCTGACTGCATTCAGACAGTTTTAGGTGACAGCTGACGCCTCAGACGTATTAAAGAAAAAAAATTGTTTCTAAGAATCCAGGTGTCTGTAAATCATTCGGACATATTTAGGCAGGTGTGGTAGTTTCTGTCTGCTAAATTCTTCATTGTCGCAGTTTGCAAAACGATTAGCGATCTTGGCGATTCCCTGGCCGATAATTAGAAAAGGCCGAACGGCAGCCCGCGGTAGCCAAGCGGAAATTCAGGCAGAGAAGTGCAGCCTGTTTGTTTTGGTTCTGGCTCTCTGACTACCGGCGCCGCCCGGCCCAGCAGCCGAAGTCACACTGGCGCGGGCCAGGTTTATCAGCACTGACACGGCGGAACTTGCCAAAGTGTGCACTGCACCCTGCACTGTCTGCCCGGCTGCCGAAAATAACTCCGCAGCAACTTTTAGATCTTTGCCGCCATTGTGCGAGCCGCTGTTTTTTGGCTCGGTTTACCAGGGTCGGCATGCCAGCTCGATGGCTCCGCGATGACTCACTCACTGTGGTCCGCCATCAGTTGCACTGACAACACTGCCTGTTTACTACATTTATTTCATTTCCATTTCATTTCCATTTCATTTCCATTTCATTTCCATTTCATTTCCATTTCATTTCCATTTCATTTCCATTTCATTTCCATTTCATTTCCATTTCATTTCCATTTCATTTCCCTGATTGCCTGATTCCTTGATTCATGTGGCGTCTGTCTCATTGCCTTGTTGCCATGGTTACGGAACAATGATGAAGAAACTGCCTGAGGATCGGCAGCAGCAGCAGCGGCAGCAGCGGCAGCAGCGGCAAGTTAAAACAGGCAGCAACAGTGAATTAAAATAACCGATTAGTTGGCCCTATAAACTAGCGGTGGCTTTGCCAACAGGCCGCAGGTCCATTTGCTATTCATAGCGCTGCCAGAATCGGCCTGTGCCTGGAGAGGCCCTAAATGTGGCCTAGCGGCTCACGGAACTCGAATAAGCGGCAAAATTGTTCTTTAATTGCAGATCAAGGCAGTGCAGCATCCTGAACTTGGGCCTCCACTTATGCACATTTATTTTCGGTTGCTGTCGGCTCTATTAATGATTTATCTAGACAGGTAAAGGTGTGATATAATGCCTAGGCTGCTGCTGCTGCTGCTGCTTCTTCTGCTGCGCGCCATTCAGCCTAAAACACCTTCGCGGAGGCAACTAAGGATCTAAACTGTACAGATAGGAAGGTGAGCAATGTCAACAGCTGCTCAAAGCTTTGAGTCCGAGTCTATGAGTTGTTTTGGCAAATTAAACTATGTTTTTAGCGTGTTTAGCAGTACAGAAGGCAGTACAGAAGGCAGTACAGAAGGCAGTACAGAAGACAGTGCGGAAGACAGTACATAAGGCAGTACAGAAAACATTACAGAAGGCAGTACAGAAAACATTACAGAAGACAGTACAGAAGACATTACAGAAGACAGTACAGAAGACAGTACAGAAGACAGTACAGAAGACAGTACAGAAGACAGTACTGAAGGCAGTACAGAAGGCAGTACAGAAGACAGAACAGAAGGCAGTACAGAAGGCAGTACAGAAGGCAGTACAGAAGGCAGTGCGGAAGACAGTACAGAAGGCAGAACAGAAGGCAGTACAGAAGGCAGTACAGAAGGCAGTACAGAAGACAGTGCGGAAGACAGTACATAAGGCAGTACAGAAAACATTACAGAAGGCAGTACAGAAAACATTACAGAAGACAGTACAGAAGACATTACAGAAGACAGTACAGAAGACAGTACAGAAGACAGTACAGAAGACAGTACAGAAGGCAGTACAGAAGGCAGTACAGAAGGCAGTACAGAAAACATTACAGAAGACAGTACAGAAGGCAGTACAGAAGGCAGTACAGAAGGCAGTACAGAAGACAGTGCGGAAGACAGTACATAAGGCAGTACAGAAAACATTACAGAAGGCAGTACAGAAAACATTACAGAAGACAGTACAGAAGACATTACAGAAGACAGTACAGAAGACAGTACAGAAGACAGTACAGAAGACAGTACAGAAGACAGTACTGAAGGCAGTACAGAAGGCAGTACAGAAGACAGAACAGAAGGCAGTACAGAAGGCAGTACAGAAGGCAGTACAGAAGGCAGTGCGGAAGACAGTACAGAAGGCAGAACAGAAGGCAGTACAGAAGGCAGTACAGAAGGCAGTACAGAAGACAGTGCGGAAGACAGTACATAAGGCAGTACAGAAAACATTACAGAAGGCAGTACAGAAAACATTACAGAAGACAGTACAGAAGACATTACAGAAGACAGTACAGAAGACAGTACAGAAGACAGTACAGAAGACAGTACAGAAGGCAGTACAGAAGGCAGTACAGAAGGCAGTACAGAAAACATTACAGAAGACAGTACAGAAGGCAGTACAGAAGGCAGTACAGAAGGCAGTACAGAAGACAGTACAGAAGACAGTACAGAAGGCAGTACAGAAGGCAGTACAGAAGGCAGTACAGAAGACAGTACAGAAGGCAGTACAGAAGACAGTACATAAGGCAGTACCGAAGACAGTACAGAAGGCAGTACAGAAGGCAGTACAGAAGGCAGTACAGAAGGCAGTACAGAAAACATTACAGAAGACAGTACAGAAGACAGTACAGAAGACAGTACAGAAGACAGTACAGAAGGCAGTACAGAAGGCAGTACAGAAGGCAGTACAGAAAACATTACAGAAGACAGTACAGAAGACAGTACAGAAGACAGTACAGAAGACAATACAGAAGGCAGTACAGAAGGCAGTACAGAAGGCAGTACAGAAAACATTACAGAAGACAGTACAGAAGGCAGTACAGAAGGCAGTACTGAAGACAGTACAGAAAACATTACAGAAGACAGTACAGAAGACAGTACAGAAGACAGTACAGAAGACAATACAGAAGGCAGTACAGAAGGCAGTACAGAAGGCAGTACAGAAAACATTACAGAAGACAGTACAGAAGGCAGTACAGAAGGCAGTACTGAAGACAGTACAGAAGACAGTACAGAAGACAGTACAGAAGGCAGTACAGAAGGCAGTATAGAAGACAGAACAGAAGGCAGTACAGAAGACAGTACATAAGGCAGTACAGAAGACAGTACAGAAGACAGTACAGAAGGCAGTACAGAAGACAGTACAGAAACTGCTAAAATATCTTCGAATAATGCACTCGAAGTGTTTCGATGGACAGCTAGTTTCTATCCAGTGATGTTGAAGCAAACGGAATTTCCAAACAGAAAATGAGTTGCTAACCGAGTCGTGATTTGGATTTCTCATTCACGGCTGGTCCCAGTGGAATCAGCCTCACTCCATTTACCTTTCGAGTCCCGAAATCTCAGTTGCACTTTATCGCAATATCCCCTTCTTCCCCCGACCCACCGGTCCAAATCCCATCTGGTCATACCGTTGGCAGTCGCACAGCAAGTTTAGAACCTGTCAAACCCTGTCAAAAAACTGTCACGTGCATTGTTTTTGGAAAAGCAGAGAAAGCTATACTATTTTCAAAATAAATGTCCCAAAATTCCAGGATCCGCCCTTTATCCCCAAATCACGTGACCCGCAGTTGAACAGAGAGCGCGTAGGCGGAGCCGATGGGATTTCTGCTCCTAGGAGCCCAGGGCCCCTCTGTGTGGTCCCTCCCACCTGGACTTAGGCTCCATGGAATGGAATGCTCTTCAAACTGCAGTCCTTGCCGTGGGACCCAAGCCCAAGACCCATGGGTGTCTCATATGCTACTGAGTCAGCCGCCCCCGCACGTACACAGCGGCTCCTCAGTCTCATGGGGTGGAGCTGCTGGTCCCGCGAATCTAATTTTAGTCACAGGGGCACAGACGCATGCGCCAAGTTGAATAACAAACCGTCAGCCCGCCACCCTAGCGGAGGGGGGGTGGCGCATCTTCAGTGCTTCTTGTCCATTTCCAGTGCAAACGCAACAAACTCCAGCTGGGGGTCTTTGGTTGGCTGGCCTGCTAGGAAAATGAACTGTTTTTTGGCCGACACCCGGCTCGCCCCACCCCGGCCCGAGTGCGAAGTGTTGGGCGCCCACCCCCAACTATTCTGTTTTGCGGTTAAAGAACTGGCCGAATTAAGACAGCGGCGTCTCCCCAGCTGCTGCAGCCAGAGCCCAGACACAAAACTGCTGCTTTTTGGGGGCCTGAGCTCCTCAGTCTTCAAGCCTGCTGCATTAGGAAAAAAATCCAACAACTTGTCGCTGTAGAGAACGGTGAGTTCGTCTTTCTTACCATTGCTAGGCAGGGCAGTCGCCACCCCAAGGCCGGCTGCTCAAACTCAGAAATAGCCAAATTAGGCCCCATGCCGCTTTTAGACTTGCCGGCCTATTTTTAAAATGGCCTATCAATAGGCTATCAATAAGCCAAGCTGTCAATCAATCCCCAATGTCCTGAGGGCTGCAGGTGCCGGCCTCCCATAGCTCCGGTGACTGCGGAGGAAGCCAGGAAGGACATTGTGCTAAATGCGGACTCTAGGCGTCTCCCCGGGTGGTCAGTCTCTGCCCTGCTGTGTGGATGCACTTTAATTTCTTTTCTTAGCTTCGGTGTCATATTTGGAGAGTTTCGAATCAGTCGCTGGGATTCCACAGCTTCCGAATGCCATCGTAGGATCCGTGGACAGGTTAGTTCTTGCGCAATTTTGCCTCAGCGCAGTGGCTAAATTCCTCGTCCATTTAGTCTATAAATAAGCGTAGACGATTGCGCTTCGAGTTCGAGGGAGAATCCCGAGCAGCCGGTCCTGTCAAATTAATCCCAGCCAGTCAGCTTCCCACTAGAACAGGGAGACCGGGAGGGGGAGGGAGGCGGCACTTGATGTCATTAATCTCGCATCTGCAGCATCAGTAGCTTCCTGCGAAAATGACTGCGCAGAAGCTTCAAAGGCAGCCGGCCGCGCTCAGATGCGGGCGGATTGTTCGCGGACTCTGGCTGCAGCGGGCCGAGGACAATGGGCTCCCAGATTTTGGGGAATCCAGCCGTGCCTAGGAGCAGGTGAAACAAACAGTTTCGCTCTGTTGATTCTGGCCTAGCAACTCAGTCATTGTTCGTCCCTAGCAACCGTGCTCGGAGGGATTCCTGAACAATGGGGATCAGAGTCTCCTGCAAGCGCACGCGAAACTGGGAGCCGGCTGGCTGCTGCGACTTTGTTTGGGGAGTTTTGGGAGCTGAAGCAGTTTTGTCCCAAAGCATCCAAGCGAACACTTCGAGCTGGCGGCTTCTCTTGCAACCAGGAGATGGGGAAATTGGGGATTCGAGAGGCCGGGAACAATGCGAGAGGCTGAGGAAGAGAGAGTAACGGAGAATGGGAGAGAAACTGGATTATACTCGTAGAGTGACAGGGAGAGTGACAGAGAAAGGAATGAGCGAAGGTAATGACCAGAGTGACGAGAGCTACAGGGAGAGAGTGACAGAGTGAGGAAGATAGTAGAGGATGCGGAGGCAGGTGAGATTGGAAGGCCCGTGGAGACAATGGTCAGTGAGGCTGTCAGAGCAGGGCAATGGCCCGGTCACGGGCTGGCGGCATGCAAATTGCACCTTCCACCGAAAGACGCTGAAAAACAGGCAAAGTTTTCCGCAAATTGCCTGCCCTGGTTGCCATTTAGCGGCAGGAAGTGGAAACAGTCGGGCACTCCGCTTTCCTGCTCGAGTGCCGCAGCCAGGGCTAATTTGGCCTCGGTGCATTGGCTGCGGCCGAGCTGCCGTCCCGCTCACCGCACGACCTTCCCGCTTGGCTGCGCCGGGGGCTCCTTGGCCGGGCCGTGGAAGCGGCGGTCCGCAACGGCTGACGTGACACCTGCCAAATTATCGCTTAGTTGACAGGCTGCACTGCCTGACTTTCTCATCTGAATTCTCAACTGGGCTCTGCGTTTTGCTCAAATTGAATTTTTCCTGCCCACCCAGTTTAAGCCTGCATTGTCCAGTTCTCGTTAGCGCAATCTGCCTGTGGTCTGGCCCTGGATGCGGCCTGTACTTTGGATACTGAGTCTGTGCAGAACATGTCTTTGCTATCCTGTCCTGTCTGTGCCATCCTGTCCTGTCTGTGCCATCCTGTCCTGTCTGTGCTATCCTGTCCTGTCTGTGCCATCCTGTCCTGTCTGTGCTATCCTGTCCTGTCTGTGCTATCCTGTCCTGTATGTGCTATCCTGTCCTGTCTGTGCCATCCTGTCCTGTCTGTGCCATCCTGTCCTGTCTGTGCCATCCTGTCCTGTCTGTGCCATCCTGTCCTGGCTGTGCCATCCTGTCCTGTCTGTGCCATCCTGTCCTGGCTGTGCCATCCTGTCCTGTCTGTGCCATCCTGTCCTGTCTGTGCCATCCTGTCTGTGCCATCCTGTCCTGTCTGTGCCATCCTGTCTGTGCCATCCTGTCCTGTCTGTGCCATCCTGTCCTGTCTGTGCCATCCTGTCCTGTCTGTGCCATCCTGTTCTGTCTGTGCCATCCTGTCCTGTCTGTGCCATCCTGTCCTGTCTGTGCCATCCTGTCCTGTCTGTGCCATCCTGTCCTGTCTGTGCCATCCTGTCCTGTCTGTGCCATCCTGTCTGTGCCATCCTGTCCTGTCTGTGCCATCCTGTTCTGTCTGCTCGTTCCTGTTCTGTCTGCTCATTCCTGTTCTGTCTGCTCGTTCCTGTTCTGTCTGCTCATTCCTGTTCTGCCTGCTCATTCCTGTTCTGTCTGTGTGCCCCGTTGCTCACCCAGTCGCTGAGAGCATCATTTCCAGTCTGAGTCGGGATCATTCAGTCCGTGTGCATGCCCATTGTGAAGCCGCCTCCTTTCTGTTGCGTCCCTTAATTGCTCTCCGCTTGTCAGCTCTAGTATTTTCCCTTGAACTCAGATCAGACTAAGGTCTGCCTAGCATTGACCTGCTACCTCGCTCTCCGCTTGTCACAAACTGAGTCTAAGTTTGTTTGAGAAGTTACATAAGCGTTGCCGATACAGAGTGAGTGAGAGAGAATGCTGAGTCCTGAGCTGTCATCATCAGCTGAAACATGCAGTGGGACCCGCACACCTGTAGTCAGAGCAGACAATGCGACACCTCAGTGTGGGGAATTCTCCCATGTTTTCCCACCCTTCCCGCCGATTCAGACACGCCGGGAAGTCATTGTCCCCCGGGACTCGCCGCTTAAGAATCCACCGGCTGGCTCGTGCACTTTTTGCCCGTCCTCCTGCACTTCCCCTGGAGACGGGAGCGGAGACTCGGATACGCTTTCTCCCTGCCTGCCCGCCGCCGGCCCTAGCTTCCCCTTGTCCAAAAATGGCAACCCGGCTACCCGCTGGCGCCCTCCCCGCCTCCCCAACTTGAGTCTCCGGCCGGCTCGGGTAGGCGCACGGAGACGACGTACGGGAAGAAAATCCCTTCAGGCCGGACCCCGGGAGTAAAGGGGGCGCAGCAGCCGGGGGATCCGCTTATTGATCGCAGGCGGGGACGCGGCTATTTTTAGCTGCAGTGGGATCAGTGCGTGGGCAGCGCTTTGCCCTCTGCCCGCTTCTGCTCGTGTTTGAAGAAGCAGCTAAGAAAAGGGATATTGATGGGCCGGGGGGGGAGGAGAGGGCAGCAGACGGAAGGCTCGGTGTGCCGGTTGCTAGGCAACGCTGGCCTGCAGAGCCAATGACGGCCCGGGAAGGGAAAATCCGCTCTGGCGGCCACCCCCCGCAGAGGAGGACAAAAATAGCTTTGGGGCGCCTCCCCAGCCATATAAATGCGGCAGCCCTGCGCCCTGAGCCGCCTCCTCCCCGGCACCGAACAGCAGAAGAAAGAGTTCCTGGAAAAAAACAGCTAGAAATAAGAGGCCAGCTTTCTCCGACTCACTCGAGTTGAACCTGCTCGAAGCATCCGAGACCCGCTGCCAAGCAAGCACTGTAAGTTCCTTTTGTAGCTTATCTGAGACCATCTAATTGTAGAGGCACTTGAGACAGGGCTGCCCAATAAAGACCTTATCTGCCCGTCTTTGTTCTCGCTTCCCATAGAAAATAGAAGAAAAACTCCAGTGGCTTTACCTGGCCAAGCAGGCCAGCAGCGCCAGTTTTGATTACGAGCAAAGGTGCACGCAGGGGGGCATTGTAAAACTAAACAGATTGCACGCCTGTAGTACAACTGGTGCAGTTTTATTGGGCCCGGGCCGAATCCGCTTTGATCATTCGCACAGTTGGCTCTTTCATTTTGCCGCGCGGCCAGTCTTTGATCATTCCCCAGTTGTTTCAAGTGAGCGGGAACCCGATGACCCGGTCCCTCCGGTCAGCGACAAGGCCGCATCCCCTTCATCTATGCTGGTCCCCCTCCTCCACGCGTGTTTGCCGCTGCCCCCGCGGTGGCCGCACTTTAAAATGGCATATATGGCTGAGCAGTGGGCGGTGCCAGCGTGGGATCTGGCTGATCCCGCATCCCAACCTGCAGCAGCGGGAGAACAATGAGCTTGCTTGCCCTGGGACATTTAACTTTCTGGCTGTGGATGAGGGGCTTGTGTTCTGCGCTTTCTGCAGTCACCTCCGCCCCCTCGCCAACATTGTTTGCAGGCCAGCCAGCCACCGCCGCCGCCGCCGTTCCACTCCGCTGGCCATAGACTAAACCAGCTCAACACAATGACGGACATCTTAGCCGGCGAGCGAGTTCTGCAGAGCACAGTGCTCCGCGAGAAAGGTGAGCAAACTCCACGCTTTGAGCACTGCCGCCCCCGCACTCGCCCGATTTCCTTGCCCTAAGAGTTTGTCGCATTTCTTAGTCCATTCTTGACTACTTTTCGCGCCCTCCTGTGGTGTCCTACTGATAGTAGAGCCATGCGAAAAAATGCGCCTAAATCTGCTAGAAAGAAGAATTTGCATTAGATTTTTGTTTAATTGCAGGCGAGTTCGCCAAGACAGGCAGCCCGAACCTGGTCTGCACCGCCCTGCCCTCCCACTGGCGCTCCAACAAGAGCCTGCCGAACCCCTTCAAAGTGGTGGCACTCGGCGAGGTGCCCGACGGCACCCGCGTCACTCTGGCTGCAGGCAACGAAGAGAACTGCTTCGCCGAGATGAAGAACCCGGTGGCGTACATGCACTCGCAGGTGGCCAAGTTCAACGACCTGCGCTTCATCGGGCGCAGCGGCAGAGGTGAGAATCGTGGGATTTCACTTAACCGAGACACCAAGATACCTAAAATGCCGCCACAAACGCGTCTGTCTCGAAATCCCCAACTCAAAGTGCTTATTTCCTGGAAGATTCTTTGTAAAATCCCAATTCTCATGCGTTTGAATATTGTTCTTGATAAATTTATCGCTTTATTTTGACCGGAGATGCCTGACTTCAAAGGCAACGAAGGATGCCGTGCCACAGGTGGCGCAAAGCAAATAATTAACAAATTAGCCATGAATTGCCCAAATGCTGAGCAACTGCTGTCTGCCGACCTGTTTGGACTTTTAGCTGCGACTTGCAGGACACCGGAATGTCACTGCCACATGGAAGGGATCAATCTGGATGGGATCAATCTGGATAGGATCAATCTGGATGGGATCAATCTGGATAGGATCAATCTGGATGGGATCAATCTGGAAGGGATCAATCTGGATGGAATCAATCTGGATGGAATCAATCTGGATGGGATCAATCTGGAAGGGATCAATCTGGATGGGATCAATCTGGATAGGATCAATCTGGATGGGATCAATCTGGATAGGATCAATCTGGATGGGATCAATCTGGATGGGATCAATCTGGATAAGATCAATCTGGATAAGATCAATCTGGATGGGATCAATCTGGATGGGATCAATCTGGATGGGATCAATCTGGAAGGGATCAATCTGGATGGAATCAATCTGGATGGAATCAATCTGGATGGGATCAATCTGGAAGGGATCAATCTGGATGGGATCAATCTGGATGGGATCAATCTGGAAGGGATCAATCTGGATGGAATCAATCTGGATGGGATCAATCTGGAAGGGATCAATCTGGATGGGATCAATCTGGATGGAATCAATCATGATGGGATCAATCTGGATGGAATCAATCATGATGGGATCAATCTGGATGGAATCAATCTGGATGGGATCAATCTGGATAAGATCAATCTGGATAAGATCAATCTGGATGGGATCAATCTGGATGGAATCAATCTGGATGGAATCAATCTGGATAAGATCAATCTGGATGGGATCAATCTGGATGGGATCAATCTGGATAAGATCAATCTGGATGGGATCAATCTGGATGGGATCAATCTGGATGGAATCAATCTGGATGGGATCAATCTGGATGGAATCAATCTGGATGGGATCAATCTGGATGGGATCAATCTGGATGGAATCAATCTGGATGGAATCAATCTGGATGGGATCAATCTGGATGGAATCAATCTGGATGGGATCAATCTGGATGGGATCAATCTGGAAGGGATCAATCTGGATGGAATCAATCTGGATGGGATCAATCTGTATGGAATCAATCTGGATGGGATCAATCTGGATAAGATCAATCTGGATAAGATCAATCTGGATGGGATCAATCTGGAAGGGATCAATCTGGATGGGATCAATCTGGATGGGATCAATCTGGAAGGGATCAATCTGGATGGAATCAATCTGGATGGGATCAATCTGGATGGAATCAATCTGGATGGGATCAATCAGGATGGGATCAATCTGGATGGAATCAATCTGGATGGGATCAATCTGGATGGAATCAATCTGGATGGGATCAATCTGGATAAGATCAATCTGGATAAGATCAATCTGGATGGGATCAATCTGGATGGGATCAATCTGGATGGGATCAATCTGGATGGAATCAATCTGGATGGGATCAATCTGGATAAGATCAATCTGGATAAGATCAATCTGGATGGGATCAATCTGGATGGAATCAATCTGGATGGAATCAATCTGGATGGGATCAATCTGGATGGGATCAATCTGGATGGGATCAATCTGGATGGAATTAGTCGGGATAGAAGCTGTCGTTTTTTGGGACTGACGCAAGTAGAACCCCAGTTTTGCCAATTTTCCTCAGTCGATTTAGTGACTGCTTTGCTCGGGTGTCCCATCACGTGACCCCATTAGCATTAAAAAATTGGCTCGGAAAATGTGAATCGCCGGCACCAATTTCAGGCAAGTTCCTCAACCTGTCAATCACGGTGGAGACCTACCCGCCGCAGATCGCCATCTACTGCAAGGCCATCAAGGTCACGGTTGACGGGCCGCGCGAGCCGCGCAGCAAGATCAGTGAGTGACCTCCGCCCCCCAAATCCCATGGGATGCTGGCCCGCCATCGGTCCCCGAAAAGCTTTTCTGACCGATTGCGTGAGCGATCGCGGCCCAGGAAGTTGCGGCCCAAATTGCGGAAAAATCGCAGCTGCAATTTGAGCAGCCGCCCCCCACCGGATGCTCCCGGGCCGCCGCCTCCATGCAGCTCAGCCCCCCCGCATTTCGAAGATTAATTAGCGAATCGGGGATTTATTCTTTGAGCAGGTTTTTGAAAGTGTATCGGATCCCGGCATTTCCTCTTCCCACAGCTTACCGTCCGAGTTCCCTATTTATTGTCGGATTAACTTAAGCTTATCCTGCAGCCAGCTCACCCCGCACTGCTCAAGTCTTGAATTGCGGCTGTCTGCATTGAATCGGGATTTGAAAGTGGCTGCTAAAACTTTGACGTGTTTGACTGAAGATTTGAAAAGAATTCTGTTTGATCCTTCGATGCCGCCTGAACTAAACGGCATCGCCCAAGCAGTCTACTAACAGTAGCGCGCTACACATTTTGCAGAGCGACTCAACGAGGACTCGATGCCGCGGCATCATCGGCACTCCGGATCGCCCGGAGCTCCGCCCTACCCGCTGTTGGACCGGAACCTCCTGCGCTGCAGCATCCACGGCCACTTCAAGGGCCTCTCGCTGCCCGGGTCGCCCAGCACCCCTGAGATCTACAGGGAGAATAGATGTGAGCTGGGGTGAGACTAGATGGGTTGATAGATCTACAGGGAGAATAGATGTGAGCTGGGGTGAGACTAGATGGGTTGATAGATCTACAGGGAGAATAGATGTGAGCTGGGGTGAGACTAGATGGGTTGATAGATCTACAGGGAGAATAGATGTGAGCTGGGGTGAGACTAGATGGGTTGATAGATCTGGGAGGCTGCAAGGCTTCACTAGTGAAAAATCGATACCCGCTCATTTCAGCCCGCAGCGATGGCGAGGTGGTCAGCCTGATCCGGGCGAAGATCCCCCGCACAGACAGCGGCGACAGCCTGACAGCCGGGCGCAGTGTTTCCAAGGCGCCGAGCGCTGACAGCCTACACTCTCGCTGCAGCCAGAACCCCCATCTGGAGGCCGCGCTGCGCGACCCGGAGGCTCCGCCGCCTCCACCGCCGCTGCTGCCACCGCCACCGCCGCCTCCGCTGCCACCGCCGCCGCAGTCTCAGCCGGCTCTGCCGCCCCCGCCGCCTCTTCTGCGTCGGTGCAACAGCCAGTCAGCCGGCAGCGGCAGCTGGCACTCGGCCTTCGCTGCCGCCGCAGCGGCAGCCGCAGCCGCAGCCGTGAGCCATCAGCAGCATCAGTTTTATCATCATCATCAGCATCAGCAGCAGCAGCAGCAGCAGCAGATGGTATCTGGCAGCGGCTCTGCCTTCACCCGGATGCAGCTCCGGCGCTCAATGACCGAGGACTCGGAGGACACGAACGGCAGCCGGGAGAACAGCCCCGGCCACGGCTCGCCCAGCAGCCTCGGCAGCCACCCGTCCGTCTGGAAGCCGTACAGCAGTGGCAACGGCATGATGGAGTGAGCGGCTCAGCTGGCAGCCACTCAGACTCTGCGGACAATGTCCTAGGCTTGGTTCTCACTTGTCGCTCCGTAAATTTCATCCTTTCGACTTCCCCATCTGTTCCGTCTGTCCATCTGTCTGTCTACTGGTCACTGTCCAGTTGTTCGTGACAATTGTTGTGTGCAAAAGAAAATAATTTTGCTATTTTATAGACCCTGCGCCCCCCACCCGATCGTTCAACGCTGCCTACTTTATAGAGGCTTCTAGAAAAGCGAGCGCAGCCCTTCTGCATCTCAGCCTACCGTCATTTCCTGTGCATTTACTCGGCCTCCGATGCGTCCCTGCTTCGCTCTCGTTCAATTAAAAAATGAAAACTTTCCGACAAAAACTGTTTCTTTCGTACTACTCACTCCACGGACACACTACTTGCCGCGAGTAGCCAGCTACGCGTGCGTGCGCGCGAGCGTGCCAGACTTTGCTAACCAGCTTATACATTCGCAATCCTTTGCATACAAGTAAATCCATTGTCTATATGTTAATTTATTTATTTACGATTGTCCAGTGAACTCCGCCTGCGATTGCAATAATAGCGGCTTGTCTGTGTTGTCCGCGCCGACTCCCCCGCACTGCCAGCCCCGCAATGTTCGACGGTGCAGAAATAGAGCACAAGTTTGAGAACTACTCATACTGCATCGCTAACTGTCACCGCGAGCACCAGCAGATCCTGCTGTCACACTGACTTGCTTTGCTCTATTATACACAAAATACTGCTCTTCATACACTAACGACTGTCCGTCTGTCTGTTCAGGGTGGCTGTCTGTCCATCTGTCTGTCTGTCCGTCTGTCTGTCTGTCTGGGTGTCTGTCTGTCTGTGCTGGGTGTCTGTCTGTCTGTGCTGGGTGTCTGTCTGTGCTGGGTGTCTGTCTGTGCTGGGTGTCTGTCTGTGCTGGGTGTCTGTCTGTCTGTGCTGGGTGTCTGTCTGTGCTGGGTGTCTGTCTGTCTGTGCTGGGTGTCTGTCTGTCTGTGCTGGGTGTCTGTCTGTGCTGGGTGTCTGTCTGTGCTGGGTGTCTGTCTGTGCTGGGTGTCTGTCTGTCTGTGCTGGGTGTCTGTCTGTGCTGGGTGTCTGTCTGTCTGTGCTGGGTGTCTGTCTGTGCTGGGTGTCTGTCTGTCTGTGCTGGGTGTCTGTCTGTGCTGGGTGTCTGACTGTCTGTGCTGGGTGCTGTCTGTGCTGGGTGTCTGTCTGTGCTGGGTGTCTGTCTGTCTGTGCTGGGTGTCTGTCTGTGCTGGGTGTCTGTCTGTCTGTGCTGGGTGTCTGACTGTCTGTGCTGGGTGCTGTCTGTCTGTGCTGGGTGTCTGTCTGTCTGTGCTAGGTGTCTGTCTGTGCTAGGTGTCTGTCTGTGCTGGGTGTCTGTCTGTCTGTGCTGGGTGTCTGTCTGTCTGTGCTGGGTGTCTGTCTGTCTGTGCTGGGTGTCTGTCTGTCTGTGCTGGGTGTCTGTCTGTGCTGGGTGTCTGTCTGTGCTGGGTGTCTGTCTGTCTGTGCTGGGTGTCTGTCTGTCTGTGCTGGGTGTCTGTCTGTCTGTGCTGGGTGTCTGTCTGTCTGTGCTGGGTGTCTGTCTGGATTCTGTCTGGCTGGGTGTGTTGTTATATTTCTAGAATTTTTATTAAGTTTTTGGCTTTCAACAATTTTTTGACCTCTTGCTGTACAATTCATGCCTTCCATCAGCGACTTTGAGTGAAAGTGACGAGCACTAGCATGAGTTCAGTCCCAAGGCAACAATAGGATCGTAGAAACACAATTTTGGCCTGCGCGCAAAGTACAGCTGGTGAAGCGGTGTCACCCGACACTCAGTGGGCCACCGGCCAGCCATAGCTTGTGCACCGGCCATCCGATACCCCAGGTGGGCTTCATTTGCCCAGTTGGCAGTGCGGCCTCTGTTTATCTGAGGCCAATGATGCGTGCCTTCAGAGCCGCTGCGCCGCTGAAGCTGCTGACTCCGGCGCTTGCGAGCGGGCCCTCGCGACAAGTGGAAGCCGAGTGGCCAGTAACTGGTCGAGTGGCTGCAAGTCAAGCGGCTTCTCGAACAGATCACAGATGAGGGCCTTAGAGTTTGCGCAAGAAGCTGATGCGAAAATGGCTGAAATTTGTCCTTTTGCCATTGTCAGCGGAGTCGGGGCAACAGAATAAAAATTTGCTCTCGATAACTACACTTTCAGCATCCATTTCGACTCTAGCAGCACTGTTAAAGGATCTATTGAGACTAGTCACATTAAGACTTAGGAGGCCAGATATTATTAGAACCTTGCTGTCTACAGTCATTGTGTATGCAACAATACACACCGCTAAAGTCACAGCAATACACACTGTTGAAGACACAGCAATACACACTGTTGAAGACAGACACAGCAATACACACTGTTGAAGACACAGCAATACACACTGTTGAAGACACAGCAATACACACTGTTGAAGACACAGCAATACACACTGTTGAAGACACAGCAACACACACTGTTGAAGACACAGCAATACACACTGTTGAAGACACAGCAATACACACTGTTGAAGACAGCAATACACACTGTTGAAGACACAGCAATACACACTGTTGAAGACAGCAATACACACTGTTGAAGACAGACACAGCAATACACACTGTTGAAGACACAGCAATACACACTGTTGAAGACAGCAATACACACTGTTGAAGACACAGCAATACACACTGTTGAAGACAGCAATACACACTGTTGAAGACACAGCAATACACACTGTTGAAGACACAGCAATACACACTGTTGAAGACACAGCAATACACACTGTTGAAGACACAGCAATATACACTGTTGAAGACAGACACAGCAATACACACTGTTGAAGACAGACACAGCAATACACACTGTTGAAGACAGACACAGCAATACACACTGTTGAAGACAGACACAGCAACACACACTGTTGAAGACACAGCAATACACACTGTTGAAGACACAGCAATACACACTGTTGAAGACACAGCAACACACACTGTTGAAGACACAGCAATACACACTGTTGAAGACACAGCAATACACACTGTTGAAGACAGCAATACACACTGTTGAAGACACAGCAACACACACTGTTGAAGACACAGCAATACACACTGTTGAAGACACAGCAATACACACTGTTGAAGACACAGCAATACACACTGTTGAAGACACAGCAACACACACTGTTGAAGACACAGCAATACACACTGTTGAAGACACAGCAATACACACTGTTGGAGACACAACAATACACACTGTTGAAGACACAGCAATACACACGGTAGAGGCAGAACAAATTCAAAAAAATCTAAATGCAAGTCGCAGCTTTGTGTTACTAAGCTTGAAGCTTTTATGAAAATTGTCGCACAAATTCGTTGACATGGATCACCGACCTTTCAAATCCCAGCTCGGAGCAGTGTACTTTCGGCTAATAAAGGCTGTTGCGAGATCCAAAAAGTCTAGAAAATAAATAGAACCTAGTGACAGGCCTAATTCTCAGTGCTTTTCGAGTAACTGACAGTAACAAAATATAAGTCTCTGACGCCTGAAGCGTTCGTTCAGTGGCAGATGAGTCTCTGACGCCTGAAGCGTTCGTTCAGTGGCAGATGAGTCTCTGACGCCTGAAGCGTTCGTTCAGTGGCAGATGAGTCTCTGACGCCTGAAGCGTTCGTTCAGTGGCAGATGAGTCTCTGACGCCTGAAGCGTTCATTCAGTGACAGATGAGTCTCTGACGCCTGAAGCGTTCGTTCAGTGGCAGATGAGTCTCTGACGCCTGAAGCGTTCGTTCAGTGACAGATGAGTTTCTGACGCCTGAAGCGTTCGTTCAGTGACAGATGAGTCTCTGACGCCGGAAGCGTTCATTCAGTGACAGATGAGTTTCTGACGCCTGAAGCGTTCGTTCAGTGACAGATGAGTTTCTGACGCCTGAAGCGTTCGTTCAGTGACAGATGAGTTTCTGACGCCTGAAGCGTTCGTTCAGTGACAGATGAGTTTCTGACGCCTGAAGCGTTCGTTCAGTGACAGATGAGTTTCTGACGCCTGAAGCGTTCGTTCAGTGACAGATGAGTTTCTGACGCCTGAAGCGTTCGTTCAGTGACAGATGAGTTTCTGACGCCTGAAGCGTTCGTTCAGTGACAGATGAGTTTCTGACGCCTGAAGCGTTCGTTCAGTGACAGATGAGTCTCTGACGCCGGAAGCGTTCATTCAGTGACAGATGAGTTTCTGACGCCTGAAGCGTTCGTTCAGTGGCAGATGAGTTTCTGACACCTGAAGCGTTCGTTCAGTGGCAGATGAGTTTCTGACGCCTGAAGCGTTCGTTCAGTGGCAGATGAGTTTCTGACGCCTGAAGCGTTCGTTCAGTGGCAGATGAGTCTCTGACGCCTGAAGCGTTCGTTCAGTGGCAGATGAGTTTCTGACGCCTGAAGCGTTCATTCAGTGATAGATGAGTCTCTGACTTACTTATCATCAATCGATTGAAAATCAGACTATGGGCAAGTAGGGGCTTTCGAAAACTGTCAATGACATGCATTGTAAGTCTTTGTCAATAGCCTCAATGACAGGCATTGTGATATTTATGACAGACAAACCCCATGACAGCCATTGTTAATTGATGTCAATGACCGGCAAACCCCATGACAGGCATTGTTAATTGATGTCAATGACAGACAAACCCCATGACAGGCATTGTTAATTGATGTCAATGACAGACAAACCCTATGACAGGCATTGTTAATTGACGTCAATGACAGACAAACCCCATGGCAGGTATTGTTAATTGACGTCAATGACAGACAAACCCCATGACAGGCATCCTCGTCAATAACAGCCAACCCGAGACATCAAGTTCCATAAGGCAACGCAAACTGGCTTTCAGCAGCCAGATGCTCCCTAAGAGTGCATTGGGACTCCACACTTGCTCATCAGTCTGAGCAGGCCTCCGCGACGTCACTCCGTGCGGAAGTGCGCCAGGAACTCCATTGGCAGCGGGAAGATGATGGTGGAGTTCTTCTCCGCCGAGATTACATTCAGCGTGTGCAGGTAGCGCAGCTGCAGGGCGAATGGCGACTCCTGGATGACCAGCGCCGCATCGCGCAGCGCCCGGCTGGCCTTCTTCTCGCCCTCGGCCATGATCACCTTGGCCCGGGCCTCCCTGGCCGCCTCCGCCTCCGCAGCCATCGCCCGCTGCAGCTGCACGGGCAGCCGGACGTCTTTAATCTCGACGCGCTCCACCTTGACACCCCAAGGATCCGTGGCCAGGTCTAGGCACTCCTGCATCATGCAGCTGATCTCCTCGCGCTCCGACAGAATCTCCGACAAGTTCTTCGTGCCCAGCACGTTGCGCAGGGTGGTTTGCGCCAGCAGCCGCGTGGACCGGTCCGCGTCCTCCACATTCGTCACACTGATCACCGGGCTGAAGATCCGGTAGTAGACCACCGCGTCCACAGCCACCGTCACCGAGTCCTTCGTCAGGACCTCCTGCGGCGGCACATCGAAGGTAACGGTGCGCAGGTCCACGGTGCGGACGCTGTCACAGCAGGGAATCACAAAGAAGAGGCCGGGCCCCTTGCCCTGCTGGCCGCGCACGCGGCCTAGACGGAACACAACGGCGCGCTCGTACTCGGCCACCACGCGGAGGCAGAAGAACAGCGAGAACGGGACCGTCAGCGCGATAAGCACCAGGCTGCAGATGTACAGGCAAGTGGAGCAGGTGCTGTCCGGAGTGGCTGCGGCCGACTGCCACGGATCATTGCCTGCTCCCTGAGACTGCTGCTGCTGCTGCGATGGTGACGGTCCTGGCTTCAGGATGCCCTGTGGTGGCACCGGCGGCACCGGCGGCGACGGCGGCGACGACTCGTGCGCCCAGGCGACGGAGCGGCGCTGCCTCCGCTGGCGAGGTGGCAGCGGCTGCTGCGGGCTCAGTGGCGAATGTGATTCCTCATCATCTTCCACTGCGGGATGGCTGGAGCCCGGGTCCGACCTGCGGGCCGTCGAGTGCGAATAAGTTGGACAAAAACCGACAAGCTGACAAGCTCATAAACTCATAAACTCACTTCTCCGTTGAGACCAGCATCAGCGCCTGGGGCAGCGGTGCAGCGGACTCAAAGGCCGACAGGCTTGAGAACATGGCCAGCACGAGGCTGCACTGAGACGCTCGGAGGTAATCGCGCGAGACAAGGGCGGCGGAGGCGGCGGGAGCAACGGCAGCCTCATTAATGTTGCATGCCCGAAGCCTCCGCTAAGCCCATTGGTCCGGTCTGTCAGGGGGTAGCCCAGCCTGTGAATGGCTTTTGGCGGTGAATTCCTGGGAATTCCTGGCGGCCTGCCCCCGCCCCGGGAAGCACCTTGCCTCCCCGGCCTCCCCTCGGGGAAGCATTTTCATCAACAGCATTTTCGCGATCCGCCTCCCCATGCTGCTAATCGGCCGGAGACTGGAATAAGCCCGCCAGTAATGCGCGAGTAATGCGGCGCTGCTCTTATCGCTGCCCTCTGTCTCTCATGCCAGCCTGACAGATCGATGGGCTCCATTTGCAGCAGAGGCTGCCGAGCAATGCAATAGTTCCATTCCGTGTCGAGTACTCCCGAGCCTGTGGGCTGGAACTGCCGACTTCAATACGCTGATCCGCTCTCCGCTTAAACATTTTCTTGTGCTAGAAATATCCGTGTCTCATCACTCCATCTTCCTGTCT